>JAMJFZ010002759.1:2600000-5000000 GCA_026225945.1 Cricetomys ansorgei | reverse complement strand
CACTGTGTCCAACCTAAGAGAAAGAAAATCTTTGAATTCACTTACTTCTAGGCAGAATAAAATACTGAGAACATTTAAAACAGAATACTATTATTAGCTAACAGAAGATACATATGCTATATGGAGAACATATAACATATCATATGTATACACATATATACACACTAAGTGCAACTCACAACAACAGTACATTTTAAAAGAATAGCTTATTCTGCAACAACTGTCAAAACCAAGAGAGATACAAAATAATGCCTTCATATTTCAGCTTCACCAGAAAGAGAACTCAACTAACCTATTCGTGAGCTAAACTTTAGTCCCCACCATTATATGTATCGTAAGTATCAGTTTTTCTATACCAAAAGCTCTACCTGATCCTTTAGAAACCTCCTTTATAGCTGCTTCAAAGTCTAAACAATGAGGGCTGGGGAAATGGCTCAGCAAATAAGGGCTCTGTTATTCTTGCAGAGGATCTGGGTTCAGTTGCCAGCAGTTACTTGGTGGCTCACAATCACCTATAATTCCAGTACCAGGGGATCCAATGCCTGGTGAACCTACATACTCGTACACATAAAATATTTAATACAAAACAAGATATTTAAAAAATTTAAATAATATTCTGTCATAAATTTTTGGTCTTAGTTTTTTTCAGTCTAGTATGAACTGTAGAAAAATGGTAGTGTTACTTTCTAGGAACTTGTACATCAGCGAGAAGAATCAGATGGCCCTATATGTGTTGAAGAATAGACTGGGCAGGTAAAATCTGAAAACAATGATTTGTAGAACTAGAATCCCAAAGAGGTATAAATATTAATATAACTTAAACAATAACATTCTAAAGGGTGTAAAATTTTTAAATGTCAATGCTGAACACTAGGAGCCTTTTCTACTCTGGTCTTTCAGAAACTGCCATTAAGCTAACACTCAGAGTAGGTATAGATTCTAAAGAAGACGCTATTATAAAATTTATGAGGTAAAATTAGCTAACTAATAATGTGTATCAGCTTCTATTCAAACAGGAACTCTTATTACTTTGTTTAAATATTTAGAGTTAACAGTTAAAGTGAAAGAGAACATGAGTTCTAAGAATCAGATACCAAAGTCTGAATGAATTATCACTCCATCATATGTTAGCTAACTGACTGTGGGCGCTGAATTGCAGTTTCTGATTACTTACCTATCAATTGGACAATAAAACTTCTTACCTCCTTGGATTACTGTCAGATTAGGTGAGAGAAAATACATATGAAGCACTTAGTAAAGGTGTCTGGATGTGTTCAGGGAGTAAATTTGAAATTACTTAACGTCTGGTTAAGTACTGACAATAGCTATTTAAGAAGGAATCCTTAGACTAGATTGTGCACGTGAATGAACAGTTGAGCCACAGGGTATGGAAACCAGCTGGACACTGTAAGCCCTACCTTATCATGACTACAAGACAGATAAAGACAATATCCTAACCCTGCTGTTAAAGGGAGAGGAGACCTGACTCAGGTCACTTAGTACATTTCATCCAGAATATTATTTTTCTTTTCTTTTCTTTCTTTTCTTTTTTTTTTGAGAGGGTTATCAAACCACCACGTGGTCTGGTCTGAAAATTGTAACATGGGTGCCAAAGTGTTCATAAATACTTAAGACCACATATTCTCTGGAGAAATCATCATATTTGTATATTTGTCACAAAGAATTGTCCACAACTATAATGCTGAAGAAAAAATATTTCATATACTGCAAATTTATCACCTTGAACATGTTTAAAAATGGTCAAATAACCCCTCAACTCTCAAATGGCCACAAACTACTTAGATGGAAAGAATCACCAAAGTTGTACCTGCAGGGATCCATCAGCTGGTCTTCCTTTAGCCTCTCTTGGATTACGTGGACGATTATCTGTTCGGGAATGTTCATCATTTCCTGTATGAATATTTTTGAAATGTTTGACAGTTAATGACTCTAAAACATTTGCTCAAAATTCTATATTTTTCAGACCCCCCCATTCATACCAACAAGAGAATCCAAAATATAACAAAGAGTCTATCAATTCTAATTATACAATGATTAATAATCTACTTTGCCAACATGAAACAAAATATTCTGAAGGTATTTTAAGAATCAACAGGATTAATAAATCTGGATTAACAACTAGATGCTGATTAGAAACCCCTAAGCTGAATTAGTTATCATTATTTATTCAGTTTCCATAAATCATAAAGAAAGATGTCTAATATTCTGTCACTAAACAAATGAAAAAGTAATCAATTGCTATGATAAGCACAAAATAGGATATATCACCAAGATTTTTTACTCAGCTTCAAACAGCTTACAATTTACTTTTAATCTTTATTTCTCCTTAAAAATGTACTACATTTTTATTCCTTTCTTTTTTTTGGTATATATGTGTGGGAGTACATATACCACAGCTCACAGGTAGAGGCCAGAGGACAAATAACAAGAGTCACTTCATTTCTTCACCACGTGGATCCTGGGGAATGAACTAGCATCTTCCGGATTGGCAGCAAGTACCTTTATCCACTGAGCCATCTCACTGGTCCTTAACCTTTACTTCTCAGTTATGTAAACCACTATACCTTTGAAGCCTCCTCCTCTTCCTCTTCCTCCTTGTCCTCTTCCTCCCCCTCCACGCCGCCGTCCGTCTCCTCTGCGCAGGAAGCTCTCCCTCTCTTCCTCTGTTGGAGCTAATGACCAATCACTGAGTTCGTCTCTGTGGTCAGATTCTGTTTCAGAAGCATTTGATGCTTCAGAATTAGTTCCTATCGAGAGTTAAAAGTTATATACCATTGTCTGACTTTAAAAAAGGTTAACAGACGCTTCCAGAGATGAAGTTTCAGGGGTGATTCAATATTCTTCCCAATTTAGAAGCCTACCAAAGAATAAACTCATCTTCTATGTTTTTAAAAAAAGAAATTTTAAACTCAAAATGAAGGGCTTGCCATATTTGAAACAATTTTTGGTTATAAATTTTTTTAAAGGATGTTTTGTTAGCTACCTAAGTTCAGACCTGAATGTGCCATATCTTTAAACAGCTGTTATCCGTGGAGGAAAAATTGCAACAACACAATACTATGATAATCAAAACTTCTATGAGAGCTTGTACTATTAGGCACAGGGACAGAAGGATGTAAACATCTGGCCAACTCTAAAAGGGGCCAATAAAGGCCACCATATTTGTATCTCAGGGAAGGGTCTTTTGTGGGATTATCCCCAATGAAAGGAGATACGTATTCCTGATGCATGGTCCACATCTTCCCTCCCACTCCCATTGGAATAACTGAACAAAGGATCACTATAAAACAACTCATTATATCTGAGGGCTTAATGACACAGGGGGTGGGAGTGGGTGAAAAGAGCTCCACAGTGAGGTGGAAATTCAATGATCAAAAGAACAAACTGTTGGGACCAGGGTTAAGGGTTAGGTTCAAGGTTGGCCTTATGAGGTGTCTCTCCCGACTCTTGGAGTATCAACTCTACTACCTCTCTTCCTCTGTTGGAGCTAATGACCAATTATAGCTTCACCATTATAGCGTCACTCCTGTGGATCTTGAAGGCTTTTCCATCTTAAAGAGTTCCCTTTTGAAATGCAAATATTTGTGAGATGGATTATACCTTATACCATCATTAGCAAGTTACATAGTAGATACACAGTAGAGCAAGAAAGACAATAGGAACTCGTAGGTGGGCACTGGGTTCACTGAAAAGTTACTGGGAGAAAAGAAAGAAAGCACAGACAGAAGAGCTGGGGAGGCAAAGAGACACTTCGCCTACTTCTTGACTGTGCCTAGGGCTGACTTTGGCCATGCCACTCAAAATCACCTTATAAGCCATAGGATGCAGACCCCTGATTTACACAGTCCATCCAGCAAGTATGACCAGCACATGCCTGACAAAAAATGAGCCACAGTACACAAATGAAAAAAATTTTGGCTATACAGTAATAAAATCAGGAGAGGTGTCTTAGGTCACTAACACACAAGGGCTTAAGCAGATTTATCCGCAATTAGAATATGGACAGAACTCACAACTGCCCTGTGAACTATGTGTGACATTAGCAGGCTTTTTACTCTACATGTTTCTTGAAACACAATTTGACCCACTGTGAGTTGGAAACCATGTAGTGAGAAATTGTTATAATGGAGTTCTAATGAATATTAGAGATCATCAGCTATTAAGTCTAGGAACAGATAAAGTTACTGAGGAAAATGCTTAGTTTGTACCTGAAGTATATCCAGGACCGCGTCTGCCGTGCCCCCTATTTCTGTAAGGTCTACTACCTCGACCCATTCCTTGACCATCATCAGTCACATAGCCTTTTTCCTTATCTGTACGATTTGGTGGTGGTCTAGAACTAGCTCCAATTTGTCGCAACTGCTCATCAATTTGTAATCTCTCCAAACGCAACTGGTCTACTTCCTATTTAAAATATACAAGATAACAGTAAAAATAATTTGACATTTTACTTAGTAATACCTTTCTCCTTTTCATCAGATAAAATACTACACTGGAAATATTTCAATGTCAGTTTTAAATGTATAGTAAACACTGGTAACACAGAATTATCAGGAAATTGAATTGTCTCCTTAAAAAGAAAGATTACTATTGATATACTTACTGATGTCAAGACTTAAGAGATATTAACAAAAACACTCAGTTTTAAAGTTATATTGAATAAATTTAAGGTTGAGTGATTTGGTACTACTATTCAATTAGTCTATGGATAAGGCAGAGATACATTAGTTTGGGGACTTTTTGATGATAAGGTTGACTAAAAACAGTAATAAAAAGTATGAAAATACAGATAAATGACATACACTTAAAGTTTAATCAACTAACCTTAAAAAAAATCACACATTATAAATGAGCTCAATGAAATTATTTTGCCAGTTAATGTTTTAATTTACAAAGTATTGTGCTTGGAGTATTTATTAATTTATTTTAAAGAACATGTACTATTTTGAATATAAGTATACAAATAAGTACCACTTATTTTCAATGAACTAAAAATGTTAATATTCCTTTATATGGAGGTAGGGGGAACCCTAAGTTCACCCTAGGCCTTGAAAACCTCTAAATATACTAAAACTCTGCGTAAACATGTATAATAACAATATAAGTTGAGTTGAAAAAAATACATCAACTCCAAGATTCACTGACAGACTCTTATACACAGTGTGTGTAATAATTTGGGTTCTGTTAAATCCAAATGAAACTTCATTTTAATCCTTGCCTTTCTAACATACCCCATGAGCATCTCACCCATTAGATTAGCTACAGGAAATAAGATCCGTAACTACAGCAAATATTCAGTGTGTCAATTAAGAAGCGGTCATAAAAACTAAGTTTTCAAAATCTTGGTTTCCGACATCTGGGAAAAAGGTCAGATTGAGAATTTACAGTGAATTTTATTTGTTCTCTAAACCAGAATCTGTAATTAACTGTGTTTGGAAAAAGGAAAGACTGTAGCTGAGTGAGTGGCTTCCTCTAAAGGTATATTTCTAGCTCATGGAATGTGATATTTAGATCTTGCATAACAGAACGGTATTCCTAGGTTATTCCATTTAGGCAAAGAAGTCAGTTTTGGTGAGATGCCAGACTCAACCAAAAGATGATTTGGTGACGGAAAGAATGGCAATGGGACAGCTGCCAATAACCAGACAAGCTATTCAATAGAAAAATAAATCAAAATATCTAAGAGCATTAATTGAAAGAACAAGGGACATGATACAATGCAGCCTTATCTATCTAGGTCACAATAATTATTTTAGCTAAGATTATAAAGGAAAACACACACAACAGATTGCACATAAAACACACTGTTCAACAAAAAATAAACAAGCAAATCAAAGTGGCATCCTACCCATGCAAACCTTGCTGGATGAAACCTTCCCACTTTTACTTATTAACTGACCACAATTAAGAATAAACAATATGAACAGGTACTGCACCTTGTTTCCCCATTTCACTCTTACTAGCAGACTCATTCACAGTTTATACTTTAAGTCAGCAAACAAATCTTAAGATAATATCATAAATAAAACAGAAACTTGATTAATTTGTAGACTTTTTCGAAAGACCTATATAATTATTCTGGTATTGTATTTTTCACAAGTAAGACATCATAAAAATGAAAATAGTTACGATTTTACTTCATTAAATTTTATGACATTTGTGCCAAAGAGAATTTGAAAAAGCATTTAGTCTAGGGCAGTGACTTGCCTAAAGTCACTTTGCTAGTTCATAGCTGTATTGCCAATCCCATGCTCTTTTTACTAAGAGCCTCCAGGTTCCTACTTCACAGTTTGCAAGCCAAAGGAGGCATAACAGTAAAAACAGTAAGATGAGCATATACAAGAAGACACAAGTAGTTCATATTTTCATTAACAGAATATAGAGAAAGTATGAAGGGTAAACAATTAAACAGAGGACTTCACAAAATGCTAGAATTTCCTTGATAAATGATGTAAAGAGGGACAACAAAGGCAAGTGCTATAGACACAAAATTTAGATCAGAAAACATCCGGAAAAACTAGAAGAATCAACTAAATATATGTATATATTTACCTAAATTGAGTCTAAAGGTTTAATAGAAGAATAACCACAAACATAGGAATGTACTGAGAACTGGTATATCAGCCCTAAGTTTTATAATGAAAAAGTAACTTATGTTTTTAGAAGAAATGAACTAAAACAATGTGAGTATTTTATCTATTATTTTTATAAGGTTATACATTGTTATGCACAGCTTAAAAGGATCCTAGTTTTGGAAAGATTTACTATTACAGTTTTTAATAATTTAGCACAAGAAGATTAGAAGTTAAAAGTCATCCTGTTCTCACCTTTAAATAGTTCAGGTGATAATCCAAAAGAACAGTGGCATTAGCGATGCTGTCTTTTGTTCCCACAAAAACAAATGGTACCATACCCTGAAAAAGAAATTGTAATGGTGAACCTAAAGAATTAGTGATGGTTAATCTGGAAAAAAAGAAAAAACACAACTAATGACTAAATCCCTAGCACACGGTCTGGCGAGCAATATGCACACAAACATCTGTTTAAAATATACACCAATATATAAAACCAAGTTCCACATCTGAGTAAGGGCAGATAAATATAGCGATTCCTTAAATATCAGCTTGTTTTAAAGATTACCATTTAATGTTGGGAAAATAACAAACATGTACCTAAAAATTATACAACCTTTACTGTGAGAATGCAGTGTAAGCAAGATGAATACTTATGCTTAAATTCATTTACTGCAAGTTTTATCTAATTCGAATTTAGTTTAAAATTAGATATCAGGGATACAAATGTAAAAACAAACTCATTTTTGCTAACCAAATCAATAGAAATTGGAATCATAAACAAAAATTAGAATAAATTAAAATACACTGAATAATCTGTATAACAAAAATCAAGGCAAAATCATAGGCATGTTTTAACTCGTCCATATACATTTCAAAAATTCACTTTAATATAGGAATAGATATTTTTAAAGAGAATTTAAATAATTGGACTTTTCACCAGCATAAAAGAAGAAAAAAAACAAAAACAATCTATATCAAACCAGTAGGGAATCCTAGCCACAGATGTACAAAGAGGGGACAATTGAGACACATTCTAAATCGAGAACAGTTTAATTATTTTGCTACTGAAGAAATATACATCACTATTGATATTCACACATGACTAATGAAAAGTATTACAGTTATAAGTGTTTGGCAAAGTTAACAGGTATAGGAGGCCTAGAAGCTGTCCCTTGAGCAGTGTCACTTTCCTAAAGAACATTTTCTTGGTATATGTAGCTGTTGTTGGGACACTGTGCCGACTTGCATTCAGTATAATACAATCGGTTCAAGATAGGAAAGGAAAGACACAGGATTTTCTTTATCCCTGTACATGTTAATGAAGAACAAAATTGAACAAAAGAAAATACTGCTTATAAGCTGATCATCATCTAGTAGGCAAGGTACTGCCTCCTAGTAGCAATGACTATCTGAACTATCAGTTGTCCAAGAAAACCTGTAAGGATTTTCTTTTTTGTACTACAATATATAAAAACTGCCCCCCCCAATACTGTTCCTTTTCTCACTAGCATAGTTACAAATGCAGTAACTGTATTATTTCACAAATATCAAGTGCCAAATATCAACTGGTGGAATACTACATGATTTCCAAGTAATCACCAAAACAAGCTTTAAATTCTGTTTATAGAGTCACATAGATTTAATTAGGATGAATTTGAAGAACATCATTTAAAACTATTTTCTCTTATAACATAGTATACAAACTATTGGAGTACCCAGGGACGACTCTAAGTACCCATCAAAGGATCACCTGAATCAATTGAAAAAATAGATACCGATACTATGACAAAGTGATTCTCTGTTCTAAAATGAGAACTGGGATGCCCAGCAGATGGCCATCCACTTGCAGTTATAGTTCTCTGTATAAAATGGCATTTTTGCTTTTAGTTTCTTCTGAGTCATGCCATCTTTACTATAAAGCATTTCTAAAAGGCCAGGTAAGGGACTCTGACCTCACGGTTCTTACACTCTAGCTGGGGAGAACAAGAAAACATCTGAAAACATTACACTCTGGGTGAGCACACAAGAGCACGAAGCAGGTGGGAGACCTGTGGTAAGTACACAAGGACGGTTTCACACACAACAGGGTAAAAGTGATATGGTAAATGCAGGAGAAAGAATAGTCCTGGTAGAATAAACCCACACTCAGGTTTCTAGTGGACACATCTAGAAGCAACAAAGGTTATGATAAATTTCAGAGAATTCCAAGAACTTCAGTATGGCTCAAGCTTCACTAGAAGACACAGGAGGAAGACTTGTGGGAAATGACACTGGACATGTAAGGGAAGACCTTCTAAGTGGAATCAAATTGTTTAAGATTTATCCCAGGGCTGTGGATCCAAATACCCACAAATAATCCACCAGGCCACCATGAGGCTCATTTGTAGTCTTTCTTAACAAGGGGAATAAACATTAAAATATCAACTTAAAATGTATTTTCAAGGAATGGTTTCCTACCTGCCAAGTCTTGGGTTCAGGTTTCTGGGGTTCCCCTGCTACAATTGATGAAACCACTAACACCTAAAGCAGTATAAGGAATGCAAGTGATGTGATTAACTATAATGAACGATACACAGAAGCCTGAACGCAGGACTTTCACTGCAGGACTTCTAAGCGTATTTCTAAATAGTTAGGTTAGTTCATATAGTGAAAACCAGTTTCTAATATATGCCTTTAAGAAGTAACTAGCATATCTAATAGAAGGTACACTTTGACTTACAACACCTGCAAAATTTAAGGAGTTACATCATGAAAAAAAGTCCACCCTCAACAGAAAAAAGGGACCCCATTAGGTTTACAGCTTAAAATTTGTCACTGTGAATAAATAGAAAATATGCATTACTTTGGTTTGTAATCTCATAGGTATAAATCATATGTGAAAACATAGAATCAGTAGCCTACAAATCTGTCCAGAGGAAACAGCCCAAATACCGAATATGGCATCTGAGTCAAAAGAAATTACTTTTAGTGTGGTTAGAGGTAACAAATTAATTCTTACCCTCTGGACTTTTGTACTGTTAGCTTGAGAAAAATGGGTGCTGTTTTCCTTTGTATCTAAATGTTTCTTTTCTTCAGAGGAATTAGGTCCAACTCTTGAATTATTGGAAGGTAGGGAATTTGGTGGCATAATTTCCTTGATAAAAAACACAAAACACAAAAGATAAAAACGTACCAATTTTAAGATTATTTAATTCCATTACTGTGTCAATGACTTCTTTTTGTTAAGCATAGCCACTAATTCTTTAAAAAGAAATATAATTCAACATATTAGAAACAAATTGAATGCTTAAAGTTCACTTTTTCCCATTAATGATTGTTTAAGAATGCAGATTATTATAAAGCATTTTGATATATAAAATTATAGAGAATAAAAATTATGCAATTAAAAAAAACCAAAACACAGACTATAGAGATATCTTAGAGCAGTGGTTCTCAATCTTCCTAATGCTGTGACCCTTATTACATACAGTTCTTCATGTTGTAACCCCCAAACATGAAATTATTTTCATTACTACTCTGTAACTGTAATTTTTCTACTTAGTAGTATCTCAGTTCCTAAGACCATTGGAAATATGTGTTTTCTGATGGTCGCAACCTACAAGTTGAGAACTGCTAGCTTAGAGGTTAAGAGCATGTACTGTTCTTGCAGAGGAACCACGTGTGGTTTCTAGCACTCATGTCTAGCAGCTCATAACTGCCTGTAATTCTGGCTCCAGGGGATCCATTCTCTCTTATGTGCTCATCCTCCCCCTTTCTCTGACACACATACACACACTTTAATGAATAAAAATAAAATTTAAAAACTTAGTAAATTTAACTTCAATTAAGATAATCTTTTGCAAAAGATAGCTACTTAACATAAAAATTATGACTGTGTGTTTGGATATTATTTCAAAAGTACAATTGCAAAAAGGCTCCTGCCCTCCCTTCCCATACTCCATACAAATACTTCAAAGGCTACCACCAATAAGCATATATCCAGATAGATAAGAATGAGGGCTGTAAAAGTCAAATATTATGATATTGGGGAAAATGATCTTATGTGCAGAAAAGAAGCACACAGAATGAACACACTTATCACATAATCCTCAAACAAAAGCATTTACAAAGGTTTTCTATACATATTATTTAATTGTCATTAATGGCTGATCTAAAGGATATATGTTTTGCAGTAGCAAACTTAGGACTATTGATTACAAGATCACAAAATAAAACAAATATAGGTTAAAATGAATAAAGCCCACCACTGGATAGTCACCAGTAGGTGGTGGCACACACTTTTAATACTAGCACTCATGAGGCAGACGCAGGCAGATATCTGAGTTCAATCAAGAGCAAGTTCCAGGACAATCAGAACTGCACAGAGAAATCCTGTCTTGAAAAACTAAAAACTAAACCAAACCAAAAAACAAGTATTGTCTATTGTCCATAGCATCAAGCATGTTTGATAATCAGAACATTTATATTCATTCTTAGTAGTAGAGGACATGCCCAGCAGGCCCAAACCCTGGATTTGATATCCAGCATCACAAAAAGAGAAAAAAGTATGTATAATACAGGAGCCTCTAAATTAATAAACCAAATAAAACAGTGAAAACTAACTCTTAGACAAACCAGTAATATAAGCAGTATTACATACCTCTTCTTGTGGGACATTTTTCTCATTTTCAGCCTCAATCCTCACCCTCACAACTCCTGACTTGTCCACAATCTCCTGAATCAGTTTTCCATTTTTTCCTATTACTTTGCCTAAAAAATAAATAATTCATGTTTGGCTTTAAGAACACATCACACAATCCTATAAGCATACACTATCAGTATAAACTATCTTACACATTCATATATGCATATTGGATTATAAGATATAAAACGAAGCTTTTAAAGAAGACAGTTTAATTATAGTCTCTAGGTCACTATTTAAACTCCTTTGGTCAAGTACTACAGTTGATTAATACTTGTGAACTACTATTGATTGGGTAATTTTGAAAATTTAAAGGTAACTCAAAGAGAGCCTCTTATTTCACATTAGAGTGTATACTTTAAACTCACTGATACTATGGTATTTATCACTGTAAAGTTCTACAAAAGGAATTAAGACAGATAATAAATGTATTTGGTCATTTGACAATTTTAATTCTCATCTAGATTTGGTTTACATTTCCTCATTTGTAAATAGGAACTATTTTTAGAATTTTGTATGACACATTTGCAAATGATGGTCTTAAGTTTCAAAGGAGCTAAGAAAGCTCTCTAAATATCTAAAAGGAACACAAATTCTTAAGGCCAATGTTACTAACAGAATATTATTTCTGTGCATTAAGTCACAGTTTAGAGCAACATATTCATAGGTAAAGCACACTTTCAGATAACTCCAAACAACAATGAAAAAGCTTAGGAGTACTCTTTAGTAACATCTATTAAAACTCAGAAGAATCAAGTATTAGTAATAAATAGTACTTGATTGTTTGCCTCATTCTGTAAAATTCAATTATATACAAGACTGAGACATGGCTTTCATAGCCACCATCATACATCAGTGTAAAGCAAGAATTTACAAATTAAGTACTACTAATTCTAGAAACCTATGTATGAGGCATACCAGATTCTCAGGGCTCAGCCATGGAACCTAAAGCACTAACGTAAACTATGCCTGAAATGCTATCTGGTTGTTCTATCTCCTCACACTCGAGGCAAAATTGGTGAAAAGGGAAGTCGATAGTTGTTTCCAGCTAGTCTAAAGAATATAGCAAAACATCTTCTTACAAACATATTCATAGTTCTTGCAACCAGAGCCACAGTTTTAACATTCTTACTTCTCTACCATGGGTTCTTTTGTCTGGTATGGTGCCCTCATGGAAGTAGCCATGCAGTAGCTGTGGGTTGACCCCCAGCCCTGGCATGAGGAGCTAGCCTGCAGGATCCCTGGCCCCTCCCCTTTGAACCTCTGCTCTGACAGACCATAAGCCACAGCAAAACTCCACTAAAGGTTGGCAGAACTGCTTACGTAAGTCCCTGTCCCCCAGGATATGCCTATTCCAGTATCCCTGTCTTAACCAATGGACTCTATCCCTGGGTCCCAAAGATCCTCCCTTGCCATAACCCAATAAATGTAATGATCCTTGCATTAAACACGAGAAAGATATGCTCCTCTGATGGCCTCTCCTAAGAGTGATTTGCTCTTGTCGGCTCTGAGTCCCCTGACCTGGAACCCGCTTGGATGTGCTTTCCTTCTGGGGGACTAAGCTAAGCGGCCAATCGTCTAGCCATGTGCTGGGAAGGGAAGCAGGACACCACAGGAAGTGAGAAACCAACAGTCTGGTCAGTGGTTAGAGAACAGAACTCCTACCACTAATCCAAGATTCCCAATTTTAAATCTGTTATTATTTCTGCTCTACTCTTCTTCAGATGACAAGCAAGTGCATTACAGAAAACCCACCGGAAATCTGGATGGAACTAGAAAAAAGAAATCATCCTAAGTGAGGTAGCCCAGTCCCAGAAAGACAAAAATGGTATGTACTCACTTATATGTGCATATTAACTGCTAAGCAAAGAAGAAAGGCTCTACTATCCAGGCATAAAAAAGCTACGTATCAAGAAGGGCCCCAGTAGAACACAGTGACCTCTCTGGTAGAGAGGTGCAAATTGAACAGAGGGTTCAGGTGGGTTGGGAGAGAATGGGAATGGGAATGGAGGGGATCAGGAGGAGGAGAGGGATGGAGAAAATACAGGGAGAGGCCACAAGAACTGAGAGGCAATTTGAGGGCAATCAGGAGACCTAGTGTAGTGGAAACTCACAAGAATGTATGAGGGAGACCCTAGCAAGGATCACTAGTACTTGGGGATAGGGAGCCTAAATAGTCCATCTCCTGTGGCCAGGCAAGGCTTCCCGTGGTGAGACTGGGAGACCAGTCCAGCCACAAAACCTACGACCAATGGCCTATTTTCTCTGCAAGATCCCCACTGACAATGGAAGGACAGAACCCCATGCCAAAGGAGGGAACCCCTGCCTCAAACTGCTGGGCAGGCCAGGAACTAGAGGCTGTATAACTTAGAGACGATTTCTAATGGTGCCATGCTCTGCTCATAGATCGGTACCTATCCCAGTCCTCACCAGAGAGGCCCCGCCAGCAGCTGATAGGAGCATATGGAGCTGACAAGGTGCAAACATTCTACAGAGACCTGGGGACCCCACTGAGGAGGGTGAGGAGGGATGGTGGAGCCCAGAAAGGTCAAGGACACCAGGAGAACAAGCCCCACAGTGTCAACTAACTAGCACTCTTCTAGGGGCCCTTCTACAGAGATGGGAGGAACAGACACGGAAGGTACAGGATCCCCTAAATATATCTTATGGCTGTCTGGATCAGTGTTCTTTTAAAACACCTACGGGCTGGATGGGGTAGGGGAGTCTCTGAACCTTTTTACCTGCACTAGAGACCGTTTTGCTCCTACCAGGTTAATGGGCCCAACCTTGATGTAGTGATTGGTGCCTGGCCTTGTTCCATCCATCTTGCTATGCCATAACCCTAGTGGGATGGTTTCTTTCCGGGGAGAAGTGGTATGTGTGTGGGGTGTTTGTTTGTGGGTGGTGATGGTGGGAGGGGTAGACCTGGGGGAAAAGGGAGGTTGGAGGGAGGGGAGGAAGGAGGTCCGGATGTATTGTATAAGTTGTATGAAAGAAGAAAATATTTAAAAAATTTTAAAAACCCTATGAGGAGGCTAGGTAAAATTTATCCTCTTAGACATTTATGTCTGAACCAACAAAGTATTTATTGTATATCTTCTGAAAATAGAATCTTTGAGAATATTTATTTTCTATACACTGTAGGAACAGGCTACTTTCCAAAGATTGCTTCAATCAGATTCCTTTTTTTCAGTGGGAAAAGATTTAATTAACTGGTAAGATATAGAAGTTGTATACTAGAATTTTGATTTTTTTTGGGTACATATGAATAGTTATTTTTGACTTACCTACTAAGTTACGTGGAACTTGTATGACATCTTCAGCAAATTCCAGAAAGCTTCTAGCCTTTTTCACTGCATCCTGATCCTAATAAAGAGGGGTGAGTGGGTGTGGTGTCAAGACAAAAAAAATTAGCCATTTGAAATACTGTTTGTTTGCTTTTTGTAAAAGGGGTAGCAACTGGATTATATGGTCAAACACTTACTTCTCCATAAATATGAAATGTGCAGGTATCCTCATCTAAATCAATAGCAGTGACCCCAGGTACTTTTCTAGCTTGCTGAATATTAGCACCATGAGTACCAATAGCTAGACCCATCAGATCTTCTCGTACAATAAACTGTTCATGAAATCTTGAGGCAAGCTGCCTTGAACTCTGAAGAGAAATGCACAACTGATGAACATACTTTATCAATTATTAAGACAATTTCATTTAGGTCAGCCATGTAAATTATCTTGACCCTATATTTCAGGGTCCTATAAATTGCTTTAGTTGAAAACTAATTTTAGAATCACACATAAGTTCTTTTTAAGACTACTAAAAGTCTGTGCCATTTAAAACATTTTTTTGTTAACAGGAAAGAGCTTGTTGACAGTTTTTTCCAGGTTACTTTTGAAAACCTATTTGCAAGGCTGCCTTTGTTATTCAATGATATCCACAATGTAATAATTAAGAAGCAGACAAAATATTCCCAATTATAAAACAGCTCACTTGGTCTGACAGACTCAGTGCAAATTAAGTAACAAAATTTAAAATGCCATCTTTAATAAAAAATTTATTCACTGAACTTTTTAATTATGGCTATATTAATACTTTTTTCTAGAAATTGTACCATTTTCATAATACATCACGAAGTATGGTGGATCTAAACATCCTTCCATTGAAATGTGGCATTAAATCAACACTTCCTCCACCCCCAAACCAAGGAAAGGAGTCATAAAAATTTCTGGTTTAGTAGTTAAATGAACATAGAATACAGAAATCTCAATTTTGTATTACAGGTGTGTTCAGAGTCTGTAAGACTTTGTGATCTGGATTCACAAGCATGATGAATTCTTTAATAAATATTCAGCAATGACAAAACTAAGTTCCAATGATACCCCACGCAAGTGGATAATAACTATCTTTAAGTAGCATATCAAAATTGAATGTTTAGTTCTAGCATGCCATTAATGAAAACCAAACAGATTAGTGGCTCATGTTGAAAAATGGGTATTTCTTGTAAGGATATATGAACCTCTTTAATATTAGTAGTGACAAAAACAGGCATGCATACTAGTATATCATTATTCAACACACCTAATAATTTGAATGAATGAATATATCTAATGTAAGCATTTTTAAAGAACAATAGTTATTTCTAAAGATAATAGTAGGAAAGTGTACAAAATCTTCTAGGATTTTCCAAGAAGTCACATTTTTTGATCTCGATTCATTAGCTTGGTTCATTCTTCTCACTGATAATTTATGGATACATGTAAACCAAAGGTATGGTAAAGAGCATTCAAGAAGAACTAGATGCTTAAGAAGAGGCATATGAGTACATGTACATAATACTCACAATGAATTTAAGAAGGCTGCTGTGGCCTAAGAGTTACGAGGAAAATCACTAAACAAACCACAAAAATGTAAACATGGGGACATCAAGAAAGAAAGAAAGAGCAAAAAACAAACAGACCTCAATGGCCATTTGGAAAACAAAAGCTAATTTTTCCTTTCCTGTTAAGAGTTCAACAATCACACATCAAGTTGCAAAGTGGCAATTTTCACAGCCTTGACTATCTTCTCTCTTAAACTACAATTTAAAACTCCCTTTTTCTTTTGCTATATCAACTGATGATTCCCCTAATAAAATGAATAATGATGAGGGACTCTTCAATTTGACAGTAATCTACTTGAGTTGGCACATTAAAATAAAATCCATTTAGTTTCTATGGTAATGGATGGAAGTACTAGATAGTTATCAATGAAAATAAATGTATGGTGATGGCAATTATTGGAGGATTAATAAAAGTAGATAAAATGCACCTTAAGAGACGAAATAGTAAGTTAGGGAAATAGCCTCTGGCAGGAATCTGAAGACAGGAGTTTTAAAGAGTGACAACCAATTAGAATGAAGAAGTTCTATACCCTTTTAAACAGAGATAAACATACATAATGAAAGGAATAAGATTAGATATTTAAATAATCTCTAATATTTTAATGATAACATGTTACACAGAAGAAGCATTGTCTCACTTTATAGCAGCTTTGACAAACTTTTGGCAAAAATGAATTGTCCAGAATTTCCTTAAAATACATGACTCCTGTATAATTTCAAAACATCAGGCATGAAA
The DNA here is from genome assembly GCA_026225945.1 of Cricetomys ansorgei. NCBI lineage: Eukaryota > Metazoa > Chordata > Mammalia > Rodentia > Nesomyidae > Cricetomys > Cricetomys ansorgei. The sequence continues at coordinate 4,983,107 of JAMJFZ010002759.1, read as the reverse complement.
ACTTGAGATACTTTGCACAATTTAATTTTCCAAACAGGAAATTAGGAAATAGTAAATAAACAAGTTGCCCATACTTGAATTTGTGAACCACACAGCTATTCCTGGACAGCCTTACCAACAAAGCTAGGGAAAGAGACATACCTCCAGTTGCTTACTGGCTTCTTCATTTCTCAGAATAAGAGACAACTTAGTACGCAGACTTCGAAAATGCATGTCAATCAACATGTGTGCTCGCTTTGAGGTGACTTCATTGATGGACTGAGTGATTTAAAGTTAACAACATTGTTACCAAAGCAAATGCCCCAAAAGGAACAAACCAAACTGGACAATTCAAAAACACTCACCAAAATGACCAGCTGATAATTTTCTGGATCGTAAGTTACAGAGAAGGCACCAACTGCCTTTTTAAAATCCTTATGTGCCGATTCTTTGGCACACCTAGAAATTAAAAAAAAAAAAAAAAATTCTTCATTAACATGAATGATCACCAATCACTAGCACAAATATATGCAGACAAAATTACACTAAAAAGAATCATGAATTTATACTAAATTTCATTTATTGCAAGATGCTAGGTCTATTTACAATTTACATTCTTTTACTATACATTTTTAAAATAGTCAAACATTTGATACAATAAAGAAAGGGCAGAAAAGCAGCTAATTAAAAACTTCTATTTTTTTAAGAATTTCTTACATGGGCACTACATCTACATTATGCCCCTCTTCTGTGTCCTCCTAGCTATTTTTCAAACATTTATTTACCTGTGTGTTTGTGTACAGACACATGATATGTATGAGCATACACATGATGCATGTAGGTACATGTGGGCCATGGCACGCATAAGGAAGTAAAGGGACAACTTATTGGAGTTGGTTCTCTAGTTCCACCATATGAGACCCAGGGATCAAACTCAGGTTGTTAGATGTGGCAGAAAGTACACTACAGAGTCATCATACCAGCCCTCGCTTTTCATTTCCTGCTGTCTTCTGAGATACGGGCTCTTCATGTTATCCTAGGGTAGCCTTAAACTCAAATATGTAACTGAGGCTGGCCCCTGCCTCCTGAGTGCTGAGATTACAGGCATGTAACACCATACCTGGATAAACAGTTATGCTCTTAGGAATTGCTGTTAGGCTTAGATTGCTGAAGAAGCAACATTTAGGGGAATCACTCTCTTCTGTATAATTCCTGATTTTGTCTACACATAAGACAATATTCTTCATGGGCCAGACTGAAATTTAAGGAGATAAGCTACAGGGTGTCTCAATTTCTTTTGTTCATTTTTCTTTTAAAGAAAGACAGCTAAGTTTGTTGAAAGAGAGAAGAAAATGTATAATAATGACTTGTATACATCATCTCTAGAATCAAAAAGAGAGTTTCTATGTATTCCAAACTATAATATATTTATCTAGGGTAGAAGTCCACACCAGATTTACTGTATTCTTAAAAATCAATCTATTGTCTGAAGTATTTAACACCATTCCAGAAATATAGAATACAGACAGGACTTTTCCAAGCCTCTTCTGCTTTAACAGTATGCATTTTTTCTAAAAAAATATTTTATCTGAAAGGGAAAACATCAGGAGAAAACTTTGTAGTCTACAATGTGACTTTTGATGGAATTATTATTTTGTCATTTTCAAAATATTAAATGCTTATAAATTAGTTTTAGTTTAGAAAGTTGATGTATATTATACACTTTAGCCATATATCCAGTAAGTTTAAACAAATATAAGATTTGCTTGATTATGCAACTAGGAAAAGCCAAATAATATTTTTCTTCATTACTGCAACCAAACTATTTTGCCAAAGTTCACTGAATATAAAATTATATTTATTAACATTACTATTTTTAAATTTACATTGTGAATCAGTAACCTATATATGTGTGTGTTGTTTTTATATATGCATATATATGTACATGTACATTTATAAAAGTTCATGCCCTTGCATGCTCCCAGCATTTTTCATATAGTATTTTTCGTATGTCAACTTACATCTGCCGTAAATCTTCTGGCACCTCCAGTTTGATCTTATGGAAAGTATCTTTTGTAGCAGGTTTGTTGGGATTAACTGATCGTAGACGCTCAATTGTGACAATTTCATTATATGTAGCATCACATGCTGCATATTCTATTACATAAAACTGAGAGAAATAAACAAAAAAAGCCATTATTTTTAAAAGAACAGAAACTTTCATGCCTTTTCCTATTTATTTGAAACAGAATCTCATAATAGTCCAGGCTAGCCTAGTACTTACTATGCAGCCAAGGATTACCTTGAACCCCTGATCCTCCTGACTCAGTCACTTGAGTGCTGGGATTAGGGGCATGAATCCCCATGCCCAGTTCCTACTATCATTTTAAAATATAAACTTTCAGGGGAGAGGGGAACTTTAATCAACAGAAACACATAGTATCTAGTAAACCTATAATGAAAACATAAAATGACTTAAAATTAGCCAGTAATTCAAAATAGATATCAAAATTAAAATGTAGTGCCTGGGTTTAGAACATGTAAATAGTATGAACAAAAATGTATTTTCCTACCTCGCCCTTTATCATCCTCACTTTAGCTAACCACCAACAGCAAGGCTCTTTCTCGTTTGCTCTCGAATAAACCTACACAAAAATTACAAAACAGAATATTTATGATTAACATCATTCAAAACCAACAGATATCTGCCATTAAGGAAATCTTAAAAAGCTCCTTCTTATCTTTGAAATGAAATGCTGCATCTCTTCAACCAAACTACCTATATACTGACCTACACAAAGATACCATAATTGGGAACAACCTGAAAGCTCACTGTTAAAAGCACTTTGCTTACTTCTCTGCTCTATGTTGATAACACTTAGTACTCTCAACATGGATACTTGAGAAAAGCTGACATCCATACAACCAGATTTTCTTCTATATGAACTTAAAAAGCTACATCATTTTTGTTTTATTGTAATAAGTAAAATTAATCTAAAGTTATAGATTCTAGCTACAACTACCTGTTCACTAAGTAGATAAGTTCACTGATCACTAAGCCCACAAGGATCCTGGCTTTTATCTCTCTTGAAGGCTACTCTGCTTTTTTGGCTCCTCTTCTGAATGAAAAAGAACAAATCTTTGCTGGCAATCTTCTGAATACCACTTTTCTGGCTCTCATACACATTTCTAATAATTATCTCTTGGTCAGTTATTATTTATGGTCAGTTCTAATAATTATTTCTTGGGAAGCCACTCCAAAGTTCATTTGCAATTTGTAGCATGGAATTTTTTGTAAAGACACTAGCAAATAAGTGTCAATAAGGTATAAGCACTGTAACCTGCTGTGCCATCTCACTAGCTCTTCAAGTAAGATTTAGGAGGCATCTCATTGTGCCTCACCTGTCAGGCCACTCAACTGCAAAAACAAGATGTTTGCTCCTCCAAAGTCTTGACACAGAAAAAACAATATAAACTAGCCCTTGCTTTTACACAGCCTGCAGCCACAGGGAAGTGGATCGCAAAGGGATTTTGAACAAGAACAATCACATTAATTTACTTCATGACGTTAAGTGTATGGGGTACATATGTGGAGGTCAGAGGACAATGCTCAAGTATCAGTTCTCTCCTACTATGTAAGTTCTGGGATCTAACTCAAATTACCAGCTTCAGTAGAAAGTACTCTTATCTGATGAGCCATTTCAGAGGATTAAAGTTCTTTAGGTTTAGATAACATCTCTATTTACAACTAAGATCTCTTGCAAAGCCAGTCCAGAAGACACTAAGTAGATTTTTAAGCAAATACAGTAATTCTCTATTCTATCCCCTCAATTAAATTGTAGAGAGAAGAACATAGATTTGGACATTCAGAGACCTTCTCCAACTAGAATCTGAAATAACACTGTTGCCCCTATATTATCTTTCATTTAGCTTTCTCTTCATTCATTTGACTTGTCATGACATTATTTATATATTACAGCTAGAACTTAACCTTTGCCCCTATATTATCTTTCATTTAGCTTTCTTTTCATTCATATGACTTGTCATGACATTATTTATATATTACAGCTAGAACTTAACCTTATAAAAGGCAGGAGACTGTTCTGTTTTGATGTATCTGATATCCAGAGCAGAAATGTAGCATTTAAGGACCTAACTTCATTTTGCTTATGTCTAACAAGTATCTATTGTTTTCTTTCTTCATACTACAAATACACACGAAATTTCAAAAAGTAAGGCATTATGATAATTCCTACAGAGAAAAAAAAAGGAATTCAAAATGAGGCCTGTGAAGTGGAAGGTAAAAAGGACTACAAAAACCATAAGATAAATAAGAATATAAGCGCAAAGTATAATACAAATCAATTTTCAATGAGAATCACAAATACAATGATTTTAATCCCATCTCAAGAGCACCTTTTATTCCAAGAACTCAATAATAGATGAGCATGTAGTTCACAGTATGCCTTGTAAAATGACATTTGGGGTATATATGTGATCTAAAAGATACAGGTTTGAAAAATATATACCAGAAAAATTCACCACTACTAAAATATATTTTAGATTACTAGTCTGTTAAATAAAGTATTTTCTTTTTGTTTAAAGTCTGTTTGTTTGTTTCTTGAGACAGGGTCTCTCTATGTAGACACAGTTGTCCTAGAACTCACTATGGAGATCTGGTCAGCCATGAACTCATTCAGGTCTGCTGCCTCTGTCTCCTGAGTGCTAGAATTAAAGGCATGTGCCACCACACATGGCTCTGGAATTATTTCTTAAATTTGTTTTTGGAGGTAAGGATCTCATATATGCTGAATTGGCCTCTTAATTTGCTATGTAGCCTATAATGAACTATGAACTCCTTATCCTCCGACTTCCACCTAGTAAGTGCTGGAATTATAGGTATGCATCATCATCATCATGCCTTGTTAGAATTATTACTTTCCTTTGTAAACTAAAAACAAGGTATATTTTCAAAGTCCAAGAATATTAAATACACAGATTCTTCCAGTCCTTATATTTCATTGCTGGGGGAACTCACCTCAACTTCATCACTTTCGTTTATGTCTTTATTATAACCTACAGGTGGTGGGAATCTCACATCATGGAATGGAATCTGTCTCTCTGGTTGCCAGCTGAAAATAAACAAAACATCATTATTTGACACGCTTCCGGTGTTTAATGGAATCAGTGACCATGCTGCAATCAACTTTGGTTAATTGTGGCCCTTCTTGGTGATTTAAAGAAGCAAATGCCTTCAAATGGCCAGTTTTGGCTGAGTGCTGAAAAATGGCAATGTACAGACATTTTAACAAAGTCTCCATGCAGCATAGCAGCCTGTGCTTCCACACAGAAATTTCTCTAAATACAAGAGATCAAAGCTATTATTCAAAAGGCTTTTCTTCCAATAATTTCAACTCTAAGAGTTTTAAAGCCTAAGTCCACAACAGAAATTCCTTTGATGCTTAAATTAGTATTGGTAATTAATTGTTAGTATTATCATCAACAAAGTTCCACTTGCAAAATACTTCTGAACACATTCCACCAACCACAGAAACTGTCTTCTACTTTCCAAGCAAAATGGCAGTCAGCACATTAACAATTCGCAACTCACTTTTCCCCCTTTAAATTTTAGATCCCACGAGGTGGTCAATTCTTGCCATGGGTAGCTGGATGCTGGGTATGATGTTTCAGCATGGACTGGGTTGGTATGTGTGTAGGGTTTCCTAAACCACAGAAACCCAATGGAGACAGCCTACAGGAGTTCAATTATGTTGTCTACATTTCTTAATTTAAAATATCATTGAACAGATTTAAGGTCCTAATATTATTTTTTTGTTTGTACTTACAAAGACATAAAATACTAAACAAAATTTATAAAGTCACTGGATGATTCAGTCACTGGAGAAGTCATTTTTTCATTAAGAAAACACTGAGATCTATTCTGCATAAGGCACCTATTTTTAAAAGACATATAAAAAAAACTTGTGCTTCTATGTATGTCTGTGTATCTGTGCATGTGTATGCACATAGTCCAGAAGAGAGTATCAGATCCTCTAGAACTAGAGTTTTGGGTGCTGTGAAGTATTCTGGTCCTATCTCTGTAAGAGCAGCAAGCTCCCGTGCCTGCTGAGTCATCTACCCGGCCTCATAAAATGCCTATATTTTGATATAGGACATTTTCAGGAAAACTCTACTAAGGAATACCAATTTGTCCTTTTTTCTTCCTGTTTATAAAGAACTATTTTGTAAGAGGATAAGTCAGAAAATTGGTGGAAATCTGTTGAATGATGAAATTAGACTGACTCCCCACTGTGAGTTATGGATACACTTGAAAAGAGTGTAATAAAAATAAAACAAAATGGCCTTCTTATACCTATTCATAACTAGTGACTTTTAACATGTTACAAATTGGTAAATTTCACAATGCAAAATATAAATTTATTGGGTCCAAAGATGTGACAATGATTTTAATTCTTTAAGCACAGAGACAGTGATTAAAATCTATTGTTCCAAGAAGCTAAATACAGAATGTTAAAAACTATGTACCCTAAACAAGCTATTTTTCCCAAATGAAAGAGTCCTATTCATGAAATACTGTGTGTGTTTCCTTTAAAGTTTTCTTGATGAATCTTTCTTTTCCTTCACCTCCCTTTTTAGATGGAAAAGCCAAAAAAGAAATACAGAAAAGAATAAAGAGTCTGCTTAATAGTTTATAGTCCACAGGAGAAATTAAGAGTAGTAAATCAAAATGCCCCTTTTTAGAAAACAATGTTTCACAAGTGAAGGAAATAAGAAGATAAAAGTATAATCATAATTAGGCTCAAAGCATGGCTTAGATGTTATAGAGTTCTTGCAGAGGACCTGAGTTGGTTCTCAGCACCCTTGTTGGGCAACTTGGAACTTCCTGTAACTCCAGTTACAGAGGGGATCTGATACCTCCAGTCCCAATAAACACCTGCACTCACATTGCACATACACACACAAAGATATACATATATGCACATAACTAAAAATGAAAATAGTAAGTTTAATTACAAAAAGATCATTCCCCAAATTTTATCAATGATTCCTTCAGAAGAGATGTGATGTTATACTTGTCTACTGTATAATGATGGATACGTGAAAAGTAAAAAGGCAATTATGTAACTTTTGTCTTTACACATTCAGAGAAAGATTTCTAATGTTTAAACTTGTCTTGTAGACTAACATTAGTCTAGAGAATAGAACATGGTTTAATATTCTATGTCCTTCTAAATGTGTATCAGGCATCAAAGGATACTACTCTGTCCTGAACCTGTGCTCACAGCCTAAGTTCATATTTTTCTAGATAGTAAATTTCAGGTCTGCTTTTAATATTTTAGAAGCAAGGTATTTGTGCTTACTGCTCAGTATTTCTGAGTCACAAATTATATTTTGGGGGATTTACTGAGATATAATTTATAAACTACATAATTTATCAATTTAAATGTAGAATTCAATAGTATGAAATATGTTCACAGACATATCCAATTATTACTAGTGAACTGTAGAATATCTTTTATCACAACAGGAATCTTTAGTTATAGTCTCTCTTCCACCCACTAACAAGTTTTAAGCAATCATAACACTACTTTTTGAGCTATACATTTTCAGCCTGCTTTGGATGTACTAATAATTATCATGGTACAGAAAACATAAATGTTGTAGTTGTCACTCATGTTGTGAACTGTCTATATAGCAGAATCCTAACATCAGTACCAAGTTTACATGTACTTTAGTGTCTCAAATGGCTACTACTAAAAAATGGCCTTTACTCAACAAATTTAGTGAATAGACTCCCTCACCAAAATAACACCTATACTGCTGACTTTTTCACACAGTTCATCTAGATCTTTAAGTACTGTTTATGAACTAGAAACAGAAAGCAGCAAAGATTTCCTGTCATTACTACTGATTAAAAAATATACAAACAATAAAAGTAACCCAAAGAAACATTTTTTCCTGGTAAAATAAACTATAAAATTAAAATATACTATAAAACCTACAATTTTTGTCATAAACATGTCATAATCAAATGGGCTAAAGGAAGGATCAAGATTATGTATTAAGGACCTCTGAAGTCATTAGCAGAAGAGGGCCTTTCATTGATTTAATACTGAGCTCTTTGAGAACTTGTTTGGCAATAGGAATAAACACGCAAACCACACTTCACTTTTAAAAATGAGTCAAAAAAAAGGAATGACTTTAAGACAGTAAAACTCTTTAACATCAAGATTATATAGCAAAAAAAAAAAAAGAAAGACTTACTTGTTTTCAAATGCAACTGTTATAGAATCTTCATGGACATCTTTCACAAATGCCTGCAAAAAACACAAAAAATAAACTAACTTTTAAGACTGAAGATCATTTGGATTAAATTTTAGAGATATTTATATATAAAATGGATCTTTGGCTATCAGTTTCGGACTGATTCACCATATCTATTTAGCCAGGTACTATATATTAGGCTTTAGGAATACAGATAATTACAACATTAATAAGAAAAATTGTCTCAAGTGTTTAGCATCTCAGTGTTGAATATGAAGTTAGCACACTTTAGGCTACATTATTATAAAATAAGAAACTTGTCCTAGAACTACTTGCTAGCAGAAAAGTAAGCCATAATTTCTCTGTAAGTGCTCTATTGTCCTTTTTCTCTTTTATCTATCTTTTATTTGTTGTTTTTTAGATTTCAATTCAGACTGAAACTACAAATAAGTTAAATTTACTATATTCACTATTATTTTGGAAGTATTTAAAATGAACAAATGAACACCTATCTATTAAGTGGAATGCTGCCTCAGATGCTCCTCTCTGAGCCCTGGTGAAAGGTCTGTTTGTGGCAGTGATGTTACTTTGGTAACGGAAGATATACTGGTAAGATGAGGTTTCTACTGACCCTTAAAACCTAAGAAAGAATTAGCCACACAAAGACAGTGAAGGATGGAGAAACAAGAATGAAAAGCAGCTTGAGATTGGGGGCAAAAATCAGTAAGAAACGTGAGACAATGAAGGAAGAATAGGGTTTTTAACTCATGATATATGTATAGGGTGGGGTAGATACCTACAAGTCAAACAAAAAATGGTGAGACAGAAGCACTGGGGAACCCTGCTCCCACTGAGTCACAGAGAATGCTATTTCCCCAGGAGTCATTTCACCAATATGGCACTAGCAGTACATCTTAGTGATTCAACTGCTTTTATAGGTATAATGAAAATTATGGAAATTTCTACCCAAATTACAAAAGAAATACTGAGTCCAGGTAAGCAATATGTGTATCAGTGATAAAATCCCTGTAGAGAGCCCCTGAATGATGTGAAGCCAAAGATACAATATAGACTTCGGACAGATGGAAATTCCAAGAATGTGCAATATTCGACCAAAAGCTTCAGGAAATAAGCACAATATATAAGGACACACACACACACACACCCTTATAGTTACGAGTGCTAAGAGACTGCCCTATCCAACAACAAAGGTGCCTAACTTTGAATTAAAAGTTGTGAGAATTGTTCACTCAGGGTCTTGGTTTTATATACTACAGAATATAAATTATGGAAACGGGGGAGGATACCCATTTCATGCCCAGGTGCCCTTTGTCATCACACAATAGCTAATACCAAGTTAATAATATATTTCTAAGGGAGATTATTAGATTCCCAATTAAAATTAAGACTTCCATTATCCTTCCTTTATTAAGGAAAGGTAACTGCTTTCTGTCCCCATCATAGTTGAATGTTGTATGATGTTTGCATGCCTGGCAACAGCATAACATCATTAGCTCTTTACTGTGCATCGTATACTGAAAATATTAAACTCTTTAGTTAGTAAATGAACCTTAGAGTACAGCTGGGTGAAGAATTATCCTTTGTAAAGCAAAGTCTTTGGCTAAAACTGTGTTATCTGTCATAACCAGAAGTAATCTGAGGTTATTTACATTAAAATTAATTACAACTAAATTTAGTTGCCCATTCGCTCATCCCACATTTTGTGGGTTCAATAACTAGGGATGGCTAAGTGATTATTGTAGCACACCCTATTTTCAAACATTTAAAAATCTTAACAGTTTTCAAAACAACCATAAAAGCACTCTAGAAATTAGTCTTAAGTCTTATGGCTATATGGCTGAATTCTTATTTCTCCCTACTTGTGTAAGTTATTATCCAGTTTAATCATACACATTGAGTATATTTGCTTATTTCCTAAAAATGAAGCATTCTCTCAAAGGAGAGCTGTAATTGGTATAACTAAAAAAGAGAAAGAAGTTTTTTTAAAAAGGCAAAAAATAAATGTTTTCACAGTCCTTGAATGTAATTCTGGATGAAAAATGTCAGAAATAGTTTGAGTAATCATCATATCCCAACAGGGTCACTGCCTCTGAGTTAATGAGGCATATCTATGTATAGATATTTGCATGATTGTTTCAAAATCAGTCATTTTAGTCACTGCATATTAACTGAATATAGAAGGCACGTAATACCTTCTGGTTGCTGTATTACTAAGTAGAATAAAGGAGTCTCATCAGTGGACCCATACTAAGGACAAACACAACTTGTCAGTTCTAAGGTCTTTTAGGAAACCTTCCCTCCACACATACCACATTTTTCTATGTGTCCTCATCATACGTCTTCCAACAATGTTCTTTATCTCTGCCTCTCCCTTACCTCATTCACTAGGCTACTCTAGAGAGCTATCACCTCACCTACCAACTTTTGAAAACCTAATTTTGCTGTGATTCTTTCCTATCATGCTAAGTTGGTGTTTGCAAAATCGACAGGCCGAGATGATTTCTGTGATATATTCAAAGGCAGATTAGATGAAGGTCCAAAAAGAACTACACTGCATTTGACAGGTAGGGCTATTAATGGGATCAGATTACTTAGAGATTGAGTTTTGTTGTGACTTAAATATAGGCTCAAAATCTTGGCTCTTATCACATAATATCTGCATATCTGGGAACCTCAGATTCCTCATTTTTTAAGTAAGGACTTGGACAAGCCTCTTAAAGTTGTAGTAAGATTACACACATAGGAAATTTTCATAAAAGACACAGAACTACAAAGGTCTTTGTATTTTGGAATATTCAATTGTCTCCCTACACTTGCTTTAACATGGATATCAAACTAAGGACATGACTAAAGATTGAAATTCTCCACAGGATGTCAGTCACTCAATAGTACTAATGTTTTCCTAAGGAGAGATGATATTTAGCCACTCATAAGCATGACAGAATCCACAGACTGCTATTTGGAAAGTAAATGAAAGTTGTAAAAGTCAAATAAATGCTTAAAAAATAAGACAGAAAAAGAAAGGGCTATTTCCACAAAGTTATTAAGTACTAAAGGTTACTTCGACTCCTAGGAAGAAAAAGAAACTGACAAGAGACTTTAGGGACAAATGATACTCATGAGGATATACAATGACTACAACAGTCTAATTCACACACTGCTTCATTTAAATTGACTTACAAAAGACAGAAATTCTAGCCCTATTTGGCTAAACTTTTAGTCCCCTATTACAATTTCACACACCTTAAGTTTTAAGATAGCAAAATAAGAGTTAGAAAAATGGCCCCATGGTTAAGAGCATTAGCTGCTCTTTCCAGAGGACTCTGGTTCAATTCCCAGCACCTACATTTTGGCTTACAACAATCTGTAAATCTAGCACTAGGGGATCTGATGCCCTCTTCTAACTTCCTTGGTGCATAAACATACATGCAGGCAAAACACCCTACATACAAAATAAATTAAAATTTAAAAAGATAACAAACTAGCTAGGTGGTGATGGGCTCACTCCTTTAATTCCAACACTCAGGAGGCAGAGGCAGGTGGATCTCTGTGAGTTTGAGTTCAGTCCAGTCCTGGTCTACAGAGTGAATTCCAGAACAGCCAGAGTTACAACAGAAAAATCCTGTCTGGGGAGGGGTCAGCACGACAAAACAAAACGAAAAAATAACAAACTATATTAAAAATAGCAATGAACTAGTTACAAGAGGTTATTTTATGAGAAGTTTCAATGTAGCTCCTAACCACCACTGAAATGTTACAATATAAGTAGAGACCTAAGACTGAATATGCAGTGCAGAACATTTTAAAATATCCTCCCTAGAGATAGGGGCTTATAAAATGTTGTACAATTCAAACTCAAGGCTTCATATATACTGAGTTTTTATTCTACCCCCTTTACATGTAGGCACTATCAACATAAAGGTATGAACAATAAACCTTAGCAACAGTTCTTCCACAAAGTCTAAGAAAAATATAATTTACCCTGATCAAAGTCAATATAAACACAAAGAAAACAGTATCCAAGTACTTGTTTTCCTGATGTTTATATGCTATTCCCATAAGTTACATAGTTTATCAAGCTTAGTGAGCTCCTAGGGTAAGTAACAAAAGCAAATGGGTCAAAGATTTGTAACTTTATCTTTCCTTAATAAGAATTTATAGGAAAAACTACAGGATACTATTTCAAAGTAGAAGGTTAATAAAAAAGAAAACTGATATAGAAACTGGAGACTTATGACATCTTTGTGTTCACAGTTAAAAATGGTTGTAAACTGAGAGGTAGTGGCATACGGCTTTGATCCCAGCACTCTGGAGGCAGAGGCAGGCGGATCTTTTTGAGTTTGAGTCCATCCTGGTCTATAGAGAGTTCCAGGAAAACCAGAGTTACAACAGAGAAAGTTTGTATTGACAAAACAAAACAAAAAAATTACTAAAAATGGTTGTATAACAACTATAGTAGTTATGTGATGCTAAGGCCATGCCATACTAACAAATATTGAGTAAAGATTACAATGAAATGAAAAACTGGGCAGGAAATACAATCACAATCCCCTTAATTTCTTTGAGCTAAATTTCATCATTTTATTGTCAAAAGTCTAACTTCAAATCTGAGATCCAAAACTTTCAGCACCTGAGAAACATTAGGAATTTGTATCTCATCTTCCTCTATATCTCCATCATTATGTAAATGAAAACACTGGGAGAAAGTACTGGAAAGAAGCACCTAATACAGTGCCTGGGACTCCACACCTGGTAACTATTACTATAACCATGATCCCAATCATCTCCCAGTGTAGGTCAGAATCTGAACTCCCAAGTATTTACACTACTGGATTTTGTACATAATAATTTTGAGGTTATCATAATATGACAGTATGTAACTGGAAAATGCACATTTCCAAGGTGGGGGGTTGCATTCACAAAAACACTAAATAAATCTTACAAAGGGTATGTAGATTTGGGAGCATAAAATGTGGTGATTTAAACCATTCATTTCTTCAATGTGCAAATTAACACCTATATGCAAAGTATGCTGGATTTCAGAGAAAACCATGGATGTGAGTTTATTTGCAATTTGTACAGGTTTATAAATTTCTAAAGCTTGTGAAACTTTGTGGTAAGACACTGACATCTATCTACCAGTCAATGTAACTAAAATGATAGGCTGGGCACTAAAGAACTTCATTAAACATTTTTTTAAAAGAGATAGGTCTCACTATGTAGCCTTGCCTAGCAGGGAACTCACATAGATCCACCAGCTTCTGCCTGCCAGATACTGTGATTAAAGGTGTGAAACACTAAGCCTGACATTAAAATGTCTTGACTGTAACACAGTATATTAATTAACTACTACCTATGGTAACAACACTCAACTAATGGAAGTCTTTTCTCAGATACCAAGCTTAAAACTAAGACATTAAAGTGTAATATCACAATATATTTGTGAATCTGCATACTTATAAATAATAATAAATTAGATATTGGCCATTATAGTTTGAAATTAAGGTTTTGTACCATTCTCCAACATGATTTACTAATCTTCACACTAGAATACGAAACCTAGAAACATTTGCCTATAGAATACTTTTAAATCTGAATGGTACACATTCTACGTCTAAAGTGAAGTTAATTCATTATCATTCTCGACATAACAAAGCTGGGTGGTAGTGGCAGCACATGCCTTTAAACCCACACTCAGAAGGCAGAGGCAGACGGATCTCTGTGAGTTCGAGGCTAGCCTGGTCTACAGAGTGGGTTCCAGAACAGTTAGAGTTACAACAGAGAAACCTTGTCTGGAAAAACAAAAAATCAAAACTGCAACGCACATACACATACACACACACACACACACACACACACACACACACACTACGTAGAGAAAGATGCCCCTAGAATAAAGATATACTGCAATGTATTGCAACATTACTTGTTAAGCAATGTTTGTAAATATCATGAGATACAAATCAAAGCATCTTAATATTTTAAGTAACATACCCGAAGGGCTCAAAAACTGGTACATGTGACCAACTTCTTCTAGGTTAAAGAAATACCAAAGCATAAAAGTAGAGGCTCTGGTGATTACTAAATCTAACTTTCAAGTTGTAAAACTAAAGGTCTTTTTTTGCCTGGTCTTGAGATGTCTAAGTAAAGGTGTACAGACCTGAGTTCCATCCCTAGTAGACAACATGGTGGAGACAATCAACCCCTGACCTCGACAGAATTAGCATGGGATGCACACAGGCATCCCTGTCGTCCCCCCACCCCCCACAAGTCACAAATAAATCTAATAAAAGTTATAAAATTAAACACACAAAAGTAAAAAATAGAACTATTTGGCCCTTAACACACCAGAAGCATGATTTGTGAATTTAAAATCTTGGCTTTACTGATATTTTAGGGAAAGAATCAAATCCTTCCTAGCATATGTTCTGCGTAGTTATTCTGCAAACTTAATGTGCCCAGGGGATGTGCAACTATCCTTCAGAATACAGTAGTTCTAGTAAGCAAACCAAAGACTGAATGCAATTATACTGAATTCAACTTGCTTGGATTTAAAATTTTATTTCTATCAATTCAATCAATTTAATCACTGTCACCAGTGTTCCCATAATGGTCTTTATTTCTCATCTTCTTCATCTATTTCACCAAAAGTAGCTCAGAATACTTCCAGTTTACTTTTCCTATTCAGAGCCAGTATTCTAAGTAATAAAAAATTTAAACCTATTTCAGTATAGACAATACCCTTCCCTTAATATAAACCACTTGAATTGTTAAAAAAAAAAACAGTAGCAATTCCAATTCCTCTACATACATCTTTGCAAAGTATTACTTGTCCTCTCAAGAAATAAAAGGATAATCATAACCCATTCCTTTTTGTTCACCTTCAAAGTAAGAAGTCACTGAAAAACAAAGCCAAAAAAAAAGAAAAAACCAGGAAAAAAGCAAGAGAACTAATATAGAAATAAAAACAGAGTACTTAAAAAAAAAAGTATTTCAGTTAGTATGCAAGTAAAATTACCAGAGCCAATCAATCCTTCAAGAATAGGATGTGCTACTTGCCCTCTATGGCAAGCCAACTTCATTAAAAGCCACTAACAGTGGCCTCAAATCTAAGCTGGTATTAGAGGTGAGCAAAAATACTACTTAACTATTATCCCTTGCTCATCTGTGTCTCAGTGCCCCAACTCTAGCAACTAAAAGTATCATTCTAGAACCTAGAAACCTTCTAATGCAAACTCACCAAAAGTAACTGGAACAATTTTTATTACAGCAAATTGGGGAAAGAATTATACTGCTAAAATTAGTAACATAAATGCTGTGTTACTTATGTCTCCTCTGACAGAAGATTTTTTTGTTATAAATTAGAACTACAAATTTTCCTCTTTCATGAAATTTATCTTCCTCTAAATGTCTCCATAAACTTGGTAAAAGCATAATTTACTAAAGCCACTTTCCTGAGACTAGCCAAGTATGTCCCATTTGAAATGTCCAAGTTATTCTACAATAAACTTAAAATTGTTGGACAAAGGTAATAGCTATTTTCCATGCTCCCTTCCACGTGCACCTTCTGTTACTAAAATATTATGAGTGGGGCTTACAGAGGTTATAGACATTCAAGAGAGCAGAATTTACATTACTAGATATAGAGTTACTCAGTATCAACAATTGCACCACAGCTACAAATGTTTTAATGTTCTTTTTAAAATATGTTACCTGGTAGCCAATGTGTTTAAAAACCCTCAGTAATTCCACGAATGCCTGTTTAAAACCCCAACAATACAGCCCACCACAACACGGCAAAAGTCAAAGCAATATACTCAAGTTTATGCACTTAAGAGCACAGAACAAATATTCCAAACAGTCCCTGTTAAAATTCATTAGCAATGATATAGTACCAGTCAATTCCCTCAAGTTCTGCGGCATATATTCAGGTCCTGGAGAACTTAAACACAAAGAAAAACAAGTAGAAATGAGCACACTTGCTAATCTTTTTAAAAGCCGAGACATGTGCATCCCTGAATTTGTCTCAGCTAGAGCGAGTATAGGAGGCCGTGGATATCACCTTTGACCAGCTTCTCTAACGGCTCTCTCAGATGTCACGGTCTTCCTGAAACTTTTAGGTCTAAACACCTCCTTCGAAATTCACAAAGAGAGGCAACTAAAAATCAGTTGCCATTGTGCTTCAGGGCTATCGCTGCTTACTACTCCTTCCACACCCCTCGCCCCGAGCAGGGGCTCTCTCCAAAGTCCCGATGGCTCCCGAAAGCCAGGAGCCCAGGACTCCCAACGGCCGTCCAGGCAAGCAGGAGGCGGTCAGGCTGAGGCGCCTCGGGTCCTCCACGGCTCCCCGCGTGTCAGGCCCGGAACCCACCGGAGAGGATTATTTGGGAAAGCAGGGCTAAGCCGCCGCCGCCGCCACCTCGCGCGGCACCGGCCCCAGGGCCGGATCCCGTCCTCGCCTTCCCGCCTCCCTGACTGGGCTCGGCCGCGCAACGGCCCTCGACTGCCCGCGCTCCCTCCGCGTTCCGCCGGGCGCCGGGGCCTCGGGCGGGAGTGGGAGCGCAGAGGCTGGCCGAAGGCCCGCGGACCGCCGCTTCCCCTCACAGTCCACAGCCCGCCGCGCCCGTCGCGCCCACGGGGCCTTCCCGCCGCCGCCCGGGACACGAGGGTGGGGAGGAGGCCGAGGACCGGGCCTGTCCTGTAGCCGCTTACCTTGTAGAAAGCGCCATTGGAGCCCCGCACTTCCACCACCAGCTCCTCCATCTTCTCGTCCGTCCTCGCGCCGGGAGCCCGCCTCCGAGAGGTGGGCTGCAGGCGCTCCAGGCCCTGCCGCCGCCGCCGCCGCCGCCGCGTAACCGCACGCCCCCCGGCAGCGGCGCCGCCGTCACTGCCACCGCCCGCGCTCGCCGTCCGTTGGCTTCACCGCCCGCCCTCTCAGGCGCGGCCCCTCACCGGAAGTGAAACCGAAACGCTGCCGAGCGCCTGACTGACTGAGGCGGACCGCTCTCCCCGCGCCTCGTGTAAACACTCAAACGACGTCACGTGACCCGCGTCGCCCCTCCCCCAATGGGCTCGGCCCCCTCCGCTCCGCCCTCGCCTCCTCCTGGGCAGCCGAGCACGCGCATGCGCCCTCCTGGGAACCTGCCCTGGGTTACAGGGCGGACCCTGAGGCGCGCGCGCTCAGTGGAAGGCGGGAAAGCACGAAGGGTGGTGACAGGTCGCGCTGCCTCTGGTCAGCCTACTGGGAATGGAGACCTTTTTCTGTGAAAGAGGAAGTGAGGGCGTGGATAAAGGCCTCCAGTTGTGGAAAATGGAGCCCGACCAGGAATGGAGGGGTTTCGGGTAGATTTTTCTCCACACTAGCGCTGGACCTGACTGCGCTGGAGATCTGGGAAGGAGGGAAGGGCAGTAAGGACAAGCGTTAAATTCGATTGCAGAGCACTTTGATCTAGGAACAGTGGAAATCACATTCACCCTGACTTCTGGGACCCATTCAGCCATAAGGCAAAGTAAAGCGCCACACTACCAAGTGATGTGGGGGAATATTGGGGTACATCCCATACATTTGGAGGGGCAATGGGGTGTGTCAGGACTTCAGGAAACGTTATCCCTTTCTCAGACAATGTTGGTCCACACTTTCTTTGCATACTTTTACTTGTCATTCGTAATGAGAGAGAGAGAGAACGTGTTAAACACGTGTTAATTTCCTTATAGTTTTCGTCTGCCTTTTCTATGAGCACCCTGTACCAGAGGGTGAGCATCAGTAAAGTAGTCATATAGCCTATTCGTGTACTCCATTGCACCCTTCCCATGCAGCTCTCTTCTTTACCTTTTACAACAGAACCAAACCTGACTTTCCCCACCCCCACTCCCACCCCGGCCTCTTTATTGGGCTTGTATCCAGCCTTACCCATGCTCCTCTAATCTAGAAGGCTTGCATCCAGCTGAGAAGTTCATTGAATGCCTACCATGTGGCAAGCACTAAAGGCTAGTGAGTCATTGCTGAGGGAAAACAAAACAAAACTGTCATCCTTAAACTTGGAACCTACAGGAGAAGTGGGCAAAGTTCAACTTTTCAAAAAACTGGTAATGTGGGGCTGGAGGGATGGTTCAAGTGGACAAAGCGTTTGCCATGCAACCACAAAATTCTGTATTTTTGATTCTCAACAATCCATATAAAACTGGGCATAGCGGTGCCTTTATAAATTTTAAGTAAGCGCTCCCACAGAGAGATTCCCTAGAAGTTTACAGGCCAGTGTGCCTTACCCAGCTGCAAACAACAAAAATAGACATTCTGTCTCTAGGTAGAAGGCAAAGACTGCACGGAGGTTGTCCTCTGACTCCAACATGTGCGCTGTGGCATATGTCTGCCCATACTCACACACATGAATACACACACATAAAGAAAAAATGCAAATGTGGAGTTGCAACTGCAATGAGGTCTAGAAAGTGTGGATACACCTTTTAGAGTTGGGTGTGAGCCTATCTGTGGTGTGGGAGAGGTGGCCACAGAAGCAAGATGAGTCCAGCTGGAATGTGACACAGAAGACTTACTTGGAAGAGGAAGGGTGAATTGCCACAGGCAGATGTAATTCTAGGAGAATGCAAGTTATGTTGGATTTCCAGTTCCCAGCCTGCCCCAGCCAGGACAACTGTAATTTTGTTGGAATTCCAGCTTTAAGGCACTGGATCAAGGGCCATATTCCTTGAGGCAACAGGAAACAGAGATGACACATTGAACTAAGGTCTTCGGAGTGGTCACAATATATTAAGAAGCCAGGAGGGCTGAAAACAAATCTTGGTATGGGCTGAATGGGGGCATCCCATCTGCTTTAACTCTAGTGTAGTAAAAGCTGGCATAGTGATTCCAAAGTGTAAGTGTATGCCATTTGACCAGGGTCATACTTCACAAATGTCACTCTCCTAAGACATACTGTCATGTCTTCATGTCATTGTATGTACTTTTCTTTCTCCTAAAAGTAATTAGGGAGAGTCCAAGTGTGTAGTTATTTCGCTTCATATGCAAATATTTGAGTGAACTTTTCATTCATTTCTCAGCATGCTTTCGTCATTAGTTCCAACATGGCCCCTCATTTGCTTATATTATTGTTTATGTTATTTGTATTCATCTTTCTCATTCACCTCTCTCATTCTTCTAGAAACTAATTGTAATGTCTCATATATCATCAATAGTTTAAGATAGTGTTTTTAATGACACATTCTTTTGTAGGGCAGGCTAGCCAGAACTCAGTATGCAGTAGAGGCTATCCTTGAATTCCTATCCTTCTTTCTCCACTTTAGATTTTTAGATTGCTGAGATAAAAGGCATGTGCCACCAAGCCTGCCTCAAAATAGATAGCATTTGTGTATGGCTTTTACATTTACAGAGATGCTATTGGACTGTAAATCTGTTTCCCATTGTTACCATTGAATTTTAATTTTTAAAATTTCTTTTGAGACAGGGTTGTAGTAGTGCACTGTTGTGGCAGCTCAGCATGGAGAACAAGGAGGCATATTCATAGTTGCAAACCGTGCCAGACCTCAGCAGAGGGAACCATTATCATGGCAGACACCATATTTAACAGTGAACCTGGAGCATCTGAGCTCAGGTGTTTTTTATTGACTTAGAACACCCTAGGTGTTCTACTGATAGCACATGTAGATCCCAAGCAATCAAACACCCCCACATAAATCCAAAACCTACAGACAATACAAAACTCCAAGACCTACGCAGCCCTTCACCCAACAGTACACAAAACAATTATTTTATACAAAAATATGCTTCCAGAACACAAGGTCTCACTATTTAGCCTTGGCTAGCTGCGAACTCATAATGATCTGTTTGTTCCTGCCACCATAGTGCTGGGACTAATGACATGTGCCTTTCCCATGGTCAGTGCTGCTTTTTCTTTTTTCTAACAGTGCCCACATTGCTGTATGTACACACAGCTGTTGCTTCTGCCTGATGAGCATGCCATAGATGTTATAGATACATATCACTAGTAATAAGGTATCAAGGTCAGTGCTAAACTCTCATGCATACTGTGGTTGAAAACTCTTATGATTGTCTTCATGCACCTTGGCAAGAATTTTGTGTATGTGTGTTCTTACATAGTTATATACATGCTTCCCATTTCTTTCTTGCATAGCGTATACAGCAGGCACTGAAATGCTCAGTACTTTGCTGTAATATTCTAATACACTAGAATTATTTATTTATATATATATATATAAATATATTTATATATAAATAAATATAATATAAACTATTATATTTATTTATAAATATAAATATATTTATGAATATATATTTATTATTTATATTTCCTCACTGGACTCTTAATATTTTCTTGACATAAAAATGTCTTGTATGCTCTCATGCCCTAGGTAGATTAAAAGTGTTCTGTGTTTTGGGATATGACCAATGAATGAAGAGGTGCTTTTCCTCACTACTTGAATATACCATGGCTTTGCCTTTCCTCGTGTTTATTTGCAGTGGAGTCCTACTCTACAGCTCACCCAGGGCTCTTTCCTTCTTGACCTCAAGTCTCAGTCTCACTCTGATGTCTTGATTTTGAAATTTCTCCTTGTAAGACAGTATAGCCCTCTTTATGATCCTTCTATTTCAGTTATTCTCTCTTCCTGGCAACCTGAGTTGCCCAAACTGTGTCATTTTGACTCAGATTTCTCTCAGACCCAATCCCATGCCAAATTGTTCAGATTCCAGAATGTTCTTCTTACCACCCACACATTATCCAAGTTTCCATTCTCTCACCTGGCTTCCTGTACCATTCTTGTCTTCCTTTTGTCAGCTCTCAACACAAAAGATTGCCCCTGCTTGTGTGCCATACCCATCAAACTGCCATTCAAAACACTCCAAAGGGATCTGGGTAAAATCTCTGTGGTAAAAGCTAAAGTCCTTATTTATTCTAGTCTTAATGTTCTACACATTCTGGCATCTTTTATCCCTTCTGCCTATATTTTAAATTTCACAATTACTCCATCCAGTTATGATACTTTCTCTGATGCCTTGAAAACACCAGGGTAGTTTTTATAGTCTTTTTTAACTACATTGTAAACTTGAGAAAAAAAATTTTCTTTTATTTATCTCTTGTGTCACCATTGTGTGGAGCATAGTAGTTGGTTTCTAAATATGTATTGAATGAAAGAATAAGCAAATGAATGAACTCATATTGAAGAGTCAGCATGAATGAAATCTGCTCCCATGCCTGTACTGGAATGATACTTCAACACTTCTGGCCCCACTTTGGCCCCTACCTTCTATTAAATAACTGTCCATTGTCTCTGCATCTACTGCTCTTATATTTCATGGTTCTTTTTTAACTTGGGTCCTCTATGCCCTTTTTATTCCTCAATCCCAGCTGAAATGCCTTCTGTCTTTTCCAAATCTGGAAATCTTACATGCCCTTCAAGACAGTGCTGAAGTCTGACTTCTTTCATGCCATTTTCTCTGAACATGCCACCTTGCTTTGACCTCTCCTTTGAAACAGATATTAGAAAAATATAATGCAATGTTTAAATTTACAGAAAATTGAGCAGATAGTTGACTTTTACTCTTCTCACTCTTCTCAGACCCTGCACTTGCATAATCTGCTTTATTGTTAATATGTTGAACTAGTATGACAGCATTCATTATAACTGATACATCATCAATGAAAGTCTATAGCTTACATTGACATTCACTTTATGTGTTAGACAGTTCTATGGGTTTTGACAGATCCATAAATTATCCACCACAACATTATTACACAAAATAGTACATTACCAAAACTCTTCCATGATCTGTTTATTATGCTGCACTTAACCATTAACTACTTACATTTTTACTGTCTGTTCAGTTTCACCTTTTCGAAAGGTCATGTCATTGGAATTATGTAGTATACAGCCTTTTCAAAGCATTATTTACATTAACAGCATGGATATAATATTCCTCAATTTATTAGACTTTGTTTATCTACTCACCTATTGAAAGTCATCTTGGTTATGATTATACATAAAGCTTCTATGAACTTTCTTGAATAGTATTGTTTGGTATGCATTTATACCCATTGCTGAAAGCTCTTCCAAAGTGGCCATACTATTTTGCATCTTACCAGTTAATAGGCGAAAATTCTTATTTCTCTTTTTCCTTGTCTAATAATGTGTTGACATCTTTCATATGTTCAGTAATAAGATGTATACAAAAATTTTACTGTTTTCACCTTTTTATTAGGTCACCTTCTTTTATATGGAGTTGAAAAACAGATTATATATATTTATATATATATTTATTATATTATAATAAATTATATAATATATAAAAGTATATATAAATATATAATTTTAATTATGTATATTTATAATATTTTTATAATTTTAATTGTATTTATAATATAATAAATATAATAAATATTATATATATATGTGTATATATACACATATATATAATGTCTCTGTGTGTGTGCATGTGAATGGAAGTGCCCATGGAAGCCAGTGGCATCAGTGCTGTTATAGGCTGTTGTGAGTCATCGGCCATGGGTACTGGGGACTGAACTCAAGTCCTCTGCAAGAGCAGTATGCACTTTTAACTCCTGAGCCATCTCTCCGGTTCCTCAGGTTTCTTAGTTGCTACAGTTGTAACATGCTAATGTAAAGGTTAGCATTATTGGAAATCAGATTGGGGTAAATGGAAACTGTATTGTATCTTTGTTGTTTTTGTAGTGGTGGTTCTAACTGAATTTTTCAAAATAAATAGTTTATTGATAATTAATAATAAGCAGGTGATGTACCTCAGTTCATGGAGCCCTTGCTTAGTATACACAAAGCCTAGGATTTGCTGCCCAGCATGACATAAAACCAAGATTTATGATGTGTGCCTCTAATCCTAGCCCTGCATGGAGGTGGCAGCTAGAGGATCAGAAGTTCAAGTGTGTCCTCAGCTGTATAATGAGTTCCAGTCCAGCAAAAGCAGACCCTATCTTAAAAAAATCCAAGTAATGCTTGCTGTAGGAAAAATATTAAATGATTGTGTATTTATATTTAAGTAATAACTGCCATAGTTAAAATGAATAGTCTCTAAACCTTCTGATATATTCCTAAGTTATTTTCACAGCTGATATTTAGGTATGTCCAGAAGACTTATGGGAGAAAAAGATTGCCATAAGTTTATTATTCCTGAGAGATGAGAAGCCTATTATGGGAGAACATATTTGGAATAGATAGGTCAGACAAATGTGGTTTAGAATTACAGGACAGCTTAGAACAACGAGACTGATTCAAAAGTTGTAGTATTTATCATTCAGATTGTGCTTTGGATCCCATACCCATGGCCTCATGTTGAAATTCTAGATCTAAGAAGATCAGCTAGGGATGTTATGTAACATGTCATTTGTACTTAGCCTGAGTTCATCTCCACGTAGTAGAGCTGACACCAGCTGTTTTTTACCAACTAGTGAAAGTGTGCATCTTCAATTCCTTTGTGACAATGGCTTGTACATCTATAGAGGAATCCCTGTAGTTGTAGATGTTAGATGTAGATGTTGACTCACCCAGATGTAGACATTGATTCAGGCCAGAGGATAGTTTATTCTTTTATCTAATTAAATCACTGGTCCTTAGTACTAGAGCCCTGGAGCTTTTCAGCCTCCATACAATCTAGAGCATTTAAGCCTCCACTGCACTGAGCCATCCCGACTAGCTCCTTCTGAACGCTGACTTTTCTCCTTCAACTGAATCTTCAGCCTGCTTCTCCACTGACTCTTCAAATTCCTGCACATAGGTAGCAGCAACAGTATAAATTTGAAGACAGAGATATTAGCAGCCATGTTTCATTTGTAGGTAGTAACAGAGTTTTAGTGATAGAAGATATCAGAATAGGAACAGGGAAATAGAAAATGCCACCAGAGGAGAACGCAGTAAGCATTACTTTGGGAATATTCAGAATTAGTTTTAAGAAACAGAAGAGACTACCATTGCCTCTGAATTATATGGGATGGAGCACAGTCAGAGAAATACAATTGTAGTACTGCTACTGTGACTCTTATTTTTACATCTAGGTTGATATCACTGAGAAGTTTATACAAGAATATATTTCACTAAGCCTTGCAATAGAATTGATTGCTATTTGATGTGTTCCTTTAGTATTGAAGTCTGACTTATGAATGCTGACTAAAGTACAATATAATAAAGAACAGAAGGAAATGAAAGTCAGTTTGGCTTGAAAGATTTATGTTTGATAAAGTTTTTGCCTGCTAAATGGTAATTTTGTCTTATAAATAAGAAAATAATAATATGCACTTTGATCAGACTATTATTATTAATATAAGCTGACCAATTACTTATTCAAAAGAAATTAATTCTTCAAAATTAAGGCTGGGCTCTGGTGTTAATCTGACCACTGACAGCTTGTTCTTCTGAGAAAGCTATATAAATACTGAAGATGGAACGAATCTTGTGGCTTTTTAAAATCAAGATCTTCTTTATGGTAATAAATTTGTAAAAATGCTTCTAATAAACCTGGAGGGGAAATTGGGCAGAGTTTTAAAATTCAAAGTCAATTTATGGTTTAAAATAAGAAAATCTTTAATGTTTGCACAGTACAAAGTTTTGCAAGTAAAAAGAGATACTTTGGACATATAGTTCTCAGAAAATTCCAATCTCTCTAACTCCCTTGAGGAAAACAGACATTGGAATCTCCAATTGGTGGGAACACATCAAACCTTGGAATCTTCAGGAATAAGCTGATAGAGAATTTTATTTTTCATGAGCTGCCAAAATATATGGAAAGCAGCATCCCAGATCATTGGGCTGAGGAAGAGAATACTGTGCAGATTTTCCTGAAAAAAAATCTTTGATTGTCAAAATGAGAGGGAGGGGTTCTGGTTATCTTTTGTCAACTTGACACAAACTAGAGACATCTGGGAAGAAGGACTCTCAATTGAGGTATTGCCTTCATCAGGTTGCCTGCAAGCCAGTGTTGTAGGGTTTTAATGACTGATGTGAGACTGTCTGCCCACTGTGGGTTGGTAGTGCTGGGTTGTATAGGAAAACTGAGCAAGCCAGTAAGCAACATTCCTCCACAGCCTCTCTTTAAGTTCCTATCTCCAGGTTTCTGCCTTGAATTCCCGTCCTGACTTCCTCTCAGTAGTGAACTGACTTGAAAGTGTAAGCCAAATAAACCCCTTCCAACCCCCAGTTTTTGCTGGAATAATTTGTCACAACAATAGAAAGCAAACTAGGACAGGAGGTATATCTAGTTTCTTCTTACCAATCTAATTCTCCTCCTCCTCCTCCTCCTCCTCCTCCTCCTCCTCCTCCTCCTCCTCCTCCTCCTCCTCCTCCTCCTCCTCCTCCCCCTCCTTCTCCTCCTTCTGTAGCTCTAGTTGTCCTGGAATTCACTCTTTAGTCCAGGCTGGCCTCAAACTAACAGAGATCTGCCTGCCTACGTGTCTCAACCTAAAGTTACTTTAAATGATGTTTTTCTAAAATGCAGAACTAAAGCCCCCAAATAAAACAGTTAGTTACTGTGGTATAAACAACCACTCCACAGATTCAACTTGAAAGAAAATTCATCAGGTACAGGTAAATAGACTCGCTAAGGAGGCACAGGATATTTGGAACAGAAAGTATAATGGAACACTTGAAAAAAATGTGAGGGAAACAAAAAGGACAATTTAATAACCAAAATAAAGAACCAAACTGTTACTATTGAGATCCAAACTTTATAATCCCAAACCTAATTCAAAATATAAAATACAGAAAGATGGAAATTACGGTTCATTGGGATATTGGAATGAAAGATATAACAAATTCAATAGGAAACTGATATGAATTCTAGGGGAAGAACAAATGAATAGAGAATAAGTTATAAAGAAATGATAGGTGAAAATCTTCCACTAAGGAGTAGTGATCTGAGTCTCTGGACTGAAGGTATACAGCAAGTTCCTGACTGGATAGGTAAAGAAGAGTTATGAAGACAAACTGAGCTTTCTATGTCACCAGAAAGTTAGTGTAGAAGGAACCTACTGTTTCCTGCAGTGAATTATGCCACTTGCAAAACCAAAAGAGTTCTGTTTTTGTAGACACTACCTCAAAGAAATCATCCAGGTTATTAAAATTGTCCAGGTGATGATGATGAAAGTCTGTGACAAAAACAGTAATTCTAGTTGTCCCAACAAGTCAGCTGCTTTCTCTGATCTGCACAGAAAGCCACACTAACAACAGGACTCTCAAAGGAAACTCGGCATCGCTGGCACAGCAAGTCTAAGAAATGATGCATCTATTATCATGCTATAGTAAAGATTGTGGCTTTTGCCAAATGTTGCTAGTTGTTTCTAGTTGGAGAAATATGATAGTGTCTTACTTCCTAGTCTGTTTTTTTTGTTTGTCTTAGTCTCCTCTCCCTCTTCCCCCCTCCACACCACTGTGTGTGTGTGTGTGTGTGTGTGTGTGTGTGTGTGTGTGTGTAAGCACACGTGCATGGGTGCACAAGTGTACAGTCATAGAAGTATTAGTGAGTGGAGGATAGATGTTGATGCCAATTTTCTTCCTCAATTGCTCTCAACTTTATCCTTTCATCTTTTTGAGAAACAGTCTCTTCATTACTCCAGGGATTACAGTTTTGGCTAGGTTGGCCTCTGACCCCTCCCAACCTTGGGGTTATAGACATGCAAGGCCACACCCAGCTTTTACATGGGTGCTAGTGATCTTAACTCAGGTCCTTGTTATTTCATGGCAAGCACTTTGCTAACTCAGGCATCTTCTCATCCACCTTAGTTTATTCTTTACATAATTTATATTTTTTGTGTTGATTTTTGAGACAAGTTCTCCCTGTGTTGCTTTGGCTGGCCTGGAACTCACTTTGTAGAACAAGCTGGCCTGAAACTCATAGATAAGCCATCTGCCTCTGCCTCTGGAGTACTGGGATTAAAGATGCACACCACCAGACCTGGTTTATTATTTCCATTTTTCTGAGTTGACTTTTGTTTTTATTTTTTTTGTGTGTGTACGAGTGTTTGGCCTGCATGTATGTTTGTGTGCCATGCACATGCCTGGTGCCCTGGAAACTATAACAGGGCATTGGACCCCCTGGATCTGGAGTTACAGAAGGTTGTGAGCCATCATGCTGATGCTGAGACCTGAACCTGAGTTCTCTTGAAGAGTATCCAGTACTCTTAACCACTGATCCCTCTCTCTGGGCCTGTTGTTTCTATTTTAAACACCAGAAAGGAATGGGAATCCTGAAGAGAGGAGCAATATGTTATTTTTACAGCAGCCTATGTAGGTGTCTTAAGTGCTACCTCATCACCAATACTTTAGCAAATACTCTAGACCCCAATGAGTAAGCAACTGGTTCAGTTTTAAGACAGGGTTTGCTAACAGCTAGAAGCTTGAAGACCTGGGATGGGTGATAGCAGTGATATAAAGGAAAGGAACACAGAGATTACAAAAGCAGAGGAATTTTTAAAAATTTGTTATTACTTAAAACCATTTAAAATTTAGATGTATTTTGATCATATTCTTCCCTTTCTCTTAAGTCCTTCCAGATCCTCTCTCCCTTCCTACCTGCCCAACCTTAAGTCCTTTCCAAAGAAACAAAAACTCAATATAACAATCCCTGAACCAAGAAAAAAAAATAAAACAATAGCCAAACAGAACCCCCCCACACCAAACTGTAACCAAATAAACACACCAAATAAACACACACACACATACACACACACACACAAAGTGGAGTCGATTATTTTGATCAACTATTCCTGAATAGGAGGCCTGCCCTGGAGTGGTTGATAAACCCAGTGTCACTCCATTGTAGAATACTGATTTCCCCTCTTCTAGCAGGTATAAAATACAGTTCAGTTGTTAACTTTCTAGGTATTCATTCATTCATTTATTCGTACTTACTCATTTTTTAAAAATATAACAAAATAAAATATCACAAGATAAAACAAAAACTATCACATCAAAGTTGGACTGGACAAACCAACAGAAGAAAAAGAGCCTGAAGAGAAGGCACCAGGAATTAAAGGCCCATTTGTTTGCGCACTCAGGAATCCCATAAAAACACTAAACTGAAATCTATAATGTATGTGCATAGGACCTGGTGCAGATCCATGCAGGCTCTGTGCATGCTGCCTGAGTCTCTGGAGTTCATATAAGCTGTGCTCAGTTGATTTTACAGAGCCTTGTTCTCCTGGTGTCCTCTATCCCTTCTGGCTCTTAAACTCTTCCTGTCTCCTCTTCCTTGGGCTTCTCTGAGGTTTGAGGGGAGAGATTTGATGGAGACATCCCATTTAAGGCTGAGATGAGTATTCCAAGGTTTCTCACTTGAATCAGATGATTTAAACATCCATATTTCTAAAAGTGAGATATTATAGTAGTAATGCTATTGAAGTTTTGAAACCTTTGTTTTTATTGACTTTCTCAGAAAAAAAAAAGATGACTAGAAGAAAACTGGATCCAAATTAAAACTTTTTTACTGAGAGTATCTCTATTCAAATATATATTAAAACTTTTGATCTTCAAGACAACTTGGATCTTTGAATACTGATTCATAAAAGTGAACTCTTTTTTCTCTTTTTTAAATCAAAATCTCAGGGATGATTTTCCACATAGAATGGAACCCTCCAAAATATATGCAAATGAGTTGTAAATTTCTACTCCTTAATGGCATCATAATAATTTCTGTGTGAAATTTTACTTAGAAGGTGTATGGATTCATGCAGGTGTTCCCGGAAGGTGGATCAGACAATGTTTTGATTATTTATGAGTATGAGCAATTGATCTCTAAGTTTCAGAATTTCTAGAATGGTCTATGCCCACTATATATAATGAACTGAAATGGCTTTATGACTTAAAGGTACTTCTTTATTTTATAACTTTAGAAAACTAAAATCAAATACTTAATGATTTTATTTAAAAATGAGTTGGGATAACTGTCATTGAGGCATGGAAAAATTCTAAGTCCAGACAGTCATTACTGAATAGTTCCTTTTCAATGTCATATTTCAGGGGAAAATTTTTTTTCATCTTTTCTTTGCATTAACATTTTGGCTTTACATTGTCACTTCTGAATGGACAAATGGAGAAATTTGTCTGTACCTTTAACCAAAAGAGGATGTTGGTTGGAAACAATAGTTGGGAGTGTTAAATGAACACCATTGGACTGGAGGGAAACCAGTACAATCCAATCCAATGTATTGACAATGTGATAGTAGTTCTGAGATTGGACACACAGCAAAGGTTTAAACTCAGCAAGGACTCTGAGATCCCCTGTCTTCCTCCCCTGCTAGGTCACAATGTGTTCCTCCTGTATGCAGAACCAGAAGTAGCCATGATAGATGCTATGATTCAGATAGATGAAGGATATCAGATAAAAACTGTCAGAAAAGACACTGGATTATCTACTTCCTGGGCATAGAAAACAGCCTTAGCAAAGGCATAGGGAGGACTTACAATTAGACAAAACTGAAAACAGTTCAAAGGAAAAACTGTAGGAAACAAGTTAGACTGAGATTTTCTCCTAAGACAGAGTGCAGATGCAAAGAGGTGCAAATTCTTATGCAGGACAGGTAACATCAACCTTAACGTAAAGAACTACCTGAAGCAACGAGATTCCTGATGAATATATTACTAACCTTTGTCGCGTCGGAGTCTGAATAAGAATTTCATCTTCTAGTTGACCATTTATGACTCTAATAAAACCACATTACATACTTGAGGATTTTTATGGACTGTGTTTACCAGATTTTGAAAGATATTTTTCCTTTGCCTTTTAAAACAGAGCTATAATTTGTTCACAGTTTATTTTACTTTTTTTAATATTAGGGATTAATCACACTCCTTCATGCATGTCCAACTTTACCACTGAGGTATATCTTTATTTCTCTTTTAAACTTTTCATTTTGAGGCAAGGTCTTACTAACTTCCACAGGTTGGCCTTGAATCTGTAATATTCCTGCTTCAATCTCTACAGGATAGGATTACATGTCTATACTACAAGATACATTTATGCATCACTTTGGGTAAAGTATAAAATATTTTATGCATTTTATATTTTGTTGTTATTGTTATTATTCTGGATACATGACCTTTACTACATATGTATTTTGCACTTGTCTTTTCATTTTTTATACTTAATCTTAGCCAAAAGGCTCAGAAAAAGTGTCTTTTTATATCTCAGTGCAGCTTTCAAAGAATACTTGTTAATTCTGATGATACCTACTTTACCTTATTCTTATTAGATTGTGGTTTGTGTATTCTCTCTAAAAATTTCCACCCACAGCCCAGGAAAGAAAGGTGTCTTTTCTGTGCTATCTTCTAAAAGTTTTGTAGTTTTATCTTTGTTTAGGTCTATCTTGCATTTTACTTTCCCTTTTGTATATGGCTTGCTATACTGATTTAACATGAAGGTTTATCAAGCAGATATTACATTATTATTATATTATTCCGGGACCAAATGAAATGATTATGCTTAATGATGGGCAGTGAGAGGAAATAAAAACCTTTCAAAGGATAGGGAGAGGAACGTAGGCTGAAGTGAACATATCCTATATGCTTCATATTGCTGGCATGGGAAAATGAGAAAAGGAATGGGGCATGTTGATGGAAGCAACACTCAGTATCTTATTCAAATGAGCAGTAAAGGCATATCTGCATTGGAGGAAAGAAAAATAGTGAACAGAAGTGCAAAATAAGTAAAAAGTATAAAGCAAGGTAGAAAACACAAAAGTTACTAGACTTCATGTTATACTTGAGTGGATATATATATTTTCGATCAAAATACAGAACAGTCCCAGAAGATGCAGAAGATGTCCTATCAGAGCTGTTTATTCACTGCCAAGGTATATGATTTCTCCTGGAATCCAAGTGAACCTTGGATGATTCGCTCTGCATTACAAGGCAATATGCAAGTGTGGCAGATGGCAGAGAATATTTATAATGATGAAGACCCTGAAGGAAGTGTGGATCCAGAAGTACAAGGATCCTAACCATGTCTGCATTTGTGATTTTATATTCCTCTTGTTTTCCTCTGAACCCTGGAATGAATTTAACACTGATGTGAGACACAGACTTCATTTAGCTGTCCCACTACAACAGGTGCCACCAATAATGCTATTAGCCCAAATAGTGGGTGTTTTCTAAATCTTAATTAGTGAGACTTAATTCAATGAAAACTTATATTTTCTTCAGGAAATTCCTACAACAAACCCAGGTCTAACGTAGCTTTAGAAATAGGCATACTATGTGTGATTATTTTTCATCTTAAGCTATGTCCCCAAGTTTTTTAGTCCCTCAAGCAAAGGTCAGAGTGAATAAAGAGTCGAGCCAAATGAGGTAGGTGTCTGATCCATGATGTGTAAATATTGCCAGGTGTCATATTTATCCAGAAATTAGGGGACATTCAAGTCATTTAGATTCATATTTTAAGATCCTCACACCCGGCTTTCCAGGATGCACACTTTCCAATGTAAACCAGTCTCCTCTTGTTTTCTGAAGACTACATGTTCCCCCTTCCCTCAATATTTTTGCTTGTTAATGTATTTCTTGAGTTGTTTCCATACCATTCTTTTCCTTTCTGTGAAATGATTTCTGTTGTGTTTTTTTTAATCTTGTGATCACCAAGTTGTAAAGATGTATGTTTTTTACCTAGCAGTTATATCATAGGTGAACTGTCAAATTGAGAAGAGTGAATAGCTAGTTTGTATTTGTTTTTAAAATTAATACTTGAGCCGGCAGTGGTGACACATGCCTTTAATCCCAGCACTCGAAGGTAGACAGAGGCAGTTGAATCTCTGTGAGTTCCAGGCCATCCTGGTCTATAGAGTGAGTTCCAGGACAGCCAGAGTTACAATAGAGAAACCCTGTTGGGCCCTATGAGGCCTATTGTCCGAGACCAAGCCAGGCTTGATTTCTGAGACCTGTCTTTCTTCCGCATAGCGGTGACTCAGCATAGCCTGCTCTACCAAGCAACTGCCACGTAACAGAACTCCACTGGCCCGCGGCTCTCACACCACTTTACTCCTCCCTCCTATGTAAGCTCACCCCATCCCACTACTGCCTCCTCCCCCTCAGCCTATTTAAGGGGCTGACTTGTTCAGTAAAACGAGTTCCTGCTTTGACAGTTCTCCCAGTGTGTGTCTTTTCTCCCGGTGGGGAGGGTTCAGGCCGCAGATACTCACCATCCTGCTGAGCCCCAAGGGGGACAGGCTGCTCCGCTCCCCCTCAGCGACTCGTCCTGTCAGGAGGCTCAACGAAACCCTGTTTCGGAAAATCAAAATAAATAAATAAATAAATACCACTTGATAAGATTTACTTTTTGGGGAGTTAGTCCTTAACTACTGTAGTTTTATACCATCTCCATTTTGGTTGACCTATCTCACCACCAGTTTTGTTATTTTGCACGACTGTGTAAGTGTTTATAATGGAATACATTTCTTTTCTACATAAGAGGCTAGACCACACTTTAAATTTTTTGAAGTTTTCCATTTTCATGTGAAATTTATGATCTACCATCTACTGCTTTAATAGGGCATTTAATTATCTCAGCAATATCCATTGAGTAATCTACTGTCTCTGCTTACCACTACTGACATGTATAATTTCATAGGTATATTTTTATACTATATTCCACTTGATTTTTCTGTCCTTTGTCCCTACATTAGACATATCATACTCATGACGATTTTTCGCATGCAAGAAGGCAGACAAACCTTAGACAAACATACATGTGTTGTTTATATGTATGAAAATTTCAAATAATAATAATAATAATAATAATGCAATCTATTGGGGCTGTGGATGTGGCTTGGTAAAATACCAATCCCTGCATAAATTTGGTGTAGTAGTGCATGCTTACAATCCAAGCACTTGGGAAGTGGAAGCAAAGATGATCGGAAGGGCAAGGTCATTCTCAGCTATGTTGTAAGCCTGGGTTACAAGAAATCCCAATGGAGGAAAAAAACATAAAAGAGAAAATGAACCAATTTGCTGTGTTGTTAAATTTCTTTCTTAGGGGCTGAAGAGTTAGCTCAGTAAGTAAAGTTCTGTGCAACCATGAGGACCTGATTTCAGATCCACAGCACCCATATACAAAAAAGCCAGACAAAGCAGTGCATGCTTGAATCCAACAATAGAGCACAGAGACACAAAACCGACAGAACTCACTGGGCATCTAGCCTGATCAAAACAGCGAGGTCTAGATTGAGTGAGAGACCCTGTCTCAAAATATAACATGTAGAAGCAACTGAGGAAGACATTCTTGACATTAACCTCTGGCATCCACAGGGTCCCACACAGGCAACTTACACACACTGACAAGATATTCCCTCTCCCTCTACCTCTCCCACTCCCTCTTTCTCTCTCTCTTTCTCTCTCTCTCAATCTCTGTTTCTCTGTCTCTGTCTGTCTGTCTGTCTCTTTCTCATACACACACACACACACACACACACACACACACACACACGATCATGTGTTGGGACTTTAGTTAGAATTACATTTCATTACATACTATAAGAACATAAAAAAGGCATCCCTTTCCATTTTAAGATATCCTTAATGCCTAAAGGATGTCAGGACTAGTGCACAGTATTAAACCATGTAGAATTGGGTCTGCACAGATTACACAACTAAAAAAATGTCCCTACTCAAATGCCCTCTTCCAAGTTGTCACTATTGCTTCTATTTGCATTCTATCTGCAGTACTCTCAAAAATTAGTAGAGCTTTCAATGCAATGTTTAAAGTTACCTAGGTAACTAGAAGAGAACTAAAATTAACAAAGATCAAAAGTCAAGAAGATGTATGAGGACCAGAAGGGATCATGTGAATTAATGCTCATCTTTCCTATCAGGGCTATGAGGGTGTTCCCAGATACAAATTAAGAAATAGAAGCATAAGCCTATCCTTTGCATTTGCAGAGAGTGCAACAAGAAAAAAAAACAAAAGAATGATTTGATTTGGAATAGTGTACTTAGGGTTTGGGAAATTTGAGGTCTGCGGCTTCTTGTCATAGGATTTTCTATATTTTCTGACTTGATACCATCTAGATTAATTATTCTAACAAAATAAAACAAAAAATAGGCAAAGAAAGCTGCTTTTGCAGTGTATTGTGATAAACTACTAAACTTGAATTATCATAATCTGCTCTTGGATGATTTAACAGAGTAAATGTGATAGCTTTTTAAAAATTACCTTGAAAAGTACTTATTTTGTGTTACTGTGTGAAGGTGTGTGTGTGTGTGTGTGTGTGTGTGTGTGTGAAGACCTCATGGGCACATATGTGGCATTCAGAGGACAATTGGCAGGAATCAGATTTCTCTTTCTATTATGTGAATCCTATGGAGCAACCTTGGATCATCATGTTTGGCGGCAAGCAATTCTATACGTTAAGCTATCTCACCTGCTCTGTGATGGCCTTTTGAAGATGAAAGTACAAATTATATTCATAAATACTTGTTTGTAATTAGACATATGTTTTCTTATCTTCATAGATTTGGGATTTCTACCAATGCAATTTCTTTATATTTTATATTCTTAAAAATGGTTTGATCTGAATGGATGTTTGCTGATGAGAAGGAAACATTATTTTATTAGGGCCTAGAATTTCCAATCTTTATATATAAATGTAGTACTCAGAATGAAGTCATGTTTGTTTTTTGTTTGTTTATTTGTTTTGTTTTTTGAAGACTGGTCAGCTATTCTCAGGAACCAATTTCTAACCACTTTTCTGAGTTCCAGGCACTAGAAGTGCTTCATATTGAGGATAATATCACCAATGGGTTACATTTGGGGTCTTCTCTTTATACCTTGGCAAATTACATCATTCCGGGTTTCCATTTCTTCCTTTATACTATATGGAGATTGGTTGTGATTATCACAGAAGACTTTTTGATGACTGAGTGTGGTAAAATATGTAAAACACTTGTGATGGCTATTCTTGGTTGTCAGTTTGAGTATATCCAGAATCCTTAAAACCCAAACAGCTAGGTATACCTGTGAAGGATTTTTTTCCTTAACTAAATCATCTGAAGTGGGAAGACCCACTTTTAATCAGGAATTTTTGAATGGGAGGATACATCTTTAATCTTGACCACACCTTCTGCTGGCAGCCTATATAAAGGGCATAGAAGCCTGCTTGCTCTTGATGGCAAGTCCATTTCTTTACTGGCATTAGAACTTACTTCTTTGGGATCCCAGCATATACTGAAGACCAGCTGAGACATCCAACCTCTTGGACTGAGCAATTACTGGATTCTTGGAACTTCCATTGGTATGCAGCCATTGTTGCACTAGTTGGACCTCTGCCTATAAGCCTGTAAGCTATTATAATAAATTCCCTCTCTTTCTCTCCCCCTCCCTCCCCCCCTCAACTCTCTCTCAAGTTCTATAAGTTCAATTTGTCTAGAAAACCCAGGCAAATACAGATTTTGGAACCAGAAGTTGTTCTAGAGAAACAGAGATATAAGGACGGAAAATTTAAATACCTGGAATAGGCTTTCTAATTTGCCAGTAACCTAGTTACTGAAACCTTTCCAGCTACTAAAGCCTCTTCTGGGAGATTAGAGGGTATTGAAAGCCCATAGTGTGAACTACTTTACAAACTCATTTTTTAAAAAAGAGACAAATGCATTTGATTATCCTGATTCACCAATTGCAAGAGGCAACAGATTTGGTGGCTCTCTATATAAAGGTTTTGACAATTTATGGAAAAATAAGGAAAATGTTAATACTGGTCGGTTGCTTCTAGCATCTATGGATAAATTATCAAAGGAAAATAATGTGTTCCCATGACAAAATGAACGAACTTCTAGCCTATCAGAATAAGGTAAAGGGCAACAATGAACTCAATGATAAAACTGACTAGCTCCAAATGTACTTAAACAATTTAAAGTTTTTCAAGTGTGTCCTGGAAGAGAATCTTCTTTCCTCAGCCACAGAGCTAAAGTTGCAGAAAATCAAACAGAAGCCCTCATTATAAGGTTAGCTGAATTACTAAGAAAATTCAAGTCCCAGCCTCAGAGGGTATCAGCCCTTAAAATAAGGTAATCAATTGGTAAAGAATGAGATCCTGTAATTTGGGGTGGAGATATGTGGGAAGCCCCATTGAGGTTGAGAACTTTGAACCCTCCTCAAGGGTTTATCTTATCTGAGGAAGTAGTCTCTCTACGTTCAGCAGAAGGTATATTCCCATCCATATCCACCACCCCTGAAATACTGATTCTCTGCCTTTGATTGAGAAAATTAATCCTCCATTGTCTGCTCAACCAGCAGTGAGTTTCTCTGAAGGAGCTGCTAAGCAAAACAAGGCTGATGTTGCTCAGGGCCCATCAATACACTTATAATGAGATTTAAGCCTATGCAGGCCCCTAGAAAGGAGATAGAAAAAGTGTAGTCCATGAGGACGTGCACTACATTTCTCAAGAGCTTAATGAGTATGCGAATTCATTCAAGCAGAAGTCTGGGGAATATGTGTGGGAATAGGTTTTAAGGATATGGGGTAATGGTAGAAAGAAGATAAAACTGAATCAAGCTGAGTTCATTGATATGGGCCTCTGAATACAGATTCTAGGATTTATATGGAAAGCTTTAGTTAAAACAAAAAGATATCAGAAGTCTGTTTGAATGGTTGGATGAAGCATTTGTCAACAGATGGCCAACTGAAAAGGAGTTGGACAAGCCTGATAACCCTTGGCTTAATGTTGATGAAGGGATTTTAAGACCCAGGGAATTTGCAATGCTAGAGTGGGTACACTGTATAAAACCTAATCCTCCACAACAGGAAGGCCCAGAAAACATGCCTTCACTAATCCTATAAGACACAAAATGGTGAGAAGACCACCAGCATATATAGAGAGCTTTGTTATCACCCTTTTCCTTGTGCCAGACCTTAGGGTTGGAGATGTTGCTGCTCAGTTGGATGAATTAAATGCAGTGAGTTTAGGTGGTTTCCTAAGTAGTATGGGGCAGGTGTCAGCATTGAATCGCCAAAAGCAAGGTGATAATGATCGTAGTTGTCAAAATAGGCAGCATAGACTAAGAATGTCCACAATGGCCTAACACATAATGGGCAGCATAAGCAAAGTGATTTTTATGGTGGCATGACTTGTATGGACCTTTGCTACTGGCTAATCAATCATGGCATTTCCAGACATGAAGTAGACAAGAAGCCTGCTGCATTTTTGTTTGATTTTTGTATAAGCAGAAAAAAATCTCAAGCGGATGAAAAAAAAAAAAAAGGTCTATATTGGATTGTGGCAAAAATGAATTTCAGCTGGTGAACCAGTTTCCTGATTCTAGCCAGTTTGCAGAACCCCTTGAGTGAAGGGGACAGCCAGATTCCCCTGAGGAAGGACCTTGACAAAATACCTAAGACTTTTCCTTTTGGCTTTTTTCTAGTCCTTCCCCTGAGGGATCTATGGCCTTTTACAGGGGTAAGTGTACACTGGAGGAAAGGAAACAATCAGACTTTCCAGGCTCTATTGGATATTGGTTCTGAATTGATGCTGATTCCAGGAGATCCTAAGAAATATTGTGATCCTACAGTTAAAGTAGAGGTTCATGGAGGTCAGGTGATTAATGGAGTTTTGGCTGAAGAACAACTCACAGTAAGTCTAGTGGGCCCCCAAACTCATCCTGTGGTCATTTCCTTAGTCCTAGAATATAAATTGGGACAGATATATTTAGACATTGGCAGAATTCTCACATTGGTTTTCTGATCTGTGGAGTGAGGCCTATTATTGTTAGAAAGGCTAAATGGAAGCCTTTAGAAGAATTACCTCTGCCAGGGAAAATAGTGAATCAAAAACAATATTGCATCCATGAGGAACTACAGAAATTAATGCTACCATCAAGGACTTGAAAGATGCAGCAGGGGGAGTGGTGTGGGTGGTGGTGGTGGTGTTTTCCACCATATTTCCTTTTAAACTCTCCTATCTGGCCAGTGCAACAGACAGATGGATCTTGGAGAATGACAAATGACTATCAAAAACTCTATCAAGTAGTGACTCCAATTGCAGCTGCTGTAGCAAGTGTGGTGTCCTTATCTGAGCATAGTAACACATCTCCTGATACATGGTATGCAGCTATTGATCTAGCAAATACCTTTCTCAGTACCTGTTCATAAGGACTACCAAAAAATTTTGCGTTCAGTTGGCAAGGCCAGCAGTATACCTTTACAGTTTTACCTCAAGATTATATAAACCCTCTAGCCTTGTGTCAAAACTTAGTTTGAATGGATCTTGAAGCAGGATGTT
Organism: Cricetomys ansorgei; assembly: GCA_026225945.1. Lineage (NCBI taxonomy): Eukaryota > Metazoa > Chordata > Mammalia > Rodentia > Nesomyidae > Cricetomys > Cricetomys ansorgei. The sequence continues at coordinate 4,944,572 of JAMJFZ010002759.1, read as the reverse complement.
CACATCAGCAATCTATTCTCAAATGGAAGTGGTATATATGTGATTGTACCTGACACAAGCAATTTACACAAAGAAGTTACTCAAATGCTTATGGTTCCTACTCCCAATACAATAATGTCTGCTGCCAAGCATGCACCTATAGCCTCATGGGATGTGCTTTATAGTCAATTGACTGAGAAAAAAAAGACTAAGTCCTGGTGTGCGTGTTATGTAGGCATCATCTAGAAGTCAAGAGCTGTAGCATTATAACCCTTTTCTGAGACAACCCTGAAACACATTGGTAAAGGGGAATCTTCACAGTGGGCAGGGCTTCAACAGTATATATGGTCATAAGTTTTACTTGAAGAAATGGCCAGATGTGTGATTGTTCACTGATTCATGGGCCAATTGATTGGCTGGTCAGGGACTCGGAAAGAGCATGATTGAAAATTGGTAAGAAAGATATCTGGGGAATAAATATGTGGCTAGATATCTCCAAATGGGAAAAGGATGTGAAGATACTCATGTCCCATGTAAACTCTCATCAAAAGGTGACTTCAAAAGGTGACTTCAGCAGAGAAGTTCAATAATTAAGCAGATAAGATGATCTATTTTGTAGACAGTCTCTTTCCGCAGCCATCCCTGTCATTGCCCAATGGGCCCACAAACAAAGTGGCCATGGTGACAGAATAGAGGTTAGGTATAGGCTTGACAACACGGACTACCACTCATCAGTCACCAAACTGACTATTGCAGAAGTTTATTTCCAGTTATGTTTAAAATGGTTGTTTTGTGCATTGTTTGGTGAAGGGCTGCCTAGGTCTTGGTGTTTTGTATTATCTTCAGGTTTCAGCTTTATGTAAATGATGTTTGATAGCTCATGATTTGTATGTGGTATCAACAGAACAACAGGATGTTAGGTATCAATAAAAACCCCTGAGATGAGCTCAGGGTTCTACTATCTAGTACGGTACTTGCCATGATAGTGGTTCCCTCTGCTGAGGTCTGACAGAGTTTGCACATATGAATATGCCTCCTTGTCATTCTTGTGAGCTACACAGCAGCATACTACTACAGCTGACCTGGCTACAGCTCCTGCTGAGTGCCAGATCTGCCAATAGCAGAGAGTAACACTGAACCTCAGATATGGCACCACTATTTGGGGTGTCCAGCCAGTGGTCTGGTAGCTAGTTGGCTATATTGATCACTCCCTTCATGGAAAGGACAATGCTTTGTCCTTGCTGTAGTACTTAACTATTGTTATGGATTGGTTTTTCCAGCATGTAATTATTCTGCCAAAAACTAACATCTGTGGACTTTCAGAATGCCTTATCCAGCATCATGGCATTCTACACAGTACTGTTTCTGACCAAGGATTTCACTTTACAGCCAGAGATATGCAGACAGTGGGCACACAATCTACTGTTCTTACAATGTTCCTCACCATCCTGAAGCAGCTGGCCTGATAGAAAGATGGAATGACCATTTGAAGAAATAGTCACAGTACCAATTGAGTGGCAGCAGCCTGCAGGGTGGGGGCGGAATTCTCTAGAAGAAGGTATATGCTTTGAATCAACATCCAATATATGGTTGTTTCTCACATATCTAGGATCCATAGGTCCAGGTTCCAAGGGGTAGAAAAAGAAATAGTTCCACTCACTATTACCCCTAGTGATCCACTAGGAAAATCTTTGCTTCCTATTCCCATAACCTAAAGTTCTGTTGGCCTAGAAGTTTTGGCTCCAAAATGGGGAGCACTCTTGACAGGAGACATATCAAACATTCCAGTGAACTAGAAGTTCAGACTTCCCCCTGGCTACTTTGGGCTTCTAACGTCCTTAAGTCAACAGGCTAAGAAATGAGTAACAGTGTTAGTAGGGGTTATTGATCCATATTACCAAGGGGAAATTGGACTGTTTTATTACAATGGAGATAAGGAAGATTATGTCATAGGGGAGGTGATCCTTGAGGGTGTCTCTTGTTGCTACTATGTCCTGTGATTAAAGTCAATGAGGAACTATACCAACCAAATACAGGTAGGATGATAAAGGGCACAGACCTATCAGGAGTGAAGATATGGGTCACTCCTTTAGGAAAAAAAAGCCAAGACCTGTTGAGTTTTTGCTTAGGGTAGAGGAAATACAGAATGTATAGTAGAGGAAAGTAGTGATAACTACCAGCTAAGGCCACATGACCAGTTGCAGAAATGAAGATTATAGTTGACATGAGTGTTTCTGTTGTATTTTGTTAAGAATTTGTTTGTACAGATATTTGTGTTTTCTTTCCTCATCTTTATCATGTAATATGACATCAATAAAGGGAATGTCAGTGGTTATCGTATTTAAGGTTGAGATACTAAAAGAATGACTCCCAAGGAAATTTGCCTCCTATTCTAAAATTTATAATGTGTTTGCAGTTGTATGAGGGATAGTTATATCACATTAGGCGTAATTATGACCTGGCTAAATATATAATACATTTGTGATTGTATGCTAGTTATGTGATATTAGGCATAATTATGACCTGGTTATAGTTTTCATTTGGAAATTAAGCATGACATAAGGAGAAATGAGTGTGCCAAGTTGACAAAAGGTACAGTTGTGATGGCTATTTTTGGTTGTTAACTTGAATACATCTGGAATTATCTAAAATACAAGAGCTGGTACACCTGTGAGGGAATTTTTGTAATTAACTAATTTGAGGTGGGAAGATCCACCTTTATTCAGGGCCACACCTCCTGTGGCAGCCTATATGAAAGACATGGAAGGAGGAAACTTGCTATCTTTGCTTGCTTCCCCTCACTCTTGCTGGCAAGTCCTTTCCTTCACTGGCATCAGAGTCTACTTCTTCAGGATCCCAGCATATACTGAAGACCAGCTGAGACAACCAACCTCTTGTATTGAACAATTACTGGATTTTTGGACCTTTTATTGGTAGACAGCCATTGTCTAACCAGCTGGACCACAGCCCGTATAAGCCATTATAATAAATCATGTGTGTGTGTATAATTTATAGTTCAATTGTCTAAGTCTTAGACATTATTTCGAATTTATGAAAACTTTTATCAGTTCTGTTACTCCAGATAATCCTGACTAATATACCGCTTAAACAGCACCTGAAGCCAAACAATTGTTAGCTTCCTATAGATGGTAAAGAAAATAAGTTTTTAGAAGTATCTCCATTACTGAGGAAAGAGTGACAAAGCAACAAATTCATGTATTTTGATTTCTAAATCAATTTGAATATTTCAGTCTTGACAAGTAATACATGTTTTATTAGATTATTTATTATGGAAAGGTATCACTTTAAACTTCAAAGGTAATGAATTTTGAAAATTTTCTTCCCTTCTGAGATACTGTTTATTTTATTGTTTATTTTTGAGATTGTATCTTAATTACATTTCACCTTTTCCCTTCCTTGTTCCAAAGCCTCTCATATACCTCTCCACTCTACTTCAAATTCATTGTCTTGTTTTTGCATACATATAAGTATTTGTATGTACACAAATATTCCAAAATATAACCTGTTGAATCCATATAATGCTACTTGTGTGTATGTTTTCAGGGCTGACAATTTGATATTGAACAACCAATTGGTGTGCTCTTCCCTGGTGAGGGTCGCCTCTCCTGCTCTCAGCTTTTCTCAGTTACCCATAATTCTTTATTGAGGCCTGGTGGACTTTTCTCCATTTATATATACATATATATTGCCTAGTTAGTGATTGTTCAGACCAAGTTCAGAATATTTCCATCTGGAAACCTGGCTTGACAGAATCATTACTGTACTATGTTCACCCTGAAAGTCGAAATTGTAATTAACATATAACTCAAGTCCTAGCGATCCTTTTTATTTCTGTTCCTCCTTCCCATTCCTCTCCCTTTCTCTTTCCTCTTTGCTTCCCTTTCTCTTTTCCATTCCATTCCCTTCATTCCTTTCTTCCCTTTTCCTCCTCTCACTTCTCCTCCTTCTCTCCCTTCCTTCCATAAAGAGAAATAGATACATGTATTCAGTTTATGAAAGAAAACACCACAGTAAAAACACATCAAGCCTGCATTGTGGTTTACAATTGTCTGTTATTCCACTTCCAGGGGCTCTGAAACCTTCTCCTGGCCTCTGTGACACCAGGCATGCATATGGTAGACAGACATACATACTAACAAATACATTTCATTTAAAAAAAAAACCAAAACCTGTAATTTAATTTCACATAAAATTGTTTTTAACAGCAATATTTTGAAAAAAAAATTCTGTTAATTCTGAAATATGCCTTGATGAGAATATTTAATTTTAGACCATGGATGGTAAGTGTTAGTGAATATGAAATGTAATTTGAAAGACTTAAAAAAACAATAAATTGTGTTTATTACTGTGAGGAACAAATGTAGACATGTTTCATGGGGTAATGTGCATATATATTGCATGTGTGAAGGTCAGAGGACAATTCTATAGAATCAATTCTCTTCTTCTACCTTTAGATAGAATTTTGAGGAATCAAAATCAGGTCACCAGGCTTGTTTGGCATGTATCTATACTTACTTAGCCATCTCACCAGCCCAGTTTTAGAAGTTTTAACAGATTCTAAATAATTTGTAAGACTTAGCCAATTGGAAATATAAGTTCCTTTTACTTATTTATTTTTGTTTTTTTTAAACATTTATTTTATTATTTTTTAGATTATATTATAATTACATCATTTCTCTCTTCCTGGACTTTTTTTTTCCAAAGACTTCCATATATGTCTCTGTAATACAACATGACAGGGGATCGTTCAAGAGGCCTCAACACTGAACAAAGTACTATAGGCAGCCACAGAATGTTGAAAGTGGGAGAAAGAGTCTTCCTCAGGAAAGAGTGTAGCAATTGGTTATCTAATACCGAATGGTGAGCTTGAAAACATATATAAGTTCCTTTTTATAATGCTTTCAGAATTCAAATGCATCATCTGTGTGCATAGTGCCATGTATCTGAGGACACATGCTGTTTCTACAATTAACATTGCCTTTAAAAAATGAACTTTTATACTCATATCACCAATGCCAACTTGTGGATGCAGTTATTTGGTGGATTAATTGGGCCTCCAATCTCTTAAAAGATCTCATTGATAAGGCACTAATCTATGAGCATAGCAGAATGTCATTAGTATCATTTTATTAATTTATATTTGACTAGTTGTGTTTTTTAACTCTGTCTCTGGGCTCTTAATCTCTGGCTCTCAGTTACCCAAGCAATGTGGGTGTGGGTTCCTTCTCATGGAGTGGGCCTTAACTCAAATCAGACATTGGTTGGCTACTCCCAAGAGTTCTCTGCCACCATTGCCTTGGCATATTTTGCAGGCAGGACAGGTTGTAGGTCAAAGGTTTTGTGGCTGGATTGGTGTTCATGTTTCTCTTTCAGTAGCCTGCCGAGTACCTTCCCACACCAAAGGGACTAGAATGTAGGGGTGAGTACTCTATCTATTCACCAGCTGGATTTCTCAATGTTCAATGGATTGTGTGGGTACTGTCCTCAGCAATGGGGTCTTGCTGTCAGTTTCAGAGAGCAAGCTTTTCTTGTAGCAACAGCCTAGATTGTTTGGGGATTTCCATGGGACACTGTTGGTCAACAAAAGAGAAGCCAGAAAGAGTATAAGAGCCAGATGGGATAGAGGACACCTGGAGAACAAGGCTCTCTGATGAACTCACAGAGACTGAAGCAGCAAGCACAGAGCCTATATGGGTCTCTACCAGGTCCTCTGTGTATATATTATAGCTATTAGCTTAGTATTTTTATGGGACTCCTGAGTTTGAGAATGAGTGGGTTTCTGACTCTTGTGCCTGCCTTTGGAACACTTTTTCTCCTCTTGGGTTGCCGTGTCTACCTTCGATATGAACATTTTTGCTTCATCTTATTATATTTTGTGTTGTAGTGTTTGATTGTTATCTCTTTGAAACCTGTTCTTTTCTGAGAGACAGAAAGGAAATGGATCCAGAGGGGAGAGGAGGGAAAATGGGAGGTACTGGGAGAAGCAGAGGGTCCAGAAACTATAATGAGGATATATAGTATGAGAAAAGAATACATTTTTAATAACAGAAAAAAAGTGTAAAAAAAAGAACTCATTGAAGTTTGAGTAAATTTTGTGGTGAGAAGACTTTATTTTATTTTTTATATGAGCTTTTTGAATGTCCTAGAAAAGCTTTCAAATATTAAAATTTGCCTTGGAAAAACTGATAAAGTTAGCATGTTATGCTATGTTATTATCTCATATGATTGTCCTCTGACATAGTCGTTTGATACATTTTAATTAATCAGAACTCCTGAGTTTGAGTGACAGAAATACATCTTAAATGAGCTTAAGCAAACTAAATTATCTGTTGTCTCACATATCCTTGGGTCGCCAACAGCAGCCCAACTTTCAAACTCATTAATTTCATTTCAGTTCTGCTTTTGCTTTTCACCTCTCACCTTCACTTCTTTTGTGCTGGCTTGTGGTCAAGCAAGCCTCAGGCTGACGGATTCCACAAAGTGCCCTGGTGCTTACAGATTTGCGCTATGTCAATCATTGACCAACTGTGGGGGAGTGCACACTCCTGACAGGGGACAAAGAACGGTGTCCTGGTTCTATGTCTCATCATTGCGGCATTAGAAGATTCCAAAAGAAAATGTGCAGCCAGAAAAACTAACAGAAACTTAGAAGGCATTCTATACTTTCTCAGAGATGTGACTTATGTGGCTCTGTTTTTATTCACTAGATTGAGCAGTTACTGGCCCCTTTCAAGTTGGAAACATCTCTCAGTTCTGGCAATTGTTCCTATGTTTCCTTACCGAGGGTGGGGATTCTGTGTTGTAAATTACGTTGTTGGTGTTTTCTACTACAGATTGGAAATTCAGCTTTCCTAAGTTTCCACTGAAATGTTTTTTCTAGCTTCCAAGATCGCATGGCTGTTTTTCCTCTTACAGTTATTTTTTTCTTAAACGTTTGCGTATTAAATTTATTTAAATTGTTGTGTTGGGAGGAAGTAAAAGCAAATGTGGGCGTTCGATCCATCATTACTCAAAAGTCCCACACATTTATATTTTTAAATAAGCTCATGCTATACAAACTGTTCTATAATCTGCTTTTATCATCAAATTCTAGTGAATATTTATATTTTTTTCATGTCAATATATAGGCATCTACACAAGTGGCTCTTAAGCTTGGCTGCAGAGTGGAATCAGTAGGTGGTGGGGGTGAGGGTAGCTTTAAAAAGTACTGCTGTCTGAGCCCCACCTCCAGAAGTCCTAATTTAAGAGATTTGAGGTATATCTAGCACTATAAATTGAAACATCTCCTTAGGTGATTCAAAAAATGTAGCTACATTCTACCCTGTTGTTCATCATAATGTTCCAATATCTCTTGGGTAGTTTGCATTTCAGAGCATTTAAAGCAACTCTTTTCTGGATGCATGTTACTTCCTGTTACTTGATATTAGAAAAAATGCTCTTATGAACATCTTTGGACATAAAACATTGTCTGCCTTTTTAAATTACTTTATTGGCTGTATTCCTAGAAGTAGAATCAGTGTGTTTAAGTACATGAATATTTATAAGACTTTTGGGTACAATTGACTGTCTTTCCTTCTAAAGTAGTTTGATCAATTAAGATCACCCCTTCCCCAGTGCACATAAAGATCTGTTTCTCCATACTCAGAAACACCATGTACCACCATTAACAAGGTACATTAGAAGTTTAAATGTACCTACTTTTAAATTTCTAAAACTGATTACAGTGCTGTTTTTTTTTCTGATTTTCTTGTGGTAAAATATATCTAGCATAAAATGAACTACCTTGGCTGGTTTAACTGTACAGTTCACGGGTATCAGGGACATTCATATGTTATACAACCATCACTATCTTACATTTCTAATAGTCTTTCTTCTTTCTTATCTGAAATTCTGTACCTACTAAACAACGTTCCCTACTCATCTCTATCTCATCAGTCCCCAGATGCCATCATTCTTCTTTCTCTATAATCTGCAGCATGTTACAGAGGCCATGAAAGTGAAATAAAGAAGATTTGACCCTTATCTGCCTGGATTCTTTCACTTTGAATATGCTTTTAAGCTTGAAATTTTATTGTTAATATACAGGCTATATATAAGGTAATATCAAAGAATAAAAATCTATATCATTGCATAGGAGGGGATTTATTATAAAACTTGGCTCATGGTATTATGGAGGTTAATAAGTGGTCTGCCGTCTACAAGCTGGGAGCTCAGGAAAACCCAGTGTTATAACTGAGCTGAAGTCCTAAGGCTAGAGAAGCAGACATTTTTCGTGCTGTACTGTTTAAGACCTTCGAAGTTGAATGTCCCCAATTGAATTGGTGGGGGGGATCTTTTATTCAATCTACAGATTTCAATGCTAATCTCTTCCTGAACAAACCTTTTCAGATGTACCTAGAAACAACATTTCATCAGGTATCTGAATATCCCTTAGTATAGACAGCTTGCTGCAAAGAATTAATCATAACAGAAATGAAACAATATTTGTATCTCATTTTTGTGTGTGGACTGCTTAATCATAGGAGAAAGAGCCACAAGAAATGTTCTTTGGTGTAAAGTATATGAAAACCCCAGTAAGAGTTGTTTAATAAAATTAATTTTTCTTCACAGAAATGAGTATCTAGATGTAAAATGTTGCTGGTATTGGTCCAGTGGCTCCACGCCTAGTATCCTAGCTTGAATCATCCTTTCTCTGTCCCAAGTAGGAAGAAGGAAGCAAATAAGATACATGCCACCTGTAATTTTAATCAATATGACAAGATTTCTTAGAAATTTCCCTCCCATATCACACTGTACCCCATAAGTATATACAATCATTAAGAGCTTAAAAATACTAGAAGAGTTGCTGGAGAGATGGCTCAGCGAGGAAAGGCACTTGCCACCAATCCTTAGGACCTAAATTTGTTTCCGGATCCCCACATGGTGAACGGAGAAGTTATTGTCTTCTGAACTCCACACATGTGTGGTGGCATATGCGAGCTTCCCCCACTCCAAATAAAATAAATAAATAAATTAAACAGAAAGTTCAAACGTATTAAGTAGGTGGAATTGTTCACCACTATGATATCATCATCACATCTTATATAGGTAAGAATTTTCTTTCAGTGTTTTATTTAAATTTAATTTGACACTGGTATATAGTGTGTGATGAGAATCCGTTCAAAAGTTCATAGAATTGTAATTATAAGAGAAACTCTCCATTTTTTCAGTGGAAACTTCTCACTTTCACCTCTATATAATTTTCTCAGTGACATGCAAAATGGTTAATGTCATCAGTATATAAGACTTTAAAATCAATACAGAAAGGCACACAATCTGATAGATATACAGGTAAAAGATCATGCAATTGTTGCCTAACCCATCAAGTTATTTTATTTATTAACTTTATTTTGTGTGTCACATCTTTTAAGCAAAGGTTTCCTTATTTTCTTGTTTGCAACATGCAAAAGATTTATATTTATATTTTACTTTCTGTTTTTCTGTTTGTAAAAACCTAGTCCATTCTTAGAAAATATTAATAAATTTTCATATTTCCTTCTTGATCTTTCATTGTTTTATTTTAATTCAAATTAACTGGGCCTTCAAGATGGTTCAGAGGGTTAAGATGCCTGCTGCCAAGCCTGATGACCAAAATTACTTCCAGAACCACATGGTGGAAAGGGATAACAGATTCCTATAGGCTGTCTTCTGGCTTCTACACACTGCTGTGGCGTGTCATACCCTCCCCCCGCCCCAACACACACATGTACACAAAATACATAATAAGGTAGCTGGAATGATAGCCTATTTGATTTCTGAGAGTGGGGAAGAAGTGATTGAAAGGAATAAGAGAAGCAAATTTAATCTAGTATCCATAAACATAGAAAAAAAGAGATCTTTGCCAACTATGTAACAAATGTCATGTTAAGTTTTTCTTGGCGAACGGTGGCAGCTGGGTGAAGTGGGCTCGAGGGGGTCTGTTTAAAAGTGGGAAAGTTTGGTGGCAAGCAAATGTCAAATACCAATGGTAGGAGAGAATAAGAAACACTACCACTGGCTTATTTTCAGACATTAGTGGTGAGAATGAACATACACATGACAATAGAACAAAGAAATTAGTTTTGCGATCACATGCATCACGTAAAAGAATGGAATGAGGAGAGTATGGCTGAACTGCTCTTGGAATATGGGTCAGAAGTAGTTTTCATGAAGGGGAGAGAAAACCCCGGTGTGCTTATGGAGCTGCTTTCTCTATTGTGTGTTGTTTCTCCAGTGGATTAATGTAGGAATGGATAGGCTCTGTGTTCCAGATGAAATTGCTTTAAAGTGGCAGCCAGTTACTCTATCCCTGTATAATCATGGGAAACTATACAAATATACACAATATCCAAGACTTAGGGGGGAAACTCTCCCCATATGTTTCCATCAAATCCCATCTGTCTTTGGCAGAGGAAGATGACAAACCAAAATTGAGAATGAACTTCCAAAATCGCTTCTTTTTACTCCTAATAGACACTACAGAATGACCTAGAGGATAATCTGTGGCTCTCCACCCCTCACACGAGAAACAATGCCTTCCGTGCTTTCCAGTGAGCCTGAAACTCCAAGATTGCGTGTTCAGAAATAACTCTGCGATGATGCAATACTCTCCCCTTCTTTCAAAGGTCAGGTCTGGATTCAATCTCTTGATGGTCACTTGGACTCATGGACACTTTGATATAAGTTAAAAGTTCACCTTTCAAAAGGACTTATGAGTTTGATCACCCATTTGGTTGTTTTCATTAATTACCATTTATTACTATTTATCTATTTTTTATTTAGTGTCTGTGTCTGTGCATCTGCATGAGCACAGGTGTTCCACAGCACAAGTCTGGAGGTCAAAGGACAATTTGCCAACTTCTTCTCCTACTACCATGTTGGCTCTGGGGATCCAACTTAGGTCATGAGAACATTTACCCCTGAGCTATCTCTCCAACCTCCATTTGCTCGTTGCAAATCACTTATTTAGTCACTGTATGTCACACATGATGCCCTTTCCTTAAGACTCCAGTTCACTTCAAAGCTACTTGCACATCAGTGTGACACAGTAAACTCTGAAACTGTATCCATGTAACTAATTTCTCTGCCAAAGACCTTTGAGAATACCACTACCTCAGGCATGATGTTGAGCTCCTTTCTTCACTTTAACCAAATATGCTTCTTTGGACTGGCTACTTTAACATTAGTTCATCCCAGTAAATTATGTGGATTGGGAGATTTGTTCATAACTTTTGACTTTGGATTCAAAATTCATACATTTTCACTTTGCTTTTCTTAGGTCTGTAGTCTTTGATGATTTGACATCATACTGTGTAGCCATGGTACTAAGAGTGCTTTTCTCACAGGATGAAATTAATGACTGATATTATAGGCTTTGAATAATCCACTTCTTTCTGCCTTTGTCCTAATAGTTCTTTTGATCACAAATGGAGCCAAACAAGTGGCTTAAGATGCTTTCCCTCATAATACATTGTTTTCATCTGTACACAGGGATGGGATAGATTAGTTAAGACAATTTACGAATTCACTTATAACAGAGAAAATTTGGACTTAAGATTCACTAGAGTATTACCAGTAAACCTCCTTTTGGCCTGGTATTTATCAAATACTTCAATAACTTCTTTAGTTTTTTCTTGGTAAACTAAGGTTTATAAATCTTCTATACCAATGTTGTGGGTCTTATCTTCACCAGACATTTTCAATTGTGGAGTCAAATGGCACTTCTTCCAATGAGCACATCTGCACAGCAAGTGAACATGTCCCAAGCACATCAGCTGAAATGAAACTCTACAAGATCTCCCCCCCTCTGCTCTCTCTTTTTTCTACCCCATCCCTCTCCACTCATTAGATCTGTAAGCTTTGGACTCATTTACCATTTGCTGACTTGGAATAGATAGTTCAATGGCTTCGAGTGACTCCACACTGTTTATCAATGCAACTAGAGTCATTGGCTTTTAAAACACAACCTTTGGCTTAGCATCTTCTTACATTATGACCATCATGCGCTAACAATAGGAGAATAACCTTCCATTTTGTAATGTGTGTGTCCTTCTACCAGAAGCATTAAAGAGATCAAGGCTGCAACAGCATGGCAAGTTTCCCATGAGATGACAAGGGGGGTAATACTTGATTAGAAGAGAGCTGAGGCTTCTTAAATTTTCTGTTTGTATTCATGACCTTCTTTGCAAAGATGAAATTGAACTGCTGCTGTGGTATTGATTCATTTTATATATATATATATATATATATATATATATATATATATATATATATATATATATATATATATCCCTGAGAGAGACAACAGAAAGCCTTATGGTGATGGATGGGTACTTCAAGATGATGGACACTACAAGCCTGGTTTGATAGTTTTCTTCCTAATGGCTTCATTGTCTTCAGTCTTACTTGGTAATGGTTTTGAGCTCTAGGGAAAACAAGAAGGGAAGCAGGAGGAAGCTTGAGACACAAATCAGTGTCCAACTTTCACTAGGCTCATTCTTCAAAGCTATAATGAAAGCAGATAGTGGATAAATGTGAAGCACAACATGTGATCACAGTTATATGAAAAGCATGTACTGCAAAACAAGGGGAAAATTAACAAAATTGTAAGCAATTGTCATACTGTGGATGGAAATAAAGTGACTGGCTTTTTTGTATCTATTTTGCATTTTTTCATGTATGCTCAGTATGGTGTTGTTTTATAACTTGGAAATTTTTTCTAAATTAAAAATTTAGAGGAAAAAAATTCCAGATCCCAAGACAGAGTTACCTGTTGCTTTAATATAAATATACTGTATTGTGAAAAATTACTAATATGTCCTGTATCTAAGAGTAAACAATATCCAACTTTTGCTAACTCATCACTGTTTAAAACAAACAAGCATACAAGCATACACACATCACAGTATTTTGTAAGAAATTTGAAAAATCCAGGAGTAAAATTATTTAGTGTTGAATGGCTCTTGAGATATGTTGGTTCATTTGTATCAATTTTATTGAAATTTCATTCATATCCCAACACGATTCACTCATGGTAGCTGTGGAATTAAATGGCTTTTACTCTATTAACAAAGTTGGGAAAAAACATCACCATGGTCACTTTTACAACACTTCATTACCACCAGCTGAAACCAGTGTTAAGTAGCTATCACTCCCTATTTTTCTAAGCTGTAATTTCCTCAGCTACTGGTTAAGATCGCTGATATACCTACTTAAATAAAACAAAAACCAATTTTGCCCTTTATCTCCTTCCTTATAAAAGGCACCCCATAATATATTGTCTCCCATGACTCGCTTCTTTTACTTCTCTTCACTTTTTTTTTTTTTTTTTACTTCTCTTCACGTTTTTTTTAATGAGACAGGATTTTTCTATGTAGCTCTGGCTGTCCTGGAACTCACTCTGTAAACCAGGTTGGCTTCAAACTCACAGAAATCCTACTTCCTCTGCCTCCAGGGTGCCCTCCTTTCTCTGCCTCCAAGGTGCTGGGATTAATGGCCTGGGTCATCACGCCCAGCTAGTACCTTGTAATAGTACAGTAACTAGACTATTGTGCTGTGTGGGTATGATGCATTTTTTACCTATTCCTCTGTTGGTAAATATTGCACTTGCTTCCAACTTAGAGCAATACGAATAATAATGCTATGAAGATTCGTCCACAAGTCTTTGCCAGAATGCTTATTTTCATCCCTCTCTAGTATGCACCTAAGAGTGGAATTTCCAAGCAGTATTGGCATGCTGTGTTGAATGTTTTAAACAACTGACAGGCGGGCCCCTTGACAAAGCAGGGCACCATTTTACATCCCAAATAGCAATGAATGAAAGTTCCAATTTCTCCACATTTTCATCCACCGTTGTTAGCATCTGTCCTTTTGATTATGATTAGCCCCTTTTCAGGGGTATATACAGTAAGTCAATATCACAGGAGAAGTTCAATTTAATTTTGGGGAAATAATTCACAAATGTAATGGAGATTTTAAGCTACAATGTGCATTCTTGGTTCACTTTGTATATATTTTTGTGGTGGCTGATACTGCTGGCTATCTTTTCAGGTACCCCTTGGCCATTTCTGTGGCTTTACTGATGATTTCTTTTTTCTTTTTAATCTTAAGTTTTTGGATAATAAGAAGGGTTTGGAGCTGTACAGTACTAAATTTGAAGGGAAGCTCAGGCACTGTCTGACTCCCTGAGTACTTAGTGAGAACTGTTATTACTGTTCATCTTGAGTTATAGGGAACCAAACATACTTCATGAGGATATGAAGCACTGAATGACTGAGTGAGGATCCATGGAATAATGGGCTATACTCTGAAAGAAATCAGTGGTTTTTATGGTTATATTTTCTGTAATTTCAATTATTCTTCTTCCAAAAGTTGTACATTTACAAAAATGTCTCATGTTTTTTTCTGTGCTTCAGAGACTATGGAATTTGATTTATGTCTTAGGAAATGACTCCAGAAGATCCTAGCTTGTATTGTATTTGCAGCCTTGGGTACTTGAGGTGTACCAGCCCCTGTAGCTCTGCTTCAGACATTTTATTCTCTGATTTGGGTCCATTTTTTGGCAAACCTACTTCTTGTTCTTTCTTTTTTACTTCTGCAGTGTTTTTCATCTGACTTTTTACTTTAGAAAGAAAATAAGGTTATGAGGGGAAGACAGGTAAGAAAACTGGTTGACTAACACACAATTCAAAAGCAATGGCTCTGAATGCAAAGGCCAGAGTTTAACTTCCTCACCTATGACCCACAAAACTGCACAGCTTTCCTTAGGACTGTTAGAGGGCTCAAGGCCGTTTTCGATTTCTTTCAAAGTCCAGTTGAAACATCTAATGTTTGAAGTTATACTTCCAGCCAAATGGAATGTTATTCATTCTATAATTAATAAGAGCTTCTGCTTTATTTTCAGTAGTCTTTCAAGGTAAAGGGTGAACTTTCACAATTCAAAATCATCTCAGATTAAATGTAAAGTAACATTTTGTATGAAAATCAAAGACACCTGCACCCATCTTTCTCTGTCTGTCTGTCTGCCTCTCTCTCTCTCTCTCTCTCTCTCTCTCTCTCTCTCTCTCTCTCTCTCTCTCACACACACACACACACACACACACACACACACACACATGAACCCTTCAACCTAAACAGATTCCCTAAACTGTCCATTAGATGGAAGGGCCTATTTAATTTTCTTTTTTAACATCCAATTCCCATATTCAATTTTATTTGTCCAAAGATAAATCATTTTGGCCTTTCAATGAAAAATATTATCTTCCAAGTACTTATTCAGGTGCTTGGGTAAGCTTCCAGCAATTTTTGTAGAAATGAATAATTTTTCCAGAAACGAATAACTTTTCCTTCCAATATTATTCATTCGTTCTTTATCTGAGTGCAACTTGCACTCTAGTAGAAAGGGTTTTAAATGACAACTGTTCCAAGGCTAAGCTAGACCCCTGCTCAGCAGAAAGGGTTAATCGCACTGACTAGGGCTCCTTATTCAGATCATAGTATTGTGGGAAGCTTATGCTTTGAGGAAGAGGCTGGCCTGAAGGTGCCTGACCGTGTCAGATCCTAAGCTGTATGGGGTATCAGTTCAGAATAGTTTTCAAGGATTATAGGATTATGTTTTAGGTCAAGAGAAACTGGCTTGAAAAATTTCTGACAGTTGTAGTAGATATGTGGCTTACTAAGCAAGTCTGTGGAATGCAAGGGAACTTGGTCTGGGATGTTTCTGAAACCAGGTGTAGCATCCCTTGGGGAAAACTGTGACCTGTAGGGTCAATCGCTGGCACCAGCTTGCCTGGAGTGAGTTTAGCTGCAGGCAGGAGCTGGCCTGAGTAACCCCACAGCTGAAATCGTGACCTAGCAGAGAGGTAGCTGGGGTAGGGCTGATGTAAGGGAGCAGTGCCTGTTGGGAAGGCATTCTCTCTGGATGGTTCCTTGAAGAATTGGCTGTCAGGAAGTTTACATGCCAATATAGCAGACACACTATTCTAGGTCCTGTTTCTAGCTCACCTGATCCCATCGGGGTTCATTATTTCATGCCCCACAGCACCATAAAATATTGCTGTGGTAAGTTAGGTCTCATTTTTATTTAGATTTGTCTTCTTGCATGCATGTGCTACCTCTTTATTTTTGGTGTTGCTGGGAATCAAATCCATGGCCTCACATACAGTTGGAAAGCACTTTAAAATTGACCTACATCTTCAGCCTGCTATCCTTGTTTTGGATCTCTCATTTGTGCTTGCTACAGGAAACCTGGCACTCTTGGATTCCTTAAGTACCTTTTCAGGATCTGATGCAAAAATCATATTTTATGTTCTGTTCATTGCAGCTGCTATTTTCCTTCTGCTGTTGCTGTTGTTGCTGCTTCAGCTCCTGTGGCTGTTCTTATGGCTGCTGCTATTTGCACCGTTCTGTTCTCCATTTTGTGTGTGTGCATCCTCTCCTAATACTGTACAATTTTTCCAAAAGGTGGTGAGCCTACGTCCCATATTTTTTTCTAAGACGCCATATCCTCAGTTGCATGCCCACAGGATCCCACTCTCACTGGGAACACTGTTCTCATCCCCGAGTCCTGCTCTGCCCAGGTGCCACTGGCTTAGTCGTGTACCCTCCTGGCTTGTCTTGCTCCCACACTAGACATCCCAGCCTTGAAAACTGCTGACTTCCATGAAGCTCTGTTTTCCACCACAATCCGCCTCTGTTTGTTGGACTCAGCTTTTCATCTTCCCCGTGGTTTTAGCCAGGAAGGAACAGCAGCTTCCGGGCAGCATGCCACGAGCAAGACTATTCCCTCAGGAGCACCACTTTTTCTGTTTCTCGTTTTCCAATGCTCCCGCTTTAAATCTTTTTCTTCCCCAGCACTGCACATGGGTTACATTCAGGTCTGTCTTTTTGCCTACAGCAGTGACTACTCATACATATATACCTCAGAAGCAAACCTTCCTGAGAGATATCAGTATAAGTATGACTACTGCACTGAGTAAAATAAAGCAAATTAACAAATGAAAATCAAAGGATTTTCTGAGAGATTTTAAGAATCTTGATCTGGAACGAGTTATACTGCAATGTACTCCTGGAAAATAACACCCAGAAATGAATGCAGGCCTGTGAATAAGTGCATGCATACACTAACTCTGTTCAGATGAGAGGCCAAGTACTTAATACAAGGAACTCTAGATTCTCCCTGCATCCTGTTACATTAACTTTCTTTAGATAGTTACTGAAAGGAAACTAAGAGAAAGATTTCACTTTTTTCCTTCTTCATTAGTAAGATTTTAATGAATACAACTGTTAAATCAACAAGCACACAATGGCAGCTTAAAATTGGTACTAAATACAGAGGTCTCTCACTTCACACAATATGTCCTTTCCTGAAAAGCTTTGTGTAGATAGACTTTTGGAAAATCCAGTCACATCTTAAGGGCACTGAGGGAGCAAGCTATTTAAAGGAACTCTGTATGCAGTGAACATTTTTTGCAAAGGGAAAAATTTCCATCTATTTTAAGAATTACATTTTCTTTAAGGAATGGAGCCCTACCTTTTGATTTTACTGCAGCACTGTATTGCAGACCACGTGTAAACAGAGATTTCAGTTTTAATTATTTGTTGTTGCAGAAGCTGATGTACAGAACCATGCCTAAACAAATCAGTGTACAACCCGAAAGAACAACCAGTCATTTAAGAGAATCCATCAAGAGCAGAGAGCGATGTGAAACTTTCTCTTTAGCGTTTGGACTACCCAATCAACTTTCTTCAGAGCCCTAAGCTGCTTTTGACTGCTCTTAAAAACCTGATTCTTTAATATCTGAACTGAAGTTTTGCTGCAGAAACAAAATAAAACAAAGCAAAACACCCTTTAAAGGAAAGCTTTAAAAATGGCCATAATAGATTAACTATTATTAACAATAATAGATTATTGTGTAAAATAATTAGAAAATAATGTTCGTAACACTCAAAGAACTACACATAGAACCATGCACACATGCAATTCACACTTCAAATTTTAATTTTTAATTCATGGATTAATTTAACAAATATTTATTTGACATGTACTGATACTGTATTTTTGTGTACCTCTGTTTCCCTCTTTTCCATCTGCATATAATACATACAAGTCCTACTGAATTCTTTGATGCTCTTCTAAATGTGCCTGTATGGTTACCTTTCCTCCCTGGTTTCCTTTCCTTCAGTTCCAGCCCTACACTTGTGTTTCCATCTGCCTCTCTGCCTCTGCTTACGTTATACTTCAACAATATTACATTATTTGAACAGTTTCAATGTATTTTTTTCTCAAATGCTTTTATTCCATACAAAATTCCAATTTCAATAGGAAAGAGTGAGGGCCAGCAAGACGGCTCAGTGGATAAAGGCACTTGCAGCTGAGCCTGATATGAGGTCAGCTCACATGGTGGAAGGAAAACTGACTCTTGCAAGTTTACTTCTGATATGCACTCACACATGTACACACACAAACACATGCAATTTACAAAAAAGGAGAGTTCAAAGCATAATGAGATGAAAAGCTCTAAAGAAACAGAGATTGTTAAACATTGTTAGAGGAATGTGTAGTAGTACAGACTATACAGTTTGTGCCAAATGTCAGTACTCAATACTCTGTTAATCATTTACACTCTTACATGTGTCTTTAGTAACAAAAGGACCCATATTCTGCTGTAGGCTATTTAAATAAACCATGGAGCTTCTAATAGAATATCATGCAATGGAAATATAACGAAGGTTATTCCTATGCAGTAATGTCAACCTTAGATATTAGAATGTTTTGCAAAATAACGTAAAATAATGGACAGGGCAGTGTGTGCTACCTATTATATAAGTAAGAGCTGGAGAGACAGGGATACATATTTTTAAGAACTTCATTTTTATGAAGCAAAACTGGAATGTTTCAAAAGAAACCAGTGCATAAAAATCTAGTATGAATAGGGGGAGGTGGTAGAAAATATGTGTCTGGGGCAGAATAATTAGTAAAATGAATTTTGGAAACATAAGAATTAAAACAGAATGGAGAGGAATTAGAGAAAATATTAACAGCCCTTTCAATAGATGTTCCTGAAAACTGATATAAAGTTGCATTGATGAAAGTTAATAATTCTCATGATTTTCAGGAAATTTAATGTGTGTCTTACAGTCTATTAGACCTCATTAGTATTTAAATGTTCTACAGTAGCATTGTCCAATAAAAATAAACATATAACATAAGCTTCATGTACAAAGAAAGTTATCTAGCCACTTCAATAAGCCAAACATAAGTGAAAAATTTAAAATACTATGCTTCACTTGGAGAATCATGATAGATATATACTAATGCGTAGCTCATTTTCATGAGCTGAGCATGGTAGCACACATCTCTAATCCCAGCACTTAGGAGACACAGGCAGGCCAATCTTTGTGAATTTGAGGATATCCTAGTCTACATACCAAGTTTCAGACCAGCCAGGACTGCACAATAAGGCCCTGTCTCAAAAAATTTATTCATGACATATTTGTCATTCTTTTTCATATTTAGTATTTGAAATTTGGTGTGTAATTTACTGATATCATATTTCAACGGAGCCACTAAATTGTCAGTTACGGCAGTGAAAATAAAACAATAAAAATTAAATAGAGTATTTAAATGTAAACTAAGTAAATAAAATGTAGTAGAATTATTTAAGATCATTTTCATGTTCTCAAAAGCCACATGTAATTATGTACATGACTCTAGACAGTGATGACCTTCCAGATATGGAGGCTAGCTACAAGTCAATACAAATGTTATCTAAAGGACAAGTTTACCATGAAGTGTGCAATGCTATTAACATAATCCCTTAAGTGAAGCAACAAAATATTCTTTTCAAAAAATATATTTCTCAGTCTAAAGTTCCCAGGCCTTTAAATGCTGACTTTTTTTGTATCTTTTACAGCCCTCTGTTGGAATGTCTCAAAAAAATTAAGACAATAAGCCAGACCAAACTGCAATAGTAGAAATGTACCACAAGAGGACCTGCAAAGACAAGCTGAGCTCAAATTACAGCTTTGCCTCTGTTATTAAACTGAAGTATAATTAGCAAAACCTCTCACAGTCAGTATTAATGTAGTAGTTTGCTTACAAACTAAAAAGGTAATTTGTTCTAATCTAATTTGAAATTAGCCCATGGTGTGGGGATATTATCACTAACTCAAGGTTACCAGAAGTAACATTATAGCAGGAATTAGGAGGGTCTATATAGTGATGAAGACCGTGGACTGTAGAGTCACATAACCCTAAACAAGATCTTGCTTCTGTCCCATATGACCTTCATGATTTCAGTGATCTCCTTGATTAAAGATAGAGTCAATCATGGTACTACATTCTAAGATTTGTTAGTATTAATGAGATGACATGTTTGAGGTGCTTATCACAGTATGCATTATGAAGTGCTTAAAAATACCAGTAATTATGATGGTAATTGGTTGTTACTAACTCCTATTCCCCTGCAGATTTCTAACAGTTCTTTGGTAGGGAAGGAACACTATTTTTAGATCGATATACTTTCCTTCTGTATACATAGTGACAGGAACATACACATCATAGTCTGTTTATTTTGGCAAGAAGGGACCATATGATTTATCTGAAGGTCCCAGCTCTGCTTAGCTTTAGTTCACACTTACAATTCCTAGAGTTAGATCAGAATCATGTTCCAAGTGCCTATTTCTGTCCCTTGGCTAGTCCCTATAGTTTATACTCTCACTTCCATTGGAGCTGTGTACTTTTGAAGCTTGATGTTGGATAACATTTTCTCTGCTGTGAATTTGAGGCCTTGGATTCTGCCCCATTGTCCTCATCTGACCACCTTTCCCAGTTTTATCTGGCATCCATTAGGGAGGCTGATCTCTTAGCACTGCCCCCACCCTCCTCATCTGTGAGCAAGTACTTGTTCTAAGAGCTCTAAAGAGCTCAGCCAATCGAATGTCCATCACATATTTAGAAATATATTTGTTTAACTAAGTAATAATGTATCTTCAAAATTGGTTATAGTTTCATTTTGGTTACACAAAATATTCAAATATCTGAATATATTGTACTTATTTAAATGTGATACATTCAGTTTGATTTAATTATGTTCATTTACACATAAATGAGTCACAACACTATTTTTCTGTATTCACAAGCATCTCATCCATGTATATAGTCTGCCCCCTATTTCCCTGTCTAAATTCCCCCAATTAACCCCAACACAGTCTCATCCCAACTTTGTGTCCTCTATTTCTGTAATGCTTTTTCATTTAAAAAATTTTCATGGAATATATTTTATCATATTCCCCTCCACAGCTCCTACCAGATCCTCCCTACCTACCTATCCACCCAACTACATCTTATCTCTCTCTTCACCCCTCCCACTCCCCAAAACAAAAATAAGGCCCTTCATCCCAGACCAAAAAAAAAAAAAAAAACCCCGTAGACTCGGTTTTGTGTTGGCTAACTGCTCGTGAACATGGGGCCTGCCCCAGAGTGTGGTTGTTATGTTACACTCCATTGGAGAAAGCTGATTTTCCATTTACCAGCAGGTATCAGTTGCAAACAGCTTCTTGGTTACGGATAGGACTTTGTATTCACTTCTTAGTGATAGGATTTTGTCTGGTATGTACTTGTACAGGTCTCTGTGACTTCACAAGTGTACCATCCCTGTTTCTTGAAAATGTTTCCATGGAATCATCCACCATCTCTGGCTTGTACAATCTTTCTGTCTCCTCTTCCACATAGATTCCTGAGCCTTGAGGTGAAAGGTTTTATCTAAGATATCTGAATTAGAGCTCAGTGCTCCAAAGTCTCTCACTCTCTGCATGTTGTCCTGTTGTGGGTCTCTGTGTTCATTCTCCCCACTTCTTTCTCCATTCATATACCATGACTAGGCTGCTTGACTTCTAAAGTCTTCTTTAGATTTTGAATTTCTAGGTCTAGTAATAGATACTAGGTCAGGTAATAGATACTATTTCCTGAGGAGCAATGGTATAAATAAAATTGTTTCTAGTTTTGATGTTTATATGAAAAGAATCATGTGCTTTATAATTATTACTCTGTTTTTTTCTGAGATTGGCTTATTTCATCACATTTTATATTTTAAATTCATCTATATTGATGTATGTGGCTGTACTTTATTTTCATAATGATCAAATACTCCATGGTTTGAAAATAGCATTACAATAATGTATTTAATTGTTAATGAGTGGTACAAAACAAATTGCAGAAGCACTTTGAGCATATTTTTGGTATCTATGCACAAGAGTTTCTACCACATATATTAATACTGATAGGTCCTGACTAATAATGGGTAGAGGTTGACATCCACTTTAATTTGTTGGTACCTATTATTGTTTAGAAATAGTTTGAGTGGGTTCTTTAGAGATTGATGTACTGGAAGCTTGTTTCCCAGTGTTGTGTTTAGGTTGTGGAACCTTAGAAATTTAAGGTATAGAACAATGTAATTATGTTCTTAGGGAACTACCACTAGAAAGGATTGAAACAGGTTTCCTCAGACTGGATCATTCTTATAAGACTTAGTTGTTATAGGAGAATTTGAAAAATTGCTTAAGACTTTCATTAACTCCTGACATTGTGATATCATCTGCAACTAGGATCTTACTATGGTTGAGCAGAGCTGGTGCCATGGCATTGAGCCTCTAGTACTCTGAGTTTAATAAACCTTTCTTTACAACATGCTAGTTCTTGAATATTTTGTGGTGAACACAGAAATATTACTATGACATTGCCCATGTCTTACTGGCTGTTAAATAATTTGATATTATCTACCACTGTATCTAAGTATAGAATTAGTGAATATCTGCATACTTGACCAGTCAATTTGTTTAAAAAAATAATTACAGTAACTTTTACTTCTACATGTATAAGGATTATGTTGTTTCTGTGTGACCATTATTTCAGAATCAGTAAACCCTTATTTTGCTTATCTCAAAGAGGAAAACATTTGTATTGCTGTAATTTTAATTTGTACTACTCTGGTAGTTAAGTAATATCTATTGGTCATCTTTTTTTCATCAATTATATTTCTGTGTACATATATTAGTATTTTTTAATTTTCCCTTAATTTCTCTATAGCAATCATTTGTTGGGTGTACATATTGATAACATACTTGATTTTCTGGATTTTCTTATCAATATCTTCATTTTTAAACTGTCAAGTATAATTTTTATCTTCTGACCATTTCTGCCTTGTTTAACAAATCCTGCTTTATAGCACCATTTAAGGTATATTTTTTCTGTATTATTTCTGGAAGTTTAAAGTTATGTCTTTCAGATTTTATTTCTTGGAGCATCTGGAGTTGATTTTTGTATGGTGTGAGGTAGAGCTTCAATTTCACTATTTTCCCATATGGATAACACATTCTTGTAGCAACTCTCATGGAAGAGCTTTTTATTCCCTTTGCCATCATGCAATGTCAGTTCTGTTATATGTCAACTTTCCACATGTGCAATGGGCTATTTCTGTGCTCTTTATAGAATTCCTTTGGCCTACTTTGTCATTTCTTGTGTTAACGCCTCACAATTTCTATGATTTCACAATTGATATTGGTTTCTAAGAGGGCAAATTGTACTGGTTGTAAGCCAGATTCTTTGGAAAATGATTTCATTGGTTCATGCTTGCTCCTGAAGATGGATGGACTGGAAGAATAGTATTTAATTTTTTATAATGCCCACGTCATCTCTTTGGGAAAACATTCATGTATCTCAGAAGCAAAAGTATTAACCCTTCAGTTATGTGAATCCTGATAAGTAATTTTGGTTCTTAATAATTATGAACACTTTGAATACCAATATAATCTAATAGTTTGTTTTATTTATTCATAGGTGTATTTCATCCTTCTTTCATAAATTTATCAAATTTTATCAACTCATCCTTTATACATAGAACTGTACTCTAGAGTGATACTATGATAAAATATATATATTATATTGATAACCATGTAATGGTAAAGGTAAGATCTAAATAATGCATAATTTTTGCAAGTATATAGTATTTGTTATTTTTAATTATAGTTTTAACACAATAATGCTTAGATAATTGAATGAGATGAATAAAGAACAAATGTATTTTATAGCAAAACTCCTGAGTATTTTTTTCAGCAGCCTGAGCTAAGACAACACAGGTTTTGGTAAGTGGAGCACTGTTTTAACAAAATACCTAGAATTGTGGGAATGCAGAAGCGAGTAGAGATCAGAAGAGTTTTGAATGCATGTTAGAAGATGACTACATGGACATCAATTATTTGTCAAGGACAATTTTGGTGAGTGTTCAAAAAGAAAAGGGAAAATTTACTTTTAAAAATGAAAGACAAAAAGAAAAAGGCTGTGTTCTCAGAGAATACCTAAGTAATCCTGAAGAGAATGTTGCTAAAAGTAAAGACCATTTTGATAACATCTCAGAAAGAAAATTAGAAACATGTGATTTGAAACTAGACAGGCCATTTTTGCTACAACCTAACAAAGAACTTGGCTGATATGAGCTTGTGTTCTTGTGTTTTGTAGAAGATAGCACTTCTGAGTGATGAAACTGAATATTGAGCTGACAATATTTCAGGAAAGGTATTGAGAGTGCATCTTTTCTATTATTAATAATTATAGTAAAGTTTGTGTGAGAAAATTACTTGAAGAATAAATTATTATGCAAAAAAGAACCACAATGCAAAAGATGTGGAGAATATTCTGCCAATCCACATTAAAACAGTGAGTGAGAAAGCAGTATCAAGATAGAATATTAAGCAGGTGGCCAAATGACTTTTTGATGATACCATTAATGCAAGTGAGAAGTGTTGCAGAAATTTATTTCCAGCTATGTTTAAAATGGTTGTTTTGTGCATTGTTGGGGGAAGGACTGCCTAGACCTTGGCATTTTGTATTGTCTGCAAGTGTTGGCTTTATGCAAAAAGTGTTTGACTCCTCATGATCTACCCATGCTCATTGCTCTCTAGCAGAGCCATTATGAGGAGGCAGAGTTTTTGTATCAAGGAAACACCTGAGGAGCTTCTGTGTTAGTAAAAACCACTGAGATCAGAAGATCGCGTTCCACTGTCCAGGATGGCACTTACCATGACATATGGTTTCCTCTGCTGAGATCTGGCAGAGTTTGCACCTATGAAAATGCATCCTTGTCTTTCTTGATGAACTACACAGTAGTTGATGCTACAGAGAAGTATAAATTTCAGTCATCATGTCAGGAAAACTTCCACTTTGGCACAAAAGGGAAAGACATGAGAAAATGTAGGCAGGGCTTTGAACCCCCTGTGGTGTGTAGGATGTGACCATAGAGCATTTGGTCAGGAGTTACCAGGTGAGATCTGTCCACTTTGTTTTTTGTGACAGTGTCTTGGTGTTGCTTTCCACTGAGTTTTCCTGCTGAATTTTTCATCTATAAAACTTTCAGGTTTTTGAGAATCTGCTCGATGAATTTATCATCCAGATCTTGAATGACTTCTTTATTCATCTGTTAATTTTTATTTTCTTCCAGCTTGTTGATAACTTTAAAATTAGTTTAGAATTGCTTGCCCAATATTTCAAGCAATATAATATCTTTGGATTAGGTTGTTGAAAAGTTATGAAATTTTGGAGGAATTATTTTTCTTTGGTTTTCCATTTTTTCCGGGGGGGGGTGTTCCATCTTGTAACTTTTCCATCTTTTGAGATGGATTTGCTTTAAAATGATTTGTCACTATGATGCCATTCAGCAAAATAAGAAGTTCATCAAGGCCCTTATCCAGTTCCAGATTGTTGCACAGACTGCAAATCTCTTTTGTTAAACTTTTTTTTCAGAGTGTGATCTTATTCTTCAGCTGCAGAGGTTTTCGAGATTTTCCTTTTCTCCTTTGCTTGAAGTGACACAGAAGCACCACTCACCCATCTACAGTATTACCTACACCTGGTGCTAGGGTTCTCTATTTTACAGAGTCCAATATTTCTGGATTAAATCCCATCTCTGATACTACTGTTACCCTCTCCCACATTTTCATACCATAAATTTCTCCCTAAGGATATATGCCTGCAGTGTTGTCTCAGTCAAATGGAGATACAGGAACATGATGCATGTCATTAATCTATTATAATTCTTAATGATTATGATTTGATTGTTCAAAACCCCAAGTCTAGTTCAAAAGAAACATTTTGGATTAATTTATTTTAACAGATGACACACCTATATATGAAAGAAAGTACATGATATGAAAGTTTGTTATATTTTATAAATGAATGAATAAAAATCTAGCCACTAAGGTAAAAATTAACAACTGAACTGCCATTTATATATTCTGGGAGAGAGAAAAATCAATTTTATCCAATGGAGTAACACTGGCTATATCAGCCACTCCAGAGCAGGCCTCATGTTCAGGAGTAGTTGACAGTATATAATGGATTCCATAGTTTTGGAGTTTTTTGTTTGGTTGGTTTTGTATGCTTTTGCTTGATTAAAGTTTGGTGTTTTTTTTTTTTTAATTTTTCTTTTTGGGTATGGCTTTATTTTGTTTCCTTGTTTTTTTGGGGTTATGTTGTACTGGATTTTTGTTTTTTGAGAAAGAATTTAAAATTGGGTGGGTAGAGAGACAGAGAAAAAGAAAATTAGTTTCTGAATAGAAAAAGTCATAATTTGTTGTTTTTCAATAAATATGTAAAATAATTATTCCCACCATAGCATATTCAAACTACCAATTGCTTAAAACATAACTTGCAGAAAATTTGAATATTAGAATTAGTCACCTCTTGTAAGTAGCTGCTGACTAGATACAGCGCAGTACAAAGGAGCAGCACAACAGTGTGACGCAGCAAGTCACAACAACGTGGCAGAATCAGCACTCAAAGAGGATTGATAATTGGTAAGAGAGTCGTATGGAGAATAAAAACAATCCTGTCAAAGCAGGAGATCACAAATGGAAGTTTCAATCAAGTAGGTCACCTGAGCCCAATGATTTACTTCATTTATCCATTTCCAATTACACGGAACAATTAAAATAATGATACACAAGCCAAGCCCCAGTAGCATTTCTGTTCTTGTCCAGGCCATCAGGCAGTTCCTCCTTTAGAGTGTCTATTTGCTGATTTCTCTTTGGATTCCTTTGGCCACAGTCACTGCCTTTATGCTATTTTTCTTTGTTTGTTTTGTTTTTGAGACATGGTTTCTCTGCAGTAACTCTGGCGGTCCTGGAACTCACTCTGTAGGCCAGGCTGGTCTTGAACTCACAGAGATCCACCTGCCTCTGCCTCCTGAGTGCTGAGATTAAAGCTGTGTGTTACCACCACCACCACCAGACACCTTTATGCCTTTTAATCTGGGCTTGAAGCCTTTCTAGTTTAATATTGCAGTAGTATTCCATATTCCATTATCCAAGCACAAGCTTATCCTATTCTTTGATACATTTTTTTCTTCAAGCCTTTACCACCATTTGATAAGCTGAGCACTTTAATAATAGGTTCTTTTCTGTCTCCTACTGCTTGAAGGCATTTTTTTCTGTTTTGTTCATAGCTATATCTCTAGTACCCAGTGTAGTGACTGACAGAAGATGGCAGGTCTATAAATATTAGGTGGATGAGTACTAATGCTGATTAAAAAAAAAGGGAGTGTACCAGCAGAGGACCAAGAATAATGAGGAGTTCTTGATGATATACAAGAGACAGGATCAAATAAACAAGAATAGAGAAAACTGCAAACCTCAAATATCAACAGAATACTGAGGAAGCAAGAACTGCTCCAAACTGAACTTCAATAGATGCAGAAGGCAGAAGAGTTTATGGGACAAACCATCAATGAAATTAACTAAAAAACTTAATTGAAAATACAGGGATAGCTGATCTTCTTTCCCAAACTTTCCCCACAGCCTTCCTCTTCTTCTTGAGTTGAAGCCTGTCATACACTTAATCTTAGAGGCAGAGGTAGGGGCAATAGGAAAACAATACCTTTAAAAAACATAAGTAAGCACACATAGTGAAGTCCTTCTTTCTCATCTACCAAACTCAACTACCTAGCTTAAATTGTTTTACAGATGCTTTGTGACTTATAATATCTTGGCTTTTGTTAACTTACAGTAGTCCACAAATGCCATGGTGGTGTGAATGACAAATACCACCCATAGCCTCAAGTATTAGAATACTTGCTCCAGGTTTGACGTGCTATTTAGAGAGATTATAGAACTTTTAGGAGGTGCAGCATTGATGGACATAATATGTCACTGAGAGGGGGTTGTGGATTTATAGCCTTGACTCCACTTTTTGTTCACCCTCTTTGCGTGTATATGTAGGTGGAAGTGTGATCAGCGAGTTTCCTGTTCTTACTAGCGTGCTATACTTTCCCCACAGTTATGGATGAAGCCTTACCTTCTAGGATCATGAGCTAAAATGAACTCTTGTGTAATTTGCTTTTGGTCATCATGTTTTATCACTGCAACAGAAAAGTAACTAATATAACTGTTAAGAGGAGTTTTATTTACTTGGATTGATAAAAATTGTTTTTTAAAAAAGATACATGCCCTATCCATTTTATACAGCTTCTTGAAAACATATACCTATTGAAGTCCAGAGAAAAACTTGGTCAACTACACTTGTGCTGCAAAATGTAAAGGAACAACCAAGGACTACTATACAGTTGCACAAAAGAGAAAGATTACTACAAATCAAGAGAAGAATCTGCCAAAGTTTACATAGAAACAACTCAAGCATTAAATGAAGAAGAAAAAGAGTAATAATAATAAAATTTCTTCAGAATAATTTTTTTAAATTTAAAATAATTTTAAAAGTTGTGACATCTTGGTCCAGTAAGATGTCTCAGTGGACTTTGTCCTGATGACCTTAGTTCAATCCCAGGGACCCACATGGTCGAAGGAGAGAACTGACTTCTACTACTGATCTCTATGCATGTGTGTGCACACACACAATAAATAAATAAGTGAATAAATAAATAAATAAATCTAATATTTATAGGAAGGAAAACACATGTATGAAATAAAACAGGCTTCACTAAAGAATGAAAGTCCAGAGATAAAAAAATCTATTGGAAACTATTTTTACCAAGAAAAAAGTACATAAATAAGAAGATACAACCCATATCAAAATTCTTGCCTGGACAAGAGTTGAACAATGAGACATGGAAAGCAATTAATCCTCCAAACAGCCTAAGATGAAATGTTAAGGTAAAAGAGACATGATCGATCATGCTTGGAGGTGAAATTTCCATGTCATAAGACAAAAGTTGAATATTAAGAGGAATGAACAAATATGAGATTTCAAAGCATAGTTTTTTTTTTCTCAAGTTGAAAAAGACAGTTTTTTTTTTCATAAAAGGAGTCATTCAACTATGAGAAGGACCTTCATTTAAGATCCACAAATGGTCATATCTTTATAAATTTTAATTCTCAAGGATAAAAGAAAATTCCTGAAGCTTCCAAGGAGACAGAGAAGGGGAAAAAGGTAAAACTTGTAGTAGTGGCTTATGCCTTACAGCCAGCACTACTGAGGCTGAGGCAGGCAGAGCACCATGACTCTGGGCCAGAGGCCAGCCTGGGCTGCGAGTTCTGGAGCACAGTAACTCTGGGCCAGAGGCCAGCATGACCTTTGAGTTCTGGAGCACAGTGACTCTGGGCCAGAGGCCAGCCTTGGTTGCAGAGAATTCTCTGGAACAGCACAATCTACAGAGTGGCACCTTGTCTCAAAGATGGATGAAAAAAAATTAGAAAAAAAATTATCCAAATCAGTAAAGATAGATTCATATATAAAGAGTAGCGAACAATGTTCTAAGGGAGAATTGGTTTTAAATTAAGATTCTGTGTCTAACCAAGATCATATCATTGTCAAGAAAAATAAAAGTTACTTTTAATAAAAGTTTATTGTATCATTTAAAGAAAATCTATAACTAAAATCCAGATCATCATAGGGTCAAGGGAAAGGCAAGATTGGATTCTAAGAACATATTTTTCAGAAGAAATGTTTGAAAAATTATTACTTTTATTCAAAGAAAGAAAAAATGCAATTCAATTTTTAATAAATAAATAAATATAAAAATTGCCAAATGAACAAAATGACACAGAAAAGTTGAAATGAGAGGACTGTGTAAACAAAGTATGTATAATAGCCTTAGCCTATAGAGGTACTCAAAGATTTTCAGGGAGTGAAGGGCAGAAGAAAAGAAGTAAGTCCTCTTGGCTTCTGGAACAGAGAGTTCTTTAGGCTGTAGGAAAGAAAAATAGAGGGAGTTTGGCTGGAGTACAAACTTTGGGAAGTCCAGAGAACAGGACCCTACAACCTGTTTCTCTTTCCCAGGCTCTAGCACAGCCACAAAGCAAATGATGGTTCACATTCTCACACCTAGTGCATTTTAAGCCTTTCTGAGTTTCTAGTCTTGGCATAAACAAACTCCAGTTTTGTTTTGTTTTGTTTTGTTTTCCAGCACACAGGAGCTCATTCGTGTTACACAAGCAATGTGCTACTAAGCCTAGGGGCTTTAACATAACAGAAGACTTCTCAAGGATATGTGTTTTGCCTAGGGACAGATTTCATGCTTCTCTTTTGCCTGAAATTTTAGAAATTTCTGGAATATAAATATCATTCCAACAAAAGAAGGGGGCCTCACATCCCCTGAGATCACATTGTTCAGATGCCATAGAAATAGACCTCAAAATAAAAACAAATTTGTATTGTAAAATACCAAGAAAACATTTTTGGCCTATCTGTCTTTGTGAATGGAAAGTCATACCTAGTATAAAATTGTGAAAAAGTTCAGATCTTAATTGATATTAACAATCTACTTGATCGAGTGAAAATTAAACATATCTTTTTACAGGAAAACAAACAGAATCCAAGTATTATATGTTATATGAATATTTCAGGGATTGGTAGAATAGTATTTTCCTGTAGATACTTAAATGATCATATGCAAATTCAATTGCTTTTGAAGTAAAGTTCAGCATCACTCACTTGAATTAATTGGGAACAGACCTGCTTGAATTAATGAGGCATCAGAATTTTAGACAACTTTCCAATACTTGCTGTAACTTGGGCTTGGATTTAAAGCTCATCAATTACAAATGGTGTGACCCCGAATACATTAAAGTCTCTGAGTTTATTTCCTCAGCACTGACATCCTTATAACAATTTCTATTTTAAATGGTTGTTTTGAGGATTAAATGTGAAAATGCTTATAGGAGAATCTAGCATGAATCAATCACTCAACAAACTTTCCTTCCCTGTCACCTTTTCCTGAATGTGAACTTAATGAAAATACATTGGTTTCTCTGAAAGCCCAATGGAAACCTCAATACCCCAAATGATATAAATGTTTACAAGAGAGTTTCATACCACAAATGGAAAACTGGATACTAAGTTCTTGTCTTTTATTTCTAAAGCCATCATTTAGTCTGATGATACTTTCCACAAAGCTTTCATTTTTTGTTAGGTATGTAACTCTGGTAAATTAATTTGGGGGAATAGAAATGTCCATTAAGTAAAAATACATGATTCATTTTAAGTTTAGATGATGATAAGAAAAACAACTAACCATCAAAAGGTTTCACCTATAAGGTTAAATAGCACTGTTTCAGTTTGTTGTCCATGACATGCTGCCAACACAGATAATTGTATATATCCTTTAAAAAACTCACTTAGTATTTTTTTTTACTAGAAGCTGAGTAGGCACAAGAAAGGATTCTTAACACTCTGTGATGGGTTTAATTTATACCCATAATTTCCAAACAACTTAGGGATAAACTGAGTTTTATTAGGAAAAGAAATTTGATACTGAAGTCTGTGAGAGTCATGTTCTTGTTGAGTGAATTAGAGTCAGAAAAATTGGAAACACTTTTAAATTTAAATTTCATATTAAATTTAAATTTCAAATTTCTCGATTTATTCAGTAAAGATAATACAATAATACCTGGTAATTACTGAATGTCTTATATGTTCAGGGTAATAAAAAAATAATCCCTTTGCATGTGTAGTTAAAAGAATGGATTTGACCAAGGAGATCATAAATCTTTATGATCCTTTCATCTTAGATAAAAGAATTTAGCTCATGAAAGTAGTGATTTCAAAGCTAATGCATAACAATTATGGAGTCATTTCTAGGTAGATAAATTTAATTGCTTATGTACTCTCAACTCCCATACTGAGTCTAACACTGCCTTTTCCTATTGTGGGCAAGTGTTTGTTTATACAGATCTGGATTTAAATTGGGATTTTATAAATTAGAGAAATTTAAAATGGAGAAATTTTCTTGCTGCTCAAATTAGATTCAGATTATGTGAGGAGCACATGCATGTGTAGATACTTTGTGTGTATGTGTGTGTGTGTGTGTGTGTGTGTGTGTGTATAGTGATTTCTGTATATAGAACTTTATGCATATGTGAATACAACTGATTGGAACTTTGAGTACTGAAATTTGGGAGGAATAATTTTCCTTGAAGCAGTACTATTGTTCAACACTTTAATGGTACATAACAGTGTCTTTTACTATAGCTTTTTTTCAATTCCCTTAAACTCGATCCAATTAGTGTTTTGTGAGATGGCAGAATTTAAGAAGGCTCAGAGATGTAAGAAATAATATATTGAGATTTTTCAGATAATTTAATATGCTCAAAGTATACTATGGTAAGGATAGGAAGATGAAAGCAAACACTACCCATATTGGATGAAAGCACATATGCTTACTAAACAGCAACTTTAAACATCTCAATATGACTTGAGTATCATATGGGGCTTTGAAAATGGGAGATGATTAGCTAGATCTCATTTTTTAACACTCTCTGGGTAGTCTCGTGATTCTTTATTCTTCATTTTTCTATAGATAAAGATGTTGGTGGTACGAGCAGTGGGCCCAGATTTAGAGAACAAAAGATCAGTTGCAGTAATTAGTTACACTCACCACTCTGAGTAAAGCTTCTAATATGGAGACTCAAAAAAGAGAGGAACAACAAAAAGAAAAGAAGTATGGATTCTCCTACATTGGCGCCTTTGTTGATGCCCAGATGCAGAAAACAGTGAGCAAACACTGTAGTGGGTGATTATATTAAAGTGCTTTCAAAAAAAAAAGTTGGCCATAGTTGAATGGAGAATAGCAAGAAAGACGAGCTAGAAGGCTGTATATTCAAGAGTGGTTTTGCCAGAAAAAAAAGGTGATCCTTGCATAGAAGAAGGCTAACTTTGACTTACCATAAATCTCCCTTAGTTCTACCAGAAACCCTGTGTGATAAATATCATCCTCACCATTGTGCATACCAGAAAACAGCAACATTAGCAATGTAGTTTTCAAGTTATACAGCATATAATGACAATAACGATATGTATCATATATTGTGCACCAACTTTATGATGGATCCATGGTAATTTGAAATATACAGCTATTATGGAAAACCGATGAAATCAAGACATTTTCTCCAGTTTGTAGTGAGGAAACAGACTCAGGAAGTAAATAATATGCATAAGATAATGAGGTAACAATTGAAGACTAGAACCCAGTACTTCAGATTCCATAGGTATGCTGACCACTTCATATGTTTCCTATTTCATATATATATATATATATATATATATATATATATGCATTTTCATCCACTGCTACTGCCACTTCTTGACTTTCCTTATATTCGTCTGTTTTTCTCTCTAAAGGTTATCTTACTCAAGTTATCATTTGCATTTTTGAATTCCATTTCTTCCTGCTCCCTGTCTTCTGCTTTACCCTCCTCCTCCTTCTTATGCTTGCAATTCTGTCATTTCTCTCCTCATTTTACAATTATGAGCACAAAAGAAAAGAAACTCCTTTTCTCAGTCCCTTCTGTCTCTTTCAAGATAATCCCTTCTTCAAAGAGAGAGCTCCATTCAGTGTAGCCATGCTATTCACATGTTAATTCATTTCAACGAAGCTTTCACTAAACATGCCATAGACCTTCTCATTGCTAAACCCAGTGGCCCCTTTTCAGCCCCTATTCTTTTGAACCTTTATGCAGTGTTTGGCACTCCACCATTGACTATCTTAATACTTGAAGTTCTTTAGCATGCACAACACCAGTTTTCCTATGTTTTTCAATGTTCGTCTTCAGTCTCATTCAGTGGTTTTCTTCTTCCTTGGCCATATTTTAGTATATGGATGTGTTAGTTTAACTGTATATCTGATCCTTCTCTCTTTATATGACTATTTTTTTTATCTCATGGATTTAACTTTCACATTTGGACAAGATATTTCTCTTGAGTTGCAGAGTACCATTGGTTACTAATTTGTTACTTTATACCTTAGCTTAAACAGACTCTTCACACGTGAAACATTCCTCTGAGTCTCCCAACCAGATACACTTTCGCTTCTGATAGAATGCGAATAAGATTCTGCTCTTAGCTCTTAGTCCTTACTTGGTAGTCAAGAGTCCTGACTCTCATCAAATGGAACTGTATAGTAGCCTTTTTTGTACTTGCCTCATTTCTTTTAATAGACAGTAGAGATCCTTGTGGACCAGAATGCATGTATTTCCTTTAGAACCAAAACTAAGTTCTGTGTAATGAGAGGTTGCTCTATATTTATTGAAGTTAATTTTATGTAGCTTCTAGTATCTGATTACCTTCTTGAAATTCATAGCCTAGAATGTCTCAGATCCATGGCCCTTTATACCTATATACTCTGCCTAAAAGTAATACAAACTTCTTTTCCAAGATGCTGCAATTTGAGAGTCATAACTGGATTGTTGCTGGTAATGCTGTGAGACAAACTTCTTTTTCTGTCTTGGGGAAACAGAACCACATGTTCTCTGACATAATGGCAGTATTTGTGTTAAAGGAACTACAGATAGAAAAGGAAGTTAGCCTAATTCAAGAAAGCTAGATTTCTTAATTGAATTCTAAGTCACCCATGCAGCCCCAAGATGGAGATTGAGATGTTCCACTATCTACAGTGGACCTCACCTGCATCCTCTTTGCTTATGGCCTATATACCTTCCCACCAATGCCCATGTTTCCCCTGATGTCTTCCTAAGTACTTTGCCATTGGTTTCTTGGTCCTGAATGCCATTCCTGAACTATCTGCTTAGTGCTTTTAGAAATCTTAGGTTCTCCTATTAGAAAAAAGGGAGATTTATGTTCATTTGTCTTCCAGTTAGAATTAAACTTCTTGTTTTCCTTAACATCATTCTTTACTAATCATTTACTATTTTTCTAGTATGAATATACCTAATTAATTTCAACATTCTATTTTCTCATTGGCCACTGAGAGTATGTCTTGGTCTAGATTGGTTATCTTATAGATTCAAAGAGGGTGGGCATGTGTCTGCTTGGTTCAATGTAATGATTTCTTTAGTATCATTCAAAATGTGGAATTAATAAGCCAATAGGCCTTTGATGATGATATAACACCATGTACTGATCTTTGATCTGAATACAGTTATCTTCAAACTGTTTCACATAATTTATAAGTAGTGTGACTATAGCTTCCATTCTTGTGATCACAGTCAAATTGTTGTGACTGAGACATCAATGATGGACATCTTTCATCATACTAAGAATTTAAATGTGATATGAAAACTATACCATGTCACTGAAACATAACAAGACAAAAAGGTGTATGTGCCTTCATATTGGCAGTGGCAACAGGCTATCTCAAAAGAAATCAGGATAGAGACTAGTGCTGTGAAATGCTGTCTTCTGGATATGACATGATGATCTCACTAATGAACCCATATCGGCTGTAGTTACAGCAAACAAGTTAGAAAATCCAGCATGTCAGGCAGAGCGGATACCAAAGCCCCACCGCTAGCTGAGGAGCTATTGATAATAGATAGTTGCTGGGAAGAGAACTTATTCCTCTTTTGAGACTATGACCACTGATAGGTTTCCCATGATTCTGTGGATGACCCTGCACGCATGCACATGGACGAAGCACTAACTAGGACATGAAATTGAAAATGATCATAATTGGGAAAATGGGAGAGTTGAAGGAGGTTAGAGATTATCATTTTTCATTGTATACATGTATTGAATTCTTAAAACCAAGAAATAATAAGAAGGCATCATTCATATCTGAAAGGGATACTACAAGGCTTCATGAAGAAGTTTATATGTGACACAATCAGATTTACAATGTAGATGGAAATCTCTACACTACAAACTTATGAGTGAAAAATGAGTCAGAAATGTAAAACAAAAATTAAAATATACAAATGAAAAAGAAAAATGTTAAAGAGAATTCCTGGTATTTGACATGATGGCCGGGCACTCACAGCTCACTCAGTCATGTTATTTTCCTGTTGGGCATAAGCAACTTCGTACAACACCAAAATCAGATACTAATTCTGAGACCACGAGAAAAATGAAATAACATAAAGGCATGTAAAATTTTATCAAAGCACAGACAAAATTGTCTCCTGCAAAATACTGAACATTTTCCTGTCTGCTGAGCTGATTAGTGCTTCTATATAATTGCAGCTGTAACTTAGTTCTAGTGTGTCCTATATATAGACACCATTACCTGAGGTATCCGATCATAAGCGACCCCAATTTACTGGCAAAACATAATCCAAAATGCACCCCTCCACTTTTTTGAGCCAGCTAAAATCCAACTTCTATAATAGATTGTTTTAATGCCTTCTTTCTGAGATAATCCAGGATTCCTGTGGAAAGTGTTTTCATGACAGAAATGATTATGAAGCCCATTTGCTTAATTACAGGTGTGTTTCTGGTTATAGTTGTCTTGAAAATATTAGCATTGACAAGAAAACTATGGCGCATGTGCACACACACATACACACACACACACACAATAATGGTACTAGAACAAAGATATAGAAGATTATAACGATATCAAAACATTTAAGAGGTTAAGAGGCTTGGTTATATTTGACAGTTGATAGA
The DNA here is from genome assembly GCA_026225945.1 of Cricetomys ansorgei. NCBI lineage: Eukaryota > Metazoa > Chordata > Mammalia > Rodentia > Nesomyidae > Cricetomys > Cricetomys ansorgei. The sequence continues at coordinate 4,907,713 of JAMJFZ010002759.1, read as the reverse complement.
ATATGAAGGTTCAAAGGCATAGTATAATTCTATAGTGTGCATATCTAAGTGCTTGTGATCATTAATCTTGGTTGTCAATTTGACTGACAGGCAAGCTTCTGGGTTTTATTGTAAGAGATTTTCTCAATGAGATAGTTGGAGTGGGCAGATCACCCTAAATGTGGATTGTACTTTCTAGTAGCAACCCAGATGAAAAATAGAAAGTAACTTCTTGCCTGCTCATCTTCACTCCTTTTGGAAAGTTAATTGATTCTCCTGCTGCTACTACTGTGTTCCTTTGCTGATATTAAAGCCAATGTATCTGGGTTTCTGATATAGACAGAAGACCAGTAGTTCTCCAAGAATCCTCTAGGTTTTCAGTGTCAGATGGGGATTTCTGTGACATTCAACTTTGTAGATTGAACGACTACATTCTCAACCTCTCCAGGATGAGAAAGCCATTGATGGACTACTTGGATCATATTGTGAAAATCAATCTAACAAATCTTCCCTTTAATATAAAGTTAATCCTTAATTCTAATTTTTAAAAATAAAAATACAATTTTCCTTTTTTATTCCTCCAATTCCTTCCATGTACACTACATCTTGCTTTCCCTAGAACTTTTTATTTTTCTTTAATTATTATTATTGCTATATTAATATATTATATATTATATTATATATTGCTATTATATTATTATTATTGATATATCAATCTCTATATGTATCTATTTAATATATATGCATATTTATTTTATTTACTTATGTATTTAGGCATGTACATTTAGGCACACACACATACATGTATATCTACACACGCACACACACACACACACATATATATGTAAACGTGTGTGTGTGCCTAAATATATAAATACAACCTGTTCAGTCTGTTTAATGTTACTTGCATGTATATGATTTCAGGAATGACAACCTGGTGTTGGGTAACCAGTTAGGGGCTCATCCCTGGGGAAGACTATTTCTTCCACTCTCAGCAGTCATTTGTTCTGCCTATAGTTCTGTCTAGAGGTGAGACCATGTGATATTTCTCCCACACATTTTAACAAGTCTATTGACCTTACCGTTGTTCAGGCTGCGTTTGACAGTTACATTGTTGAGGCATCATAGGTGAAAGTTCCCTGCATTTTACAGAAGGCACAATCTCACAACAAATTTCCTAGTTCTCTGGCTCTTACAGGCTTTCTGTCCTCTGTTCCGTGGTGTTCCCTGAGATTTAGATGCCAGTGTTGTGTTGTAGCTGTACAAATTGGAGCTGAGGATCCCATGATCACTTGTTCTCATCACTTCTCTGCATTTTGACTAGTTGTGTTTTTTTTCTGTAATGATAAATGTCTATTGCAAAGAAAAGTTTCTTTGTTTAGGAGTAAGAGCTATGTTTATTTGTGGATACAACTATAACTATTTAGAATACAGTCAAGAATTATTCCAGCTTAGTAAAGTGGTGGTAGTAGGTTCTCTAAGATCCATGACCACACGGACCCTAGGTATTTATGTGTGTTTCCAGTACCAGGCATGATTTCCCTCCTGTGCTGTGAGCCTTAAGTCCATCTAGAGAGCTGTTGATTTTTGCTAACACATGAATACCACTACTGCACCCTTAGGGCTATCATGCCCTTCGGGTCATTGTTCATAGGCTTCACTGCTGGGTAGGCCTATTGGTTGCTTCCCTCCTTTGTAAACGTGCATAGTACCTTTTGATACTATGAAAGCTAGTATGATACGATATGATATGTTATGTTGAGGTAAATATGCCAAGTAGACTGTTGGACATAGGTTTTGAAGTTAGAGAAGATATGACTTATTAGTTAAACTTCAAATAGGTAATTAGGTTATCCTGGAAACTTGTGTAACATGAAAAAAAAAACAGTTGCCTGAGAATGAAACTCTAATATTTATTAAGATTTAAATAGTTGATAAAAGAAAAGGAAATGAAAAAAATAGAATAAAGGGATTTGAGTGTCATGTCTGACAGGAATTTGAAGGTTTGGTGAGAAGCTACCACAGCACTAAGTGTAGCTAAGAGATGGAGTTTTGTTTGGTTTGGATATTATGAACATGTTAATGATGGGAGAGGGAGAGTTGTTTAAGTGGGATGATAGATGTACATGCAGACAACACCAAGGTAGGTGTAAATGGAAAATGAAGACTAGAGGCAGTAGGTGTGAGTAACTCTTCAGATTTAGATGAGAAGTACAGGCTAAGTGTGGAATCTTAGCTACATGTATTACTAAACAAGCACAGAGGAATAACATTCAAAAGTAAAACTAGAAGTCTGTTCGGTTCACCAGTTGATTCTATGAGACCTTGCAACAAATATAATATGCATTCAATCAGCGTGTTGTGTGAATAAATGACAGAGGAAAACTGTTCCAGAATTTTTCAGGGGGTGTAAAAGGAGTTGGAATTGTTGTTAAGCACAGAAACTGCATGTTTGTTTTTCCATTGTGAATTCAGATACTTCATCCATTTAATCTCAGAGGTTCCCCATAAAACTTCCTCATCTTTATTGATATCCTATTATATATTTTCATGTAGTTCAAATCTTTCATCACAGATTTTTTTGAAAACAGTAAAAATCATCTAGACAAGTTTTGTGAATTGATTTATTTCATATTTTGATAAATGTCTTCAGTATCCTATTTGGGTAACATTTCCTACTTATGAAACTGTCACAGTGTTTTCATTTGGCTCAGTTAAGAACTTCATGCCAATCTGAATTGGCCATTAAAAGACTGGGTTTCTTCAGAATGTACTGATTTCCCCATCACTGGAGAGCTGTTCATGCAGAGGCTAGCCAGTCTCTGATAGGAATAAACTTTTTGCATTAGTTAAATTTTAAAACATCATTTTCAATGTCCTTAGAACATCTAGGAGTCTAAGAATCACCCCTAAATAATACAATTTCCTATCTGAAAAGCAATTATGATCTCAAAGCTGTTGTTTTTATATTTTCAACTGCTATTAACATAAGACATCTGATATTGGAGTAACAAATTTAGACTTTGGCAACAATGTCGTATGTAGGGAATTTATATAATGATAACTCATATAAGTAGTCTTTCCTAAGATTAGAAAGAGAGTAAGGAGATAGGGAGGAAGGGAGGGAGGAAGAGTGGAACAGAGGGAGGGAGAGAAGTGAGGGGGGTGAATATAAAGTGCTGAACTTTATTTCCTTTCTGCTGACCAGTTGGAATTCCATATTATTATCCAGAAGCTTTGGAATTAGAAATTTTCTTTGAAAAACAAACAAAAAAACTCAAGAGTTACTGTCAGGAAGCTATATATATATGTGTGTGTGTGTGTGTGTGTGTGTGTGTGTGTGTGTGTTAGGAGAGCATAAAACTGTGGCTATTCTCTTGAAGTACTTGAGAGATTTATTGTTTTGGGAGGCTGTTTCATTAATTAATTAATTAACTAACTAATTAATTAATTAATACTGGACAGTCTTAGCAATACAAAGTGACTAGCTTTCCAGAAAAGCCTATTGTCTGTTAGCTCCTAGGTGGCCAGTGATGAGAAGCTGGAAAGCTGATATTTACATGTGACCAAGGGAAGGTTGGGGAAAAGATCATATTGTGGATACTTTTTCTGGCTTGAACTTAGCAGTCATGCTTTTAGTCTTGGATAAAGCACAGTCTTGCAAAAGCCATAACCTTCTTCCCTGGTTACTATTCAGAGGAAAAATTTGATTGAGAATTAGGGGCTTTGTGGTAGAGATTCAATAACCCAGTTCTGTCTTTGGCATATTCCAGAATCTATAATGACTTAATTCCCTGTATACTATACCTACTTTACAGGCTCCCCGTATACTGATTGGGCAAACTTGATATCATTGTTGCAATTTATAATGGAATAAACTGATGTTCAGTTAAATTATTTGCTCAAGGCCACACAGATACACGCAAGATCTCATATTTTAATCCTGATCTGTTTGGCTCCAAAGATAGGGTCTTACCATATTTGTTCATAAATTAATTTATTATGGTTCTAGATGATGTTTTTAATAACTTAAATCACTGTTCTCACTATGATTAGTTTGTTAAATTTATTGGACAGTTCTCAAACATGGTGAAAATACCACATATATATATATATGTATATATATTTATGTGTATATACATATATGTCTGTGTATGCATGAATACACACGCATGTACATGCATCATGTGGGAAAGAAGATCATCTGATAGGAAAACTATTTAAGGGACCAATGATGGTAATTATTGTATGTATTAATTTGAAACTGTACTTTATGAATTCAGGAAGGAGTACATCTGAAGTCTAGCCTCTGAAACTACATCAACTTTGGAACTAGAAACCAATGAAATGACAAAAAAAATGTAAATTCTCTTGGGTATTTTGTTCCTGAAAACAGAAATATCTAGTTAAGTCAGCAGTTTTTTTTCTGGTGTCGAATGATATGTTTTGAAATTTTAACTGTGTTTAAGAGATGGAGGATAAGAAAAAGCTGACGAAAGAATTCTTAGCCTAAATTACAAAATGATTTTAACCATTGCTTCTACGTCTGAGAATAGGACCATACCTAAAAGATGGTCAACCGTGCACAGAAGCTGCTCTCCAATTGTTATTACTGGAGTTTTCAGAGAAGTAATTGGATGCCCCAAGGAACAAAGCTGCTTGTCAGAATCAGGGATGATGACGCCAGGGTGAAAACCAAGTACAGAGAGTGGGATGCAGACTAAATGGTATTACTGGAAAGTTGTGTGAACGAAGAAATATGGAAAGATACTGTGAATAAAATTAATTGTGTTATTTTTGATGATAAAAGGTTTCTCTGTGTGAATACATGAATGTCAATATTCTGAAGTCATACATCTCAGGATCCTGTTTAAAAAAAAGTACTACTAGTATTCAACCCATAACAGAGCCTTTATAAATTTTATGTAGCTAAAGATATAGTCCAAAATTATATATACGTTTGATTTTGGAAAAGTCACCTATACTCAGCATATGAAAGTTTTCTAATTTGCTTTTCTGTTGCTGTTATAAAACACTGACCAAAAGCAACTCAGGGGAGGCAAGCATTTACTTGGTTTATACTTCCATGTCACAGATTATCACTGAGGGAAGTTAGGACATGAGCTTAAAGCAAGAACCTGGTGTCAAAAAACTGAAGCATAGACCATGGAGGAAAGCTGTTTCCTGACATCCTGCCCCTGGCTTGATCAGCAACCTTGCTCAGGCCCACCTGCCAAGAGATAGCATAGTCCACACTGGGCTGGGTCCTCTCACATCAATAAGATAGTGAGAAAACGTCCTCACAGATATGTTCACTGGCCAATATGATGATGACAATTCTCAGTTGAGGTTTCTCCTCCCAGAGTATTCTAGTTTGTGTCAATTGACAAAAGCTAACCAGAACATTCTTATCCTTTGCAGAGCCCAAGAGACTTTTGTGAAGTACACATATCACTTTCTCTAAATATTTAAAAGTTGTCAATAACACTAACAGACTGCTAAATGAAATGTTTGCTACCTTTCTGCTTCCACAAAAACACCTTCATAACAATTTTGAATGCCAAGAACCAATTCAGAATTTTTACCCTGCTAAGAGCTATGCATTGAAAAGTGGGAGTAGACTTTCTTCCCACTCTAGCTTATCCCACATCAGGAGGGATCTCATGATACACAATGTCTAAACCCTAGACTGTATATTCAAAGCCACTCCGAATGTCTGTGCTCATTTGTGGGGATTCACATGCCTTAGTTCCAGCTGTTCAATGAAGAGAGACCTCAAGGAGATGTCTGAATAGGCTGTAAAATCGAGCTGAAGAATTCTTGGGATACTTGCCAAAACTGGTATCTAAAAAATCTGGTGGTGATCTCCAGGGAAATATAGCCTCTTTGCTTCATGGGGCCTTCATTTCTGGGAAAGGAAGTTAGCAGAAGATTTCCAGAGCAGGATTTGTTGTGTAAATCAGGATGATGCATGGGCAAGGCTCAGCAAAAAACAGGTCATAATTCTGCTATACATAAGTATAAGATGTGGACTTATTTCTTATTTGAATCTTCTAAAACGGTTTAAGGGCAATACACATAACTGGCATGCAGTGCCAAAATAGGTAGGGACCTCATCAGCCTCAACATCTGATGATGAGAACACATCCAATCAGTGGAGAGTAGAGGAGTCCTCACAGCATCTCCAAGCTCAAAGCCCTACTGAGACATGTGGGCAGCACCCTAGTAGGACCTGGGAAAGTAGAAAGAGGAGCTCGAATTGTGTCCAGGGTCTCATATGAAATCAAATTAGTCCTTGGTTTGAACCAGAAGACCCACTGAGACCCATCTCAGGTATTGGTGTGCCATCATAACCTACAGATGGGTTCTGAATGCTGCTAGAGAAATGTGAGTGCACCACAATAAAGGTTTTGTCAGGATGAGTCCCAGGAGAATTAGTTGGGAGAAATAGCCTCTGGTGTCTGCAGACAACTGTGATATTCCTAAGGTGTACCCAGGGATGTAGAGATTAATTCTGTAATACCTTCTGGAGCCTAGAGCTCAGAGTGCAGCATCTATGTCAGTCTTTATTTGGCATCATTTTGTTTTGTAAAAACTAACCTTCCCAGAACCTTATTACTAGGGAGACCACACATACCAATCAAAAAGGAGAGAGATATTCTCACCACAGAACAGGAATCTAGGGCTTCTGCTTTATTAATGAGATTCATTGACCTGAATTGGGTCCTGAGAGAATGACAGATTTTGAGAAATTTGAATTTTCCCACCATAAGTACATTTAAGAACTAAAAACCAAAAAGAAGTACCAAAGTAATGAGTTATACGCATTCAGACAAGCAAGTTATGTTTCTTCAGACCAGGGAATTAACTATAGCTTATTGCTTTGCTGGCAAAATGAAATCACATCAAAAGCTAATATTATGTCATATATCATTTTCAAAATAATTGTTTTGTAGTGAGTAATATTATCAAAAATGGCAGGCAAGAGGAGCTAGCTTATGTTTTCTTTTTAAAACTTATTTAATATTTTAAACTTACTATTTGACTATTTCATAAATATATACATTGTATCTTGATCATATCCATCGCCAACTCCCACCTCCCACAGTCCATACCCCTCCTACCTCATGTCTCTTTCTTCTTTTTTCTTAACCCATCAGGTCCAGTTAGTGTTGCCTGCCTGAGCATGCGCAGTCTCAGCAGCCACACTCCTGAAAAACAATAACTTCCCTTTTACTAGGAAGCCATCAATCGTCAACCATAGCAATGGGTGGGGAGCCTCATGTGTACCTCCCCCATCCACACTGGGATTTCTGACTGGCTTGGCCTAGCAAAGGGACCTGGGCAGGTAGCTATAGCTATTGTGAGGTCATGAATACAGTTAGCATGTCATAACCAAAAGACATTTCCTAGCAACTTCTTCATCCTCTGGCTCTTACAATCTCTCTGGCCTCCTCTTATGAGATGTTCTTTGGACCTTTTGAGGGTTGGTATAGATGTTTCATTTAGGGTTGAATACTAAAAAGTCACTTTTTCTCAGTACTTTGGCAAGTTATAAGCCTTTGTATTGATAGCCACTCAATGCAAAAAGAGGCTTCTCTTACTAAGTTTGAAAGCAACACTAATCTATAAATATAAACATAAATACTTAGAAATCAGTTTGGCAGTGTATTCATTTAGCAAATGAACTATGTTATGTTCCCCCCAAGTACCTATGACATCTACAGCTATGGGTATTTTTAAAATCACCTAAAAATTTCATTATTTTATTTTCTTAACACCTGAAAAATTCCACTGTGTATATGAACCATACTTTCTTATGTACTTGTCAGTTGATAGATATCTGGAATGATTTCATTTCCTAGCTATTGTGAACAGAGCAGCAATGAACATGAATATGTAAGTATCTCTAGTAGGATATAGATTTCTTTGGGCAGATAGCTGAGAATGGTATAGCTGGGTTGTATGGCAGTTCTATTTTTAGCTTTTTTTTGAACCTTCATACTGACTACAACAGTATTTACACCAATTTACACTCCTTTCCCCACGTCTCAACCACATTTGTTTTCTTTATGATAGTTATTTTGACTGGGGTGTGATATACTACCAAAGTAGTTTTAATTTGCATTTCTCTGATGGCTAATGATGTTGAACACTTAAAAACTGTTTATTAGTTCAGGGAGCTGTGCAGAAGAAGATACAGAAAGATTGTAAGAGGCAGAAGGGATAGATGACACCAAGAAAAGTGTCTTCCAGACACAACAGGACTGGTGCACATGTGAACTCACAGAGACTGGCAGCGTGCACAGGCCTGCACAGGTTCAAGCCAGGTACAGGCTGTCCTAGCACTGAGAGGAGAAAGTAGACACAGGTTCCCATCCCTAACAAAAATCTATGTCCAATGGACATCTGCTTGCAAATGAATTTTTTTTTCTCTAGTGGAGTCTCACTGGTTATACAAATCACTCTTAAGGGTAGTCTCCATGCCCAGCAGTAGACAAATAACACAAAATGAACTCAATAGTATTTTGTAGACATTTTATCTCATATTACTTTATTTGGGTGTATTTTTTGTCTTTCTGGAGTTTTGATTGTATATTATGGTTTCTGATTTTGTATTTTTGTGGATTCTCTCACTTTCTCTCTCTCTGTTATCTTTGTTTGCCTATTTTTTTGTTTGTTTTTTTTTTTTTTTTTGGTTTTCTGAGACAGAGTTTCTCTGTCGTAACTCTGGCTGTCCTGGAACTCACTCTGTAGACCAGGCTGGCCTCGAACTCACAGAGATTCCCCTGTCTCTGCTGGGATTAAAGGCATACACCACCACCACCCAGCCTGTTTGTTTTCTAAAGAATGGAGTTGAGTGGGTAGGAAGGTGTGGAGGATCTGAAAGGACTTAGAGGAGGAGAAATCATGATCAAAATATATCAATTCTTTTTCAATAAAAATATTTATTATCCATTTACATTTCTTTTTTTGAAAACTGTCTCTTTAGTTCAATAGCCTATTTTTAATTGGTTTCTTTGACTTCTTGATATTTGGTTTCTTTAATTCCTTTTATATCCAATAAAACAATCCTCCTTCAGATATGTATAGCTGCCAAAGATTTTCTATTATGTGGGCTGCCTTTTCACTCTATTGATAGTTTCCTTTGCAGTACAGAAGCTTTCAAATTTCAAAAGGGCTGGAGGGGTTTCTCAGTGGTTAGGAACATTGGCTGATTTTCCAGAGGTCCTGAGTTCAATTCCCAGCACTCACATGGGGGCTCACAACCATATATAACTATGGTTCCATGGGATTTGATGTCTTCTGGTGAGCATACATGTAGAAAAGCATCCATATACATAAAATACATACATAAATAAATACTTTTTAAAAATTTATGAAATACCATTTGTCAATTATTGGTCTTCTTTCCTGAACAACTGAAGTCTTATTCATAAACTCTCTGTCTATAATTGTATCTTAAGTGTACTCCCTATTTCTTCCTAGTAGTTTTAGACTTTCAGGTCTTCCTGTTGAGGTCCTTGATCATAATGTATGTGAGAGATAAGGATCTAGTTTCATTCATTTACATGAAGATAACCAGTTTTCCCAACACCTTTTGCTAAAAGAAGCTGTCTTTTCTCCCATGTGTAATTTGTATCTCTGTCAAAAATCAGTTGGCTGTGCTTCTATGTCATCTATTCTATTCCATTGATATACATATCTGATTTTGTGCCAGTACTATGCTGTTTTTATTACCTTGGCTCCATAGCATAATTTGAAACCAGATATGGTGGAACCTCCAGTAATATTCTTCTCACTTAGGAATACTTTGGTTATCTGGAGAGTTTTGAGCTTCCATATGAATTTTAAATTTTTTTATTTCAATGAATAATATTTCTAGATATTTGAATGAGAATTCAATGAATCTGAAGGTTATTTTTGATAGGATGCCCATTTTCATAGTCTTTATTATTTAACTCCATGAGTATGAGAGGTCTTTCCATCTTCTAGCATCTCCGTCAATTTTTTTCTTCAGTTTTGTAAAATTTTAATTGTAGAAACCTTCTGCATCTTTGCCTAGCTTTATTGCAAGTGTCTTAAGGCATATCATTAAGTTTTGTAATTTTTTGAATTGACATTTCTCTGTGTAGCTTCTTAGATCTCCAAACTTCTCTCTTAGGATTGCTTTCATTCCATCTCGTAGGTTTTATTGTGCTTCATTTTCATTTTCACTTCCTTTTAGGAATTTTAAGCTATCTTTCTTCATCTCTTCAAGAACTCATCCATCATTTAATAGTTTGTTTAATATGCATGAGTTTGTGCATGTTCTAGGTTTCTTTTGTTGTTAATATGTAGTCTTATTCCATTGTGGTCAGACAGAGTACAAGGAATTATTTCAAATTTCCTATACTTGTTAAGACTTTCTTTGTGTTCTAATATATGGTTGATTTTAGTGAAAGTTCTATGGGCTGCTAAGAGATTATCCTAAAGTGTTTGGATGGGATTTTCTGTAAATGTCTGTAAAGTCCATTTAATCTACAATATCATATATTGTATATCTTTCTACTTTTTTTGGTTAAGACTTGTCAGTTGGAAAGCAATCATTAAACACAAAGATTAATCTTTGACTTTACATCTAATAGTATTTATTTTATGTAATTAGGTGCACCTGTGCTCGGGTATCTACGTTTAGAATCTTAATGTCCTATTGATGGGTCGTTACCTTAATTTCTTGGAGGCAGCAAATCTACTGCAATCTATTAGTCTGTGTCTTTTGATTGGAAAATTCATACCATTGATATTGAGTCATCCTTCAAAGATGTGTATTGATTCCTGTCATTTGTTGATTTTTGTAACATTTGGTTTTCTCCTTCTTCCTCTCTTGCTTTACTACTATTCTAGTGTGGAATGATTTATTTTTCATAAGCCTGAAGGATTCTTTCAAGTATTTTCTGTAGAGGTGGTTTGGTGCTTTTATCATTGAGAGTTTTAATTTAAATATATATATATATATCAGAAAGGTAGCATTTCTAGGCATAGTAGTCTGGGTTAATAGTTGCTGTTTTTCAAAAGTCAAAATATATTATTCTAAGACCTAGCTTTAAAGTTTCAGCTGAATAACTTGCTGTTATTTAGATGCCTCTGTCTTTGTATGTGACTTGTTGCTCCCTTGCTGTGTACTGAGTGTTTTAATTACAGTATGATGAAGGGATGTTCTTTTCTGGTCTTATCTGTTTGAAGTCCTAAACGCCTTCTGGGTCTGGATTGGCAACTCTTTCCTAACTGTGAAAATTTTTTTCTGTTGTGATTCTTTTAAAAACATTTTCTGTGACTTTAGAACTAGATTACGTTCCTATTGTCTGTAGATTTTATCTTTTCAGAATGTCACATATGTCTTGGAATTCCTACTTCCATCTTCTCATTATTTTATTTTTTCTTTGTAAGATTGTTTAGTTCCTCACCCTTGTCTTCAAGCTCTGAGATTCTGTACTATCCTTGATTCATTCTGTTTATTTGTTCAGACTGTATTTCAGAGTGTTGTTTCTTCAGTATTTCAATCTCTCTGTTGAATTCCTCTTTAGTATTTTACATTGTCTTCCTTGTTCCATTTAGTTCAGTGGTTCTCAACCTTCTAATCTCTTTTGTTGTTGTTTTTGGTTTTTTCAGACAGGGTTTCTCTGTTGTCATTCTGGATATCCTGAACTCACTCTGTAGACCAGGCTGGCCTCAAATTCACAGAGATCTGCCTGCCTCTGTCTCCTGAGTGCTGGGATCAAAGGCATGCACCACCACCAGCCAGCTACCTTCCTAATCTTTAGTACCTCATGCTGTGGTGACCCCCAAGCATAAAATAATTTTTGTTACTACTTCATAACTATAATTTCATTAGTATCATGAATCATAATGTAAATATCTGATATGCAGAGAGATAGTCTTGGTTAACCCTTGTGAAAGGGTTATTCCACCTCCAATTGGGTCAGGTTGAGAACCACTGATTTAGCTGATTGTGTTCTTAATATGGAGTATTTTCTACACTAATTTCATTGTACTTACAATCTTTATTTTGAGTTTTCTGTCTGGGGTTTCATTTAATGTACTATCACTAGATGCCATTACTGTAGAATGAACAGTTTTTGGAGAACTTATGGTGCTTTGTTCTTCACGTTGATGTCAATATGTTGGGGTTTTGTTTCTTGGGATTTGTTTTATCTGCTGTATTCTTTCAGTTGAACTATTTTCAGTGTTTAAGACGGACTTGGATAGAGTAGAGTTGAGATGCTAGTTCAGATAATAGGTCCTCAGTCCAAGAGTCTAGGTTGTCTTGTGAGAGCTCTATATTATCCCCTGAGTAGAATATTAACTGTGAGAACAACCACAGCTGCTGGATATTACCACTATGCAAATGTGTACTAGCCAATTAACAACAATGGCCCCTTTGACTTCAAGAACTGTTGGAGGATAAACAACCAAGGACAGTATGGAGTATACTGGGGTTTTGGTTAATATGATTAGAGCTGGGGGGAAAAGAGGTATGTGGGAATAGGGATTAAATATTAGATTGACTTTTTAAAGAATATATCAAGATGGGTCAGATAGCTGGAAGGGAAAGTTGGGATACTATTAGAGTCCTTTGATTTTAGAGATTGTTAAAGCTATAGAAGGTTATAATTGTGAGAACAGAAGGGGGAAAGATGGAAAGATGTAAGAATAAGAAGGGACAAATAAGAGATGTATGTGTAAGATATAGTAAAAACTACCTTGTAGTATGAATGAAGAAACATAAAAACAAATTCTAAAACTTAACTGAGCAGTATACAAGCAAAAGTGAAACCATCATGAGTCATTTAATTAAAAAAAATAATCAGGGAAAATGGGTTTTTTGAGTGAACAAATCTTGAGTTCCAACCTTGTTTCCTGCCCCTTCATCCCCTTGATTTTGTCATCTTTTTCTTTTCTTTTTAACCCTCTCACTTCTTTCTCCTTCCTGTGGTTCCTTTTTCTTATTCCTCTTCTCCTTTCTTCTTCCCTTCTCTAAATCTCTTTCCCTCAATTTTCTCATCTCTCTTGTATATTCTCTAATTTCCGCTAAGTCACATTGGTTCCGTGCTTCTTCCTCAATCCCATTTACTTTCTTACCTTTCCTTTCAATTCTCCAGAATTCCCTGCTAAAGTTAATACACAGAGTGCCTAAATTGTAAAGTGTTTGATTCTGCTGTATATTAATATTCTACCAGAACCCAGTTTTCTTTTCAAGCACAGACTTTTATGTAATGACACAAATACAAAGAAAGCAAATATTTCCAAGGACATGTTAGCTCAAAACTTGCTGCTCCCCCTCCTCACACATACCTGCCCTGAGATCCCAGGACAAACTACTCTGCTAGCTTACATCATACATTCTTCCTGTTTTCCTTAACCAGTTTTCTTCTTTTCAGTTCTAGAGGAGGCCTCATGGGGGAGCTGCTCTCTCACTGTAGATATGCCAGAGCTGTCTTCTCTAACAAGGACTGACCTTAACAGCTTGGAATGAAGCATGACTTTTGCCTCAGAGACAAAGGTTCCCTATTGTTATTTTCCTGCAAGTGTCTTCATTTTGTTTTTCTCAAAGAATAAGAGTTTAAGCCTACATTTTCCTCTAGCAAAATAAAATCCTCAAATAAAAACCAAGATGTTTGTTGGGAAAGATTTTACTTATTGAACATTGAAATCAAAGATAATTTCAACTATTTCTTTCCCTACCCACAGATGGGTTTTCTATGTAATGTATTTAGTAAGAGTTCATTTTATATTAATTTTGTTATGATAGCAACACCTGTTTTATAATCTTAAAATGTTGCCAGGATTGGAAGATGAGAATGAATCTTGTGGGTTAATGTGCAAATTAATTTAAAAACAACAAATCTTGTTGGTTTCTTCTTTTTATAATAAGGTTTCAGGGGAAAACACAAAGAAGCTAATTTGATGTACGTTGCTGCTGCAAAAACAGATTTATCTAGCATTCAATCAATTGAAGATTTCTATGAATCCACACTTTAGTGCAGCTCAAAGACAGAGAGGATTGCTATTTTTATGGGTGATCCAGAGCACTAAAGAACCTCAGCATCCATTGAATCATACAAAAGAAACAACAGGTTTGCCTAAATTGAGTCTTAACTTTAAGCAGATTGCTTTTCTGTGTCTATCTATATTTCCTGTTTCATTTATCTGTTTAAATAGAACCTTTTGTGTTCTTCTGTTTCTAATTGGAGGAACTGAAATCTGGGAGGAAAAGGAGTTAACGTAGGGGATAACCAGTTAGACAACTGTGTTTATGGAGCAGTAAGGGTTCCTCAGCATACTTTCTGGGCTACCAGTGAGATAGCCATATTGAGTGATGCGTGCCTACTTTGTTTCAAACAATACATGTCTGTTAAGACAAACTATGTGAGGAATATTAAGCTAACATATTTCCAAATATTTAGCTTCTAGTCATCATAAGATTTCTGAATCTATGTGCCAACACAGATTGTGAAATTGCTTCTGTAATAGTATGAAAAGATTTCTCTGGGGCAGTGAGATGGCTCAGCAGTAAAGATGCTTGCTATCAAGGCTGACACTCTGAGTTTGATTGCCTATGATATCCATAGTAGAAAGAAAGAACCAACTGTATGTAACAGGTTATCCTCTGGATTCCACATTTGGGCTATGTCATGCCCCAACCTGTCAATATGTACATAAATAAATATAATAAAAAATTTAAAATAAAGACAGAAAGATGGCTCTTTTCTTAAGATTTAGTCCTCAAATTAATGCTCTGGAGAAAGAAGTGAGCTTTTATTTAAGAGAAGTCCTTATGATGATAGGAAAGGGAAGAAGAGAAAGTACACTCTTTCTAAATGGACACAAAGAAGGGAAACTGATGTACAGGAAGATGTATAAATCCACCCGCTTGATCTCACTCTGTGGAAGCTCAAGAGCTAGAGTTGGGAGGCTATTACATCATCAGAACCTAAAAGCACAGTGCCTTTTTACCTCTTTCCTTGTTCTGAGCACGGCAGGTAGTACAGAGGCCATAGCCCAGCAGCACTGGAGGAAGGCAGATAAATAGATAAAATTGCCTTTCCATTGACTATATATGGTATGCGGCAGGTTCAGAAATTTCCAGATATCTCCTGTTCTGGATATGTTTTATGTCAACTTGACACAGGCTAGAGTCATCTAAGGGAACCTCAATTAAAAAAATGACATCATAAGATCAGGTTGTAGGTAAGCTTGTAAAGCATATTCCTTTTGTTTGTTGTTTGTTTTGCTTTTGAGACAGGGTTCCTCTGTTGTAACACTGGCTGTCCTGGAACTCACTCTGTAGA
Organism: Cricetomys ansorgei; assembly: GCA_026225945.1. Lineage (NCBI taxonomy): Eukaryota > Metazoa > Chordata > Mammalia > Rodentia > Nesomyidae > Cricetomys > Cricetomys ansorgei. The sequence continues at coordinate 4,892,402 of JAMJFZ010002759.1, read as the reverse complement.
CCAGACTGGCCTCAGTACTCACAGAGATCTGCCTGCCTCTGACTCCCTAGTATTGAGATTAAAGGCAGGTGCCACCACTGCCCAGATGTAAAGCATATTCTTAATTAGCGATTGATAAGAGAGGGCCCAGCCCATTATGAGTGGTTCATCCCTGGGCTGGCGTTCCTGAATTCTATAAGAAAGTAGGCTGAGCAAGCCATGATAAGCAAGCCTGTAAGCAGCACCCCTCCATAGCCTCTGCATCAGCTCCTGCCTCCAGGTTCATACCCTGTTTCACTTGTCCCAACTTCCCACAGTGATAGACTACAAGGTGGGAGTTTAAACCAAAACACTTTCCTCCTCAACTCGCTTTTCGGTCATGGTGCTTTATCACAATAGAAACCCTAACTAAGACATTCCCCATACAAAATGTCAGACTGTAGAGGTGTTTACTAGAAGGGACTTTGAGATGTACCAAAATAAACATGAGGTGCAAGTATCTCTGGTATGTGGACTTCATTCATTTCTTATGAATGTATACCATGACTATCTATCATTATCATGTGAGAAATTTATGATAATGTAGGAGGGAGGGGCTCAAAGATTCCAAGCAAAAAGGAATGGTAGTAAGTATTGGGGGTATAGCTCAAAAGTACAGCAGTTGCCTAATGTACAAAGTATTAGTTCCATTCTCAGTACACACACACACACACACACACACACACACACACACACACTGATTATTTCCCCTTTCACTCTATTAATACATATGTAATTGTCATATGCCAAGAAATGGAAATTTTATATTAAAAATTCTCATTATACTTATGTGTTTCTGTGTGTATGTGCATGTGTGTATTGCGGCAGTCAGAAGACAAATTTCAGGAGTTGGTTCTCTCCTTCCACCATGCAGATCATGGGAATTGAACTGCTTGTCAGGCTTGGCAGCAAGCACCTTTCCATGATGAGCCATCTTGCTAACTTCAGAAATTAAGTGAAGAAAAAAGAGATAATGAGGCTTTAAATCAGTTACCTTGATGATTAACAAGTGTCATTGCTTTGTATAACAGCATCAATAACCAGTGTTCAAATAGATGGAATCCATATTTTTTGGTATAAATGAACTAGAATTAAAATAGCATTGATCATTAGATAAAGAAATGCAATAGCCCAAGAGAACAAGGGAGAATAGAATATATTAATTAGCAATTAGGTGTGGGGCTCAAAATACAACATTGTTTTTTGCTGAAGCAACCTTAACAATGCAGAGCATGATGCAAAGGTATAATATAAACCAAGAAATTGAAACTATGCCTTGTGTACTGTGAAGCCATACACAGAAGTAAAGCTTTTAGTAGACGGTAACATGGTGCACATGGATTTAGAGCAAAGGAAATTCCATGGACTTTATGCTGAGAGTCGTCAGCTGTCACAGTTTGATGATACTTGGTCCAATTATGTTTTAGGGCTCCAGGGTCTAGAAAAGACTGTAGAGTCACTATCTAGTCCAAGTTTGTAGAACTTAGCTTGAGTTCAAGCTGGCCTCACAGTCCATTGCCATAAAGTTGCTTCAGAGAGTCCAGTCATTCTGGAAATGAGGAAATCACATTTTCACAATCCTTAAGTTAGCACTCCTCAGGGATATCCTGGGTTTCTGATTAATGCTTTCACAGTATCCAAGGCTGTCAGTAAAGTGTTTCTCTTGGTGTCTTGTCAAGTCTATCTCCAGCTGCTTTGTATTCTAGCTTCAGTCTTGGAAGATTTGCTTTATCTTTCTGTGGCCCCATAGGCTTACAACTGTAGCTTCTACTCCTTTTCTGCCTAATAGCAATATATAGTTCCCAGGTTTCCTTTATTCAGGACACTTTAGTACAGGGCCTCTTGCTAAGGTGGTGGCATGCATTCACGGCTATAATTGTTCAGGTAATCCAGTTTGTTCTAGGGACGTTATAAGCAATATAAGACCTTAATAGAAAAGTCATCTCCTAAATAGGTGACATGTGCCATTATATGTAGATATTTTTCCCAAATTCATATGTTAAAATTGTAATCCCAATTACCGCTGGGTGTAACTGAGTAGCCATCCCTCAGCATCCATGGGATATTGGTTCCAGGATCCTGATAAATGCTAGAATCTACAGATATTCAAATTGCTTATATGCAATGCCATCATCATGCTTGCATGAAACCTATATACAACCTCCTATGTAATTCTCATCATTTTTAGATTAGTTATAGTATATAACATAAGGTCAGTGTAATGTATATAGTAATTTTACTGTTTTATTCAGGAACTAATGATCAGAAATGTGTGTATGCATTAAGTATGCAAGTATAAAAACAAAATTTTAATACTTAAAATTTGGTTGAGACCTCCATGGAAGTGGAGAAACAACTGTATTTGTAAACAAGGTCCTTCAATGTGTAATTAAGTTAAAGCAACCTTGCTAGGTTAAGTTCTTGGCCCAATATTAATTCTGTCTTTATATGAAAAACAAATTGAGGTTGATATCATAATGTAATCAGGTCTGCCTGGCCAGGCACCACTTTTAGCCTCTTATCTCATTTGCATCCATAGGTTCAGAATGAAGCATATTTCTAGGTATTTATCACTGAAAAGATTGTATTAGGGTACCTTGTTCTTAAATGATTGAGCATGCCATCAAGAGTTAGGAAAAGGGAGAGCTGAAAATTGGAGGCGAGGGGAGGGAAAATGTAGGATAGACAAATTTAACACAATTTAGAGAGTTTGGGGAATGAAAACTGGTTACTAAGAAGTATGAGTATCACTCATCCAGGAGGATAATGAAGGTCAGAGAAGGCAGAGGTTCATTTTGCTCTGAATTAAATCTGTTTTTAGACAATTTTTCCCATTACACAATACATATTAACCACTCTTTCCCCACTTCCCTACCACCTCTTCCAATCCCCCCTCCTCCCCACAAATCTCTCTCATGTTCATGACTAAGAAGCCAGAACTTCATGTGCCATCTTCAGGAGATGGAGGTCACTAAATGTACAGCTACCATAAAGTAGATTTGTCCTTTGCCTTGTAGCCCCTGTGCAACTCTATCTGGCTTTGGGGGAAGACTGGCTTTGTGGCACTGGTTCTTATGAAATAAAACCAGTATCTTTCAGCTCTAAACTTGTAGGTCACTACTTTTCAGATGCTTGACATAGCTATGGAGAGAGTAATGATGAAAGTAGTCTTAGCTAGGGAATGCCATAATAAACATGGGCCTCCTAAATGCAATGTTCCTGCTTCTGGTATCTCCTTAAGAAGTCAACATCTCCTAGTTAGTCAACACCTATATACATTTTAGCAACCAATTTTTTTGTCATAAAACAGTCACAATTATAATGTTGTATCATATTTCATTGTATCTCACTCCCTTTAACCATCTAGATTATAAATTCCATTAAGATAAAGAAGACTGTATCTTGTTAAGCAAAGAATGGCAATGTCTAGTGAAAGGCCTAGCACATAGTCAGCACTGAGTAAATGTGCAATGTATGACTATTGCCTTTGTCTTAGAATCACAAAACTATATAGTATAGGCCTAGGGATTACAGTCACACAAACCTGTGATGATTTGTTTAAAAATCTAATATATGGTATCTGAAAGATCGATAGCAAAATTGTTCATTTTAAAATTTTGGTTCTTTATCTGAGAAATAGAATATACTCACTGAATTGTTATAAGATGCCTGTGAGATAATTCATATGAAAATTCCTGGCATTGAATATGAATAGACATGCAACAAAGATTGAATGCTCCCCATTTCTGTTTCTCCTTACTTTTTATAAGTACATGTTTCCCAAGTTCAAAGGGCCACATAGATGCTACATTACTTTCCTATGGCTGCTATGACAAAGTAAACACAAACTGTAGTTTCTTTCACATGCTTCAACTTTACTCATACATTTCTGGAGGTCAGAAGACTAGATTGATATTTACTGGGTTGTAGTCAAGGTGTGTGTTGTCTGATCCTTCCTATAGGATCTAGGGAAGAATTTCCTGGCTTTTCTTTTACAGATCCTAGAGGACACCTACAGTATTTGGCTCATGAATTCTTCACAACATCACTCCTTTTCTGTGATTCTAGCCCTGAGGCTGTCTTCTTTCACATCTAAATATTCTTGTTATCTCATTAGTTACACCCATGTAATCAGGGTATAAAATTTCCAATCTTAAAATCCTTACTCACAGCTACAGAGAATCTTTTTGTCAAATGGCAGAGCATAGAGCATACCACAGATTTGGTGGTATTGTGGGACACAGACATCTTTGGCAGCAGGGGTTGGGGGTGGTGGTGGTGGTGATGATATGATTGTAACCACAGATAATAGAAATGATGGCTCTGATGTGATCTGAATTTAACACACAAAGTAGGGGGCTGAGGAGAGACAGCTCCACAACTGAGTCAAAGGTTCCTCTGAAGTTCGTGAAAGAATAGATTCATAGCAAAGGCAGCTGGACAAAGACCAATAAGTATCAAAGGTAGAGTGCTAGGGTGAAGAGTGAGATGACATATTGCCAGTTATATTTTGTTTCAAAAACAGTTTTAAAAGCAAAGAGCAATTTTAGAAATGTTTCTTGAACATCTAGAAATATCCAGATGTTTGGGTAATAGAAAGACTGTCACAATCTAGCCAACTGAGAGTCTACAAAATCATCTTCCAGAGAAACTAAAGGGCAAAACAAGATGTGTTGGCAGACAAGCTCCAGACGACTGCATACAAAGGTGACACGGAGTTTTCTGGGTATACAGTGAAGGCTCAGTCCTTCCTGACAAGGATGCTCTTGGTTTGCCTGCCAAAGACAAATAATTTACTTCGCTCTCACATTTACTTGGGGGATACTTTAAATGTCTGTTTCACTTTGCTTTAGGCATTCCTACTTATCTGCAATATCGAATTATAAGATAGAGATTTCTTCCTTTCCAATCTGTGTCACATTTTCTTCCTTTTTTGTCTGATAACCAAAATAGGAAATTTTCACTTTGTTCCAGATATCTGTAGCTCTTGTTTTTTCTTAACGCAATTGCCTTGATTCCTTTTTTATCTGTCAGAGATCTACTTCCCCTAATGTGATACTGTGTGATGAAGACTTTAGTTAAGATTTTATAGCAAACATGTAAGAGGTCATTCACACCACAAAATCTGCCGTAAAATATGAAAATAATTAGTATTGACAGTTTCTCCTTTTTCTCAGAATCCCTGCCACATACCATGCTACCTTTGATTATTGACTCTTTGTGTCTCATATTCCACCTTACATGGCTCATATTTTCTCTAAAGCTGGAGTTTATACCAGGGAAGCAGATGCTTCCACTAAGAGCCATGGCTGTGATGAAGCCACAGCCTTCAGAGGGAGTCATGAGAAAACATATCCCCAGCCTCAGTCTTAGTTATGCCATATGTGGCCATTAATCTTTTGTCTTTTGAACCTCCATTTGTAGTATAGAAGTTTACAATATGATTGAAAACCTTAACTTTTCCCTTGAGTTTTTCCTGAATCCACAAGCAGCTTTGTATCCCAAGTAATTACCAGCACTCAGCTGAGGAGACAAACTTCTTTAGGCAGGTCATACACTAATTGAAACCTTCCCAGTCTGTCTTGCCTCTGAAAGTGGCAAGAAGAAGAAGAAGAAGAAGAAGAAGAAGAAGAAGAAGAAGAAGAAGAAGAAGAAGAAGAAGAAGAAGAAGAAGAAGAAGGAGAAGAAGAAGGAGAAGGAGAAGGAGAAGGAGAAGGAGAAGGAGAAGAAGGAGAAGAAGAAGGGGAAGAAGAAGGGGAAGAAGAAGAAGAAGAAGAAGAAGAAGAAGAAGAAGAAGAAGAAGAAGAAGAAGAAGAAGAAGAAGAAGAAGAAGAAGAAGAAGAAGAAGAAAAAGGGATTAAACATCTCAGGTACCAATTCAGCATAATTAGAAAGTGACCAATTCTAAACGCAGTCCCATGGAGGCGTGAAGTCAGGGGTTTCAGGAGCTGTTCAGTATTATGGCAGCAGACTGAACAGAAATCTCAATTTTGGTTGCTTTGGGGTTTGGGACACCTTGATACCATCATCCTAGCAGAATAGTAGATGTTAGCAATGAGTCTAAGCCAGGGAGGCCATGAAAGTCATCTCAGAAAGACAGGCCAGAAATTCATCTTGCCTTGCTCAGGCAAAATGACAAAGAAATGCAAATCTAGGTCAAAGGCAAGCACATAAATCTTAGATACTCTCCTGTTTGTGTTCATGCATTTTCATACATCAAGATAAAATCTTGACGTAACTAATAAATAGAGATGTTAATCATATTTCTTACTAACGTGACAGGAAAATTACAGCTGATGGAATGGGAGAAAAACAATGCCATTTTGAATCTGTCTTCTCTCTGGTCTATCCTGAATTATCCCAACAAGAACACTTAGATTGCATGATATATAATGTATCTATCAATTTCTAATAGAATGCCCTTGTTAAGGAGACAGTTGCTTTTACTCCTTTAAAATAGAAAGCTCTATGGCAACGGAAAAAACATGATTCCCAATAACCTTGTATCTGTGATTATTTGGATAAAAGCACCAGGGAATAAAAATAGATAAAATATGGGTGTGTTATCAATGCATTTCAGCCCTAATATGAATTCAACTCAACATTTTATGAGAGTGTCTCTTCAATTTGAATTACATTCTTATATATTACTTAAAATGTGAGAATGGAAGACAAATTCAGCAGCCTGGTCAAGGCCTCAGATGGAGCTGCTGAACAATCCTGAGCAATTTCCTCAGTAATTTCAAAGTGACTCTTTGCTTTTAGACACATGGACACAATGTAAACTTTCTACAGACAAATCTGTGTGAAGATTCCAGAGTATAGGCAATCGTAGCAGTTTGGTAACAGTAATAGTTATTTTGAAAGTCAGTAAAATGTTATTTAGAAATAATAGAATCCTGGGCCTTTTTCAAAACCTATAATAGTTGTGTATAGGGGTTACTGAATCACTGTTGGGCTGTATTTCTGCAGCTAAACGAATGCACTCTGGACTTCCTAGGCATTGATTCCTTAGTTGGTTAGAGCCAAGGTTGGTGAACTAACTCTTTTAGGCCACAAGGGTACATTTTAGGGTAAAGGTTTCCAGAATGAGGGTGTGGAATTGGGAGGGGGGTCCCTATTTTCTGTGTGTGACAATTCCTGTCCAACGTGGATGTGCTCAGGCTCCTCGCAAAGGCAGAAGTTAGTCCAATTCAGCTAATCAGTTGTTTTCCTTCCTTGAAATTCTATGTGCTTTTCCTCTTTGTGAGTTCAAGTGGGAAATGTGGGGACGAAAGCATGTTTGTCTTTTTGCTTTGTCTCATTCACCATTTAATCCCAGAGAGCTAAGAGAAAACAGTATAGGACCCAGAGAAGAGAAGGTACGGAGGTTCTCAGGACTGGCAGTTAACAAAGACCAGCAATCTAGGGACTCCATCTCTGCTGCATCATCTCCCTGGGCCTGCACTGTTCTCTTTTAGCATCCTTAAACTAAATGTGCTTCTAGAAGATTGTCCCTTCCTGAAAAGCTCAGAAATTGAAGAGAAGAAAATCGTCACTACATCCTACCGTTAGCTTTAAATAATTCTTTGTTTAAGTCTTTCCTGCTAAAGTGTCCATAGAATCACAAAATTCTTGAAGCCCTCTGATGCCATAAAGGACATGACAGTAAGACAGGGTACTCTGTATCAGGAGTAGGGCTCAAGGTTTCACTCCATCTCAAGCTCTAGCATTCCCCAGCTGTAGCCATTTAATAATTCCCACAAGAATGGAGAATGGGATAAATTTCAAATTTTTCCAGGAATATCTGGCTTCATCATGTTCTGCTTATAGTTTTGCGTCCACCAAATAGAGAGATTACAAGTCAGGGAATTTTAAAATAAGAGTTGATTCACATCCTATCTATGGGAAATGTAGAGTTGTTTCCCTTACACATTTTTCCAGGGAAACAAAATTAGTAATTTGAAAATAAAGATCTTTTAATTAATTTCACCATAACTTACCATTAAACACATAGGGAGTTAAAACATTAAATAAAGATAAACACTCCAGAGAAAATGGAACCATTCAGTGGAAGATCTGTCTTAATTCAGAAAGAAGTCTGAATTACCACAATTAACTGCCTTAATGAGGTTGAAGCAAAACTAATAGTATTGGTTCCATAAATCAGTTCCACTCACTGTCAGCCAAGGCCTGCCCAATACATAGACCAGTGTTTGTTGACGAGAGCATGTCACTGCACACAAAATCTCTTAGCTACTGTAGCATATTATAAAGTTAGGTATTGGATAGAAAATTAAGCTGGTTGCAGGCCAAAAGGACTTCACTGCCAAGAGCAGTTTGGTGGCCTATACCTGGGAGAGTTGCTAAGACACAGCAGTGCACTTTGCTTCTGTTTTCTACAGAGTACTCTAAGAAACTCCACTCCTTTCCTACATGGAGTCTTGATAAGGTTCTCACAGATATCCTGCCTTAATTTCTAGGCCAGGGCATTATATTACTTCTCTCCAAAGTCTCTACTTAGAGTATTAATTGGAAAAAGTGAATCAGAAAAACCTCCAAGTAGCCGTGTTGAGTGCCAAAAAGTTCTGTATTCTCTCTCAAAGTCTGTTCATAATACTTTTGGCTGTACATTCCATATGGAAGTTCTTTCCACCTTGCTTTTTCATTCTATGAAATTGAGTCGTGCTGATGTATCCCTGTATTGTACATAATACTTTGCACCAATTTAACATAGAACATGTTTCCTTTAATATTAATATTAGTTAAAATTAAGAAAATCCACTGTTGTGGGAGATTTTAGTTATGGATAATGTTCCAGTAAGCTGTCCTTGAAGCAAGTAAAGGATTCACTGCCTACCAGTAAACAAAGGAGTGGCTATACGGCTCTCCACAAGAATGGGACAGTCCTTAGCCTTAAGGCAGATGAAGGTTAGGGTCCATTGATTTGTATATTGGAAGGCTGGGTGGAGACAGAGAGAGGATTTGTAATAAAAAAGAACTAGGGCAAGGGCAGAGAGGAGGACAGACAGCAGAGAACAAGGAAGAAGAAGCTAGGAGCAGGAGGAGAATCAAGAGGAGAGCATGGGGTGAGGAAGCCATTGGAGTGAGCTCTCTGCCTAGAATTCTCTGAGATTTGACATGGTTTGTGATTAATAAAGAGCATTGGAAATTACAGTGTCTGGACTCTCTGTTAAGCGCCATAACTTTAACAATCTACTCTCTGAGTCTATTTTGTTATATCTTTCCTTTTCTTCTTTTTATTATCACTCTGTTTATTTCTTTGTCTCTCTCTCTCTCTCTTTCTTTCTTTCTTTCTTTCTTCCTTCCTTCTTCCTTCCTTTCTTCCTTCTTTCTTTCCTTTCTTTCATTATTTATGCTAATGATGGAACTCAGCGACTCATGCATCTACTCTACCATAAAGCTTTTTCTCTAGTCGCTCCAGATCCTCTACTCTGACATTTGTTATATAGACTTAAATGCTGAAAAAAGCTCTTTTGCATCCTGTAAGATTTTCTCAAGATATATGTGTTTCTTTAGGACATAATTAATTATTGGAATAAAGTCATATTAATATTTCACTTTGCATTGAAAGTTAGATATTAAAAGCTACAGAATTCTTAATTAAATATAGAAACAAAACACAGGTAATTCAAGAGTTATCCGAAGGTTGTGTATACAGCTTACAAAATTGATTACTTGGATTATCTAGTGTGTACTTAATGTGGGTATAAATGCTTATTTTCTGAATAAACACACTGCACTGAGATAAAAGTCTTTTAGAGTTAGTATATCTCAAATGGATCTTTAAAATGAGTACTAGATGAGATAATAAAAGTCCACAATAAATTGTTTCCTCTTATGAGAGTCTTATGAAAAGTATTATCTCTTCCGTCTTTTGAAGGTAATATTTTTGAAAATTCACCAGATACAATTATAAATAATCATTAATATTATAATACATTGCCTTAATTTTAGAATTTCACTATTATTTTTGTGATACATTTCTGGCATTCTCTTCATCATCCGTTAACTTTCAAAGCTCTAATATTGACAGTGGGAAAATAATCTTGAACATGTCTTATTTCCTGGATGAATGGATTAAGTCACCGGGCAAGATATTTGTGGTCATTGACAAGGATGAATTCGGTTTTAATGTTAGCATAGTGCAAAATCTTGGCTTACAAAAGTCACAAATAATGTTTATTTCTCCATTACTGATTTTGTATTTTCATCTTCAAAAACAAAAAGCTGTATCCATAAATGAGGAGGTAAAGACAATGGCAGCTCAGAGAGGGAGGATCAGTCTTCTCCAGGGACAAGTCCCCTGATAGGTTATCTAATCTCAAGTGGTCATCACTGAACACATGAGCAACATTAAATAAGATCATGTGATTGTGTGTGTGTGTGTGTGTGTGTGTGTGTGTGTGTGTTTCTGGAAAATAATTTAATTCTCTCTAGATCTGGGATATTCAAACTATGGTCCCTGAGCCAAGTCCAGCTGGACACTTGTTTCTGCCAATAAAATTGTATAATACAATGACGTTCATACATTGGCATATTGTCTATAGCTGTTTTCATGCTAAAAATAGCAGAATTGATCAATAATGATACAGGCTATATGGCCCATAAAGCTCAGAATATTTGCAATATGGCTATTTACAGAAAATATTCTGTAATAGGAAGTAGAGAATGTTTGAACAGAGGCGTGACAAGGTCAAAATGATAACTGATGATAATTATGCAAGTTGCAGACAGGAAATTTGAGACAATAGCTTGACAATATTTGACATGTGGAAGATTAAAAATAAAAAAAGAGAGTTAGACCATTGGGATTTTACTCCTGAGTCACTCACTGGACATTGTTGTGAAGTAAAATAGGTTACATAGTTAGAACATCAGTGTAGTAGTTAGCCACTATGTGGGCTCATCAAGAGAGACTCTGAGGCATTTTCATATGTGGAAGCCCTGCCAAACCTTAGCAGAGGGAACCACCATCATGGCCAGTGCCATACTGCAGTGGAACCCCGAGCATCTTAGCTCAGGTGTTTTTATTTATTCAAAACTTCTCAGGTACAGATCCCCCACAGAAATCCAACACCTGCAGACAATACAAAACACCAAGGCTTAGGATAGCCCCTCACCCAACAGTGCATGAAACAATTATTTTAAACACAACTAAAAATAAACTTCCATAACACATCAGATTTAAGACACAATTTGTGCATGTCTCTGGGTATGTTGAATTTGCTATGTCAGCAAAGAAAGTATCAAGGTAGAAATGTCCAATGTACATGATCCTAAAGCTCATAAAAGGGAGGAGGATCAGATACTAGGATATGAAAAGATCAATATGTAAGAAAACCTGTTTGTGTAAGCACATATTAAATATATAAAGTAATGGACTTCATTGTGAAAATTTCAAACATGAATACAACCCATTTAGTTACTGTAGCCTGTATTATATTCTTATTCTCCACTCTCATTTCTTCCAAATTATTTTTCTATTCTCTAATAGGTTTCCTACTACATTTTTTTCCTTCCTCAAGAGTTCACAAATAAACACAAAGTTTGATAATTGTTTTTCTGAATCTGGCTTATATTGTTTAATGTGATATATTATCTAATTCTATATATTTCATATAAATGATGTAATTCTGTTATTTTTAATAAATGAATAATACTCCTTTAGTTTTAAAAATAGCAATCATACTAATTTCCATAACAGTTGAATTAATTTATTTGCATTCCCACCTACAGTCTATATGTTTCTTTTCGCACTGATTCTCACTCACATATTTTGTTTCTTGACATTAGCCATTTTGCTTAAGGTGAAATGATATCTTAATATAGTTTTCATTTACATTTCCCTAATAGCTGAAGAAGTTCAACATTTTTTTCATTAAATTATTAGGTATTTGCACTTCTTTATTTGACAAATATCATTTTAATTCATTTGCTCATTTATTGATTTGATGTCTTGATTTTTGATGCTAATCTTTTTTAATTCTTTATATATTTAACAAAGGCTACATTTTACAAATCTGTGGTCAACATCATTCTGAATAGGGGTAGATTGAAAGCATTTCCCCAAAATTCAGGAATTAGATAAGAGTGTCTATTCTCTCTATTTTTACCACTTTACTCAATATAATACTTGAATCTTTAACCACAGCAATTATGCAAGAGAAAAAAATAGGAAAAGGACTTTAAATTATCTCTATTTACAAATGATATGATCCTACACTTAGAAGACTCTAACAAATCTATCAGAAAACTCTTGGACCTTAGCACTCTTAGTTAGGTAGCAGAATACAGGATCAGTACAAGAAAACAGAAGCTTTACTGCACACTAATTACAAACATACTGAGAAAATAAATCAAGAAAGTAAGCTCATTAATTATAGTCTCAAAAACATACAAAAAGCCTTGGAATAAACTTAACCAAGTTAAAGACCTCTACAGTAAAACCTAAAAAATAAGAAAGAAATTGAAAAAGACAGAAGTTGAAAAGGCCTTCTATGCTCATGGATTGGCAGAATTAATATCGTGACAAGAGGTGTATTTATTTGTTGTAGAAGTTTTATTTTTAGTTCTATATAAAATAATTGTTTTGTGTACTGTTGGGAAAACGGCTTCCTAAGTCTTGGCATTTTGTATTGCCTGCAGGTGTTGGATTTCTGTGGAGGATGTTTGATTGCTCATGATCTGCATGTGCTATCAGTAGAACACCTGAGGAGTTCTGTATCAATAAAAACCACCTGATCTGGGATGCTCATGCTTCCACTGTAGAGTATGGCATTGGCCAGGATGGTGGTTCCCTCTGGTGAGGTCTGGCAGGGTTTGCACCAATGAAAATACCTCCTTGTCCTTCTCTGCTGAGTCACCACTGCAGCCTAACAATTACAGTATTTTTTTATTTTTATAATACTTTTATTAATAATTTGAGTTTCATAAAATGTATATTGATAATACCCTCTTCCCATTCTTCTATGTTCTCCTCCCACCCCTGCGCCCTCAAAATAGTCCTAAAGTTTATATAGGAGCACTGAAGACACTAATTAGCCCAAGTAACCATAGAATAGCCCAATCCTGAATAGCTCAAACAATCCTAGATACAAAGGACAACACTGGAGCCATCACAGGGGCCAATCACAAATTATATTACAGAGCCTGAGGAATTAAAATGACACGGTACTGAGATAAATACATACAAGAGACTCCTGAAGCCAAAGGGAAAAAAATGTCAGTATTTTGGAGAGGGAATATTGGGGAATTACCACATTTGAATAAAATAGAAAACAATGAAAATAAATCAAAGTGGTCCAAGAGTTTAAAGAAAGTACAATGATATGAAATGTTCCAGAGGCTAAAAGAAGACATGAAAGCATGAGTATCTTGTCAACAGAGACAGAAGCTGTAGAAATGTGTGGGAACATGAGGAATTGGATACTAACTTTGGATTTTGCTTAACTCAGAGCCTTTCAGAGAATGGATTCGTAGACTTTCAGAGAATGGTGAAAAGAAACACATAAATTAGGCTTTACTCACAGATGCTACATGAGAAAGTTTGATTGCCTGGAATGTCAATAAGACACATTTAAAGAATGATGGCAGACTTCTAAAACTCCATATGTGTACTCAAGGTGAAAGAGACCTCCCTTTCTCAGTAAAGTGCCTTGTGCAACTCTGCCATACACAGAGGAGAAAAAAAAAAAAAAAAAAGAAAAAGCAAGGAAAATTGAGCTCGAGCATAAGAAGGTTGGGCTTTCTTTCCAAGAAGTTTCCAAGAAACTCTTACATTTCAGGGATCTAGAGCTGTGTTCATTTTGTAATTTTGTGAAATATTGCTTGAGACCTTCATGTGTTTATTGCATCTACTGGAAATAGCTGATTTTCTAATGTGCCTTGCTCAAAGGCCAATTGGGTCAGATTACATTGTGTTGGTCACTTGAGAACGAGAAAGAATCGGTTAGACCATAGAAAAGCAGACAGCATAAACTGTCATTATACAGCATAAATTAAAGTTGCAGAAGTTATGAGGAAATGATCACATGGGAGGCATAAGACAGCTGAATTTATATCCCAAACTCAGATATTTTCCTGGCTTTAAAATTGGAATGTCTGAAGACTGTCTGAATATTTCTCCAGAGAGTCAAACTGGGACTGACAGGGCGGGAAGGCGGGGGAGGTGCAGGGAAGCAGAATTTCTGCTCACCATATGGAAGAGCTTTTAGGCTTCTAGGACACACTATTCCAGGAATTGCTTAAGCATACTAATTAGACAGCTTTTGGAGACTTCAATTTTGGGGTGCTCCTGGAGAGCAGGCATAAGAAGAACATGGTGCTGGGAGTTGGAGTTATTAGCTGGACAGGGTTATTCACCTTTCTTTGCGCCCATTTCCTGGTTTGTAATTTGAAGACATTATATTAGATGACCCTGAGAGGCCCTCCAGCTTTTATAATCCAAGATTCAATTTTGTTGGCAAGACACAGTAGTATAATGCTCGGGGGAGTAGGAGCACAGCAGTTGGATTCTGATATTTCAATCCCTTTTCTCTTTAAGAGTAATTTTATGAGGGAGACCTTTTTGTAACTCTTTTCCATTAAAGTTTCAAAAACATAGAATTTGACATAGAATAGAATAATGGAAACTTTTTTTTTTCTGTTTCTGTGAAAGACTGACGAAAAGAATACGATATAGGTAAAATCACAGGCTATAAGTATGTCTGGGTTAGAATTACACTTCTAACTCCTCATAGCTAGATGACACTGAACAACCTGCTTACTTCTCAAGAGCCTCAGTTTACTTATAGGGACATTTGCAATGATAACTGTACTTGCGTTTCAGAGTTTTGGCAGAACCAAGCAAAACCCAGACATTATTTTTATTTTTTTTATTTTTTGAGGACTGTGATGAGTGAGGGGGAAAATAAATATATGATGTATAAAATTAAGGGAACTTTCTTATCTGTTTTCTAAAGTATTTAACATCTTACAGGAAATGCTGGGGTAGGAGGTGGGGTAGAGAGATTTGAATACAGCTGCCAAGGGCAGTCTCTGCTTCAAGAAGAAAGCCAGTCAGATTTGAAGCTTCACACTCTTGGAACTCTGTTTGTAGTCCTTAGCTTTGCATGCTGTATCCTGAAATCCTGCTAAACTTCCTTACTAGCACTAGGGATTTTTTTAATGTTTTTTTTTATAGTTTGTTTGGGATTTTCAATGATAATAATAGACTCTCATGAATTGGGGTTGTATCTCAGCTTAGAATCATTTCGTGCACCACTATGGAAACCATGCCATTTGGAATCAGAGATTTATGTTTTTATTTTGTTAATATCTACATGCCTGCTAATTTATGTTTTCCTTCGTTTTTCTTATTTCACGACCTAGAATTTGTACTACTAAGCCAAATTGGACTCCATATTTGCAAATTTGCCATCATTTCTGAAGAATGGATACAGACAGTCAGTTTGTTACTTTTGCCCATCTAAAATGTACACAAGTGGCCTTTCCTGGACCAGGCCAGATCTATGCAAAACTGCCCTAAAACAAAAAATTGTACCTAGGGATCCCTGGCCACTTTTCTTACCTTCCTTATTTTGGTGTTTAGAGTTCATTTCTCTATAGGACAATATATGGGTAATACTCAGCTCAGCACCCAGGAGCACTAAGGTCTAAGCACACATTAGTTGCTGTTATCCTTCCTATTTAACTAACAAAGCAGATCAAGCTTCTCAGACTTTGACATGAATATAAATTGCTTGGGAATCTTGATAATGCAGATTTAGGTTCCACAAGTCTGAGGGGCACTTTGCTTTTTCTAACAAGCTCCTAAGGCTAATGCTGTGGTTTTTAATCTGAATAGGAGCTGCCAGGGCAGGCTGAAGAGGATCTCTACTCTTTAGCCTGTTCATTACCTTTCCCTTTTAGGGGGAACTGACCTTCAATGTGACAGAATTCACACTCTTACACTTCCCTGGTCTTTATTCCTAGAATAGTTAGGTGACAGACAGGGACCTATCTTTTATTGGTCCATTTACACCCAGGACTTGTTCAGAGAAGGCAGCATTCAGTTTTGTTGGCTCAGTAGCAATGTTTTGCCCAGGGAAACTGACCTAAATTGTACAAAGAAGTCAGGCTTTGGCTAGTACCTCACTGACTAGGGCATTGTAAAGGAAGCAATAAATAAGGCTGTAGCATTATCTTTGTCCAAGCTTACCCTTATATCCACACTCCTGTGCAGTGCATTTGTCAACAGTGCCTCATGAGCGCAGCATTGTGTCTGGACTTCTTGCTTTTTTTCAGCTAGCCATAGTTTATGCAGACAGTTTCAGACCACACTCAACTCCACATTTCACTCTGAAATTTCTTTAGCCCATGGGATTTCATCCCACTTCTGATCTTTTGGGCTACTTATCTTGCAATTCACTTTCTCATTTTTTTTATTACTTTGTTCTTGGACTTTGAGGATGAAAATTTTCATAAATCAGTCTCTTCAAAGATAGTGCTGGATGCTCCAAAGTTTCTCACTCTTTGCAAATTGTCCAGTTCTGGGTGTTAATTAAATTAACTAATTAATTAAGCTGATCTGAGTAGGATTGAGGGAAGCACTGATTTATGGGTATAGTAAGAAAAACATGATCAAAATACATTGTACGAACCAAATATTTTTGTAAAGAGAAAAAAAAAGAAGTAGATGCTTTGGAAATGCATGCTGAATGAATGAGTGTTGGGGAGTATTGCTCAGAGAGAGGACTAAGCCTGGGGCAGAACTTGCTTAGGTGAGACTTCGGCAGAGAGGCTTCCAAGAAATAAATGGGAAGAAAGTGGGAAGAAGAGCAGGAGTGAAGTCAACTTCAGGTTAACAACCTTAAGAATAATTGCAAACACATGCTCTCTCCATTCTTCTGAGTTGGCAGGATAGTAAGCTCCAAATAGTAGGGTTAAGGAAAAAGGACAGCAAATCTACTGTTCTGAGCTCAGACCCCTTCGGCCATCTCATTCCCTCATGAAGAGGGCTTGTTTCTCTGCTGTTGTCTTCGTGGTTTGTTTCAGTGATGACAGTACAGGACTTACCATGGAAACACAGTCTGCGGATCGGATCCCCTTCTTAAAGATCACATTTCCTTAGGTAGCTGGACTTTGAGGTGAGTGATAGTACTTAGGTTTACCCCAGGTCTATTAGCTATGCTAATCTGCCAGTGTACTTAGCAACCAATAGATTGATGTTTTTTTTTTCCCTCCAAGTTTTGTGAAAAAATGTTTTAAGGGCAAGTATTCTGTATCATCATTTAACAAATACTTCCTGTTGAAACTTATTAAATTCCAAAATGGTTTCAGCAACCACTTAATTTCTTCCATTAATTCAAATATTGATTTTACTTTTTCTAGAGACATGAAATAGATGACATGTGGTTTTATGTAAGAGATTTAGAATGTTTTACAGTTTCTTAATTAGAGATCTCTCTATTAATTAAAAAGTACTTACACTAAGTTAGATGGGGTGGATTTACAGGCCTAAACTGATTTTCTTTCTCGCCTTTTCTGATTCCTTCTTTTCTTCTGAGTATAGTCAATGAACTTATTGAGCAAATGCTATGGGTTTGCACTAGATGCTTTCCCATGCATTAATCATCACAAAACCTTTTTTGCTGTGATTTAAATGGACTTTACTAATGGATTCTTATCACTATTTTACAGATAATGAAACAGAGAGTCACTGAAGTTAAGTGACTTATTCAAAGTCATATGCCAATTGTGTCCTTCTTTTTCAAGCCTGCTTACCCTGGTGTATCAATTTTCCCCCAGCAACCCCTTACAGTATCTTCTCTATTGTGCAACAGAGGAAGTGAAAGCTCAGACAGATACAAGGTTTCCCCTGAATAGATACTCAGACTGTCCTTGAGTTTAGGCTCAACCTAAGTTTGATTGTAGTGCAAAGTTGGTTTTGTTATCTAAGTGATTTATGTTAAGAAAAAAGAGAAGCAGACTGTCAATATTCAGAAAAATATAAATCCTGTCAGAACACAGGTAGTGAATGATTATGCGCTGAGTACTCAAATTAAGTTCTTTCACTGTCTAGAAGGAAATTCAAATTTGACCTCTAAGAGTTACCTCATTCGTAGTTTCAAATGTATGGAAGGGAATTGAATGACTTTCCACAGTCTTTGGTCAAAGTGACGCGTATAACTTATGGCCTAAAGTCTCTTCAATATTTCATAACTCCACTGGATTTCTGAATTCTAGCTGTAAAATCCTCTAATCGTGTGAAAATACTTGTTTGAATACTTTGGAATGGCAAGTACGTGAAGCTAGCATCATAGTGTGATGGCCTTTGAGAATAGAGACCATGGGAAGAGAGACTGCTAGTATGTATGCCTCAAGCCTAAAGCTGTGTAGCCCTCAGGGAGAGTAAAGATCTCCCTGCCTCATGAACATGTGCGTCTCTCCATCAGACAAGGGCTTTGTTCTCTGGGAAACGTTTCTAAGGGTATGTTAACTGAATATAGCTCAAGTTGAATTCAGGATTTAGATCATAGCTATTTTAAAAGAACACTATGTTTAAAATAATTAAAAGTATATGTCCATTTTGAACAAATCAAACTAATATATATGGATATCAAAAGTCAAAAGAAAACTGCTTTTATTCTACTATATTTTCAATCCAACTCTCCAAAAGTAAACTTGTCTTGATAGTCTGATGTGAACACTTGAAAATCATTACTAAGTTACAGAATAAGTATAGACAATAGAGAACACACACACACACACACACACACACACACACACTGAGGCATGCCATACATAAAACAACATATATATATATATATATATATATATATATATATATATATATTGCTTTTTTATATTTGTGTATACCTACAAAAACATTACTTGTATCAAGACTGAACCATTTGTATAGTTTCTCAATTTAGTTTTGAGGATCACGTGGTATGTTACTTTCTGTGTTTATCTTATTTCGTTTAGCATGAGTAAAAGATTCATTCAAGTAGTACATATGAATTTTTATTTTTATATTGTAGGGTAATATTCTGTTGTATGTTTAGTTATACTATAGTAATGTTATTAATTAGCTGAGAAATATTTGAGTTTTATTCTACGTTTTGGCTTTCATGAACAGTGCTTCTGTGAGCATCCATTAACATACAAGTTTTGTTTCAATACTTGTTTTCAATTATTTGGTATGTATATCTAGGCATGTATTTACAAGTCATATCTCTGCATTTATAGTTCTGCATCTATGGGTTAAAGGAACCACAAGTAAACATTATGTCAAACAATGTTCCATATGTTCCAAAATGGTTGGGCCACTTTAAAATACCACCAATAATGCATGAGGGTTCCAATTCTTCCATATTTTGTTACTTTCCACTAAAAAAAAATTATAACCATCTGGTGAGTGTGAACTGGTATCTTCTTTTAATTTGCATTTTCCTATGACTAAAAATGTTGATTATTTATTAAAACATTATCAACCATATTTTAATTATTTATTCACCTGATACTTAATGCTTCCTACTTTGGATACACATTCTTTTACTTTTTTATGGTCTAGAATTTTCCAATTAGATCAAGAGCTCTTGGAGAACAAAGAACAAGACATGTATTACACTATCTTTCATGCTATAGTCAGTGTTGACTAAATAAATGTATGAATCCCTGGACATGGGAATTTAGTGGTGACATACTAAGCAAGCAGTTCTTAAGCACCCAATTTAAGTGTGACTGGTGTCAATGTCGACCTTAATGATAGGCAGACTCAACTCTAAAAAGTGATCTCTAATGGCTCTATTGCTCAGTCTTCTCTGTGTAACTCTGACAAAGGCTCTGCTGGTGTCTCGATCTAAAGAAGTGTGGGACTCAATTAAAACACATTGTAAAAGGAAAACAAGTCCTTGCTGCATGGTTCAGTGAATCAGCCTGCCCCCTTCTGGGAAATACTGAGGCTTATGCTATTCCTGACAACTGGTGGCAGTGTGTGCCTGGATATTGAAACTCTTATGTTTCTTATGTTAATGGATGGTAGAGAATGTTTTGTATTTTTAAGTGCTTTCATATCTGCCAAGAATAAGCCTACTCAGTCTTGGATTAATTAGCAAAGTGCCTTTCGCAATTTTCATCTGTATTTATTGTGAAAAGGATATGTATATTTAGTATACACTCTCACTATGCCTTCAGAATGTGGAGTAAAGTAACACTGATTAAAAAAGCAAAAATACCTTTAACTATTTTGAGTGCTTCATTAAAAAGGTATAAATTAGCTAGGCAGTGGTGGTGCACACCTTTAATCCCAGCACTCGGGAGGCAGAAGCAGGTGGATCTCTGTGAGTTTGAGGCCAGCCTGGTCTACAGAGTGAGTTCCAGGACAACCAGAGTTTCAACAGAGAAACCCTGTCTTTTTTTTTTTTTTTTAAAAAAAAAAAAGACATTTTAAAAAGGTATAAATTATGTTGAAAACTGGAAATAGAGTTTGTTACAAATATCATTTATGCCTTCTGAAGATACTTTACACCCCTGTTCTCACATTCATTATATGCCATAACTAATTAAACACATTAGAAATGTAATGTGATCTTGTGGGAAAGACATGAAGCCTTATTGCCCCAAATGACCTGACTCATAGCTGCCTCTGTTACTTTCTAAAAATGTGCTAGGCAAAATAATGTTTCTCCTCAAATATACACAAGTCCTAGTCCCTGGAAATTAGATATATTCTCTTCTATGTCACACTTGTAACGAAGGCTATGGAGCCTGTGTTGGAGAAAGTAGATAAGATTATTTAAATAGATCCAATTTAATCAAATAGCCCTTCAAAACAGACTTTCTGCAGCTGAAGTCAAAGTAATACAGGTGAAGACAAGGCAGAAGTGGAAGTTAGAGAAATTTAAATCATGAAGGACTACATTGGCTGCTGCAGGCTTGGGGAGCTCTAGGAGCTGAGAGAGCTCCAGAATGACAGCCAGCAAGGAAATGACTTGTGGACTCACAACTACTGGGAGCATAATCCTTGTCAACAATGTGCACATGGAAGCTAATTCTCCTCCTGAGTCTCCACTAAAAAACACAGCCTTGTCAGCATCTTTGAGGAACCAGCTGCACTGTGCTGGACTCTGATCTATAGAACTGTAATATTATGGATGGGTGTGTTTTTTAAGCTGCTAAATTTGTGATCTGTTTTAGCAGCAGTGGAAAAGTTACACAGTAATTTACCCCCTAAAAGTTGGAGATAACTCTGCATATAATGAAGAGTTTTCTAATGATTAGAAATTATAGAGATTACTATAGGTTGTTTACAAGAGTTCATCTGTTAGAAAGTGACCTTCAGTTTGATAATGTTGTGTTAATAGGATCTAATAGAATGTGGTTATGACATTGGTTGGGCGGGTCCCCTCAGAAGAGATTAATGTAGTTTTCTTGGCACCTTGATGATTTATTTCTTGAGAAAGTAGGTTGTCTCAAAAAGAATTAAACTGGCTTCTCCATGCTCTCTAGCTTCCTTGCCTTGTAATATTTCTCTGTATCTCTCTGTATCATTCTCTTTCATCTCTCCCTCTCTTCGCTTTGATTGTGATGTCTTACACCACAAGGATCTCACCAGTGGCTGATCTGAAGAGGTCATCCAATCTTGGACCCTTAGTCTTCAAAAGTGAGCTGAATAAATCTGTGTTTTTTTCTAAAGGTCCATATTCAGAAGCTGCATCATAAAAAGAAAAATAATGTAGTAGTGCAATGTGTAAAACCTGTCAAAGAATATGTAGTTAATAAATCATTGCTTCATATGTGAGACATCGGAATGAGAATTAGAAAAAAACAGATACCAAAAGAAAGAAAAGGGGGTCTCTTTATTCATGTGTAAAGCTACTTCTAATAAGCTGATGTCTGCTATACTGATTGGCTACAAGTTGTTGGCAATAATGTGAGAATACCTGCATGTGTACGTCTATTGATGAATATTCAAAAATAGAGCATGTTTCAGTTGTAATTGAGGCAAGAAAGAGTTGGGAAGCTACAAATATTTAAAAGATATAATATTGAGTCACTGCATCATTTTACACACTGATAAAACAATTATGCTATAATTTTCTGTTTTTCAGTGAAGACATTAATGGTACACAAAAAAGCAAATCTACTCATGTTGAACCCTACTGGCATGGAATTTTTATCTAGGGGGACTCAAAGCACAGGGAATGACTACACCGAGGGACTAATTACAAGCACTGAGTATTAGATCTCCCATAATCATTAGAAAATCCCAGGCAGAGGCAGCAATGAATGATGTGAGAACAAAAGAATTTCCTTAACTGTGCTGTGGGAATTGAGAATCCAAATCACTAAAGGATCAATTGCAGCCAACCCGTCTGCAATACACTTCTCTTTATCCTTCAACTTGTCTCTGAGTACAGATTAGATACCCCTGTGTAATAGTCAGCTTTGTTATAGTAACAGCCAGCCCCAAACTCTCAGGTGGCTTATGGTAATAATTTCTTTCTCTTGTTAGAAGCTGACAGAGATGGATCTGTTATGGGATGTAAGTCAGCTTTGTGAATTTTCTTATTCTGGGGTTGCAAGATTAAGATTCCTCCAGAATTGTATAATACAATTAGGTTTAAATTGTCCTAAGATATAACCTATGTCATGCCCACTCACAGTCCTTTGACCAAGTACAATAAATGGGGTGATAATGTTTATGGATCTCATAGGAAAGGACTAGCCAGTGCAGGTAGTCACATAATCTGCTTAACAGAAGGAGAAGGGGAAACTTTTTGGCTCACCAGTTTTCCTTCCTATTATCTCTCCTCTGTTCCATTAACCACACTTTCTTGAAATGTATGTTCCACGGTATATACCCTGACCCCTGAGGATGTGACCTAGTCCTGATGGTTTAAAATTTCTCTCTTTATGGAGAACACGCAATAGTTCTAGTGTCATGAAAATGGAAAGGTACATTTTTTTCAAGGAGTTCCCAAGGAACAAGTGAGAAAGAAATAATGGGGGGTGGCGTTCTGAGAGTACACTCACTGTAACTCAGGCACTGAACAGCCTTGCTTTGAACCCAGATAGCATGTTGTAGGATACTTCACACAAGATGTTTTGCCCATAAAACTATTTTTAACAGTAATTGAAATTCAGAACATCAAAGCATTAAAAGCATAGCAATTTATGTGTGTGTGTGCGTGTGTGTATGTGTGTGTGTGTGTGTTTTGATGTGTAGCCCTGGCTGACCTGGAACTTGATATGATGTCTAGGCTGCCCTCAAATTTACAGAGACCTGCCTACCTCTGCCTCTCAAATTCTTGGATTAAAGGTGTGTGCAGGCCAATGGCAGCAATTGCTATTTTATTTCCATTAGAATGAACTTGGTTAATGCAGGCACTTAGTACTATTAACTTGCCTCTTAGAGTCACTTTCATTGAGTCCCATAAGTTTGGGTATGTTGTATTTTCATTTTTGCTCAATTCTAAAATGTTTCTAATTTCTTTCTTAATTTCTGTCTTAAACCTATTTTTTCATTCAGTAGAGAGTTGTACAATTTCCCTGAGTTTGTAAACTTTCTGTTGGTGATCTCCAGCTTTAATCCACTATGGTCAGATAGGGTGTAGGGTGTTATTTCAATTTTCGTGTATTTGGTGAGACTTTCTTTGCATCCAGATATGTGGCCAATTTTGGAGAAAGTTCCATGAGCTTCTGAGAAGAAGATATATTTTGTGTTTGAATGAAATGTTCTGTAAATATGTTAGGTCCATTTGGTTTATTATGTCACTTACTTCCAGCATTTCTATATTTACTCTTTGTCTGTGCGGCCTGTCAGTGGGGTACTATCAGTATGTGAGGGGCAGTATGCAATTTTTAGCTGTAGTAGTGTTTCTATCATGAACTTGGGTGCCCTTGTGTTTGCGTTTAGAGGTTTGGAATTACAACATTGTCCTGGTGGGTTTTTCCTTTGATTAATATATAGTGTTCTTCTCTATCTCTACTGACTAGCTTTAATTTGAAGTTTATTTTGTCTAATATTATATTGGCTACATTATCTTGCTTCTTGGGTCCATTTGCTTAGAATATTTTTTCCACCCATTTACCCAAGGTGATGTTTACCTTTGAAATTAAGGTATGTTTGTTGGATGCAGCAGAAGGATGGATCTTGTTTTTGAACTCAATTTGTTAGTCTGTCTTTTTATTGTAGAATGAAGACTGTTGATATTGAGAGATTTCAATGAGCAGTTTTTGTTTATTTCTGTTATTTTGTTGTTGTGGTGTGAGCCCCCCCCTTTTGATTTACTGATCTGAGATTGTCCCGGTCTGTGGGGTTCTGCAACAAAAGCCCTAGGAGAGGGAGTGAGGATTGGGGGAGACAAGGAGATGTGAGAAATGAAAGACAAGACCATTTGTCTGATCAAGCCTTCAATTTATTGAATACAAGTACCAGTATTTATAAGAAGTTCTCAGGTGGGGAGGGGAGGGAGGAATGCATAAGCAGGTTGCTACAGTAATTCTATCTAGCAGGTGAACTGGTCTATCTGGTAGTGTTAGGATGTCCCAGAGCAATAAGGAAGTAATGCAGCTGTAAGATTTTCTCTAGGGGCTTCTTGTATAATCTATAAGGGTGGGAATGTCCCATAGAATGAGGAAGCAATAAAGTTAATTTACTCCAGCAGGCAGTTTCCCAGAACTGGGCAGCTTCGGGCTATCTGACCTTAGTCCGAGTTCTGTCCATTAAGGCCAGAGAGAAATGGATCTTTAAACAAAAATGAGGTGCCTTAAGTCAAGCCAGTGTGTCCAAAGGGACCGCTTACCACATGAGATTATTTATCCCTTGTATTTTCTTGGGTATAGTTAATCTCTTCAGGTTGAATTTTTCCTTCTAGTGCCTTCTCTAGGCTGAATTTGTAGATAGATACTGCTTAATTTTTTGTATAATCATTTAATGTTTTTCATTCTCTGTCTGTTGTGATTGGCAGTTTTTCTGGGTATAGTAGTCTGGGCTGCCATCTGGCATCTCTTAGAGTTTGTAGAACATCTCTCCAGACACTTCTGGATTTTAGAGTATCCACCGACAATAAGGTAATAAGTCTGCATTTATATGTGACTTGATCTTTTTCCGTTTCAGCTTTTGTTCTGTATGTTTAGTGTTTGATTATTACATGTAATGGAGAAATTTTTTTCTGTTACATTCTATTTGGTGTTCTGTATGTTTTTTGTACATTTATAGGCAACTCCTTCCTTAGGTTAGGGAAATTTCCTTTTACGATTTTGTTGAAAATATTTTTGTGCCTTTGACATGGGTTTCTACTCTCTCTTTAATAGCTATTATTCATAGACATTTTTTCACAGTATCCCAGATTTCCTGTATGTTTTGTGTCTGGATTTTTTTTTAGATTTAATATTTTCTTTGACTGAGGTATCTATTTCTTCTAACTTGTCTTCAGTGCCTGAGGTTCTCACTTCCATTTCTTGTACTATGTTGGTGATGCCTTACCTCTTAGGTTTTGTTTGACTTACTAAATTTTTCATTTTCAGGTTTTCCTTAGCTTGTTTTTATTTATTGGTTTCATTTCCACTTTCACATCTTGGATAGTGTTTTCCATTTCATTCTACTACTTCTATGTTTTCTTAGATTTCATTAATGGATTTATTCATATCATCTTTAAGGTCCTTGAACATATTCATAGTAGTTATTTTGACATCCTTGTCTTATGCTTCAGCTATATTGAATTTCTCAGGGCCCACTGAAGGAGAGTTTTTGTGCTATAGTGGAGACATATTGCCATGGCTATTACTATGATTTTACACTGGATTTGGGATGATCATGATTCTAGGTGTGGATATCTGGTCTTGTCTTCATTGGGTGCATTTTCCATTCATTAGTTTCTATTGCCCTCTCTGTAAAGTTATAACTTTCATGTCTTTCTGTCCCTCTGTTTCACAAGTTTATTTTTAGTTGTATATAAAATAATTTTCTTAATGTACTGTTGGGTGAGGGGCTGTTGAGGGTGTTTTGTATTGTTTGCAGGTATTGGATTTCTCTGGGGGATGTTTAATTGCTAATGATTTGCACCTGAGGAGTTCTGAATGACTAAAAACACCTGAGCTGAGATACTCGAGGTTCCACTGTCCAGGTTGGCACTGGCCTTTATGGTGGTTCCCTCTGCTGAGGTCTGGCAGGGTTTGAGTCTATGAAAAATGCCACCTTGTCTCTCTTGGTGAAATGCCACAGCAGCATGCAACTACATCCCTCTTCTTCCCTGTCTTCATTTATCTCACTGTCTTACTGTCTCTGTTTCTCTCTCATTACACATACACAAACAAACATACATATCATTTGCTTCCCTTCAATATTTAATCATATCATCAATATAATGAAGCCAGCACAAACTCATGTATCAAATGCCATTCCATCTAATAGTGGTGAATCTTGTTATACATCTTCAGTACTCAGATTTTCTTCTCTGTTCTATTAACCTCTTTTGTCATTATCACCTTGTTACAGTGAAAGTCATCTAAGCTGTACTATTGGTTTTCATTAGTTTTGGATTGCAAAGGAAGGGGGGAAGTTCATTCAACCTGTCATGTGTGTTTTGGTTTTTACATGAATTTGTAAGAGTAAGTAGGTAGATAGTCTAGGAATGATGGGATGAGCAGCACAAACTGCTCAGTCAAATCCTTACTCAGAAAAAAAGTCACATTTCAAGTAGATTTCCTTAATTCTAGGAAAAAGAACTTACAGTGCACCCTTCAAAATTTATAAATATAAAGCAAGTGATCTACTGCCATCTTCCTTATGTTCAACTCTGAATAAAGAAAGATGACTGCTGAGAATTTTTAAAGAGTTTTTTTTTTAAATTTTTGATCATGAATGTGTGTGTGTGAAGGTTCCCACAGAAGCTAGAAGCATTGAATGTCCCTGGAGCTGAGGTGGTGAGATGCCTAACATAGATGCTGGGAACAGGAACTAAACTTGGGTCCTCCGGAAGAGCAGTACTTACTCTAAATTGCTGAGTCATCTCTCCAGCCCCAACTGCTGAGAAATTTTAACTAGTAGTTACTATTCTTATAAAATTAGTAATTTTAGCCTCACCTGGCCTACAAAACCTGCAGAAGGATCCCAGCTGAATTATAGCCCAGTCAGAGAAAGGACCAGGTAGGGTGCCTGCCTGTAGAACACTTGATTCTGTTCCCACACCTCCATAGCCCTTCCCCACTCTCCTCTAGCTCCACTTCACCCTCCCCCCCAACCCCCCCCCCCCCCCCCGCAGCCAGCAAACAAACCAGCCCTGCTGCCTTGGCCACAAGACCTATGGACAATCCCCAGTGCTATCATGACCCAAGGCAGCTGAAGAACCAGCCCCCATCATCACAGCACACTTCATTTGAAGAACTAGCTCAGACCAGGCCAACCAGCCAGAAGAACAGTAGCAAAATCCCAGCCCCCAAGTCAAGTAACAAGGTCCTGCTAGACCAAGGCCAAGTAGGCCGCCAGAGCTCCAACTCTCAATTTGGGTAAAGACCCCCAACTCAACAAGAGGCCACAGAAAACAGAAGACCAAAGAAGAAAATAAGAAAGAAAGAAAACCCCCAAGGAACAAAACAGTCATCCAATAAAGACAAACACAGGACTTTGCCACCTCAACCTACAATCACCACCAGACACCGATGCCTAAACAACAATATAAGAACACAGTCAGCAATAACCAGGGCAATATGTGACCAACAAAGTCAAACTATCCTACTACAATAAGCCCTAAACACCCCAACATAGCCAGAGCACAAGAAAAATGTCTCAAAACCAATTTACAAAGATAACAGAAGCACTTAAAGAGGAAACAAATAAATCCCTCAAAGAAATAGATGAAAAGACAAACAAACGATTGGAGGAATTGAATGAATTCATTAAAGAAAGCCAGGAAAACACAAACAATTAGAAGAAATGAATAAATCCCTTAAAGAAAGTCAAGAAAACCAAGCAAACAATTAAAGGAATCACACAAAACTGTTCAAGACCTGAAAATGGAAATAGAAGCCATAAAGGAAACACAAACGGAGGGAATTTAGGAAATGAAAAATCTAGAAAAGTGATCAGGAACTAGAGAAACAAAGAAAGAAATTAAAGACTTTCTCGAATTCAATGAAAATGACTCTACAACATACCCAAACCTACAGGGCACAATGAAAGCGGTGTTAAGAGGAAAATTCATATCACAACGTGCTTACCGAAAAAGAGTAGAGAGATCACACACTAGCATATTAACAGCACATCTGAAAGGGCTAGAACAAAAAGAAGTAAGCACACCCAAGAGGAGTAGCCAGCAAGATATAATCAAGCTGAGGACTGAAACAAATGAAGTAGAAACAAAGAGAGCAATACAAAGAAGCAATAAAACGAAGAGTTGGTTCTTTGAGAAAATCAACAAGATAGACAAATCCTTACCCAAACGAATTAAAAGAGAGAGAGAATATCCAAATCAGCAAAATCAGAAACAAAAAAGGGGGCGATAACTGCAGACACCGAGGAAACCCAAAGAATCATTAGGTCATACTTTTAAAACCAATACAACACAAAATTAGAAAATCTAAAAGAAATAGACAATTTTCTCAATAGATGTCGTTTGGGCCCTCCCACGCCATCGCTGCAGCTCTGGACAGTGCCTGGTCTCCTGCTTTGGCCAGGAGCGGAAGACTCAAGCTGAAAGGGCCACAGCGAGAATGAGCAGGGAGGCGGGATGTCGGTTTCTTGGACCGGCAGTGGACTCTGATCCCCGTGTGGAGAAGGAAGGAACGAGACGAAATAAGTCTCCGGAGATAGAAGTCTGGTGGACACGAAACTCCTTTATTAAAAGGGCTCCCCCCAATAAATATCTTCTCGGGGAAGGCGGGATTTCTCCCTCGGGCAGGGAAGCCTTAATTAGCATAGCAGGACAGGTGCTCCTAAGCAAGGGACCCACCCTAATGCAGGTAAACATGTTCCTTTAGCTTCTGTGAAGCAAGCAAGTTATAACTAATATTTTTGGCTAGGGATCTCCGTGGACTAGGAGGGGAGAAGGCTGTCCCCCAGCGTCACAGCCCGCTTCTCTTCTTCCAGAGTGCGGGGGCACTTTTGGCCTCTCTCCTGCAACCCTCCAGTCCAACAGTCCCACAAATAGATACCACCTACCAAAGTTAGATCAAATCAGATAAACAATTTAAACAGATCTGTAAACGATAAGGAAATAGAAGCAGTCATTAAAAGTTTCCATAACAAACTAAAACGCCCAGGGCTAGATGGTTTTAGTGCAGAATTCTATCAGACATTCGAAAAAGAGTTAACGCCAAAATTCCTCAAAGCCTTCCACGAACTAGAAACAGAAGGAATGTTGCCAATCTCATTCTATGAGGCCAGTCACCCTAATACAGAAACCAGGCAAAAACTCAACAAAGAGAATTAATGACCAATTTCCCTCATGAACATTGATGCAAAAATACTCAAAATACTCAAAAACTGAATCCAATAACGCATCAAAAAGATCATCCACCATGATCAAGTAGGTTTCATCCTACAGAGATGCAAGGATGGTTCAACATACAAAAATCAGTTAATGTAATCCACTATATAAACAAACTGAAAGAAAAAAAAACATATGATTGTCTCACTTGATGCCAAAAAATCTTTTGACAAAATCCAACACCCCTTCATGATAAAAGTCTTGGAGAGATTAGAGACACAAGGGACATATCTAAACATAATAAAGACAATTTACAGCAAGCCCAAGAGAATATCAAATTAAATGGGAGAAGTTCAAAGCAATGCCACTAAAATCAGGAACAAGGTAAGGCTGTTCACTCCTCATACCTATTCAGTATAGTACTTCAAGTTCTAGCTAGAGCAATAAGACAACTGAAGGAAATTACATGGATACAAATTGGAAAGGAAGAATTCAAAATATGCTTATTTGCAGATGATATGATAGTATATATAAGATACTCTCAAAATTCTACCAGGGAACTCCAACAGCTGATAAACAACTTTAGAGAAGTGGCTGGCTACATGATCAACTAAAAAAATTAGTAGCCCTCTTATATACAAACAACAAATGGATTGAGAAGGAAATCAGGGAAATAAAACCCTTCATACTAGCCACCAATAACATATTTTGGGCTGATTCTAACCAAGCAAATGAAAGACTTGTTTGACAAATCTTCAAGTCTTTGAAAAGTTAGATGGAAGAGGATCTCAGAAGATGGATACATCTCTCATGCTCTTGGATTGGAAGGATTAACATAGTAAAAAAACCATCTTACCCAAAAACAATCTATAGATTCAACATAATCCCTTTTGAAATCCCAGCACAATTCTTTACAGACCTTGAAAGGACAATACTCAACTTCATATGGAAAAACAGAAATCCCAGGATAGCTAAAATAATCCTGAAAAATAAAAGAACTTCCAGAGCTATCACTATTCCTGATTTCAAGCTGTACTACAGAGCCATAGTAATAAAAATTGTATGTTACTGGCATAAAAACAGACACATTGATCAATGGAACCACATCAAAGATGCAGACATAAATCCACATACTTGTGGATACCTGATCTTCGTTAAAGAAGCCAGAAATATATAATGAAACAAAGAAAGCATCTTAACAAATGGTGCTGGTCTAACTGGATGTCCACATGTAGAAGAATGCAAATTGATCCATATTTATCACTATGCACAAAACTCAAGTCCAAGTGGATCAAGGACCTCAACATAAAACCAGATACACTGAATCTGATGCCTTGAATGCAATGGCACAGGAGGCAACTTCCTGAACAGAACACCAATAGCTCAGGCACTAAGATCAACAATTAATAAATGGGACCTCATGAAACTGAAAAGTTTCTGTAAGGGAAAGGACACTGACAATAAGACAAAACAGCAGTCTACAGAATGGGAAATAATCTTCACCAACCACTTCCAAAAGAAGACTAATATCCAAAACTGATAAAGAACTCAAGAAACTAGATGTCAACAAAGCAAATAATCCAATTAAAAATGTGCTATAGATCTAAACAAAGAATTCTCAAAGCAGGAACCTCAAATGGTTGAGAAACACATAAAGATACATATGATATCCTTAGACATTATGAAAATGCAACTCAAAACCACTTTGAGATCCTATCTTACACCAGTCAGAATGACTAAGATCAATAACACAAATGATAGCTCATGCTGGTGAGGGGTTCAAGTGTATTGTACAAGTTGTATGATAGAAGAATAACTAAAATAACAAAAATCATTAGTCATTTCTTTACCAGCTATCTTTGATGCATATATATGAAGGAAAATATGTTCAGATAGTTTTGAGAAAGGCCATTATGTCAGAGCAAGATTCTGAGTTAGTATTTATTATTGTAGTTTCTTTTGTCTCAAATATGTTCAAATCTGTTTTTATACTATCGCAATGATGAGGTGGCAATTATATATGTTGACTGATGCTCTAAGCAATCAGATTTCTATATTGTGAAGTAAGATTGTCTGATTATTTTATTAGTTTCTTTCTCCAAAAAGGAGAATGAAAACTTTAAAGTCACTTGCATGAAAATTTCATGAATTAAATAATTTAAGTTACCTTGTACCACAGTTTAATTTCTTTACAATAAAATTTTCAGAGTTGATGGAATAGCTTAATAGGTAATGCGTTTGCTACCACAGTGGGATCTTGAGTGAACATTAATCCCAGTGTTTGAGAGGCGGACATGGGATTCCTGGAACAAGCTGACTAGTTAGAATAGCTAAATCTATGAGATCTGTATGCATGTAAGAGATTCTGTCTCAATATACAAGGACAAAAATGATGGAGAATGACATCTGAATTTAACCTCTAGCTTCTGCACACACAAGTGCCCAAGCACTTGCACACTTGTGTACCTACACACATGGAACATACATGCACATACAAGCATATCACACAAATATAATGAAAAAATTCTCCTTTTTGAAGAAAAAGAAAATGCTAAAAAGAGCCAAGTAATTGTGTCCTTATTTCTTGTTGGAATAATTGAAAGTCCATTGTATAAATCTGAAGACACCAAACTCTATTGAAGTGCAATGTAAATAAGCACAGAGTAGCTTTCTTAGGGGGACTGTAGTATATAACCCCAGCTAGACTTCCCAGAGAAGCAGATAATTTTTATTCAATGAAACAGTTTATTATAATCATGTTCAATTCAGTATTCTGACATAGTTATGCTAAAACATTGTTTATCTGATATTCAAATTTAATTATCCACCCTAAATTTTATCTGGCAATTTTACCCCGTCCTTGCTGGTCTGTCTCACAGGTTAGATGCCTGTACAAGTTTAATCACAAATCATTGAGCAAGTAATTGGAACCAAGCAAGTGTTATGTTATCAGATGGGGAGATTATGGTATGTAGAAAGTATGACAATAAGCCTTAGATGATTAAAGTGAGTGAGAGGAATTGACAGTTAGGCATGGTCAATGGTGCTCCAGTAGTAAAGATGTCCAAGAACTGCAGAAGACCAAATAAGATCCTAATGTGAGAGAAATTGGAGCAGTCTACAGGAAATAAGCAGTAATTAGACAAATCCTTATTACTACAATTGAAGTACATGATAGAATCTCAGCCTATTAAAACCAGATTAAAAGATCAAAGCAAGACAAATGAAAAAATGTTTTCACAACTAGTTATTGGTATAGGGCTCAGTATGTTTCTTGATCAAAGAGTTTTAATTAGATGATTGTAAAGCCTTAGTTGGGAAAAAGCCAGGGCCCTCAGAGATGAATGAAATACTGTGGTTTGGGAGTTTGGGCTACAGAAAGACACAAGAATAATTTATTGAGATGTAGTACAAATTTAAAGCAAAGATCCTTCATGCGGCCATCATAAGACACTACCGTTCTGCTGAATTTCTGTAAACACATTTCTTTCCTAAGTAATTGAGTATGTTTAGATGCTGCAGAATTCTGTCTTTCTGATGTCCTGTGCTAAATATAAATATAATCTCCAG
The DNA here is from genome assembly GCA_026225945.1 of Cricetomys ansorgei. Classification (NCBI taxonomy): domain Eukaryota; kingdom Metazoa; phylum Chordata; class Mammalia; order Rodentia; family Nesomyidae; genus Cricetomys; species Cricetomys ansorgei. The sequence continues at coordinate 4,859,397 of JAMJFZ010002759.1, read as the reverse complement.
AAAAAAATTGTATGAGTCAACTAATAAAACCCAGAAAATGGGAAAACCTGGCAAGAAGAAAAACTGGTTTGCGACTTCAATTTATTAATTCTTTCCCACCTAACAGCAGAAGGCAATCCATATCTAGCCCAGGCTGGCCTCAAATTCTTAATCCTCCTGCCTCTACCTCTTCAGCATATCTTACTGGTGTGCACCATCATAACCAACTGTTACACATATCTAATGTTTATGAACCCTTAATCTAGCAACAAAAGAAAGTAACCTAGACAATTTCAGGTGGAACAGTAATGCTTAAAGGAGGCTTGACCAGTAGCTTTTTTTTATTAGTTTTCTATAAACAGGGCCATAATAACAGCCCCAATGGGACTTAAACAATAAACAATAAAACTTTATTTATGGTTGTGTTGAAATCTAGACATCCCAAAATTAAGGTGCCCATAATATTGACTTCTTCTGAAGTCGTTGTCCAAGGCTTACAGATGTTTATCTATTTACTGTATCTTCATATAATTCATCCTGTTCATACACAGATTGTTGACTTGTTTACTTTAAAAGACCCCTTTTTAAGCCAGCTGTGGTGATTCACATCTTTAATCTCAGCACTCAGGAGGCAGAGGCATTTGAATCTCTGTAAGTTTGAGACCAGCCAGTGTTGGGATAGCCCTGTGCCTAAGGTCACAGTTCACCTTGGCCAGATAGCTTTCTGAGCTCAGTGCTAAGTGGAAAAGTCCCTTTGTGAGTGAGGCTCCCTCCCTTCAACCTGACCTTACTTGGAGAGTGCCTGTAATCTTGCCTACTGACCTTATTTGGAAAAGGACTTTGACACTGAGCCTCATGTAAACTCTAGACAACCCTAACACAAAGTCTCCAGGGAACTCTAGGTGACCTTACACACCTCCCCCCCCCCCCGCGCGCTCTGACCCATATGGTAATTAGGATACCTATAGTATAACCAATTAGGTTCTGATGATTCATTGCCTGTAACAATAAAATGAACTCTATGCACTGACACAGTCTTCCCAGAAGTCTGTTTCCTTCCTGCTGGCTCTTAGCCACTGCCCAAAAGACCTCTGAACCCACAACCTACTCCTGTCTGAGCTCTTCTCCCTGTGGCCAACAGCCCGGGGGTAGGGGAGCCAGAGAACAAAGGAACCACAAACCAGGTCTACATAATGAGTTCCAGGTTAGCCAGAGCTACATAGAGAGATCCTATCTTTTAAAAAGTAAATAAATAAATGAATTAAATAAATTACTAATTTTGTATTTGGTATTACAGTATCCTATTATTAACTTAATTATCTTTTGAAGAGCACTGCCTTGTGCTGGGTGGGAATGAAGGTGATAGAATACTTATTTAACATGTATGAAGCTCTGGGTTCTAGCCCCAGCCCCATATGAGACTGGGAATAATGGCATACATCTGTCATTCTAGCATGTGGAAAGTGGAGGCAGGAAGATTCAACATTATCTTTGCCTATGTAATGAATTTAAATCAAACCTGGATTGGCTCAAGACAACAACAACAACAACAACAACAACAACAACAAAGCTGCATCTCCAAATAGTCTTACTCAGGTAAGGGCTTATATAAATGAATATTTTGAGTAAAAACATAATCCACCACATAAAATTTGTTCTTTTGTTAACAATGATGAGGTAGAGGGAAGTGCTCTTCTCCACAGGGCAATGCAACAAGATGATGATAGCCTTGTCAACCACTGGCCTAGAATTATTCTCCATTTATCATAGTCAAGAAAGCTTCCAGAGATATCTTGTACCTGTAATACCAACACTCCCCTGTTGAATTAATTAGAACATTTCTCACTTTTAAAAAGTATATAATATTGTTAGAACTGTTATCTTGCTAGCTGTTGACTGGCGATCGTGGATAAATGAACCTACAAAGGTGATCCAATTCTATACTAGAGGAGTACAAGTATAGCTGGGGAGATTTAAATAATGGGTCATATATTTTTACCAATACTGATGCAAAGTAAATTTGGGCCAAGGATCTATAGGACATCTGTTGAGGAATAGTCCTGTGTGACAGCTAGGAAGGGTCTATACTCCAGGAGTCTATATGAAGGAATCACATTAAGAGGCCTATGTAGTCTGGATGAAATGTAGAAAGAATGTTAAGAATGTTGGTACACACCTCTAATCCCAGTATTCATGAAGCAGTAATAGCAAACATCCTAATATTCAGAAGGTAATAGTCATCCATGACTTTAATCTTTAAGACAGAAATCGAATGTGGAAGCAGAAATAGGAAGCAGAGCTCAATAAGAGTCACTGTCACACAAGAAGTGACTTCTGAGATGAGTCAGTGAGGGACTGGTAAAGTGACTATGCTCCTCTGACAACCTCTCCACAGTCTGATTCGCCCTTGTTGGCTGAGAGTCTGATTAGCCTTTCTTGGCTTTTAGTCCTCTGATCCCACCAGGATCATCCCACTAGGATGCCTTGACCCATGCCCTTCTCTTTCCTTCTGGGGGTTGAGCTGGTGGCTGATAACTCAGCCATGCACGGGGAGGGAAGCAAGAGAAAAAGAAAACAATATATATATATATATATATATGCATATATGTATATGTATATACATATGTGGGAGACTTCTTGCCATCATCCTGTCCATAGTAGGTATCTCTTTTATTCTTACTCTAAGTTATTCCATTTAATGACCTTTTCTTAAGGTTTTAAAAACAAGCCCACCATTCCCATTAATGCCCTGTTACATTGCTTTACCAACACCATTTCTTTTATTTTAAAGAAATTCATAGATATCCAATGAAATAGACCCATATCCACCCTTATTAACTTTCTCTAAGTCCTTCCATATCCTCTCAACATGCCCCCTCCTAACTTCTTGACTCTTTTGCTTTGATAGCCTAGTAAGACAAGTTAGTGCTGCCCATATGGGCATGGACATGGAACCATCCACTGGAATTGAAGAATAGGAAACCTATTAGTGACCTCATTCTCAAAAGTAATGAAAAAGAATGATTTTTCCTTCCCCAGCAAATAACCACTGCCAATAGTTCCCCAGTAAGGGGTTTGGCCTCAGAGGCACCTGTTGTATCTATACCAGGATTGTACTTTGTTTATGCCAGGATTTTACTCTCTCTATGCCAAGACTTTGCCTGGCTTGTCTTACAAAGGTAATCACAGCTATTTTTATTTTGCTATATGGCCATGAGGTCAGTGTACTTTTGAAATATTTATATTTATGCCTACAGATGTGAGCTTTTCTCAACCTTGGTCAAAAAAACTTTTTATAGTGTGCTCAAGTCAGTGCAAAGATATATTACTAGCCATCATGTTGACATAAGAGACTGAGTACATATCCCTAAATGAGACATCTGTATAAACTCCTGTACCACCAAGGCTCAAAGCATATGATAGAAGAGGACAAAAAAGAGTACAGGGAATGGAGGATGGGGAGGAGTGCCATGAAATAATGTCTTCTAGATATTGCATGATTGTTGCACTCACTAGCTCACAGCAGCTTTGGTTGCCTATGCATCCTTTCATGATAAAAACAAACCTAATATATTATGATTGAAGAAATATTGCTCAACATAATAAAATCTGTTTATGGCAAACTGACAATTAAGAACTATAAAATGTTGAAAAATTTGTTTGAATCCAAACAAACCGTAGATACTCAGTCTCACAATTTTTGTTGAAGTTCAGTAATGAAAGTCCTATAAAGAACAATTAGATAAGAAAAGATAAGTTAAAGTATCCAAACCAAAAAAGAAGGAAGTTACATAGTCTGTTTGTAGGTGCCATGACCTCATAGCTGTAACATTATACCATTATCATATATTGATTATAAGTTAGAAAACCCTAACGATACCACTAAAAACTGCTAATAATAGAACTAATAAATTCAGTACAGATAAAAAATATAAAATTAACATACAAAATTTCATTGAATATATATATTTATAGCAAACAAACTATGAAAATAAAAAGCTTTAAAATCCCACTTATAATATCATCAAAAACAATAAAATATTTATAATAAGTGTAAACAAGGAAATAAAAGATACACTTTGGAACTCCAAAAACTTTAAACTAAACATATAACCTGAAGGGTACAGTAGTGGCACACATATCTTGATGGTAACCATTGGACTCAACAAGAAAGAAACCAAGCCTGGTATCAGAAACCTAGCTGACTTACCAGGATCTTGGAGGAGGACTTACAACTGCCACTTTACTAAACTAGAACAATCCATAACTACACTTTAATTATTTGCCCTTATACCCATTGATGAGTGTAGTTCTCACCTCTCATCAAGGAAGTTTCTCCTTGCAACAAATGGAGGACGTCAGAGAAAACCCCAATCAATCAAATTTGAAAGTTGTGGAGCTTATTCCCAAATGATATATCTAGAACACAGCTCTTGCTCCTAAAGCTCAGGAATCATTGTGGAAAAAGGGCACTGAGGGATTGCAACAGCCAGAAGATGGAAGAGTTTGTTATGATATTGTGTCCTCTAGAAATTTCAGAAGCCACATCCATAAAGTCTTAACATGGCTGCCGAAACATGAGCTGAACAAGGATGACAACAATAAATATGCTAAAGTGGACAGAGCAAAAAGCCCATGAGGCTTCAACTCTAGACAAAGAACTACAGGCAACTGAAGAAAGCATGAGTAGGAGAAATAATCTTCCCCAGAGAAGAGCACATCAGTCAGTTGTCTAATATCAAATGGTAATCCCTGAAAACATACATACACTAGCAATATACAGACTGAGTAGGTTGCAATTATGTACTTTGAAATGTATGTATGTAATAACAGTTAATGAAAGAAATACCATGAATTTTTAAAAGAGCAAGGAGTATATGTGAAGGTTTGAAGGGAGGAAAGGGAAGAGGGAAACAGTGTAATTATATTATAATCTCAAAAAAATTACGAAAGAAGTTAGTCACAAGTAAGTAGAAAGATATCACAGGATCATGCGTTAGAACAATTAATGTTATTAAAATGCCTATAATATACAGATCAATCTACAGATTCAATGTAATTTTTTTAAGTTTGGTCTTTCCAGTATTATTCATGTGTTTTAGTAGTGTATATAACAGTATCTAAATTATTACATTTTTTTCTTTTAAGAGCAACGTGATGTTTGCCTTCCTGGCAATCTTATCATTTGACATTTGAAATAGGATCTTTTTGAGGACCACTATCAAACACTGTGAAGGAAAGTTAATCATCTACTTTTAGATTGTTTCTTATCTTCCTTGCTGTCTTGCAGTTTGATTATTCTGTGTTGTAGATTCCTACACATCTGTGCCTTAGAAGAAATATATAGTGTTTTAGTTTTACATGTGTCATAACCAGAAGTGAAATGTTCTTATTTTACTTACCATTTACAACCTAGCCACAGAACTTTTGACCTACAGTATGTCCTGCCTGCAAAATATGCTAGCACAGTGGTGGCATGGAACTTGTGAGAGTAGCCAACCAACATCTCATTTGAACTAAGGTCCACTTCTTGAGAAGGAACCCATGCCTGACAATGCTTGGGTAACCAAGAACTAGAGACTAGAAGTGACTTCTAATGAAATTCTGCTATACTCATAGAACAGTGTCCATCCATCCATCCATCCATCCGAGCGGCATCCTCCTGCAGCAGATGGGAACAGATGTAGAGACCCACAGCCAGACATTATATGGAGAGGGAGTCTAAATTGGAGGTCTCCATCAAATCCCTTCCCTCAGAGCTCAAGGAATCCTGCAGAAGAGGAGGTAAAAATATTGTAAGAGCCAGAGGGGATGGAGGACATCAGGAGAACAAAGCTCTCTGAATCAACAGAACAAGGCTCATATGAACTCACAGAGACTGAAGCAGCAAGCACAGGGCCTACAAGGATCTGCACATGTCCTCTGCATATAAAGTACAGCTTTTAGCTTAGTATTTTATGGGATGCCTGACTATGAGAGCAAGTGGGTCTCTGACTCTTGTGCCTGCTCTTGGGACACTTTTCCTCCTGTTAGTTTGCTGTGTTCAACTCTGACATGAAATTTTATATTTTATTTTGTCATATTTGGTTGTTATCTCTTAGAAGCCTGTTCCTTTCTAATGAGAGACAGAAAGAGAGTGGATCAGGACAGAAGGGATGTGGGGAGGAACTAGGAGGAGTGGAGGAAGGGGAAAACTATAATCAGGATATATTTCATGAAAAAAGAATTCATTTTCAGTAAAAAAAAAAAACAAACAGTAATACAAGAATTATTATTACTCTCTTGGTCTCCAAAGCACATAAAAAAAATGTCTGAGATGGTTAATGATCCTATTTGGCCTTTAAGGAATCCAGAGAAGTTAAAAAATGTTGAAAGCTGTTTCTGTATTTAAAAACCAGACAAAAAGTGTTTGATTCTGTTATTGCAGAGAAATATAAGAAGTTCCATGTGAATAGGACTAGTATTGAGGGAGATAAACTTGTTCTTGTTGATCAACTTGACCCTGACAAGAGGTCTGGCTCCTATATGCACTTCATTTTCCCTTGTTGCCATAATATGGTGGAGATGTGTTGAATCTTCTCAGGTACCACTGAGTAATCCAGTTTTCTCAAATCAATTCTATTTTTTTCACTTAGCCCACTTCTGCATGTGGAAATGAATGCAATACACAGACATGCATATGCTCTTTCAGAAGGAAATTTCATAGGGAAAAAACTCATGGAAAAATTATTCTGTTGGCTGTGGTAAATGAAGCACTACAGTCACTTAAGTTTCCATTCTGTTGGAGCAACTGCAGAGGGAACAGTCAGCCTTTTAATCAGTTATGTTATGGGGCAAACTGAAGCTCTGATATAATTACATACCAATATTGCCTATTTAGGTAATAGCAGTTATTCAGTAATCTTCAAATGAATAAAACTATAGACTGAATGAGTGATTCAAAAAATCTCCCACTTCTGTTGCTTCTTTATTCTGCAGTCACCCTTGATCATTTGTCTTTTTGCCTGTATTACATGTCTTCTCCCTTACCTTTTAGTGTTTTATTCAGTTGTTGTTGTATAAGAACTCACTGTACATCATATATGTGGTTGGATGAATGAGTCACTGACATACAAAGTCAAATTGTTGCTTTGTCATTTTCATTTCAACAAGTAGTGTAGATAGTTAAAATAATCTTCAATGCTGAAAATTTGATGCTGTATCCTCAATTGTGCATTTTCATCTTTTATAAAGGGAGAAAAGTAGCTGTTTTGAATTTATCTTGGTAACAGTGTCAGCAGTATTGCTCTTTGTAAATAATTAAAAAATTCCAAACACTAGCTTTTCCATTCATTCACTGGCATTGGTGCAAGCTCTATTACCTCCTTGGCAGGGTTTCTAGCATATTAAAAATAAGAACATAATACTTCTATGAAAGGGTCTTCCAACGTTAACATAAAGTATAAGCATTGACAGAAAAATTAGATCAATTTACCTCATAGAGCCAGCAGTTTAGAGCTGACTCATACAAAATGGTTTCAAACTATTCAGTAATACAATGAATCTCTAAAGACACGAGATATTATATCCATTTTAATATTTATCTTTACATTTGAACATTATTAAAGGAAAGAATGAAACCTTCTTTCATGCAACCATTTGTATTAATTTTGTTTTATCATTCATGTAACTATAAAAATGCAATGTTAAACTTAACCAAAAATTGTCTAATAGCTCAAAGACAACTAAACATTTGTCTTCTGATTTCAGGAAGGTACCAGACTGTATTCGGATAGAAAAGCCCATTATTATTCTTAGCTTAAATGAAATGGAATGTGTGATCAAGGATATCTTTCCAGTCAACTAGTGTTGTTTGGATGTTAGCCGATATGAAAAGAACTGCTTTTAACAGATTGAAAATTTATTACAGTCTGGAAAGAAGCATCTCAAATATGATTGGCTTGTATTTCTCAGATTTTTTAAGCAACTAAGGTAGCTTTGGCCAGTGCACCCATATTCTCTGCAGCAGAAAAGAGAAGGAAGAAGGCTTTCATCTTCACTTTTCCTGGAAGAGCCATGTTATGTTAGACTTACATCTTCCACCTACATCTTATTGTCTTGGACTTATTCATATTTGCATTCCAAGCTACAAAAAGTCTTAGAAATGTAGTATTTTTAGCCATGTGGCAATGTATCCAGCTTTCAAAAAATACCTCCTCCTCCTCCTCTTCCTCCTCTTTCTTCTTCTTTTTTTTTGTTTTTTGAGACAGGGTTTCTGTGGAGGGAGCCAGCCTTTTCCACAAATGGGTTCACAGAAACTCTACATAGGAGGGAGTACGAGTGCAGGAAAAACGAGGAATGACAAACGAACAGGGTAGTTCGTTCTTTATGGGACCCAAGGAAATGACACGCATGATCGCGCTTTAAAAATGACACGTGGAACACGCTTTAGAAGTAAAACGGAGGTGCGTTTTTAATAGGGGAATTAACAGTGTACATATTAAGAAAAGAGAGGAGCAAGAGAGAGAGACTGACAATGCAATGTGCCTTGTCAGTGGAAAAACCACACCAAGAAGAGAAGGAGGGAGAGACTTACAATATACATTACCAGGGAAAGGGACCACACCAGAAAGAGAGTGAACTGCTCTGGCAAGAGGTTTAAAAAGCCAAATAGTTTTTTGATATGCAGATGTTGCTCAGGGCTTCAGAAGAACTGGTTTCATATGTAGATGTAGTCACGCCCAGGGGGGAGGAGCCCGGTGTCCTTCCTCCTGGGGACTTAACAAACTTTGAGGTTATCTTGTTTGCTAAGAAAGAACATTTGACTTAATACTGTTAGCTGAATAATATCTCCATCTGCCTCAAACAGAGCAGAGTGCCATGTAGGCAAAGGTTTTTATTTTATAGTTTTTAGCTGTTTGGTGCATATTATGTTTTCTCTCTCTAGGCTCCTTTTGCTTCTATCTGTTACTATCAATATGTATAGGTAGCTTTACACATGCCAGGACTTAGAAGCCTGCAAGATATTTGACAATGACAATTACTTTTGAGTAAAAAATGGCTGCTTCTCCTTCTCAGCTAACACCGGGCAGCTAAGGTATTACTAGACCATGCAGACATAATGAAGGGCTTTTGTCACCATTACAGCAAAGGAGAGAAGGCTGGTAAGCTGAAATTCCCAGCCAGGGAGTCTGGAACCTTGTCGACAGACTTCAATCACATTGCCAGGGTATTGGGCTCCCAGCAGATTTCTCTGTTGTAACTCTGGCTGTACTGGAACTCACTCTGTAGACCAGGGTAGCCTTGAACTTACAGAGATCTGCCTGCTTCTGCCTGCTGAGTGCTGGAATTAAAGGCATGTGGCAACACAGCCCCCAGATAAATGCCTTCTTTTAATAAGGGTCAAGGGGTGAAATGGTTATTAAAAAAGTACATAGTAACTGCTGTGTTTGCCATTGAAGAAGAATTATTTATTACCCATTTTCTTTGAAAATACTTCAAATAATATTTTATTGAAGACCAGCAATGGCTCTGGGGTAATGAGGCATTTTCCTATTTCATAGCCTTGTGAAATTTATCCTACTTTGTAGGAATATATATTTTCAGTAAATATTTATAAACATGAACAATAATTTTATGATAAGCTTATAATTGACTTTGGGAATAGTTGATTGGTTCTTATCATTTTGGTTATATATCTCTTAAGATATATATTTATTTATCTATTTATATATTTTAATCAAAACATCAACTATACTTGACTTCTAAATAAAATAAAGAACTTGATAAAGATTGAATTTCTCATGGCTAGGACTGATTTTTAAATTCTAGCTTCCCGTTTAGTTTCTCCCAAATAAATAATAGAAATAGAGCCGAAAATTAAATATTACTTACAGTTAATAATTTATCTAAAAGTATAATGATAACAAAGATGAGTTTAAAAGGTTACCCATTAGTGGCTAATTTTATTCATAATTCCTGTAATAAGGAGAATGCTTTTAACAGTAATTCCTTAGAAAAGGGGAGGAAGGGAGACAGAGCAAGGGAGAGAAGGAGAGAGTGGGAGAGGGAGAAAGAGAGAGAGACAGAGAGACAGAGAGAGACAGAGTTTCATAGTGGCTGAACTAATTTATCTTTCCACGTGCAATCTACAAAGTTTTCTTTCTTTTACCCTTTCACAAGCATTTGTTGTTTCTTTTCTTGATGCTAGCCCCGCAGACTTGGATATGATGGAGTCTCAACACAGTTTTGATTTGTATTCATTTTATTTCTACAATGTTGTATACTTTTCAGATATTTATAGATAATTTGTATTCTTCTTTTAAACACTGATCAATTAATTTGCCTATTTATTGTTTGAATAATTTCTGTATTTTTGGTATTTAGTGTTCTGAGTTCCCCATATATTCTAAAAGATAACTCTTTGTTAATATGAACTCAAAAAAGATTTGGCACTATTATATAGATTCTCTTTTCATTCTAGTTATCATTTCATTTGTCAGAGAGAAACTTTTTATTTTCATACACTCCCATCTGTTGACTCTTGCTATTATTTTCTGAGCTAAAAGAACATCCTGTGGGAGATTTGGTCATCACATATGTGTTGAAGACTGATCATTGTTGGGGAAGTTTATTTTTAGTTATGTTTGAAATTGTTTTATGCGCTGTTGGAAAAACAGATGCATAGACCTTGGCCTTTTCTATTGTCTGCAGGTGTTGGGTTTATGTTGGGGGAGGGGGTGTTTAATTGCTTATGATCTGCACATGGTATCAGTAGAGCGCCTGAGGAGTTCTGAATTAATGAAAACATCTGAGCTCAGATGCTCAAGGTTCCATTGTCAATTGAGTATGGTGCTGGCCAGAATGGTAGTTCCCTCTGCTGAGGTCTGGCAAGGCTTGCACCTATGAAAATGCCTCCTTGTCATCCTTGCTGAACACACAGTGGAGTACAACTACAGATTATGGTGCCAGTTTGTATTGTTTAGGGACAGAAACCATAGGAGAAAATAGCTTCATTGATTGCTATACTCGAGTAAGATTTATTACTTGATCATGGATGAGTAAAGGAATAGAAATCTCTTCCCTTCTACTTATATCTGAGTAAAATTAGAAAGATAGTCTAGGGGTGGAAAGTGGGTTCATTGGGTAAGAGCACTTGCTATGAAATCCTGGCAAATTGAATTCAGTTCCAAGAACACATGTAAAGGTGAAAATTTGAGAACTAACTTCACAAAGTTATGCTTGGACTTCCACATGCATGCTGAAGCAGTGCACCCCCCGATACACACACACAACACACCATGACACATGTCCACAATACTAAATAATAATTATTCTTATATAAAACAACAAATAAAAGTAGAACCCAAAATGTAATAATATCACTGTATGCTGTGAGTTGTTGAGTTATTAACAGTGCCCAAAAACATTTCTTCAGGGAAAAATATATTAATGCACATATCAAAGCTTTCAGGAGAACTCTGGTATCAGGTATTGACTTCCTTTAGCACCAGCAAATGCTTGTCAAATTGCTAATGCTGATCAATTTGGGCAAGACTCAGGAATGATTTCTTTTCCAATTTGTCATTAAAATAAACTTTTGCTTTGAAACAAGTATTTATGTGAATTGGCATTGTATAAATCTTTAATTAAATAAGTGTCTCATGAACTCTTTCTTGTACTTTGGTATTATGTAATAGATTTGCTCATTTTGGGAAGGGAGAAAGAGTTGAAATGCATGAAGTACAAGAGGATGTCTTTATATATGAGTGGTGCTTTGTGATTCTTTGAGAATGAACTGAGAATAGGAGCCAAAAATTAGTTGGTACACTTGCCCTTCTGAAATACAGCTGAGATGTGAGTCAATAAGGGAAGTAAGGTTGACCCCAAATGACATGACTGAGGAGTGTCCCAGGGGGAGGGAATGTGGCAGGCAATATGAAACAGATACTTTTAATCTTTTCATAAAATCATCAGAACAATTGGACAGTCCATTAAAAGTTGGCAAGTTACCAGCCCCATCTAGACATCCAGCAAGTCTATTGCCATCTGTCATGAAGGACATTTTATCCTAGATACCCCAAGGATACACCATGCAGTTGTGGAAGTGTTAAAGATGGAGGGTATAGGTAAAATGATGGAATATGCATAAGAAACAGGGTTCAACAGATATGCTTACCGCTACTCGCCAGTTTCTTTCCAGAATACTGTAGTATTTATTAAAAGCCAAAGAGGAGTTACTGAAAAGTCTCAGTATTGAATTTTCTCATTTTATGTTGTGTTACACTGGGAAACTGACTTGCCAAAAGATGCAGAAGAAATTTGTTTCCTTGTGTAATGACTTTCCTACCATAGAGGATGGCTCACTTTGACTCAATATATAACATATGACATTTGAACTATATGTGAGAAGGAAAATCATTGTGACCACCATGGCAACTACAATACTTTCCTTAGGTTGGTATGGTAATCATAACCAAAAAAAAAAAATCCAAACAAACAAAGCAAAAGCAAAAACAAAAACAGCAAAAACAAAACAAAACAAAACAACAACAACAACAAAACAAAACAAAACCCAGCAGTCTTATTGACAAGATGAGCTGACTTGGCTCATCCTGTGATGATATTAATCTACTAAATGAATTCCTTCTCTTTTACACACTCCCTCTCCCTTTCCCTCTCCCCCTCTCTCTCTCCCTCTCCCTCTCTCTCTCTCTGTTGTTTTTTCTTTTTGTTTTTGTTTTCAAGACAGGGTCTCTCTGTTATAATCCTGGCTGTCCTGGAACTCACTCTGTAGACCAGACTGGCCTGGAACTCACAGAGATCCACCTGCATCTGCCTCCTGAGTGCTGGGATTAAAGTCATGCACTACCACTGCCCAGCTCCTCATATACTTCTGGTTTCTCAACACAAAGAACTATTGAGTTTTTTGGGAAACTGTATGATTTCAGGGCATATCTGATACATTTAACCTGTCTGCAAACATTGGCAGATAATATCAAAAGAAGAGCTTAAAGCAAATTCTTATTAATTCATCATCCACTAGGTAGGTAGGTATGATAATTTTATCAGAGTTCAACTAAAGTTTACAATCTGATCTCTCTGTAGAGAAAGGTTTTGTTTGGCACATTCACCATATAAATTAGATCATAGGAGGCATGTTTAATCCACTTAAGAGTATTAAGTATTTCTGGGACTTTAGCATAACATTTATGAATGTAAAAATATTCTACCGTGCACAGCAGAATGTCCTATATTCATTAAAGGACAACTAACAAAGTGACCTCTTCTGGGACAATTATTATTATACTACTTTTAAAGAGATTTGTATGTTGAATTTCTACCATGGGCATCCAAAACTTGACTTTTAAAATATTTTATATAGGTTTTACTTAAATTAAATAAAACTTGACATGCTGAATGTGTTCTATGTTGAATTTAGATGTGAAAATGTCATGGAGTTTTGATTCAAGGTGATAACATATTGCTTATAAGGTAATGAAGTCGAAATAACACACTCCATAATCCAAGAAATGTTTCATGTATATTATTTAACATAGGAAATATTTCTTTAACACTTTGTTCTAGGTGGTAGCACCATATAGCTGTGAACCAGAGAGAGATGAACAGACAAATTCAAGGAGCACAGGAAGCAACATAGCAGAGGAATCATCAAAATAACCAATAATTCCAAGAAATCTATAGTACAGTCATATACTCAGAGAGCTGGGGGAGGGGGTGGGGCGGGACAGTGAAACCTTTCTGGAGGAAGTGTCATCTAGGGTGATTTAAAGTTGTGTAAATTTCAAGATATGAAAGCCCGAAGTAGTCTGGGAAGTAAAAGTAGTTTTGTGAGACTTAAATGGAAAATTCAAGTGAGAGATGGAACCACCACAATGAAGGCCAGCAGGAGCTATGTTATGAAAGATACAAAGAATTTGGGCTTTGTTTTATTTTACAAATATGTGGTATAGGGAAGTGACATGATCTGGCTCTGGGGATTTGTCTGTTGTGTAGCTGAAGGGTTGTGGGACAGAGGGGGAGTGGAAGCCATGGGATTAGTGAGGTTTTGGCTGGGAGCATTCACATCCTGCATGAAAGAAGTCAACAGAGGAAGGCAACATTTGATACCTAGGAGGTAGAAACAGTAAGCCATGGTGATTGATAGGACATGGCAGGACAAAGGTGAGGAAGAGAAATTTGGGCAGCTGGATGAACAGTGCCACTTGTCAGTTACTAAAATGTAGAAAACTTCAAGTGGAACAGATTAGGGATTTGGGGAAGGCGGAACTTGTGGTTAGTTGTGGCCTATGGTTGGGTTGGTTAGTTGAATAAATAGATAACCAGCATCAACTGAGATACATTACCTTTGAAATTTAAATGCAAATGGTTCACATTACATCTCATATGCAATGAGAGTCTGACATGTATCTGTATGGATTTTTGAGGGGATTATTAATGTTTTCTCTCCTGCCTCCAGACCCCAATTCTGCCCCTGTGGAATTAATTTTCCTGACGGATCATCTTCCTGTTTTGATTCTGTGCCACATCATTCCAGATGTTGAGCTAAATCCTCTTTCATTGTTGTTCACAAAAATCTCAAGCCCAAACCCATTCAAACAAGGCTATTGTGCAGGTAGTGGGCTTGATGCATGATTTTGTGGAGATAAAAGGACCTGGGCAGCAGCAATGCACAATAATTTATAAAATAGTAGCCGGTATCCTTGTTCTAAGTCCTTAGCTGTTTCTACAGCCTGAGTTTCAGTGTCTCCCTGAATGACTTCACCCTCGTCCTTTGTGATTTCAGAGGGCCTCCTAGCAACACAGAGGATCAAATAAAAGCTAATGATAGCAAAATAAGACCAGGCCTCCTCCAGTGTTATGCAATTAATTTTATTTTCATTCTGGTTTCAAGATAAGTTCACATATCCAAAGATTTGATGATATGCTCTCTGCTCCCAGTGATATGTACCTTCTGGGTATATAGATATATATTCTGGGAGAATTCTAGACAGCTAGTTTACTGATGACATGAGCAATACAACCTGCAAGGCAAATGGGCAGAGCTCTGATTTTAAAAGTCCATTTGCTTTTCTTCATTACAGTCAAGCGTTATCCTTTGAGCAAGGCTTTGGAATAGAGGTTTGACATTCATTAACAGAAAAGCTTTTGGTAGATGCGGTGTGAGGACATGATTACCCAGAAAGAAGAGAAGATGGCTTATGATAAACCAGGTACTCACTAGCAGTTAATCTATAGTTTTAAGGTATCATCCACTGAGGAAAAGCCTTGGGGACGTAAAGGAGGTTTTGTAGAAAATCAGAAAATCAGAAGGAAATACAGAGGAGTGTATTGCCGTGGCAGGAACTTTGTGTTTTTATCAGAAAAGAGATGTAGCCTGGAATGTGTGTCTTTGTAACTGCGTGGCCAGATAGAGTTCTTGGAGTTTAAGTGCTAATAAAGACAGATCAAATTAAAACAGGCACCCTTGCTATTCTTGGTTCACAAGACGTTATTCTTCCTGTATTTCAGATTTCCAAAGTGTATCAGCTTTCCGAGCTCTTTATCACATTACTAGCTTGAACTCCCCTTGAAAAGTGTGTCTTCAACTTTCTCTCTCTCGCTAATGGAAACTCCACAAGTGTCCATCTTCTCTTTTAATTCCCCTGTGCCTTAGAGAAACAGATGTCTCCTCTCTTTTGCCAAGGTTTACTTCAATGTCTACAGCATGTTCCCTTTGTGGGAGCCCTTGTTTGTGATTTTGATATGTTCTAATGTGCAGCTAATTTAGATTCAGACAACTCTGAGCCCTGTTATTCTTAAAAAAAAAAAAAAACCCTCTAGGAAACTTCGTTTTAAAATGCCTTGTGAGGCAATGGCGCTGGTGAGGGAAGGGGAAGACTCACGTGACTTCTGATAATGAAAAGCTGAGAGCATGTGGTCCATCTAACCTGCTTACTCCATTTCAAAGAGGAATGGATGGAAAGATTGTTCTCCACACCTCACTTGTGCTAACCTCCTGTAGTTTGATGTCTGTTAACAAAATTCCTCTGCAAAGAGCTTGGCTTGTCAACTGATGATTTCTTCAGAGTTCCTTCACTCATCAGGCAGTGCACCTCTCTTCCTCACTTCATGGTAACTGTGGAATAGCCTCCCATTTGTGACATTTTTATGGAAGCTTATCTTTTAATACGCCTGTCTTGTAACTGCACACAGAATTTTCAACTTCAGGCTTGCATTTTTAATCCATTTCCTGGACTAAAGTTATTTTGAAATTGATATCTAAAAATGATTTCCTATTTGATTGGATCTCTGTTCAAAACACAGCTACAAAGTATATTATTAGATAAAATTGAATGTGAACAAAATATACTATCCAAAGATTATTCTAAGTTATTTTTTGAACTTTTACATTTGTGTCTATTCTTCATTTAAATTTGAAAACACTGCTATTGAGTGTTAAAATGAAAACAATAGCCGAGTAGTGAGCATACTATTTTTATAGTTCTTCATTTACTACTTCATAAAAAGTTCCGTTCACTGGCCCCATTAAGAGGTTTGACATTGAGCACACCTCTGGGGTGATAGTCATCATCTTAATATGTGTCTCTTTTATAATGGCAACATCTATCCTGATTCGGATTGGATCAAAGTTCAGTAGTTCAGCCTGATTTATTTTATTTTATTTATTTACTTTTTGGTCTCTTCTAATTCCTTACTTTCTGGAAAGAGTTTTTCCAGCAGAGAAAGAAAGCGTTTTTTGGTAAAGCTTAACTTAAACTCAATGATTAGGCATCCCTTTGCATACAGTTGACAATATATTGGCATGCTTTCACTGAGCACACATTTTGTATCTCTGTGCTTGATCTTCTGACCTGGATTAGAAATGAAGATTATAGTTTCTTTCTCAATATCAGTATTGACTTCTGGAAACCACAGAATGGTATATGTCCCTACACATGTAAAGGTCTCATCTTCAAGTAAAAACAGTTTGGTCCTTCTGTTCTAATAACAATGATATCTCCTGACTTCAGTCCTGGTTCTTGGTTTCCTTCACCATGGAGTGCTATTTTCTGGCTATTTTGCATGCCTTTGTCGATATGAACTTCTAAAATTTTCTCCGACTTAATGACACTCCCTCTCTCTGTCTCTCTGTTTCTTCCTCCCTCCCTCCCTCCTTTGCTTCCTTCCCTCCCTCCCTCCCTTCCTCCCTCCCTCTCTTCCTTCCTTCCTTCATTCCTTCCTTCTTTCCTGGCTGTTTTGCATGCCTTTGACAATATGAATTTCTAAAATGTTCTTCTCCCAGAATTTCTTCCTCTTTTTCTTTTTCTCTTTCTTTCTTTCTCTTTCTTTCTTTCACTTCCTTTCTTCCTTCCTTCTTTCCTTCCTTCCTTCCTTCCTTCCTTCCTTCCTTCCTTCCTTCCTTCCTTCCTTTTGGATTTATTTGTTTATGTATAAGAGTATTCTGTCTGTATGTATACTTGTATATCAGTAAAGGGCATTAGACCCCATTATAGATGGTTGTAAGCCACCATGTGGTTGCTGGAAATTTAACTCAGGACTTCTGGAAGAGCAGCCAGTGCTCTTAACCACTGAGTCATCTCTCCAACCCCAGACTATCTTTCTTTCTTTGCAGTTTTTAGGTCTATCTTTAGGACTGATCTGTTATCCTGGACTCTGCCACTCCATTCACATAGACTGAATGTACTGAACCATTTCTGGTCCTATCTGATGAATCCTTATTTGCATGTCAGTACCTCTGTATTGGTGGCAATATTTTAGTGCTCCTTTCTTACCACTTCTACCTTCACATTTGTTACAAATCACATTCTTTTGCTGAGACAGTTTTCTTGCTGCACCATTATATAAGTCTTCTAAGATCTTTGAGGACTTACACACATCATTTTTACCCTTTTACCTTTTACCCTTCCTTCCTCTTTCCTTCTCTTTCCTTCTCCTCCAAAGAACATATCCAAAATGTCGGAGCCAAGTGGACCACGTGCTGCACCCTCTTGAAGTGCCTATTCTCCTACCGTGTCACATATCTCCCCACTCCCTTCGCATTAGAAACAGAGAGAACTTCATGAGCGTAAAAATCTGCTTAGACTTTACTTCCTCATTTGAATATACCAAGGTAGTACTTCAAGGACAGCGTCCTGTAAGCCTTTGTCAGTCTTCCTGAGTGGCACGTATTTGATGCCCCCAGACAGTGTAGTATATAGTTTCTTTCACTATTTTCTATAGCCAGTGAGTAGACCGGCACCAGCAGGGAGTAGAAAGAGAGTGCAGCCCGACGAGCCGGCCACTCACTCTTCCTGAGCCTCTCACTGAGCATTCTGGAAACTTCATCTGCAAATTATTTTAAGTGTGATAATGATATTACAGATTTATAAGGAATTTTTTTTATACTTAGGAGATACATATGGAAGGATTTAGGTAGAAATTATCATGATGCCTGAAACTCACTTTTTAAAAGTTTATAAAAATGAAAATATACAAGCGTACTATACACACGAAGAGAAGGCAGGCAAAACAAAATATTGAAAATTAACTTAGAGGTTCAATAAACAGATTTCTCATCGTACCATTATATAATTTTCCTTTTTTAGAGGAGTAATCATTTATCTTTTTATTTAATTTTTCTTCTTTCATATAATACATATCAACACCCTCCTACCCTTTCTCCCAGCACCACCCATATTCCCTCTCCTCCTATTTTATACCCTCCCTACCCCTATCTGCTCACATCCCTCTCTCCTGCTTCTCCCCATAGAAGAGAGCAGTCCTCCCAGGGTTACTGCTTGAACAAGGCACAACAATGGGTCAAGGCCAGGCACTAGTCCCTACATCAAGGAAAAATATAATAGTAAATAATTGAACAAGAAAGTTCATAGTTTTACCATCAGTCTCAGACCATTTTCACTCCCAGGTTGGTACCACATTCAGAAGTGTAGTGGACACAAAAGAGTGACTCATTTAGAACTCCTAGTCTAGGAGCCACGTCTCTCTCCACACTCCCATTTGGCTATATAATAGCATCTGGAGTTGTTCTATGTCACTGGGCAGATATTCAGTGATTCACCCATCCTCTGAACATTTATATTTGAACTCAGAGGATCATGTAATAGCTGAAGGTATATAAGACTTAGACACATTGGTTTTAAGGTTGTTTGTCATATGAAGAAGTGAGTTTTGCCACAAAACTAAAGTAGATGAGCTAAGAAGGCCAGAGGTAGGGAGTAGAAGAAGGATCCTGCTATCCAGTACTATTCATGATCTTTTTTCTCTGTGGTTTACAAAATTTTGTCTTGTTGTCATTGACCTAATACCATCTCCATGACTGCTATTTGCTGAACTCAGAGAAAATTCTGCTAAATAGAAGATAATCTCAATTTTACTTTTCACATTTATTTTGTAAATATTTTAATTCAATTTTAATACAATAGGTCCTGACTTGTGGCTGCTGTTCTGAGATGCCTTCTTCAACATAGACTTTTATGAGAAAAAAACTTGTCAAATTATATTTAATAACTTTTTGGCTTTGCCAATTTTGTTCTTCATTAAAAATATGCTTGTTTTTTATTTTATGTGTATGTGTGAGAGCCTTCTTGCACGTGTCTACATCACTTGACTGCCAGGTGCCTGCAGAAACCAGAAGGGAACATTGGATTCTCTGCAGCTGGCAGTTGTGAGTCACCCAATATGGGTGCTGGAAACCAAAACTGGGTTCTCTTTAAAAAGCAGCAAGTATTTGTAACTTCTGAGCTATATCTTCAACTCAACTGTGTCAATTTTAAGCAGTGTAGAAGCATAGGCTTCCTTGATATCATACTACTAAGGTTCATAATATATTCATCAAATTAAAAAAAGAGCCTTTGGAAAAAGATCACATGTATTAGTGTCTTTTAAAAACTTAATTTTGTATAGAAATCACTAAAAGTTTTACAAGGCAAAGTTTTGTCAGTACCTTTATTTATTTATTTAGACTCAGATTTGGATTTTTAGCTTACTTAAACAAATGCACACAACCTCTGATGACTGATTCATGAGAGATTTCAGTTTTATATGACTCCTAGGTGTTTTTAAGGTGAGTTTTTCAAAAGACTAAAAATACATAAAATGTAGTTGAAGATGGCCATCAACTTTAGAAAACATGTATTGGCATTTGAATACTTTTGTGCTGAAATTAGCTTCTTGAAAAAATATATTTGACATATAATTATGTACAAATAAAATATTTGTACGTTTAAACATGTGTGAGACAGAAAGAAGGCTTAGCAATTAAGAACCCCTACTACTTTTATAGAGGACCCCAGTTTGATTTTTAGCACCCTAAGGGGTGATATGAAACTGCCTGTAATTCCAGCTCCTAAGAATATGATACACTCTGCTTGCCTCCCTGGGCACAATCTGTATTCATAGACTTACAAGTTTCTGCATGTACACAAGAATAATTATATGTCAAACACAAGGGGAATTTGAGGACATTGAGGCTCAAGGTGTCTGGAGACCAAGGGCAATGGAAACTCAGTGGAGTCCACGATGGAAATTCTGGCAAGGACTTCTAGCAATGGGAGATGGGGAGCATGAACAGGCCATATCCATTAACTGGGTAAAGCTTCCAGTGGTGGGACTGGGATACCATCCTCGCCACAAAACCTTTGAACTATAACCTATCTGCCCTGCAGGACTTACTGGGACAATGGAAGGGCAGAACCCCGTGCCAAAAAAGGAATCCATGACAGAACGAGAGACTGGATAGCTGGAGATGATTTCTAATGATATGCTTGCTACCTACTCATAGATTGGTACCTAACCCATCCTTCATCAGAGAGGCTTTCTCAGGTAGTTATTGGGGGAATATGCAGAGGACCAGAGCCAAAGATCCTGCAGAGCTCCTGGAAACCAACAGAAGAGGAGGGGAGATTTGGGGGACCAGAGATGTTTAGGACATTGGGAGAACATGCCCCGTGGAGTCAACAGACCAGCACTGTTGGGGTCCCACAGAGCCTGAAGCGGCAGACATAGAACCTGCAGGGTCTCCTAGATATGTCATGTGGTTGTCTGGTTTGGCGTTCTTTTAAAGATCTTACAGGCTAGAGTATATGTGGGGGTTTTCTGCTGCTTTTGCCGGCCCTTGGGACCCATTTCCTCCTGATGGGTTTCCTAGTCCACCCTTGATGTAGGGATTAGTGCCAGGCCTTGTTCCATCCTGTTGTGGCCTGTTTAAGCAGTTATCCTGGAAGGATTACTCTCTTTTCTGGGGAGAAGTGGGGTTGGAGATGAATGGGTGGGGTGGAGAGGGTAGATTAGGAGGAGAGGGGAGATGAGGGGAGATGAGAGGAGTGGAGGGAGGGGAGGAGAGGTGCTGAGATGTATTATAGGAGAGAAGAAAAATAAATAACAAATGTACAATATCTATTTAAGTGTTAGACATCTACTTCTTTATTAATTGAAGATGAGCAGCAGATTAAAGTAAGTTTCTGCTCAGCAGGTTTCTTTTAAGTTTATTAAACTAATGTTTTTACAGTGACACTGATACTTAGCTGTTTTTCTATTTGTATTGCTAGTTAGAAAAAAACTATGCTTAGATATTAATTTTAATGTTAAAAATTTAATTCAATTCACATGGGCATGCACTATTATTAACATCCAAAGCATTTCTTTCTCATGAATTGGATCAAGAAAATCAAATAATTATTGGATATTCTCTTTGAAGCATCAAGTGACCCAGTTATAACTGGCATTTTTTAAAAATTCTCTGATAAGTTCTTCTAATAACGGGACAAACACATTAAGAGCTATGGCTTTATGTTTTCTCAAAGTACTAGAAAATTTGGACCAAGAAGAGATAGATTAATTATGATCAGGAATTTTGTCTAAAAGAAAATCATGCTTCACAGAATCATGTATTAACACACCTTCTGAAGCTGAACATTTACTTTTGGGCAATTCTTCATTTAATCAGTGCTCTCTTTCCACGGTGATACACATACTTTCTAGGACTAATTATATTACTTTATTGATTTATTTTGTTTAATTTTTCTGTGATTGTAATATAATTATATTATTTCTTCCTTCTGTTTCTTCCCTCCAAATCCTTCCATGTACTCTTCCTTCCTTGCTCTTTTTAAATTCATATCCTCTTTTTCTTCAAATATATATATATATATATATATATATATGTATGTATGTATATATATATGTATATATTCTAAATACATAAATAAACCTGCACAGTCTATATAATGTTACTTGCATATATATATATATATATATATATATATATATTTTTTTTTTTTTTTTTTTTTTTTTTTTCAGAGCTGATCATTTGGTATTTGGATGCTTTCAGGTCAGACGCTTGTTTCTGTGTCCAAAGTATATGGTATCTTTTGCAATAAGGACTTTTCTTCCACTTCTAGGGGCAACCAAGGGTGCTAGCAGTAGCCTATACTGTTTCAGAAGTCTCCAACTTGTTCCATTGATGGAAATGTTGATTTGTGATTTTCTTCTTAGATGCTGGACAAGGTCAAATATGCTCAAATTAGAGTTTCATAAGGATTTATTGTGAACTTTATCTGAGAGGAGGAAAACAGTAGAATAAAGACGGGAGACAAATATGCACCTGGTAGAGTCATTAAGGGGAGGATCATCTCTACTCTGCTGTGGGGGCAAAGCCCATGTAATTCTCAAATGCTGTCCCAGATTGAGTTCTGATGACACTTCCCTGTCATCAAGGGAGAGTGGTAAAGCTATCCTTTCTTAATCCCATGTATACAATTGGTAATTTTTAAAATGTTCTGATCCCTACATTACTGTTGTAGACATTAACAGAATAAGGAGAATGTAGAACATTTTCTCCAAATTCTGATCATTTCTTATCCTACTCATTCCCAAAATACTGGTTGGGACTGTAACCCTTTTACTCATCTTTTGGGCATCTATTGAGTTTGATAATTAAGAGATTTGGACTCTCAGCCTGCTTTTATGTGAGTGAAATCATTGTCAAAGACTTTCTCTTGTAAGATTTTATAGGTATATGCTAATATCTTACATAGAATTGGAGAATAGCACTGATGTAAAGAATACGAGATGTGAATTTGCAACAAAGCTGTGTCACCAGAGAAAATCCATTTCCCTTTTTAGAAACTTTGGTTTTTCATATGTGAACTAAGGAATGATGCAGACCTGTGTCCCCTTATCCAGGCAGGCAGGAATCCTTTAATCCTAGCACTCTGGCAGAGGCAGGTGGGTTTCTGTGAGTTCAAGGCCAGCCTGGTCTACAGAGTGAGTTCCAGGACTGCCAGAGTTACAACAGAAGAACCCTGTCTCGAAAAACAAAACCAAACAAGAATTCCTTATTTTCTAGAATGGTAGAAAGAGTATAATTCACATTATGTAACATCTTCAACAAAGATTGAGGTAACACATTTTAGTCAAACACATCAATATTTCACTATCTAAATATATGACCATTAACACCAAATAGGATAAAGGCTATAGAAAGCCTACTTTCTGATCAGGTCAGATTTTTGCTTTTCAGAAGAAGAGCTGTTTTGTTTGAAATCTTAATGACAAGATATTACCTGCCATGTGAAGCAGCAAAATGATCAGTCCAGACAGATAGTAAAGGTGGTCTGTGTTTGTGAGATGAGAATGCACTTGGAATTTGTGAAGGAATAAGTAAATAGGACAGCTGGAGGGAATTTCCAAGGTGGACAGCCATATGAGGGAATTATGGTCAGATCACAGACCTGTTGCCCTACATTAGGAGTCTCCACACTAAGCACAGAAAAAATATTTATGAAGTCTTCAGGCAGAAGAATAAAAAGTTGAACTATGAAAGTTCTTGCTGGTTGATAATTGAAGAATATTGATGAGAAAAGGGAATCCTGGGGGGGGGGGGATGGATTGTATTCAGAGATCTGCGTGGTCCTGAAAGAATTTTAAGAATATTGGCAAACATCTTTAATCCCAATATTCAGAAGGCAGTGGTGGTCCATGCCTTTAATCCCTAAATCAGAAACAGAGTGTGGAAGCAGACACAGGAAGCAGAGCTAAGTAAGGAGTCAGTGTCAGACAGGAACTGACATCTGAGATGAGTCAGAGTGAAGGACAAAGTGACTAGTCAGAGGGAGAGGTTGCAGAGTGAGTCAGAGTGAGGATATGGCCAACTCTTAGGAGAAAAAGGCAGGCTCTCAGCTCAGAGCAGAGTCAGCTACAGCAGAGTCAGGTACAACAGGGAGTATGAGGCAGGTGGGAGAACAATATACAGAGACATTGAAGCAGTCTGACTGAAGATAAGGCAGAGCAGCAAAGAGGCTGGCTGAGGCAATATGGAGCAATGAGAGCTCAGGGAGAAACACAGAGGCAGCTCAGCAGAAGAAGTCAGTATCAGATGAGAAGAGTGTTAGTTTGAAGCTGAGCAGAGCAGTTCAGTCTGAATCAATCAGAGTCAGCCAGTGTAAGCCATTTTTAGAAAAGTTCGGTCAGAAACAGCCAGCTGGCTTAGAAGGTCAGTTTGAGCCAGAGGTTTGGAGGAGAGTTTGGGCCAGAACAATGAATGAGTTGAATTGAATCAGAAGAGTCAGAATGCAGAAGGAGCTAGTCAGAGTAGCTCAGTCTGCTGTAAGTCTCAGAGGCTAAGCCTTCTAGATCCAAGCTGTTTAAATGTTCTAGATTGTACAGAGGCTGAGGCCGAGATTGAAGGCTTCCAACTCTAGACTGAAAACTAGAGGGTAAAGGGGCAGAAATGCTCCAGGGCTCCAGGTTGGAATCGGTGATTCAATTAGCCAAAGAATAAACTGCCTTTGTGCTGAATCAATGTCTACATCTGGTGGCAAGTCGACTCTTCAAGTCTCAAGAACAAACATTTTGAGGAAGGTGTAACCAACTCCGCTAAGAAACAACAACAACAACAACAAAAACCCGAAGAGTTGAAGAAAATGAAAATCAGAACATGCTGCCAGGCCTGGCCATGTGGAAGAAATGATTACTTCAGAGTCTCAGTGGAGAAATTATGTCAAAAGCCTCCTTAGAATGGATTGAAGAAAGGAAGTTAGAGAACAGAGAAGTCGGACTGGCTGGAGACTTGGGTCAAGGGCACATACATGCAGGGCCAGGTTCGGGGTGAGAGCTGGTTAAATGCTTGTCAGGGAGAACAGAGAACCGAAAGAACTACACATCTTGGTCCTGATACACAAAAAACAAAAAAGGGGCCAGCCACAGGTGGTAGACTCCAGATGTAGCTGATGCTGCTAGGACTGCCAATAATAATGCATGGCAGCTAGAAAGTCAGCTTCAGGCTTTCTCTTGCAAATGTAACTGGGATTGTGCTAATTAAAAGCATTTGGGAAAATGTCAATGTCTGAACACAAATGCTTCCCAGCTCATCAATCCCATGAGGTCATCTCTTCCCTTAGCCAGTTTTTATCTGAGGTAATTTATCTGTTACTTAAAAATCCCCATACTTATCTTAAACCTGGCTGATTTTCTGCTTTGCTCATGTTTTTGAAAGCTCATCCTTATCAAATTAGAATAATCTGGCACTTCTCAAAGTTTACCAGCAGGCTCCAAGATTCTTTCTCTGGAAGACATTAAAAAGTAAAGGCATTCAGATCTCCTTGGGTCCGATGTAAAACAGGGCAACTGCACTTTTTAGCCAACTGTTTGCCTAGCAGGGCACGTCATAGCCATCGGCCAAGTATTTCCCCATGCAAGACTATGGGGAAGACTGCCAGTGAGGCAGCATACTGGGTATGCCCTTCCAAGGATTTTTGTTGTTTGGAGAGATGAGTATCATTACCCTCATGTGCCATGCATTCTGCTGAGTATACTCCCCATATGATATTACTCAGCTTTATCTATGAAGTACATTCTCTTAGCATTTTGCTTTACAGATAAGGAAACAGAATCATGGGGATAAAAAAACTTACCCCAAACACATAATTAGCAGGTGTTAGAACCCAAATTCTGGGATAGCATTGTTTGATAGAAATTTTGGCAATGAAAGAAATGTGTTGTGTCTGTACTACCCAGCAAATCGTTTAACCACATGCAACTATTGAATAGGATAAATGTTGCTGTGTAACTGAGATACTATTTTGAATTTTAATTAAATCAGCATGCATACATCTCTAGAGTATTGAATGCAATCAATAGTTCTTAGCATATATGGTAACCAAGGGAAATTATGACAAAAAAAAGAAACACCTGAAGCTGAGAAATGACTTATTCACTATGGTGATTAGCTTAGTAGTTGGTCTCCACCATCAACCAGGATATAAAAGACCAACGGAAGTTGTGTATTGCCTAAACAGGTTTAACCTGAGCAGTAGTACTGGCACAGACCCTTCTGGCTGACTATGCTCCGGGCTAGTATAATCCCCTTTCCTGTCTCCTCTGCCAGTTCTTAGTAATTCCTAGGCCTTATCTTATATTACAGGCTCAAAAGGTGTCAAGTGTCTATCATTGCTGACCAGAGCAAAGACTTTCTATTTTCAGGTCAGGATCATATGGTGTCTTTCTATGAGAGCTTTTTGGCACACACTCATCAATCTGTTTGCATAGAAGAGAGGGAAGCATACTTTATCTCGACTCCTCTTTCTTTTGTTTAAAGTTATTTGTCTCTTAATCTGTGACTACAATGCTAAGGATTTCATGGCACCCTTCTCACTGAAGTAGTAAAAATGCAGTTCTTTTGTTGCATGATTTTAGACAGGGTCTCTCTGTGTAGACTGGGTTTACCTTAAATGTGCAATTCTTCGGTGGCAGACTCCCAAGTGCTAGGACTACAGGCATATACCATCACGCCTATCAGTAAAGCACTGTTTATATTGATCTCTCTTCTTGGTTTTTCCTAGGAGTGAAAAGTATTTCCTTAAGGTCTTTATAATGCTATTTTCTATTCAGGGCCTTCGAATATAAATTCCCTCATATAAGCAGTGCTGTGGCATCTGGGTGGTATTTTCTCCCACCTCTCCAAGTGCTGTGTTACAGCGCCTACACACTAGATAATTTGCTTGCTTTCTTTGACCACTGAGGGTCAGAATTTTAAACAATGTGGTTCTTAACCTACTTCCTGGTTCTTTCTGTGATTCACAAGGACCATGCAGGGTCAACAGCTTCCCCATTCTAATCGCTACACTCTGACTTGCTTTGTGTCATTCTCTGCACATTCCTACTCAGAGACCATGTATTCAAACTCTGTTTGTGCACTTGAGCCCAGATTCTTCCTTTCTGATTTGTGACATATGGAGCCAATTTTCTCCACAAGTTTTCTTTGGGGCAAAAAAAAAAAAAAAAAAAAAATTTCTGTGGCTGGCCTTCATCATTTCTGCTCATTTTTTACTATCTGAGCATAGGAAATGTCCTGTCTTTCAACCCACACAGTAGATGCATGCTTTATAGAAATACTCAAGTCCTCTGAGTATAGAAGTCTCTCCACTTTGAGACAGAAATTTGTCGAGAAATAAGGGTAAATCCTGTGGTATCATTGCTAATAGGGTCATGGCAATGTATTCAATATGTGATATTTCCTGCCCTCCTTACCCAATCACCTTGGAATTATGGCCACCAATGTACTTTGTAGGGTAAAAATTCTTTATGATTTTCATAGGTGTGGAAAAAAATAAGTAGTCTTGATTCTTTTTACCTAAGCTTGCTAAGGTATTTTTCAATAGTGAATATCTCTCAATGCCCTTTCCTCTAAGTTAGTGGCCGAATGCCCCATATAAGTATTCAAATTTGATGTCTTTGTGAATAATGGAGGGCTAAAGATAGCCATTAAATTCTAAATCATAAGCCTGTTGTATACATGGATGTATCACTCTCTTAATATTTGTCAACCTTTTGAAGAAGTATGAGAGAAGCTGAGGAAGCCTTGCTTCCTATCATCTAACTTTTACATTCTTTCTTCTCCTTCTTCTGAAATGTTCCTTGTGCCATACAGGGATGGAACACATACTTATTTTATCACTTATGAAAACACAATTCTGCATTCAATTCCATTCATTGGATATAGGCTTCTTTGATCAAGGCTCACAGTTGAATTTATCTATGAATATGAATATAAATATTTAGAAGGGGGTTTGATGCTATCTCAGTTTGACTGGATAATAATATTCAGTTCTCTTTTAGGATGTATGACCTCGCCTGCCATAGGTTTTTGATCAGGTTTACAGAAGCAGTGTTTGGTTATCCCCAGGACAGTAGTGCCGCTATTGTACAAATGTACACACCTTGTCTAGTAGGTTAGTCTTGTAGTTTGTAGGATTCACATCATTGGATGATGACTTTTCTCTCTTTTATATGACAGACTTTTCCTGGAGAGACAAAATACACATCTACACGCGCCACAGAAGACCATGAGAGACCAAATTAACAATTGAACCAATGTCCAATATGGTGAATCAATGAGATTTTTTTTTTTTGGATTACCAACAGGAGAATGGGTGAGGGGCTACTTACATGGAGCAGAGATAATAACTCAAAGTAGCTGTATGACCAGACAGCCCACCACAACATTGATAACCACACCAGAAAACTATAACTCTTGAACTCTCTATGTATGTTGCAGACAGCTCCAGAGTCAGATTATCTCTTTTTTTCTACAATTGGCTACCAAGAATCTCCATACCTAGCAACTGGTTACTCCTGTTTGTACTGTTGGTAGGGGCTCCCAAGAACCTTTCAAGCTTCTATTCTTCACAGATATGTGACCTTCTGCTTATATCATGTTTACCACCTGAGGCTTGAGATCCTGCCCATTCTTCCTGAAGCAAATGTTTCAGTGTGGAGACAATATTGCAATTCAGAGGAACAAGCCAAACAATACCCTCAAAGCAGCATGCACAATACCTTTCTGGAACTATGAAAACTTGAGAGCAGGAAGAAAGATTCCAATTGATATAAATGTGACACTATAATTTATGATATACTGCACAGCCTGATGTTTTGGGATTCAATAGTAGATTTTAGTTGTCTCTATGACAGCTTAGACTTTGAAAATGAAAAGAATTATTTGGTAATCTTGTGATGATTTGTACTTTGGAATGTGAGAACTTTTTTGTACTAATTCTCAAGGAGAAATAAAAGTTTAAAAAAGGAGTATCCATTGAACAGAGAGAAGTTGAGCTGGTGCCTACATAGAACCTCACCAGTACATTCTAGCGTCTTTGGTATAGGAAGGCACTCTTCATGCTACCGATGGAGAAACCTAAACACCAACCCAGTCACAAAATTTGATCTATGGTGTCCTATAAAAAATATGCTAAGGAAATGGTAGCACAAAGTTTGTGAGAGTAACGAATCTGATTTGAGTTAAAGCCTATTTCACAAGATGTAACCCATACCCAACACTGCTCAGGAAGCTAAGTACCTGAGACTAGATAGCCAAGTGATATAGCAGAAAACCAAATAACACTGCTTTAAAAATAATGTTAATAATATGACTCCTAATGACATTCTGCTATACTCATAGATCAGTGCCTCGCTCAGCCATCATCAGAGAAGCTACCTCCTGCAGCAGTTGGGAACAAACACAGAGACCCCCAGGAAATATTTTATTTTATTATAAAATAAATAAACTTCCCTTAGAAGTCTGCTTATTTTCTACTGTGAGACAAAAACAAAAAGAAATAGATCTGATTGGGAAGGGGCATCGGGGAGGAACTAGGAGAAGAGGGAGGGGACACCATAATCAAAGTATATTATGTGAGAACAAAGTCTATTTTCAATAAAAGGGAAAGAAATGTTAAACATAGAGGGGAATGTATGTATGTATGCATATTCAACAAAAAGAATGATTCAGGAAACGGATATATAATCATTTCCAATAAAACATAGAAAGTCTTCGAATCCTGCAACACTAGATAATAACCAAACCAAGTTCATTAACACAATTTTAAAAAGCAACACGTCTAACAATGCAGTAGTGTTTATTTACATGAGCCAAAGATATTTAGTTGCATCAGAGACAACTGTTGGATGCATCATCCAAACATTGTCATTCGATGAGGTATTTAAAGCCTGTTATCAGGGCCATTCCTTCAGTGGCAATGGATTGGTTAAACCAATCACAATGATTTGAAAACATTGTGAATTTCATTCATGTAATAATATCTTCAATGATTTTAGGGTCTTTTCTTGCTTTGTATCCTTCTGATTCTGGTTTTGCTTCCTGGGGATCAGCTTCTATCACCTCAGGGAATCAGTTTTGAGAACTGTAAAAATATAGATGTCTAGGACTTAGTAAAAAAATTCTGGCTAAACTAGTGTGGGAAAAAGCCTGGGCTTCAAGATGTCAAAGTAACTCTTACAACCTTGATTACAAATAATTGGCTTATTAGAAAATACAGAGTTCTACAGACTTAGTGGATTCTGGGTCCCATGGCAGGCAGGGTAACATGTATCATGCCTTTTCATAAACCCAGAAGTACAGTAAAAAATAATTCTCTTTATATTTCCATAGCTATAATTTCCATTTTATTTTGAAGATCATCTTCCTTTCCCAGGAATGTTGTGCTGGTGAGAATACATTTTGTGATATATTCAGAGCACTGATCTGAGTTACATGTTATTTTATAGCAGCCTAAAAGTCATCATTCTCATCTATATGAATCACTGCCACATTTTCTTCCTCTTATTGATCACAGATCATCTTCAAGCTTGTTATTTCTTTATACTGTATGTGCATAGCTGTCATAAACAAAATAAATAGTCTGCTTTGGGCATCAGGATGCTCGGTGAACTTTACATAAGACTATTTCTCCCTTAAAATTACCACATCTTCCTTACAGTTACCACAACAACCTTACTGTTACTACAACTTTAGTAGATATTTTATGGGGTATTCTCTACTCTCAAATTCTCCAAACACTATTTAAATTATAATTTTGTTCCTTTGACTGTATGGCCCAATCATAT
Organism: Cricetomys ansorgei; assembly: GCA_026225945.1. Classification (NCBI taxonomy): domain Eukaryota; kingdom Metazoa; phylum Chordata; class Mammalia; order Rodentia; family Nesomyidae; genus Cricetomys; species Cricetomys ansorgei. Next base: position 4,828,515 of record JAMJFZ010002759.1, on the reverse strand, counting down.
AAAGTAGGCTCAAGGTCACGTTTTTAAGGATGCCAGCAAAATATAAGCTTTCTTTGTCTTGTCGGTAGTTGGAGCACTCCTCATCAATGTAGTGTTCACCAATGTAGTGTTCACCATAACAGCACTGCTCAGTCTTTTTCATCTTCTATTTCTCTCATGGCAAGACTTCAAAAAATGCTTTATTTATATTTTTGTGTGTTTCCGTGTGTGTACATGTCTGTGAGTGGCTGGAAAGGCCAGAAGATTGTGTTAGATCTCCTGGAACTTTAGCTACAAGTGAAAAGCCACCCAACAAGGGAGTTGGAAATCAAAATCTACTCCTCTGGATGGGCAGAAATCTTTTTTAACTGTTGTGACATTTCTTTAGTCCCTAGGCATAGTATTTGAAAGGCAAAGCTAAGAAATGGCCTCTCTATCCTAGTCTATCATTTTTACCATGAAGCACATGGCACAGTTCTAGCTACTGGTGTATTGTTGAAAATGCTAAAGAAATAAGTGGAGGTTAATATTTTTAAAAATATTGTATTGTGAAGCTGGAGAGATGGCTCAGTAGTCAGAGCACTGACTACTCTTCCAGAGGCTTCCAGTTTGATTCGCAGCACCTACATGGAGGCTCAAAGCCTTCTGTACCTCTAGTTCCAGAAGATCTGATGCCTTTTTCTAACCTCCTAGGGTACCAGAAACAGACATGGAGCACAGGCATACACTGGCAAAACATTCATACACATAAAAATAGTCTTTCTAAAACTCTAATAATTCTTATTTTCAATTCCAAATTGGACTTTTGGGAAAAACTGGGGGAGGCAAGGCCCCACAGTATCCTGGACTGGCCTACTGTTTAAAATGTGTCTCAAGCTGGCTTCAATCTCACAACTCTCCTACATTCACTTCCTGAAGGCCACTCTGTTTAGCTTTTCATGTGTGCAAACTTTACACCAGTGATTTTTACAATTATTGCCATCTTTAGGGATGCTTGACTGACATTAGAAAAATGCAAAGGGCAGACGTTGTGCACAGAATTTACAGGTGTAAAAGCACCATGTGAGTTCAAAGTCTCCAGATGAAGAATTCCTGACAGTATAGGAAGCACTACATCAGCCTGCCAGTGTATATTCTCATCATTATGGAATTAATTTTTTTTTTACCAAAAGTAAATAATTGCTTGCACTGACTTTTACATATCAGTCATATGAACTTGATCACTATGACTCCAGCTCTGAGAATGGAAGGTTCTCACTCTTTGAGATATAACTAACCAAGTTCCTAGATTTGCAAGATTGACAGATTGCTCAAAAGTAAGTGTAAATTCCATGTGGCCTCTATGTTGAAAAAGCAGCCTGCCTCTAACACACACGTTTCCCTCTTATTTCAAAACTGATAAATAGATCATAATATTTGAATACCAAAGTCACCAACTAACCAAGTATGAACTATGGATGTGTGCGAAAGACCATGTTGAGGAAAATGTTATGGACCTCAAGAAGGTCCTGATATAATAGGGTGGGAAAAAACAAATATGGACTATGTCTTAGATACTTGTCTAATTCCTATAGCAAAATATTTGACAAAGCAACTTAAAATAAAAAATATATATATATTTCGGCTTATAGTTCCAGGAGGTACAAGATCATCATGTTGTATAAAACATGGCAGAAGAGTAAAAGTTAGCTGGTCATATTACATCCATAGCAATGAAGAAGAACTCAATGAATGCTTATTCACAAGTCTTTTTCTCCTTGGACTTAGCCCAGGACTGCAGCCCATGGAATGGTGTCACTCACACTTAGGGTGGGACCTCTAACATTAATTAACTTAATGTAGAGAACTTCACAGATAAATGCATTGGTGTGTTTCCATAATGTGGTGGTTTGAATAAGAATGGCCCCTATAGGGTCAAAGGTTTGAATACTTTGTCCTCAGTTGGTGGAACTCTTTGGGAAGGATTAGGATGCATGGTCTTGTTGGACAAGGTATTTTACTGGGTGTGGGCTTTGAGGTTTCAAAAAACTGCCATTCCCATTGTTCCTCTGTAGTTCCCACTTGTAGATCAAGATGTGAGCTCTCAGTTCTTTATGCCACTGTACCTTTGCAATGCCATCCTGGGCTCTAACAGTCTAAAAAGGTAAGCCCAATTAAGTATTCTCTTTTATAAGTTGCTTTGGTCATGGTGTTTTGTCACAGCAATAGAAAAGCTTATTGTACTGTCTGTGTGATGAAGGTTTAGTATAACGTGGACACATCCACTACTTTATGCATCATCCATAGCCACTTTCTCAATTATGATGGCTGAATTCAATAATTGTTACAGAGTCCTTGTGACCTCTCTCCAACATCTTAAATATTTACTTGGCCCCTTACAGAAGATTGCTGACACTTGCTCTAGAGGCATGGTTCTCAAACATTCATATCCCCATGCATGAACAAGACAGTCTGTTGAAATTCAGGTCCTGAATCAGTAAGTCTGTGTACTGTTGAGTTATCCACTGAGTGAGTGTTCCCATGTGTCTGAGGAAGGTCCATTAAAAAAGTTTCTCATTCTCACAACAGGGCAGCTCATATATCTGGCAGAGTTGTTGATTAGAAATAACAAGCTTAGAGTGTCTTGCACACAGTTGTCTTCATAAATACCAGCTGCTACAATAAATAGGATACTCAGTTCTTCCTTTTATTGAAAATGGATTTTTTCTCACGTAATATACCCTGATTACAGCCCTCCCACTTCTCCTAGTTCCTCCCCACCTCCCCTCCCATCTGGATCCACTCCCTAGCTGTCTCTCATAAAAACCCAAACAGGTTTCTAAGGAATAATAATAAAATCAAATAAGATAAAGCAAAAACTTGTTGTAGAATTTTAGTTTTAGTTATATATAAAATAATTGTTTCATGCACTGTTGGGTGAGGGGTGCCTAGGGCATTTTGTATTGTTTGCAGGTGTTGGATTTCTGTGGGGGTTGTTTAATTGCTAATGATCTGCATGCGTTATCAGTAGAACACCTGAGGAGTTCTGAATCAATAAAACATTGCTATAAAAAAGTCTCAGTCACGCGAGTGAACCCAGACGCAGCTTCCAGGTCAGGCAGAGCTGCTGCTTGGGAACACAGAATGGATGGCGTACTTCTTACTGAGCGTTTCCATCCTACCTTTCGTTGGAGCTTGGTGAATCCCATGAGTACAGGAACTTGGAAGACACGTGTCATGGGGCGATCTCCTTTAATACGGGTTTTAGAATACATTTATAGGGTGCAGGCAGGGGAGGGGTCATTGGTCCCAAGAATGGGACCCATTGGTTAAGGTAAGGGTACTGGTGCAGCCTCATCTGCACATGGGGACTCTATGCTTCCAACTACAGCATAAGTAAAGCATCAACCTAGCCACATTTCATATAGCTGGGTTCTGGCATGAGCTAAAGCAAGGAACAGCCGAGCTCCTACCACTCTCAGGATGAGACGAGGTTCCAAGCCAGCTTCGACTCACTCTTAACTCTAGGACAGTCCCACAAAACACCTGAGCTTAGATGCTCGGAATTCCACTGTCGATTGAGTATGGTGCTGGCCATGAAAGTGATTCCCTCTACTGAGGTCTGGTGGTTATAAGGAGGTCTTGCCTCCTTATCTTCCTTGGTGAGCCACCAAAGCAGCATACTGTTACAAAAACTAACTTATTGGAATTGGACAAAAACAAAGCAAAACAAAATCAAACAAACAGAAAAAAAGGACCCCAACAGAAGGCACAAGAAACAGAAGCCCTCCTGTCCGCACACTCAGGAATCCCCTTAAAACACTAAACTGGAAATGTAGTATCTACGCAGAGGACCTGGTGCAGAGCTGTGCAGGCCCTGGGCATGCTGCATCAGTCTCTGCGACTTCATGTTGGTTTAGAGGACCTTGTTTTCTTGGCGCTCTCCATCCTCTCTGGCTCTTACACTCTTTCTGCCTCCTCTTCCTTAGGGTTCCCTGAGCCGCCATGAGGGGACGGGTTTGATGGAGACAGCCCATTTAGGGCTGAGTATTCCAAGGTGTTTCACTTTCTGTGTGTCTGGCAGTGGCTCTCTGTATTTGTTCTTACCTGTTGCAGGAGAAAGCTTCTCTGATGATGGCTAAGCAAGGCACTGTTCTGTGTATATACCATAAACTGGGTTAGATTCTTTTCCCCATTGGTTCTTCAATTATACGTCCATTATAGTAGCTTGATAAATTGTCTGTCTTCTCCATTGGATAAACATACAAATAAAAATCTTTATAGGCATTTTCTTAGTACTTAACCATTACTTGTACACAGTAGATGTTCAATAAATATTTGTTGAATGAATGTTTGTTTTATATTTGTTGCCTCTCCTTGACTACAAATTCTCACAGGATGGGACTGTGTTTCCACTTTGGGACCCTTGTCTATCACAAAGCCTGGTTAAATATTTTTAACATGCTAAATAAACACTGTTCTCTTTTGGGAGAATGACATTTTGCTCTCAGGATCCTTTTCCTTCCTCTAGAGAATGTCTTTTTCACAGGATTCTACTCTATTAGCACCTTTATTATGTGACTTTCCTGGATATCCCCAGGCACAGTCAAGCTAGTTGCTGTCATTTCCTATCTGGACCATTACAAAGCTCTAGTGAGGACACTTAATCTGTGCCTTTCACAGAGCACTGCCTTTTGAAGGACACCTCACATGCTTTAATGCTCTGCTGTCAGTTTAAAAACACACAATTATTTTTGGATAAGGAGTACTGTTTTAGTTTCTTTTAGTTGCTGTGATAAACATCATGATCAACAGTAACTTGGGGAAGCATGTGTTTATTATATATTAAGCTTCTAGGTCATAATCTGTCACTGAAGGACTTCAGGGAAGGAGATCAGGCAGGAGCAGAGGCATGAACCATGGAGAAAAACTGCTTACATATTTGCTCTGTTTGTGCTCAGCTAGCTTTTTATGTGCAGTCCAGGCCCACTTGCCTAAGGATTGTGCCGCCTACAGATTCCTGGGCCCTCCCACATCACTTATTAATTAAGACAATCTGTCATAGACAAGGCCACAGGCCAGTCTGATTTTGGCAACCCCTCAGCTGAGATTCCTTCAGAGAACTCTAGGCTATATCAAGTTGAAAGTTGAAACTAACTAGTACAGTCCCCATACTTTAATTTGTTCCAATGATGTGCAAATTCTATGAAAAACTGTGGCTTCTTCTCAGCATATAACCCCTTCCTTATATATGATTGTTGAATTCTTTACAGGTTTTCATACATAGAGAAATGTCTATAAACAGTTTCAGTAAGATTCCTCTAGATTATTGCAAGATATTTATATATGTCTAACAATAGTCACAGATCAAAAATTATTCCATTGAGTGCGTGTGCGTGTGTATACGTTTGTGTTTGCATGTGCCACAGTAAGTGTGTAGGGACAGAAGACAACTTTTGGGGGTTTGTACCTCCTTCCACCATTTGTGTTCCTGGATTAGAATCAGGTCAAGTGTCTTTACCTGATGAGACATCTCATCATCTGCCATAGGTCCTTCTTAAGTCACAATTGCCATCTTATTCAGTGAAACCACAAAGGGAATATTCTCAACCTTGAAGAACAGACTTTTCCAAATTCTGTATTCATTCAAATAATCTGATAGAAAACAAAGTAACTTATAGTTCATCTTCAAAAGGAGAGGCTTTGCTTTAAACAAATCCTGTGAGGAAACTGGAGCAGGGGATCATTCCATTCACCGTTCCTCTCATACTCAGAATTACAGAAATGGAAGCAGAGCTTTCACTTCGGTAACAGCACTACAGGGCTGACAGAAGAATGCCCCTGTGCTGAATAAGAAAGTGCCCTGTGAGACAAATACATGTCCTCTCCTCTTGGGTTGGTGTACACATGTAACTTAGTTGTTGTTCTTGCTAATTCTGTTCAGTGGTGAGGATTTATTACAGACCTTTGTCTCTAAGAGTGTGTGAAACTCACCAAAGTCAGTTACAAGAGTCAAGTATCCTTAATTCTCACATTTGGATACAGGAGACAGAATATATAGTTCATTGTGTGATTAGGAACAACTGGGACTTAATATACCAAATTCCATTGAGTTGTTTAAAGTAGTACTGGTTCAGTGGCCGTGTTTTCTTGTTCTTAAAGTTTTAATAAGGACATGATGAGCATTGAATATAAAAAGCTGAGGGTTTTCAGTCAGGAATTGCCACATATTAATATCAAGACTATGTTGTTTTCATTACTGCCACAGTCATTATCCACACTCATTACTTTAGGGCTTAGAAGTTTCCAGGGTGCTTTAGAGTTCATCATATTGATTGTGTTATCTAATTTCTAGAGAAGTGTAACTGTTACTACTTTTCACAACTACATCATGGAGATACTCTTAGAGAAACTGAAAGGAAAAACTTAAATGGTATAAACAAATTGCAAAATATAAACACTATAATATGATTAGTTTAGGAGAAAATAGTATAAAATTTCAGAAATACATGAATTATGAATATTAAAGAAATCAACTTGGGCTTGGAGTTCAGGAAGGTCAGACAGAGTTTTAGTCCAGGAATTTGCTTCCTCTGGCCTAGCTGGAACTAATCTAATTAATTAATTAGATTGATTTTTTTATGTCGGATCCATGGGATAAACACAAATAGGAGTTGGGAGTGAATGTCTGCTTATTGCTGGTTGCAAACTGAAGTGCTACCCAGAAGCCTGGCAAAAGAATTTCTTTCCTTATAAAATGGGTGGAGGTCCTTTAAAATAGAGACCTCACCAGTGTTTCATTTAAAATAGAGATATCTGCAGTATCTCCTTAAAAATAGACCCCCTGTCCAGTGCTTGTTCATAGGTTATTAAATACTTAAAGCCCTTTTGAAGAAATGTTAATAAGAAGCAAATTGTTTAACAAGTGAAAAATTTCAATGTTTTACTAAGACAACTTTGGGATGAGTCCAAATGAGGTACCTCCATTATTTCAGGCTCTCTTGAGGGTAATGTCTTTTGCCCTGAGAAACATTACTTGTACTTAAAAAAATTTTACTCTTTTTTATTGATTACATTTGATTTTTGACTTACTCTCTTCTTCCATCCTCTTTTTCCCCACCCCCAGATCTCCTTCCAACATACACAACTTTTGGTATTGCTCTGTGACCCACTGGTTTCAGCCAGGACCATCTCCATGGCCACTGGTTGATAATTATCCTTTGAAGCCTGATGGGATCACTGTTGAGTACACAACTGTAGGGAATGACTGCTCCTCTTTCAGAATCTATCAGTTGCTACCAATTCAGCCATAAGCAGTAGAGCCACATGTACCGCCCCTTTGCCACCCAAGATTGGTTATTGACAGGGCCTGTGTGTACAGGCCCAGTGCAGGCAACTACAGCTGTTGTGATATCATGTTTGCAATGGCTGGATCATGTGGCAGGTTTTGTGAAGAATATGTCTTGTGATTTGAAAAACGGTTATTATTAAGGCATTAAATTCCTTTCTGCTACCAAAATTGGAGCAGACAGCTGGATGGATACAATCACATGGTCTTTTGCAGAAGTCCCTGTTATCACTTCAGAACCTAGCAAAAAGATGGGAAAAATTCCTATCCCTGCCTTCTCTGCCTGCCATTTCCCACTGTTGAAAACAACCACAAGAATCTTACATCTGTGAGGAAGACTTGCTACTACTTCTTTTACCATATAAGAGTGATGCATGGGCATACTCAGATGGCCAATGCTCTTGTGTTTAAGAGGTTGTACTCAATAAATTTCTCCAATGCCAGCTAATTGAAAGGAGGAAGGCATGTAAAATACTAGAGAATGAAACTGAAAAGGCATTCCCTCTCTAGAACCAATTTAGTAGAGACTAGTTTGCAGCTTCTCTTTCCTAAATGTATCTCCAATCTATCCCCTATCTTAATCTTCTGTCAGTCTTCTGTTCATCATTCCTGTTTGGTTACTGAAAGAGCTTCCTCACCACACTCCTTGTTACCTTTGCTGCCCTTCTGAAGGCTAGTCTCCATCTACTGGTCAGGGAATCCTTCACCATCTTCCATTGAAGTGTTGTGGTCTGCTTCAAACTGTGTGATGGTGCCTGAACTTATTCTGTATTCGTAGAAACCAAAGTACATCAAAAAGTCTACTTAGGTAAGACTGCTACCATTATATCTCCTCTTGCTCTTCTCCAGCCTATTCTCCTTTACTGCCTCTCAAGTCTTTCAACACGACTAGCTCTTGCCTCAGATATTTCATACCATTTTTCCTTTTAAATCATAGTTAACTTGCCCATTTCTTGATCCATTCAATTCAACTTTTGAAATATTTCATTGCTTTCACCATGGGATAAACATCAGTTTGCCATTCTATATTGCGCTTGATGTGGTAAGCAGCATCCTCTAGGAAACATTTCCTTCAGTGTCCTACTTCTAGTGGAGTAGCAAGCTGTTAGTTGGTTAGTTGTCTTTGGTCTTCTTGACTTGAGAGGCAGTTCCTTTCTTCTATCCTTTTCTCATGTACTTTTCTTCTTTATAAGATTTGCTGCCAACTTGATCTCCTCTCCTTCTTTTTCCTTCTTCTTTCCTAGATTTATCTTTTCTATCCCTTGCCTGTTGCATTTACTCAGTGTTTAGCTTACAGTCTAAGTAGCCAGTTATAATTACTATTGGAAAAATGATAGCCAGTCAAGATGCCATATGTCTGTAATTCCAATATTTGACACACTGAAGCAGGAGGATTTCTGTAAGTTGAAGGTCATCCTGGTTATATAGTGAACTTAAGGATAGAGAATAAGACCATTCACACATACACAGACACACAGACATAAACAACACACACACACACACACACACACACACACATACTGAGAGAGAGAGGGAGGGAGATAGATAAAGGAAGGGAGGGGGGAGAGAGGAAGAACACTCACAAAGAAAAAAGGAAGGATGGAAGGGAAGGAAGTGATATTCTAGATTTACTTTAAAAAGTAAACAAAAGGTTGTATTCTCATGTGTGAAAAGTGCAAATCTATGATCTTTGAAAGGAAAAACTTTAAAGAACTATCATCTGTTTGGAAACTGTCATAAAGATGTCTAGATTTGCATTTTGTTTATCTATTGCAGAACAAAAGCCCCACTCCCACCCACCCATGTAGCTGTTTAGCATTGTTGTTACTCATCTTAATTCTGTGGGCTGAGTCAGTACAGGCTATTCTTCTACTAGAAGTTCTTGTGGGAGAGGGTTGCTCATGCAGCTGCAGTCAAGTGGATAAGAAATGTCTTTCATTCAGCTGTTTGGCACCTTAGTGGAGATGGCTGGAGACAGGTTACCTGGGATGAGGGAAAAACTAGGCTGCTCTTTCATGTAGCTTTTTATATAGTTTTATCACTGTTAAGTCCAAAATCACTGCTAGATCAGCACATTAAAAATCACTGGAGTCAAAGACTTTCTTCTAGACCAGTCATGGCATGACTTCTGTTATATAATATTGACTAAAATCAGGTAGAATAAAGCAGATTCAGTGTAAGAGGAAGTACCTTAAAGGCATTAATATAATGAGGCAAGTTTCATTTGGAGCCATTTTTGGAGATTCACCACCACACTGGGTAACACAATTGTGTACTTCCTAGTATTTCTGGCTAGTGACTGGGTGGTCTATTTCCTTGATCCCCTCATTCTTATTCTAATCATTGACTAATTCTTAAAATGGAATAGGAGAACATATTCTGTACACTACAAAGGAGCAAAGATTTTTGAGACATAGGTGTTTTTCAAAAGCTTTTTGAGGTATAATTGATATACAAAATTTTACACTCAGTGTATCCATTTTGCTGAATTTTTTTATTGCATGAATCTGAGTCCAGAGGGAATCTATTGAAATCTCCAGGTTTCTGTGACCTGAAACAAAGAATTTTCCAGGGGCACATGGGTAATAATATAAACAGATCATGTACAGCAAGGTATTCCAAAGACAGAAAGTGGCAAAAGATCTGGGGAAGGTTAAATACTCTTTGGTTTCCAACTATGGTGGAAAAACTGTATGAGTTCTTTTAGATAGCAGCCCCCTTCTTTGGCATTTGTAAATCTTGCATGCTTGGTTTAGTTACATAAAGCCAGCAGTGGTAGGTGATGGTTGTGGTGGGGAATTCTAATCTTCCTTTGCCAGTTTGTTTCTTTCATGTGTTAAAATCTTGATTCTTCTTTCTCTACTCTCTATTTTTCTATTATGTTTGGACACTAATGCTTTTATTACCATAATCAAGGTTCCCTAAACAGAGCCACCTACTAATATCACCAGATCTCAGGATTTGGTAGGCACCTCCAGAGGGATTCTGGTTTTCTGTGTTCCAGAATAAGGGACATAGAGACATATAGATACCAGCAACATTTAGAAAACATTTTTTCCTAGAAGAAAATACACATCCAAATAAGAACAAAGGCTGGAACAGAGAAATAGTTTGGTGATCAGTGGCAAATAGTATACAAAGGGTACGGGCGTTGATTTTGGGGTCATTTTCATAGTCCGGGAGTTCTCAAATACGCTGTCTGTTACATTTAATTACGTATACAACTTTATATGTCTCATGTCTCATTAGGATTTTAAATTTCCACTTGGGCCTGGAGGATGGAGGTAGAGGCTTAGAGAAGGGACCTTCCCCTCCTAATCAGCCTTGGACTCCACCTCCTGTTTCCCTGTAAACACAGTAATTTTAATAAATGGAAAATCTCACAACTAACCCTCCTGAGACTTTGAAACACCATGTGCATATAGGGAGGAACCATCACAAGTTTGTCCTTCCTTAATATTTGAAATATCACATGAAAGGGATACAGTTGGACATAGCCCAGCTTTCTCCAAGCCTATTAAGGCAAAGCTATTTCTTCCTGAAAAGCATGAGAATTTTATAGATTCACTTTTATTTAATTCTTTTAGTCTATTCTGATACTTGATTTTTGGTGGGATTTGAATTACGCCTCTGTCCCTGGGTAACAGCATGACATTCTAAACTGCCCAAAAGATTAGAACATCACAAAAACACACTATTGCCTATTTCCTTAAGTATTAATCCAGATGAGCCTGCTTACAGATCTTTCTCACTGCTAAGGCTGCCCATTTTCCAACTCAGGAAGTATAATGATGTCTTTTCCTCTTTCTATTTCTTCTTTTCAGATACTGGCTAAAATACTAAACTCTCTGTGTGGTACACTGGACATCTTTAGTGCTTCTCTAAAGATTCTCTCTCCCCACTACAGTTGATCTCAGACTTCCATTGTAAAACCTGTCTACTTCTTTGACTTCTGACTTAGAGTGCAGCGTATTTCGTCATATACATCTCCTTCCTGCTGATGGTTACCAAGACCTCCAGCTTGCCTGACTTGTTGTTTTTTTCTCAAGCTCTAGCAGAATTGTTCTTGAGTTGTCCCAAGAGTCTGTTTTAAAATTCCTTTTTTTTTGAGACTAAGAACCTACAAAAATGGAGCCGGTATTCCCTGGTGCATTTGTAGGAGATATTCAAAATAGTCAAAGGTATGGATGCAGAAAAAAAAAGAATGATAATTTCCAAGAACTGAAGGAAAGTGAATTATTGACCAATTGATATATGCATCTGCTATGCAGGAAGAGTTAAGTTCTGAATATGTACTGTATAATATAGAACCTATTTTTAATAATATGGTACTATGCATTTAGAATGTTAACTCTCACCTATTTAACTCATGAGGAAAACAACATTCATGTTCCTTTTGGCTATGAGAATTTTCCATTAATCAATTGTTACAATCAGCTAATTATTTTCCCTTAACTTATAGTCAATGTTTTTGCTAAATTTGCTTTTAATACATTGTGAATTTACATGAAACGTGGAAGTAGTGCACAATGGTTGTCAGAAACTAAGTATACTCAAAGATAAAGCTCCGTGTTAATATAAAATTACAATTATAATCACCTAAATTAATGGGAAATTAATCATCATTCAAAATCTGGGCATGACATTTTCATTACTGAATAATTATTTTGTATGTATTAAAAGTTGAGGTGGAATGATAATGGGCATATAAAAATGACAATAGAAAAGTCCAGGGACATTCATACTATCTATTGTCAAAGTAGCTACAGTACATTATCAGGCACATTTAAAAATATATCATTTGACTATATTAGATGAGATTAAAATATGGGCATATTGTACATCACTTTTATTCTTAACAGTTACATTATTCTTACATCTTTGTCTGATATTCTTGTCAAATATTGAAAACTTTGTGGATGAGAATAACTTCATTCTAAGAGAAGAAAACTAGCAGTCATTATGGATATAAGTGTATTTATTAACATATTTCTGAGTCCAATCATCTTCACAGAGACTGTGTGACTTTTAAAATAATAGGCTAGCAATATTTGAGGAACAAATTAGACATGTGATAAATTTTGAACTTACTTTATGAATTTGTCATGTCTTCCTTTAAACATTCTTCTAGAAGAAAGATCACTTGATTGATTTCTTTCCTTAAAAAGCAATTTGAGGAATTTGGACCATGTTTCCTAAAACTGTATTCATAATGCTTAACACTTTGTTTTTAAATCACAAAAGAATAATTTTATCTTAGATCTGTGAATATATGACCCAGTCCCATGAATAATTTATGTGTGATGCGTTAATATGTGGTTGTGTGTATGAACAAACAGTGTGATTTAATATTCTAGATGAAATTTGACAATAGTCTTTATAAGGGAAAGTAAGCACTTTTTTACTTTTTGATGCAGAAGTTAAAACTAGAGCGCTTAGCTGGTCGGTGGTGGCACACGTCTTTAATCCCAGAGGCAAGTAGATCTCTGTGAGTTCGAAGCCAGGCTGGTTTACAGAGTGAGTTCCAGAACAACCAGAAGTACAACAGAGAAACCCTGTCTTGAAAACAAAAAATCAAATCAAACCAAACCAAAACAAAACAAAAAATCTAAAAAAACTTGGTAGGGACTGAATAAATATTTGTTATGTAAAAAGGAATGTTAGAGGCTGTAATGAAAAATAGAAAAATGCAGGATTTGCTGTCATCCAACAGAAGTTGACATGTTGGGGAACTTGGAGAAATAAATTATCTAAGATTTGGGTCTCTTTCAAGATAAAGAAGGACTAATAATACTTCCTTCTTAGAGTTGTGCTAGAGACATAAGCATTGAAGTATGCAAAATGTATAACACCATGTTTGGAAAATGGTAGTGATTCAATACAATTAAGTGTAACTGTTGTTTTTGTTGCTATTATTAGCATTGTGTCTATGATAATTAAGGACTGGTATATATTTCAGCTTTTGTAGGATAGAATCTGTTGAAGTGCTAAGCTCTGCTGCAGTAATGAATTAGCTCTGAAATCGAATGTAAATTGGAGGAATGTGCTGTGCACATGTACCAGAGGTGACTCAGTAATCACACTGTCCATTATCTGATTCTGCCACTCCAAATGCATGCCCTATATAATGAGATGTTGTGGGAGGGGACGCCTAGGGAATCGTGTAAGTACTGTTTAGTGCTTGAGTCTACAGGTGACAAAACCCACTCCTGTTCATATTTCTCTTATTTCAACTAGTTTGCATGTTCTACCTTTAATGTAAAGGTAATTCAAATGCACTCTTCTCCATAATTTATGGTGCACACTTAAAGCATTCTACACACCTGGGAAGGAGGACCGACAACAGGTGTGCTTCATGGGACTATTATGGGGTAGTCATTCGCTGGTTTCTTATTAATTGATGATGAATGATTATTCAGTAATGATATGTTTAATAAAGAGCATATGTTCTGAAGAATGTACCATCCGACAAGGTCATAGTTGCGTGTGTTAGTATATCCCTCACATTATCCCAAGATGGCAATGGGTCATGAAAAAACAGCCAGACATAAGTTAAGTACCAGACTCACAAAAATCTCTCCATACTGCCCCTTCCTCTCTCCCCATAAGTCCATATTTCCTCTCCTTTGTTCTTCTCCTAGCCAATCAGAGACAGCCACCCAAGCCCTTCTCTAACTGTACCTCCCCTTCTTCCCTTTCTGCCATTTACTTAAGAGCCACATCTGTTTCCACTTTCTCCAGAGGCACTCCTTTGTCCCCAGGGCAAATATCCTTTGTCCCTCATTCCTTTCCCTTTCCTCCTGTCCCCTGTCCCTGTTCCATGTTCCTTGATCCCTTGTCCTTTGTCCCTTTGGGGCAAATAAATCTCCTATGTGCTAAGAGTATGGTGTATGGATATGTTCTTTGCTGCCTCTGGTCCTTTCAGTGGGAACATTGTAAAAGAATTTACATACCCAAACTAAAGTAGCAACAGTGTCATCAGGTAAAATAACCTATGGAAGCACTGTTGTAAATGTGCTGCATCATTGGTTGTAACATCATTATGTTTATAACAGGACAGTATTTATTCTCATGCAAAATGTGTGAATTAATTTCTGTTGTTATTTGTCTGTGAATACTTGAGTGATATTCAGGGTTAAAGCTACAGTTGCAAAGTTTTACCCACATGACCGGTAAAATGTGTCTTATTTTTCTTTGTGGATTTGCTACATTCATGTTGACTGAACAAAAGCAATGAATAAAAAGCTCAGGGATAGACTTTTACATAAATTTACCTCTCTTAATTTCTGTTCTTACTTGTTAGCCTCCATGAACAGTTTTACTTACTTGTTATTACATATTTATACTTTAAATATTTTTTGTGATTTTTCAAACCAGAATTGTTATCTATTTTTAATGAAAAATATGTTTTAAGTAGAAAGCTTGATCAGTGACCACATTTTAGTTCTTAAACAGTTAAAATTTATTAAGCTATGAATAAATGTAAGCTTACTGACCAAACTCAAAGAAGAAAAACTGAGGTACTGTGTGCAGATGCTATAGAACATGACTAAATATTCAGAAACAAAATAGTATATTCACATTTGGTGATAGATTAAATTTGAAATATGAACATATATTAAGATCATAAAGGTTACTAAGGAGGTTTGGAAAATGATGAATGTCTTGGGGCCTACCAGCTGACTCAGTGGGTAAAGGCTCCTGATAGACGTGACAAGCTGCACTGAATCTCTGGGACTCACATGGTGGAAGGGAAGCAACAGCTACAAATTGTCTGTCACATGTGTGCCATGCTGCAGTGCACGTGGTGGCAGCAGTAAATGGACTTCTGTGGTTACAAAACAGTACATGGAATTGGGAAGGACAAAGGGAAATTTGGAGAGGAGTTATAAGGATGGAATAAGGGGGTGGATTAAGTCAAAACACATTGTATACCTATACAAAGTCCTCAAATAAAAAATAAAAATATATTTTAAAATAATTTATAAACATGAATGGAATGCTAATAAATACAATTGATATGTAAAACTCAATGTATTTCATTAATACCTACACATGAAACTATATTTAAAAGATAAGAATTCAAATTTGAAGAAAATATTTACCATTAATTAGATTAGGTAATTTCTATCTATCTTATTTTCAAAGAATACTTTGAGATTAATTCCTCTTTAAAAATTACTTTCTTGCTAGACAGTGGCACACACCTTTAATCCAAGCACTCAGGAGGCAGAGGCAGGCAGATCTCTGTGAGTCTGAGGCCAGCCTGGTCTACAGAGTGAGTCCCAGGACAACCAGAGTTACAACAGGGAAAACATGTCTGGGGGGAAGAAAACAAACAAACAAGAAACCAAGCAAACAAAAAAATCTTCCTATATTTTTAAATATACTGGGACCTTTAAAATCTAGGTAACTCAAAATTGTTTTTTCACTGGCATAGGTAGCTAAGAATATTTTCTTACAAACTCTAAAGTCCTGATTTTTTTCTACAATTGAGTTATTTGGCAAAATTTAATTCTAAATGTTATAGAACTAAAGAAGAAGATAACATCTAATAGTTTGTACTATGCTCTATTTGATATCAGTTCTCAGAAGTGATTTTAGGGCATCAGTATCTGTAAACTGTACCTTACCAATGCATGTAAATATTTGTTCAATGTAAGCATATCATTTCTGATATGCAGATAAAGCCTCATGACATTTTACTTACTCCCAGTTCATATTGCTATTCTGAAACTACTCTCAGAAAGAGGTTCTGGAGCCTACCAACAACATTTTGAGTTATGTGTAATTGTTGCAGTAGCTATATAAAACTAAGTGTCCTTTTATTCTACAGATAAAGAATAGTCAAATAACTCACACGGGATTCAACCAGAGTTCTTGTTCCTGCAAAATCAGTTTCTTGGAATTAGTCTATATGAATATGTTTGATTCTTATTGGAGACAATGAAAGACACTTCCAAGTTATTTATATGGAAAATAGATTTAATATAATAAATTGTCTATTTTAAGCATGACCAAAAGTATGAAAATGTCAGTCTTGGGATTATGCTACACTAAGCAATGCTTATGATTAGGCAGAAGACAAGGCACTGGATGATGGATGTTATCTTTCCAACTGTTGACCCTCTAAATGCAGGAATTTGATTGTTCTGAAAAACCAAACCAAAACAAAACAAAAACAGTGACTCTCATTCGCCCTTTCTTTCTATCACTCTAACATAAACATCTGTGGTAAGCGGTCCCTCTGGATATGCTAGCTTGAAACATAAGGCACCCCATTTTTGTTTAAAGATCCATTTCTCTCCGGCCTTACTGGACAGAACTCGGACTAAGGTCAGATAGCCCGAAGCCGCCCAGTTCTGGGAAACTGCCTGCTGGACTAAATTAACTTTATTGCTTCCTCATTCTATGGGACCTTCCCACCCACAAGAAGCCCCTAGAGAAAATCTTACAGTTGCCTTACTTCCTTATTGCTCTGGGACATCCTAACACTACCGGATAGACCAGTCCACCTGCTAGATAGAATTACTGTAGCAACCTGCTTATGCATTCCTCCCTCCCCTCCCCACCTGAGAACTTCTTATAAATACTGATACTTGTATTCAATAAATTTGAGGTTTGATCGGAAAATCGTCTTGCCTTCCTTTTCGTGTCCGTGATCCATACCCCATTCCCACGCCCTATCCTAGGGTCCTGATTGAAGATCCCGAGGGTCGAGACAAACATCATTGTACTTGTTTGGTGAAATTTTGCCATAAATTAGGCATTGAAAACTTTACTTTCAATGGAATATTGCACAAATCAGTGATGGTTAATTTTCACTGCAATTCAAATTAAATCACCAAATAATGGTGGAGACAGAGCCCCAACTCGACCTCTTTTGTCACAAAATGAAGCTTTCAGTACTGGGAATGGGTTACATCTAATTAAGTTATTAACCAAAATGGTCCCAGAGGAATCTCCAAACAACCCAGGCTATTGCCAAGACTCCACAAAGTAACAGCAAGTCCCTGCTGCTGAAGACAACAACCACACGGGGCTAGTTTTGTTAGCACAGGAAGATACTTTGCAGGCTACCAAAAGAGAATTGTAAAGGCCAGCCATATTCCCATACCAACCCAGAAGCTATCTCCAATTAATAACCACTTACAAATGAAAAATTCAGTTTTCTCCAAGGGAGTCTCACTGGGGAAACGAACCACCCTGTTTTTTTCTTTTCAATTTTTCTTCTTTGATACAATTTACACATCTTGTCCCCAGTCCTCCTCTCCCTCCACCCTCCCAGCTCCTTCCAACTTCTATCTCTCCCAGATCTACCCCACATCACCCTCCACAAATTTCCCTCCCTATGTTTCCCTAGAAAAGAACAATTTCCACCAGGGTTACGGCACAATTAGTACATGGCAAAGCAGGATGGAAAGGGGCCAGGCACCAATCCCTTTATCAGTGGTGGGCCAGGCAGTCCTGGAGGAAAAAAAAAAGAATCTCAAGGGCAGATAAAATGTCAGAGCCACCCCCACTCCAGTCTGTAGGAATTTTTCAAGGACACCCATTCAAACAGCCACAAGATGCAGGTTCCATGACTATGGCTTCAGTTTCTGTGCCCCCTAAGAGTACCTGTCAGTTGACACTGGGACTTGTTCTCCTGGTGTCCTCAGCCCCTCTGGTTTCCACCACCCCTCTTCTCTCTCTTTCATCTGGTTCCCCGATCTCTGTACGATGTTTAGACCTGGGCCCCTCCAGATGCTCCTCTCAGCTGCTGAGGGGGGCCTCTGTGTTGAGGACTGGGTTAGGTACAGATCTATAAGCAAAGCATGGCACCATTAGAAATCATCTTCGGATTATAGTGTCTATAGCTCCTGGCCTGGCCTGTGGTTTCAGGCAAGGGTTCTCACCTTTGGCATGGAGTTCTGCCTTTCTGTTGTCAAAGAGGATCTTGCAGGGAGAATAGGCCATAAGTTGGGGGTTTTGTGGCTGAGATGTTTTCCCAGTCTCCCCACAGGAAGCCTTGCCTGGCCACAGGAGATGGTCTGTTCATGCTCCCTATCCCCAACTACTAGGGATCCTTGCTAGGATCTCCCTCAGATTCCACTGAGTTTCCACTACAGTAAGTCTCCCAATTCTTGTTGTTTCATGTTGTTTCTCCATATATTTTCTTCTTCCATTCTTCAAGTCCTCCTGGTCCCCTCTGCTCCCATACTCATTCTCCCCAAACCCACCTGCACCCTCTGTTCAATTTCTACCGTACAAGGGAGGGCCCTGTGTTCCAACTGGCACCCTTCTTGTTGCATAGTTTTTATATGCCTGTGGGTACCAGTACCTTTCTCCTTTGCTTAGCATTTAGTATCCAGATATAGGTGAATACATATCATGTTTGTCTTTCTGGGACTGGGCTACCTCAGTCAGGGTGATATTTTCTAGTTACATCCATTTGTCTGCAAAGTTCATGTAGTCATTTTCTTAATAGCAGAGTAATATTCCATTGTGTAACTATACCATAATTTCTTTATCCATTCTTCAGTTGAGGGGCATCTCGGTTGTTTCCAACTTCTGGCCATAAAATAAAGCTGCTATGAACATAGTTGAGCAAGTGTTCTTCTGGTAGGATGGAGAGACTTTTGGGTATATACTCAGGACTGATATCTTGAGGTAGGGTCTTGAGGTAGGTTGATTTCCAATTTCTTAAGGAGTCACCACATTGATGTCCATACTGGCTGTATAAGTTCCCAGCAGCAATGAAGAAGTATTCTCCTTGCTCCACATACCTACCAGCATGAGCTGTCTTTTGTGTTATTGATCTTAGTTATTCTAACAGGTGTAAGATTAAATCTCAAAGTGTTTTTGATTTGCATTTACCTAATGCTTAAGGATGTGGAACATTTCTTTTGGTGTTTCTCAATCATTTGAGGTTCCTCTTTTGAGAATTCTTTGTTTAGAGCTATACCCCATTTTTAAATTTGATTGTTTTCTTGATGTCTAGTTTCTTGAGTTCTTTATATGGTTTGGATATTAGCATTCTGTCAGAAGTGGAGTTGGTGAAGATGTTTTCCTATTCTCTAGGCTGCAGTTTTATCTTATTGACAGTGTCCTTTGCCTTACAGAAATTTTCAGTTTCTTGAGGTTCCATTTATTAGTCATTGATCTTAGTGCCTGAGCTATTAGTGTTCTGGTCAGAAAATTATATCCTGTGCTAATGTGTTCAAGGCTTTTTCCCAGTTTCTCTTCTATCGTGTGTCTGTTTTCATGGAGATCTTTGATCTACTTGGACTTGAGTTTTCTGCATGATGTTAAATATGGATCAATTTGCGTTTTCACATGTAGACATCCAGTTAGATCAGCACCATTTGTTGAAGATGCTTTCTTCATTCCATTGTATGTTTTTGGCTTCTTTATCGAAGATCAGGTGTTCATAAATGTATGGATTTATGTCTGGATCTTTGATTTGGTTCCATTGATCAACGTGCCTGTTTTTATGCCAATACTAAGTGGTTTTTATTAGTATAGCTCTCTACAGCTTGAGATCAGGGATGTTGATAACTCTGGAAGTTGTTTTGATTTTCAGGATTTTTTTGGCTATCTTGGGCTTTTTGTTTTTCCATATGAAATTGAATATTGTCCTTTCAAGGTGCATGAAGTATTGGGATTTTGATAGGGATTGCATTGAATCTGTAGATTGTTTTCTGTGAGATGGCCATTTTTACTATGTTGATCCTACCCATCCAAGAGCATGGGAGATCTTTCCATCTTCTGAGATATTCTCCCATATTTCCCATCAAAGACTTGAAGTTTTTGTCAAACAAGTCTTTTACTTGCTTGGTTAGAGTTACCCCAAGATATTTTATGTTATTTGTGGCTCTTGTGAAGGGAGTTGTTTCCCTTATTTCTTTCTCAGTCCATTTGTCATTTGTATATAGGAGGGCTACTGATATTTTTTAGTTGATTTTGTAGCCTGCCACTTTGCTGACGTTGTTTATCAAGTGTAGGAGTTCCCTGTTAGAATTGTTGGGGTTGCTTATATATACTATCATATCATCTGCAAATAAGGATACTTTGATTTCTTACTTTCCAATTTGTATCCCCTTGATTTCCTTTAGTTGTCTTATTGCTCTAGTTAAGACTTAAAGTACTATATTGAATAGGTATGGGGTAGATGGGAACAACTTTGTCTTGTTCCTGATTTTAGTGGAATTACTTTGAGCTTCTCTCCATTTAATTTGATGTTGGCTGTGGGCTTGCTGTACATTGCCTTTATTATGCTTAGGTATGTCCCTTGCATCCCTAATCTCTCCAAGACTTTTATCATGAAGGGGTGTTGGATTTTGTCAAAGGCATTTTTTCAGCATCTAGTGAGATAATCATGTGATCTTTTTCTTTCAGTTTGTTTATGTGGTGGACTACATTGACTGATTTTCCTATGTTGAACCATCCCTACATTTCTGGGATAAAGTCTACTTGATCATGGTGGATGATCTTGATGTGTTCTTGGATTCGGTTTGTGAGAATTCTATTGAGTATTTTTTACATGAATGTTCATGAGGGAAATTGATCTATAATTCTCTTTCTTTGAATCTTTGTGTGGTTTGAGTATCAGCGTGACTATGGCCTTGTAAAATGAGCTTGGCAAACACACAGAACTCAAGAGCGTCTTTGGAGGTTCCTTGTCTCATGGTAAGGTTGTGTCAGAGTTCTTCCTTCCTCCCTCCCTCCCTCCCTTCCTTTCTTCTTTTATTTCTTTCTCCTTTTTTGGTGTTTGTTTGTTGTTTTTAAATTTTTACCTTCAAAAATTTCAATTTATTAATTTATTTCCTTTCATATTTTTATCTTATAGTATTTTGCACATATGTGCACATATATGCACACACACATATACATACATCATATATGTACATATGTATGAACAGGAATATATATATATATGATATATGATATATATACATATATATGAAAGCTTTCATCTTTCAGTTTTGTGTTTTTAATGGGACTTCTGAGTATGTGAATGAGAGGGTGGGTCACTGTGTATCTGTGTCTTGTGCGTTTTCTTTTGTTTCCTTCTGATTTTTTATTTTATCCTATTTCTTTGTGTTTGTTTTGTTTTGTGTTATTATTATCCCTAAGATGTCTGTTTTCTAAGGAGAGACAGACAGGGGTAGATCTTGATGGAAGGGGTGGTAGGGAGGAACTTGGAGATGTAGGTGGAGGAAAAACCACAATCAGGATATATTGTATGAAATAATGTATTTTTAATAAATGACAAAGAAAGAATCACCCAAATACTTTTTTTTAAAGGCAGGCTATTTCTGTTGTAACTCTGGCTGACCTGGAATTCATTCTGTAGATCAGACTGGCCTCAAACTCAAAGACATCTGCCTGCTTCTGCCTTCTGAGTGCTGGGATTAAAGATGTGTGCCACCACTGCCTGGCTTCTAAGTACTTCTTAATGCAAGCCTACTGCAAGAGCCACCAAATCCATCTCAATGTTCTGGACCTGTATAGGTATTAAAAAGCATACTCTGTGGTTTTTACCATCAGGGACATCAGGCAAATACTCATTAGTACAGATTCCTAAACACTAGTACTAAGCAAGGCTGAGGAAGCAAGTACCTGAGATTTCCAGCTTTTCTGAGGGAGAAGTGGCCCTGCCTTTTACCAAGCTTCAAGAGGAGGGACTTCCCATACATTGGGAATCCATATGTTGGGCTATAAGAATGAATGAGCAATGCCAATTACATTTGCATGAGGCTTTGCTATAGACACCTGTGTGTCAACTTTCTGTGTGAGATATTACCATGCAGTCATTCCAACAAGACCATATTGTTGCTGTTTTGTCATCGATATTGTTTACATGAGGAAAAAAGAAGGGTCTTTAACATGAAGTGGTGATTCAGGGGCTGTGTAGGAACTCTGGAGTGCTGCCCTGCTTTTGATCACATTTTGAGAGCAAGAAGCTGAACCTGAATTTAGCCCTCAGGAAAGATGACAACATAAATATGATAAAAGCTCAACTGTATCTTGGATAATTAGCATAAAATAGACTTTGGTTGTTTCCTAGTATTGCAATGTCTAGATTATGAATGATACTTAGGAATTAGAATACCTTAGAGGATTGCATTCTTTTAAGATGGCTCCTTTGAGGATCTGTTATCTTCCTTTACTTGCAGTTTAATTTACTTGTTTTATGTTTTCTGAAATAGCTTTTCTGCAGAATGAAGTCTGTATTTCTCCAACTGGGTGTGTTTATTCTTTACTTGCATAAAATGTAAGTTGATGCAAAGCATTCCATTTTTGACTGAATTTAAATATAAAGGTATATTTCTTCATCTAGGAGAAAACATCCCACATCCTCATATCTAATCAATTAACTTCCTATACTGACAGTTTTAGGAGGACAAGCCCTTCATATTATTCTGTGTATAACTAGATAATGACAATAGCACTTTTCATGTCACAATCACAAAAACTACTCAACTAAGTTTGATAATAGTTATAAGGATATGCAGTTTCTTTTTCTGTATCACCAGGGGAGAAATGATCAACGATTAGTATTCCAACTTTATACAAAGCTGTATGTTGGAAGTCAGTGGGTTTATCATAATAATGTTTGTAGGGAGTAGTACCTGGTCTTTTTCCATCTTGTTATGCATGCCCCGTAGTAACCCTGTGAGGACTGTTCTTTTCTGGGGAGGAGCAAGGGGGTGTTGGGGCACTGAGTAGATCTGAGGGATAGGGGAGATGGGGAAAGATGGGAAGAATGGAAGGAGGGAAGGAGGGGGCTTGGGATGTATTGTATGAGAGAAGGAAAATAAAATAAAATAAAGAATTATGTGGGCTATTTGTATTTTTAATCTACTTGTATTTGCATATGTTGAGAAAAGTTGTATTTGACATTTACAACTAGAAAAAAATCAAAATTATAAAATTATAATTGCTTATAGAATGCTTATTTATCAACTTTGTGCCTACAGCATTCCATGAATGATCACATTTGATGCTCACAACATATTTGATAGCTCTTATTGTTATCAGCTTCAGTTTATATGTATTAAAGTTAGCTAATATATCTACCTAGGAAATAGAAGTAGTATAAACAGTCACTACTGGACAAATGTAGGCTTCTCATTTTCTCTTTAATTCTGCAATTACTAATGTTTTCAATAAAACATGAGAATAGTCTACTTCCCAGAAATTTAATGAGTCATTACAACCAACAAACAACTAGACTCAATAATAGAGGAGAGAATAAAATGAGGTGAATGGTATGCTCAGAGCTGGAGGTGTAAGTTATAGCAACATATACTTAGTGTTTTTACATTTTGAGGGGAAATACCTAGGATAGAATGAACCAGATGCTGAACTAGACCTAGAGAAAGCATCAGTGACTAAGATTGAGACGTACTCAATCGGAAATGCTTATTGCCTAGTGGGGAAGGCAAATAACAGAAAATAATATCATTATAAATCTTCACAAGTGCATTGACATTGACAAACAAGGGGCTTAACTCTGGAAGGAAGGTTGATTGGGAGGATTTAGATACAGCCAGCAGGGAAGGATTGTCAATAGAGGCAATATTTATGCAGAATTCAGAAAAAGAAGGAGTTGACTGGATTGAGAAAATGGAAATAATCTTCCAAATAAACTGAAAAATATAAGTGGATGCTGGAAGACAAGAAGAAACCAGACTTTTGAGATATTGCAATAATATGGTATGTGTCTAGAGTCCAGAAACAAGAAGAGTGGGCAGATAGGAAAGAGTTATAATAAAAGATCTAGATTTTATTCTTGTTATGATGAGGGACAATTGGATGCCATAGAGAAGGTAATGACTGACTGATATGACCTAGGTATAAAACAAATCAATCTAGATGCTATATTGAAGAAACAGCTGATAATAAGGATAGAAACTGGCTGTGTCTGTGTCAACAATACACATTCAACCATGACTTCATTCGCTTGGGGCTTCCTCCACTCCCTACACCTTTACCTTAGGAGAAGAAAGTCACATTGCTCCAAATAGCTTTCCTCATTGCTCCATTTACTCCACTTTTTATTAATATAGTAGTTAACATATGATCTGCCAATAGCATTCCATATTCAGGAAGATTTGCAAATAGGTAGTTACCTTCATAAGATTGCAAATTTTGTGTCTTGACTCTTCCTCTTCACCCATACCTGCTTCTGTGTCAATCTAGAAAGTAGTTTCAATTGTGAAATCTAAAATACAGGAATCTAGCCATTCAAAAAGCAACTTTAACATTTGTTGTGGGAGATTTTAGTTATGGATAGTGTTCCAGTAAGCTGTCCTTGAAGCAAGTAAAGGATTCACTGCCTACCAGTAAACAAAGGAGTGGCTATACGGCTCGCCACAAGAACAGAACATTCCTTAGCATTAAGACAGATGAAGGTTAGACTCCATTGATTTGTATATTGGAAGGCTGGATGGAGACAGAGAGATTTGGAATAAGAAAGAACTAGGGCAAGGGCAGAAGGAGGGAGGAGACAGACAGCAGAGAACAAGGAAGAAGAAGCTAGCGAGCAGGGGGAGAACAAAGAGGAGAACACGGGGTAAGGAAGCCTTGGAGTGAGCTCTCTGCCTAGCTGCCCGGGTATAGAATTCCCTGAGATGTGACATGGTTTGTGATTAATAAAGAGTATTGGAAATTCAACCCTGGACTCTCCATTAAGCGCGATAACGTTAATTTAACAATCCTTATAAATTGCTAAAATGGTAAATAGCAGTTTTTCAAGAACTGACTATTGGAAGCCTATGAATTTTGGTTTAATATAGGTTATTTACAAATGATGCTGAACCTCATTCCTCTTTTTATTTTTTTGAATTGGGGACTCTACCAATTGAAAATACTATGTAAGGACACCATGCAGCCCCTTATTCCATCTACTTTTTTTTAAACTTCATTTCCAAGAATCAATCCACTGTGCTCACTGCTCAACACCCATGCACATCCTGGAAAGGCAGTGATGAGAAGTGCAGTGATGTGGAGAACATATCTAGATCATCCATTTACTGATAATGACTATTTTCCTAAGCAGCAAGAGCAATCAGTGGCTTACTTCAGGCACCAAAACTGGCACGTCAAATCAGAAGACACACAAATACTGACTCAAGAGAACCACCTTTTAAAATTGGAAGTACTTTCTTGACTAGGGGTGGGACTTCATGCCTACTTCCTTTCTCCATATGAGGATTTTACTTGACTTGAACTTGTGTGGGTCTTGTTCATGCTGTGAGAGTCTCTGTGAATTCACATGTGCACCAGCCCTATTGTGTCTGGAAGATGATTTCTTGGACTCACTCACCACCTCCAGCTCTTACAATCTTTCCACCTCCTCTTCTGCATAGATCTCTGAGCCCTGAGGGGAGGGATTTGATGAAGATGTCCCATTTAGAGCTTAGTGCTCCAAATTTCTCACTCTCTGCACACTGTGCAATTGTGGGTCTATGTGTTAACTATCATATATTAAAAGAAGAAAATTTCTCTGATGAGGGCAGAGCAATGCACTGATCAATGGGTATAGCAATACGTCATTATGAGTCATTTTATTGCCATGTTCATTTAGCAGAATGATAGATGCTACTTTTCCCCTGGCCCATGACCTACCCAGTCTAAGATTCTTGGTCACTTTGGCAGTGTCAAGTATGGATTTTATGTCATGGAATGGGCATTAAATAAAATAAAAGGTTGTTTGTCTCATAATATTTGTGCTACTATCATACCAGTAGATCTTGAAGACAGGTTGCTATTGTAGGTCACAGAGTTCATAGTTAGGTGACATTGATGATTGCTTTTCTCTTCTAGTAGTATGCATAGTACCTTTTAGCACATTGAACACTTGTCAAAAGGAATGAACATTTAGTTGGGCACCAGTTGGGTTTCTCCATGTATGATGACATAAGTAAGTTGTGTCTTCAGCAATCGATATTTCCTATGAGGTTGTGCTGGGTAACGACAAGATCTAGCTATACCATGCTTGAGACCCAAAGGACTCTACATTTTACTACAGAGAACTTGATGCTCCATGTTCATTGCTGCTCTGTTCATAATAGCCAAAAATTAGAGACAGCTTAGATGTACATCAACTTATGAATGAACCATGAAAATATGATACATTTATACAATGAAATATTATGCAGATGTTAAGAAAAATGGAATTCTGAAATTTGCAGCCAAGTGGATGGAGCTAGAAAAAAGAATCATTCCAAGTTAGGTAACTCCAACCCAGAAAGACAAACACTGAATGTTTTTACTTATATATGAATTTTAGCCTTTAAACTTTAGATATTTGTGTTTAATTTAGAATATCCACAGAGTTAAGTAGCTGATAATGGGCCACACAATGAAGGAATCTTTAAAGAAAGTGGGAACATAATATAGTGTTTTAGGGAGGGAGATAAAGGAGAAAGTAGAATAGGAGGATTGAATGGGATGAGGGAGTGAAAAAAGGAATATGTGGAGGTAGAACTAACGCTAAAAGGTCTTGTGAAAAGCCATATGGAAGCCTATTTCTGTAGAGGTTTCTAAAAATATAAACATATATGAAAGGACTTTACATTGAGTCAGCATATAATTGGAGAGACGCTGCAGTAACTAGATACCTCATGTTATCAAGTAAAATCCCCACTACCAGAAATGGGGTACGTTTTGTTGAGTGTTCCCCACTACCAGAAATGGGTTACGTTTTTTTGAGTTGTTGACTAAAGGGGTCCCCTAAATATTACAGAATATTGCCAAGATAGCTACTTTCAAATGCCATATATTTTCTCCACAGCTACTTTGTAATATGCTGTCAGCAGTATAGTCTGATACAGCATGATTCTTCAGCTGGCTAAATACAATTTGATAGCGAATGCCACTGTTTACCCTTTACTTACTAGAGGATGAAAAGAAATGGAGCTTTGAATCAGCATTTTGTAGGAATGCAATTTTTTTCTTTCTCAATTTTAAATGAAGGCAAGAGCTCATGTCTAGCAATTGGTAAATACTGGATTATACTGTTGACCTAGGAAAAGGTTAAGAAAATCATCTTTCAAAGCAAGTAAAGAAAAACACAATGGATGTTTTCTATGAGGCGGTAGTAGTAGTAGTAGTAGTAGTAGTAATAATAATAATAATAATAATAATAATAATAATAATGATAATATGTATATTTTTAGTATTGAAGATTAAATCCAGGGGCCACATGCATGCTGGTCAAGTTCATTAGCAAACACTGAGGTATATTCCTAGCCTCTTTCTTACTTTTGTATTTTATTTTGAGACAGAGTGTCACTAAGTTGATAGCAAATGCTAATTATACAAAGAAACCAATGAGTTTCCTATTGGCATGCTCATGAATGAGTATAATGTACTTTCATCATATCAACCTCTTTGTTATTTTTTTTCTGTCTCTGCAGCAGTTCCTTTCTCCTTCCTACACAGCTTCTCTTATACTTTTATGTCTTTTTTCCTGTTTAAATTCTAAATATAAGCAAAAGTCTGTGATAGTTGCTTTCTGATTCTGGCTGAGTTTGCTTAGTATGATGGTTTTCAATTTTACCCATTTTCTGCAAATGACCAATTTTTATTCATTTTATGGGTGAATAAAAATCCATTATTATATATGCCACATTTTCTTTATTCATTCACCTGTTTATGGACATCTTGGTTGATCCTATATATTTATTATTGTGAACTGTGCTGCAATTAAGATGAAACTGCAAGTGTCTGTATGGTCTTCCAGTTTAGATTCCTTCAAATACCTAGGAAGGCTGAATTGTCTGTAGTTACATTTTAGTGTTCTGTAGTTGTTGAAGTACCATCCACTAATATTTGCAGGGGCTACTCCAGCTTACATTTCAATAACATGCATAAGGGTTCAGAGGAATGACTTTTATGGCTTGCTAGTAGTTTTAAGATCTAAGGTCCAATATAACCTGTTCCAATGATCAGTCATATAAAAGTTTCTTTAGCAGAGACTATTTAATTTTCAAGAAACTACATTGAGTAATGGCGTAAACACAGCAGTGGTGCTTTACTCAAATTTGTCTTTTTGTTACTATGGAATATAAAAAATGTCACTTTTCAATTATGCCAGTTATACAAGAAGTAAAACCACTTTTGTAACTCAGAAACATACTCAAGAAATTTTAGAACCAGTGTATTATCTGAAAATAATATAATTTTATTACAGTAAGAGAAGGCATCAACAAGAATGACATATTACAACTTTTTAAAATGGATTTTAGGAAATGGCTCAGTAGGTAAAAGGCACTTGTCACTGAGTTTGGCGGTCTCAGTTGGACCCCAGGAACCCACATGGTGGAAGGAAAGAACCAACTCCTGAAAGTTTTCTCTCATCTCTACATACCAGCTATTCCATTCATGTACCTGTGCTTGTGTGCATGCACACACACAATAAACAAACACATAAATGTAAGAAAATAGTTTTAAATATATTTTACTTGTTTATTCTTAGTTTTACATCTGATTACAAGTATGTAGAAAAAATGTGTTCTTTATGTAAAAAACTGAATATAGTTAAATTTTATCTTTAACTTTTCCACAGGAGCTTTGAATTATATTTTTGCTTAGTATAAAATTACTCTGGTAATCTTTTTGTTATTGTATTTCTTTTTTTAAACTTTTTTCTTCTCTTATACAATACATCCCTATTTCCCTCCTCCCTTCTCTCCACTCCTCTCAGTTCCCCCATCTCCCCTCTCTCTCAGATCTAACCCACCCATTGACCCCACCCCACCCCACCATCTTCTCCCCAGAAAAGAGCATTCCTCCCAAGGTTACTGCTCAAAAGTCATAACAAGATGGAACAAGTCCAGGCACTTCTCCCTACATTAAGGGTGGACTAGGTAACTCAGCAAGAGCAAAAGGATCCCAAGGGCAGGGAAAAGGGTCAAAGACTTCCCCACACAATCTTGTGGGAGTTTTTCAAGAACACCAAGCTAGATAATCACAAGACATATTTTTGGGAACCTGCAGATTCCAAGTCTACCACTTGAAGCTCTGTGAGCCCCTAAGAGTGCTGCTTAGTTGACTGGTTCTCCAAGCTTTGACTCTGACAATCTTAATAATGGTTTCAAATGCCTTTCCTACTGAGGAGGGTTGCGGCTGGTCACCTTAAGTATGGGGATGTCTGCATATTTCTGTCATAATCAATGTTGATGGCAGAAATCATCTTCAATGGTGCTTTTTTTAATTACGCCATCCTTTTCAGGATATCTAACAGGTACCCCTAGTCTCCAAACAACAATATTTAAACAGGAAAATTTATGTCAAGCCTACCAATCTCCTGTATGCTATACAAATTTTGGCACAAAACCCACCAGGGACTCATGAGAATATCACATTTGGCATATAGGATTGTCATTAGGATTATTTGTTGCTGTGTGACCAGATATTTGACAGTAAGAACTCAAGCAAGGAAACAACCACTTTAGCTTGTGGTCTTAGAGATTTAATCCATAGTCATTGTCTCTGTTGAGGCTGATGAGGCAAAAAATATTGTGTTGATGAGAACATGTGATAAGAAGCAGAGATGTACACGAAACAGGTAAGGTACACAGTATTCCCAAGTACAAGGACACATCCCCATAAAACTACTTCTCACAGCCATTATTTTTTGTTTAGAATAGTTCCCCAAAATAGCTCCATACCAGATGGTCAGGACATAAGCCCACGGGGAATATCATACACTGAAGCCTTAGCAACATATGGTATGAAATTGTAAAGTTACTGAAAAAACCACAAGGAACAATCTCTAAACCAGGATACACAAAGCACAAGCAACCATAACAAAGATGAGATATCAAGTAAATTAATCGAAATAAAAACATAGAGCATTGAAAACAATCAATAACATGAAGAGACAACCTGTGAAATGTGAGAAAGTAGAAACCATTAAAAAAAGACTATGGGAAATCTTGTCAATTTGTCTTGATTTACTATCACTGCAGAAACACTTCTCTTGGTGGATAAGAGGGGCTTTCTAGAAAGGTCTGAGTTAAGGGGAATAGCTTGCCCTGAATTTGGAGCATCATTCCATGGGCTAGGTTCCTGGAATAAATAAAAGAGAAAGTGAGCAGAACCCAGCATTCAGTGCTGGGAGCCCAATACCCTGGCAATGTGGTTGAAGTCTGTCGACAAGGTTCCAGACTCCCTGGCTGGGAATTTCGGCTTACCAGCCCTTTCTCCCCTTTGCTGTAATGGTGACAAAAGCCCTTCATTATGGCCTAGTAATACCTCAGCTGGCTGGCGTTAGCCGAGAAGGAGGAGCGGCCGTTTTTCACTCAAAAGTAATCGTCATTGTCAAATATCTTGCAGGCTTCTAAGTCCTGGCATGCGTAAAGCTACCTATCCATATCGATAGTAACAGATAGAAGCAAAAGAAGCCTAGAGAGAGAAAAACTAATATGCACCAGACAGCCTAAAACTGTAAAATAAAAACCCTCTCTGCCTACATGGCACTGTGCTCTGTTTGAGGCAGACGGAGATGTTATTCAGCTGACAGTATTAAGTCCGATGCTCTTTCTTAGCAAAACAAGATAACCTCAAAGTTTGTAAGTCTGCAGGAGGAAGGACAGCCGGCTCCTCCCTCCTGGGCGTGACTACATCTATATATGAAACGAGTTCCTCTGAAGCCCTGAGCAACATCTACATACCAAAAAACTGTATTTGCCTTTTAAACCTCTGGCCAGAGCAATTTTCTCTCTTTCTGTTGTGGTCTCTTTCCCTGGTAATGTATATTGTAAGTCTCTCCCTCCTTCTCTTCTTGGTGTGGTTTTTCCACTGACAAGGCACATTGCATTGTCAGTCTGTTCCTCTTGCCTCTCTCTTTTCTTAATCTGTACACTGTTAATTCCCCTATTAAAAAGCCCTCCTGCGTTTTACTTCTAAAGCGTGTTCCACGTGTCATTTTAAAGCGCGATCGTGCATGTCATTTCCTCTGGTCCCATAAAAGAACAAACTACCCTGTTCGTTTATCATTCCTCATTTTTCCTGCACTCGCACTCCCTCCTATGTGGAGTTACAGTGAACCCACTTATGTGAAAGGCTGGTTCCCTCCACAATTCAGCTCTGGCTGTATCCTAAATGTACATGTAATGGGACCAGCTGAAACTGTGAGCCAAAATAAATTCTTAATCCTTCAGCCACCTCCTTCAGTTCTTTTGATACAGCAATGGGAAAGGAACTAATACAAGAGTACACATCTCTCATTAGAAAACAAACAGGCTTCTAAGGATTAATAGTGCAATAAATATAATATAATATAAATAGTATAATAATTGAAGACAAAAATAACATATTGTAAATGGACAAAATAGAAGAAAAAGAGCCCAAGAGAAAGCACAGAAATCAAAGACACATTTATTTGAGTACTCAGAAACCCCATAAGAACACTAAACTGGAAGCCATATATCTACACAGAGGTCTTGATGCATACCAATGATGTGCATACCAGTCTTGTGCATACTGCCTTAGCCTTTGTGCCTTCATATGTGTGTTGATCATGTTGATTTAGAAGGTCTTGTCTTCTTGGTATCCTCTATCTCCTCTGGTTATTACATTTGTTCTGCCTCCTCTGGGTTCCCTGAGCCCCAAGTGGAGAAATTTGATGGAGACATCCTATTTAGGGCTGAATGTTCTAAGGTCTCTCTCTCTCTCTCTCTCTCTCTCTCTCTGTCTCTCTGTCTCTCTGTCTCTCTGTCTCTCTCTCTCTCTCTCCTTCTGTCTGCATAATGTCTGGCTGTGGGTCTCTATTTCCTTTCAACTACTGTGGGAGGAAGCTTCTCTGATGATAGCTGAACAAGGCACTGATCTACAAATATAGCAGAATGTCATTAAGGACATTTTATGCAGTGGGTTTTTTTGTTTGTTTGTTTGTTTGTTTTTTAACCAGTAGTATTTGATTTTACCATAGGTCCCTGGGATATTTAGTATCAAGTTCTTGGTCACCCAAGCAATGTCAGGTATGGTTCAAGCTTGTGGAATGGACTTAAAGAAGATATACAAATGGTTAAAGGTGTACGAAAAGTTGTTCAACACCATGAATCACCAGGAGGAATTTTAAGTAAAAACAAAGTCATGTTTGTGACTTCACACCTGTAAAGATGACTATAGTCAAAGATGAGAATGGAACCTTTGTTTTGGCAGAATTGTCTAGGAAATACTACAGACAACAGTGAATGCTAGGAAGTATTAACCTTTCCCAGAGATGGGCTCCCTAATTGGTTATCCAATGCAAAGTAATCAGCACTGAAATCTTATGTACACAAACAGAAAACAGACTCAGGATGTTGAATTTATATATTTGTGCATATGCATTATGTGACAATGATAATCAAAGAAAAAGAGACCACCAATTTCAGAGGGTGTGGGGTGGGGCATGGGAAGGGTCGGAGGAAGAAAAGGGAAAGGGAAATGATGTAATCATATTTTAATTTATTTATTAAAATATTAAAAAAAGAACAGAACTCTTGTTCACTCTTGGTGAAACACGCATCACAAATACTGTGGAGAAAAGTATGAAGGTATCTTAACATTAAAAGCAAAACTACAGTAATAGCGAGCAATCCCATTCATAGAATGAAAATCAGCATGGTGAAGAGATAGTTACACATGTATGTTCAGTGCCACACTACTTACATTAGCACAATTACAGAAGCAACATAAGTATCAATGAACTGATGGGTAGGTCAAGAAAATATTGGTCACGTATATAATGGATGGTTACTCACATTTGTTAAGGAAATCCTTTTACTTGTGACCACATGGATAAACCTGAAAGGCATTGCACTGATTAAAATAATGAATTCATTGAAAAAAAAAACCCCACGATATACTTTTGTATGGAATGTGAAACAGTTAAAACTGTGGAATCAGAAAGCAGAATGATGTTTATTAGGATGGGAGAGAGTTGCGGGATTTTGGTCAAAAGAAAGAGAATTCAAGTATACTGAAGGAATGAATTCAATGTGGTAGGTGTAGTAATATTGATACACTATCTACTTGAACCAAGAAAGTATAAAGCCGTAGAGGGTGAGTTTAAATGTTTTCACTAGTAAAACGATAAAAGACAATGTAATGGGTATGTTAAGTAGCTGGAATTATATATGCAAGAATGAATATATATATATAGTATATTGTACAATATATACACAATTTTGTCAACTAAAAAAGAGCAGTGCTGTGTTTTATAATTTTAATTTATTTTTGAGATTATAATTTAATTGCAACATTTTTTCACTTTCCTTTCCTACCTCCAAACCCTTCCTTGTACCTCTCCCTACTCTCCTTTAAATCCACAGCATCTTTTTTAACAATTGTTATTAATACATATATGTATATTTAGTTATTAAGTTTGTGAAGTTGTAGAAATAACCAGAGCTTCCTTCATTATCTGTAAAATGGAATTGATTATCTATAAATATTCTAGGTTTCATGGAAAAGTGAAACATAGAAAATGAAGTTACCTTCTGAATGCCATGTAGTTGCACAGATGAAAAAGAGGCATCAGCTCTCAAGGCGATGTGTCATCTACATTATGTTTTCTTTTTGGCATATTTCCTGTGTTTCTTACAAAGCAGTATAATTTGAGCCATGAAGACAACAAAGCAGAAAGTACATATTAATTCACAAAATTTAATATTGATGCATAAGCAGCAGTATTTTTCTCAGGTCATTCTGTACATTGGTAGAAACACTGGGAATAGCTACATTACATTTTGAATAGCCGTTCTCTTTTGCGTAATATGTAATGAGAAGATGAGCTTGCAGCTGTTGCTTTGTGCCTTATTTAGATAATTAGATATTAGGAAGATTTCTATGATCTTCAATTTCCTTATCTATGAAATATAGGTCTTGATATTTCCCCTAGGAGGACCATAATAAAGATGAAGGAATATATATCTTCTGCCAATTTTTGCTTATATGTGAGATTGTAGTAGCAAGATTATCGTGTGATGCTTCAATAAGTAAACCACTATCATATAAAATGTCAAGGAGGTAGCACATTTTGTAAAACATGCAAAATTAAAGATACTTTATTAGAGTTATTGGAGTTCTTTACATAATTAATGTAATTTAATAAGATGTATTTTAAATATCTAGAATTAGATTATTTTTATAATGTGTGGAAAACAAAAGCTTGTTTTAATTCAGTTCCCATCCCATGGTATAATCACAGACAAGTGAATAATTGCTGCCATCAACAGACCTAACTGGAGGCAGGTATTCAAGTGTTGAGGCTTGCTTTCTTTACTCCAAGGCTTTGGATAGACTAGGCACACAAGAATTGGAGATCCATACATTGAACAGTTTTCCTGAAACTGGATGGTGACGATATTGAAAAGTTACCTCCTCACCAAGAGTGTTGAAAAAAATATGAAAGAGTGCATTTTTCTGCTCATGTCCTCTTTTAAGGAGATTTTAAGAAATTAATTTAATCATTGGCAACTTTATACATGCATACATGACCAACTGGTTGCACTCATTTTCCCACTCTTTCTTAACCCTCTCCCTGAAAGTGGCCCTATGCTTTTCCTACTAAGTCCCCATCACATTTTCATATCTTTTACTTTTATTTTGCTCCTCAACTACATTGCTCCACATCATGGCTGAGAAATTTGGTGTCTTTAATACAGTGAAGAGGCAAATGAACCTTCATTGAATTTCAGTTTTATATGGTGGAATCTAGTTGCAACTTTTTTTAAGATTAAAAACTGTGCATCTGTGTGTATGAAAGCTACATTTGTGAAGTCTTTCCAAAGAGGGTATCTGATTCCTTGTAGTTGGAATTACAGGTGGGTATGAACCACCAGATATGGGTTCGTGGAACTGAACTTGGTTCCTCTTAAGGAGAAGCAAGTACTCTGATCTATTTAACCATCTCTCCAGCTAAAGTTGAAACTTCTGATTCAGCAGAAAAAATGATTAGGATGCCCAAGAGGAATTTCATGGTAAATGTGAAATGAGAAAATCCATCCAGGTTTTTTGAGATAGGGCCTTGTGTACTGTCCCAGCACATGATATACTAATATTGCATCATCCATCTTACTATTCTATAATTTTCACTTGGTTCAGAATGTTTTTCTGAAGATGATAGGGAGATGATAATTAATGGATACACATTGTAAGAAATTTTTATATTTTCTTTGCGCTAGCAGAGTGGCTTATAGTATATGCAAACCTCATAACCAAAATTGAATTCAACAATAGTGAGTAACATCCAATACCAAAATAAAAGACTTATATTGCTTTTAATTCAGAATACAGGAGGATTGTCAATTTATGACTTGAAAATCATCTTAAAAGGATGTATTTGTAAGGAGCCGTTAATCAACTAGCCAGGTTCTAATTTATCAAGAGAACTATTCCTCATGAATCAGAGGTAAAATTGGAGAGTTAGGTTAGTTCTTTATAACAAAAACAGTTAATAGGGACAGAGTTGTGGTCAATAAGCAGTCTTTATAATTGAGTCTTAAGCTTCTGAGTTTGTCAACAATAATAAAGTGTGCAATTAGAAAGTAGTTAGGGAAATAATAGTTGTGCCTTTAATAAAGACTGAGACCCTTTTATAAACTCTCTGTAATTAGTTTTTGTGTGCTAGCAAATCTTCTTTGAGCCTTACAAAATTACAAGCCTTATCATATTTGAATGTTATTGATGCATCTATTTCAGATGTAGAGCAATTAGAAATGACAATTTAAAAAAGAAATACTGAAGAGGTAAAATTAGAGATAATTGAAAACAGAGAAGAAACATTTCCATTGTCCAAAAAATTGATAATGAAATCCAGCATGTATCTATAATTCTTCATGCCATTCTGTGACCTAATACCAGAGCAGTCAATGGGAGATATTATCCATATAACCAGAATTACTGCAGGAGGTTCAACTGATTTTCCTTGAAAGATTCAAACATTATTATTGGAAATATTAATGATGTGTGTATTGGATCATGAATTCAGCCACTTGCTTTGATTTTGTTTAATAGGAACAACTACCTCAGTGCTGCACAGCAATGATAAATTATGATTTATCAAGGTGACAAATCATAATTGAAGCAGTTAATTAAGTGTACAAAATTTGATTTTCTTAGCAACTTGGGAGCATTAGCAGGTTAGAGATCTCAGTACATTTTGTCAGATGATGACTTTAGCAAAGAAATGAGATAAAGCAACTTACCCAAGAGAAGTTGGAAGTCCAGGGCATTCCATTCCACACTTTTCAATTATCTTTTGTTGTTGATTTTTATCTGCCATCAAACTCGTACTTTTGGACTACAGTTGAGTTATAGATTCTATATATCGATATATTCTATATATCTATATATTCTATATATCAAATGGCATACTCTTATACATAGATTCACATTCACAGTTGTCTTATATATGCAAACTAACTATATGTTTATGAGTTTAAATAAAAATTAATCTCTACATATTTTAGCTAATAAGGGATATTCTAATTTATAAGGTTCACAGTTCTCTCATGGCATATTCTCAAGGACCATTCTTCATGGCTTCCAAAAGGTTACTTTCCATATTTATGTCTTCATTTGGAAGGATTTTCAAAATGTTTCCCTCAATTCAATGGAAACATCTAAGAGCATTATTTTGGTAGACATCTAAGGTTAAAATTTATCCTTGATAATTTCATACCTGCATATAGTAAAATATCTTATCTAGCCCCATTTCCTCTTCCAACTTCCACACAACTCCCTAACCCAAAATGAAAAGATACGAAGTTGAGAGAAGGCAAGTTGGGGGGCTGTGTGGAAGTTGGAGGAGGAAATGGAGCAAGATAAGTTAGTGTTGCCTTTTTGTTCTTGGGTATAAGGTCATCCACTGCAATGCTGAAAAATTCATCAGTAGCTACATCATCAATGAAGAATGAGTCTCTACCCCCCAGAAGCTATCCTCTGCTAATAGCTCCCCAATAAGGAGAAGTCCCTAGAAATTACCTTCTTCATGCTAGGATTTTGGCTAAGTTGATCTTGTATAGGTTATTTCATGGAATTAGATTCTCTCACTAAAAATCCTTTCTCCAGCATTGCAACATTAAGAACAATTTAAGAATTCACACAAATCAATATTGAGGTCCATAGTGTTGATTAAGATTGTGAATGATCAGAGCCAGAGAACATTATATAAGTAAATAATTTATCCTCAAAGGAAAACAAAGTTACAAAAATGAGCTATATCATTGCATTTACAAATGTTTTATTTAGCTAAATAATGAAGATCATTTATTGGCAAAGTTAACTGGGCTGAAAAAGGAAGTTGAAACATAAATATACCTTTTGAAGGTTCTTGGATATCATGGAGCAAAACTTCCCAAAACACCTCCAAGTTCTTCCTGAGAAACCTTACCTTTTCTGTAACTTAGATTTGGTCGGTCTGGCTTGAAATTGTAAAATGAGTGAATCACAAACAGTCTTCTTTATGGAAGAACAAATAAACCCATTTTAATTTTGTAAGAGAATACCTTGAATTTAGTAGAAACTTTTCCTTTGGATCTAACAGAAAACATACGGCTATGGTGTCTGATTTCTGGTAAGACTTACAAAGGCTTAGAAAACAACAATGGACTTGGGGTAGATTATTAAGTCATCCTACTGATCAGATTTTACATTCAACTGATTTCACATACTAATTGAATTGAGCCAACCTCTGTCTCTCTCAATTTCCTTATCTGATCATGGGAATAATAATTCCTTTTATGTCCCATCTACCACATTCAATAAATATTGCACATTTCTTGAAAAGTCACTATGCTCTAGACACTATTTTATGTTTTTTCAATAAATTTGCAAAGAAGCAGTAAGATCTCTGGCTTTCTTGGACTTTTCATTTTAGGCAGAGTGAGAATGGTGGGGTAATGAGAAATGTAAAGAAGAAGGCAGAATTAATGAACAAGTTGTACACTGGGTGGAGATAATAGCTATAAAAACAACTGAACAAATTAAGAGGAATCATAAAATTATAGAAATGTTTTGGACCAGTTACAATATTAAACAGGATGATCAGTATAGCCCTATGGAGTCTGTGAGATTTGAACATAGAATTCAAGGAGATGAAGGAATGAATCAAGATAAGTATTCAGGAGTATTTTCAATTGAGGCAGTGATAAAAGCTGGTTGGCTTCTTCTGCACAAAAACAACTCTAATTTCTGAGATTTGGACAAATAAATGTAGGTTTTATTTATGTTACATGACTGACATAACACCATCACAATTCTTTCACTATTTCTTTTCTTTAAATTTAATCATAAATATTGATATCTATCAGGGACAGAAAAATATTTTCCACTTCAGGAAAATATAGCAAGATAAGAGAGGACAAAGAAAAAGTAAACTTAGTAGTCCTTGTTCCTCCTTTAAAGCTTTCAAGTACCCTTGACTTAAAGATCCTTTGGAACAAATAACTCAGAATATATATATATATATATATTATATGTATAATATATATATATACACGCACACATATACATATATATATAATACACATATATAATATATGTATGTGTGTGTATACATATAGTGTGTGTATATGTGTGTGTGTGTATATATATATTATATATATATTATATATATATATATATGTTTTTTACTGATGGACCCTTACTTTGTTGTATATACCTGGAGAAATGAACTTCAGCATCTCACCTTGTAACCATGATTAATTTATATAACTTTCATGATTGATAATTTTCACCTGTTTTCATATTTGGGATCTTGAATTTCAGATTCCAAAAGTAATTGTTCTCAAGATGTATCTATGTGAGTAATTACAAATATAAAGCTCACTACCTGGGAGTTAAATGGAAGTCATAGTTTGATTTATGTTGCTGTGATAAACACCAGGAGAATGCAACTTGACATTTATTTGGCCTACACTTCTGTATCACAGTTGGTCACTGAGGGAAGTAAGGGCAGAAACTCAAGCAGGACAGGAATCTGGAGGCAGAAACTGACACAGGGACTGAAGAGCCTAGCGCCCCTAGTGGTAAAGGCACTAACCTCTCCATTTAATGTAAGTACTCATTATAGTACTCACTATCCCATAAATCTCTCTGTTTTCCCAGAAATCCTTGTTGCCACATAACATTTAATGAGCCAATCTAGTGCCAGGGTTCTGACCAATCAGAGAGATCCCCTGTTCCCTTTAAAATCCCTTGCAGGAAGCTTCTCAGGGGTCAGTCATCTTTTGTGGTGGTGCCAGACCCCAGTGCACTGGTTTGCTCTGCAGAATAAAGGCTCCTTACTTTTGCATCAGAATTGGTGGTCTCCTGGTGGTACTTGAGGAGGAGGAGGAGGAGGATTTCAAAAACTGGGCACAACAGGGCCATGGAGGAATGCTTCCTACTGGCTGCTTTCCATGGCTTGTTCAGCCTGCTGTTTTATTCAGTCAAGGATTCTGCCTTGGGGTGCCCAGGGGTGTTGTCATCCACATTAAGCTGGGCATTTCTCTATCAAGTCAAGAAAATGCCCCCACAGTATTGCATATATGCCAATCTGATGGAGGCACTTTCCAAATTGAGGTTATCTCTTCCTAGGTGACTAGCTTGTGTCAACTTTTAAAACACCAGCCAGCACAATGGGTTTCCTTTGGCAGATTCATTCTACAGTTGTCTCTGTAGTAGTAGTCTATAGTCAGAATAAAAGACCTGCTTTGTCTGCTTTTACATTAGGAAAGACTTCAGAATCTGTGTTTCTCTGGACTCCATCAATGTATATATTTTTCTTGTTTTTTTCTCTGATTTTTGCTGTAGTAAGTGTATGTTACTAAGTCATGATTCCTTTTAGCCAGTCAAGAAATTTAGTGCGGTATGAACACCAGATATAGAGAGAGCATTGTTAATAGTAGCAACAAACTGCGAGAGCAAATGATTAGAAGCAGAAACATAATCAATCGTGCATGGTAAAAATGGCAATGTGACATGACATACTCAAGGTGAACGAGAATAGTAAATGAGTCAAGGAATTTGGGATCCAGATTACACAGAGCTTGGTAAGTCTTAGTGAGATGGAAAGTCTTGGGAAGGTTTGCAGCAGAAGGATGATGAAATCAAACAAGTTTTTAAAGGGTCTAGTTTTAGGGGGTTTGTACAGTAGGAGGGAAAGTGTAGAAATGGGGTCACCCATTAAAAGACTATCAAAATAATCTAGGTAAGAGACAATGGGAACCTGAGCCAGGCAGCAGCAGTGAAGGTGGTAAGAACTGGTCAAAATTTTGGTATCTGAAGAAAGATAGTCTTTCTGAATTGAATAGAATAATGATGCATGTGTGTGTCTGTTTGTGTGTTGAGAGTGAAAGGATTTAAGAAATATAAAACCTAGGAATTCACCTGAGTGCTAGCAGTCACGTGTAGGGGGAGATGCCTCCTATTGAGAGATGCCTTCCCAAGTACAGCCATTAACAGTACTCTTCAGTCTCCTCCCCACCCACAGGGAAGTAACCATTAAGCTTAACACCTAACAGCAGGATTCTTCCTTCCCCAGCATACCAGGCGCCACCCTGTCTCAAGGACTGCTAGTCCAAGGGCACCGATTGACCACCCCCCCCTGGATCCTGCGCTCGGGCAAACTCCCAACCAATTAGTCTAACATAGAGAGCTCTGAGCTAATCAGAGCTGCACAAGCCCCCATTCCCAGACCCCTTTCCCCTGAACCCCATAAAAGTGCCTCGGGGGAAGGAATCGGGGCCCCGCCATGCTTGATCCGTGCGGGACCCTACGCACACCGGATGACAATAAAGCCTCATGCGTTTTGCAGCGGTCTGACTGACTCGTGGTTTCTTTGAAGCTCGCTGGCTAGCCCTAACAAGAGGACCACCAGGGCACCTCCTCATGATGGGCAGGCCCTGACCTCAGCTCTTTGGGAATCCTTGGTAATTCTCCGAAAGCCCTGAAGCCAGATGCTGGCCAATTAGAGCTTTCTGCATGTCTGTCAAGTGCTTCACTCTCCTAAGGATCCTCACTTCCCTGCCAGATGTAAGGAGCCAATCCAGTAAGTATCCATGCTCAGGTCCTGACCAATTGGAGAGATCCCCTTAGTGACTGCTGTTTCACTTAAAACCTCAGTATACAACCCACGGAAAATTAACTGCTTTGTATGGGCATACACATATCTCTCATTGTCTACAAGAGCTATTTCTCAAACCTAACAGTACAAAGGTGATTGATTATTAAGTTTGCTTGTAAACACAAAATTTTTGCAGCATATTTGAACTTATTCTCAAATATAAAGCTACATGCACTTCTATGCAGTAGTAAGAATTGTGAGCAACTACTATCTCTAGCAGCCTGGCCACTTCCAGAAGGTCACCTTCCTTAGCTGTTAAAACCAGCTTCCTGGGTGTGTGCTCTGGAATGCAGAAAGCATGCTAGTTTGGAGCACCAGCAATTGTCTACCCAATGGCCCTTGAATGGACCATTTGTAATGTTGACTCTTCCCACTGAGATATTTGTGTTGAGAGCATCTGATTGTATTAATGCTAATGAAGAAACTTTATTATGGGGTCCTCTCTTAGCCTAAACACTGTTCAGGGAACATTTTGCCCAGGGAGTTGACTGGCCTGTAAGACGGCCTCACATCAGCCAGCTGAAATTGAGGGTTGGTACACTGTGGAAGTTCATTAAGCATTAAGACCTATGTATCAGTGGGTGGTGATTCCCCTCAATAAAATACCTAGACTTCATATACTCTGGGTGGAGAAGCAGGTCAGAGCCATGAAAGGCTGAGGTTGGTCAGTCAGCCACATGAGGCAAGACCCCCTGCCCAAGCCATTCAGGTTCTCTATCTCAGAAAGTTGTCTTTGCTCTTTATTGAAACCCATCATAGATATTAATATTTCCTTTACAAAAAATCCCAGGGAATAGTGAAAACTCATTCTGCCCAAAGTTCAAGTGGGATTTCTTAAGTTGTGCACCAATCAAAACACAGACTGTTTTAGACAAAATCTCAAAGACATATAGTTAACAATGATGTTTCCTGGGTTTCTTTGTGATCAGGTCTAAGCCCCCAAAACAGAGAACTTGCTTTCCTTCTCCATCTTCCAGGGGGCATGGTTTATTTGAAAAGCATTTTCCTAAGCCTCTGGGTTTCAGGATATAGAATTGACTTTACTTTTATTCCCTGGCAGACATGTGACCAGAGTGACCTCAAGAAAAGTGGTGCTTCCTGCCATTTAGTCTCCTATTCACACATGCCAATGTTGCATTATTCTAGAGCCAGTTTCGGGGGCTGGATTGTAGGAAATTATTGTTGCATATGTCCCAATTTCTGGTTTCTTAGTAATTCTATTATGTTCTCATTGTTTTTTTCCCCAATTTTCCAATTTAATCCCAATCACAACACATACCAATCCTAAAATGTGACTCCATTTCGTAGTCATTGATTATAATTCTAACTCAAATGTGAAAGAGAAATTTGAGCTGAATTGTCTTTATAGCTTGTGTTCTAAAAATATTACTTCCTACTTACCTAATGTGTGTAGGAAATAGGTGACTTAATTTCTATATAACAGATGCAAAAGCAATTCAGGTAAAGCAGTAAACCCCAGGTGTGAATGAATTTTGATGTACTTAGAATTGCCACAATTAGAAAAATACCTCTCAATAGAAGGTTCAGAACTAATTATACAAGGAAAAGTCAGGAAATTGGTTTAACAAAGAGAATTTGTGATAATATCCCTGTTGACAATTGGATTAGGGGATGTTTCCAGTTTTCTGTGGTTCACAGGGTATTTTTCTACAAATCATTAGCAAAAATGTCAAACAGGCTCTTTTATTCTTCATGTTGAAAGAAAAACACAGATTCTTTAGGGGATCTGAGTGCACTGTACCAAAACCAGCACATGTATTTAGGAAGCTGCCTGGCCAACACTAGCTTGCTACCTTACCCATGAGACACCAACTGACTACAGCTGGATAAGGCAACTTACATAATGATATACTATTCGGTCTGCTTCCAAAGGCAAGCATACATTTTTGTGCGTGTGTGAAAATGATGTTTATCACTATCTTCATTCATTTTGTGCTGCTATAACAGAAATTTAGAGACTGAGCAATTTGTAAAGTATCTAATGATATTATAAAATCATTTATGTTATTTATTTGCTCAACAGTTCTGGAACCTATAAAGTCAAAAGACTAGGGACCTTTATCTTTTGAGGACTTATCTGCTGGATCTTCTCATAATGAAGATGTCACACAGACAAGAGACACAGCAAGGCAGTGTGTTATATAGTTTTGGGGAGGGACATGTGAACAAAATGTCTCTTAGTGCTAGATAGGGCACCAATGACAGATCAGTGAAGCAATTTCACACAGATATAGCTTGATGAACCAATGAATTTATTTGGTTTACTTACAGAATCACTGGTGAGGTTGTGTAGAGAAGTGTGGGTGACCCTCTATCAGCTACATAACCAGAAAGTTCCAACCCAGTGTAAGTGATGCCTCCTGAGAGCTATATAGATGGTGTACTCTCCACATATCTCTGTGCACACTCCCTTCTGGAAACCTTCTACTGCTCCTATATTCTAACATCTTCTGAGATCAGGTATGGATGTGGCAGGGTTATGTGCAGCTGGTAGCTGGTGGTCTGGGGATGTGTGAGTAGCTAGACTGTTAGGTGAAGGTCTACTGGACCTCCTGACCTACTCTTTCTATGAAAGAATATTAGTGAGCTTAAATTTGTGAGAGTACCATACCAGTAATCACAATTGTTCTGAGTCCAACGTGATAACTGCCATGTCATGGGATAGTGTTTTACAGCAAGTTATTAAATTTATTTTCTATGAAACTTGCTTTGGACATAATGAATCCATTTCTCATTATGTTCATTTTTCATCATTCGTTCATAAGGAGGGATTCCTCTTGTCCTATCTTTTCTTAAATGTCCTACTTCTCAGTATGATTTCATTAAGGCTTAAGTACACGCTGCATGGACTCTGGAGGATACATTCAAAACATTAACAAGGATATGTAGGAAATTTTACATTTTGAACCACGTGAATGACTATTTCTTGCTTTATGGAGAGAAGCGAGATCTAAAGTCTTTATGACGTATGGAGGCTCGTTAGGAAAGAAGAAGCTTTTGAATCCTAACCCCTGTCAAAAGTAAAGTGGGTATAAGGAAATGAAGGAAATATGAAATGATTTTTATTATTTTATTTGGATCTGGGGTAGTCATAGTTGCTGCTAACAGAATATGTCACTTCTAGGAAGATATTAAACTTCTTAGGATATTTGATTCCTTGAGAGTAAAAAGGGATTATTTGTTGATGTTTTTATTCAACAAATGTCTTTTGAGTAGCTGACATGATTTGGGTACTTGGATGTATCAGACTAGGCAAAGACCTCTATATTCATGCAATTTTCTCTCTGATCATGGGAACAAACAATAAGTATAATAATTAAGAAGATGCTTAATCTGATTGAAATGCTATGACAAAAAAGGAGAGTGGCATTTTTAGCAGCAAAGTCTCACCATCAAGTTCTA
Source organism: Cricetomys ansorgei (assembly GCA_026225945.1). Classification (NCBI taxonomy): domain Eukaryota; kingdom Metazoa; phylum Chordata; class Mammalia; order Rodentia; family Nesomyidae; genus Cricetomys; species Cricetomys ansorgei. Next base: position 4,783,690 of record JAMJFZ010002759.1, on the reverse strand, counting down.
GTGGTCAACCAAGAGGAATAGCAAGGACCTATAACTGGTGTGTCTCTGATCAAAACCCCACAAGGAAATATCTAGCACTTGACACTGAAATTTTTGTTTACTCATTGTTGGGGTATATTTGAACTTATTCTCAAATGTTAAGCTGTTTTTCCACTGATACAAGGTCACCTTCCTTAGCTATTGGAAGCAGCTTCTTAGGAGTGGACTCTGGAATGCAGAAAACATGCTAGTTTAGAGTACCAGCAATTGTATACTCAATGGCCTTTGATTGGAACAATTGTCGTTCTAATGTTGTCTGCCCAGTGAGATATTTATGTTATTGTTTTAATGCTAATGGAGGGAATTTACAGGGCTCTCCTTCAACCTAAGGACCAGATAAGGAAGATCTTGTCCAGGGACTTTGCTGGCCGGTAAAATGGCATCATGTCAGCCAGCTGAAGTTGAGGGTGGTACACTGTGAAGGTTCTATTCATAATGCATTAGAGCCTGTGTGATAGTGGACAGTGATTCCTTTCAATAAAATACCTGGAGGTCATGTGCTAGGGGTCAGGGTGAGAAGAAGAGGATCAGAGGATGGGAAAGGGAGCTTGTAAGTCAGCCATGTGAGGCAAGATCCTGTGCTTTGGCTGTCCAGGTTTTCCATCTCATAAGTTGTCATGGCTCTTTATTGATGCCAGATGATAATATTAATTATAATACTTTAACAAATTATCTTTGGATTGTTGAAAAGCACCATCCTCTAAGTAAAATACTGCCACCATCATTAGATCAGCTGAAACTGTTGCCTGTTAAGTTCTCTAAGAAAAGGAAGGGTGAGAATGGATACTGGACCCTATCTGGGATTCTGGTCTCTCCTCCTAGACATTTATGTATAATTCTTCCCTAACTGCATGTGGCTTCTGGGGTCTTGAGAAGGGGAGGTGCTGGTGTATATAGGCTGGAGAAGATTAATTAGGGAGAAGTACCCTATCTGTATGGCTATGGGGAGGCCATCATCCATTCTGGTGAAGACTTTCCAGTGTGTCTGACTTGAGAACACTCATATAACTCTAACCAGCCCATCACCATTACTCTGTAAGTAAGCTCAATACTCTGCTTTTCTTTCTAGTGCTGTAATAAATCACTGACCAAAAGCTACTTATAGGAGTAAAAGCCTTTTTATGTGATTACTTTCTCTGCTATACAGAAGCTTTTTAGTTTCACAAAGTTCCATTTGTCACTTGTTGACGTTAGCAATTGGAGTCCTGTTTTGAAATTCTTTACCTATGCTGGTGCTATATAATGTAATACCCACCTTTCTTTTGTAGCAGTATAAATGTTTGGGATTTCAATTTGAGCTCTTTAATAAATTTGGAGCTGACATTTTTAGTGAAAGGAGAGAAATAATGATGTAATTTCAATTTTCTATGCTTTATAGACATCCACTTTACCCAGTACCATTTGTTGAAGATGCTGTTGTTTGTCCAGTAGATAGTTTTGGCATTATTGACAAATATCAAGCTCCTGCAGTTGCTTGAATTTAAATGTAGGTCTTGTATTCTACTCCACTGATATACAAATTATTTTGTGTCAGTACCATACTGCTTTTATTATCATGGCTGTGTAATATATCTTAAGATTGCATATGATTATGCTTCTAGTTGGGGTTGCTCTGGCTATTTGAGGTCTTTTCTGTTTTCAGGTGAATTTTAAGATTATTATTTCAATTTCTATAAAGAATAGTATGGATAGTTTAATTGGGATTGGATTGAATCTATAAATTGTAAACTGGTTTTGTAAAATAATTATTTGTACAATATTAATTTTACCAATCAATTAGTATGGGGCATAAGCTGGAAATTAACTGGCAACTTCTTCCTTGCATGCAAGCTTTTACAGTTCTGGAAATGCTATTCAGGTACTAGGGGAGAAAAAGTATCAAGGGTTTTAACCACCTGTGAAACCTAAGGAATGCAAAACACAGACAAGATGAGCAATACTGGCCCACTTGTTATATGGATAACCAACTGCTCTATGATTGGAAATGAAGCCTCCTACACAGGAGGGAATTCATTCTGGATACTGTAAACCCATTCAAAAATCCATTGCTGAAGAGGTTACAAAGCCTAGAGGAAACTTCATTTTGATATGTAACTAAACTGACGTGGACTAAAACAAAGTGTCTTTGTATTCATTGACAAATGTTACTCTCAGCCTTAATCAGAGAAGCTTTACTCTACAATGAATGACAGTGACTGCAGACTCATTGCTACCCTAGGTGCTGATTAGAAGTAATGTTTGAGTGCTTATCCCTAAAAAGGACATTTATATAAACACATCTAAGGCGCAGGAAGCACTGTGGCATAGATGACATAAAAGATGTAAAATCCAGAAGACCAGGAGAAGAGATGCAAAATATAATCTTGTGGTCATGACTCAGTCATACAATCATTACTCCACAAGAGCCATGGTTATCCCTTTTCCTCCTATATAAGAATAGGTCTGTCATTAGTCAATCATGGACTGAGGAGGAGCTCATGGGTACCTATCATGCACCAGTGAACTATTGGCAACTGGTTTATTTGGGGGGGGCAGTCATTGTCTCCAGTAGTGTAACTACTGTTGAACAGTTTCAAAAATATAGTAGCACAGATGGTTCTGGTTAAATTCAATGGGTCACAAAGCAAAAACAAAAGGACACGAATGTGAGAAAGGTGTTTTTGAAGAGGATGAGAGGTTGACAAGGGTGGAAGAATATATTAGTTTTGTTTTCTATTGCTGTAATAAACACTGTGACAGAAAGCAACTTGAGGAGTGTGGTGGCTTGGATAGAAATTCATTTTTTATTGAATAATGGTGGTTTGAGCTATAGGGGCCTAGCTTAAGAGGTTTCAGAGAAGAATGTTAGTATGAGGTCTACAGACCATTCTTGTGATATTTTGGCAAAGAATATCATTGATTTTTGCCCTTGTCTAAAATATCTGCTTGAGGCTAAATCAAAGAGTTATGGATTAACATCTTTGGCAGAGAACATTTCAAAATAACCTAGTATTGACTGTGCTGCTTGGTGGTTAGTGGCCAGTATTATGCAGATCTATAATGAAAAGAAGCAAACTGAGCAAGGGAAAACATAATATAATATAATATAAAAAATATTTACAGTTTGAAGAGAAAAGGAGCAGCAGGAAAATGGTTAAAGAAAATCCTGATGCTAAATGGAGTAAAGGGAGTGGTGACCTCAGTGCAAGATCCCAACCAACTAAGCTCCAAACTTGTGAAAATGAAATTAAAGAAAAGTTTAGGGCTGGGTTTGGTGGCACACACCTTTATTCCCAGAACTTGGGAGGCATAGGCAAGTGGGTCCTGAGTTCAAGCCCAGCCTGGTCTACAGATCCAGTTTCAGGACAGTCAAGCTTAGGCAGCGAAGGAAACCATTAAAACAGAAAGCTGTGAAAATGTATTTGAACAAGGAGGACAAGTTCTAACCCACAGAACATGGCAATTTCAGCCATGCAGTTCTGGCTTTAGAGTCAAGGATACAAGAAAAGGGTTATGGAATCTCCCTCCAAGACTAAGAAAAGATGCCGAGGCCAGGTGTGTGTCAATGATGTCCCTGCATGGAGGCCCAGAGAGGTCTTTTCTTGAATCTGTGAATGTGAAGCTTGGATTGTCTTGAAGACCCCAAGACATTTGGAGATGCCAGAGTTGTGTGATACCTGCCAAGGAGAGCTGCTAACAGGGAGTGGAACCAGGCCAAGAGAGAGAAGTGTGTTGCAGTCTACAAAGCTAAAAGGAGTCGTAGACCTGAAGAGAACTTTGACATCAGACATGGAGTTTGCAGTTTGACCATGTCCTAATGATTCAATTATACTAATAAACAACTTGAGGAAAGAAAAGAAAATTTTATTGAGTTCAAACATGACAAAGGAAAAAAAAAGAAAAAGAGAAAGGAAGGAAGGAAGGACAGAAGGAAGGAAGGAAGAAAGAAAGAAAGATAGAAAGAAGAAAGAAAGAAAGAAAGAAAGAAAGAAAGAAAGAAAGAAAGAAAGAAAGAAAGAAAGAAAGGAAAGAAAGGAAGAAAAGCTGGACCAGTCAGGGAATGAAAAGAAAGTTCAGAGCTATGACCCCAACTCAAATGTTTACAAACTATTGAAGCTTGAAATGAAAAGACTCAGGCCCCACGACCCATGGTGTGAGCCCCTGTCAGGGTATATATACTAGCAAGAGACGACCTCCAAAGAAAACCCACGAGACTTAGGATCGATGCAACTGCATGAGGCTTTTAATATCCAAGGTCCACCTTCCACGAGTCTCCATGCAGGGAGAATGGGAGGTGAACCCTGATTCCTTTGTCTTTTGGCATTTTATGGCATGCAGGGGAAGGGGGCTGGGGTTAGGGCATGCACAAGTTTGATTGGTTCAGATTCCCACACACGGGAATCTGCCTTTGTTATCTTTTAAACTGATTGTCTCTGCTTGTCTGCTGCGGGATTGGGGGGGTCCCTTACGGGTACGTGACAGCTAGCACCTGGGCAATGAAGCCTGATGAAGTTTGTTGCTTAATCCTGAGACTCGAAGGGGTCATCGTTTAACTCAGGAATCTGATCCTGGTTCTGAATCTGAATCTGAACCCCAGATTCCTGGGCCTTTTCAGAAAACCATAAACATTTTGTGCCAACCACAGAAAAGTCAGTTTATAATTTTTAACCTATTAGAAATTGGTGATTAGGGTTGAGATGTTCACAATTCCAATGGAACACACATCATAATCCCCAAAACAAGATTGTTTTATAAGGTGGTCAGAGTGACCAAAAATTCAGAAATGGAACAACTTAGTTCCCTCCAAAACAAACTAGTAATCGGAGTCAAAGTGATCACAAGTCAGAAATGAAACATCACAGTTCTCAAAACAAGTACCTGACAATCATTCTAATTTGACTTTACTGTTGGGCTCTGAAGGTTAGGGGCTTCTCTTATTTTCCTGGGAACCTGAACACTGTCCCTGTAATAAAATGGATTTTATGGTTTAAGATAGTGCTGGTTCTGTCATCTCATTTTCCCCTCTGAGTTGTACCTACTCAAAAATTCAAGTGCTTTCTTGAGAAATAAGGGTTATAGTGGGTACCATTTGCTTAACAGAATTTATGTACTTTTGAACAAAGGAAGCAAAAACATTAATGATGCAAGGGCCAATCAGTAATTAGTAAATACAGAAGAGCTAAAGGCCCTGTGATGGCTGATATCAGGGTGAGAACCCTCTTAACTAAAGAACCTATCTGTTGATAGATCTGGGTCTATTTGACTTTTAAACAAGCACTCCTTTTGGTATGCAAGAGGCATTGCATTCAGTCATTATCTCACCAATGTCAGGAGTATTTCTTTTGACCAAATGTTCCAGCCTGATGAGGGAATGGGACATCATATTTTCTTCTGGATCTGTTCCTGCTGAAACTGGGACATTGTTGTCAGGAGCCCCAGAAAGGATAGAAATTTAGTCAAAGTCTGGGGTGGAGGGGTAGGGTTGCAATGGTGTATTTATCAGAAGCATCAAGTTTGCTGATCCAGCTGAGGGGACAGAGTGATCACATGGCTAGACTGTTCCACATCAGCTGTCAGCAAGTCCAGAGCTCACAGTCATTTGGAACATCCTGTATTCAGTAGCTGATTTTTGATGGTGTCTGTCAACCAAGTAGAAATCTGTTGAGACAGATATAGAAGAGAGACAGTAGTTAAAGTTTGAATCATACCTTAGGAAAAAGCAGGTAGAAGACTTAAGTTATATTTATCTGGAGTCTGTTTGACCTCTTGGTGGTGAATCCAAATCCTGTGACTCCTTAGATTCCCTGAAGCTTACATGAATTTTTAGTTTACCAAAGGAAATAAAAGTTAGCATTACTATTGTTTGTAATCTATACTGAAATCCACATTGTAAGGGAAGAAGGTAACAGTGTTAAACAGTTGGATTAATTTATGTCCTCAAGTCCTCTCAAAAAATATGGCTTTGGTTAAAAAGCCTTAACTTTTTTTTTTGTCCAAGCAGTGATATATATAAATTGGAGATATTTTTAGTCTTATGAGAAGCACCCTAAAGTCTATATTTAGAAGATAACCAAAGGAAATTTCAAATCTTGATCTTGTGACTTATAATAGCAGCACCAGCTTCTCAGAACTTTGTAAGACCATGTATCCAGAATTCCATCAATGTTACATCTATGAAACTTTGAAATTTTTAAATCATTCTTAGACCTCTTTAACTTTTATGTATATGTAACGCATGATGGAACCTTCTCCCACCACACGACCCCACGCCACCAACCTCTTGTCTGGAGTTCCAGGCCACGAGTGGCCCACTCCAGGCCAAGAGGCTCGGTGGGGCGTGGCCGCCACATATCCAGGGTCACAGGGCCATGGGTTTCACCTCATCCTGCTGTGACCTTGGCGGGCCTCCTTGAGTGGATCAGCAGACAAATGACCACTTAGGACACGCTTCGGTGGGCATTTCCTTTATTGGGACTTTGAGCGTGCCTTTTATGTGGCATGATCAGGGGCGTGGTCTGGTCACAAGAATGGTACTAATTGGTTGAGTCAGGGGCTTTGGTGCCGCCTCAGATGAACACATTTGAGCCTATGTCTCCAGCCTGCAAGGGCAGACAAAGCATCTTTGCTTCAGTGAAGTAGGCAGTATTTTATATTTAGCTGGGTTCTGGTCAGGGCCAAAGCAAGGACCAGCCAAAACACCTACCGTTTCATCTCCTGGGTTGACACAGGGTTCTAAGCCAGCTCTGACCCACTCTTAGCTCTATGCCAATCCCACATGTATACATCTTAAATCACCTTCTCAGACCCTTAGAACTTACTTAGGCTTTCAAATCCTTAGACCTTTAAGCTTTCACATCTTAGAACACTTTTACACCCTTAAAACTTAAATCACTTTCTTAGACCTCAGAATACTTCCTCAGACCCTCACTACTTACATTAACTTTCTAACTTTTAAAGTATTTATCATGAGACACAGCAGTCATTGCAAGGCAAGCTATTTTAAATAAAGAAGAGTAAATTACCTTGAAACCTGGCTTGTGAGTTTATTTCTTTAAAGGATCTGGTAACAAGGTACATTGTCTTTTTCAGAAGGGGATCTATTAGCTCTTATGAATTGAACTAATAAGGCAGCTGTAGCTTTGAGGTGAGGAGTTAACCAGACGTTGTTAGACTAACAAAACTACAGTTAGCCATCAACACCAGCAGATATCTGAGAATAATAAATTATAATCCAACTAGCCTATGTATTAATTAAAATGACAGAGACTGACCTATACCTAGACAGGTGACCCTGGCTCCATGCTCTCCATGGCCTCATTGCGGGGCAGAGGTCCAAGACAATGTCAGCTTCCAGGCCAGAAGGTACTTTTCTGTAGTAAAAGACATAGTGTGACCTTGCTTTGTTCAGCCAAAACAGAGTGATCCACGTTCCAGTTCCCTGTTGTTTTACAGTTGAGTTAGGTCCGTGGCAGCACGTGAGGCATTTGGGGCTGTTTTATCCAATGGTTAGCATTATTCCAATACAGGTGAAGTTGTTCTGTCCCCATCATTTTTTTGGGAGGGGTATCTTGGAGTCACTGTCAGGATCTGGGATCTCTGTTTGTTTGGTTTTTTTTTTAATAGCAAGTTTTGATATTAAACATTTGAATGCCATAATAAGCAGATCTTCGAAATGTTTGCGGACCAGAATCTATTAAGTATACCTGAGTTAAAAACATATCTGTTCTTCTCAATAGCTGTCTCAGGCTCAACTTTGAAAACATATACAGGAGGCTTATTTTTGTAATTAATCATATTAGTACTTACCATGACCACAAGTACCTTACTGCACACATTTAAAATTTTATCATTTATAAGGTAACTGACCATTAATTTGCATATTTTAATTATCAACTAATTAGAATTTACAATAAGTAAGTAGCTTTTACAAGATTAAATTTTAGTTTATCTCTGTTCAATTTGGCCTTAAAAATAACAGTTTTTGAACTGAATCTCTTTTTAGTATCAAAATAAAACTCGTAAATACAATCCACAGAAAGATAAGAATTTTTTTTTGTTCTTTTTGCAATACTTCATTACAAAATATTACAGTGTTTTTTTTTTTTTTAATCCTATTCTATCTATTAAAATAGCTAAGGCTTAACGAAGTTAGCAAAGACAAGAGGATAAGCATACATTTTTATATCTGAATAGACCGTCAGTAAGAAGAGACATTTTCTCAGCCAGTGGTTTTTAATCTTCCTAATGCTGTGACCCTTTAACACAGTTTCCCATGTTGTGGTGACCCCCAATCACAGAATCATTTTTGTCACTGTTATGAATTGAAGTGCAAACACCCAATTTGCAGATGGTTCCAGGCCATCCATGAAAAAGGGTCCTTTAACCCCCAAAAATGTCATAACACATATGCTGAGGTCTGCTGTTTGAAGGAAGACAACGTGGTTGAATATGATTAATATGCATGACTTTTGTATGAATTTATCTTTATGAGAAGGAACAGTTATATCCTCCTCATGAAATGGATGCAAATGGAGATGATTCTATTAAGTAAATTAAATAGTCTTAGAAAGATAGATATATCTTTCTCATTTGTGGCTCCTTGATTTTATACAGACATGTAATGCATGTATGTGTATAAGACATGAAACTAGAAGTGAAGTTATCTAGGGGATAAAAAGGAATAGCAAAAGGGAGATAAGAATTGTGAGGTAGAGGGGAATTTGGGTAATATGCTTAACATTCAATATGTACTTGATTGAGTAGATGTTTATGTAATAGAGTACCATGCATAATGAATATTGTCAATGAAAATTAATATGTATATTGAAACTATTTTTATGAAATTCTTAAGTATATAGCATGGATATATGCTCATTTAAAAATATGCTCATTACAAACAACAACATAAGTCAATCCAACCTCCTTTTTATTTGTTGATCACTTGCACACATTTGATGCTTTCTGTCATGTTATACTGTAGCAAGAAGATACTTGGTAGATGTCAGCATCTTTTCCTTGGCCCCCTTAGTCTCCAGACATGAGCCAAATAAAGATTTGATTAATTGTTTAATTAATTGTTTAAACAAATTGATTAATTTGTTTAATTGTTTTTAAGCAACAAAAAACAGAATAAGATACTAAACTGCTGTCATCCTTTGCTATGAAATTCTAGTATTAAACTCATCTCCCAGTTTTTTCCTTCATTACCTTACTCTAGTCTCAACAGAAAAGGTATATCCACATTAACATGCTATACAAATTACAGAACTCCTCTGTTTAAAATTCTTCAAATGTTTACTCAAACAGAAAATAGAAGTCAAAATCCTAAAATTTGTCTACATGGACCCGTGTTGTCTGGCCCTGTAATTTCCTCTCCTTGCTTGCTTTCTCCTGATAATCCATGGAAATGTGCATTTTCAATAGGCTGTGAGTAAAATGTTGATAGACAGTTCCACTTCCTGTGCTTAGAATCTGTCCAGAAGTTCATAGCAAGGCCCTGATTCCCATGGGCCTGTCTTTAGCTAAGAATTGTGCCATAATACCAAAGTAAATGTGTTCCTAGGAGATCCGAGCTTCTCTGATAACTGGCCTTCACTCTGGGACTCTTCAAAGGTATGGTCAGAGCTTTTCTAGCTGTGAGATGTGGTCTGAGATTCCCATCATCTACATGCTTTCTGTCATCTCTTAGTCATTGGAATAAGACCTGCATTATGGGCTGAAGCTCTTCTTACTTCTACATCTCTCTCTCGTTCCTTACAAGTCTTTTCTCCATCAAAACACTTGTGAACACTTTCAAAATAATTTAAAGCTGTGGTTTATCATTTGTCATTTGCATCAAGCCATTGGCTTTGATTGATATGTCAAATATTCTTAATGGTATGGGCAGTGTGTTCTAGAATTTATTTTTCACTCTGATGTGTACTGAGTCTAGGGTATGAATATATCATATTAGTTTCAAAAATACCTAAACCATACATCTTGGATAAATAACTTTGTCACCTAAATCTCTCTCAAATAAAAAATTATTTTCTTCAACATATTTTCTGTGAAATTTCTAATGCAGAAAACAACTTCAATCTAGCAGTGGAACATTGAAGAATTAATATGTTACAATTATAAACAAAGTCAGAGTAAAAACTGTCATTAAACTTCACTAAACATTGATAATCAAAATAAATAAATCTGACCCTTTTAAAGACCTATTTGATAAAGCCACTGAGGAATATAAAGTTTTAACAAATAATAACAATATCATTAAACAGAAAAGACCATATTAAGACATTTACAAAATGAAAACCTAGACTCGCTGAGGAGCCTGCATTTATTCACATTTCCAAAGTAAACTTGTTACAACTAGAGATTCTGAATTATTTTAAAATATTACTCTCAGGCATGGTAGTACGCATCTTTAATTTCAGCACCAGGGAAGCAGAGGTATGCAAATCTCTGTGAATATGAGGCTACCTGGTCTACATAGTAAGCTCCATGCCAGACAGGATTTCATTGTGAGACATTGTCTCAAAGAAGAAAAATATATATAATGGATGAGTTCACTATTAAAACTATACAGATCTCCCATTTTTTTGTAGGTTGTGGATGAATTTTGTAGAAAAGCATCTTATTTAGGAAAAGAAGGCTTAAAGTAAACAGTAATATTCAATTTCACAATTAGTTATTTTGCTGAATGAAGGCTTCTATGGTTCTCAAAATTCAAAACAAAGTAATAAGTTATAGTCTGATATAGTTGCCACTCATGCTTTCAGTTTTACATTTTGGCATTTGTAGAAATATCTTTAGATCATATTTAATGTAAAGCAAGTTAATTATGTTTGTGTAGTGTGAGTGCTAATGCTCTTTTCCTTCAAAGTTTTAAACCTTGCTCTCTTACTTAGAAAATATCCTTCTGTTCAGAACAATGTGACTATCCATGCATATTTCTTATCACTATTTTTACTGACTCTTGTTTTATATTTAGGGAAAGGTAATGATCTCAGAATGCATCTATTTTTTAAGATACTATTTTTTAATATACTATTGAATTCACTTGCACATTGCAGTCAGAAATATGTAAAATTTGCCTGTCAAGTATACAGAAAAAAATAAAAATAAATAAATAAATTAAATATAATGTCATTGTAGTAGATCATTCTCAGCTCTACTCCTTTCTAGGTAAGTCATCTATGAGAAGGTCTCATGTTCTTACCCAAAGAGACTTTGATGAAATAACATGTAAGCTCTTGGATAGTTCTGACATTTCAGAGTGTTTAGCTTGAAGAAGGCTTATTAACAAGTTGTAAGCTCAGAAACACAAAGTAATTCTTACGAACAAACTTTTAAAATACCTTTGAAATTTTGATGAAGAGAAGCTGGAAGGATTGCTCAGTGATTAAGAACACTAGCTACCCTTCCAGAGTTCAATTTCAAGCACCCATATGGCAGCTCACAACCATCTGTAACCCTAGTTCCATAGGATCTAATACCCTATTTTACTCTCCCCAGGAGCTAAACACACAAGTGGTACACAGATATACATGCAGGCAAAGCATCCCTATACATAAAAATAAAATGAAAATGAAACGTAAAATATTTGACAACGAAATTACAGTGCAACCATAAACTTTCTGTATCAGTCATAGTTCTCAAGAAATAACACATATAGGGTGTGTGCTTATAAGAGGTTAATGTATTGTAGCAATCAGGTAAAGTGATTACAATAAAACAAAAGAGACAGACATATACAAATTAGCTGATATGATTACGGAGGCTGTGATGTTTGACTATCTGCTTTCTGCAAGTTAGGGAAACAAGAAACCAATGGTATAATTTTCAGTCTGAGTATAAAGACTTGAGAACCAGAGTAGCCAATGACATAACTCTCTATTGGAGCCCAAAGCCTTGAGAATTGGTATTTACAGACAAGGTAGTATAAGTCTCAGATTCTAAGGCCTCAACAAACATATAAACCTTGATATGCAAAAGTAAAAGATCGATTTCCCACTTGAAGAGGAAAGCCGGATCAGCCTCGCTCCACCTTTTTAATCAGGCTCTCAATACAGTGGATGGTACAGCCACATTAGTGGATCATTTTTATTCACTTTACGGACTCAAGTGCTAATGTCTGACAGTAACATCCTCAGAGTCACACCAGGAAGAATGTTTATTAGTTTTTTGTGCATTCTTTACCTCATAAAGTGATGTATGAAACTAACCTTTGTGTTCAGAAGCAATAAAAAAGTTTTCACAGTTCTGGAGGCTATGAACTTAAAATTCAGTGTAGCAATACATTTGCTGCCTAGTGAGCTCTAGCACTGTCATTCATAGATTATGTCTTTTCTTTTTTATGTTTTTTGTTCATTTTTGAGAATTTCATATAATACATTTTGATCATATTCTTTCCCCTCCCCAAACTCCTCACAGATTCTCCCCCATTCCTACCCACTCAACTTCATGTTAAAAACATGTTCTTAATGGGGTGGTGGTGGCACACTCCTTTAATCTCAGCACTTGGGAGGCAGAGGCAGGCAGATCTCTGTGGTTTCAAGCATGGTCTACAGAGTGAGTTCCAGGACACCCAGGGTTACAACAGATCAACCCTGTCTCAACACCCCCCCCCCCAAAAAAAAAAACCAAAACAAAACCCAAAACAAAACAAAACAACAACAAAAACCTACTTTCTTTCTTTACATTAAAGAAAACCAATATCAAAACAAAAATTTGAAAAACAAAAACAAAAACAAGTCCCATGGAAGCTGTTTTGTATCATCCAAGTACACCTGGGATAGGGCCTGCCTGGGACTGCGATAGATGTGCCCAGTGTCATTCCATTGAACAGAACTGACTTTCTCTTTTCCAGCATTTATCTGTTGCAAATAGCTTCTAGGTGAGGAGTGGAATTCTGTCTCTTTCGCCTATTTAGTGCTGGAATTTTGTCGTGTTTGGATCTGTGCAGGTCTTGCACATATTGTGAGTTCTAAGGTACATCAGCCCTGTTGTATATGGAACTCATTGTTTCCTTGAAGTCTCTTACTGTCTTTCTACCTCTGCTTCCTCAAAGATTCCTTAGCCTGAGGGGTGTGTGTGTGTGTGTGTGTGTGTGTGTGTGTGTGTGTGTGTATGATTCAGACTTCCCATTTGGTTTTAGGAACTCCAGAATCTCTTATTTTATACATTGTCGGAACGTGGCTAGAAGAATGATTCATGGTAAAGATTGCCTTGAGGAACTGCAAGAGGGGCTCCAGAAAAAAGGCTGAGGGCCTGTACCTCAAGTGTTTTGTTCCTTGGATCGTTTTTGGATGTGATTTCATACGTCCTATGACAAACATTTGCATTCAATCCATAAGATATGTTTATCCTTGCTGGATGCTGGAACATAGCTCAAGAACTCAATCTGGTGAAAGGATATGCTGCATGCTGTCTGCACTCAGTGTGCCCTGAACCTGGATATGACCTTCTGCCTTGCTTTCATGCTTTCCCAGATATAATCTATCGCATGTGCCAGGCAGCTGTGTTTGAATTGGTATGACCTGAGAAAATTCTGGGAAAGGGCTGCTCTGTTAATATTTAGTATGTGCTTACTGGTGTTTATTTACATGTTTTTCTGATCATATTTTCTGATCTCAAACAACCCTCATTGGATCACTGCTTTTTTTGTTACATTCAGTAACATGAAGTACCTGAAGTACTTCAGTACATGAAGTACAGTACATGAAGGCACACCCAAACTGAAGTAAAGTTGTCTACAGCATTAGATTGTAGCCTGGCTCATTTTTTAAGGTCTTCAAATCCCAGGTCTCACAGGCAAGATCTTCATAGGTCCAGTTGTGGCAGTTTACAGCAATCACACAATCAACATTTATTATAAATGGAGAGAAAGTATGCCCACTAAAATCAGGAATAAGGCAAGTATGTCCAATTTCCCCATAGTTGTCCAATATAGTACTTGAAGCCTTAGCTTCAACAAGACAATTAAAGGAAATCAAGGAGATACAAATAGGAAAGGAAGCATTCAAAGTATTCTTATTTGCAAAGGATATGGTTTCTATACATAGAGTCCCTAAATACTCCACGAGGAAACTTCTACAGCTGATAAATACATTCAGAAAAGTAGCAGATACAAATTAACATGCAAAAATCAGTAGCCTTCCTATATACAAATGACAAACACACGTGTGGGAAGCAGTCCCTCTGGATACGCTAGCTTGAAACACAAAGGCACCCCATTTTGTTTTAAGGTTCCGTTCTGCTCTGGTCTTAATGGACAGAGTTTGGACAAGGTCAGATAGCTTGAAGCTGCCCAGTTCTGGGAAACTGCCTGCTTAACTAACTTTATTGCTTCCTCATTCTGCGTTTCCACCCTTATAGATTACATGGGAAGCCCTGGAAAAATCTCACAGCTTCACATGCTTCCTTATTGCTCGCTTTGGGGCATCTTAACACTAAGGTTTCTTAACCTAGTGATACCGATAGACAAGACCAGTCAACCTGCCAGATAGGTTACCATAGCAACCTGCTTATGCACCCCCACCTCAAGAATTGCATATATACTGGTACTATGTGTTCAATAAATTGAAGGCTTGATCAGATATCAGACTTTCCTTCCGTCTTTGCTCCTCCTCGTTCCCCCAATCCTCACTCCCTCTCCTAGGGCTTTTGTTGCAGAACCCTGCAGGTCTGGGACACACAGGGTAGAAGAAAGAAGGAAACAACACCTTCCACAAAAGTTTAAAAATATTGGAATAACTCTAAGCAAGCGAAATAGTTGTATAATCAAAAGTTTAAGATACTGAAGAAATAAACCAAAGAAGATACCAGAAGTTGGAAAGACCCGCCTATGCTCATTGGTAGGATTAATATTGTGTAACTGGCTACCTGACAAAAGCAATCTACAGATTCAATGTATTTTCCTACCAAAATTCTAACATGATTCTTCACAGAAAGTTGAATAATAATTTTTAACTTTCCATGAAAGTATCAAAAAACCTAGGATTTCTTTTTTTCTTCCTTTTTAAAATTTTTACTGTATTTTTCTTCTCTTGTATAATATATCCCAACACCCCTTCTCCTCTCCCTCCACTCCTTACAGATCCCCTCATCTCCTTTCACCCCCAGATCTCCACCCACCCACCTCTGCCTCTTCCCAGAAAAGACCAGTTCTTCCAGGCTTACTGCTTAAACAGGGCACAAAAAGATTGAACAGGAACAGGCACTAATGCCTACATCAAGGATAGACTAGGCAACCAGCAGGAGGAAATGGAGCCCTAGGGCAGGCAAAAGAGTAAGAGATATACCTCCACACACTCTAGCCTGTAATAATTCTGCAAGAACGCTAAGCCAGACAAACGAGACATATTGGAAGACCCTTTAGGTTTCATATCTGTGGCTTCATGCTCTGTGAGCCTCTAAGAGTGTTGGTCAGTTGACTCCCTGGGGCTTATTCTCCTGGTATCCTTTACCTCTCTGGTCCCTGCAATCCCAATATGTCCTCCCTCTCTTTCACAGAGCTCTTCCCTGAGCACTGCATGATGTTTGGCCCTAGGCCTCTATATCTACTCCCATCAGCTGCCCGAGGAAGCCTCTCTGATGATGATTGGTCTAGGCGCCAATCTAAGAGCAGAGCAGGATATCATTAGAAATCATCTCCTGGCTATGCAGTCTGTAGATCCTGACCCCAAACCCAGGATTTCTAACACTATCCCAAACAATTAAAAATGCAGTATCACCATTCTTGATTTTTAAGCTATACTCCAGAGATGTATTAAGAAAACCAGAATGGTATTGGCTTAAACACAGTTATGATGATCAATGGAAAAGAACTGAAGATGCAGACATAAGTCCATGGACATCTGATTTTTGATAAAGAAGCCAAACTAATAATAATATAATATAATATAATATAATATAATATAATATAATATAATATAATATAATATAATAATAATATAAATAAGAATAAAGACAGTATCTTCACAGAATGGTGCCAGTCAAACTGTATAGTTGCATGTAGAAGAATGAAAGTAGAGCCATATTATTTCTCAGCTCCATACGCATAAATAGGATTACACAGAGCTAAAAAACATGTGCTGCAGTAGATACCATCACTATAGTGGAGAAACAGCTTACAGAATGAGGAAAATTAACATTTGTACATCCAACTCAAAATAACTTTGTGTATTTAGAATACACAAAGAATTCACAAAGTAAAAACAAATAGAATGTAATAAGAATACAAATAACTCAATTAAATAATGGGTCATGAAACTAAGCAGAGAATTCTCAAATGATGAAATACAAATGGCTGGGAAACATTTAAAAATATTCAACTTCCTTAGTCACCAACGAAATGTAAATTAAAATTACTTTGAGATTTTTTGGAGAGAGTGTAAAAAGGGTTTTATTATGCGTTTCAGGTAATAGCCCAAGACAGGAGTCCAGCACAGGAATCCAGAGGCAGGGGCTCAAGTAGAACCATGGAGTGCTGCTTTCTTACTTGCTCTCTCATGCTTGCTGAAGCACACTTTTTCTTTTTCTTTTTCACCTTTTATAAAAAAGGTTTTGATATTACAATTAGAATATTTCTCCCTTCCAAACCCTCCCATTGATCTTTCCCTGCTCTCAATCAAATTCAAGGCCTCTTTTTTTCACTAATTGCTATTGCATGCATATATGTATAAATTCCCCAAAATAACCAGCTCAGTCTCTATAATGTTACTAGTATGCATGTTTTCACAGGCTGAAAAAACTGATAACAAATGCTGGTGTGGATGTGGTGAAATAGGAACATATATTCACCAGTGTTGGGAGTGCAAAACTGCCGCAACTACTAGGAAATCAGTGTGAGGATGCCTCAAAAGCCAAGACTAGATGTGCCACGTGATCCAGCTATACCACTTAGGCATAGACTCAAAGGACTCTATATCCTACCATAAAGATACCTGTTAATTCATGTTTATAGATACCAAAAAACTGGTAAGTAGATAATGAAACTGTGGTCTATTTACGCATGGAATATTCTGTTACTAAGAAAAATGGAATCATGATGGAGCTGGAGACAATCATTCTGAGTGTGGTAACTAAGACACAGAAAAATAAATGTCTCATATTTTATTTTATTTATAGTTGGCTTTGAATTGACAGCTATATGTATTTCATTTGGAATACCTATAGAGATAAGGGATTATTAAGAAGCTATGTGGAAGTTCCTTTTTAAGAGATAGTAGACAAAAACAGTGGTATAAAAGTTTACAAGGGATTAGTGAATTAGGGAAGGGTTGAATTGGGGTGTGGGACTACAGGGCATGGAATAAGAGGGAATACTTGGAGAAATAACTAAGATTTTATAATATTTATTTAAAGTTCATTATGTTGTAGCTCCCCCTCCTCTTACTTGTGACTGGTTACTTTGCCTTCTGAAATCTTCAGTTAAAAATTTCCAAAGGGAAGTATCAAAAACTCTGCAATACTCTCACAGTAATTGAATTTTCTTTCTGAGTCAGGAACATAGGAATGTACCAAATGCAACATGTCAAAACGTGAAGACAACGTGAAGGACACCATCTGTCACAATATTTTTCTAGTTAATTTTAAGTGAGCAAAAGATTTAAAGTATTCTTTATGAGTCCTTGCATCTTCAAGAGGGAATCGATTAAAGCAGGAGCTGTGTTTTGCCACACCCTTGTCTGTCTCCTTAATTCATCAGCATTAAATGAGACTGTGAATCATCGAGGGATTAAAGGATGTTTGGGGAAAGAAGAATATTTGAAAAGCAGTAGATTTTTTTTTTGCTGACTGTTTTAGCTTCCTGTTATTATACTGAATAACCAAAAATTTAATGACTAACACAAATCTGTTTGACTGTTCTAATGACCATCTAATGTGTGACCATCTGCAGTAGTGCTTTCTTTTGTAGAGAGCCTCTCCTCTACCAGACAACTTGTTGCCTGTGAAATGCATAGACCCCAGGACAGCTGTGAACATTATATAATATTGCAATTGTAAACAGTTGGACTCTCCCCTGTAATAGATTAAGAGCATTAATTTGCTGTCCTTAACTTCTAAAGACTTTTTGCATGTTGTACAGCTTGTAGTCCCTTCTGCCTTTCTCCATTCTCAAAATCAGTAATACTCTATCTCTGAAAGCAAGGGTAGTGTTCAAATACATAATGAGTGATGTGTAAAACCAGAAAATAGATTGTTAGCTTAAAATTTGTTGCAGTGCTAAGCTCCTAACAGTTGTTCAACTCAGAACCGTTATATTTCAGCTGTTGTCCAAAAGTGCCTGTCCATTTTCCACTTAGTTTTAAGAACAAACACCCTCCACCATCATGTTTGTTCACTTCAGTAAAACTGAGGGTTTCTTTTTTTCTGTTACATTAAACATATGATTAAGAATAGGGGAATTTATTTTCTTTATTACAAAACTAAGATGTGTGTCATATAGAAGTTTAATAAAAAATACATGAGGAAAAGAAAAATCATTAGCCAGTAGTCATGGAGTAAACATCACCAGTAACATTTTAGTACATAGATTTGTATGCAAATATACAGAAAATTGCATCATATATGATCTATTTTAAACAATTCAAATATTCATTAAACACAGATTGCATCATGGCATGTCATTAAAATACTGCTAGCTTATAATGCAGAAGAAAATGTGGTGACAACTTTGAACATTTTAACCATTCATAAACACTCGTGTCACTTAGGCTTTTTTGGAATTACAAATAATAATGTGCTATAAAAAGAATCTCCTTCTTTCATGAGAATAATCTCTAAAAGAAAAGACATAAGGTGAAAGTCTATGATTTCAAAGTTGTTCACTCATTTTGCTAAGCCCTAAAATTATACACAAATATTATGTGTGGCCTCGACAGCTGCTACTGTCAGGAGGACTGCAGATGGTCTAAATGCACTGCCCCAATTTGTCACGTTCCTGCAGATAAGGTTCCCCAGATAAAATTTTCTTATCATCTGAATGAGGTGGTACTCCTCTGTTTTCTGTCAGTCTTCACAATTACCTAGACTCCAGATTCTTAAATTGGAGGTCACAAACCATAGGGTGTCAAATACTTCAATGTAATCGGTAGTGAAAATGTTATCTGCCATAAACAGTCCCTAAATGTGCAATGACATAATCGAATTCGTAATGAACCCATTTCATTTCTGGCAACACTAGGCCATATTGCATTGTGATTTTACTGAAGCCTTGGTTCTGTACCACACGTGCATTTTGCATTGTGCAATCTATCACGGAATGCAACACTGACGGATGCTGCCTGGCAACACCCCTGCTCAGATTAGACTATTGTATGTTATGAATTGCAGTGTTTTTATTATACTTACCCATTTTTTTGCTCTTACAAAACCATAAAGTTTTAATTGTGGGAAAAAATCTTTAGTACTTTCCCACCATCATTCCTCAGCATGTGAGTATGAAATTAGTATATTTTTTGAATAGTATTGTTAAAGTATTTGATTTTACACATCATCAATAAGACTGCCAAATAGAGAGTCATAACAATTTGTTCAATGGTTATTTCTTTTCTCCTTCTCCTTGTCTTTGTCCTTGTCTTTGTCCTTGTCCTTGTCCTTGTCCTTCTCCTTTTTCTTCTTCTTTTAGTAGTAAAGAATGCTGTTCTCAATTTTGAATGGAAGAAGGGAGAAAAAGAAGACAAGAAGGGCCTGAGTTTGTGAGGAGAGCCTTCAAAGTTGGATGAGCACTGACAGGGAATTAGTCACATGTCCTGGGCAGAAAACAGTATAGCTTCTGGTGTGAAGCATGGGGCAGTTGGACTCTGGCCAGTTTTAGGAACAGCAGATTTTCTGTTCCATTGCCTCCACTTAGAGTCCATAGGGAGGTAATAGTCGCCTGAGTGCATGTGCAGTGACCTCTTGTACTTCATCTAATAGTGACCTTGGCTGAGTCCTTCCTCACCACTCTCTCTAGCATCCCGTGTCCAAGGCCCATCTATTGATAGTCTGGTGTGGGATGACCATGTGCTTGCCTGCCAAGGCTCACATCTCATCCCAGAGCACATTGTCCTAAAAGATGTCCACTAGCTGGTATTGGATTTGTTTCTTATCCAGGATGTGAGTCACCTCACTCTGGTGGGACTAGACTTTGCAGAGTAGGTAGAAGGAGAGTCTATCCATGCTCCAGGCAGAGGACCTGTCATACAGAACACAGGTCTGTATGGTGGTGGGCTCACTGAATTTAGCCTGGGAATTAGGAAAGAATCTACAGCAGTTTCTGAAATGGTCCTATACACAGTTCTGCAGTGTATTACATAATTGTGTGAAGTGGCACTTTTGGCATTGATAATCTTAAATCCAAATTATTGATCAACTCTGAAAAACACTGAACATTCTTTATATCCTGTTAATTCTTAATTCTTTATGTAAAAATAATGACACAACCATTGTATTAATATGCTTTTGTATTTAATAAACAGTAAAATTATACATTTATAAGGAATTATACAATAAATGCCATTATACTATATTATTGATAAACATTTGATCTTTGCATATTTTATTTACCTGTGTACTCAAGGGCACATAAAAACGTTCTTGATTGAAAGAAACCATCACAACAACTCTGGACAAACAAAGCACATTCTCCTATGGGAAACCAGGGATACCTCAAGCTTTTCATACCATAAATCCTGATACCTATAGCTACTAGCATTTTCATTGTGTTCCCAACACAAACCCTTCATGGCCTTACATAGTATTCCATGTTCTTATCACTGCACTGTTAGTATATGTGGCTAATAAGTAGATGATTATATCATCTTTGAAATACCAGGTATCCTGTGTTTGACCATATTCATAAGCTTAGTGTGAGGACCCCTCTCTCACTGATAGAATAAATAGGAGGTTATTAAAATATCTAGCCTTGAGAAAAAGTCTATTTATTTTAGCGTGCCTGTTCAGAAGAATTTGGTATCATAAGGTATATTTTTAGAATTCTCTACTTAAGTGAAAAGGGTGTCCTTCTCAAACTCACATTTCTGGGTATTGAACTGGCTTATTAATTTTCTAAAATGATCATACTTATGAAGATATGAATTTTTGATGTGACATTTAAAAATAGCTCAGTATTATTATTATTTGCCCAATTTTAAATGACTCATTTTGATTGTCTTTGAAATGTTCTTCTAGTCACTAATGTAAATATTAGTACATATTACTGAATAGATGGACTCAATCTTAGAAATAACAGGAGAGTAGGATCCTTGTTGATTCTGTTATTCAGTCAAATGAAGAGTGTTTTGTTTTGTTTTCTTTCTTTTTGTAAAATAGCACTGGGAGAAAATGATGGGAAACATAGACACATTTTGCATGTCTGCTTCATAGTAGGACTTGCATGAGGTATTTTTATAAGCACTAGCCTTTTAATCTTGCATGCTTATGAAAGGAGTAAATATAGATTGTCTACCACCCAATAGGTATTACATGAATTGAGAAGCAATGATGTACTAAATACATCATTGTATATAGCTATTTTAAATATATCTCCAATATATAGACATTGGATTTTGGCAATGGAAACACCTGGATTTGAATCTTGAGTTTTCCACAATTGTTGCACAATTTTCTTACCATCTCCGCATTTCAGTTTTCTTACCTGTACAATAAAAATGACAGCAAAATAATATTTGTCATGTTTAGTTTGGAGGTATCAAAAGTAAGCAGTGGTGTGTGATAGCTCCCTATTTCATAGCCTGTAACAATTGTTTTGAAAAGTGAAAGTATTTTAATTGAAGTATGACTAAGAATTGTGAAGAAAATGTTATCTTGAACCATCTCTATGTTTCATTTTGGGAGATTTTTTTTCCTTATATAAATATATAAGCTTAATCTTTCAGTTGATAGAGAACACTGGTTTCTCTATGAAGGGAATCAACTCAAATTTGAGATGTCTGCTCTGTGTTGGGTTGTGTGATGTGAATTATATTCTATATTTTTTCACTTCATACTGTGCTGGCTAATTCCTGTTTCTTGGATATGTGGTTACTATTCAAGTGAGTCTTCAAGCATATAGCCAGATATCTATGAGTTAATTATGTTGTGAATTTGGATGAGACTACAAGGATAAAAAAATAGGAAATTATAAACAATTTCTAGTAAGATGTAGATAAAAATAGCCATATATGTGTATTTATGATTGTAATTATATAGTACATACTTCCTATGTGATTTATAGACACATGGAAATTCAGAAATAGTATACTTTCAATTTCCAGTCAACGTCTTTGAAATGGACCAGAAGTCAAAGATCTGAGTGTTGAATAGATGAGAAGACTGATGTTCAAGAATTGATATTCAGTCTAGTATTTTCCCTTTAAAAAATCTAGACTCAACATACTTTTTCTGTGTAACATGACAGAGAGAAATTATGTACTTCCTATACCTAGTCTCCTTTAATTTAAATATTAAAAATTTTCTTAGAATATTTGAAATATGTATACAATGTATCTTGATCACATTTACCTATCACTAACCACTGGAACTTTCCCCAGAAACCCATCATATCTCCCTCACAAAAACTTCCTGTTCTCTTTTTTTCTGTTTATATCTATCTATCTATCTATCTATCTATCTATCTATCTATCTATCTATCTATCTATCTAAATATTCCCAGGAATCCATATCTTCCTCACAAAAACTTCATGCTATACTTTCCTCCCTCCCTTCCTCCTTCCCTCCCTCCCTCCCTCCCTCCCTTTCTTCCTTCCTTTCTTCAGTCCTTCCTCCCTCCCTATCCCTCCCTATCTCTATCTATCTATCTATCTATCTATCTATCTATCTATCTATCTATCTATCTATCATCTACATTTCCACAGAGTCTAATAAGTGCTGTTCATATGAACATGTATGTGGAGTCATTGGCTATGGCATGGAAAACCTCTAAGCAGCTATACTTCTCTGGAGAGGTGACTCTTCTTCCTCCAGCAGCCATTAGCTAGGGGAGATGTCTTGTGAACTTCTCCCCTTCCATGCTGAAAGTTTTAATTGGCATGATCCTGTGTCTTATGCAAGTAACCATAGACACTGTGAGTTTACGTGTGTGATAGCCATGTCAGTATTCAGAGGGCAACCCTTCACAGCATGCCTCCCATCCACTGGCTTCTGTGTGGTTCCCTGAGGTTGGGGGTGCTGTTGTTATAGGTATCACCCTTTCTCAGCTCTTTGAACAGTGGTGTGTCCCTGTATCAATTACTACCCACTGCAATAAGAAGCTTCTCTGATCAAGATAGGGAGCAACCCAAACAAATAGAAAAACCATAAATAGTTAGAAGGATATTTGACAGTATGACCATTTAGAAAAATAAGGACAGGTTTAACCCTGGAAGCCATGACATTCCTCGATATTGTTTTTAACCATAAGACTGGATGTAAATTTCTTCCAGTGGAGCAGGCCACAAAATGCTACTGCATGTGGATTTGAATAATAAAATTGTAATGGTTTTGATTGTAAACAATAATCACAAGAGTTTTTCAAACAGAGATTAGTGAGCTTAATATGAAAAGTTCTAGCAGGTATGAATTAAAATGTTTCTGTTGCACAATGCAAACCATCTCTTCTCTACACGGTATAAATATCATACAGGGAGTCAAGCAATTTATCACTATGGCTGTACAGAAATCCAGATTGTTCTACTTACTGCATCTTTTTGACTTCTTGGATGAAAGGATCTTTTTATTAGGACATTGACTCTGATGTTTGAGTCACAGATGCTTAAGACTCACTCTGATGCTCATTTGCATAATAAAGTTAACCCACATCATTTTTATTGCTGCATATTCATTACACATAGTACTGGGTTTCATAAAGACACTTTCATACATGTATATATTGTATATGTACTGAGCCCTCTGTACATTTGGTCTTATCTTTTTTCTCACCTCTTCCCTCTTGTTGTTAGCTCCTTTCACTTCTCTAGACAGTTTTATTTCTACTTCCATGTGTATGTATATATATACATATATATATATATATATATATATTTATTTATTTATTTATTTATTTACAAAAAACTGGGTGCACCAAATGAAATAAAATAAGCATTGTTTTAAGTTTCACCAAGCTCACTTAGTAAGACCATTTCTAACTGCACCCATTTTCTTGAAAATGACATAATTTTGGTTTCTTTATGGATAAATAAAGCTTTGTTGTATATGCATCCACATTTTTTCAGATTCTGGACACCTACATTGGTGCCACAACTTGATTATGCTGCATGGTGCTGTGATAAACACGCATGTGCAAGTAGATCTGTGATGCGTTAACTTAGAACTCATTGGATAAATAGCAGGAGTGCTACAGCTGAGTCATACGGTACTTCCATTCTTCATTTTGTGAGGACCCTGTGGACTATGTCATAGGGGCTGGACTAATTTGCATTCTCATCAGCAATGTACAAGGATTCCATTTCCTTCACATTCACATCAGCGTTCATTGTCATTTGTTCTCTTAATGAATGCCATTCTGAATGTGGTGAGACAGAATCTCAATGTAATCTGAACATGCATTTTCCCAGTGGCTGGTGATGTTGAACATTTTATCATAATACATAGGTTTTTGATGAGATTTTAGGATGAGGTTTGGCGTGCATAGGGAATTTGAGGAAAACTTGACATTTGCCATGATAGTATATCAACCTTTTCCAATCAACCACATATCAAGAAATGGCCCACAACTATCTAGCAATAGAAACGATGGAAAATATGCTTGCTATTTATAGATGAATGTTGAATGATGCTGGTTACATGTGAACTGATCATAATGTGCATTTAAAACAGTTTATTTTGAACAAGGTTGAGGAAATATTAAAGCTTCTGCTTATTTATGCATTCCATCCTCTGTTCCAAGGCATCTTACTTGTTGATTATGCTACCATCCCAACAAATTGCAAGCAAAAACTCCAGTTCACAATATAATCTCAGTTAAGCTGGTTTAACTTTGAAACCAGATCATATTTAATATCCCTATCTAACCTGGTTTTGACTTGTGATATAAATACATCTCATCTATTATTAAAGCAAACATACACCTCTGTTTAAGGTTTTGTTACTAATTAATAATTCTTTATTAGGTAGCTATTATTTATGTCATTTGGACAGGCTTTTAGCCTGTATGACTTTTTCATAAAGAAAATTTAATTTTAGTTAAAATTAATATAAGTAAATATATAAAATAACAGTATAATCAATAATTCAACAACTCAAAGTAAACTATATGTTGATGTTCATTTGACCTTTAATCTGTATGTGCAAATACATTCTTCAAACATTTCAGATGCTAACACATGTGCACTTTTAAACCTTTTGCTATCATATGTATTTTATCATGTCCCTAAAAGAACACACTAAACTTGCTTCCCTGTTAATGAATGGTTGTGTTTTTCCATATACTTCTTGTTATTAATATATATTTATAATAATAATCTATATCTTATAATCATTTCTTGGACTCTAATCAATTCCTTAGAAGGGAAATTATCGGATAAAAAAAGTAATGTAAACTTTTGTTACATATAATTGGAATTCTGATATAGTCATTTGTACGCCCACCAGCAGTATATTATAGCAAATATTTTCTTGCCCTTTAATTACTTTGCAGCAGCACATTCAATTGAAATATAATGCAGTAGTCAAATTAAAAAGTCACATGTATAATTTAAAATTATGAGAGTAATATTAAAGCAAAAAAGGTGCATTTATTTGATGCAAGTTATTTTACTTAGCCCAATATATCTAAGAAATTATTTCAAGATATAAACAATGCATGATCCGTTTTGCTATGTTCCTATCCCAACTTTTTAAGTTTCAATATGTATTTTATATTTAATAATCTAAGTCTGATCCAGGTAGATCTCAAATGATTAGTCACTACCCTAGTTAACAGCATGGCCACACTAAAAGTACTCTTGCCACTTTGATAGTTGAAAAATGGCATTCATAAGTTAATTTAATTTCAGTTATAATTACAAATGATGCTGAATATTGCCTCATATATTATCTTTTGGAGCATTTTAACAGTTCTCAACTTACATGAACTGTCTATAGAATGTCAATTTTCATACATAATGGTGAGAAATATTTCTATCATAATTTCTCCAAGTTTTCATACTAAGTTTTATTCTGTGTAGTCAAATGTGCCTGTTTTATTTGTTATTTTTTATTTCTCATATTCTTTGGACAGCCTTTTCCATTACAAGACAGCTAGATACTTACTTCAGGGTTTATGCTTTCAGGGTTTTTAAAGCTTAACTCATTAATATACCTGGGCTTCCTTCCAGCTGATGGCATGAGGTGTGGGTAAAAATTTACTTTGTTCTTGAATAACTGGCACAATACCATTTTCCGTTTTATATTTTTTTAACACAGAGTACTAAGGAATAGGCTTCACTAAGACATTTTCACACAGACTTAGTTTTGTCCTGCCTTCTCTTGTTCCTCAGCTCTCAGCCCACCCTCCTGTGATCACAACACATTACTATCTGTTGCGTAATCAATTAATTTCTCCTTTATTTGGGATAATGCCTTAATTATGCATACATCCACATGCATTCCAGGCTTTTAAATATTTTTCATTATTTTTGAGAGTTGTATAATAAACTTTACAATTTTAATTATCATAACTTTTCAGTTAGTAGAATTTTCAACATTTTAAAATATGTTTACATTCACTCATTTTGTATATCACATATATTTCTTCTTGTTTCACTTTTCTTCTAGATAACATTTAGAGCAATGTATTACTGCTTGAATCTTCAGCAATTGTATTATTATTATTATTATTACTACTACTACTACTATTATTATTATTAAAGTTAAAATATTCTAAGGTACATTTTATTTTAGAATATATCATCCTGTTGCTTAGAGCCATTCATTCTTTTCAGATACACAGCTTGACTGCCATTTGTCCAAGGCTTTTCTTAATGCCTGCAGGAATTTGTTTTTTTCATATAATTACTTTATATTTACTCAAACAACTAACAGTTCACTGATATTCTAATTGGTTATTTCTAGTCCATAAGTTTTCAATCAGTATTATATGGAGCTAATGCTATTTGGAAAGTGTATGTGTGTGTGTGTGTGGAGTGGTGCCACCTTCCCTGAGTGCTAAGTTTTAAGTCTCAGGAATCATAGTTGTCTTTTCCTCCCTCATTATTTATTTTTAATATATTGCTTGCAGTTTTATACATTTTGTGACTCAGTAGTTAGTTCTCATCCACATTGACTGCCTGTACTTTTTAATGTGGTAGTGGGGTGTTGCTTGTAACCATCCACGGGATTCTTCAGGCAGGGGCTAGAGTTGACTGTGAATTCAGGACACAGACTTCTGGAGTGGGGCGAAAGGCAAAAAGCAGATTCAGTTTATTACGGGGGATGAGGGGAGCCTCTTATACCTTCATCTGACCCAGCATCCCATTGGCTGCCTGACTACAGCTGCTGGTTCCAGGGCATGTCCAGATAGGTCTGTCTCTGGGCATGCCTGGGCAAGTCCATCTCTGTGTATGTCCACACGGGTCTCAGGCCCTGTACTGCTCAGTAGCAAGTCCAGTTTTCTCCTACAGTGGGGTTATAGGTTACTAAATGTATAACTTGTTCTGCAAATCCTTATATATTGTAAAACCTTATTCTATGTTTCAGACAAATGCACACAGATACCATATGGAACATTCCTTATTCCCCTAACCCAGACACCTTTTTTGGGCCTGCAATCAAAGAACACACCTGGAGTCCCTGCCTCCTCCATGGTAAATATCCAGATTCCTTTGCCTGCTCAATGGGTGCAGTTCCTGCAGTGGGCTCCACGGACATGCTTAGGAATGGTGATGAATCGTTATCTTGGTGGCAGAATAGCTCTTTTTGCCCCCTCTTTTTCCTACATTATTTCCAGGACTCATTCTTCCAGCCCCAAGTTGAAAAGTAAAAAAGGCTACCTCATTTATTTGAAGGTTTACTTTTCATACTACAGTTGTCATGAAGACTTCTTCTGTCTTTTCTCTACCTGGTTTTGTGTTCAATTCAAAAGGCAGAAAGTGGCAATTGTCTAGCCACCCATACCATATTGCTTTGCCTGAGAAATAGGACTTGATTAGCAGGTAGAATTGTCAGGTTGATGGTCTATATTTGGCCTACAATATCTTTCTGATCTCTAATATTCAGCATCTCTCCTCCCTCACTTCTCCTTTTTCTCTCTGCTACTCTTCTACATATTTACCCGAGTCTCGATGTTGTGCTGTCACTGACAGATGTATTGACCCAAACCCTAAAACTTTAGTTAAAATAATCATGCAATCTGCTGCTACCATTTTTTGGTAAATTATTTTAAAAGAAAAAATGAATTTTGAATAAACTCTGCTTTTCCTCATCTCAGAATCTATATGTGACAGTTGATTATAAATACAGAGTAACTTATCATGCCTGTGTATGTGTGTGTGTGTGTGTGTGTGTGTGTTGCACATGTGTGGGCATATGTGCCTACACATGAATGTCAGAGAAGAGCATTGGGTCTTCTGATTTATCACTTATCTCTTTGAAGCAGGATTTCTTATTCAACCTAGAGTTAGGCTGTCTCCACCACCATCTAGTGCACGGAGGTCATGGGCATGCATGTGGGCATATCTGGCTTTTGAACTTGAGTTCAGTCCTAATGTAATCCCACTTTCCTACTGAGCCACCTCCTTAGGTCCAGAGTACTTGAAAAATACATTTTGTGGACTGTGGGAATATCTCAATTGGTAAAATTCTGCATGTGCATGTATGAGGAACTATGTAGTAGTGCACTGCTGTGGTAGCTCACCAAACAGGACAAGGAGGGATATGCATTGATGCAAAAACCTGCCAGACCTCAGTAGAGGGAACCACCATCATGGCAAGTGACATACTCACAGTGGAACCTAGAGCGTCTCACCTCAGGTGTTTTGAATCTTTCAGAATTCCTCAGGTAACTACTGATACCATGTGCAGATCATTAGCAATTAAACACCCCCCACAGAAATCCAACACCTGCCGACAATACAAAATGCCAAGGCCTATGCATTCCTTTTCCAATAGTGCACAAAACAATTATTTTGTATACAACTAAAAAATAAACTTCTGCAACAGAAAAGAGTTCAGATTCCCAGTTATCCACATGAAAAGGAAAACATGGTGGTGGTAACCTATAAACATAGCACTGAGATGGGGTGGGAACAGGTAGGTAAGTAGATTCCTAGAGATCCATGTCCTGTCAGTCTAGTCAATAGATGTGTCAGGTTCATTGAGAAACTGCATTTAAAAAATGAAGTGAAGAACAGTAGAGGAAGACATCCAATGATGACCTCTTTTCTACACATACACATTCATCCTGCCTGCAGATGATCACACATAAACATGTTCATCAACCATATAAGTGCACAAGATACAAATGTATGTTAGCATCTTGATACAGGAGGCACAATGTTTACAAAGTTGTTTGAAATGAAACTGTAAAGGCTGAAATGTTAATTTAGTATTGGAACACTTACCTATAAAACACAAGGCCTTGAGTTTGACCCCCAGAAATAAGAGAAAAGAAAGTATTCTATATGACTATACGTAGATAGATTCCATGAAGAATCTTCCCAATTTTGAATTGACATTTTGTGAGAAATGTCAATTTTACTAAATTTTTTTACTAAATTTTACTAGATTTACTGAATTTACTAGATTTACTAGATTTTACTAAAAGCATGGCTTTTTTCCATATTTATTGCAAATCTATCTATCATCTTTCTGTCTACATATCTGTGTCTCTAATTATTGTATAATAGATAATCTCATTATACATAAAAAATATTATGTGTTAAAATAAAACATTTACAATACTTATTCCCACTTCATATAAAAAGAAACATATAAAAAGAGCTTATGTGTGGGGATGAAAGAGAGTCACAGGGTGAAAGCGATGAAAATCAGTTATGTGTATATATGAAATTTTTAAGGGAATTAAAAAACAACAAAAATCTCTCAAACAATAGCACAAAGAGATTAGAGGTAGAGTCAGGATTTTAATTAAGTGCTTTCCAAGAGTCACTGAGGATAACAACAAGGAAAGAGCATTTAGGGGCCAGCTAGTCTAAGGATTCTATCTTTTCCTGCCTAGATTGCAGTTGGTTGCTTGAGCTGTTCATCCCACTAGATGGAGCAGTTTTAGACTATACAGTATTTGTTAACTATCCTTTGACTCATCATCAAAATGTATTAAAGAAATAGCATATAGTAGACACATGCACAGCATCAGTTGAATGCTTAGAGGAAAATATTACAGGTAGATGTACTCAGATGTTGAAGTGGTATAATGATTCATTTTTTATTTCAAATGAGACTTTGAGTATCCTCTGAACTCGATAATAATCAGATGTCACTCATTCAAGATCAAATTTTAAATGTCCTGTTTTTGACAGCTGATTTGGAATGAATCAATGATTGAGGATCTTCTACCCACTTTAGCCCTCAGAATAGCATTTGTGTCTGATGTGTAGAGTATCTTACATCACTGATTTATCATGTCATATCTTCTTGGTGTTTTGGCCAGCAGTGGTCAGATGATTTCAAGGTGAGTTTTGCTCATAAAGCCTGATAACATCTCTCATCCAATTATTGATGAGGTATGTGGTGTCTAAGACATAACTTTACTCATGCATTCTCTTTGCCTTCCAAGCTACATTATCTTGATGGTATCTCAGTATTTCTGACACTCAGAGATACACTTGTAGAATGTGGGTTTGTAGTCCTTTTAACTTTGATTTCAAATTTCTAAATAGGCATGAAATGGCTATGGAAACTCCCCAGTGTCCATCCTCTATTTTTCTTGGGCTATTTGTCCAATATAAACATGCCAGTATCCACATGAAACCTTAAACAAGTATGGGGAGGAGGGTACAGTTCCGCCTGAGTGATGAATTTCATTTATTCCCAGTTTACACAGACCTTATCTTCTAAAGATCAAAGGACAAAGACTTTTGCAACACATATAGCTCATATTAAATATTTCTCAAAACATAAGCATCCCCAACGTGAAATAAAATTGATTTACAGGGATTTTGGGAAACCCAGCACTGAAAAATCTTTTTTCTGTATTTATGTTCTAACAGCCTTCCTTGGGTACATAACATGTGATGCTCTCACTGCTTGAGATGGGAGAGAAAACCTTAGGAAATCAATAAATGACAGATCAGTTACCAGTAGCCTAATACTTTATAGCAATTTCACCACTAATGAAAGACTGAGCCTGGCTACAATGAGGGCTAATAGTAGGCAAATATGTTTTTTCCACATAATCATTCCTTGACTCAGTACTATTTTTTTCTTTTCCTTATACCTAGAATTCCATACCCTTCTTCATTAAGCTGCTTGGAATAATTACCAAGGTCAATTTTACAGCATATATGAAAGCACATTACATATAATATATATTAATAAATATGTATCTGTGTGTAGATACATATATATTATATGTGTGTGTATGTATGTATGTATGTATGTATGTATGTATTGTAAGTACATTGGAATTTTGATGAACTGGCCTGAGAGCTAAACCACCACTTCAATTTTACTGGGAATTATTTCTTTAAGTGGAGAGAGGGGACAAGATCAATTAACCAAACCATGCCACAGGATAATACTTTTTTGTGACTATATTCAGAAACTTTAGAGCCCTTTTCCATACTATTCTCTTACAAAATGAGATGTAACTTATGCACAACAAAATTTACCCTTTGAAAGTATGAAATCCATTGCCTTCCAGTATATCTAAAGCTGAACAAGCATTGCCACTATCTGATTCATCATGGTCTTTCCATTAAAGACAGGTTCCTCTTCCCAGTCATTTCTGCTTTCCTACCCTGTCAAGAGTAGCAAATAGTAGTCTCTGCTCTGTCTACACAGACTTATATATGTGTGTGTATAAGTATATATACACAGACTTACCTACTCTGGGTATTTCTAAATAAGATCATGCAATCTATTGCTTTTGTATAAATTTCTTTCACTTAATATGAAGTTCTAAAGGTCTGTACATATTCTAGTATTTAATAATAATTCTACATGGCTTCTTCTTACATTTTATACATTATTTATCTTTATGCATGTATATATTCATTGTAGAAAACCATGCTTTTCATTACACTTCATACATACATCGTGTGCTTTTATATTCATCCTAATTACTCAATCCAGTCTTATTCTAATCTCCTCTTGGCCCTCTTCAGCTTTCATGACATATACAAATATGTATGTATACATATTTTAAATATGAGAGAAAATATTTGATATTTGTCCTTCAAAGTTTGATATATGTTGGTTGACATGATGATCTGCAGTTGCATCTATATTCCTACAATTGTTATAATGTAATTATTTATCATTAAATAAAACTCCCTTGCATATGGACATGCAATTTACTTTATCCACTTAGCAGCTGATCCATTCCTAGGGTGGCTTCACATCTTGTGTGTTTTGAATAGTGCCTCAACAAACATGGATATACAGCTCTCATGGTGTCACTGGATTACATGGCATTTCCATGCTCAGATTTTTTTGAGGAACTCCATACTGATTTCCGTAGATAGTAGCTGGACCCAGTTTACACTCACATCAGAAGTATTTAAAGATTTATTTTTTCTCCATCCTTAACAGCACTTATTGTCAATTATTCCCTTAATGAAAGACATGCTGACCAGTAAGATGAAATCTCAATGTATGTTTTATTTGCATTTACTTTATGACTAAGAATATTGAATATTTTATTATTGACCATGTCTACTTCTTTTGAGAACTGTCTGCTTAATTGATCTGCTGATTTTTTTGATTGGATGATATTTAAAAGTGTATCACAGCTTCAAAGTTTCCTTTGATAATCTCATACATGCACAAACTGATTATTATTCTCATCCCTCACCCTCTCTGAACTCCCTGCCACTCGTGTCTATCAGACCCTCTCCCCTGCAAACCTCTTTTTTATATCCATGCCTATTTGTTTTGTTTTATGATCCATCAAGCTTAATGAAGGCTGTCTGGGAGACCATATTTTGGAGCCTGGTGGGTTCAGTAATAAATAGACAACTTAAAACAATTGTTCTCCTGTCCCACAATCTACCAACAGACAATAATTCAGCAGTAAGTGGTAGGACTCCATGAACTCTTCCCCATTCCAGGACTGATTGTTGACAGGAATGGTCTTATGCAGGCCCTATACAAGTAACCACAGTTACTGTGATTTCATGATTACAATGGTTGCTGTGCCTAGATATGGCATTTTATAGTCCTTACCCCTATTTTTTGGCTCCAATATTCTTCCTATACCATTTTCTACGATGCTCTTTGAGTCTTGGAGGGAGGCTATATTTACTATATATATATATATACACACACACACACACACATACATATACATACATATGTGTATATATATCTTTATACATATAAAATCATTATACAATTTTAAACATCTTTATACATCTTTATACATATAAAATCTCTCTCTCTCTCTCTATATATATATATATATATATATATATATATATATATATATATATATATATAATTATTTTAAAAGGTTCTTATCTGAACTTATTGTCTTGGGAATCAAAAGTCCCTGCAATTTTCTTCTTATTTCTCTGGAAACCTGAAGCAAATATTATATGCTGATCCAGTATGATTGGATTACAAAGCTAGCTTAGTTACAAGGGACTAAAATTGAATAAAACTACTGAGAGTGCCTTGAATAGGAGAAGACGGTCTGAGACAGAAAAGGCAACAGAAATTACTTGCTGTCTATGAAAATGTGTTTCTCTAGTTATGGCAGAAACAGAAGAGGTGTAACAACTGCTTAAACACGGAAATAGATATATTTTGAAATGCAGAGTAGCTTGAAGAACCACTATTTCTCCTTTCAGTGTTAGTGGTTATAACACTGTAGCATTTCTCTGTCCCTCCAACATACATTCTGGAAAGCTCCAAAGAGTTAGATCTGTAGCAGAGTGTAAAGATTCCACACAGCTGTAAAAGTGTACAGAGAGAATACAACTGGAGAGAATCTAGACATTTTGTCTTCTGCTAGCTAAACCCATCCTACCCGTAGGTCAGGAGGAACTACAACAGATCTAAGCCCTCAGATACAAGAGTAGTGTTCACCTTTATTAAGGAAACCTCTTTTTGCAACAGATGGAGACCACTACTGAAACCACAACAGATCAGAACAGAAAGCTGTGGAGCCTGGTCTCATCTACAAAGTACCTCCACACCTGAAGCTCAAGAAACATAGAGGAAGAGGGAGTGGAGAATAGAAATATTGTAAGAGCCAGAGGATCAGGGTGTTTGCTGTGAGGTTGTGTGTCCTGGTAACATCAGAAACTACACCCAGAAAGGGTCACCAACATGAATGCCTAAGAATGAGTCGAATAAGGATGATACCAATGGACATGGTAAAGTGGTCTGGGGAAAGTCCATGAAGCCTCAACCATGCACAAAGAACTGTAGGCAACCAAGGAATATTGAGAGTTGGAGAAATAGTCTGCCTCAGGGAAAAACACACATATTGGTTATCTAGTACTAAATAGTAAACCTGAAAATATACATATAAGTAACATTATATGGACTGAGCAGGTTATGTTTACGAATGTACATGTATATCCATATGTGGTGTCTGTGTGTGTGTGTGTGTGTGTGCGTTAATATTCTATTGCTATGAAGAGATGACCAAGGCAAGTCACAAAAAGAAGCATTTAATTAGGAACTTGCTTACAGTTTCTAAGGGTTACTCCATACCATCACCGCAGGAAGTATGGTGGCAGGCAGGCAGGGCACTACAGCAGTAGCTGGGGGGGGGCACGGCACAGAAACTTTAAAATCAAAGCCCACCACCAGTGACATACCTTCTCTAACAAAGCCATACTTCCCAATCCTTACTAAACAGTTTCCCAACTAAAAACAGAAAATTCAAATCTATCCAGGCCATTGTCATTCAAACTACAACAGCACGTGACAACAATTAATGAACAGAAGGGTCATGAATTTGAAAGGGAGTAAGGAAGATACATGGGAGGGTTTTGATGGAAGAAAGGGAATGGCTAAAAGATATAACTATATTATAATCTCATAAAAAGTGTTGCTCAGAAATTACTCACTGCAGTTACTGTGTAAGCAACTCCAAGGATAGAAGAAAAAGCCAAACACTAGACAGTCTATTGTCTCCCCAAAGGACTCAGGGTCAAAGAGGTAAAAATAATCTTTTCATCATAGCCTGCACAACTGGCTTCTTTCATGGAGAAGCCTATAGGTTTCTTTGTTTTGAGACTTATTGATTGTTTTAGGTTTTTAAGACATATCTACTTGGTTTAAATATTTATATAAAATTGTTTTCCTTTTAATTTTCCTCTCCCACTTACTTTGGTTTTAATATCTAATCACTAATAATGTTTTTTTAATTACTTACCTTCTTCCTCCTTTTTAATGAGACATGTTTTATCTACTCTGGCCTTAAACCTACAGCTATTCTTCTGCCTCAGACCTTCAATTCTTGGGATACAGATGCATGCCACCATGCCTTGTTCCGAATCCCCCTCCCTCTTGTTTTTTCAAGACAGAGTTTCTCTGTGTAACCCTGTCTATCCCAAAACTCACTCTGTAGACCAGGCTGGCCTCAAACTCAAAGATCTGCCCGCCTCTGCCTCCCGAGTGCTGGGATTAAAGATGTATGCCACCACTGCTCGGCTTACTTAGTTTCTTTTTTTAAAAAAAGTGTTTAATTACATAATTTTCTCTCTGTTTATTCTTTTTCATCTCCTCTCTTGTATGCTTTTTCTTTCTTTTGTATCTTTTTAATTTTTAATCTTAAAAACTGAAATGGGTAACTCTTATTTTAACATTTAATTGGATATTTAAGCCTAAATTATGCTAAGGTAGTTCTTATTTCTTTAGAGGATGTCTCAGCTTCAGTAGTAGTCATGAAATTAGTTAAAAAGAAGCATACATGCTGGGCAGTGGTGGCACATGCCTTTAATCCCAGTACTCAGGAGGCAGAGGAAAGCAGATCTCTGTGAGTTCAAGGCCAGCCTGGACTACAGAGTGAGTTCTGGTACAGCCAGAGTTACAACAGAGAAACCCTGCCTAAAAAAACCAAAACAAACAACAACAACAAACCACGCAAACATGCAAACCAAACAAACAAACTTAGCTCAGGACTTAATTTTTATCTCTGTATTTAAGAATGGCTATTCAATATCAACTCATTGATCAAATAATTTGATCAATGAGAGAAGAATACATGTTGCACAAGATTTTTAAGGTAGGAAAGGGGTAAGTGATTTAAATTCTAGTTTATCCTATTCTAATAAATAGAATTTATGGAATATTTTCTGTGAGCCAAAAAAATTACTCGATCATGAATGGTAATTTTTTTTCAAACTAATGTCACAAAAAGGTGTATTACTTTTCCTGTATTGAAGATGAATGTGGATCTCAGAAAAGTGACAAATTTTACCAATATGATCCTACAAATAATAGCTTACATGTTGGGAATACAATATGCATTGCTCTGCAACAAAGGCTTAATGACAATTAATATGCAACTAAGAAACAATTCTTGAGTCTGACTGTTCATTTATCCAGTCTTAGACCTGGCAAGTCTCTTTGTGTGACATGCCTTTTCTTAGTCGCAAGCAGCCCAAAAATCTCAATTGCATAAATCATACCTGAGATCCATTTCTAAATAAAACAGTATAGTTAAGATAGATAGCTTCATAGACTGAAATGAAATACTGAAATTCTCTGAGTCTTATTTTTTAACCTATATCACACTGGTACTATGAAGATTCATTTCAGAAGTTTCCTTACATTAACCTGATTTGAACACTGACCCCACCTAAATTTAGACCATGTGCTTTCTCATTTATGTATTTATTGATTGTATTATGTACTCGTGCAACATTCAACAAGGAGGCTGAGGGTGGGTGCAGACATGTAGGTCAGTTTTAAAGCACTGGTCTTACAAGCATAAGGCCCTGAATTTTCTTACTACTTCTGCAAAACATGTTTACTACTTACTTTATGTCCAGAATCATGCATTCTAATGGCAGTGACACAACTCTACCCTGTATAGGCTTATAACATGTATCAAACAATTACAATGAGATATATTAATTGTTTAGATATCAGTTAATGGTGCTGTGGAACTGATCTGCGAGGTCCAGACAGACCATTCCTTAAACAAGATATGCATATGCTAGTTGAAAACTAAGGACTAATAGAATTTACTAGACAAAGGAGGTCTAACAGGGTGTTAGTTTGGATATTGTACTATGTACGCACGTAGAATTTTGGAGAGTGAAAAATAAAATCATTCTGAGCTCTATTTTTTTAAAACCACTTCTCCAGTTTAAACTCTAGCAAACGACAACAGCTGGATTTTCTTCCCCGCCAGAAAACATTAAATCATCAAATCCTGTCAGCTTTTGCTGTACCTCACCACCAGAAGGCAAATGTAAAGTTCAGTGACCCTTCAAGATCAAGGTCCTAACCTAATCAATTGAGAATGCCTCACCTTTGGCTGTATTTACTCATGGCTTTACCCAGCTTGCTGTGTTGACTTCTTTCTTGGCTACAGTTAAAACAGTCGTATCTCTTCTGAACATTTAAACATTTTGCAGTGCTGGGGATGTGTCTCTAGAGATGTGCTTAGCATGCATGATTCCAACACTACACAAGGAAACAAATAGTTTGCAAATGTTTCTACAGGAATTGAAGACAAGAAGGAAGAGGCAGGATAATGATAGAACTTGTTTTTTATTCAGAAATGTAGTGATTATGATTTGAATATAAAATGTCCCCATAGGCTCAGGAATAGAACATTTCTTTCTCAACTGATGGTACTGTTCTGGGTGATTCTAGGAACTTTGGGAAGTTGGACCTTCTAGGAGGCAGGTTATTGGAGATTTGCCTTTGACTACTATGCTTTGCCTCTCTGTCTACCTTTTTGACTCATGACTGCCTTCTACCATGCCTTGCCAGCATCATATTTTTGCCTTTAACAGACCTAAAAGCAATAGAGCCAGTAGACCAAAAGAGAAAACTTTGAGAGCACAGGTCCAAATAATCTTTCCTTCCTTAAGCTATTTTCTCGAGTATTTTGTCACAGCAATGGCAAACCATACATTAATTTTTCTTTGAGAAGTTTTCACTCTGTGTGAATGAGGCTAGTGTGGGTGATGTGTGAACAGATTTTCTTTTGCATTTCACTTCTGTGATGCAGCATACATTTACCCCAACCTTCATACTTCCTCTTTGTTTTATTTTTCCTTTTCTTTTGCCTCAGATTTTATGTACGTTTCAAGGAATGAAAGAAAATAATGATTACTTGAAGGGTACACTACTCAGCAAAGAGATTCCTGTCTTGTTATCAATTTTCATGTTGCTTAAGATAGCATTGAGTATGTGTGTGCTGGAGCTGAGAATATTCAAAAACTTACTGGAACATATTTAAAATCTTTAAATAGTTTTGAAAACATCTTTGTCTTTTGATTAGATAGCTTTTGTACATGATCTAAGCATTCTTTTTCTCATTTGGTGTTCTTTTGGTTAAATATTTGTCACCTGAAGCTTCTTGGACCTATGGTGTCTTTATAAGGACATTCTTTACACAAAAAGATTTAAAAATTTTTTTTGCCACTTTTTTGCCTTTACTAAGTGTGCATTTTCTGTTACTCAGATATTTATCAACTGTTTTTTTTTAAATAGGTGATCAAGTGACATACCAGAAGAATGTCAAAAGAAAAGATATAGCCCCCATGGCTAATGGGTTAAAAAGAAAAGACAAAACAGGCAGATAGTTCAAGAGGCAGTGTGTTATACAAGAGTATGCACAAATTGCTGCAATATCACAATTGAGGGATGCCATCTTTCAAATTGTTGACTGTAGAGGAACACTTGAAAGAAGTTTTTTTTTTAATTTGGTTTCATTAAAAATGCAAAATTTTACATTTAGATTAGCTTTGTGTTCCCACCCCAGCTGTGGTATAGTTGTTTTCAAGTCGGATTTGGAATGCTTGATGCATGTGGCTGTAATTTGGTCAGGTGCAGGCATTCTGGCACCTGTAGCTTGTCTTTGGGATTGAGTGCTGCATAGGTTCATGGGAACGTTTTGTTTGGGGCATAAAAGGTGTGAAGCCCTGAGAGTCCGGGTGGCTGTTGGTTGGGTTCTCATTGTTAGTGTGTTAATTATTAAAAGAACAAAGGTTGGAGAGATTGGGTTTACAGACTGTGAGCTGAGATACTAGTCTGACTTACTGTCAGCTAGTCCTCTTCAAGCTTAGGGCAGCCTAAAAGAGGCTGTGAAGATTTCTACTTTTCTCTCTTTCTATATCAAGGCCACTTGCAAAAGTGGTGAAGATTTCTATTTCCTTTCTCTTTCCCTAAATAGGGGGTAAAAGATTGTAGCGTACTGCTACAGTTGACAGTTCCTGTAGGGCTTGACTCCTATTCCTTATGTCATGTATCTAAGATTTTCAAATAACATTGCAACTGGTGATTGTAGCTCACCTACTGACAATATGACCTTTGAGAACTCAAGCTGTGTGCTGATGGATCTTTTGCCTGAAGTTCATAATCAACCATAAGAAATGTTCTAAAACATGGCTTTATTCAGGACCTACCATAGAACCTTTCTTACCTAGACTTCCATTCTTTAACCTTGTTTTCCCTCTAATTAAACAAGTGCCAACTCCTCTGCAGTTTGGAAGAAAATATGCATTGCAATTAAAATGATTTTAGGCTCTGTTTTAACCTGACTTTTTAGCTTATCTGTGGTTTTCTAGTTTTGTAGATAAACAATTAGTTCATATGCATTTCATATTTCTTCATTTATAATACTATAAGACTCAACCAAGAAACTTCTCCAGTTTCTCTGTCCAAAGAGTAGAATGTTTGCTAGAAATCTAAACTTAAATGCAACTCCTCTCAGTCTCCCCGCTCCCCTAGGGAACATCGAGTCCAGTAGTGCTACTCCCTCCATTGATGAGAACAGGGTTATCAGAAACTTCCCAACCTCTCTGTGCAAACGCCAGACATGCTTAAGGCATTCTTAGTTTTCCTGCCTCCTCACTCTTCCCTTGTGGTATTGGTCACCAGGCCCAGTCAATACCTACCAATCATTTTAGAGGTCAACCACCCTGGGGTCAATCCTGAAATGCCAAGACATGTAAGTCCCTGCTTGCATTTATTTTTCCTTTATAAACTCACTTCCCCCTGTGAATGAGGCCACCACACCTGCTGTGTCAGGGAGGCATATGGCCCAGGCTTGAGTCTGAATTAAAGAGACCGCATGCGTTTTGCATCAGATCGGACTCCTTGGTGGTTATTGGGGATCTGAACGTGGGCACAACCATATAATATAATATAATATAATATAATATAATATAATATAATATAATATAATATAATATAATATAATACTTTTAACTTTCTAAATTATCCTACATGCAGAGTTAATTATAAGATTTTATGTGATGTTTTTCTTTTTGTTGAGTTCTAGAAATTTTTCATCTTTTTTCTCCTACTTTGTATT
This sequence comes from Cricetomys ansorgei, assembly GCA_026225945.1. Taxonomy (NCBI): domain Eukaryota; kingdom Metazoa; phylum Chordata; class Mammalia; order Rodentia; family Nesomyidae; genus Cricetomys; species Cricetomys ansorgei. The sequence goes on along the minus strand of JAMJFZ010002759.1, from coordinate 4,743,072 downwards.
TATTGAAGTGATCATCTTATCTAAGCAGTAAAGTTCTGGGGTCATCTTTGTGTTATTTATTTCTATTTTTGTTGCATTGCTCTCATGGTATGTGACCTGTATCACTTTCTTACCATCAGATATATGACCAATTTTTACTAATGTTTTAGCAGAAGATATTGTTGCTTGGAGAGTACAGTGCTAGATATACCTGCAGTATATATTTGTAAAAGTGAGATTGTCAGTTATATCACTCCAGATGCCATAAGGATTTTTATTTGGGTACAGTCTCCTCATAGTTCTGTTGGACCCCACGGGCCCAAACCGGGACGCCACACCCCAGAGAGACTCACAGACGGGATATCGATGCAAATAGCAGGAGGATTTTTATTCCAGTATACTGGGACCGCTCTAATATGCAGGATAGAAGCGGTCCCCAGGGGCAGAAAGCAAGCCTTTTTATTTACTGTCCAAGTGGTTGCTAGGGGGCTGTACAGTTGCTAGGCACAGACCAAGTTGGTACAAGTTGATTGGTACCCAAATTGCTTTCCCATTTTGACAGGTAGGGGCCAGTTAACCTCTAAACTGATTGGCGCTAGCATATAGCAAGGTCGCGGGCTCCTAAAAAGAATACATGCTCAAGGTTCCAGGCAACTGGGTGGAGGAAACTCTTTTGCCCAAGGCCATGGGCAGTCTCCGGGGGAAGGGGGAGCTCTCCAGTCCAAGGCCATCTCGTCTGTCCAAGAAAAGGTTTTTTTCTTTAACTCTGGGAACTCTCCAGGGTCACGGTGCACCTGGCTTGGGCCTATACAATTTTGTTTTGGTCTTTTTTTTTTTCTATACTAGGGACCTGAATCTTAGGCCCGGGGCGAGGGTCCCGACCCCCACAGTTCTACTCCTATCAATGATCTGAATTTTTTTGATAAATTCCCTGTCTTTCTAGAACATTGTACTTAATGCACTTCATTATTATACTATTTGTTGTACAAAAACTTAAACTAATTTCAGTAGCCTTTATGAGTTATAGCCTTTATCATAACAAATTTTTTCTTTAATTTAATACTTTAATTTTTTGTTCATCTTTATATTAGTATGTAAATTGAAGTTATTGTTATTATTTTTATTATTTGGGAAATTCATACATGTCCCAACACTGTATATTTTGCACATCTTCAATTCTTCCCCTCTAACTCCTACCAGACACCTCCAATAGATCTTCTTTCCAAACTCATGTTCTTGTTTTCTTAATCCACTGATGTGTAGCAGTTTCTTCCAAGATTAAAACATTCCTTTCATTGAAGTTCCTTGAGATAGAAAGTAAACAACTCAAAATAGTTTCGGGAAGTCCCTGAAACTGACTAGATCCTCTAGGCTCTTCCCACTTTAAGGCAAATAAACAAAGACTGTTGAAGTTATCTCTAAGAAAAGCAAAGCTTCAGAAAAGACTCTCAGATAAGTCAAGCTTCAAAGAAGACTAAGACCAGACCATTTGCCTGGAAGAATCAGAAACCAGATGAGCTTCCTGGAAGAAGTTTAGACCAATGTCACTTGGAAATGACCGTCTATAACCTGTGGAGCTGCCTATAGGGTATGCATGTGCTCCAACTCCTCAGCTATTTTGAGTTGTCACCCATGCTAAAGTGGGTTTTGTTGATGCAGTTGCTTTTGAGTCATTTCTGCCTCTTAAGTTATCTCACCCATATTTTGGTAAGTAACCCTAATAAAACTCATTGGCTCACCAAGTTGGATTTTGATGGTATCTGTACTTTGGTCTGTTGTGGTCTCCTTATGTGGAATGAGCAGAAATGTGTGTTGAGTCTCCCCAGGAGAGGTCTTGCCACACAGCACTCATGGAGTCCAACTTGTGCTCACTATATATGTGTAGGTGTTGGGCCATCTACTGGAACATGGACTGCCTACCAGTTTTACACATCCCTGAATGAAACTTAAATCCACCGACTGCCAATAACTCATTAACTAGGGTTGCAACCTCAAGTGCGCCTCTCCCATCCATGATGTAATGTTGACTGGCTTGAACTTCTGCAGGTTTTATGTGTTGTACATTCGGATCCCCAAAAACCACCAAGGAGGCCGACCTGATGCAAAACACATGAGGTCTTTTTATGGAGTAGAGTTTATATAGGGAAAAAATTGCAAGCAGGGAGTTACATGCCTTGGTGTTTCAGGATTGGTAGGTCCAAGGGAGGGGGTGAGGAGGCAAGAAATCTAAAAATGTCTTAAGAAGCATGTCTGGTATTTGCACAGAGAGATTGGAAGCTTTCTGAGAAGCCCATTCCCAGAAATGGGAATTTCTGCCCTCCTGCATGTACTCAGTTAAGTAACCTTGGGGCTATTATCACAAGACCGGGGTGGGGGTTGGTGAACAAGCACTAAGCCCCCTTATCTTTCTCTTTTCAGGAGACTCCTGTCTCCTGGTTCCTCTTATCTTGATGTGCACATCGGTGGTCTCTGCCCTATTGGACTCAATGTTCCGTAGGGGCAGGGGCTGGGGGTGCAGAGACTGCAAGGAATTGCAATTAAGTTTTCCTTTCTAGCTGACATGGTACTCTTTGTTCTCTTTCAAGGACAGAGAAGCTGCGAAGTTTCTTGGTTGAGTCAAATACAGAAAATGGAGTTAATTTTAGGTCTTTTCAATGCAGGGATCCACTGCATAAATCATTTATTTTCTACACTTTGACCATTTTCATATCTTTGTATGGACTGCTGCCCACTGAAGAAAGAAGCTTCTCTGATGACGGCTAAGAACTATTCTAATCTAAAGATAAAGAAGTATTTTAAAGGTAGTTTCATACTATGTTCATTCAGGAAATCATTAGTAGGTTCTCCAATGTGGCATATGAATTCCTTGGCCATGGGTTTTTGGCAATGTTTACAGTACTAATCAGGTCTTCCTTTATGTTTAACAATCTTATATTAAATTCCAAATGTACCCATAGCATTCATGCCACTATTGCAGTCATGGCTAGGCACATCCTGAAAGTCAGTGGTATTGTAGCTCACAGAATTCACACCTGTGTAAGGCTATTGATAGCTTTTCTTCCTCCAGAAGCCTACACAGCACCTTCTAACACTATGGAAGATACCTATGGGGGAAAACCTCCAGTTTGATTTCTCTGTATCTCCTGGCCAAATGTATGCTGTGTTCAGCAATAGAGCTTGTATTGCTTGGGGATCTCTGCAAACCCCCTAAGCAGTGACTTAAAGTGGCACTGTGATTTTTGTTTAATAACTTATGGCTTCTGGGACATAATTATTATTTTTATCCACAATTGCTCCGTAGAACTTGGCATATTGTTCTATTTATTTTATTTCATTCTGTTTTTTTTTAAATAAATAAGCAGTTGGAACAGAATATATTAGGCACTTTCCCAATCTAGTTTTTCTTTTTAGGTCGCATCAAGATGGAACACTTCTAGTCAATAAAATGATGATGATGACTCTTCTAGTCAATAAAATGTGAGTAGCGATGATGCATATCACTAGAGGCTCATCCTTGTAAGTGTGATCTCACAATCCTTTGTGTGTTCACATTCTTGTGAAACTTGACTGAATTCAAATGGCTTCATTGAAGAGCATGTGGCTTTAATGGAAAGCACAGCTAAAGTTCAAGAGAACCTAAAGCTTATCTGAAAGCTTCAAGCAGATAATTGGATTAAGATGTGAGTGAATATTTTGTTTTCTTAGCAAAGGTGCTTCCTGTGTCACAGTTATTAGTTTACTTTTACATGGAAACAAACGTACAATGCTCCGAATTCAAAAGATACGTAACTGCATACAGTGAGATGTAATTTATTTTCTGCACTTAAATTTCCAGACACAAATTTCACTTCCAGATATAATTGACAAGCCCTGATACATCTTCCAAGAAAAGTGTTTCTTAATATAAATTTTCTTATTTTGCTATTGAATTTCATTTTTTCCTATTCATTTAATATTTCTATTTAATATATTAAGTACATTCATTCATTTTGATGGTATGAGAAACAAATGTTTTCTGTTTTCCATTAAATGGCTTTAAGTAGAATATTTCATTCATATGTACTTGAATTTATGAGTTTTTTTTCCAGTACATGGGATGGATGACAGAGCCTTGTCAATATTAGGCAAGTACTCTATCACATGTTCTCAATAAATCTTTAAAAACTAATAGACTCTCAGTTTTTTTGTAGTACTGTGCAGATTTATAGCTACTCATTTATCTACTAGTTTACCAAATTTAAGTGAATCTATTTCCCTCCTTTCTCAGATTAATTTTCTTATCTATTCTCATTTATATCAATGCCTTAATAAGCGTATGATCTTTATATTACTGAACATTTGCCAATCTTTGCCCACCTCTTAGAAGAGGGAGCTTGGATTTTAGTTCTAGGATCTAAACATTTCAAATATGAAAATGTATCTTCAGTTTGGAGAATATTTTAAAGCCTTTCTTAGGATTTTTTAAAAGTTGGCATACTAAGAAATGGATTTTATCATTGAATCCTCATAAGACACATGTCATTATACACTGTTCAGATTCATTCCACTTTACAAAAAGCTTTTATTAGTTACTAGAATCATTATCCTCATTCATTTAGATATCATTTTAAATACATGACTCATTTCTCAGTACAAGTTCTTGTACATTGTTAAGAAGATAATTCTTCTGATTTAATTTTCATTTAGCTAAAGTGTTTTATTGAATGAGTTCACAGAAAGTGACTTTTTTATCACTTGTAAGACTTAAATTCATTCATTTTCTCTTCTTCCTCTCATCACAGTGAGACTATAGGTAATACAGGCCTCATCAACCACATTTCTTTTCTCTTAGTAAACAGTAAGGGTTGCTGTACTGTATTCTAGGTTCCAATATTGCACTTGAAATTCTTAATATTGTTTGCTTTGCTTACTTGACAAAATCCTGTTCTTTCCTTATTGAAAAATTTAAGGGTATTTAAAACTCTTCAGAAACACCCTCACAGACATGCCCAGAGGTACGGCTTCTAAATGTTGGAGTCCTTAGCAGGTCACCTTTCTCATTGTCTTAATAAAGAGTAGGTTTCACCTTAATGGTACTAGTCTCTTTAACAATCATAGCTTTTTTTTTGGGGGGGGGGACTGTGTGAATTTGTTTCTGCAAGTATAAGCTTCTTCATGCTCCTTTCCTTGCAAAATTCCACATTTTTTTATCTCTCTATTCTAATTATTGCTCTTTCTCTCACCATAGACCTGGATAAGAACAGTGAGCAGTAACCATGCCCCAACCTAAATGCTATGTGGTTCTGTCAATGAAATCGGTTTCCTGCTTTTGAATTCAACCTAATACAAGTTCTAAGAATATGGGCAGCTTAGTCTACAATACAAAAGAATAGCTCCTAGTCTAGTTTCTGATAGTTCTTGCTGTCTCCTGAAACCTCATGTAGGTAGTTTTCATTGCCCACATTTTTGTCAGTATTCTATTCTTCTGAAGTTCAACCAGGTAGTCCATTATGTTCTGCTCACAATATTCTAGGGTTTCTGCAGCTCACAACTCCAAAGTCTTAAAAGTTTATCTCATGAACCAGTTTAGAAGGCCTAAACAAACAAGTCAGGTTTCTCACATCTATGTTCCTATTTGGTAGTACCATTTTTTGTATGTTAATTTTTTGTTATTGCTGTGACAAAATACCTGGCAAAAATGAACTTAATGCAGGAAAAGTTTCTTTTAGCTAAGAGTTAAAGGTAAGGCCTGTTCCAGCGGAGAAGGTATGATGTTGTGGCTATAATGCAGATGGATCCATGGTGTGACAGAGTGGCTGTAATGCAGATGATCCACAGTGTGACGGTGTGGCTGTAATGTACATGGATCCATTGCATTCGTAATTAGCAAGAAAGACGTGAATGTTAGCTCTGCACTTCTTTCTTTTTATGTCTGTGTCGCCAGATCACATTCAGGGTATGATCTCCCTCCTTAGTCAGAAAGACTCACAGGCACATCCAGCAAAATGACCCCTTGTCTGATCAAATTGATGGTGTGGGTTAACCATTAAAACAGTTTTCTTAATTTCATTTCATGTTGCTGTATATTTTCCTACTATAACTATGAGAAGTCTGTTTCATTTAACATAATAGCCCCCATGCATGGTCTACAATGTGACAGTGTGTTCTTATTTTATAAGGCAGGATAAACTTCTATTGTATATTTAAACAGTTTTCAATTCCCTACCATTGGGCATTTAGACATTTTCCATTGTCTGGTGATTTGTTAGTAGTAGTTCCCAAATATTGGAATTCAGTTATCTCTTTGAGATCCTATTTCCAATTATCTTATATCAGTACCTAGAAATGGCATGGCTGAATCATCTGGTAGTTCCATTGTTCATTTTTTGAGGACCATTCATACTTTTTTCCATATCAGCATCATCATTTTGTAAACATTGTACAAGGGTTTCAATTTTCTCCGTATCTTCATCAAATGTGTCAGTAAGCCTGACAAGTGTGATGTGATACCTTAATATGGTTTTGATTTGCATTTTCCAGACGATTAGTGAGGTTGAGACACTTTTCATGTGCTCTGTGGTCATTTGTCAGCCTTCTTTGGAGAAATATCTTGTCAAGTATTACACTCATTTAAAAATAATGTTTGTTTGCTACTAGGTTGTAGAGATTCTTAAATATTTTTGACAGTAGATACTTATTCAGAATTACATTATCATTTCTGTAAAACAAATTACCATCAGAATTTTGAGATACATTGTACTTAGCTTGTCATTGACAGGAATTGCTAGCCACTTTCAGGGCTGCACACAGAAGCCCCGTTCTATGCATGGAGTGAATGCAATATATGAATGGAACTCCACCTTTAACACCAATCCTCCCCACTAAAGTCTAGCTTCCAATCAACCAACTTGTCAGTAAATCCAGTAAGTTTATTCTTCCAAGTGACACTTTTCTTCAGGCCATATGGATTTTTCTAGATTCCAACATGCAGTAGGCATTATGTTAAGCTGTGTATCTGGTCAGGCAGAATATCATTAAGAAGAGATAACAAAGGTCTGAACTCTGGATGCCTTCTGCTTCATTTCTGCATGCTATCTCAATGAACAACATAGTTGTTATGCTCTCTCCCTTAAGATTCCCTCACACATACCATTCACTGTGTGTGTGTGTGTGTGTGTGTGTGTGTGTGTGTGTGTGTGTGTGTGTGTGAGGGAGGGAGGGAGGGAGGGAGGGAGGGAGATAGAGAGAGAGAGAGAGAGAGAGAGAGGCTTTTGTTATTTGCAATTATCTGCTCTGCTTCTGGTATATTCAATCACTGTCTTCGATGTGTCTGAATTAACCAGGCAAGCAGTTCTTGATTGGAATAACTTTCTGATATTTTACACATACCTGAAATCAAATGGATGCTCCAAGAGACCAGCTACTTACCTCATAATCTCCTGACTAATATAGTCTGGGACTGAAATGAGACAATATTTGAAAAACTGTTTTTGTAAATTATATAGAACTTCACCATTTATGTCTTGATGAATGTAATTGTCATGAATGTGAAAATGTGAATGTATATGTGTGTGTGGTGATATTTCAGCTTACGTACTTGATTTATGAGCAAATTGTAGTGCTTATTCTTTGTAGAATACATTTGGTTTGTCCTGTAACCCGTTATATCAGGTTTAAACATCTATTGTGCTATACCTTTGCTACCGCACTACTCTTTGCCTCCTTCAAATCCATGAGTTCAATTTTGTTGCTATCCCTTCTAGAAAACCTGAAATTGTCACAATGTATATGCTCATATCTATTATAGTTATCTAAATTAGTACCTGATGTAAGTTCTGAGAAGTTTTTCAGGCATTTTTATTATGGCTTTTGTTCTGTTGTTCATTTTCTAAGAGTGGAGAACTTACTAATGTTTGTTTACAACTCCTCATGACTTAATACATGATAAGCGCTCAAGCAACCAAATTTAAGCAGGTAAAATGGTATCATTACACACTATCATACTACCAAAAGCTGTCATAGATTTTGTTAATGCTGACTCATTTATTAGGTAAAAACTTTGTGAAACTTTTCATCTTTCAGCAATTCTCTGTATAGGTTTACGCGGCAGGAGAGTAGTGCAAAGAGAAAGGCATTAGGATTAGCACACGAACACAGCCAATTGGCAGAGAAAGACTAGAAACCTCTCCCCAGCAAGGCTGACACATGGAGTATGGACTGCAAAGGCCTGCTGTATGCAAATAAGAGGGAAGCAGTATGTGTAAATGATCCATGGGATAAGAACCCTCCTGGCTCCTGACTACTGAGCTTCTGAAGTTTCACCCAGCTCTAGCACAACTCTTTTCTTGGAAATATTCTCTTTCTTAATAAACTGTCTCTACTTCTACCACTATCCACTGTTCTTTATCCAATTTCTTAATCTGGACCACAAGAACCTGAAAACACAAGTGGGCACTATTCAAGCTCTGATATTTGTCTATACCTGCATGCATATGCTTTATATGTAAAATTAAGAATGACTTTAGACACATTTGTCGTGGTCTGAGTTAGTTTTGATGAGGAACACAAGTAATGAAAGGAGAGAAAGTACAGATAAATAATAGAAAACTTGTACTTAGTTTTCATAAAGTTCTTATTTTAGTTAAAAATTTTCTTCTCTCATATATTGCATTCCAGCACCCTTCCACCCCTCCCTTCATTCCTTCCAGCTTCCCCCATCTTCTCTATGCCCCAGATCTACCCCACATTCTCCCACTCCCCTCAGACATGGCACAATAAGATGGAACAAGGTCAGGCACAATTCCCTATTTCAAGGTTGGACTAGGCAACCCAGTAGGAGACAAGGTACTAAAGGGCAGGCAAGAGGTTCAGGGACACGCACCTATTCCAGTCTGTATGAATTCTGTAAGAGCACCTGGTCAGGCAACCTCAAGATATATTTGGGGGACCCATCATGTTCCATGTCTGCTGCTATTTAAGCTCCTAAGAGTGTTGCTGGTCAGTTGAGTCCATCGGAGTTGATCTCCTGGTGTCCTCAACACCTCTGGTCCCAGAAATTTCCCTCTGCTTCTGTGAGCTCTGCATTTTGAGCCCTGGGCCTCTGCATCTGGTCCCTTCAGCTGCCACGGGGATCCTTTCTGTTGAGGACTGGGCTAGGCACTAATCTATGAGGAGGGCAGGATAACATTAGAAGTCCTCTCCTGACTGCCCAGACTCTAGTTCCTGGCCTGCCCTGGTGTATCAGCCATGGTTTCCCTCCTATAGCATGGGGTTCTGCACTTCCATTGTCTCAGTGGATCCTGCATGGAGGATAGGCCTCAGGCTGGTTTCTGTGCCTGGAATGGTATCCCAGTCCCACCACAGGAAGCCTTACCTGGTTACAGGAGGTGGCCTGTGTAGGCTCCCTGACCCCCATTACTGGAGAGAGGTCTTTGCTAGGGTCTCCTTTGTTGATTCCAGCGAGTTTCCACTGCACTAGGTCTCCTGATTCTCCCTCAAATGTCCCATGCCAAAGTTTGATGTGTCAAGATGCTGTCTGAAGACAAGGTCAGGATAACCAGTAAACCACAGGTTCATGGAAGCCCTAGATTAAACACTCTGTACTTAAGATTGCTATCTAAATGTTAAAGCTGATCCTTGTATTTCTGTTTTTCTTGCAAGAGGTTAGAGTTAGATTATGAACAGTAGGCACAAGAGAAGAGAGAGTAGGATAGAGGGGTTGGGGCAGAGGGGAGGAGGAAAGAAGAAGAGAGAAATCATTACTTCTATTTCATTGCTCTGTTTTATTGAACACACTTATCTCAGAGTATTCACAACCTCATTTGTGTTATGTGTAGTAAAAGAAAATACTAAATTTGTGAATAAGAATAGAAACCTTGAGCGTTGGCATAAAGTGGACCTGACTAGTCTTCTGAATTGGTGGGGCCAATTAAAACGAACATCATTGAAAAAAACACAGTTCATGAAAGAGTACATAGTCATTTGTTTTCCCTGAATGTGTCACTAGAGATTACTGTTATATTTACAGTTAAATGGCATTTGAAAGTGCAGAAGAAAATAATGTTCTCCAACTAGCACAGAAAAATTAATCTGTGGTCAATCTTACTGTGATTATTGGCAGTTCTAGCAATGAGTGTTGAAATGGACTAATTGGAGGCTTGTTTAAAATCTCTTATAAAATTCAGTGTAAAACTGGTTTAATATTGGAAACAAGCCTGCTTTGTTAATCTGGTAGAATGGAATGTTTAAGGATCATTGTATTATTATTTTCATGTCAAAGTGGTAAAGGTCCTTCAGAAGCTGTGAGCATTTCTGCAACATTTCATGTTACTTTCCTCTAATAATAGTGTACTGGCTGTGGAAAAAAAATTACTTTCTGTCCTGTTGTCGAGGAATGACAACACGTTTAGCAGTGTTAATGGGGCAGATCAGTCTGTTATGAGGATTCAACTTCCACCCTAGGAATTGGCACTGTTTTGAAACTGACTCTGTCATACCAATTTAGATCTACCATCTCATCAGAGCCAGTTTTACCATGTAGCAGAGAAACAGGACTTAGGAGTGGGATAATTTATTTTAATGAGGAGTCTGAGGAGCGTAGCTTTGCCACTATCTGACAGCAGCATAGCTTGATTAGAAGATGTAAGATTGCACCCAACCCAGTTATCAGTAAGAATGTAAGTTCAAGGGTAGCAGGATGCTTGTTCATTCCTCTCTCATAATTGTCATCTAAGTGGAGCAATAATGTTCAGAAGTTAAAGCTAGAAACCACAAAATTATTATGGTGTTTATTCCAAACTGGTTTTGTTATGAAGATCTGAGATAATAATATAAACAGTGACTTAAAGACATTTTGTTTCAATAAATATTCCATTCTTTGTATAGGATTGGGGTGTCTGAAAATAGAGTGTTCTCACTCTTTTGTATAGTTTTATATTTCATAAAGAATAAGAAGACCTCTATTAGGATATTTGAATATGTACTATAGAGGTTGAAGGACAAAATTTAAACTTATACATCAGATGTTTTAGAAGTTTTGTAACTATTTAGAGATTGCTTGTTTCAAATTTGTTTATTTGGAGACACAATTATTTTTAACAAATTACGCATTCAAGTCATTCGACAAATGCTGTAAAAATCACTAATTGGGCAGCGTTTTCTCACAGTGCACTTTATATCGATGACCTCAGTCTTACTTTGAAAGCATGAATCTATATAATGCTATTTCTTGGAAGTAGAATAAAAGGTCAGTAAATCATCAATATTTTATTTTTCTTCTGAAATGCACTTTCCCCAAATAATGCTGTACTGGCTATAGAATAAAACACAAGGTTTTTCTGCCCCAGTCTAGGGAAGTGAAGTTGTGTTTAGCAGTGTGTATGGGGAAAAAAGTCAGAATTAATACAAATATGTTTGCTTAATTACTGAAAAGGGCTCCTGGCACTGACTTATTCCAATTCAAGTTTCTAGAAACAAGTTTTTGAAAAGCAAGGTTCTTTTTGTTTGACACATGCCAATTTCTGCATAAATATTTGTTGAGTGAAGGTTAAACTAACAATTCTTTGTCTACTTTTTCTTATGAACTAAATTAAAAATTTCACTTGTATTTGCATCAATCCCTTTTAACAGGTGTATAAATTGAAACAGGATTACAAGGCTTTCCAAATGCTACAAAACTAGTAGGTGACATGAATTGAATCAGTGTCTGCCTCACTTCATAACTAACATCTCTTGATATAATGATTTCTTAGATGAATGAATGGATTCATATTAGATAACGCTATAGTTTCAAAACCACTTAGTTATATTTTGACTCATTGCCCATACATTCAAGTCTCTGCTTGAACCAATGTCAGAATAAACAGCTAAATAGTTCAACACATTGTTTTCTCTTTAAAAAAAAAACTTCAAAGTATAGTTCTCAATGAAATGTCTTGCATTGAATACAAAGTCCCACCACTAGCTGAGGAGCTATTGGCAACTGATGGCTGCTAGGAGAGGGGAAGTCATTTTTCTTTAGGGATGTGATCTCCAAGAAGCTGACCATGTTCCAGTAGATGGCCCGAGACCCATGCACATATATACAACACTTACTGGACTCAGTACATTTTGAAAAATTAGAGCACATGAAATTGGGAGGGAAAATGTAGAATGAATGGATAGAGTGGGAAATGAAGTAGATTTGAACAAAATTTTCAAATGACAATGAGAATAACAGACAATAATTTTTGTTTTTCATTTAAATGTGGAGGTATACCATTAATTCTTTCTGAGGAGACAAAATTCTAAAATAGTGAGGAACAACAGTGTTTGAAGACCCAGTCACTATTCTAATGCTTCTCATTTTCCTGAGCTGTTTAGAAACTGGTCAGTTTCAGGGTTTCTTCCCTCATTTCCTTTTTTATGCACTCTAGCTCCAGTGGAAAGAAATTATTCCAATAGTTGCTCTGGAAGCCTCGATTACTGTGAAAGGATCAACTGGCACTTCACTGGAAAGTGGCCACTGATGTAGTCTGTTAATTTAATGATGTGTGAACCCAGTTAGCAGTTCTTGGTTTTGTAAATGTCAGAGGACATGAACCAGAAGATTATTTGCTTGTTTGCTTGATCCACGGCAATGATTTTGAAAACTCATTCATGGGCCTCTCTGCATATTTGAAGTAATGTGTACTCCTGTTGATACACTCTCACTAAATTCACTAAGAGGAGAATAGGTAGATTATTTAATATCATAGAACTTTAATCTATAATATATTTTAGTACATGGAAGCATCATGAGCCATCTTACCGCCTTCTAAATCCAAACTTTTGCTGCTTTTCTCTGGTTTGTTATCTAAGAGTCACCATAGGCTCCTACAGATTTAATGCTAAGTGAAAAATTCCTCTTTGACACCTTACATCCACTCATCAATCTGGACCAAATCTCCAGAGTCTGACAGATTTCACCTGCACCATGTTGATGTTGTTAGAGCTACAAAACACCCACTGCAATTTCTAAGTTCTTGTCTCTCTGACCAATGATTTGGATAAAGACACATAAATAGCAGTAACAGGAAGTGAGATGGTTTCTTAAATGACAAAGAGGAAGGAGTTTGGAAATATGCCAGAGTTGGACCCAGATGCAGGCATCAAAATATATCAAGCCAGGGCCCTTGTGACTTTTTGATGAGTCATTTACATGCTTTCTGTAAGGCTGTCTTTTGTTTCCTGTAGCCAACAGTTGGGATTTCTAGTTTCTTGCCACTGCTTTCTTTAATATGCTAATCTTAAATCTCCTTCCACTCTATTATCATACATGTTTTCCTGTACCTATTTCACTGTGCTAGTTTCCACCACTATTATTTTTGCATGCTTTCTTCCTCCTGTATGTGCACTCGTATGCATGCGTAAATATAACAGTTTTTATCCATTCCTTCTACCCACAGGTATGAAATGTAAATTACAACTATAATGTAAGCAGTCTTCTAAGCAATTTTGTGAAGCTTAAGTCATTCTGAACAGGAAAAGAGGACTGTATCCAGTAAAACAAACAATCATTACACTGCCACTGTTACTTTTGCCAGGCATGGTGACAATTTCCAGAAGTTCCAGAACTTGATAAGTTGAGGCAGGAGTAGCTCAAGTTCCAGGCCAAACTGGACTCCATAGCAAAACCCTGACACCAAAACAATCAGAAACACTGCGAGAGTTGTATGTTGCTGCCTCTCTATGTAAGGACTTCAGTGCTTTTCTAACAGTAATAACACACCCTAAGGTCTACTGGCTGTAGCATTTAAAGACTAGCCATTGCCCACTTTGAAGGCTGGATTCCCTGACACTGCTTTCCCTATACTGTACCCTTCAATAGTAGGTGATCTAAGAATTTAGAAGTCCTAAAACCTGTCCAATTTTGAACTCAGGGTATTTATCATTATTGTTTTCTTATCAGCCACATGACTTTTGGTGAATTAGCTGACATCAATGAACGTGTTCCCATCTGCATCTGTGGGAATATCTGGGAGATAATGTATGCACACGCAAAGCTTGGATATATTTTAATGAGATACCATCGTGTCTCATGTAATAAAGGTTAACATTCACGTTTTCTCCTTGTAAATGCTACAGCATCTATGCTTGTATTTTGTCATCTCCATATCATATAAGATTCTACAATGTCTTATAGTTGGTCATTACCTCAAAGCATGTTGAATTGCGTTGATATTTTTCTGGCATTTATGCTTGTGTGAGCATATCAGATCCCTGGAACTAGAGTTACAGACAGTTGGGAGCTGCCATGTGAGTGCTGGGAATTGAACCTGGATCTTCTGGAAGAGCAGCCATTGCTCTTAACCGCTGAGCTATCTCTCTAGCCCCATTGAGTTGATTTGAAATAAAAGGATAGCTCACTCTTTCAATGTCTGAGTTGTTGATAACGTTTTGAAAAATACATTAGTTATTTTCAAATGTGTATGCATATATTTCAAAATTCAGGTGTGTATATAAATAATAGGTTTTTTTCTGATTGATTGAAGTACAATGTAATTATTTATTTCTAAGATATTCCTTATACACATACTCATAACCATGGCAGTGATCTTCTGAGATCTAGTAGCTTTTCACTTGTAAAGTAGATCCACTCTAAAGATGCAGCTATGAAGAATGGACATTTCCATTTTCCTCTAGTGCCTATTTAGTTGCTCACTGAAGGCATATATCCTTTTATGCAATAAATTTATTTATGCATAAATAGCAAATGTTTCTAAAATATCAAAATTTATATGGAAAATGCCTATTGTGAATAGTATTTATAAAGTTATGAATTAAAAAACTAACTTATGTATTTTGAGTAGATAGGTTAGGGTCATTCATGTTATCTTTATTTTCCTCAACGTGGGATATCATTCCCATGTGTCTGAAGCACTTAGTTTTGTGCCTTAGGTGTTTTCACCCACACTGATGAGAGATAAAAAGGAGCTGGCAGTTAGATGAGACTGAGAGAGAGAGAAAGAGAAATAGAAAGGGGGTGGCGCTGGATCTGGTGGCTTAACTGTGTGCAGAGCCTATACACTCTGGGACTGGGAATTCTCATTTCAATGAGATGACTGAGTTCTAATACACACTGAAGCTCACATTTGAAACCTTCCTATCATAGGTCTTTACTTAATGGAGTTAGGTGGAAACAATGAAACACTATATTTGTTGCTTATTTAACTTTTAACATATTGTTTCCTCCAATATCGAAACATTCCATCCTGCCAGGAAGCTCTTTCAGCAGGAAGTAAACAACTTAAAATAATTTCAGGAAGTCCCTGAAACTGACCAGATTCAGGAGGTCCTCCCTGCCAGAGTAAGTAGCCTCTCCCTGCCAGGGTAAGTAATAAAGCCTGATAGTGCCTCTCAGAGGAACAGAATTAAGCTGCAAAGAGTTTAGCTGCAAAGAAGGCTTTCAGACAAACCAAGTTTCAAAGAAGATTCAGGCAAATTAAGCTTTAAAGAAGATTCTGAGATTATACCAGTTTACTGGAAGAAGAAACCATCTGAGCTGCCTGATAGAGGGTTAGACCAACTGAAGCACCTGTAAAGGACACTCTCCAACCTGCTGAGCTGCCTTCAGGCTTTTGCTCCTGGTTCCAGCTTTTGAGCTGGGACGAGCTTTGGTAATGCCACTGCCTTTGAGTCATTTCTGCCTCTGTAAGCAACCTTTCACCTATATTCAGGGTTCATCAATATAGATTTTGTATTATGTGTACATTAGTCTGTAATTACCTCCCTACCAAGGGTGAGTACACATGTATGTAGTGGTTAATAGCTATTGAGAAAGGCATAATCATTTTTTTCCCCAGGGATGAGCAGCTGCGTGGGTAATCTAAACCAAGTGGTCAGTTTTGGACATATATGTACATATGAGCCACAATAAATGTACTCAGTAAATTGTGTGTGTGTGTGTGTGTGTGTGTGTGTGTGTGTGTGTGTGTGTGTGTATACACAAGAAAGAAAAGGAGGCTATGAATTTTGGAGGGAAAATGAGGACACTGGAGGAACAAAGGAAGAGGAGGGCTGAGAGGGACAAAGATGCAACATTCATATATGAAGTTCCCCACAAAACACAAAATTTTAAAAATCATAAATGTACTTGTTAACATCAATATTTAAAACTATTTTCCACAGAATAATATACTGTAAGTAAAACTGAGAAACTCTATAGACATCTATGACATGATAAATGGTTAGTAACTGTGATGAGTAAAGAGTGCAGTACTAAGAGAGAGAAAGAATTCAGGTTGAAGAAGTAAGCTCAGAGAATGAACAGTTTGAGAAAAAAGGAAAATTTATTGCAAACACACATATAGATTCTCAACTAACCAAGGAAAAGCAAACTCAAACAATGAAATATCATTTTTCTATATGGAATGATAACCAGAATTAAGAGACAATTAGGGGACAACCGGGAGACCTAGTGTAGTGGAAACTCACAGGAATGTATGAGGGAGACCCTAGCAAGGATCCCTAGTACTTGTGGATAGGGAGCCTAAATAGGCCATCTCCTGTGGCCAGGCAAGGCTTCCCATGGTGAGACTGGAAAACCAGTCCAGCCACAAAACCTCTGACCCACGGCCTATTCTCCCTGCAAGATCCCCGTTGACAATGGAAGGACAGAACCCCTTGCCAAAGGAGGAAACCGCTGCCTCAAACTGCTGGGCAGGCCAGGAACTAGAGGCTGGATAACTTAGAGACAATTTCTAATGATATCTTGCTCTACTCGTACATTGGTGCCTAGCTCAGTCCTCACCAGAGAGGCCCCCTCCAGCAACTGAAAGGAGCATATGGAGAGGCTCAGGGCCAAATATTGTGCAGAGATCAAGGAACCCCATGAAAGGGGGAGGAGGGATGGCAGAGACCAGAGGAGTGGAGGACTGTAGTTGTATGTCTATGGTGTAATCTACCAAGAAGACATGGGAACATTTTCCATACTTGCAAACTCTGCCAGACCTCAGCAGAGGGAGCCACCACCATGGCAAGCACCAACCTGGACAGGGAAACCTCGAGCATCTCAGCTCAGGTGTTTTTATTGATTCAGAACTCCTCAGGTGCAGATCATAAGCAATCAAACAACCCCCACAGACCAACACCTACAAACAATACAAAATGCCAAGGCCTAGTCATTCCTTTTTCCAACCTTGCACAAAAACAATTATTTTAAACACAACTAAAATAACCTTCCATAACATTTCCCCTTTTCTGTACAAAAAAATTGCTTTATCTTTACAACACAATTTAACACTACACCAGCAAAACCATTTACAAGAGGAGCTATCACGAGTTGCTAATGCACAAGACCAGACGACACTAAACATCTATCAAGCTTTTCACATTGTCTTTGGGCAGCAGAAAAACATAATCAATGTCCAATTATCTGGAATTCACTCATGATCTTCTGGACTCCTCCAAAGAGCTTGGATCACTTCTCTGGCTTTGCCCTCTGCAGCACACACAGCTTGTCCTCCAGGATCAGGCTGGCTCACACCACTGCTGCTGCTGTTCTTGCTGGTCATCCCATGATACTGGCATCTTCAGAACACTGGGGTTTCTTGTTGCAACTGTGCTGCACTTTCACCAATAGCCTCTCCTGGGCTCTCTTCATGGTGCCAAGCCTCAACTTCTCTTCATGACCCCTTCATTTGGGCCTTTAACTCCTACTTTGGCTGCACCTTCACTAATGGCCTCTCCTGGCCTCTCACAGTGCCAAGCCTCACTGCTCTCCAAAGACCCCTTCATGCCTTCAAAACCAGCAACCCTGGGTGACTCTTACAGTACCAAGTTCAGCTACCAGCACAAGATACAAACTCAGCCAATTCTGGAAGACAGTTTCTATGCACTGACCTTTAGGAAACAATTTCCAGATTTTAAGATAGAGTCTGATTTTCAGGAAAAACAACTGGTCACTTTGTCTGCAGGAAGGGTACTCTTGTAAGGTGGAGTTCTCATCACCATGGCAGATGTGTCTTGTAAAGACCACCTCACTGGTAACTGGATAGGTTTGTAGAAAACAAAGGGAAATAAAAGAAAATGGACTCTGTGTGGTCTTGAATTTCTTTTTCTTGTTCTTCCTTGTGTCACGTTGGATGAGCTGGTGTGTTATTAGTGCCCCACGTTGGTATGCCATTTGTAACAGTACTCCATTGTGTGTTCAGCAACGATGACACAGAGGCATTTTCATAAGTGGAAACACTGTCAGATCTCAGCAGAGGGAACCACTGCCATGGCAAACACCAGCTTGGACAGTGGAACCCCGAGTGTCTTAGGTCAGGTGTTTTGGTTGATTCAGAATTCCTCAGGTGTAGATCATAAGCAATCAAACAACCCCCACAGAAATACAACACCTGCAAATCATACAAAATGCCAAGGCCTATGCATTCCTTTTCCTAACAGTACACAAAACTACTTATTTTAAATACAACTAAAAATAAACTTCCATAACAGAAGAAACCAGGAGAATAAGCCCCACAGTGTCAACTGTCTAACTAGCACTCTTAGATGCTCACAGAGACTGAAGGGACAGACATGGAAGCCTGCAGGGTTCCCTAAATACATCTTATGACTGTCTGGATTGGTGTTCTTGAAAAATTTGTATGGGCTGGAATGGGGAGTCTCTGACCCCTTTTCCTTCCCTTGGGACCCTTTTGCACCTGCCAGGTTGCCAGGCCCACTTTTGATGTAGGGATTGGTTCCTGGCCTTGTTCCATCTTGCTATGCCATGACCTGATTGTGTGGTAATCCTGGGAGGGGAAACGGTTCTTTTCTGGAGAGAAGCAGGGGGTATGTTTGTGGGTGGTGATGAGGGGTAGATCTAGGAGAGAGGGGAAATGGAGAGAGCTGGGGGTGGAGGGAAGGGAGAAGGGGATTGGGATGTATTGTATAAGTTGCATGAGAGAAGAAAAATAAAAATAATAAAATAATAAAAAAAGAAATACCATTTTTCCTTATCATACAAAAAGAAGAGCCAGTGTCAACTCTTTCAATGCTGTGGTTGGGGCTTGAGAGATGGCTCAGTGCTTAAGAGCACTGGATGCTATTACAGAGGACCCAATCTTATTTTCTGGGATGACAAAAATCTGTATCTCTAGTTTAAGGGATCCAAAGCCCTCTTCTGGACTCCACAGACAGCTGACACATATGTGATTCACAGACATAGCATGCTAGCAAGACATTCATATACATAATTTTTCTAAAAATGGTGGCAGATTATGATAGATAAAAGAACGAGTATAAAAATTTAGAAATTTAGGCACTTTAGAAAATGTAGGAACATTAGTCAAAGGACTTCAGGCAGGCAGTTCTTATTCATTGCTGGTAGAAGGCAAATTGCTACGTTTTGTAAGAAAGAAATCTTAAAATTGAGGAGATGCTATCCTGGAAGCAGTGAGATGACTCAGTTGTTAAAGGAGCTTTTTGTTCAAGTCTGACCACTTGAGTTCAGTCTCTGATACTCATGTTAAAAAATAAAAGGAAGACAGGGCACTCTTACTGTGAGATGGGTTGCAGAAGCAGGAGAATTATGTGAAACCTCTCCAAAACAGCAAGAGAAGTTTGGCAGCAAAAGCAACAATAGACCCTCCCTCAAGGTAGGATAGGACTGACTCCTGAAAGTTGTCCTCTGATTTCCATACATGCTTTATCTCTCTCTCTCTCTCTCCATCTCTCTCTCTCTCTCTCACACACACACACACACACGCACACACGCACACACACATATATATGTATTCACATACACATATCACACACACAAACATACACACACACAAACACAAACAATAATAATAGATATAAAAAAAAGAGAGGCACTATCATTGGTTTTCTAGGATTCTATAAAAAAACAAAGCAAAACAAACAAACAAAATCCAATGTTTACAAGTATTCTGAATGCCTGTACATAGGAAAATAGCTGAATACATTTTATGAGATCCCTGTTATGGGACAAAATGGAGCCATTAACAGCAATGCACCAAGACTATATAGAACCAGTGGGAAGACTATAAAGAACCAGTGGGAGAAACGTATTAATTTTTCCATTGTACTACTCTGTACTGTTTTCCCTATTATAATGAGCAATTACATTTAGTAATTAAAAACAAGAAGTTAAAAAGTGCATTTTTAAAGCTCATAAGTTGTGGTACAGTAAATTACATGTTCTGTTGCAGTCACTTGGGTGCTGTGGGTACACAGACAGAGAGATGTTGTCCTAGTTGTGCCGATATGCAAGAAGTTTTCTGGACAAAGATGACTTCTGAGTTACTCCTGAGGGTTACATGAGGTTTAGCTAGAGGGATGAGGTACAGGGTATTCACACACAGTGAGCACCATTTACAGAGGCTGTGAGGAGAGAATGATTGACACTGGCAGAAGTTTATTACTGCATATTTGTTGATAGTTTTGATTTGGAAGTGAAGGGGTAGAGGGAGTCTTATGATGATGTCTCACATTCTGCCTGAAACAGTTAAGAGGAACACATAGATACTGATTCCTGGAGTCTCTCTTTAACCCCAAATTCAAAATGGCCATACACATTCTTGTCACATAAGAACATACTTTAAACTAAATTCTATTTTAAATGTACAGAGGAAAGTCCAGAAAATGAAAACATTTTAGTATAAATTATACTAGTGATAATAAATTAACTTCTAGGAAATATTTTCTTACTTTTACCTAAATGTATCTTGATTTCACAGTATTTTCATAACTAACAAGAAGAATCTAAATGGTCTTAGGTTGAGCAATGAAAAAAATGCTAGCCATGAAAGGAAGAGAAAAAAGTGATAAATGGAACTTCATTAATAATAAAAAAGCATTTTACTCTGTAAAAATTCAAAGATAAGAATACTAACCAATTTAAAAGTGGATGAATTGAACACAGTCTGACCAAGGAAGTTACAGGGATGACAAGTGTGTGAAAAGATGCTCGGTATCATATATCCTTGGGGAATTACAAGTGAAAACAACAATGTTATACCACTGTGGAAATGGTGGATACACAGAGACCTAAGAGCAGCAAATGTTGAGAACTTTTTGGAACAATAGCAGTCATTTTCCTTTGCTGGTGGGAGTACAAAAAGGTACAGTCCCTTTGGAAGACAATCTGGCAGTTTATTTTACAACTGAACATAACCTGACTCTGCAGTCCATCGGTAGGTTTCCTTGGTTAAAAATGGAAAGGATGGACGAGAGTGAAATAAGAGCATGGGAATTTTTTTTGTACTTTGATTTGGTATACATTTAAAACTGCTCTATAAATTGTGGATATTCGTTAAAATTGCTCATTTTTCAACCATGACTGGTGAAAAAATAATTTTTTACTATTGGTAACTGAGTACATACAATATGAAACTTCATGTACGCAGAAGTTTGTTTTGCTGTTTCAGAGTAATTCAAATATATGCATGTTACATAATTCCATCAAAATGTTGAAGAGATTGATGCTCCATATATATTTGGATGTGTAGATCATGGCAGGGACAGACATATCCTGTTTTTATTGGCTAAGATAAGCTCCATAATCTTAGCAAATAAGGTAGTTAGATGTTTCTTGAGCTGGAAGATAAGCAGTGTCTAACCACATATTAGCAATTGAAAGAATGTATGTGTGCATCCTTTGCTCTCTTCCTATCCTGTGTCAGGAGAATATATCCATTAGTGAAAAATTAGAGTCATAGTCCAAGCTGGGATAAATGACACAAATACTATTATGCACCAGAAGCTCTTGCCAATGATCATCTACCATAACTGAAGAACATAAATTAAAACACTTCAAACTAAGCCACACATGCTGCTTATGAACTTGCTAGTTTGCAAATGGAGTCAGAATTACACCTCAGGTTATTCACTGGAGATTTAAGAGATTTATCCTGGGACAGCCCTTTGTCCTTACCCACTAAAATAAGTTGAGTTGAAGACTTGGGCAGGGTTGTTGTAGATACTGTTTGTTTTACTCTGACAAAAACCACCTTGCATGTCATACTTATTTCTCCTCAATGGTACTCTTTCCTTTTTCCTTACTTTGCTATTTCTAATTCAGGTTTAATTTGTTCCTTGTCAGTTCTATCATGGAGTCTGAGGACTGGAAGTTTTGTCCTTTATTTGTCAACTTCTCTAGAAGGCTTGGAGAGTGTGCAATTGTCATCTTTCTTAGAACACCTCTGGAGGAAGTGTGTAGTGAGAAAAATTGGAGGCATTTGAAGAATTTTGACTAGTACACTGAGTGAGAATAGGAGCTATAAGCAGTCTTTGAGAGGAATAATATGTTTAAT
Organism: Cricetomys ansorgei; assembly: GCA_026225945.1. NCBI lineage: Eukaryota > Metazoa > Chordata > Mammalia > Rodentia > Nesomyidae > Cricetomys > Cricetomys ansorgei. Next base: position 4,720,834 of record JAMJFZ010002759.1, on the reverse strand, counting down.
GCATGTGTGTGCGTGCATGCATGTGCACACACACACACATGCATGCACACACACACACACACACACACACACACACACACACACACAAGCAGTGCTTTTTCTATATTGAGAACTAGTGTAGGAGGCATAGGCAAAGTATAGCCAAAGCATTGCCAGAAGACAATGCAATTCTTCAGGAGACAGAAGCAGTCAAGCAGGTCACAAAGGGAAAGTTTCCTCTCACCTAAACTCAGAAGGTACGTATTACAATAGACATCAGTTGAGAATGTAATGTAATTCCTACTTACAGGAGGTTGAAAATATGACTTATCATCACCAGATAAGCTTCAGTTTACCAAGGACTTCCACTGAGTTTTCTGGGCTTGGTGCACTTTTTTCTCTTTGGCACTAGATGGCACTTATGAATACCTCTCGTTTCAAGAACATCTACTCCAAGAGCATTTACACTAGATGGCGCTGGAGCCATTTCCCCTTGAGGCAGGTTTGCTTCCTAGACTTCCTTGCCTCAGAAGTCTAGTTACCTCTAGAGCAGACCTCCAAGAGAAATTAAATGGTCAGTTCTGGTAAAATGGTCAGTTTTGTCGTGACTGCTTTTCTACATGGCATGAATCATTTATTCCCAGTGTCGTGAGTGTGAACTGAGTTTGTAATTCGACTTAGATCAAGAGGTGCTCCAGTTTAAGTGCTATCTACCCTTGCCTTGAGTTTGTTGATTCATGCCTTCTCCACGGTGGAAGTAGTTTCTTCTGCCTTATGTCATCTCTGATGTTTTTTAGTAACTTGCTTTCATGTAGGTAAATGTGTCCTTGATGAAATGTCTTTTAAAGCCAGGAAACCAATGATTTCCTTGTTTCAGCTCACATCCATCTTTTAAATTTCCCAGGATAGACTATTTTTCATGTAAAAAAAAACAACAAAAAAAAAAACAAACTCAGGCCTATAGCATACTTTCCCTCCAGACTCGGCTTTACCTTTGTTTACTTTTTTTCAGTGAGCTACAGAATCTTGATTGTTTCCGGATATAGGAAAAATACAGAGCACAACTGACCACATATGCGGTCTGAAGGGTATTTCCTCAAGCTTTCAGCTCTGAAGTTTCATTGAGAGATTTTTTTTTTTTTTTTACTTTTAGCTAAAATTGAATTAGCAAAATTTCAAAGATTGTTTATATTCAAGGCGAGCACTGTGATAGTTTTTCACATGTATAAACTGTGTACAGTTGGACTTGTTTGAGCTTTACTTTTTTTGTTTTGCCTTCTTTGAGGTCTTACTTATAAACCTTAAGTAGATTCTTGAGCATTTCATTTTTTTCCGACTAAGAAATCTAGCAGTGCATACATTTTACAACATATATGCTATAAATCCATCCTCTAACTTTCTTTGAAAAGAGGGAACCTATGTAATTATAATCTCATATTTTGAAGTTTCTAATGTGTTTATACGTCCACCTTCATTTGTACATATAGTGTGGAATAAGGCATACAGCCATTACACAGCATGGTAATCTTTGACAGGTGAACTTTAAGATATTTATACAGATTAAAGGCCTATCTAAAGGCAACAAAGATACTCAGTACCAGAACAGAAATGCAACCTAGACTTTACTTTGTAAAATTATTATATGCTAATTGAAAAAAATGAGAGTCCTGGCTATGCTACCTCATTTTAAGTCTCTACCTCTAGACTTGCTTGACCATTAAATGTTGTATTAATTTCACCTAGATTTTAGACATAAAATAATACACATAGATTAAATATTTAGAACATGTTATACCCTATTTACTTTAGAAGAGCATAAGAATTTGGTATAGGACAATTATAAAACTATATCTATTGCCATTGGCATAAAGACACAAAAATACCTATTGCTGTATGTTTTAAAGCTTAAAGAACACTTGTAAATTAATTTTAAAAAGCAGAGCTTCTCCTTCACATAGAATAGTTGAAAATAACTTTGAGTCACCTCAAAATTTCTATTTTAGGTATGTTATGTGTTTTTCAAAGGAAAATGAAAGTGGAAAATGTTTGTGAAATATCACCTTCTTTCTCAGTGTGCTTGCTTATTATTAATACAGTTTGAATGGATTCTTGCTTTGACATAAAAGTTTATTTTTAAAAGAACTGTGGATGATCTGTTACTATAGCAATAATTCCTCAGTCTGTAGCTATCTAATCTTAGAATAACATGAAGCTTTTAATGTCAAGGTGGTTCAGATTTAGAATGGATGCAGGCTTGGAGATACAGCTCAATACTAGACATGTTTGACCAGCATCTCCTGTAACTGAATTCTGTCTCCTGTTCTCTTGTCCCACTTTAGAGTGCTGCTTGTAACTGAATTCTGAAGCCTGTTCTCTTGCCCCAACTGCTACTGTGACAGATTCCTAACTTGTAACTGATTCCTAACTTGTAACAGATTCCCACTGTGCCTTTTACCCTTTAGCTCTAAAAAGAGACAGGAAAGATAGAAATCTTCCCCAGTCTTGCAGGTGGCCTTTAAAGATAGATATCAAGAAAGAGAAAACTTCACTGTCCTTTTTTGGCTATCCATAGCTTAGAGAACAGGATCTGCTAGCATTTCACAAGCCATCTCACCAACTGTCTCATCCCACCAATTGTCCACGGCCTCCTTTATATCCTAAGCTCTTCCCAGAAGCCCAAGTGACATGTAACCATAAGGAGAGCTGCACAGGACAGAAAACTTCTTGGTAAAGCATCATGCTACAATTTCCAATGCCCTGAATTTAATCTTCAGGTCTATAAAACAATAAAAATTAAAATTAACACAGCTCTTGGCTTTATCAATGATTATGATATTCATGATAAAAATAAATATATTTTTGGGGAGAGATTGCTTGTTTTTAATCTTCCTTCAATCTTAACCTGTTAGCACTCTGATCATGGGGGAGACCCATTTGTGGTTAGTACTGGCATAGACCATGCTGCTGGAAAAACAAGAAGTGAGTAACTGGGAGCAAGCCAATATATATTGATGACCTAAAGCTTACAGAATTATCCATGCTCCACATTTTAATGTGGAGTAGTGCTTAGTTTAGATGTAGGTGCTCTTTATGGTATGGCCTGCTCATATGAGAAGAGGGGAAGACAATAACCCCCCTTACTATGACTCCACTCTCATTTGCTTAGATAAACCTACTTGCTTTTTGAAGCTTGGCTTTTAAACCTTGGGACAGAATCCAATATGGGGTCATGTAACTGGATGTGAGGATTGTGAAGAATTTGGTATCAGTAAAAGTTTCTGAACACAAAATGACCAGCAATAATTGAAACTCAAATGCACAATGCATTGGGGGTGGTTACAATACCTTTTGACAATGTTATATTGTGTGGTTTCAATGTAGCATTGGTGATGAACATACAATATACACACTTTGTATTGCACATGCCATCGCACCTTTCAGTGCTGCTGTGTGAACATTGTATGAAATATTTCAGTTACCATGTGTGAGCATTGTGTATTCTTAACTTCAGCATTTTCTGTACACACAGTTTTCTGCTCTTATAGATACATAGTTCATAGAAAATAAACACATTATTTCCCTACCAGTATTTCTCAGCATATATTAAATTAGTATTTATTATGTTAGCATGCTTGCTTTTAAAAATTGCTATTTGAGTTGCTGACTGAAGTTTCATAAGAATTTTGACTTTATATTAGCACAGAATTTCCATCAATTTCTCCAACGGCCTTGTAAACATACTCCTGCTACTTTGTACTACGTGTTTATGTCAAGTGGCACTTTAGCTTTGACAATAATTAGATCAAAATACTGCTTAACTCTGAAAAACATTAAAGTTGTTCTATGTGTTGCAGTATCAAATATTGTGGCAATATTATATTTTTTAAGTAAAATAAAAGCACAGCCATATCTCATTAGCAGACAAATTTGCTTTTATCTTTAACAAATGGTAAAACTTTATGAATACCAAAGAACTGGATTAAAACAAATGTCCTTATGATATATTACTTGTATATTCTTGATTCATACATAACTGTGTCACTTATGGAAAAATTTAAGAAGCCTTTGTCTATTCACTCCTGTGTGTGATTTGACTTAAGGTCCACTCCACAAGGCACAATATGTATCTGACACTGCTTGGGTGACCAAGAACCTGAGACAGGATAACCCGGGGACCTAGGGTAAAACCGAGTACTACTAGTCTTAAAAAAAAAAACAGTGATAAAATGACTCCTAATGACACTTTGTCATACTCATTGATTAGTGCCTTGCTCAGCCATCATCAGAGAAGCTTCTTCCTGCAGCAGAAGGAATAAATACAGAGACCCACAGCCAGACACCACACACACACACACACACACACACACACACACACACACACACACACACATAGAGGAGAGGGCAAGGAGAGACAGACCTTGAAACACTCAGCCCTAAATGGATGTCACCATCAAATCCCTCCCCTCAGAGCTCAGGAAACCCTGTGGAAGATGAGGCAGAAATATTGTAAGAGCCAAAGGGGATGGGGAACAGCAGGAGAACAAGGGCCTCTGAATCAACTAAGCAAACCTCATATGAACTCACAGCAACTGAAGCAGGAAGCACAGGGCCTGCATGGGTCTGCACCAGGTCCTCTGCGCATATATTATGGCTTTCAGTTTAGTGTTTTTGTTGGCCTCCTGAATGTGTGAAGGAGTGTGTCACTGACTTGGGATCTTTTCCTTCTGCCGTTTGTCTTGTTCAATTTCAATGTGATGGTGTTTGTTTTATCTTATACTTTATTTTGCCATGTCTTGTTATCCCTTAGAAGCCTGTTATTTTCTAATGAGATAGCAAAAGGGAGTGAACCCGGATGGGAGAAGTAGAGTACTATAATGTATGAGAAAAGAATCTATTTTCAATAAAATGGTAATAAGAGAAGCCTTTGACTAAACTCACAGGAAGTCTTGACGTCACAAATTCATAGCATTCACCTACATTTCTCTTTTTATTCTTTCTTCTCTAGTGACACTGATTATTTTAATTGTTCAAATAGTCATGTTCTTTCTGGCTCCAGGGCCTTCACACATACTGCTTTCTTTGCTCCACCACTTAGAATTCATTACACTTGAGACTGCTCACTCACCGTTATTGTCTTCTGAGTTCGGGATCTGTTTTCTTTACAAAGGCATTTCCATCGCCTAACCCAGAGGTTTAAGTGTTATATGAATGGATGGATAAATTACTGAATGAATTATATGCACTTTTGCTGATGAGAAATGAAAGCTTCTTTGATTTTTTTTTAATCGAAAGACTCCTTTAAGGTCAGCTCCTTACTCATGTTTGGTGGTTCATGCATAAAATCCTAGCACCTTGAATGCTGAGACATAAGGGTTGCAACTTCAAGACTAGCCTCAGATGCATAGTGAATTTCAGGCCAATCTAGGCTAGAGTGAGAACCTGTAATACAGTCTTTCTTTCAAAATTAAAACCACAAATCCAATTCTCTTTAACTGGTAGAGTCCATTTTCAATGTCTATCTGAAGCCCCCTTGAGCTAAGGAATGAATGTAACATTGAAAACAGGGATGACAATTGTACCCATATAAATATATGATATTTCTTTTTAGTGGCCTCTTTGAGAAGATACCTTTAGATTCCAGCAGTATTTTTGTCTTTGAGAAAAGGATTTTTTGAAAGTTTTAAGAAGTTATTTAGACACATTCCATTCATTCATTAATTCATTCCACACATTCTAGCTTTTTTTTCTCAGAAATAAGGTGTGACTAGTAAACAATGATACTTATTTCTCATGACTCATAAACTGAATCAGAAAGCAACTGCAACAGTTACAGAGTTAATGAAAAGCATGAGAATTTTGCTTGACCTACTTTTGAAGTCACTGTGCAACTCAAAATTGGTTGCTTAAATTGTGAAAAAATCCAAGCAACACAAACACACACACACACACACACACACACACACACACACACACAGCAAGTATTTTATGGTTTCGCAGTGTTTCATAAAATATATGCCAAACCATAGAACTACACCTGACTGCACCAGCAAAGCTTGTTTGTTGCTGGACCATGCTAACTTGTGAGTGGCTCTAGTTGTTTGTTGGTTTCCTCTCTTCTCACACTTTATTATGCTTTACTTGCTGAAATTTCCTTCTGCCATATGAAGGTGGGCAAATTCTTGCTCATGTTTTGTGCCCACTCTAACCTCCATTAGCTTGTTCTATAAACTCAATTATATTTAATTTACTTTTGTTGACCAAAATGAGAAGTTTTTTTTTTAATATGGAGATGAAGATTATGACAATGGCTGCTGAGGAGCAGAGTATCATGTTATCCTGAATTGAAACTAACAGTTGCCTGAAGCTGGTCAAGTCACCCTGGAAGGACAGCATTTTCCTATGTTCAAGAGGGTATCCTAGGACTACATTAGTTATGGATGGGTACAGTAAAAATTACAAACAAAGATGCTTAAAACGAAGTATTATTTTGCTGTTAAAATAGAAATATTTTTCTTCTAATGAATTTGTAAGGCAACACACAAAACAACAGGTTTCATTATGGCATTCTCATATATATGTTTCCTACCTCCATAATATAGATACTAAATTCCATTAAGAATTTCATACAAGTACTAAATTTGATGCCTTTCCTCCTTCTTCTTATAAGGAAGGGCCCTTGAGATTGTGTTGTGCCCACCTAGGAGAATTTTTCCATCATAGATCCTTAAGGTAATTACATCTTCAAAGAAGTGTTTTTTTTTCTTTTTCTTTTCTTTTTTTTCTTAATTTTATAAGGTGATATCCAGGTCCCAGGGATTATAATGTAGACTTCGGGCCTATAATTCTGCTTACCACAGGCACTGAAATAATGAGACAAATATGGGCAGATGTAGTAGCAGCAACAACAACAAGCTTCAGTTCAACAACCATCTGAATCAAGGTCACTGGCCAAAACTTTCCAACATTTCTTACATATCTTCAGAATGTTACTTTAGAATGCCTTACTTCCCTGATAGAGATACTGGAAGATTCTGCTAGCCAACAAATCTTACCAGTGTCATCTGCCCACACAGAGATTATCACTGCCTTTCTTGTCTTTAACTTCAGCCTGTGGTACTTGGGTCTCTGTTTTCCTGGCCTTCCAGCTGGCTTCTCCCTTTATTGCCATGATTGCTTTCCTCAAGACTAAACTAATTACTCTGTTTCTTGTTTATAATCGAGGAAATCCAATTTTCCTGAGAGCCTGCTTCTAATCATAGCCTCACATACTTTTGTTTACTTAGTGCAATGCTGGCACTGATAGTCTATCATTATTGCTTATTTAACACCCACATTGTGACCATGTTTCTCCTTATCCATTATGTCTTAACAGCCGTCTTTATATTCATAATTTCTTTTAATAGATTTAAGTTTATACTGCATGCTAGTACTGGACAATCTATGGAGGAAGTATAGTTTTTTCCTCATAAGACAACTTGCATTTCAGTTAAAATATAATCACAAGCATAATGGCCCTTAATCCTCTGAAAGCTCAATTCTAACTTTTCTTATTTAACTGAGATCTCTAGTCTATTAAGCTTGTTAATTTCTTGCCATCATAACACTCCGAACTTTGTTTTGGTCTCTTTCTCAGACATCCCCTTCTCACAGGATTTTTCCTGTTTCATACTTCATTTAAAAAGGGGATCAATAACTCCCTCTTCCCTCCCTCTCTCTCTCCCTCCCACCCTTCCTTCCTTCCTTCCTTCTTTCCTTCCTTTCTTCCTTCTTTAATTTTGTTTTCTTCCTTAATTTCATTCTTTCCCTTTGTTTCTTTATGACTAAACAAAATTGTGCATAGTTCAAATTTACTTGTAGTATAGAGTAAAAGACATTTTTTTGGGTAAAATTTTGCTAACAGTTTTCATGTGGAGATTGGATGAAAGTCCTGTGTGCAAGACTGAGCAGTGGGAGTTTCCAGTAGGCTATGTCAGTTGGCTGCCGATCTTCAGGTTACATGGTTGAGTACACTGAGAAGGTTGATAGTCTCTGCAGGAAAATGCCTCTGAAGTAACTGCAGTTCCATTAAAGTCTGTCTAAACTCAGCTGTGATCTTAACGAATGCTGGCTGAGCCTCTTCATTTAAATTGCTTTTTATTCCAAGCATAAAAGCAGTTTTCATATAGGTGTGGCAAAGAACATAGAAAAAATGTGTTTGTCAAATTGTCTATGGTATCCAACTGTTTCCTGAATGTTTTGAATTATTTTTTTTCAAAATGAAATTCTCCTCCTGCAGATGTCTAGTTACAGTGGCAGTTAGAATCTCTGTATATCATACTGTTGGCACTTTGATTTCAGTGATGGGAAACCTAAATAAATATACCACATATACACACATATATTACCCAGGATTTCCTTTTATGGTTAGATTAAGCAGACAAGGAAGGAGATTGGATATCTCAAAAGCTTCTTCTCCACTGTGTCCCTTTATGAGATTTTGAAATAAAGGTACTTCCCCCAAGCTATCGCTAGAGATCTAGTTACCAATGTAGTCTCAGCTTTCCCTCCTTCTCATTCTCTTCATCTGGTTTTGCTGCTAAACAGATTCAGGTCATGAGATTCCCGAATCAAGCATTCTACTTCCAATGGTATGGTCTTATTTATGAGTAATCTGTTTTTCCCCTTCTCCTGAAGAATGTATCCTGTCTCCTCACTATATGTATCTAGCTATAATATTGCTGCTGTATAGAAAGCTCTATAAATAATATTAACCATGTATCAGGTAACATGCAAGGATGGATTGTGTTAGGAATTTCAAGCCTTAGTGCATACAAATCACTTGAATACAAATCAAACATTTAGTTAGTTCCTACTGTATGCCAGGAACACCAACCCATCAGATATGTGGCTGGTTAGACCATAGTTCCAGTGTCACACCAATGTCTGTCTCTTCCTGTGTTCTTTCCTTTCCCATGCTGTCCATGGTACTTGTTCTCTAAGTCTTGGGCTTTCTGAGATACCAGCCTGACACTGAGGAATGCGTAGGTACTCAGGCTTACTTGGGACAACCTCTTATCCAGCACTCATAGCTTAGACCTTGAACTTGATGCATTCGTTTGGCTTAATAGAGACTTTGCACTTGTAGTTTGAACATATTCCACATTCAGTTTTTATCTGGGATTGGATCCTTTGAATTAACTTTCAGTTTCCAGGTAAAGGTCTTCTGTAATCATCTCTCCACAGGTCTGGATACTCTGATATTAGCCTATCATCTTACAAATAAGATGAAACTTGTTTTGTTTCATGTTACTCCCTGTTATTATCGAATCAACACATTTTTGGGGGGTTTGGGTTCTGGAATAACTGTTATTCTTTAAGACAATATATAAAAATTTCCTCAGTTATCCTTTCCCCTAGATTCATGTAGTTTTTATTTTTAAACAATATTTTCCCCCATAAGACCCATATGTTGTAATATGTGCTTTATGTGCATTTATACTTTAGCAAAATAAAAAAAATATTTCTTTGGATTTAGATGTTACATAAACAAAATGCACAATATTGTGATAGTTTCATTTTTGTCATCTTCTTGCTACATCTATTTATTTAATTATAAACTAAAGTCAAGAGTGGGCAGCTGGGGAAGGGGGAAACATGTGCCAGGAAAGAATATTCTTATATTTTTGGTTGTGAGCCTAGTCTTTACCAGCTGAGCTATCCATCCTGCCCAAGGAATATTCTTAAGACATTTTAAATACCATTTACATTTTAAATCAATATGCATATATGTTACCTATAATGAATATATAGTTCACTAGCAGCCAGTAATTTTATGTCAGACTGAGACATTTGCTACACACGGATCATACTTTTCTCAAGTCCCTAGAAAACACCTCGTGAATGGGAGCTATTGATCATGGCAACTGGCTCTGTTATGGCAACTTCACTCAGTTTGTTTCTGTATGATGATAATTTTACACCATTTTACCCTCCATGAAATGAAACCAGGAAGAGAGACTTCATCTAAAAGTTTTACGTAATTATGTTAACCCCACAAGAAAGGGTTAAAACAATGGTATCCAATGTGAATTTCTGTGATGATATAGATATTCTATATCTGTGTTGTAAAGTGTGCCTCTGTCCTGTTGGGACTAGAAAATTCAGCTTACTGTGTCTCTATACCATCCATATATCTTGCATCCTCCAACTACCCTGCATCTACAAGACCTATCTACCATCACTCCTCTAGCTATCCTGTGCCTGTCGTCCATCTATCTATCAAAATCCTCTAATTATCCTGTGTCTCTATGCCATCCATATTTCTTCCATCTTCCATGTACCCTGCATCTCCATGATCTATCTATCATCACTCCTCTAGGAGTCCTGTGCCTGTCTTCCATCTATCTTTCATCTATCATCTAGCTATTCTGTGTCTCTATACCATCCATGTATCATTTATCCTCTACCTACCCTGCATCTCCAAGATCTGTGTATCATCACTCCTCTAGCTATTCTGTGCCTGTCTATGCATCAATCTATCATCAAAACTCTAGCTACTCTGTCTCTATAAGATCTATGTATCATATTCCTTCAACTACTCTGCATCTACTAGACCTGACTATCATCACTCCTCTAGCTATCCTTTGCTTGTCTTACAACTATCTATCATTTATCCTCTAGCTATCCTGTGTCTCTATGACATCCTTGTATCCTCCATCCTCCAACTACCCTGCATCTCTATGACCTACCTCTCATCATACCTCTAGCTATCCTGGTCCCGTCTTCTATCTATATATCATCTATCATCTAGTTATCCTTTGTCTCTATACCATCCATGAATCTTCCATCAGCCGACTACCCTGCATCTCCAAGTCCTATCTACCATCACTCCTCGAGCTATCCGGAGTTGTTTACCATCTATCAATCATCTATCATCTACCTGTCCAGTGTCTCTATACCATACATGTGTCATCATCCTACAAACTACCCTGCATCTCCAAGACCTATCTAGCATCATTCCTCTAGGTATCCTGTGCCTGTCTTCAATCCATCTATCATCTATCCTCTAGCTATTCTGTGCCTCCATGCCATCCATGTATCATTCATCCTCCAAGTACCCTGCATCTCCAAGACCTACCTATCATCACTCCTCTAGCTATCCTGTGCCTGTCTTCCATCTATCTATCTATCTATCTATCTATCTATCTATCTATCTATCTATCTATCTATAGATCATCTATCTATCATCTATCCTCTAGCTACCCTGTGTTTCTATACCATCCATGTATGATTCATTCTCCAACTACCCTGCATCTCCAAGACCTATGTATCGTCACTCCTCTAGCTATTCTGTGCCTGTATTCCATCTATCTATCTATCACCTATCATCTAGCTATCCTGTCTCTCTATATATTCCATCTTTTGTTTATCTTCCTACTACCCTACATCTCCAAGTCCTATCTACCAAGAATTCTCTACCTATCCTGTTCCTGTCCTGACCTATCATCACTACTCTGGCTATCTTCTGCTTTCTTCCATCTATCTATCATATATTGTCTGGCTATCCTGTTTCTCTATGCCATCCATGTATCATTCATGCTCCAACCACCTTTCATCTCCAAGACCCATCTCTCATCATTCCTCTAGCTATCCTGTGCCTGTTTTCCATTCATCTATCATCTATCCTCTAGCTATCCTGTGTCTCTATCCCATCTTTCTACTTCTTTATGTGGATTGATTCCTGAACCTTGAGGGAAGGGAAGTGATATATCCATCCCATTTAGGACTCAGCAATCCAAATTGTGTCACTCTCCATGTTGACCAGTTGTGGGTCTCTGTGTTAATTTCTGTGTACTGCAAGTCTCTGATGAGGGTTGAGGGACTCACTGATCTATGGTATAACAATATGCCATTAGGAGTCATTTTATTGCTATGCTCATTTAGCACATATATAGTAGTAGATTTCCACCTGGGCATGTCACTGTCCGTTCTCAGGTTCTCAGCCTCAGTGGGTGTATTTTAATGTATCTTATTTAACTTAATGGCTGTGATATTGTGCCTCTAAGATCTTGAGTATTTTTATTCCTTAGCAGTGGGTATTGGATTGCAAGTGCAACTTCTGAGCATCTCTGCAGCACATAAAACAATGAACAAGACTGCGATCTTTAGCTCAAATATTCTTCCACATTGCTAATGCTTCTGGCTTTTCAGACAGTTGTCTGCATTTCTTGTTGATGCCTAGTTACCGTAACTTTTCTTCAACAAAATTGTTCTAATGCATAGATGATTGTGACATGTGCTATTTCTGAAGGTATGGAACTTTTATTCAGAGTGACATTTCCATAGATTTGATTAAACACATCAAATTTCCCCTACTAAGAAACTCATTTAGTGTGAACAAGTAATTCTCACTTCATTGAGAATGCAGACTTGGGGAAGGGTTGTAACTAAAGGAGAAGAATTAGAAATATTTTTAATTTACCAAGTACTGATTATTAGTATCTCAATTATCACTCAAAAATCACGTAGCAGGGTGAAGATGTAACTCAGTCGTAGAGGACCTGCTTATCGTGTATGAGACCCTGAATTCTATCCCTAGCACCAAAAGAAATAAGTAACTTTATACATTGTGATGGCTAAGAAAACTTAACTCGATTCCAGGCACACTCTCAATAGCTGTTGATCTTTGCCTTAAAGTTCCCACGGGCTCCTGCATCCTCCCCGGAATGATGTTGCCGCTATGAGATAAAAATGAAAGAATGGTGTGCCTGCTATGAGATAATTAACTGCTTGTTCTGCTTTTGTAAACTGCATATCACTATGGGAAAGGGAACAACACAGTTTTCTCTATCCCTGTGTAATAGGAATAGGAGTTAATGTGAGTTTGATTCCCCTTCCAGTGATTTTTTTTTCCCATTCAGCTGCAGATTTCTTAGAAGCAAGATAATTGTGATGCCTACCTGTAAATTCTGTTCCTCTAGCCCTCTATGGAGCAGCATGATCTCAATTTGGCTCTAAGGTTGTTGTCCTTCTGCTAGCAATAAGAATACATTCATTTAATTTAAATCTAAATTTGAATTGAGTCTTTGGTCTTTTTTGGGGGATTCAAACCCCATAACAATAACAACAGCAACAACAACAACAACTAACAGCAACAGCACCAACAGCATCATTGAATTACTATTTGAAATGAATCAACAAACCAGGTGCCTGGCATTTTAACTTCTCATTTCTTTCTTTATAATTGCCTCTCCAGCCTCATGAAAGGGTTAAAGTGACAAGAGCTTCTTTCTGTATGCTAGAGTTGCTCATTCCACTGTAAGGTGACTTATATCCCTAGAAAATGTCTCATTATACTGTGATCACATTTATTTTAGGTCATAGTTCTTACTTCCAGGGTAATATGGCATATACACTTACATTTCCATGTAGCAGCATTACACACGTTGAAGATACAGCTCTCCTTTACACATATCATTTTATGTAGAGTTCCAGCTGTGGTATCCTTGGAAAATATTCAGTTTTCTTCACTATCAGATCCTGGTCATCTAGATCTGAGCATGTGGTAGTGTGCTCATGGCACATTTGAGGTGGTGACCCAAAATGAAACTGGTGCTCCAGGTAAAATTAAGATGTGCTTAGTGATACGTTTCATGTGGATTACAAAACTATTCACAAATCTGAAGATTATACCTTACCTTCTTTTAAAAACAGGGCTATAGCAATACTCATTTGATTGTCTTTCAACTAAAAGTACATTGTCTGATTCTCAAGTATTAAGTAACATCTCTTTTTAATTCACAGTTACATTTGGGTGGTCTTCATCTTGATAAATCCTGTTCCCTAGAATGTGACTAATAACAACTCTGTAATATCAGCTGTCTTTGCGTAGTATTTTCGTTGACCAAAACTACATTGCCAAGGGTAAATTTGCATCTAAGGCCAAGTTCTATGTACTGAACCAAGAAAGCAGAAATACATGTCATGTCTTTGCTGTACCCCTCAACTTTATTTCAAAGCCCCTTTAAAAGATTGTTTTGGTCCTTCACTCCCTATGGGAAATAAAAGGGGATCAATTTGAAATTTAATCACATTAGTTTCATCTGATCCCTTCCTTTTTACATATGTTGGTCAGATATACATCCAGTAGGCAATGTTAAAATTAGGTTAACTATATCTATCTTCTTGAACACTCATCATTTATTTATTGTGAAAACATTCCACATACTTTCTTTTACTTTTTAGAAATATGTTGCAAATGTTATCTGTAGTGAACTTCCTGTGTAATAGTGTTTCAGAGCTTATTTCTGTGTGTCTTATTGGTCAGATTTTCTTTGTCCCTCTCTCCATCTTCCCTTGGCTAAAAAGTATGCTATTCTCAATGTATACTTTGGTAACCCAACAGTTTGTCAAATCAAACTATTATTTGTAGTTGAACATTGCTGTGACAGCTCAGGAAGGAGATAAGGAGGCATTTTCATATGTGGAAGCCTTGTCAGACCTCAGCAGAGGGAACCACTCTCATGGCAAGTGGATTAGTGGACTGAGAGCGGAACCCCGAGCATCTGAACTCAGGTGTATTTATTCTTTCAGAACTCCTCAGTTGCAGATCATAAGCAATCAAACATCCCTCAAATAAATCCAACACCTGCAAACAATACAAAAAACCAGAGACTATGCATCTCTTTTCCCGACAGTGTACAATAAAATTATTTTAAATTTAATTAAAAATAAACTCCCCCAACAGTTATTATTAGAGGAGGAAATCTTTGTACCACCAGAACCATAATGTACAGATAACAGAACAAATGAATGAGTTACCTTTATATCACTCATATCGTACTCAAATTGAACAAGATTAGTGACACATTTGTATGCCTTCAAAGGAGAATAAACTAGACGTGGGAAAAGATCCTGGAGAAGGAAGAGACTTGGATAGCATAAATACTAAATTACACTGCTAGATGGGTTGGTAACACTGAAAAAGTGATCATGTAGAAAAGCCAAGTATTTTATTATATCTATGGCAGTGACAAGAGTTATAAATGAAGCAGACAATTTTGAGAAGTTTTGCCTCAAAATAATGTTTTGTAGTCTGATATATCTGAAAAGTTCCAAGAGCAGAAATTCTTAACTAATAGGATTGTGAATTTGATGACATTAGGGACAGAGAAATTCAAATTTTATGGTAAGAAATGGTTGAAAATATTTGATGGGAGTTGCATCTAATTCCAAGGGCGTTTTGTCATCCATTTAATTAAAGATGGTAGAAATAATGTAGGGTCAGAATGCACCATTTCCCTAAGGTGTTGTCCAAGCAAATGGCAGCAGAAGGACTGCTTCTACTTTCAGTTGTCTACTTTATTTATTTATTTATTTTATACCAACGTGCTTTTCAGAGTCCTCATGTTGTATCTTTTCTGTAATTTTTGAATTACGTTTTGAAATATATACTCATGACTAAGAAGGGACAGTGTAAATTGCACAATAGTTGTTATTTTTCTTTATTGTTACATATGAATAAAGTAGTTCCAAAATCATGAGATGAGGATGTAAGGTGCTTAAATAGGTCAGGCCAGTGTCTGTCACACAATAACTATTCAGCAACTCATCATTATAGTGAATATATTTTTATATGTAGTTATTATTGTTTATTTTTCTAAGATTACTAGAAATTAAACCAAAATGTTCCTTCCATATTAAAATAATGCAGACAGTTTGATCTTTGTTCATAGTATAATAAGGCTTCCTTTGTGATTATGTTTTGTAATTATTTGATAAGCTATCTTTGTTAATTCTATGGGTATTTTCAAATTTTAATTCTTTCACCTTTATTTTCAACATTAAAAAAAATAACAGAATCCGTGAAGCAACAGATGAAAAATGTTATCGCTTTTTGAATAATGCATTATGTTGAAAATTAAATGATTTAAAATATAATTGCTTCTGGAAATGACTTTATGAGTGAGAGGATTTAGTGGAGGAATGAAAATAACATGCATGAACAAAGCACAATTTGATTTCTTACCATAGATACATATGAGTTAGCTACTGCCCTCTTTTGCAGAACATGGTCCATTTATTATTGGTAAACAGCGAGCTTTTACTTTACAGTCACATATTCTTGGAGTATGGTTAGTGCATATTTATGTTACTCAGATGAGAACTCAAATACAAATTACATCTGCTCTAAAATAGAAACACAATCTAGTTTGGAAATGATAATTATTCAAGTTTGCTTAAAGCAATCTTGTCGGTAGTAAAATTGTTCTCATCTGTGAAGTTGCAGTGGTTTCCCCAAAGCCTTACAGTACCAGTGCATAAGACACAAAAAGCTTTGTCAAACATGAACACTTAGATTCATCTTTAATACCCCTATTTATGTATTTCAGGAGAACCAGGATCTTTATTATAATGATATATATTATGTTATATATGACAGAGCAATATTGATTTGAGGAACTTCAAATGAGCAACTCCAATTCTGAATTGCCCTAATTGCCCTAAATTGCCCTAAATCACTGAAGTATGGTGCATTATTTTTCCTTCATGATCTAAGGCATTCAGTGCTCTGTAGATGACTTGGTTCAAAGTCTTCCTTTCATAGGACTCAGGACTTTCTCAAGATCGCAGTGTCATAGTGGCAGAACAGTGACTAAATGTCACATAATTCCCATTCAGGTAACAACACTAACTCTTCTATGGAAGACTGTATCCTCCATATGAATATTTTGCTGAACATGCATCATTATTTAGTTACTTTTTCTTTTAACCAAAGAGGGAAATGAGTTGTATATCTGAATCTTTGTCTACAGAACAAGGGCAGTTACCAATAACTCTCTTTTGAAAGAACAAAGTAAACTGAAATTCCTGGATTTGTGATGTCTCTCTGGTGAAAAGACTCTTCTTGAACATGCTTTTTAGGTGTCCTTTGCCTCATATTTATGACAAAAGCAAATTTTCATTTCAAAAGCAACTTCATTTTTATTTGAACATATTAAAACTATAATTGTACATGTTGATATGTGCATTTATACAGCTAGGTATATAGGTATATCATTTTGTACATTGATATCAAATTATAATGGTTGTTTTAAATAGAAGGCCATACATCCGGTTCTACTTGATTTAATAAAGAAAGAAATAATGATTCAAAATAAAGCAATGCCTGAACTGCAAATATTGTTTGTCTGAAAGAAATATTATGTTTGGCCACATCTATTTTCAGATAACAAAAAATATTCTGACAAAAGTTAGAAATTGGAATCTTTATTTCTGCAGCATTTCTTGCAAAGGATCTTTAGAGTTCGTCCCCCATAACTTTATGTTTACATAGGCAAAATCTTTTAAAAGTTTTGCACTGCCAAGAAGGTATTATATTCATTGGGTTCTGTGACTATAACTCCTTGAGATGCTGCTTTAGCTTGTCTGTAACTTTCTGCTTTTGACAAGGACGCTGTTATTCTAGAAAGTACATTAAGATTCCACCTCAGAAAGACAAAGACACTTGGGCAGTTACAGGGATAGAAAGAAACTATGTAACAGGGAAATGCCAGCTTTGCTTGATTTTTTTTTTCAAAAATCAAATCTGCTCTGCTGATTTTGATTTTGTGGTTTAGAGAAAGAAACCTAAGAAATCAGGCAAGGAAACAATCTTATGGCCTGGAAGTCCCTAGGAGGAAGGTCACAGAAAGGTAAGTGGCCCTTTAGTAGTTAGTAGGTTATACAGCTAGTAGATGGCAGAACTGGGGCTGGAATACAAGTAGTTTACACTCTAAAGTGAATGGGTCTGTTTGCTCAAAACATGTACTACAAGAGGACGGAGTAAATGGTGGTCAACATAAAATCATGCCCTTTGCTTTATCTCCCTGGTGTGGAAGGGAATTGCCTTGCTCTGTGTGAGTGCCTGATAGCCCAGAAAAATGTCTACTAGTTCCTTTCAATTGCAGCAAGTACAGGAAGTGCCAAAAGGGTAGCTGGGTAACAAAAAACCATTTGGTATAGAGTGGCAATTGCTAGAACGGAAATAAACCACATGTTAGGAGCAAATCTACTGAGAGCTTTCATTACAAAGAAACCATCCTTTTCAATGGTTCTTTTTCCTCTTATACTTTTCAAGCACTACTTAGCCTCATTGTTGGTACTAAAGCTTTTATGATTCCAGGTACTTCAGAGATTCCCAGTGTGGTTGATACCTGTTTTCTGTTTCATTTCCTTTATTGACTTTGATGTTCTTGATTTCTCTGTTCTACTCAGTGCAAATGTACACTGCACAAGCTGGAAGAGATTTGCAAAAGGAGCCCCATACTTGCTTTTGCCACATCAAGTCCTGGTTCCCAGTTAGACCTTTGACTGAAGACAGGTTTGACCCTCCTGTAGCATTTTGTAGATGGTTTCACACCACCATTCCTGGGTATAGCTTCTCTACTTTTTGTGGGGACATAAACCTTACCAATTGCAAGGAACATTTAGCTTTACATAATATTCCATGGATATCAGTACAGGAGTGTCATTGAGTTTGTTGTGATATAGAAAACGCAATCATGCTCAGTACATTCAATGTATAGCCCATCAAAGAATAAGACAGAAAAAGGAGTGATTTCTTGGGCGGTTTAGTTCAGTTAAGAGTTCCAGAATCTGGTAATGAGGTGTTTTATATAACAGTAGCATTGTGCAATCATATAAACAGTTTATTTCTCATCAAAGTTGAAGTCTAGCTCAAATTAAAAGAAATTCTGACACAGAAAACTTTTCCACAGAAATTTTCTAAATGTTTCCTCAATAAAGTTTAGAGATGGTTGCATATATTTGAATGTCAGTTTCTAGTTGTTTACTGAGTTGTTACTGACTCATTGAATGTGAATCATAATCCTTTTTTCTTTCTATTTTAGTGTCATTTTGTGTGTTTTTCTTAAATTCTTGATATTGTTTTTGAAATTCTGCAATATAGTTCTTATGAAAAATTCCAAAGAAATGAGCTGGGTTTTTTTGAGATTTTATTTTGTTTGCAATAGTAGATACCAGTACTGTATAATTACATAGTGCTATAAAAGCTCCCATGTATGATGTCTCCTTTGATAATTACTGTGACATTTCATAGCAAGTTTCACAGACATTATAATTCTAATATTATAGATAAGAAAATTGAAAATCCAAGAGATAACAACATTCATAAAAATTTTAACAAACCATATTTATGTATTTTGTGTAATAGTTTCTCACTGTGAAGTCTAAGTTGGCCTCAAACACAAAGTACTTATACCAAAGGCTCCCAAATGCTAGAATGAAATTCATATGAATCCTGAAACAGGATTGATAGAGGTTGTGGGAAGTGGAGGAAGAGTAAAATTTAATTAATCCAGTGGCTCATGTACTAATTGGAAACTTATTGCTATTTGGTCTTTCTCTTTCCCCACCAGTTCCCAATATAGTTTCTATGTCTATGTTGGTATCGAATTTCATATTCTTTGAAATAGTTGGAGACCTGACACTTGAGGCATGAAGGCATAAAACTCACATCCTGAGTTTTATGAATCCAGTAGGTGAAGAAAAAATCTCCATCTATCTTGAACAGCATCAACTCTGGAAAACAGATACTTGGTGGGCTAGCCTGAGGTGTGTTCCAGATCACTTCCTGTATCTCCACATTGGAGGACTTTCTCTCTTGTGGGCAAAGGCATTTTAATTTTTAGGTTAGGAATATGATGCATACTGATTGAATATTGTGTCAGAAGACTGCACTTATGCCAGTTGGATATTCTACCTTGTTTTATTTTCTTCAACATTGATCACTATCTGATCATCAAATTTTTCTGTCATCTCTGTTACTAAAAAAAATTATCCAGGAAGCAAGAGGATTTTGTCCATTTTTTGTTCAGTCAAATCCAAGACCTTGAACCTAGATGGGCTAGATAAAGAAATACATATGCAAATAAATCAATGTTTTCCAATGAATAAAAAAAGTGGACTTTCAAAAAGAAAACATTTTACCATCTTCTATAACATTAATATATCTCACTAATTTAATTAATTTGCTTTATATGTTAATAATCTTCCCATTTTTAAAATCTACTACAAAGTCTCCTTATGGAACAAAGTATACAGAGGCAAAAAGAAGGACATAGGACACAACAAAATTGTTCTGTCCTGTCATAAGACATTTAAGAGGATGCTAAATGGAAGGCAAGGGCACTGGGTATAATAATGAAATAATATATTTCTGGACAGCCATGAACATAATAAATATAAAACTATGCAGCAGGAGATCATTATAAGTAATTAGTGAAGAAGAGTGAAGAATAGTTTATTAGTCATGGAAAAATACAAAGGAAAGAGAAATTTGAAGCAAGTACAGATACCAAACCTGTGGCTTTCAGGACCTCTGTGGTCAAGGATTAGAATCTGTCTTGGAGTGAGTAAGAAAAGCAAAATTCATCTTTCTTAACATGGATTCAGTGCTCTTTTTCATATCTTCGTGTTAATAGTTTACCCAGTAGCAACAGTGAATGTAAAAGCTAATGCTGACCAAGTATTTTCTATGTAACAAGTACCAGAAGAACTGTATTTTACCTGTTAGTTGTTTTTATAGTCATTAAGACTGTATAGGGAAGAATATAATTTCTGCTTTAAAATTTAGGTAGCAGAAGAAATGTGACTTATTAAAGTAATAAGTATTATATTATACTACCAAATAGTTAGATTCAGAATGTTTAATTTTGATTGGACACAATATTTTATTTTTAAAAGGATGTACTTATGAATTACATGTATACACCTGAGTACTTCAAATCATCACAGCTTCTATAGTTTCAACAAAATGTGCTGGCCACCAAGGTCCTGTAGTACTGACAGTAGGTATATCTGGAGGAACACTGTCATTTTAAGGGCACTTATGAACATTCTAGACTACTAATAATTTCATTGCCTCTGTGTCAGATACTTTGGCCTTCATAACAAATTATGTCCTATGCAGTCAGTAACAGAACAGGCACAGACAAATTGGCATTGCAAAAGGTGGTTGGGACACAAGTCTACCTTTTGCTTTCAGATTTTCATTTTTCATTCATGCAACAATTTCGTTTTGATCATTAATATGTGCCAGGTACTCTCTTATGTGCTGACATAAGCAGTAAATCATACTGACAAATCTCACTCTTTCATGGAACTTAAGTTTTAATGAGAGAAGGAGGAACTCTCATTAAGTAAAGTCTAAGAAATCCCTTTTCTGGCCAATGTGATTTCAGATGAGCTGTGAAGGATAAGAAAAGAAGAAAGTTAGTACTTTCCCAAAACAAGGATTGTGTCACGTCGAAGTATGAAAGTTACAGTGATGTCATTTCATTTAGGAAAATAATGTATGTACTAATTAGTTGCTATTTTTCCAGAAAGGTAGGCATGTAGGTGCTTTCGTGCTCAGGTTCCCGCTGACCTATCTCAGCAGCATTGTCTTTAGTCTTCTCTGCTGCACGATTTTTTTATTGTCCCATTGTCATTGCATGTTCTGTGTCCAAAGCACTGGTTTCCTTTGCCAAGCTTGCTTCCTACTAAACAGTTATTGTAGTTTAAAAATCAGCTTAGTCTCATTTCTCTTTTCCACAATCAGACCTGGTCAGATCCCTTTGTGTTCGTTTGGTATCTGATAGCTAAAGCTACTTTGATATTTATTATTTCTGAGGACATATACCTAATGATAAATCAAACTTATATATTGTTAGATTCCATTTGCATTTTTTAAAAATAGCTGGTTTCTTACAATTTTTGGGAGACACTAATTTCATCTATTATCAATTTCTAGAACTTTAACTTTCTTAGGGAAATAGTAGTAGTTAGTGGCAGTACTGAAATCCAAGGCCTTACCTCTTTAATGACATTCTTCATAAAGCCTTTATGATAGAACTAAAATGTTATTGTTCAGATCCCTTATTTCACTGGCCTTGACTGAATAGGCCAAGGTTGGTATAGTATTCACAGAACTGTGTCAATTTGTTTGTAATGGTTTTTATGAGTGTCATTTAAGGAACCTCATTTGATACTATGTTTGTCTCTCTGTATAAGCGTATTTACACCACAGAGGAGGAAATAGCTTTAAGAAGTAGTTAACTCACTGGGTACTAAGGGACTTTCTGATGCAGGGGATGAGTAACGTTGTCCCATGCCAACAAACAAACGAACAAACCAAACCCCTGGTAGATTATTTTATTGAGGGAGAAGCTTGGTTTCTCCTGTGCCAGTTACTTCACAGGGTGATGTTCTGTGTGAGCTGCGATGGAATGTGAAACATCACTCTGTGTTTCTCACATCTTCCCCTCACCTTTCCTCAAGCTAGAGATGATTTTTATTTCCCTGGGTACTAGAAACCATGTGTCTCAGTAACAAGTTTTACAGAGCCTAAGTTTTAATTTCAGACTTGAATGCTTAACTTCTAGTACCTTTTGCATCAAAGTGCCTATGTTGCTGAAAATACCATGCAGTGATTAATTGAGTAATTAAGCCAACTGTTGCCTTATTAGAGACCTAAGAATGCTGAACGGAATTCTAGAAGTAAAGACGAACCACATTTATTTTGCTTTTGCTGTATGTGTGCTTGTGTGTTTTCAAAGCAAACAATTCTGCAATGAAACTTTGTAGACAGTACTAATACTACAAGGGACTTTTAATGCGTCAGAGATAGCTATTTTATTAGAATTCAGAATAATCTAGACAGCTTGGAAGGAAAAATAAAGGATAATATCTCCCTGGGTCCTTGTTCCAGAAACTTGGCAGTAGAGGCACACTTTAAATGAGCATTTCTGTTGATAAATTGAATGAAATTTAATATTCGCTACCATAACAGGAATATCAAATCTAAAATCAAGAGGCAATGACAGTGATATTCTCTGTGCTGACTGAGTCACCACCTATATTCCTCTCTGTAACTAAGCCCAATTGTGGATTGTTTCATTATCTTTTCCTATCATATCTAGAAACTTGGCTGCACTCCTCCCTCCACAGTCCCCCTGCAGCCTTTGCTTTAGAGATGTGTTTAGATGGGGCACTGGAGAAGCATGGACTTTGAGAGACAGGATTACAAAGCATTCCTCTTGTTTATTCACTGAGTCTATGTGACCTCAGAACCTGACTAACCCCAAGAACAGCTCAGAATGGAGACTGTTACTGCACCTAGTCACTTTTAGTGTTTTACTATAAGAATAGTGGGTGCTGGTTATTTAACCTAAGGATTTTGTAGTTGTTACAACAAAAGGTAGATGGCTGAAGCCAGACGAAATGGGAGGCTTGCAACTGCAAGTGGAATTCAACCAAACATAGTGTGCTTTGTACAAAGCACATAACAAGTGTGTACAAAGACAGAACAAGTGACAACAGAGTGTTCAGCATTCGCCTTGAAAGCTCAGGAAACATCACAAAAGAGGGGGCAGAAAGATTGTGAGAGCCATAGTTTGAGGAGAACAGGAGCAAACTACTGTTTTGTGGACATGAGAGGACTGCTGCGCTCAGGAACTCACAGCAGGTAAACTGGATCAAGCCCGCCAGTGTGCTAGCATGGAAGGCAGAGAGGCTGCTGTACTTCACATGTGCTTATTTGTGTCAATCAGGTCTCTCCTAGTCAGAACAAACTATGGAAATAAATTACCTGAACATGAGAATTTATTATTCATCGATATGATTTTCCAACTATATCAACAAACCTCACTGTTTTTAACCATTAGTTACTATTTTGCTTCTACAAAATAAGCAAGTTTAAATTAATGTTTTGTCTGATTTTTTTTGTATCAGTGTTCTATGTAATAATAATCTTGAAAAAAAGCTTCAGTATACGAAAATGAAAGTTTGAATACCACTGTGACCAAAATGTTGTCTTAAACACATACAGAGGTTTCTTTTCTTGTTAGGCATGCTGTGATAGAGAAAAACTCTATCTCCCTCAAAGTCCATGAAATAAGATGATCACCACTCTTATGAAATTGCATAAATTATAATATGATGAACTATCATAAATAAAATCTCAGTAAGGAACACAAAGTATTTTAAGTTTCTTTGATCCTGCTTCTTTTCCAAACCAATGGTACGTTTCTGTAGTATATCAAAGAAGAATATCTTTTCTGCAGGAAAAAGAGAAAGCTAAAGAAGCAAGGATTTTTTTTATGTTTGTTTGTTTGAGACCTGGTCTCACTACACAGCTCTGGCTGTCTCGAAACTCCCCATGTAGACTAGGCTGACCTCAAACATCGTCCATGAATTCATTTCTTATTTCCTCATTTTTTACATTCCTTGATTACTTGTGATTTCACTCAAAAACCTACACTTTTTATGTGACTGTTAGTCACTAAGTTCCTTTCAACTAGCATTTTGTCCTAGTCCTGTGTTAGTTACTTTTGCATCACTTGAGGAAATGTCTATTTGTGTGTATGATTTCACAGGCTACCAGTTCATTATGATGAGACAGATCAATCAGTGAGACCACGTGGTGTAGACAACCACTTCATATCATGAAGAACCAGGAAATGGACAGAGTGCTAGAACCAGGAGTCTAGGCTATAACCTTCTGAGCTTTCCTTAGTTAGTGACTTACTTTCTGCATGTATAACCTGCCTCTTACAGATCCCTCAGCTTCCTACTATAGTGCCATTGAGTGAAATATAAGCATTTTGAACACAAACCTCTAGGGGCCCCATTCAGCCAATATTTAGAGAACACTCATTTCGCAAGAGCTTAGTAATAAACATAAACATGGAATCTAGAACTAGACTATTTGGATTGAGACCCTGATTTCTTCTCATTTTAACCTCTGATTCTGAGGAGTAGTACTTAATATATGTGTGTCTGTGTTTCTTCCTGTTTAGTTTAATGGAAAAAACATAAAGTTAGCTATTTCATAGTGGTTTCTGCATATCATATCACCTGTCTGAGGCAGTCTGCCTAATTGTCAAATGAGAGTGATGTCTAGAATCCAGATGTTTTCAAGCTTGGTAAAACAAACTTTGTAAAACTACTAGGGCTTTATGCAGTACTAGGTCCTAAGCTCACTTAAAAAATAAATAGCAGGTATTTTTAGAGTCTTTTGAAAGCTAAATATGGTTGGCAAAATACAAAGTATTCTGAGAATTAAAACACATGTATCAAATAAAACTTGCAACTATTTTTAGTAGTTCTTTCACTATGTATAAACTTTGAAAAACATTGCTACTAAATTCTCCTTAGTATCAATATTGGAGAAGTATTGCTTATAATTTTGAGGAATTTGCAATCAGGAAGTCATCATTATAGTGCCAACTTCTCTAATTAGTAGCTACCTGATCTTGAACAAATTTTACTTGGTTTCCATATCTGCAAAATGTGCTAATGGACTTCTGGCCTAATGGTATTTACTAACAATTTGTGATTCTAGGGAAATGGAATACAATTATAGCTACATTCTATAATAGGGAATAAATGTGCAGGTCATCATAACTTGTCGAATTTAGGGTACACATCTTGAGTATTTCTTAATTTATTTTCTAAAATAATGGTATCTATTTATACTCATTCTAAAAATGGTGTGTGAATTTCAGTTTTTCTGTTTCCTTGCTATTATTAGAAGATTTCATAGAATTTCATCTTAAAATGTCCTCACATTGTAGTTTTGATTTATCATTCCCTCATTGCTAGTGATGACAAAACATACCTTCTTGGGATTTTCAGTCATTCATGTTACAACCTGTACACTTTCTGTTATCCTCTTTTGCTTTTCTTATTAGTCCTTCCTTTGAATATTTATTATTTATATTTTGGAAATAAATATAATAACATCATTTCACTTTTTTCCTTTTCTTCCTGCCAACACCTCCCATGTATCCCCTTTGCTCTCTCTCAAACTCAAAAATTTAATAATCAAATTAAAAAATTGAGTTACTTTTACATATATAGCATATTTCATAATTATAAATAAGACATATTACATACATATTTCTGAAAATAAAGATACAATCTGCTCAGTATGTATAGTGTTATATGCGTGTATGTGATTTCAGGGTTGAATGCTTGGTATTGTATAAACAATTGAGATGTCCTTCCCTGGGGAAGACTGTTTCTCATACTCTCAGAATTCCTTAGTAAGCTTCAGTATTTTGTGTGTGTAGGGTTGGGGCCCTGTGAGTTTCCCTCTCCCATAGTCATATGTCTATTGGTATTGTCCTTGGTTAAGTCTTGTTTATATAGCCATGCTATTTAGATTTCATACTGTTTTACTGAATTATTTTCCTTTTTGATTTGACATTATGAACTTGTCTAAATTTATTGATTCTGAGTAGACAGAATCCTACTATTCCTAGTGCCCTACCTTTTCTGGTGACATGTATTTTAGACATCCTTAACTAATCTGTGGTTTATTTTTATTCCTTTAAAATTATATCTTTTTTATATAGACTTTTCATAACTTGTCACATCATTTTTTGTAACACATCAGTAAATCTTATACAAAGATTAAAATATTTTTCCTGAATAAATTGTAAGAGGTTGACTTCTTTAGATTTTTTTCTACCTTAGCATTTATTTTGCATGCACTATGAAGTTGAGATATAATTTCTTTTATATTTTATTTATCTTCTTAATGGCTAATGTATCTATGGAGGAATGTGTTTACACTTGTCCATTCTTTGTTGCCTTATAATGTTTATGAAACACCTATAATACACCAGGCATCATATTAAATGCAGTGGAATAAAACTGCATTTATGTTCCTGTGAAGCTTATATAAGTCTACTACAATGAGGAAATTTTTAAAAAAAGGCTATTGGATAGTTTTGTAGTACCTAAAATATAACATTTTTAATATTATAAATATTTTGCTAATAATTTTCCTCTGGCAAACCCTATAGCCATAAAACTCTAGCCACACTGATTTACCTGAAGAGTTTTTCCTAGTTTGATTCATATAATAGTTTAAGATGGTGATTCTCAAGTTCTCCTGCATGCATCTAAGACTTTTAGAAATTCAGATGCCTGAGTTTTAGCTCAGAGATGCTCTTGCAGTGGAGCATTCAGATGGAAGTGTCCTGAGGCTCACACTTCGAGAAGAGTGCTTCAGAAGAAGATATATCCAGCTTATCAGAACAATTGATTGATTGATTGCTCCTCTTCACAATTAAAGTCTAACATTCTGGACCAGAAAGCTTATTTCATAAACTAATAATAATAATTCAGAAGATATGGAGACTTAACAAGTCTAGCAATGAATTATATGACAATAAATTTTAAAATTTTTATTTATTTATATATTTATTTGTTTGTTTATTTGTTTGTTTATTTATTTATTTATTTATTTATTTATTTATTTATTTATTTATTTATTTACTGTACTAAGACTATTTGTTGAAGAAAAACATTTCTGCTTTCTTAGTGAAAGACCGCCATCTTCTTCATAGGATTCCATGCAGTACACTTGCATTATAAATGCTGTACAAGTGTTATGCATCCTGTCCTCTTTGATACCTTTGCAGTCTAACGAAGAATCACCCTTTTGCTTTCTTGTGGTTTTTCTTCTACCATTCAGACATTTTGTTCTTCACGTCTTCCCCCCTCTCTAAAATTACAAGCCCTCATGTTTCTATTTCTTTACCTATACTCTTAACGTGATCTCAGCTACACACAAGACCTCTTAGACATATAGACACAAGTGGTTCACAAAGGAGAGCAAGAAAAGGGAGGTAAGGAAGAAAGTAGTTAAACAGCATTCATATATTACTTAATAACTTCTTTTTGATGATCATGTCATGCCAGACACTGAGCTAAGAACATTCACTGTCTTATCTAATTAAATCAGCAATCATACCCCATAATTTTTGGTATTATACTTAGACTTTTCCCTTATTGGCCTTCTATACACATTGAATCATAGCCTCTACTCAAATTCATAGTTGTGGGACTTCCTCCCTGTCTTCACATCAGCAATTTTGACCTACTGCATCATTTCTAAAGCAAATACGCTATAATTTATTAATTGAAAGGATAGGACTATGTCTTGAGATATCCTTCCCATTATCATACCAATTCTTTGCTGCTTTTCAGTAAACTTTTGAAAAGTTGCTTGTATTTGTTATTTCAAAATGCTCTCCTACCCTTCTCTCTTGAACTCATTCCAATCGTGCTTCTACACTAGTAATTTGCCGAAACTACTCTTTTTCCCCCTCAAGGTTAGCCTTGATGTTAGCATTTCTAGTGTTGATGATCAAATATCAGCCAGATTAGCCATGATGTTTGCATTTCTAGTGCCAGTGATCAAATATCAGCAGTCTCTTTCCTTCACATATATGTACTTTCTGATGAAACTACATTTTCTCCATTGGGATACTTCCTTTTCTTGGCTTTTAGTATTTTTTTGCATTTCCTCATATTGGGTTGGTGGATCCCTCTCTGTTTCCTTTGCTGATTCCTTGCTCATTGCTTGTATTCATGAACTTAAAAGGGTAATAATGCCTGAGACTAAGCTCACTTGAATTCCAAGACTGCTTTCTCCATCCATACTTACTAATTAAGTTTACATTGTAGTTTATTTTAGGGTTGCCTTAACAAAATATCACACTACTGCAGGTTGGAAATCTAAGGTTTGGTAATGTTATTTTCTTTTCATAATGGAAACTTCACACTGTTAGTTCCTTAAGAAAAAATGTTGATCCCTATGTAAGTATTTTCTTTCACATGTAAAAATCTAATCCACCACCAAATTTTGTTCTGTATCCAAAATTCATCCAGAAATTAGCCACTTCCCAACTTGACTTGAGTTACCTGCCTTTTAGACCAAAATTATTGAAGATAGTCTTTTGGTAGGTCTCCCCAATTCACTCACTGGTCTATGACATATGCTATTCATAGAAACCAGGGTGATTTTTAGAAAATCATATGAACTCCTTGCTTTGGACCCTAATACATATTTTATGATGTTAGATCCCTGTTACTCTACTAACCTTAAGCCCTATTATACATCCTATCACTGCTAACCGTATGCACTATTACACTTCTAGTCACTCTTCCTCTTTCCAGCATTCATAGAAGCCTTCTTGCTGGCTTTCAGACAGGCAAGATTTCACATGGAAACCTTTGCACTAGCCCTTGCTTCTGTCAGGGATGTTTTCCATCTCATTGATGGCATAGTTTAATGGTTTACCTTCTTCAAATATTTGCTCAAATGTCACTTTCTTAAAGGCCTTTCCTGATCCCTCTGCTTAAAATGTCAACTCTTTTACTCTCTTATACTGTCTGTGCCTCTAGCCTGCTTTTGTAGTCAGCATTTCATATCTGATAAACTATATAGTTCGCAATTTATTGTCACTAACTGCAAAACCATTACATGTTCTTTTGCTTAGAGATTTATAGTCATAGTCCATGACTATTTTGAAGAAGCATTAGTTGGCCCTCAAAGTTTTTCTTCAACAAATAGTCATGTCAGGCCACCTTATCTGTGATCAAAATGGGAACATAAAGATAAGGGCATCTCAGTCCTCGTCCTTGCCCTTGAGGAAATCACAGTGCAATCAGGGAGAAAGTTAGAACCCCGAGTTTTCCCAGGGCCATCACATGGTCCGCTAAGTAGCAATTAGTGTTAATCTGGAAGGAGTCAACCGTCAAGTGAAGCCCACATGTGCTTTACCCCAAGGCTCCTCTGACTTTGCAGTTTTCCTGTATTTATAAAAATAACCTGCACATATCTCTGAAACTACTCTGATTTATATGCATGTAAAGTCATGACTATGATTATTTATGCAAATAACATTAATTTCAAAATTCATCAGAGTCCTTATTTAGTGTTTGGAGAATGAGGACTACACTACTAGAGGAGCCCCTCGTTCTCAGTAAGAGTTAGGTCTAATTTCAAATTCAGGAAGATAGCTATTTAAGGAACACTGCACTGCTGTGATATCCTTTTTTTAAAAAAATCAAAATCTTTTTATTTCAAAATGGATAATCTCTAATTTACCTTCTTTGTATGATTTGAAAAACAGTGATGCATGCATTTCTAACATGAGGAATAAATGTGCATGATAGAGTTGAAAGAATCCTGGATTGAGTCTTTGTCCAAACACTGATACTGATTGATTCTGTGACTTGAAGCCAGTTTTTCTGATGTCTCAATTTTCCTCTTTACTAATAAAAGGCTGTACTTCTTGCTCGATAAAGTTACTTGCCATGCAGAGAGTCTGTGAGTCTTTCTCTCTTTTGTTTTTTCCAACTATGTGACTAACCTTGTCTATACCTTTGGATAACAGGAATGCTCACTGATCTTGCTAACTGCCAGCCTCAATTTCTCCTTCGTGAAGACTCAACACTTAATACCCAAGTAGAAATAGTTTTTGTTTACATTTCTTTTGTAATCATCTATCTCCTACCACTGTATGACCTGCCCATTTGAAATATTGCTTTTGCTATTATTTTAAAAATATATTTATCAGGAATGCAAATAAATGCTATGCATAATTTGGAACAATTAATTGATTCTTCCCTTCATAAACAGGAAGTAAATAGTATTTGTAAAAGTGAAAGCTGAGATTGGAAGAGGATTTTAGATACAGTCGCTAGGCCCAACAGACACTGTACTTCTTTTCCACTATTTCCCCTGTCCCTAATTTTGCAATTATAGTTACATTCTAATCCTCTTTTTTTGTTTTGCTATTGTCCATGTCTGCTCATTTCTGTGGAACTCATACCCCTAATGACTTTCTACCAACTCACCTTCCTTTCTACCTGAGAAACCATTAGGCTTCCAACCTTAAATCATTCCTTACAGATTTTTATTTTAATTTCAATTAAATTTTAATTTCAGAGTCCAGCATGGATGGCCACAGGTACCCTGTCATCCAGCACTAAGGAGACTTGTTGCAAGTTCAGTACCAACCTGATCAACAAAACGGATTTCATGGTAGCCAGACAAACAAAGTCAGACCCTGTTATAAACAAACACACAAACAAAATGATTTGTTTCCATAGAGGTATATAAGAAAAGCACAAGATTTGTGTTTTACAATGTATTTTTAGCATATTTTATTAGATCCCTTAGTTATCATCAAAGGGGCACAATTAACACTCACAGACACTAAGGAACTAACAATGTCCCTCTTGTGAGTGGCATAACCAGGATGCAAATATAGGACCTCCTTACCCAGGTCCTAGGCTTTTCCTATAATAACAAACTGTGTTTCTTTTAAATAGTGTTTATCAGTCTTTTATCCATAATATTCTTACTTTAGCTTGCCTATGTAGATTAGGTCCTAAGAAAGTAAAGCAAATACAAATTCTGCTTAGGAGTCATGATGCAAATCTGTACAACTTATCACATTCAGAATTAGCAGAACTGTCTGCTTGAAGATTTGATAACACTGAAATGCCATTTTCTGACCTGTAGCATATGGATGACTGACTATGTGATATCCCAAGCCCTTTTCAGCTTTAGCATTCTAATCAGATCCAGGAAATCACAAAAGGAAACTGAAAAAAAATCAGGAATTGAAATAGGAGGCTATTATTTTGCTGTATTTCTAGGGAATGACTATATGAAAGTGGCACTTGTTCTGGAATAATTTCTATTAGAGTCACACGTAGAGATAGTAAAGTCCTATTAAAAGATCTTAATGAAATTATTATTCAAATAATAAGATGTTATTAGATTTTTTTTAGTAGTAATGAGATTCATTGCAACAGAAGATTAATCTGGCACTAAAATTTAAGCTCTGACTCCTAGTGTAAGGGTCATTTCAATGTGAGAAGACAAGTTTGATTATGAAGAACATGATGGGAAAATATTGCTTTGAAACAGAGGAAATATATTTGTGTGGGGCTTTCACAAACACTGAGAAAAACAATTTTTTTTCCTTCTGTTTTAATAAAACAACTTCTAATAAGCAGTCTCAATTCACCCAATTAACTGTGGACTTTTATAATCAGTTGTTTGTTTAAACAAATTTAATCATATAATTAGTTATTTCTCCAACTTTTTTACATGTTGACTTCTCTGTTCAGCATATTACTACAGTTATAAGTCTGAATTTATTTTCTGATCTTTTCGTCTCTCTTTTCTCATTTCCCTTGGATTTGTGATTAAATCTGGAAAATTGCAATGCCCTGTGTTTTTTTTTTTTAATTTTGAGACAAACTCTCACTTAGTTGTCCATAGAGGCCTTGGATTTCTGATAAACCTGTATCTGCCCTGCAAGTAACTGGAATTACTGACCTGTTCACTAATAAACCATTTTTATCAATACAGTATTGGATGACTATCATTAAGGTTCTGTTTCACAGAAGATGGTGTTCATCAATTATATGGTATCTGTGGGGGGTTGATGAAGACACACACAGATGAAAAGGTATGTTGTATGTTACTGGTCATGGCATTGTTTCCTGAGTTGTTTGGTTATGATGGAAACCTAAATTTGTATTTGTACCTAAATAATTATTTATTAAGTTTTGTACTCACTATTTTTAAAAATAATATTCTGTTAAAGTAGTACCACTTACTGATGAAACATTTTGTATTTTATAAATGTGTTTAATATGCTTTAGTATTATTAGATGTTCCCAAATGTCCTACAAGTAAGAAAACCACATTAGTTATTCTATAAAAAGTTGTAGAAAGTCAGTCTCAGAACTGTGATCAGACCACCAGAAAATCAGAGTCCAATTTGTCTACTTGTAAGACCCATACATTTTCAGCATCATTTCATTGCCCTCCGTAAACTGAAGGCAATCATTAATTTTGAGCACACTCAGAAATTAATCACTTTCTTATCAATAGTAAAATCAAAGGTTTTCTAAATAGGTTCACTTTGCATTTGTCTTTCTCGTTATAAAGGTTCACAAGGTTATTTAACTTTTTAATGTTGCGTGGCATTTTAGCTTTACAGGAATCTCATTTAAAGACTCCAGAGCCAGTTCATAGACTAATTACCAGCTGTGGACGTTCTCTCTGCGCTGAGGGTCTGCTCAAGATGATGAATGTTCATCTCTGCTAGGTTGAATGGATTGCAAATGAAGTGATTAATTTAAAAAATCAATTAGTGTGGAGAGCAAGTATTTTACTCACAACACCCTCCAGTTTAGAGTAGACCCCCCTCATAAAAAGGCAGTAGCATAGCAGTAAACTGAACAGGGAGGAACCTATGCCAAGAGAAAAAGCCACAGGGTACACTGACTGTTCTTTGTTCACAAGTGGGAGGAACGTTTCTGTGAGCCAAGAGCTTTCCTTCCTTTGCCCTGCTGAGTAATGAATGCCCTTGACTTGTTCCACGATAAGATTCCAAGATGAAAACATTTACTTAATGTTGAGTGCTTTCCTGCCTTATTCTCTGTTTCCTAAGTTAGAAAATCAGAAAGTAATAGATTATCAATGGAAACTTAATTTTCTCTGCAGTAAAACAGGCACCAAACTGATCATAAACTCCAAAATGCCTAGGGACATTTTGGAAATGAACAGAATGTTCGAGTCAATGACATGGAGGTAATTAACTTAGGCATATTTTCTTCTGACCTTAGCTCATGTTTTTCAAGCTAATTGATAGCCATAGTAAAATTAACTAGATTGCTCTAGTGGAACTAGTGAATCTTTCCTCATTAGCAGACTTGGTTGATATAGTGGCTGTGAGGGAAGAGCCGCATACACCATTGCCCTCCATTGCTTGGAAGGCCACAGGTCCACATTTACTTTAAACAGTGCTGTTCTGATGTTTGCTGATAAGCCACCCTACTCATAAATAATGTCATTTTTCATCCCAAGTTACCCTTGTTTCAGTGATAATGAACACAACTTCTCTGTTCAGTATTTCTCTTTTATAGGGCTATATCTACCTTCAAATAAATAGGAGTAACACTCACTTGTAAGTTGTATATTCTGTTTTCCGGCTCTTCAATCAAATAAACTGACCAAATATAGATGTACATGAAAAATCAGCTTTATTAAAATTGAATATTTCATTCGTTTACTAGGTCAGCCCAACAAAGTACCACAGAGAGTGTGACTTCAATAATAGAAATGTCAGTGTTTTAAACACTGTATTTTGAAACAATGAGTTCTGGCAGAACTGATCCATTTCTGAGGACCACAAGGGTAGCAGCCATTCCAAATTTCTCTGTTATTTTCCTTTTATCTTTTCACACCCATTCTCTCTGATGCACCCTCCTTATTCCAAAATTTAGTTTTTGATATGGATACTGATGATATAATACTACCGTCACCCTGATGATTTGATCTCAACTTGATCACTTACACAAAACTGCTAATAATGTCTTAATTCCAAATAAGGTCATATTCTGAGAAATAAATTTGGGGTAGAGGATTCAATTCAAACCAAGCCCACTATAACATACTAGAAAAAATGTTCTCACATGGCCATATTATTTAAATCTCCTAACAAACTGATAAATAGTAGTATCACATCCTGATTTATAATTAATGCAACTACAACTTACTGTGGATGACTGATCCCAAAACACTGCCACCAGGGAACTATCTGGATGTAAACCTCCTATGCCTACTGGTTCTGCCACTCATACTGATAGAAGAGTTATAATTCTGTAGTTTGGAGATGAAATTAAACTCTTAAATAAGTCTTTACTTTATATGGGGTTTTATTTGAATTACAGAAAACATTTTAATTGTCAAAGTTCAGAGGGGCCAAGTTAGAAGTTATGCATTGTTTAAAATGTGCACTATTGTTTTAAGGGGACAGTATCTGTAGTTTAGATCCTTGAAGTTGAGGAGGAGGATAGTTAGAAGGATGGACTCCAAAGTGGGAGAAATGACTTAGTGGTAAAGAACCCTTTTTATACAATCATGAGGGCCACAGTTTAGGTTCTAGAAATAATGAAACTATCCAATTATCCTACTTGGAGTTAACCAATATGAAACAGATGATTTAGGGAAATGAAGCTTTAGATTTTTGTCCTGTGAAATGAAAGTGATGGTAACCTGATCACACCCATTTGTCTCTTCAATGCCGTGATCTCAATGTAGTTTCTATAAGATGTGGTCATAGGTGGAACCTATTGACTTAATCGTGTGGATTACAGAAATATATGTAAATTGAAAGTCATTTTCCTCTATGTTTAGTATAATGTATTGCTTCTATGAAGGGTCTCTAAACATGTTGATTACTGAATGTTTTCTTTATTTATAATGCCCTCTTATTTGTCTGGAAACAAGAATCTCTATGGCAATTAGAGACATTGCCCAATTCAATAGAATGGACCGGTGCATATTCATTATTGAGGTGGGCAGCCCTTGGAAGTAGAGTCACCACACACACAAATGATTTGTACAACATAGAGAAGTTTCAATAGATGATTCTCATAAACTTTTAATCCTTATAAGGCAAATCTATATTGGATAATCCCTTAGAGTGTGCCAGTGAACAGTCGTGGATGCAAGTACAACGAGTATATGTGGACTGTAATGTTCTATATTGCATTGCTGTGCATCTATTGTTTGAGATAATTATGTGTGTGAAACTAACAATTAACATCTCTATGAGCTAAAGGACATGATAAAATCTAAGGAAAACAACACCTTCATGTAATTAAAATTGTCTGTATTCTCAAAGCTTGGTTTTTTTACATAACTGTTTCTATCAATAGGGCAAAAGCTTATTAAAGCTAAGGTGTGCATTTCATTTCTTTCCATGTTTCTACAGCACAGAGAAAATAATTACGAAGATGATGGAAGCTTAATTTATATATATATTTAGATTTAAGGTGAACGAGAGAAATGGAAATAGCTGCTATTGTTTTTTAATACATGGTTCTATTCTAATTTGTAAAGGTTCCAGTATTCAAACTTAGACCTCTAGAAAGAAGAGCTATAAATTAATATGTGGTAAAATAAAAAAAAATGATTACTGAAGTGTTAATGGTAGAATGGTGATTCTGAGTGAAGGCCTATTAATCTATGAGTGTCTATTATCCTTGTGTTCAGTTGAGCCCATTTAGCTGATGACTCCTTTGGATCTATCCTCCTCAACAATTTGATTGCCCCAAAGAATATACTTGTTTTAACTCAGATTACCAAAACAGATATCTCTGGGTATTTTATTGTACTAAATACACACACACACACACACACAAATACACACACACACACATGCACAAACATACACGCCTGCATGTGTTATGTGTGTGAAACAAATAGACGAAGAGGAGGAGGAGGAAGAGGAGGAGGAGGAGGAGGAGGTTGTTAGGGGAAGATTGAGAAACAATGGCACATTTATATCAGTGGAATTGTATCCCGTGAACTCCTGGGTATTTTGCATTAGTCAGTTAACATTCAATTTTGAACTGATTTTACTACAGTATTATTAGAAAACAGGTTTTACTACGTAAACTACATTTCCTTGGTATGCACCTTAATTTATTTCACCAGTCCTTTGCTATCACATTATGCACTTCCTTTAACATAGCTCTTTACACATCTTGACCTGTTTTCTTATAAAACTGGTAGCAATTAACATTTTTAAAGACCTTTGATGTCTGTTGCCAAACTATTCTATGGAAAAAATGATACAAAATATGCTGTCATCTGGGGCTGGAGACTTGGCTCAAGTGGTTAAAGTGAAAAGGTGAATTCAGATCTATAGCACCTACATAAAACTGTAACCTCAGCACAGGGAGCAGGGTGCAGAGACAGACACATCCCAGGTACTTGCTGCTGCTCAGCTAGTCTTGCCAAAACAATAAGCTCCAGAGGAAGACCCTGTCTCCAAACATAAGGTGGAGACGGATAGAGAAAGACAGCAATGAACTTTGTCTTCCACAAGACCACAAATGACTTTTGTACATCTGCATACAGACACACACACACACACACACACTAAAATGAGAGCAAACATATTATATTGCTGTATGGAGATTATGCTTTCTTGTTTACATAACTTTGAAAATGTGTTAGGTAAATTTATTTTATTATTTTAACTTAATTATTTCTCTAGTTTACCACTGAGAAAAAAATGTATACTGTGTTCAGTAGTGAATTGCACCTTTATTTTGGCAGGTTATATATTTGATAATTTTGGCTCTTTTAGGGATTTTTTTTGTCTCTGGATGGCATGCAAATATTTTTTTCCATTTTATGGCTTGCCTCATGGCTTTTAATGTTCATATTTCCTAGTATGGGAGCTTTATATTTTTAGTTAGTCAGATGTAGTAATCCCCTTGAAAGTGTTTCTACTTTTGTTTCTTCTTAGAAATGTCTGCTTCACTCAAATAGTATGTAAAATCCAGCTATTGTACTCTATATAGGTGGGAAGATATGGGCTAAGAGATTAGATACCCACAGTTGCATGTGATTGTAGGAGTCTTAATGTAAAAGCATTTTATTATGATTAATCAAGTAATCATTTCCTTTATTCTTCTTCTTTGATAGGCACAGTTGCAAGGTAGAAAATTTTAAAGTGTTGTAATAAAAAATGGTAAGGCATTCAATTCTATTTTAGTATAACC
The DNA here is from genome assembly GCA_026225945.1 of Cricetomys ansorgei. Classification (NCBI taxonomy): domain Eukaryota; kingdom Metazoa; phylum Chordata; class Mammalia; order Rodentia; family Nesomyidae; genus Cricetomys; species Cricetomys ansorgei. The sequence continues at coordinate 4,683,430 of JAMJFZ010002759.1, read as the reverse complement.
CTTCAGGCATTTTATTTTTCTTCAATACTTCTAATTATTTCTTACCTTCTTTTCCATCAAAATGATAGTGTTGAACTTTTGCTAAATTTCTTTGAATTACTTTTTTCTTAGATACAAATATATATATATATATATATATATATATATATATATATATATATATATATATATATCTCCTGCTCCTGCATTAAAAGTGGATACTTTGTATATAATATATTTCTTAACACAAAAATAAAATATGCAACATAGATTAATTATCCAGCATGAGAGGAAGCAATTCCTTTCTACTTTCTGACTTTACTAAATTTGTTGTTGGTTTTAGCATTGACATAGCAATACAAGACAAGAATCTTTGTATCACTTTTAAATGAAGGTGGTCAGAATAGCACTAGGCAGGGGGAATGCAGGGAGGAAGGATCTTGCAAATCCCTGCTACAGATCATGATTAATGGGAGCAACTGGAGACATGTTCATAAGTTTCCAGACAGAGGTTAAAGAAGTAATTTGAGCCTAGAATAAAAAATTGTAGGATCTACTTATGGCAAAATTAAGAGACGTAAATTCCTACAGGCACAGAGTCAGGATATAATGAATGCATAGGTCTTTTGGTGACATCAGGAAAACTAGTGCTGTGATTACCAGGTCCAAACAAATTTTGCATGGGAAAGCATGGAGCCAGTGTTGCAAAATCTTTCCCATTTTTTAAAGGTAAGGTATGAGTCTGGATTTTACTTGGTGAACATGTTGACAACTAACTCATAGGTAAAAGTGGGCAAATAGGTAAGCCAAAAAGGAGAATATTGTGAAGTCACAGAAAACACATTTAGAGGCCATGACTTCATCATTTTGGCACAGGACATTGGAGCTGAGATGGCCTCATTATGTTCTCAAATTATAAGAGTTTGTAGGCAATGCCGTTTCTTACTTCCTTGCAGCAACCGGAGTTTCCTTGAATTTCTTGATATTACAGCAAGGTCCAGGTGCATTCATCTGTAGGAGAAGTGGAGAGAAGAGAGGGAGAGAGAGCTGGAGAAAGGAGAAGATTGAGAGCTAGAAAGAAATAGTTGGAGAAAGACAGGGAAGATATAGGAAGAGATGTAGATGGAGACAGATAGAAGGAGGGAGAGGGGAGTGAAGATAGATAACAGATAAGAGGTAGTTAATAGATAGATAGGTAGATAGATATAGATAATAAATGGATAGATGATAGATGGGCAGATGAGAGGATGAGGATGGATTTCTGGGATCTTCTGGAAGAGAAATTTAAAGATGAGAGAGCAATAAAGAACTACCAACAACTGCCAGAGTTGATGGTGTTGAAACAAATTAATCTTTTTGTCCATTTAAGGATTGAGACTAAGTCAATTTAAATTCCTGTTAAGCAGATGCTCTTTGGTAGCCCTGAACATTTCAGTGTGCCTTCCTGGTTGTTTTAAATTGGGTATAGATGTGGTATCTACATACATATCAGGGCTATTGTAGGTTTAACTGAGACCAGAGTGCTTCTCCTAGAATATCTGCCCACCTATAAATTAAGAATTCCCACAAAAGAACCACAATTCTATATTTTGATGGGATGCTTATTAGACTAAGTGTTGGTGACATTGCTATATGAGTCTGTATGGAATCAATTTGTCTTGTGATCCCTAGAAACGCCTTGTCTCAAGGGTTGTCTGGCCTTAACTTAACACTGACCTGCATTGCAGAGGCCAGCTCAGAAACTACTTTCTTTTGTGAACTTGCTTTAACCTCACTCAACATGCTTGTTAACTTTATAGCACATGGTTCTTTCATGTTCCAAGCTGCAATACAGGATTTGGAATTATAGGTTTATTTTTATAATAGATGTAATTATATCATTTACCCCATCCCTTTCCTCCCTCTTTCCTTCTCATGTACACTCCTTGCTCTCTCTCAAATCCAGAGATGTCTATCTCTTTTACTGTTTATAAGACGACCACTCTGAAGGATAGCTTCCATAATCTCCTATAACGTAAGCACACATAACTCTAAATGGAAGAAGGCTTTAGTCTTGGGTTTTTTACTGGAGCATTATGACGTCACAGATGATAAAGGTCTGGTTCCAAAATATAGCACAACATTCTAGAGCAGTGCTACCTTAACCACTGTGCATTATAGCCGCTTAAATTCTGATGGACAGGCCAGTGACAGTGGAGTTGCTAAGAGTGGACCCAGACTTTGGTAGATTTTACAACTTCATAAGTGATTCTATAGGCAGCTAAGTTTGAAATACAGTGTTTTTCAGACTGCTAAATCTGATCTGATGACAGCAAAATGTTCCAGAAATCATTCTTCATTTTCTGTAGTTTCTGTGCACTTACCTGATCCATATATTTGCTTTTAAGACTCTGTGGAGTCCAAAATAACAGCAAGCACTATTGCTTTCTAAAAAATAGAGATAATACTTGTTTTTCTTGTCTTACAGGGTTTCTGTGAGGATTTAATGAGATGAGATAGGGAAAAGTGTTTTGTAAACTCTCAAGAGCTATAAAAATGCTTGCCTTTGCTCTTACCAGACCCATATTTTCTTTCTGCACGTATTTTATTTATTTCTTGTGAATGGATTGGCCTTCAAAGAGTGTGAAATTTATTTCTAGGATTACTTAAAACTATTCTGCATTTTAAATTATCTTGGTTATAATTCTTCTCTTATTGTAGACCTAGAACTGTTTCTTTCATTTTCTCTCCTGACAGTTTTACATTGATCCACAAATAACCTACTTCAAAACGTTGTGAATTAGTAGCAATGTATTTCATATGTATTGGAGCCATTCATGTAAGCTCCAAAGAAGTTGTAGATTTTTTAAAGTGCAGCATATTTTTGCTAATACAGTCTATTTTATTTTATTTTTGACTCCTTTATTCTTCCTTCTGACATCCATATGTCCCTCCTTGCTCCTTTTCAAACTTATGCCCTCTTTTTTCATTAATTGTTGTTTCATGCAACCACAACCAACTAAAATACAGACTTGTGGAGTCCAATACCAATGGAAATAGCTATAAAACCACTCCTGTACTGAAGGTTCATGGACCATTACATAAGTGGGTGGGGTAGAAAGATTGTAAGATTTGTGAGTTTGCTTTTAGACTGTGTATCCTAATAATGTCAGAAACTACATGCATAAAGTCTGACCAACATGACTGCCAAGATATGAACTGAAAAAGGATAGCAACAATAGACATGCCAAACCATATGGGAAAAGCCATGAGGCCTCAACCCAACATAAAATACTATAGGCAACTAGGGAATACTGAGAGAGTGAGAGAAATTGTCTTCCCCAAGGAAGAGTAAATCAGTTGGTTATATAATGTTTTTGCCTTTGAGGAATTTCTGTAGCATATGATGAAATATTAAATTCCTTCACCAATTTGCATAACAGATACTTCATAGAATACATTTTGGTCCAATGCTGATCATTGAGAAGTTTGATGAGGTATTATTCTCTTGACAGAAATGCAGTTCAGTGACATTTAAAAAGCAATGAACAGAATTCTTGGCAAGGAACCAAAGAAATAAATCCCCCATGCCTTTGTCACAGAGTCTTCTCAAGGTAGCTTACCTTCAAATCCAAACATATGGGTAGTATAATTTTATATTCTCCAACAGAGCATTTTTATATTCATGCCATTATTTAATTTTTTGGTTTCAGAAGAAACATGAGTATAGTAGAAATCTTCATGGTCCTTGGAGTCACATCCATAGTAAATATTTCCACTCACCACAGTAAGCCAATTTTTTACAAGCTCAAACTAGTTAGTTTTAAATTGCCATCTGAGTGCAATGCCCTTTATTATATCAGCACAGTTATTGCAGAAGCTACCTTACAGCAGTGATGATGCTGGGAACAAGTCTCATAGAGGCAGGAGACTAGGGATACAACACAAATTCAACCATGCTTGTTTGAAAAATTGAATTAGGTTAAAGTCTCTTGGCTTGCATAGATTTTGCCTATAAGAGAATATTACTAAAAGATGTCTAAATATCACTGAATCGTTTCATAAGAAAAACCAAGGCTCTTTAAACTGTAGCACTACCATGTAGGAATCTGTAACTGAGAAAAGCTCTTGAGACACAGAGCATTTCTAGGTATGAGGTAAGGCTAATAAATAATGCCACAAAGAATTAAAGAATTATAAAGATACACAAAATGCATAGGTTGAGAGTTACTATGCTATCAAAATACATTGCATGAAATTCTTAAACAAATGATATTAAAAAGAAAACTGAGATCCATTTAAAAATGGTTTTAAAATCCTAAATATTTTGAACCACAAAAGCACGCTAAATAACGAATTTTAAGCATAAAGACCAAAATTAGAGCCATCACACTTTTTGAACTTTAATAATATTGGGAAGTACTATTAATTGAAATAGCATGGTACTGAAATGAAAATAGATACATCAATCAATATAGTATTGAACACAAAAGCAGACCTATGTATTTACAGTCAACTGACTTAAACATTTTTAAGTTGGACTGTAATGGGGAAAGCTTGTCTCTTCCTCTGGAAGAGTTTAACCTTGTGGCACAGAGTAGATACTTTAGCTCTTGTGAGTGGGCATTGTTACAAACATTCTCGCATCCTTTTGTAGTACCTGACTACTCTCCTTTTCATTCGCTTTCACTGTAAGACCATTTATCTTGTTTTGATGCATCCAAAACCTTAGAGCTATGAGATAAACAGGTCTCTGTTCTTTACAAAGTACTCAGCCATAGCTATGTTGATACCAACAGAAAACTGACTACACAGCATGGAATGGGAAGGGGTTTATAGTTTATTACATATTTATGTAATAAAATATTATATGTTCATTAAAAGTTTACAGTTAATTATATACAATTATTTATAAATGCACACGTATATGTTCATATGAGATGGATTTTTCAAGTGAGAAATTTGAAGGTAGAAAGTATGTGGATGGTGTTACTTACGAAAGGGTGATATTGAAATAATGTACAAGTTGGATAGCAAGGGCTAGGGATAGCAGTACAGGAATGGAAATGATTACCTTATTTAATTGCTTGCATTTTGTACTATGTTCACATAGTTTTTACTGAAATTAGATTCTTCTCTCATACAATACATCTGGACTAGTTTTCCTCTCTCCACTTCTCCCACATACCCTTACCTCTCCTCTGCCCCACATCCACTCCTCCTCTGTTTTCCTTCAGAAAAGACCCACCCTCCAAAAGATATCAGCCGAAAAAGACACAAATCTGGCTTCCAAAATTGAATATGTACTTGGAATCTGTTTCAACTAAAGTGCCTGTGTTTTGGGGTTAGAGAGATAGCTCAGCGGTTAAGAGTGTTTGCTGCTGCTCTCCTAGGGTATCTTAGTTTGTTTCCCAGCACCTGTATCAGATGGCTCACCATCAGCTGTAACTCCAGCTCCTGAGATCTAACTCTACTCCATGTTTACTCACATATGTGGCATACACTCACACAGACACAAATAAATATACAAGGACTTTTCTAAAAAGACAGATTTGGTTGTAAGCCTAACCCTTAATGATGGAACCATCTCTCCACAAATTAGTGTGATATTCACCCCTCATCAAGAAAACTTCTCTTTGCAATAGAAGGAGAGCATTACAGAAATCCATAAGCAAGCAAAGTGCAGAGTTGGGTAGCCCAGTCCCAAGGGATACATATACAAAACACTCCCACACCTAAGGCTCAAGGAACATTGTGAAAGAGGGGGCAGAAAGGTTGTAAGAGCCAAGGGATCAGGGAGTTTGCTGTGAGATTGTGACTCTAGTAATATTAGAAAACACACCCATAAAATATCACCAACATGATTGCCCAAATATGAACTGAACAAGGACAACAGCAATAGACATAATGAAGTGGATCTGGGAAAGCCCACAAGGCCTCAACCATACACAAAGAACCACAGGTGTAACTAAAGAATACTGATAGTGGGAGAAATCATCTCCTCCAGGGAGGAGCAAACCAATTGGTTATCCAATACCAAATAGTCAACCTTGAAAACATACATACAAGTAATATTATACAGATTGAACAAGTTACATTTAGTAATATGTACATATGCAGTGAGAATTAGTGAAAAAAGAGACAATGTATATGAAAGTGAGAAAAGACAGGTATATGAGAGGAATTGGAGGGAAGAAAGGGAAGCAAACAATGCTTTGGTTTTTAAAAAAGGTGTTATCACAACGTTTTTAAAAAAGGTTCTTCTTATGTTTCAAAGGGAAAATCTGTGTCTTGGCACACTATGAAAAACCCTGGTACTACCACAGTGATTTTGTTTTTCTGACTATAGGAAGAGAAATACCAAAAAGTCACAGGACCTAAGGGCTTTATTTTCTCACATAAACAATGCTGCCCCTGTCTTTGCACAAATTGGTATGGGAATGGTTCAAGAACACCAATTTCTTGGGTTTTAGAAAATATAAGATGATTATTACACAGTTTCTAGTCCAAAGTGATTAGTGGCAAGCATAAGGGGCTTACTAAAATTAATACCTCTCCTGAGTAGAAGATAGGAAGTGATTGCAAGTGAATAAGTAATTCAGGACAATTTATACTTAAATTTGACCTTTATTGCAGCATAATTCATAATTTATAACAATTATCTCAATGAGTATAGCTTTGTGTATCTTTTTATTATTATTTAAATATCATGAGTAAAAACAATATCTCAATGAAGGCATGCATGTGTATATCTGCTATTTCAACTTTGGTTTCAACTTTAATTCAAACCAGAAGAAGAATTTTACACTTTTCTGGGTAAAGACTTTTCAGGCTGGACAGTAAGTAGTATATGAGAAATCCATTACTTTAAATTAGATTGCCTAAGCATTAGTAACACAAAAACATGAACAGAGAATTTTCAAGCAAGTCACCATTACTGTCATTTACTTGATATCACCATAAGACGTTTCTGTGAATCAAATAACACAGAGGAAAAAAAACCCCAGCATTCTATGTTCTTTTTCTACAATTTGCATTGAGCATTTCACCTTTTCTATATACTAATCATTTTACCTACCCAACAGCTGACACTATTCATGTTGTATTTGATAACTCCAAAAAGAATTGCATGTTAAAATAGCTATCACAGATTTTAATTAAAAAAATCAACCTCCATGATTATTGTTCCCAACTTTCATTTAATTGTGATAAGTTATCTGGGTTCTTATAATTTTTTGTCATTATTAGGAAGATCAGCAATTAAGTGAGGATCAAAAATAAATACTGGTAGCACATATATTTTGCTTTGCAGCATTGTAATTTTATATATGACAAATATGTATAGTTCACACAATAACAGAAGTTCTGAAAATTAAAATTACCCAGAAAGAGAGCCATTAGTATATAAATTTAACAGATTATTCATTTGGTGAAATTACTTCCTGCAATGGTATGGAGCGAATCTCATTTTTAATCATCTCTCCTTACGACTTGGTCCAGAGCCTGATACATGGCCATGAGGTTTGAATAAATATGTATTAACTCAATGAATAAATAATATAGAGCTGGTAGAATTATCCATCAGATCTTACAGATGTAATGTGTATTTTGATTTTCATACAGAGAGCAAATCATGCTAGTTATCAAGGAATGGCTGACTGATTTAACTCTATACTCATTTTTCTGTTTTGGCAGATAAGTATTTTTAATTTGTCCACCTCGGATATTATGCAAGATAATTCAAAATATTTTTCATTTCCTTCCTCTTTGCCTCTTTTTTTAACAAGTCAAAAACTTCTTCAGTCACATCTGAAAAGAATTTCCATTTGAGACTATGTTAATAATTTTAAACTCAAAAGGCTAAAATATGAAATTTTCTTCATTCTCAACTTAGAGCAAACCACCACATCATGCATAAATATATTTATGAAAATAGAAACAAACATATAAAAAGAGTTATCACAAATAATCCCGCCTCCAGACTGTCTTCTTATTTATTATCAACAAAGAACATATTTATGTTGATAATTAACTCAACATAGAACATATTTATGTTGATGATTAACTAAAATATTTTCTAGTAGATACAGACTTTAACCAAGTAATAAATTCTATTGAGTTGTTAGCTGACATTTAGTTGTTTGGCTATAAATTTCCTTTCCACTTTTTACATTTTTCAGTTCTCTCATCTTGATATTTTGACCATGTCACACACAATCTTTGCCAGCTCAGACTACTGCATCTTCTTGAACCAGTGTTCCCCTTTATCTTTCACCCCCATTGCTTACTAGTAATCCTCAGTTTAAGAACTGATCATTCTGTTAAAATTCCATTTAATGTCTTCAGATTAGTTTCGACAATTCTGCGATTAATTTCATAATTTTCTGAACTTCTTAACAGTCCAGATTCTTATACTTAATTTTTGAATGCTTTTCTTTGCTAAAGAACTTTATAAAGACTGCTCCTATGTATTTCTTGTTGTTGAATGAATACATGATAACCAATATATGAACATACTGTGCAACACCAACTCTTGTTTTAAAATCCATTCTATCTGCCTAAAGTATCACTCCTCAATTCTCCATTAGAACTTGCATTCTATGAGTATTTATTCTGGCTATATCATTTGCTAGTAATTGTGTTAGCTAATGAGGATATAGAGGCAGATAAGATAGAAATCCTCTCATAAGGTAGCACAATGTCTCATTTAAGAGATAGATAAGTCTTAAAATCCTGCAATGTATATTCTATTGGCAATCTGTAATATGTGGCTTGAACTCGCTGAGATGCTGGCTTTGGAAGCAGAAACAGAATATCTCACTTCAGATGCAAGCATTTTTATCTCAGCGTTTCTTCCAAGACTCCTTCCCTGGGAATGGGCTTGTATCACTAACTGTATGACAGAAAAATAAAGCAATAACGAAATATCCCATGGCTAAAAAATCATGTCCTTAAGAACATCTAGCAGTTGGAAAAAGTACCTGGAGGTTCAACCAAGGGAGGAAGATTATCCATGATGAGAAGATGTGCATCTCAAACAATCTTTCACTTGAGAACTATCCATGGATATTCCCCAGTAAGCTGTCCTTTGAAGCAGAATCTAGGTGGTACATCATAAATGTCAAGGGAGAGTACAACAGATTTCCCTGTTTAGACACCAGCATGTAATTTGTTTGAACTTCTTAGTGCATAAGGTTGTGATGATGCTTGGATGGATGCAATAGATGGTACTGGTGAGATAAGCAGTGTCTAGATATGGACAATATCGGGTGTTGTCTGTACAAATCGAGGATGAGTTGGTACAAATTTCCTAAATAGTAATGTGATTTTGATGTGTTTGAGAAAGTAAGAAAATGCAGTTGTGTAGGAAATTATTTGATAATATCAGTAATAAGTGTGATACAGGAATTCTAATTAGAAAGGCCTTGTAGGTGTTGGCCAAGAGGAAGGCAAGATCAGAGTAGGAATGCAGGACTTATGGGTTAGTTTGGAGAGGTGGTCATGGAGTTACCTGTGGGACATCCAGGAGGGACATTTTGTAGGCAAATGGATATGAAATCTTTAACTGTAAAGCTGAAGAAAGGAGTTTGATATCCATAGCATACAGATGACAACCGATAACAGATGAGAAAAGGTGTATGGTTGAGGACCTTAAAGGAAGTTTTCCCAGCATAAAGGAAGATGGAAAAGATAAAACTCACTACAGTCTTTTTCCTGAGAAGTGTTAAAAGTAAACAATGGGGTTTAATGTTGAGAATGAAATAGTTTTCTTCCTACATCAGAAAAAATAGGATAAATACTGACAGTATTGCTTACTTACGTTCCCACAAGTTAATGGGGAACTGTGATAAGTTCTGACAGGTGTTAGGCGTATGATCAGTTCCTTTGTGCCAATTCTAAGGAAATCAAGGCCAATAACTTAGCCCATTTTGATGAAGAAAGAAATGTTGATTTAAATAGATACAAACCAAGTCAGTGCCATTTACCAAGGAGTGAACATTTAAGCAGCTGTCATCTTGGCTTACCTGTAAATACATTTAGACACAGAAATAACTTAAGACCGGGAGATACGTACATTTTTGGTAAGGCACAGTCAACGAGAACTTTCTGAGTTGTTCAGGGCCCATGTTAGGCTGTACCTTCCTAAAACATGTGATTCCACTTGACACCATCAAACAGAATTAGATGGGCAAAATATGTCATTATACACCCCTTTACAAAAGAAGACATGACTGCTGTAAAAATAATTCTGCTGTATTCTCTAGCATTTGAGAAAAGCAAAAGTGGAACTCAATTCTTATTATTCTATTCATGCCTTTAAGGATTTCAAGTGATAAAGAGAAGACACAATCAAGAACTGAAGGCAACACAAGTCTAGAACAGTCTGAAATAGACTGATTCATTCTTCCTTATTTGAAATTCATTCCAATCAAAACTTCTAGAAAATTATAATTCCAAAGTTCCCTCAGTCAGTCTTGTAGATACAATGCCTAATGTTAAAGACAGGTGAAATCTTGGATATAGAGAGATCACTCAGTGGTCAAGAGCACTTGCTGCTCTTTCAGAGCACCTACAATCAGCTCTCAACATTCCTACTGAATGCTTATAATCACCTTTAACTCCAACTCTAGGGGATCTACTTTTCTCTTTTAGTTCCTTTGGGTACCAACAAATACTTGGCAGACACATACACAAAAAATAAAACAAAATATTTTCCCAAAAAAGAGAAGGAGCTGAAATCAGAAGGAATGAACTTTACCAACTTGTATGTACTCGCCCTTCCAATTTCCCAGCATTTCTACTGCCAGGATTTGTGATAATTGTAAAAAGCAACACCATATAGCAAGCTCCTCAGTGCTGAATGCAATTAACAATTTAATGAAACTTGGATTCATTAATTTGTGTAGATTTTTACAAAATCACCTTGCTGAAGCCTGCAAAGTATCACCCAATGACCTGTGAAAAAGTTATACAAGTCCTGAAATTCTACAGTGAGCATTTAAAAGAAACTCTGTAGTAAATGCAGTGGCTGAGCTGAAATATGTCATCTTGCTCTCTTTTAAAAGCTCCTTAATTTTTTAATGGAAGTGTAATTTAGTTGACAGTAACCTCTGCTGCTACATCAGAATAAAATAGATTTAAAGATGTGGGATAGAGCAAACTATAAAAATTATGTCTTTTGAAGGAAAATATAAGGATTACCCAGAGAACTGATTTTCAATATTGATGATGCTTGATTGCAGGTATTTTTTCACAAGATAATGTCGATAGCAGAGGACAATGATTATGCAGAATCAGCTTAAATGTAATGGAATACACTGATTGGAAAAAGAGTCATAACACAATCTATAAAGACCAAATAATCACAGGCTTCTCCACTTTGCAAATGATGCCTGATTGGTACTAGAGAAATGAGCAAGAGTAGGGAATACATTCTGCAGACAATGGGAAATATCAGCTGGTCCACTACACAAGTCCTGGAAAGCATGCTGACTATCAGAAGACTTATTAGAGTGCAAGGAGGCAGGAGGCAGAATTAAGCCAAGCAATGTTGAGACTTGGCCACAAAAAGACCCACAGTCAGTGTAACAGTGATCATATAAAGTTTCAATGAGTTATTATTAAGAATTTCTTGATATATATATATATATATATATATATATATATATGTATGTATGTGTGTGTGTGTGTGTATACACACACAGTAAGAAGTTGGCTGTATGCCATGTATAGTAACGGCTTGCCAGTGGAGAACTAGTGACTCCACACCAGAGAACTGTACAATTTACTCAGAGCTGATAGTCAATTCTAAGGAATTTTCTTCATTTTTCATTCATTCTTTTTGAATACAAAATTTCAGCAAATTTGCTACCAAAGACCATGATTTCCTTCTTGAAATTCTCAATTTCCTGGTTATCAGTTACTTTTTGTGTTGCTGTGACCAAATATCTGATGAAGACTAATGCAAGGTTTAAAGGATAGAGTCCCCTGTAGCATGGAAAACGTAGTTGTGGGTAGCTCTGTGGCAGCAAAAGTGTGAGGCAGCTGCTGGCTCACATCTCAGTTGAACAGGGGCCAGGCAGAGATGAGACAGAAAGCAAAGCTAGCCTATAAATCTTAACAGATAGCCCACTTACACTTCCTTTAGGTAGGTCTCGCCATTGATAACACCTGTATTTTATTATGCACTAGTTTGATTATCTACTGACCTCCTGCCAGCTCTTTGTTCATCTGTTTGGCTGACTTATCTTTCTTTTCTTTTTTACTTCTAAATGATTATAGTTTTTAAGGCCATGAAACAGGATTTTTCTAGTTCTCTACTTAATCTCTGTCCTAGTCTTGTACTTTCAATGTCATGAAGACTCTAGACTCTAGATTTATCCCCTAGGATATAGAGAACAAATATATATTCTGAATTATATGTGTAACTTTTTTCTATATGTGTATATTATATTAGTCAGGACTCTCTAAAGGAACAGAATTGATAGAATGAATAGCCCAGCAGTCACAATCTGATGCTGGAGTCCTAGTGCACTCCTATAGCATTGCTGGTCTTCTGTCTTGATTGGGATCCCAAAGAAGCACCTTCTAATAGTACAAAAGAAATGCCTTTGCAACAGAATAGAGGAACTTACCAGTGAGAGTAAAACAAAATGGTCATAATGTAAAAGTTTCCTTCTCGTGTCTTTTTATGTGGGCTACCAGCAGAAGATGTGATCCAGATTTAGGGTGAACCTTTCCATGTCAAATAATCCAATCAAGAAAATCTCCCAGAGGGTGACCAGATGCTTGGGTTTTGGTTGATTCCTGTAGTCAAATTCACAACCAAGATTAGCCAATATGAGTTAACCCTTTGTCAAGATGAAAAACACACACATCTCTTTATGTTGTTCTTAATTTCTACCTGAAAACAATAATAACCAAGACATAATTATCCCTAACATGACATCACTATCATACAAGAGTAAACCATTTACATATCTTAGAATAGATGGCAGTGCCCCTTAAGGACTGCTTAGTGTCTCATAATTTAAATGTAATAATAATCACTGATACCTTCAATCAATGTTATATTACATGATAAAGAAGTGAAGAAAAATATCTGCTTGATATATGTATATATAAGCACACACATGTTTGTATTTTAAATTTATTTATTTTTCATGTAATACATCCATCACTCATCCTCCTCCCTCTGCTCCTCCCAGCTCCCCCATCTCCCCTTTCCCTGAAATTTTGCCTCTCCCCACCTCCCCCCAGATAAGAGCCTTTCTCCCAGGATTACTGCTCAAACAAGGCACTACAAGATGGAACAACATGGTGCATTAAGGGTGCACTAGGCAATTCAGCAGATGGAAAAGGGTCCTAAGGGCAGGCAAAAGGGTCAGAGAACCCCCTCCCCCCACTCCAGTCAGTAGGAGCTCTTCAAGAACCAAGCCAGGCAGCCACAAGACATATATAGGGGACCCTTCGGTTCCAAGCCTGCTGCTTCAGGCTTTGTGTGCCCCTAAGAATGCTGGTCAGTTGACTCCATGGTGATTGGTCTCCTGGTGTCTTCAACCCCTCTGGTCCCTGCAATCCCTCATTCCTCTCTTCCACAGGGTTTCCTAAGCTCTGCAGGATATTGTACCCGGGCCTTTGCATCTTTTTCCATCAGCTGATGGAAAAAGGCACTCTGATGAAGATAAGGCTAGGTATCGATCTATGAGTAGAAAATGACATCATTAGAAATCATCTTGTGGCCATTCAGTCTCTATTTCGTGGCCTGTCTTGCTGTAGTAGGCATGGGTTCCCTCCCTTATCATGGGCTTCTGTCATTTCATTGTCCCAGTGGCTCCTGTACGGAGGATAGGTTATAGGTTGAAGGTTTTTTTGGCTGGGATGGTCCCAGTTCCACCACTGGAAGACTTGCCTGGTTATTTATCCTTCCCTCTCCTCCTTTCAACTCATCCCCAATCCCCTCCTCAAATCCACGACCTCTTTCTCTGAATCCACTTCATTTTTTCTCATACACAACATATATATGATATGATAAATAATGATATAATATAATATTAAATATAATATAAGTAATATACACTTATAATATTATATATATATATATATATTTAAGATGACTTCTTCTTATAGGATAACCAATTAAGGGCTCATCTCTGGGAAAGGCTGTCTCTCTGTGTCCCAGTAGCCAGTGTCTTGGAAGATTTCCCCATCCAGGCTGTTGTCATCTTAAAAGTATTATTTAGGCAAACATTGGTGAAATCCTGATGACCAGAACGTAGATTCTATGGACCGTACATAAAATATCATTACTGAAAATGAGTGACTCTATGAAAAGTAATAATCCTCAAAGAACTTTGCAACAGTGGAGAAACTGGATCACAACAGTATACTGATTTCACCTCTATGTCCCTTTCTAGACGTATCAAAAAATGACAGACATTTGCCTCTGATAATACAGAACTATGAATAAACTAACTTCAACACAAAAATCTTTAACTGCAGAATCCTTAATAGTGTATAATATATCTGACAAAAGAAACAGAAATAGATTTTAGTAATAAACTAGTTATTGTAAATAAATCAAGGATGAAATTAGATTTTATTTTTATTTGTTGACTTATTAGTATGTGAATTCCAGATTATTTTATTTCTTCTGTATTTCATTTTCTTAACAGTAAAATACAAGGGTTTTAAGAGATATGTTGATAAACGATGTTAATGAGTAAAAAATATTCAGACAATATATGTTTCTTTCTCATGGGGAAATATATGTGAGCTTAAAATTTATACATGCTGTATTCAGTTATCCTAAAACAAGTATCAAGAGGCATTTTAAAACAAAGTGAAATTTGTCATTTCTCTTGGAATATAGCCAAGAAGAACTAATTAGCAGGAAAAGTTTTCCCCTGAAGGCTACAAAATTAGTCTTGAGGTCAAAATAAATGATAATGAGAAAGGTGGCTTATTAAGTCTAGGCATAGTTTCCAAAGGATATATATAAAAGGTCACAGAATAGAATATTATCATAATAAAGCTTTCAAGCTTGTAGGCTGAGATCTGGTTAATATAAATTATTAAATTTTTAACAAATTTCCATCATATATTTTCTCCATATCTACTGAATCATTAAATTAGAAAACATAAATTCTCACTAAATTTTGGTACTAATGGTGAATTAAAAATGTTTTATGTCTTAAATTTTCAATGGCAAATTGTGGGCTTGTTTTGTGAAGAAAATGATCATCTTATTGAAATAGAAGAGGATTTTTCCCTATACTTTTAAACAAATTAGGAAATTCATAACTCTGTCTTCTGTCTGACTTACTAATATGTTCAACAAGCATTTTTTGAATATCTGTTTTGTGTAGGGCATTATGGTAGAAGATATGTGAAATGTAGCAATGGCTCAATCAACGGGCTTGAATCCATTAAGAATGTAGCTTAAACTGGGTGTTGGGTGGTGTTTGCACACACCTTTAATTCTAACACCTGAGAGGCAGAGGCAGGTGGGTCTCATTGTGTTTGAGGCCAGCCTGCTCTACGGAGTGAGTTCCAGGACAGCCAGAGTTATAACAGGGAAAATCTATCTTGAAAAAACAAAATGAAATGTAGCTTAATAGGGACAAATAAAACACAAACACAATATTCCATTTACATAACACAATACTGAATCCTACAGGCATATTAGGAGTACAAAAAGCACATTTTGCATAGGAAGAAGGCTGGTTTTACTTAGGACAAAATGCTTTAGGTGACCATGACACTACAAGACAATGAGTGGTAGGAGAGATTTCCATATAGAAGGAAGTTTGAGAAACACTGTAGCCAGTGAAGTACAGAATTTGTAACAGGAGAATGACATTCAGCTATACTAAACTTTGGGTATTGTTTCAAGAAGAACAATGGTAAATGTAGTAAAATATATTTATCAACAAGTATTTGACATGTATCCCTTCCCTTATGTTCCATGAAGTGGTCTAGACATTGTGGATGAGATTATGTATATTGATTTATTTCTTTGGATTTTTTTTACTATTTCTATTTGAGTGTAGATATTGTATGTATTTATGTATGGCTATGTGCATGCAGGTGTCTCAGATCCCTTGAGGCTGAAGTTACAGGAGGTTGCAAGCCAAAAGGTGAGGGTGCTAAGAACCAAACTGGTTTTCTGAAAGACCAGCAAGGGCTCTTAACTGCTGAATCATCCTGTCAGCCCTAAGAGTTAATCTTATGAAATGTTGAGCAGTTATTTCAGTGATAAATAGAGTTTTGACAATATATACAGATCATCAAAGGTACCACGAAAGATACATGATCACAGTTTTCAGGAAAACAATAGTATATGGAGAAGCTATTAGTTATGTGTAATCAACTGCTATATATTTGAGCCTCTGGGAAGACTTTACTATTCTGAGTTTTCACTTTAAGAGAACAAAACAAGTGACAAAATTTGCATCCAATTTCACATTGAAAATAAGACAATTTCATATTAGTTTTCACATTAGTTACTTTGAGGGTAGCTATTATCCTTTCTGTTTTATAGATTAGGCTTAATGATCAAGTGACTTGCTGATATACACAGCTTTAGATATTAGTGCAAGGATTTTATTAAAAGTGATCTGTCACTCTAAGTTTCCTATTAATTTTCTACAGTTTATATCCTCTATATAACAAAAGTCTTCCAAAATAGTCTTCCTATCTGTATTTTTTTCTTACTATTTAATACTACATTCAATGGAATTCTGGAGAGATTATCATGGAAATACCATGCTTAAAGTCTTTTCAGTGGTCAGTTTTGCTTTTGATGAAAATAATATCACACAGGACATGCAAGCATGTCACAAGTACGCACCTTAAATGCATTATATATGCGATTCCTTGACTTTTAGTGTGGCTATGGATATACTTTTCCACATTTCTAGATTGATCCAGGTATGTCTGTCAAAATTTCTGTTTTTGTTTTGTTTTGTTTTGCTTCTCCTGGAGATGCCCACATTGATTTAACATGTCTTTCATAGAGGTGACTTCTTTCAAAGGCTATGGCAACATTTAACTTTCATGGACTGCAAGATAAGCGTTTCCCTCGAGAGAAGCAGTATTGATTATTTATTAGAGATTTATTCCAGTGATGCTGATGTAGTAGAAGGCTATAAAAGTAGAATCAGGGCTTAGGTACTGATTTGAAAAGTCTGTAAGGAAGCAAAGCCTGCTCATGAATTTATTTTATTGCTACAACAGTTGAATTAAATAGCACTGATACATGAAGACAATTGTGTGAAAGTTCCATCAGAAACATGTTTTGGCACAATGCAGAGAAAAATATCTGTGACAGATACTTTCTGTTTATCTCCCACTGCAACCATGGGGAGTCACTCCACAGAAGTCAGAGGCCTAATCTTGCTTGAAATATTAGCACCATTTTATGAACTAACTTTAATGTATGACTTACTATAAACAGTATTGTCCTTTGCATGAAATGTTTCCTATATCTTGGAATGACTTACACTGATTTGTACAGGTATTAATATTACTTAAGTGAATGCATATAGTTTTCAGTTTCTATTCCTTTTTTGTGCTCACTATCCTTACTCACTTTATAATATGGAGAGGTTTTCTTGTGCCTAGCTCTGTGCTAAGCATTTATACAGTAGAAGGCCCATGATGGCTCAATGGGTTTGATGCTCTGAATGAGATAATGTCTTCTAGACGCTACAGGAACATGGCACCTATAACTCTCAATAACATTATTCCTTGCACAAGATCCTGCACAAGGCCATACCAGTTCATATGCCAACATGGATGAAGAAAATTTAAAAGGTCCTGCCCTAGATAAAGAGAGCTTCATACAATTAATGGCTCCTAAGGGAAAGAAAATCAGTTTTCTTTAAGGATTAGTTTCCTTGATAAGTTTCCCAGTCCTAAGTGGTCAGCCATAAACACATATATGCAAACTGAGTTCAGGCTATATATATTTATATATATATATATATATATGTGTGTGTGTGTGTGTGTGTGTGTGTGTGTGTGTGTATAATAGTAATAATTATAGAAGATAAGGTCATTATTCAACAATGGGGTACATGGGAGGGTTGGAGGTGAATAGAGTAGGGTGAAATGATATAAATACAGTTTACTTGTGTATGAAGCTGTCAAAAACTCAATTAAATATATTAATTTCCCACTGAGATATATTTTATGAAGAAATCATGATGGTGTGACATAGAATTTGAGGAGGTATTTACTGACTAGTCAAAGAAGCCTCCTCAGTACCCTCCCTCTCTTTCTCAGGCTTTCTCTCTCCCCTCTTTCTCTGTCTCTCATTGCTATACTGACTGCATTCAGCTGGCCTTGTTGTTTATCTTCTCTTTTAAGAAGTATATAGACTTCTTTTCCAAATGGATCTGTTTTCATTATCTGAATTCAAAGCTGCACATAGAAGAAGCACATAGCAATTGTTCAGGAGCTAGGAAGGACTTGTCATGCATGCATTAGGAATATTGATCAGTAGCTCCCATATAAAAGCACAGCACAGGGGAGACAGAGACAGAAAAGTGTTCTGGGAGTTCAGTGAGATTATGCCTTCAAGCAGTAACATGTTGAGTTATCAAGGAACACACGTGGTGCTGACTTCTGACTCCCTTGCATATGCACACAATGTACACATCCACCATCACACATGTATGCATATGCAAAATTACACAGTATACAGTCACAAATGCATGTGTTGAATTGTGTTGAGGAAACAACAATAGACAAGTAAGTGACTTAAATAAGTATGTGCAACTAGAAAGGGAAAGATCAAGATTTGAACTATATTCATATTCTTTAAATGACCTCCCCATTTCAGGCCATATATAATCTATACAACTTGCAATTTTATTTCCCATAACTTACTCTTCTATTCTCCCTGCACTCTGCTCACCAACCTCTTTACTATTATTTTAGCAGTTGTTTCCTTTGCATTTTCTCTACCTACTTCCCATTCCTCAGTGTTCTTCTAAAATATCAATTCTTAGCCCAACACACTTAACCTCTTTATGGCCATATTCATGCATCATCTCTCTTTGTTGAAGTTTTCCTGTATATGGAAATGACCTACATTGCTTTGCACAGTTACTAAATATTACTTAAATGAATAAATCATGTTTAAATTTCTGCTCCTTTATTGTGCTCTCTCTACTTATTCATTTGATGATATAGAGAGTTGTCCTTGTGCCTAACTCTGTGCTAAGCATTTATGATACAGTAGAAGGCCAGTGAGATTGCTCAGTGTGTATAATGGTTTGTTACTTTGATCCCAGAAAACAAGCCTGGCTTTTATTTTTGTTTATCTGTCTAATTGATTAATAAGGACCAAAGGGGAGAAATGTATATTTTCTAATTTGCATGTTAATATCACACACATCATAATAATCATAATATAATGTTTGGAGCATATTTATCCAATATTTATCTGTTGACTAATGTTCATGTTCACTAGAATTTCCTAATAATATCATTTAAGTGTAGTCTCTCTCTCTCTTTCTTCCTCTCCCTTCCCCGCTCCTCACTTTCTGGAGAGAGACTTTCTCTGTTGTAACTCTGGCTGTCCTCGAACTCACTCTGTGAACCAGGCTGGCCTCGAACTCACAGAGATCTGCCTACCTCTGCCTCCTTAGTGCTGGGATTAAAGACGTGTGCTGCCACTACCTGGCCAAGTGTAGTCTGTTAATATCAAAAAGCACAAAGGTAGCAAACAAAGGATGTTGTACTGCTGCTTTGATGCTAAACTGTCTATGCCAATTTTGGCATAGTGCTTGAACTGAGTGCACAAATGGGAGGATGATTCATCCTTCAAGGTAAAACATT
This sequence comes from Cricetomys ansorgei, assembly GCA_026225945.1. Lineage (NCBI taxonomy): Eukaryota > Metazoa > Chordata > Mammalia > Rodentia > Nesomyidae > Cricetomys > Cricetomys ansorgei. The sequence goes on along the minus strand of JAMJFZ010002759.1, from coordinate 4,663,624 downwards.
GCCTCGTATTTATTTGCTAGAACCCTCTTCATTTGATCTTATCTCTATTGCTTCTAGAACTTCTAGGACTTCTAGGTGTGCTTCTGAGAATACCACAAAGAGTTGTAAAGGAATGTGTGGTGAATGGTATGGCTTACATCATCAATTGGAAATGTATTGAGTTCCCTTTTTTTCTGTAGTTGTTTCTCTTAAAGAATATATGCCACAATTGTCCAATTGCCTTGTGCATTTGATCTGAACTCCTTTACATAAGACACAGAGTGTCTGGGAGTGATGAGTTTTTCTGAAAATGACTTCCTCTTTTCTTATTGATTTTGCTTTTCCTTTTTGCCACAGAAGTCCTATACCTGTCAACAAAACCGCTACCAAGATAGGTTCTCTCAAGCTTGGCAAATAAAGTCGTCTTCTTCAGCCAAATCGTATTTAAATAAATAGATCCTGATTTTGAAGCTCTTTCTCATAATACTCCATTTCTTTTGGAGAAATGTTTTTAGAAGTTATCCAAATTTTATTTAAATATTGCTGAAACATAAACATTACCTCAAAATAAATTTAGAAACATTGAATATTTTGATATATGAAGCTTTGATTGATATGTTCTGGAGTTTTTATTTATTTTTCTTAGAACCGAAGTTTTAAGGGTTGGACTCAGCCAAATTTCCTGCCAAAGGTCTGTCAAATTTCCACATCTTCATAACACTATACCTTTTTATTTTCACAATTCCATACAAGCCAAGTTCCCTTATGCTTGAGATATAATCCAACAATAGGCCCCACAAATAGACAGACCTACTAAATATACCTCAATCAGATATTTAGTTATATAAAAGTCTCTTCAGATGGATGGTCCTCCTGGAGTCCTATATCTAAGTCTAAAATGCATATACAAATGGATACAGAAGACTGACTAAGCTCAAATTAAATAATGCTGGAATGTTTCCTTATCCTTTATATGTTTTGTACACTCTAAAATACTGAAGCTATTCTTCAGATCAGCAGTGTAGAAAATTACAGAAAAAAATAGTTTTTAAATTTTGGAAGAGTATTAAAATAGCGTGAGAATTAATTATGTGTTTACCAGATTAATATCTGTAGGACAATTATTACTAATAAAATAAATCTGAGTATATAAGTATTAACTTTGTTCCATACTTTTAGATACAAAGTGATTTTATTTCTAATTATAGGAATTTACCTTCTCTGATGTAATGATTATCTGTTTAGTGATAAAGGTTTATATTCATAAAGTAAATAAGTCATACTGAGATTGATATATTCAGTTATACATATAGAGAATTCTGGGACTCTGAAATTTTTTTCCTGGAATATTCAGTATAGTACTAACTGGCACTTATATGTGAGTTCACTTCATTCATGGCACAGAACCATCAAAAGGAGTCAAATATAAAAGATGTTGATGCTCACACAGGACCTGATATTGTATTTGTTCATATAATACAGATGGGGACATTTTAAGTCTCACAAGGTTATGGACAGTATACTCAGAAAATTTACCTGACTTACAGGAAATTGTTAGCAATAGAGCAAACAGATTTTCTGCTTAAAAAACAAGGCCTGAAAAAAATATGCAATTTAATTGCACATGAGACTATAATAACATGTATATGAATAAATAAAAATTGACAAGAAGCATGAAAAGACTGTAAGGGACAGAGGATGTGGAGGAGTGTTGTGAATTTTTTATATGACCTGGGTATTATACTTATGACCTCACAGCAGTTGTCATTACCTGTGGAAGACATGTACAACATCAAGCCAACCAAAATTCTGGCAGAGATGGTGGAGATATTCTCCAAGCTCCATCAATTACTGGGGCTCTATTGGCAGGTAATAGCTTTGAGGGGAGGAGAATTTATTCTTTTTGAGGTTTTGGCTATGAGTGGATTCCCCATTTCCCAATAGATGGTCCCACTCTTATGCACATAAAAGCATCACTAACTGGGCCTAATGAGTTCTCAAACAAAGATGAAGGTATTAAATCCAGAGGAGGCATGTTGCAGAGATGTGAGAAGAATACAAAGGGAAATATGAGTAAATATAATCATATTTAATTGTATGAAATTATATGTGTATAATTCTTAAGAACAGATAAAGATTATTGGAACAATAAAAATTGATAATCAAAGAAAAAGTGTAAAAATATCAGTCACTAGAAACTAATAAAAATGTCTCTGCATATGAAAACGCAGCAGAGCATGTACAACAATGACAAAGCCTAACTTTGTTAAAAGTTATTACAACCGTATTGAATCTTCAAAAATAATGAAAGAAAGGAAATAAAATTATCTCACATTAAGTTGGCAATGACAAAATCTAAAATGTGTAAAGTAAAAACACACCTCATGAGATTATAAAAGGCTCAGGGAATGCAGAAGATCAACGGACATGGAGATAGCAATAGGATCCATCCAAAGTGCAAAATAGAAGAAGAAAATAAAATTACACAGTATCATGAGAGGAAACAAAGTAATATGTTTTAAATATAAAAAACAAAGGAATTGTAAAAATAGAATTCTATACCCAGAAAAAATACATTTAAAAGATAAATTGTACATTAAGAAATTTCTGGATGTATAAAAGATGAAAGAATTCATTGTCAGCATATATAGGGAACTCAGAATAAGTGACATTAAAAAGATACTTGGTTTCTGAGATAATACCTTTTACACAAGTCCCACCTGTGCCAATAGACAGTGTCAGGATTTCCTGAAAACTCTGTAGTTCCAAGCAATTATATTTTGTTAAAATATACTGTCAACCCTATACTCAGAGAAATTGTAATTTTATAGAACTTTAAAAGGACAAAGATATTTACTCATGGGTGGTTTCTGTTTCTTTGGAGTTGGTCATCATTAATTTTAAATCTTATTTTACATATATGAGGAAGCATTTTTCTTCTCTTGAGTTCTTTCTAGCTGCAATCTAGGTCATGTTTTGTAACTTGAACTGCTGGTTCTTACTGACCTCTCAGAATTTAAGCCAAAACATATTGAGCAAAGCTCCATCACTTTCACTCCATTAGTTCATTATGAATGTGGCGTTCTTTTCATAAGGTCATAGTTAGCCAACTCAGTTGTGAAAGCAAGGCCCATAGAGCTTACCAGAGTAAAAAAAAAAACAAACAAAAAACAAAAACAAATGCATGCATATATCTGTTTGTACGGTCTATATGAAATCTATTATAAGGTATACATATGCATAAATGAAGGTGATAATGATTTTAACTAATGAGTTATATGAATTGGCTTATATGACTATAGAGGTTGAAAGTTTCTACCATCTTCCATTTGCAAGCTGGAGAATTTGAAAACTGATGGTGTAATTTAGCCTGAATACGACAGCTCAAGTACTGGACATGCCAATACTGCCATACAGAAGATGGGTAAGATTCTGCCTCTTTTCCTCACTTGGGCCTTCGGTGGTTGGACGATGATTCTCCATACTGGTGAGCATTGATATTTTCCTTTTACTCAGTTTATTAACTCATATATTTGTCACTTGCAAAACACTCTTACAGACATATTAAGAAATGTTTATCAGCTGTGTGAGCATTGTTTAATTTTATTACCTTGGTATCTCATTAAAGGTTTCCATTCTCATTATTAGACCAGTTAAAGGTATTTTCAGAATTGGAGACCCTAAAGGAAAAAAGAGTTTAAGTTAGTTTTTAGTTGCTCTACATGAAATTCTATAGAGGGTGTTTTTGGGACTTGATTTCCTTGTCTTTCCTGGGAAACCAACCTTGAAGGGCTCATAAAGTCCAGTTCATGATTTTCTCCCCAACCTGCCCACAAGTTAAGTTTGGCCATAGCAGTTGCTTAATATTACATATTTTTAAATTTGTAAAATAAACTCAGGGATTGTTTTGTGATAGAAGTAATACTAAATCACTAAACTGAACTTTTGAAAACAATTTTTGATGATTATTTATGACAAGTATGAGTACTATCAAGAAATTTTAAAGATACATCTATTCAATCAATTGTTGAAAAGCTCATTAAATGATTCTTTGGTTGGTGAATAGACTCACTTATTCTGGTTGTTTTCTCGTAATTAAATTTCTGAGATTTAATATAGCTTTGTTAACTTGTAGACTTTTGCCTGATACAGATCTGAATTTGTCCATTAGTATAACCAGCCTCAGATATTTATTATCTTTTGGAAGCTATAACTGACCTTGCCTTGAAGTGAAACTGGGATCCTTTAGTGAGATATCAGGATCCCTTTCTTGGAAAGACTTATAGAACACCAGAAGTCTCTAACTTACTTTGGAGAGCTTCAGAAAAAAAATTAAAGACAAAGGCACAGGGTGGTATTTCCCAGTTTAACTTTTGAAGTGCTTCTCACTTTGACACTAAAGAATGGTGGACAAATGAGTAACATGTTCTGTTTTTTAAAGTTTTTTTAAAAATTTTTTTGGAGAAATTATGATCAGTATGTTTATAAATTCTGGAGAAAGCCACAGAAATAGGAAGGGAATATTGATTGATTTTAAAAAATGTATTTTTTTTCTAGACAGGGTTTCTCTGTTGTAACTCTGGCTGTCCTGGAACTCAGTCTGTAGACCCGTGTTGGGGTCCAGGGTACCTAGACTTTGGAAGCTTCAGCTTGACAAGGTTCCTGGGCGTCCACTGTCGGGAACTGGAATTCCTTAACTGCCTTGCCCCTTTCTTGTCTTTACTGTACGGTGACATATGTTCTCTCATCAATAATAAGATCTGCATAAGCCTGATAGTAATAGCAAAATTAATCCCTGAGCTGGCTACTGTGGGCTGGAATGAAACACAGCCATGCTATTCAGAAGTAAATTGCAATAGAGCAACCCAGGTTTATTGCAAAGATTTAAGAAATATAAAACCTAGGAATGCACCTGAGTGCTAGCAGTCACGTATTGGAAGATGCCTCATCACCTGAGTGCTAGCGGTCATGTAGGGGAAGGGGGATGCCTTCCAGAAACAACCCCCTCTCCACCCCCTATCAGCAGGAGTTCTTTCTTCCCCAACAAACCAGGTGCCATTCTGTCTCAAGAGTCCAAAGGTGCCAAGTGGCTACCCCAACTCTGGTTCCCGTGGGCACCTGACCAACGAGGTTAAGGGACACAGAATTTGGGAGCTCTGAACCAATCGGAGCTACACAGCGCCCTGTCCACGGGCCCTGGCCCCTGGACTCCGATAAAAGACCTGGGGACAGAGAGCTCTCTCTCTCTTTTGCCAAGCTCACTGCCCGCGCCCGCGGCTCTCTCCCGCCCGCGGCTCTCTCCCGCCCACGGCTTTTGCCTGCCCTCTCCAAGCTCGCTGCACGTGCCAAGCTTGACCTGGGCAAGACCCAGACACGCGCCAGTTAATAAAAAAGCCTCGTGCGTTTGCAGGGACCTGAAATGTCTCGTGCTTCTTTGGAGGTCCACCCAGCTAAGGAGCACTAAGCTTGCCAGTTAAGGGTCCCATAGAAGAGTGAGATACTGAGCTAACTTGTCGCTAGTTTCGATTGTTTTACCCTCCTTCGTGGAAGCTGAGGAACCCATTCGCGGGAACTAGAGCTGGACTCAGACCCCGCAGACCCGGATAACCTTGAACTCACAGAGATCCTCCTGCTTCTGCCTCCTGAGTGTTGGGATTAAAGGCATGTGCCACCACCTGGTTAAAAAGATATTTTAAAGTTAAAATTTCCATAAATTTTAAGCAGAGTTGAAGTTTATTACGAGAATGAAACTACACACTTTTATCATAGTGGCAGACCTGGAGCAAGGAGGACAGTGGTATACACCCTAGGCAAGGCAGTGAATGAATTTGAGCTTACCAACAGAGTCACCAGACTTTCCATCAGCTTGTGAGAAGTAATTTATAGGAGAATGATTAGGTAGGTAGTGGCATCCTACACCACTGCTGTGGGAAGTTTCCTTAGACTCAAAGTAGTTTCCAAGCAAAAAAACATATCCAGAGAAAATTACTTTACTTGGGGATTTTTATAATTCCTCCTTGAAAATCTCAAGCTTTGCCCACTGATACAGTTAAGAATCTCAGTGTTGTGGTGGAGCAAGGAAGATGAGTTAAAGAAACACTAAGGTATACATGAAGTAGATCTATCTTATTCTGACTTTTGTTTCTGTAAATCATTGAGAAGTGGTTGAACTCAGATGCTTCTTATTGCATATGATATACTCAACCCATAATGCTTCTTGGCTTTAATGTGGATGTTGAAATCCATGTTCTCCGATGATAACCTTGGAGAACTTTATATAAGAAAAAATAACGTTTAGTAGAAATCTTTGAATTGTTAGGATAAACCTTATATCTTCTCAAAGTTTTAGAACAAGTATGGCAGTATGAGATGATTGAGTATCTGCTTCCTTGGAAGATGTAAGGAGGCAACAGGCATTAATGTCCTGTTTTAAGAGGAATGACCTTATCATTTAAGGAAACATACAAAGACCAAGAGGAAGGGTATATATTATATTAAAAACGTTTATAGGGATAGCTGTTATGAAACCCAGATTAAAGCTTCTTAGAATGTAGGATCACATGCACAAAGCAGTTATTCCTGTTTTAATATGAGTAACGATGATAATTAGCTTTGAGACAAGAACTGTGATGGGAAAATATAGAACCTGTTTGAGGTTTTTTTTTTTTTTTTTAATAGAATTTTGCCCCTGGCAATAGGCAGTAAGTTTCCATTTCCTTATGGCTTTGTGCTCCTAGTAGTACAACGGTAAGTTTCTGTTTATCAGAAGCATAGGCTGTTTCTCTCCACAGGTGGTGTATCTTCTGTACCTATTATACTACAAAGAGCAAAAGGTGTTAGGATGCCCATTCTTATCTCAACCAGTCAACAATTCAGTTATTTCTTGTGAACAGAGACAGCAATTCAATTTTTGCTACACAAGGGTAGACCAAAAGAAAAAGGGAGGGAGGATGAATCACTGAAATACCACAAACTCAAAATTACATCCCGTTTTAAAGTTAGTGGTCTCTTCTCCCTTTGGGCTAGTTCTCTACGTGAGAAATCTGTAATTCTTGCCAGTCAACCTCACTTTGACTTTGTCCCAAGATGTTTTCTTGTCATTTAATTCTTTAACAAAGGGAGACAAAGGGCATGCATGCTAGCTGTATCAGTTTAAATTGTCAACTTGACACAATCTACAATTGTCTAAGAGGTTCAGTGAGGAATTTTTCAGATCAGGTTGGCCTGTGGACATTTCTGTGGGGAATGGTTTATTTCGTGCCCTAATTATTGTGAGATTGATCCTGAAGCAGATGGAACCATTCCCTAGTTTGCCTCTCTGGACTATATAAATAGAGAAAGCCAGCTGATCTGGGTCTAGGCATGCATAAATTTACACTCGCTCTGATTTTGGATGTAATCTGACTAGGTGCCTGAAACTGCTGCTTTGCCTATCCCTCAACAATGGCTGCAACTTGGGAGTTGCAGGTCATGTAAACTCTGTTCCCCCTTAGTTGATTTGCACTTGGATATTTTATCATAGCAGCATAAATGAAATTAGAACAGTAAACATACATGATTACTAGATAAAAGAAACATTTTCTTTCTATAGGCTCAAGAGTTTGTCCAGAAGGAGGGAATGTAGTGATGGTATCCTTAATGACATTGTGTCTGTACATTGACATGCCTGATACTTAAAGAATCCAAGGGCAAAGATTCAGTAAGGAGACCTGTTTGATGAATGCTGAACATAACCCAGACCCAGATTTTTTCTTGTCACTCAACAGGATGCACAGATAAAAGACTTTCCTTTCTCACAAAATTATGTGTTTGCTACAAGACTATAATATTTTATTCTATATCAGTTGATAAAATACTATTTCATCAATCAATGACTGTACTATATAGGACTGAGATTAGAGTATCATTTGCCATGATTCAATTTAAATTCTAATGCACATTGCATTAATTATGATAGGGATTTTTTTGAGACAGGGTTTCTCTGTTGTAACTCTATCTGTCCTGGAACTCACTCTGTAGACCAGGCTAGCCTCAAACTCACAGAGGTCTGCCTGCCTCTATCTCTTGAGTGCTGGGATTAAAGGCATGTGCCACCACTGCTACCTGGTGAGATTTTTTTTTAATTCATTTAGAAGATGGGTGATTCTGGTTGGATAGGCAGTAATTTCATGGCCCAGGAAGAAAAACATTTTTCCATTCCATTCAATGTGTTCTCTTTGTTTTCTGAATAATTTCTATTAAAATCAGCTGGATGAAGGACAGAAAATAAATTCACTTTGGAGATTCTAACCATATATATACATACATACATTCCTCTTACATTTCATGGCCTATATCTCATCTGTACAAACGTATCAATTGTTAGTCAGACTTAGAAGTACAATCTGTTATGATGTGAACTACTGGCCTTTTGTACCACATTTACCTTTTTAAGTAAATTATTCCTTCATATTTTCTGTGCACAGGCTACATATTTGATAATGATTTTAAATGAGACAGTTCAAAATCTTCCAAAGTTGTTGAATGTAGCTCAAACAGAACTCAATGAAGTTTCTTATATCTTGCATAAGTATATTCAGAAAAATATAAAGTGAATTGTTTCTACTTTTTTCAAACTATACTTAATATATAATGATAGTGTAGAACAATGTGATCTTTATTAGAAATAATACTCTGAAAAGTAACGTTGGGACATATTTAGCAATCACTGGCTAGGTAAATAATGGCATTCAGCTGAATAAACTTTGTGAAAATTTTCTACCATGTATAAAACAAATCCCATGGTAAGTTCATTTTCTTTTTGTAGGAATTTCTTTATTCATTACTCTTAGTAGCCACTGGCTATGCATTGTCATATGTTATGTATTTTTCATTGTCATATCTCAAGTGGGTGTTAAAGAAACATCTCTGACAGCTGACAGCTGACAGCTGGTAGCAAATCTGGCAATTAAATTTAAGCCATGATGTTTACTTTCTAAATAGTTAGGTCATGGCGTTCCATAATGAAGCAATATTATCCAATATGAACAATATTTCAAAGAGGATCACTCCACGAGCTTGACTAGTCAGTAATTATGAATGAATAAAACAGGTAAAAAGCAAGAATATATACACAAGTAGCAACACTTTCAATTCTCCATAGTAAAATTAATTACTTTTATAATTGCAACTATATTTTGCTTCATTTATCTTACTAACTAGAGGAAACCTAAAGTAGAGCATCAGAGATTAGTTTATTTCTTGATAGGATCGAAGCCAGAACAGGAATTATTTCTTTAAACATTGTCCAAATTCCACAAGCCAATGCATTCCCAGCAGTTATGGGATGGCTTGTTCCCATCCCTGTAAATTTATATTGAAGCCCTATAACAATATTGTATATAGATTTCCTAAGGTGGTTAAACATAGATTTTAAAGATATATAAAATACAAATATCTATAAAATAAAAATATTTGTAAAACATATATAAATGAAATAGATTTATATGTAGGTATGTGTAGGTCAGAAAGTAGCTAGAAAGTGGATTATGGAAGGTCGGAAGAAATCATGAGTGAAGGGGTATAGATCAAGGGTGATAGAATGCATGCGATAAGAAATAAGAAGATGAGCCTATCTGGGAGAAGAAGGGGAAGCAGTTATGGAGGCATAGATAAGGGAGTGGGGCGGGAAATATTTTAAATAAAACATAACATGTATGCGTAAAAATGCCATCATGAAACCCATTTCTCTTTTGCCTAAACATGAGCTGAGTAAGAGCAACAGGCAGACTAATGTGGATAAAATAAAGCTGCAAGGCTTCAATACTACACAAAGAACTACAGGAAACTATGAAATTCTGAGAACAGGACTACTCTTCTCCAGGGAAAAACACACTAAGCTTTTATTGAACACTAAATGGTCAGTGCTGTAGACATATGTGCAAATAACATAACTCAGAATAAGCAGGTTGCACTTATGCATTTAGGAAAAAATATCTAAAACAATAATGAAATAAGGGGTCATGAATTTGAAGATCAAAGAGGCATATATGGAAATATTTGGAATAAGGAAAGGAAAGAGGAAAATGACACACTTAAATTAATCTCAAAAATAATATAAATAGCTAAAAATCAAAGAGAGATAATTTAAATGAGATGTCTAGGGTAATCTCTAATCCAACATGACTGCTGTTCTTATAAAAGAGATTATGACACCTGGAAAGACACTGAGAATCATTATATATGAAAAAGAGGGCTTGAGAGTATTCAGGAAAAAGGTAGCAAACTGTATGTTAAGAGACAGGCTGCACATGAAATCGACTCTTTATTGATATAGTGCTCTCAGACTTCTAGGCCTTAGAAGTAGGACAACATACATTTCTGTTCTTTAAGTTTTAAGTCCTTCATATAGACTATCCTTGATTTTGTACATGGACACTCTTCCTTCACAGCATATAATTTTTCTTGCTGTAGCAACTTTCAAAACCCAGTTTTGACTATAGGAATTTTACTGGCAGCCTTTGGTACTTGGCTTTATTATGGATGGAGGAAATCATTTTATATTTGGGAGGCTCACAGGATTTACAATAGGCTTTCTTTTGGTATAGGTGGAGGCCCAAGACCTTTTTTCACAGGTGATTGAATGTGGATAGATGGATGATAGGCGGACAGACAGACCGATCACACACACAAACACTCCACTTGGAAATTATTACTGAACAATTATTGTAAGTTTTTGATCTGTGCTCATAGTCAGTTGTGTGTTTGGGTATTACACGTAACATTTCTTTCTTATATGTGGATAAAGCTTCGTTTCCTGACATCTTTCCTCTGTCTTTCACCTTACTGCTGCTACTTAAGATTAGTTGAAATTATGGGCTATTGGAAGGTAATCCATTGGTATGTTTCCTTTGCCCAACAGAAGACTTTTAATGGATTCACATTGATCATAACTTTATGCCACTTTAAAAATACTTTTTGTATCTCAAAATGATACAGCCTTTCTAACTCTATTAAAACTCAAAGCTTTTGGACTCTATTTTTCTTTTAGAAAATGTCTGATTATAGGTATGTCTCATCTTTTCTGAGCTTAGGTGTATTTTTTTTAAACAAGTAGCCAGATATATCAAGGATACTACCATCTTGCTAAACATCAGAATATATCATCATTTCTCACTAACACTTAAATTTATTCCAACCTATCAGTTTTTTAGGAACATGGTCTGCATTCAGATTTTGTTTTGTTTTTCTTTAGAAATTTACTATATTATTTTCATGGACCATACCATATTCATTTTGAAAGTATATTCCAATTACTACATTTTAACATGTAGCCTATTGAATATCCACCAATATCATGTGAGTTTGCATTATACCACTCTATGACCTTACCTCAACTTACTGAATGCTTACATTTTTGCTTAACAGTAGCAATAGCAGGCAAACATTTATAGAAAGGTACACTCTCATAGAAACTAATATTTTTGTTATTCTTGTGTGGTTTCCTTCTTCCTAAACATATAAGTCTAAATTTTCAATAGTCCCCACTTTGAGTCAGACTCGATTTTTCCCAATGTTACAAATCTCTGTAAATAAACTTCTATTCAGGTCCCCAGATATAGACATCCATTCCTTCTAATTCTAAATGTTCACAAAGCACAGATAAGTTCTGATTGCACCATTCCTTTCCAGATATACTTTTATTTGCCTAGCATATATACTCATAATCTCTAGCTTGGGTTATGTATTAGATGATGAAAGGATAATCTATTCTTTAACTCATCTGATTAAGTCTACACAGTAATCTTAAAAGATAAGAATGGTCACTTTTCAGCATGGTCTGAGAGTTTGTGGTTCTTTCCAGTTTCTATTTTGAAATCCTAACCTCTAAGTTGATGTTAGTTGTAGACGGGACCTTGTGTAAGTAGTGAGGTCATGAGAATGGCTCTTTCGTGAGTGATTAGTGATTCTCTAAAGGAGATCCTGGGATGTTCTTTTCTCCTTTAGGTATGTGAATACACAGAAATCAAATGCTGTCTGTGGACTAAAGTATTGACTAAAGTATTGACCCAAATATACTATTTCTTTCTAGCTTTCTACTTTTAACCTGTTCACAATTCAGTAGTGTTATTCTTCATAATATCATATAATTAGAAGAAATTTATTTTGCTGTTAATTTTGAGTTTTATTGAATTATAGTCACATAGCAAACATGAAGTGATTTCAATATTTATGAATTTGATAAATTTTATTTTGTGTCACTGTATGTGGCCTATTTTAGAGAAGCTTCAATGAGCAGCTTAGTAGAATGTGCATTTATTTATTTATTTATTTATTTATTTATTTATTTATTTGGTGTTTGGATGGAATACTATGTAGATATTTATAAAGTCTATTTGATGTATGATTTCATTTAATTATGGCTTTTGTTTACTTTTGTCTACATGACACATGTCTTTTGGGGACAAATGATACTTGTTATTGGGGAAAGTAGGGTATTGAAATCACTATTATAAAGTTGGTGCTAATCTGTGTCTTGAAGTCTTTGTGTGCTTTTATTATGAAATTAGGCATATAAGAGTTTGGTGTACATATGTTTAGGATGTCAATGTCCTCTTAGTTGTTTTCTTGATTGGAATGAAATGTACTTCTATAGATCTGACTAGTTTTAGTTTGAAGTTGATTTTTGTCAGATATTAGAATGACAGCAAATATTTTCTTCCTAGTCCCATTTGCTTGGCATATGTTTTTCCATCTTTCTCTTTAAGGTGATATCTATTTTGAAAGCTGAGTTTCATGTAGACAACTGAAAATTGGATTTTATTTCTTAATTCATTATACTAACCTGCCGCTTTTCTTTGGAGATTTGAGGCCATTAGTGCTTAGAATTATTGAAAGGTGTGTGATGATATCTATCATTTTTATATGTTTGTGTTCTTAGCTCTATTTTATGTTTCAATAGTTACAGTTTCATTTATTTTCTTTCTGTAGTCTCTTGGCTATGTTTATTACTATCCTGTGGACAGGCCTGTGGTTCATTTTCTTGATTGATAATTGATGTGGAAAGGCTCAGCTCACTGTGGATGATGCCACCACTGAGTTGGTGGTCCTGGATGCTGTAAGAAAGCAGGTTGAACCAACCACAAGGATTAAGCTGGTAATCGGCACTCCTACATGGACTCTGTAAAAGTTCCCTCCTCCACTTTCCTGCTTCAGATTTTTGCCCTGTCTTGTTTTAGTCATGGACTGTTGCCTACTGGTGTAAGCTAAAATAAAAATCTTTCCTTCCCATGCTGCTTTGTATCATGGCGTTTTATAACATTAATAGAAATCCTTATTAACACAACTGGCTTGATGGACATGAAATCTTTTGGCCTATTTAGATCATAGAAAGTTTTTCTTTCTCTTTCATGTATGGCAGATAGTTTTGTTAGGTACAATATTCTAGACTGCTATGTGTGGTCCTTTAGGACTTGAAGTACAGCTCTGAGTCCTAGCTTTTAAAGTTTCCATTGAGAAGTCCTCTGCTACTCTGCCTTGGTATGACTTAAAGCGATTCTCTTGCAGCATTCAGTATCCTTTCTATTCTGTATATTTAGGGTTCTAACTATAATATGTGGTGGAGTTTCTTTTATAGTCTTGTCTATTTTGAGTTCTGTGGGCTTCATGAATCTGTCTGAGTATTTCTCTTCTTAGTTTTGGAAATTTTTCTTCCATAACCCTGTTGAAGTTGTGGTCTGGGCCACTAACCTGGGTTCTTCTCATTCATCCGTGCCTATAACTTGAGGATTTGATCATTTCATGGTGTTCCACAGTTCCTGCTTGCTACTTTCTTGTGGCTTTGTTTTATTTTTTTTTTCTGTGATATTTACTGGTGTGGCCTAATTCCTCTATTTATCTTTAAGAATATTCTATATTCTACTTGATCCATTCTACTTTTAAAGCTTTTCCCCAAGTTTTCTAATTGGGTTACTAGGTTTCTCAAGTTTGTTTTCTTATCATCTCATGCTCTTTTTCATTTTCTCTATATTTTTACTTGAATTCATTATTTAAGCCCTGGATTGCCTGGATCGTTTCATTCAGCCATATGTTTGTGTTTTCTTGGGCATCATGCAGACATTTTTCTTTAAGGTCACTAAGCTGTGTAAATCATTTGAATTATTTGGTAGAGTTTATGACTGTTCTTTTAAACACTCTGTCCTAGGGTTCATCTAGATAATTCTTATTAGAGAGTATTTCAGTAAAACTAGTAGATTGAGTGGAATTCTGTCATGGCCTTTTATTCTGTTTGTGTTTTTGCAATCTGACTTAGACATGTAGACTTCTTTCTTTGGTTACATGTCTCATGTTACATTGTAACTTTTTTGTGCAAGGTTGATTTATGTGTCTGGAGCTAGGCTTCAGATTATGAGGATTACACACATGATAGGAATGTTCAGTTCTATGAAAAATCATGCAAATGGAACCAATGTCCAAATCCAGCCCAATGTATGTCTTTGTAAATGAAGTTTTATTAACATACATCTTATGCTCATTTATATATCTATAATCTAAATTTGATCCTAAGATATAGTGTTGGAGCTACAACACTGTACTTTAAAGTCATGAAATAGTTGTTGTCTTGTACATAAATGTTTGTCAGTCTATGCTTCCAGTGTAATGATTTTAGACTGCCATTAATATCCAATAGGTGCTGGTGAGGGGTACCGTTTATAAGATAGATCTGGGTTAATACACTTTTAATAACCTTCTCAACTCTGTGTCTTTGAACAAATTACACCACGGACTACAATTTCCCATTTGAAAACCATACTGATACTTTCCTGGATGTGAGGATTAGACAGACAATGAAAGTAACTTACAATATCTGGCATATAGTCATCATTTATGTTACACTGTACTATTTTGAGTACTTATGTGAGGTTTTTATTGGAACCAACTAGGATCAGGAAATTGTGTAGTGTAGCAATAGAATATAGGTGGAGTCCAAAGTGTGAGGCAGATAGCAGAAGCTGCTGACAGATTGCAGAGATTCTATTTAAACTTGTAATGAGGTTTTGAAGGGTGAAGGATACCTGAAGAGGAAGAAATGCATGATGAAAACTGGCTTATGGAAGTTTCTCTGTGTCTTTCTCATTCTTTGCCTTTGCAGCACACTTTTTTTATTGTTTATTGTCTATATTTGTTATATGTCTTCCTGATAGCTTATGAGTTCCATAGGCATTGATAACAAATGAATCCTAGGGACTTAAGAAGTGTATGACATATGCAGATCACCCAATAACTATCAAATATATAAGATACATTCCATTCAAGAATACCACTTAAGATATGAATAAACTCTTATTGTTTAATATGAGTGCTGGTTTAGAGTGTTGGCAAAAATAAGGTTTTAGGATGTTTTTATTGTTTTCATGAACATGTTATGAGCTTAATAATTAGTAAATACAAAAGGCACGAAAAGTTTGTTACAAAGAAGCATTTTTCTTTCCTGAAACTGTATTTTTACCCTTGGTTGGAATCTTCGATGTGGTAACAGCTATAATTTGGCAATGGTCAGGTGACTATATGAAAGGCAATGTTATTGAGACAAGGAAATTTCATTGTTTTTGACAGAATACATTCCTTGATGTATATCTTGCTTTCCTATATAAAGAATCTAGTTCTAACCTATTATATCTATAAGAATTTGTGTGATATTTTGCTGCAGCCTAAACAATTTTATGACTTCAATGTAATTCCATGTTTGTATTACAGTCATGATGGCTAACATAATATTTGATATGTCTCTCGTCTCCTTTTCTTTTGCAAAGACTTCCATATTCATAAATCCATATTAAATTGTTAATGTAAAACTTTGCTGAAGATGGCATTAAATACTCAAATTTGTTGATAAAATGCACTTTTCAAAAGATTTTCTTCTTCAGGATCCTAAAGTAAATCAGTGAGCCACTGAGAGTGATCACATTTGCATCAGCAATTGCCTCCTTCCTTCTTTAATTGCAGTTCAATAATAGAACAGCAAGTCTGGATTCTTCTAGTTACAGACATGAATCAACCTCCCTCTTTAGATCATACTTTGTGATTCCTTTTTGTTTTATTATTTCCCTGAGGATACTAGTTTCATTCAGTTGAACATGCTATAGATTTCCAAGTTAATGCACACCTCTTATTTTGATAACACCATTGTCATTTTGAAGAATTTCTCTATTTACTTTACCTTACTATAGGTCAAAAGATGAAAGTGAGTATGATGTAAAAAATGTATTAAATTGTTTTCAGAATTCATTTGAAACTCAAGAGAAAGCCAAAGAGTACAGGACAAACAGAATTATCAGAAGTCCCACACTGAGAAGAAGAAGGAAAAATCTGCAAGATCTCAGAAAAAAATATATAAATTATTTGTTGTTGAAGGTTTTTCAGCCAAATTATCAATAAATTTATTGTTTGCTTACACGACATGCATTTACCTTGATCAGTTAAAGAATGGTCCACTGCTAGCTTTCTGCCAGTTTTATGCCTATCAGGTCTTTAGTCATTTCATTTAGTGTTAAAAGATGAATATAGAAGAGTGGTGCATATACTCTATATTTTACATCTCCTTAAAGCCACAATATGTCCTTGACTGACTTAGTCTCTAAGAATTCTGCTTTTGTCTGATGACAGAAATTGACTTTTTGGGTACTATTTGTTCAATACATAACTGACAATATGGACACTGTAAGCCACTATATTACATTGCTTTCTCTAATGGTAAAGCCTGTGAGGATGGCGACTACTGCATATTTCATTTTGTATCCCACAAATCTATCAAGACAGTCTACAGTGGTTTTAGGAGGAAGCATTTGCGTTATTAAAATGGTGATGTATGATTTTAGTCTCAGATGTGTGACATTTATATATAACCACACTATTTCTTACCAACTAGTATGCCATCAGCAGACCTGGGACAATGTAGGCTCCACCATCTCACAGCTGTGTGACCTCAGATAAGTTTCAACTTTTTAAGCTTTTAAAAGGATTAATCAAATACTTAAAGTAGCAAAGGTATTTCAAAGCAGGTAGCAAAATAGGTATTTTCAAAATGAAATACCTAAAATACAAGAAAGAGAGGTTGCTTGATGAAAATATAGCAGTAGTTAATTATCAATAAAATAAAATGCATTACTTCTCTTCGTCAGACTTCAATCTGTCCTTTATTGCCACCTTTTGTTAAATTTTCACCATCTGTGCCTATGATATGCTCTGGTAGTTTTTCCTTTCTTGTGCTCCTCTATATCTGATCTTTAATGGCATTAAGGCCTTACTGAATTTAATATTTATTTACCTTAAGATTTAATCCCATATTCTCCAGCATAGATTTATCTCTACTAACACTGAAAGATCAGGTCAACCCTTCCTAATGTCTCTTTAGAATGCTAAAAAATTGTATTCTTTCATGCCTGCTTCACGAACTTTTAGACATGGGCCAAGTTCATAATTCTACTTCATTTCTTTTCAAATAGGGCTGGAGACAATAACTACTACACCACTCATGAATAGTATAAAGATAGTGGTAGTTCTCTGTTGTGGAGACAGTTGGTATCCAGTCTATTATGACTTTCTTCTAGAATATTTGCTGTTTACAATTCCATTCTTTTTTTGTTTTGTTTTGTTGTTTGATGTTTGTTTGTTTGTTTTTCAAGACAGGGTTTCTCTGTTGTAACTCTGGCTGTCCTGGAACTCACTCTGTAGACCAAACTGGCCTCAAACTCAGAGAGATTCTTCTGCCTCTGCCTCCTGAGTGCTGGAGTTAAAGGCTTGAGCCACCACCAACTGGCTAAAATTTCATTCTTAAAATTGTCTATCATGCTTTCAATGATACTCATATTTACCACCGTGTCCTTTTTACCACTCTAATTATTTAGTATAAATCTCATTTGTTCATTTTTTCTCCTTTATGTCTTTAACCTGCTAATTAATCTTGGTTATTAGTTAGTTTTAAAAATTCAATACATATTTTATTAATTCCTGGAGAATTTCATATGTTGTATTTTTATCATAGTCATAACTCCTCACCCAACTCATTTCAGATCTAACCTTCATTCCTTTTCCACAAAATTTTGTGTTAAAAAAATATCTAGTACAAGTATCGTTGGCTATATACAAAATGGAGCATGTTCCACCTACCAGGAGCAGGAACCTTAAAGAAAACTGACTCTCCTTTTTCCAGAAGCTACCCATTGCCAATATCTCCTCAGCTAGGCATGGGAATTTGTGGCCATCTTCCTTCCCTATGCTTGGACTTTTTTTTGCCTTGACAATGCATAGGTCTTACACATATTATAATAATCATAATCACTGTGAGTTCATGATGTGCAACTTGCCTTGTTGTGTCCAGAAAACAGTTTCTTTGTCGTTAACTATTACTTTTGGCTCTTAAAAATATTTCTGCTCCTCCTTCTGTAATCATCACTAAGCCTAGGAAGGAGGGAATGTAATGCAGATGCATCTTTCATGGCTGAGCATTCCATAGCTCTTATTCACTTTGTCTTGATCAGGTGTGGGCCTGTGTATTAATTTCCATCTACTGTGAAATAAAACTTCTCTGATAAGGAATGAGAGGTGCACGTCTATGCATATAGTGATTTGCCATTAGTAATCTATTTAATATTATGACCCTTTATAAGAATAACAGTAGTAGATTTTCCCCTACTATATCTGGATCATACTCCATTCTTCCCAGACTCAGGAATGATTATGGAAGAAGAAGAAAAATATTTAAGGGCCAAAGATGGTTGATAATTTCAAAGAAACTGTTTTCTGGACACAACATAGCAGTTGCATGTATGAACTCACAGTTCCTTTAGCCCATAATCTATCTAGCCACAGGTTTGTGGCCCCAGTCACAGTGTCAGGTATGGCCGTCATCTTGTGTTGTAGCCTTTAAATCCAGTCAGATAGTTGTTGGTTGCTACCATGACAGTCATGCCAAATTTGTAGCAATGGGCACATCTGGTGGTTACTGTAACTTTCAGAGTTTATACTGATGAGTATTTTTCCCTCCAGAAATGCACATAGCAACATCTAGCATTATGGAAGGTAGTCAGTGGGGGTGAAACTTCCAGGTGAATACCATATTGATTGATTTCTCCATGCTCTGTGACTCAAGTATATAGTGCTTTTAGCAATAGAGTCTTATCATTAAGTTATGGAATGTAATCAGTAACAATGACAGAAGTTTATAACTGAGGGTCTACAGTTCCCTATTGGCCAAACTTCCAATAGAGACTGACACTGGGATTTTTATTTGTTAGCTTATGGTATCTAGTAGAGGAATTGTTGTACTACTGTAGGTAACTCCATTTATACCTTTATATATGTATATGTTAAATATACTTGAATAGTTTACCCAAATAGTGGGATAAAAGAGTAGTATGCAATAACTTCTTACCCAATACTTGGGTAAATTATGGAAGTATGGTTCTCAGAAGAGGGAAGACTGATTCTCTTTTGTAGAACTTGTAGTTTTAATATGGGAAACTGATGTAGATATACCACTACTATATTTTTATAAGTAATAGAAAAGAAATAGTACTTAAAATAAGAGAACAAGATGGAGTCTTAGGTTTGAGAATGAGGGTTTAGAGAACCATTTAGAAGTGGCATTTAAACTGAATCTTGAAAGATGAGTAGAGTTTTTCAAATTAACAGTAAGATTAGACTGTCTTAAGCAAAGATAAAATAAATGAACAAAACTTTTCAAATGAAAGTACTCGCTCTATGTGAAGAACAGAGGCAGATGGTTAATAGATGCTGAGGAAGTCAGAGTCCATATCAAGTGTAGCCTAGTAGATCACAGAAGAAGATTACATTTTATTTGACATTCCACAAGAACATTTGCAATTACACATTACCATTTATAATTTTAGAGGTGCAAATTGGCTACACTGGAGAGGGAAGGCAAAGAGAGTTTGGGAAAACTCATCAATATTATTCACAGAATACAAAAATCACAGACTTTTGAGACTCCACAACACATACTTGGTGTTGTCTAAATCATGGTCTAAACCATCATGTTCTCAAATTGTCAAATTATTATATGAACCACTATAGATCTTACTTCTGACATACATACATACTAAATAAAATATAACACTAATGTTAAAGATGGTAACATTTGCATGCTATTTGGTAAAGGGCCTCGAGTACATGATTGAAATAGGAATGCATGAAATTATAAAATAGACATTTTTGGTTAAGAACTGAACTCCAATTAATTTGAATCACGTTTTGTTTATACTTAATAAAATTCATGGGTTATTCTGTTGTTAGAATTATCTACATTTTCTGTGTATTATTTTAGATTTCTGGTGCATCTGATAAGAAATAGTTGATTATCTCATCAAATTAACCTCTTTTCCCATTAGCATGAAAAATTTTCATCTAAGATGGACACTTTCACCTCTCAGTATATCAGTTGACTTGATCAAACTTTCCAAGCCCTCTCCCTCTTATGATGATATATTACATATCAGAAAAGAAAGGGAAGATATAAAGAGGCAGTATTTCTGATGTCAAAAATCTTGTGTTTTCTATGACCTTGCTCAGGAATTTCTTTTAAGGAAACAACTGTACTTCTTTGGAAAATTTAGTGAGAAAAGATATTTCTTATATCAGTGTCATGATGAAAATTTTGAAACAATAGTTAATATTTACTGAATATTTACTGTGTGTCAAATGCCAGGCTAGAGGTTAATTAATTTGATCTCTGTCATAGGCTGGTTTTCAGCAAGTATTTCCTTATGTTGATCTCTCAAGGATGGAGAGAATTGCATGTTCTAATTCATTATGGTTGATTGGGTATATGTTCTAGGTGATGAGTTGAGAGCCAAATGTTCACTGTTTACTGGCTGGATGGTTTAATTATCTTCTGGAGTAGCTTCATAACTCTCATTTCTTTTGATATAGCAGAATGGAAAAACTAAAGATGGTGATTTCTCTCTTAACTGGAAATACTGACTTATAACACTAATGACAGTGTTAGATAGACTAAGGATAATCACATTTGGATGCCATTTAATAAAGAGCCTCGAGTACATGATTAAAATAAGAATATGAAATTTTAAAATAGACATTTTTGGTTAAGAACTGAACTCCACTTTATTTGAGCTGTTATTGAGCTGTGAAGACCTACAGAGCTCCACTGTTTACTTGTGAGAGACAAAACAGAATGTCAGATTTTCTGGAGGTGGTGTTATAGGTGGTTATGAGGAAAAATGTTCACCATGCATGTTTAGTTATTCAATCACTTATTAGTCTATTTATTTGTTTATTGATACAGGATTTATTTACATAGCTCAGAGTGACTCAGAACTCTCTGTGTGGATGAGATTGGCATAAAACTTGTGCCAATCCTTCTGCCTCTCCCTCCCAGGTACTAGAATTACAGTCATGTGCCAGCATTGATGGCTCTTGGTTGTTATTTTATGCCATTGAAATTGGGCATGATTTATCACTAAATTAGAACATTGTTCATTTTGATTGTTTCAATCCTCACGAAAACTCTAGGAGTGAAATATTATTTCATACATTTACTATCAAGGTGTAAACAAATGGCTCAGCATTTATGAGCATGTGCTGCTTTTCCAGAGGACCCAAATTTAGTCCCCAGCGGTCATACTGAACAGCTCATAACCACTTGTAACACCATCTCCAGGGAATCCGACCTTCTATTTTGTCTTTCCAGGTCATCTGTACATATATTGCACCTGTAGTTATTAGGCTGCTGTAGGGGCTCACATGGAGGCCTTTTCATAGGTGCAAACTTTGCCAGACCTCAGCATAGGGAACCACCATCCTGGCCAGCACAAGACTCCATAGTGGAACCCTGAGCATCTGAGATAAGGCATTTTTATTGATTCTGAATTCCTCAGGTGCAGATCATAAGCCATCAAACATCCCCCACAGAAATCCAACACCTGCATACAATACAAAATTCCAAGGGCTTTTCATCCTTTTTTCTAACAGTGTGCAAAAACAGTATCTTAAACACAACTAAAAATAAATTTCTTCTACAGTACACAAAGAAACAAACACACACACACACACACACACACTCCATGTGTAGACACAAATAATAATGAAAATATGTCTTAAGACATTTACAAATGAAAAGGTAGATGCCTGAAAGTTTAAGTAATTTTCACAAGGCCACATAGGTAGGAATTGTTAGATACAGATTATAACTATAGATGGCGCAGCTCCAGAGACATTTATCAATGCTATATATACTACATTTATAACCAGAGCCAGAGATAAATGGATTTTGCAGTTTAGCTGAGTTTTTCCTAAAAGACTGATTATTGACTTCTTGATTTTTGTCTTGTGAGGTGTTGAGTGCATAATACAGTTAACCCATTGCTTTAATCATGAGTTGTGGAAGCAGTAAGATAATAAATGTATGTGTTCTCCTGAGTTATTGGTTTGTGGTACTTTGTTTTATGGCCATAGATAACTAATAAATGAACTTGCCTCAAAACTGTAGTTATAGCTTATGAGGACTTTACTCAAGGCATTCTTTTGGCTCAAAATTATTGTCTCTGATGTTCAACTTCATGTATTCTACTCAATATGTTTATCTCCTTAGTGGAAAATGATCTATAATTCCTCCCCAATTGAAATGTCTACTTAAAACCTAGTAGTATGTATTTTTCACTATTTTTACTGCTAAATTTTATTTTGCTATACACAGTATTACTTGAGCATTTGTTAATCTTTAACAATGGCAATTTTCAACCTCTTTCTTAAACTTACATGCAATAGGAATTCATTTTGGATCAGTTTTCCCATGAAACAACTCAGGACTGGCCTGAAATAAGTTCAGTCAGTTAACACAGTGTGGTAGGATTGTAATATTTTTTGGAAAGCAGTCATCATGTGGGAAGGATCCTAACTTGGGTCCTCTATGTTGAAAGGAAGTGTACACTCATTGTATGAAGAAATAGTTAACCAATTCCTATCTGTTCCAGTTATCCTAGAGGAAGCTGCTGACATTATATCTTAAAAGGTTGCATGGCTTGTTCTGTTAGCATCACTACAATTAACTATCTGATAATGGTTAATTTATAGACAATACAATTTTCCATGGTTCTGGTGGGTAGGAAGTCTTAAGATCTACATGATGACAGGATTGCTGTCTAGCAAGAGATGCTTTCTACTTCCAAGATGGCAAAATTATTGCTGTCTCCTCCATAATGAAGGGATTTTATGTTCTCATGAGTCAGAAAGGATGAAAACACAAAATAAAAGAGCCAAACTCTTTCCAGAAGAGCATCTGATCCCATATAGAGTCATTAAGACTTAAGGACCTACTAAAGGTCACACCTCTTATGTGGGGATTAAGTTTCAACATTTTTTGAAGGGAATGTTATCATACAAAAAATAGAACCACATTCAGTGTGTCAGAGCCAGAAAGAATTGTTGGTAATACAAAAATAGCCAAGGTAATCAGATATAGGCAAAAGAATTATGACGATCATTGAATTATGCCATTTTTAGTCAGAAAATGTGTAGCTATTTTTTAATCAGAAAATACACTAAAATTGCATTTGAATTCAAATTTCACTTTATAATAATGTGAAAAATAATGAAAAATTTATTAGATAATTTATTAATATTAATAAATAAATTATTAAATAAAGAAAAATAATATGAAGTTTAAGTTAACGTATTTGAGCATGGGCTCCCTCTCAAGTTTGAATCCTTTGATATTTAACATCTGCAAACTATCTAATTTCAATCATATCTTGTATCAATTAATCAAATATTGTGTTAGAACAGAAAATTAAGTAATAATTGGTTTATCATATAGTCATAGGCCACATATGGAAAAGTTAAATCAAGAGATGAGCAAATGACAACCATAATCTTTGTATTATTATTATACATTGGCCTTTCATTGAATTTCAAGTAAATTGAGTCAGACAATAGATAGTAAATTGAATATGGGCTATTTTCTTATGGTTTTCAGATTATTCACATTATTCTACATACACATAATTATTTTCTTTTATACGAATGTTTTAAATTCCTCACAATGAATGACACTTATATTTCACTCAAAATTTGCACATCACAAATAATATTGCTATGATCACACTTGTATAAGTCTTTATGTTGCATTTAGTTTTCTCTCTGAGTAGCTTATTTAATATTCATACTTGCAAATAGTGTAATTGGATTAAATCTAAGCACAGTTCTGTCACATTTAATCCCTCTCTTATTACCCGTACCATTTCCTCTTGCAACTTCATGTTAACTCTCGTTTTTTTTTAAATATCCACTTATTGTATTTAGTGTTTCTGGTATGTTCATGGGTCTGAGTTTATGTACTGGGACATGGGTAGCTTCTCAGGGACTGCATCACAGAAAACAAAATATACATTCCTTTCCCCCAAACCATCAATTGTCTCAGCTAAAGATAGAGCTTCTTGAGTCCTTTACCCATCCATGCTGGATTTGGGCTGGTTTGCTCTTATTATGTAAGTCCTATGCATAGTGAGTACATGTATGTAGCTGCACTGTCACATCTCACGAATATAGGGTTCTCCTCCGTCTAGGTTTTGCAAAATTTCTGTCCCCACTTCTGTGATTATCTTTGAGTCTTAAGGGGAAAGGGATGTGATACAGCTAATCTACATCCTGACAAAGATCTGATAGTGTCATGTCTTTATTTCTTTTACATTTTGTGATTATGGCATAATTACATCATTTACCCCTTGTGTCTCTCTAAATACTCTCATGAACCTCTCCTTGCTTTTCTTTTTCTTCTTTTTCCCTCTTGAGATAACTAGAACATTTCTGCAGTCAGGGTGTAGAAACTGATGAACAGTGGTATCAAGCTAGATTTCTTCTTTATATAGTCTAGGATGCCAGTCAATGCAGTGTTGCCACACAGTTAGCATAGGTCTTTGTTGTAGAAGTTTACTTTCAGTTGTGTTTAAAATATTGTTTTGTGCACTGTTGGGTGAAGGGCTGCCTAGGTCGTGGCATTTTGTATTATCTGCAGGTGATTGATTTACGTGGGGGTTGTTTGATTGCTAATGATCTGCACATGGTATCAGTGGAACACCTGAGTTCTGTATCAGGAAAAACACCTGAGCTGAGATGCTCAGGGTGCCACTGTCGAGGTTGGCACTTCCCATGATTGTGGTTCCCTCTGCCGAGGTCTGGCAGGGTTTGAGGCTATGAAAATGCTTCCTCATCTATCTTGGTGACACCACACGGCAGTCTAACTACTACATGTCTTCTCACCTCAGTTAACGTAAAATAAATGATCCCTTACAGACATGCCCAGAGATTTGTCTCACTGATAATTATAGAGCCTGTCAAGTTAGCAATATAGAAAAACCACTACAAATACCACAAAAGGAGTTATTTGGATTTGAATAAACTGAATTTTGAACGTTGAAATATATTGAAATAAAATTTTAAACCAGTCGAAGAAACTTGAACATTTTTCCAGTATTTTTGTCTTTCCTCATTTTCCTATTAATACTTCCAATGATTTTCCATCGCCTCAGAGGCTGTTGATTTTAACTTGGTTTTCCATTTAGGTTTTTAGTAATTGTCCACTGGTTGGCACATTTTTTAATCCATTAAGTTTTTGGTTCAAAATCTACACTTGAAGAGAAACAATAAAATTTTCATTTAAGTTATTGTACTTTAAAAGTAGGGAATTTCCACTTGATTTATTTTCAGAGTTTTCTTGTCTCTGTTTTCATTCCAAATTGCTGATTCATTTTTAACATGTTACCCTTTAGAAACTTCAAGAGGGTATTTTTAGAGTTCTTTGAATGTATGATTGCTGTTTCAAGGCAACTGCTAAATTTGTCATTTAAGTGCAGTTGGTTCATGTTGACTATCTTTTCCATCCAGTTTACATCACTTTCTCCTTTACATATTGGACTGTTTTGGGTTGAAACATGCATTTTTTTCTGTAATATATTGTAGTACCTCTGTTTCTGTTGTATTTTTTCCAGAAATTTTTATCATTAATATTTGTTGAGGTTTTGGTTTTAGAAACTTGACTGGAGTACAGTCAAGTATCTCTTGTACTTTTGCAGCCCCTGATAACTGATCTTGACTAGTTTTCCATTTATATTTCTTTTCTTTATGATTTTCCTTTCCTATCTGACTTCATAGGAATTGTGCCAGAACTGCAATGTTAGCCACTGAATTTAAAAATACTTGTATTTAGATACCTTCAGCCCAAACGTTTGCAAACTAGCCTGTTAATTTCAAGAGCATATTCTAATTTGCATTCCATTCTGTATTTCCTTTTCATTAGCAATAATTTTTAAAATATACAAAATTATGTTTGAGATATATATATATATATATATTATATGATATGTATTTACAAACAAATATATGTTGACTTAAAATATAGTTTTATAAATATATATTAAATATATCTATATGCTATATATAAATATTATATAAATGTATATAATTGTTTTCCACAATCAAAACAATTAATTTCCATTTTTGTGGTAAGAGCACCAAAGATTTAGTCTCCAAAATTGTCCAGTATGCAATACCATATCAAGTATATTTTTCATGATGGACTTCGTTCAGATCTCTAGATTTTTCTGATGTAGTCTTCTGGG
This sequence comes from Cricetomys ansorgei, assembly GCA_026225945.1. Classification (NCBI taxonomy): domain Eukaryota; kingdom Metazoa; phylum Chordata; class Mammalia; order Rodentia; family Nesomyidae; genus Cricetomys; species Cricetomys ansorgei. Next base: position 4,637,015 of record JAMJFZ010002759.1, on the reverse strand, counting down.
TTTCCTGGTGCATGTGTGGTTTAGCAGCCAACTAGACTTATGCAGAAGCTAATGTCAGCCCTTCTGTGTATCTAATTTGGAGGATGACCTCTTTAATTTTCTGTCTTGTCTCTTGTTCACCTGGAATCATTTCAACATAACTGGGGTAACAAGACCTTGGGCATTTCCTCTCTGTCCTTAAATGAAGCTGTCACTTTGAAGCCTGCAAAGCCTTCACTTTTCCTTCCCTATTCCCCTCAACCCATACCTTTGCAATTTGAGTTGAACACCACTGGCTGCAAAGGTGCTGTTTTCCCTGTCAATCTCAAATCAGTAAAACTACAGCTTTGACAGCTGACTTGAAGGTGTGTGGATGGCAATAATCCAAGAAGAAAGTCTGGAGATGCAAGGTGGAGTCTCAGCCTCATTCTCACCCAATGGTTTTCAAAAATAAACCTTTCTTGTTTATTTGATTCCCTGTGTTCCAAAGAAGTTTTCAAAGTTTTATTCTTCCAACTTCTAGGCTTCTTTTCTGCAGAAGAAAACTACTCTACTTTCATGGAGTGGTGTAATCTAAGCCTACTTCCTGTGCATGAGTTTGAATTTTAGCCTCTATTTCAGAAATACTAACTTGATCAATTGCTTCCTCCAGTGAGCTTTAGTTATTTATCAGGCATTAAAGACTGTTCAGTTATCCAGTTATCTGAAGCATTTATGGAAAGTTCTTTATAATGTTCTCCATTTCTTTTTTTATTTGACTCTGCTTATTATTTTTAACACCTTAGTTGAGGCACAGCAGACAAAAATAAACATGACACGTTTAAATACAATAGTTTGATAAATTTTGACATTTATACACTTGTGAATTATCCAGCCATATATCCAGCTCCTTGAAAACACTTCCTTGTTATTAGGTTTTACCGTCTCCAAATAACCAATGATTTATAAAGCCCATCTATGTGGCTTCTTTTAAGGAGTACAGTTATTTTCAGATTTACCCATGTCACTCCACTTATGAGTAGGTAATGCATCTATGTTGTAATATTTTGTTGTATGGCTTTAGTGCAGTATGTGATTATTGACTCAATGGTTGAAAATGTTTGAATTTTTTCAGGTTTTATCATTACAAATATAGCTGCTATAAATATTTGTGCTTAATTGCTTGAATATACATTTGCTTTCATTTCTGTTTGTTAATACCTATGCTCTATCTTATCAGAGATGCAAATTTAAATGTAAAATAATTCTTTTTTCGAGATTACATTATAATTAAATCATTTCGCCTTTTCATTTTTTCCCTCCAAACCCTAGCGTTTATATATCCTAGCTCTTTTTCAAATTAATGACCTCTTTTTTTATTAATTGCTGAATGCAGAGAGCAGGAAAATAGGTTTGCCAAATTTAATGGTTACACAATAACAAACAGTCAGCCCTAAAAACATACATACAAGTAGCATTATACAGAATGAGCAGGTTGTATGTGTGTGTATGTGTTCATGTGTGTGTACCCCCATACATACATATATATGTATACATACATTTGTGTATATTTATATGTGCATATGTATACATATATGTGAACACACACGTATAGCATATACACACATATATGTGTACAATTACAATTAATGAAAAATTTTATTAGATTTTCTTTGGATATTGGAAGGAGCAAGGTCAGTCCAGATGATTACCCCACATTTTTTAAAAATTAATTACAATCTTAAGGATGTTACTAAATTGGTCTGTAGACTGCATATATATATATATATATATATATATATATATATATATATATATATATATATATATTCTGTTCTGCTTAAGACAAGTTTTTTTTATTATTATGTCTCACTCTTATCGTTCTTATATGGCATATCTTAAATTTCAATTTTTACTTTGGAAACTTTGAAAAATGAGGGCTAGGATAAATTCTCAAATCAAAGATTTTAAAGGGGTATATAAGGTACAATTATTGACAAATCAGTAAAACATCAAAAAGAATATGTAAATACCCATAAAAGTCCCCTAACAAGTAACATACATTTCAGAGAAAAAAAATTTTCTCATAGCCAAACTTAAGGGAGGCCAAATTTAGAAGGAACATTAGTAGTGTCTTAGGATCTGGACATTGAAGTATAGGACCAAGTTATAGTTTCATTCCAAATAGGAATTATGAAAAAGTAAGTGATGAGAAAATCATTCTATGCCTCAAAGAGAGTTTTATTCATCTTCTTTTGCCAGATGCACTAATTGAAATATTGTGAGACCTGGAATAGGATGTATTGAAATAAAATTCTGAAACTGAGTAATGGATGAATGAGGTTTGGCTTTATTTAGTAATCTGTGGGGAAATCAGCTAAAGGTTTGAGCCAAGAAAATTTTGCTTTAGTATTATGTTTTATATTGGTTTATATGAGATGGTTAATTATATACATGTTATGTATGTTTATATTTTCAATTTTTATGGCAAATATTTTCAAAAAGTCTTTCTATGTTTATTAAATTCTATTTTATGCCATTTAGTCAAATTTCTCCTGACTTCAATGGAGATGTGTGAGGTAATTTTGACACTATTAAGAAAATAATAGTTATAAAGTAGTTTTCACAATTGTAATAGTAATATATTATTTGCAATACTGTATTCTTATATGATTTTAGTTTTAAATTATTTTTATTTAGTGTGAAATTTATTTTAGTCTAAGAAATGAGAAAAAGCAATAATTTTCTACTTTGTTATTTGTTCATCCAATCACTACTTATTCAGCAATCAGTATTTATTAAAAGTGATAAATGTATCGTCATAAAATTAAAATTTTAAATTATTAAAATCTAAATAATGCAAACTAGAAAGGAAATTATTATTCTTTTGAATTATTTAAAGTTATTTATGCGATGCCTTTCCTTTTCAATACCTGTATTCACATTAAATATTTTTGATTGAGTGAATAGATTTTTTTATTGAGCTAATACTCAACTTCCTATTCAATTTGCCTAATCCTTCTCTTATTTTAATAAAATTTCCACTCTATCTTCATTGTTACTCTCAAAGGGTTCTTAAAGCTTTCTCCAAATTCTAGGGGTAGAATTATTCTTCTCTCCTCTTTTCTTTCACACATCCTCTACTTTCAACATGCTCGCTTACAATTATTGTTTTAGTGTCTTTTTACTTCACTAAACTGTGAACTCTTCAGAATCTTGGAATAGTTATAAAATCCTCTCAGTTCCTCTTGAGCTTAACATAGCATCTGGCATTTAAAAAGAAATGAATAAATTATGAAAAATGGAAATGAAACAAATTATCAAATTCATGCTTTTACTTTTCACATTATGTGACTAACCTGGAGAGGAGGTTTTATGTGGCACAGGAATCTTCTGTCTTACTTTTGACAAAACTGTAAAGTCAAATACTACTAGTACCACATCTTGCAGGGCAGAGATTAAGTGAGGCCTTGGATACTTAAACTCCAGCGTCTTTTCTCCCCAGAAACCTACAAAAAAGACCATAGAGTAGTCTCAATTATCAGCCAAGTATCAAGGAGTTTAATTACAATTTTTATAACAATTGATTTAGTTAGTATTTGTAAAGTTCTTAAAACAGTATGTGAAAAATCCCATGTAGATACATTTTAAAAGAAAACTAGCATTGTAGTCCATTTTCAAAACAAATGAGCCATAACAATAAAACACATTATCATGAATAATTCAAGTCACAGACATTGGTTTAAATAATCAACCTCTTTTCATCTTTGTGGTTTCAGTCCACTGATACCATTTGAGAATGTGTTTCCACTTGTTATTCAAGTGGCTTCACAATCAATTTCTTCAAGAGAGTACATATGTTTTATTGACACACTTTGTATGTTGATTTACTATGTGATTATTCAACAATTTTTAAATTCCATGGTCTTCAATGTTCCCATATGACTTTTGTTTTTTCATTGTCTTGCATGTGTGTGTATATATAACCTGCTCGGTCTGTACAATGTTACATGTGTATATATTTCAGGGTTGACTCTTTGGCTCTGGATGACCAATGGTGTGATTTTCCCTGGGGAAGACCACTTCTCTTGTATACGTCATTGTTTAGGGTTCAGGCATCATGAGCTTTTTCCCATCCAGTTTGGTATGTTCATTGATATTATCATTGTTCAGCTCATGATTAGGCATTCATGTTGGTAAGATATTACAGGTGTAATTACTGACATTACTGGGAGACACAACATCACAGCAAACTCCCTGATCCTTTGTCTCTTAGAATCTTTCTACCCCCTCTTCCACAATTTTCTCTGAGCCCTAGGAGAGGGAATGCCTTATGGATGTATCCACTGGGACTGGTCTCTCCACAATTGTGGTTTTCTGCAGTAGTCTCCCTCTGTTGCAAAGAGAACATTCTTTGATGAGAATGAAAATATTACACTAATCTGTTGATATAAGGGCAGATATTAATAGTTTGTTGTTCGGTGTTATGCTGGTTTTAGATTCTTCTCCCATAACCATGATTTCATTAGCATTAGTTATCTAGATTTATAGTACTGGGCAGGGTATCCCTCATGTTAAGTGAGTCTTATGTTCAACTAGACAGTTGGTGGTTACTCCCAAGGTATGTGTGCCATAGCTGCACCCTTAGGATTGTTCATCAATGTGGTTCATAGCTGTCATACCTAGGTAGACTGCTGATTGTTTCCTTTCTTCAAACAATTATTGTGATTTCTGATACCAAGAAGACAGTTCAGTTTAGTTCACTTGCAGTTTAGGGGTCTCTGGGCTGTGTTTCTGAAGTGCATGGTGTCTTCAGCAAATGGGATTTACTTTCTACCTCTCAGGGGGAGGGTGGGGTCACAACCAAGGGAAAGAGCAATAAGTTTCAGAGTTTGGGAATCTCTTGGACAGTCCTGGTCAACAACTCAAAAGAAGGCCTCTCATGTCAGGTATTGGGTTTTTTTAAGTTGTCTTTGGCTCTTGAAGGGAGCACTGTCAGCCTGGATTAAGAAAAGTTCATTAAAACTATATATGTATAATTACGAACAGAATTACATATATTATATGGCATTTTAGGTAAATAGTTAATAGTATAATTCCTTGTTTTTTCAGTGATCCTCATTGTTAGTTTATGTACCTCCCTCCTTCAGAATTTACCTACCTTCCTTCCCTTCCCAGAAGAGCTCTCCTTTCCCTACAAGATCACTTGTATCCTGCTGTTTTCTTTTGCCTTTCTCCCACCTTGTTTACCTCCTTGCCCTTACCTAAAACAGTCTACTCCTTTCCCAATTTCCCTGATCAGATCACTTGTACCCTGCTGTTCTCCTCTCTATTGCTCCCCAAACTCCTATCCTGGCAGTGATCTCATTTTACTTTCTTGGCTCATGTAGTTACTATAGGTTATGTACTCACATGATGCTCTAAACAGTGTTATAAACTTCCTCATCATCCTGTTCCATCCACTGGGTATTTGAAGCATCACTTGTCTAGTACAACCATGGTATACATGCTACTCATCCATCAGTCACTTAGTGACTGCATTGATATTGCATTAAGGAACAACAACAAAATATAGTCTCCTCTTGGACTTCAACCCAAATTGAGGTCAAATTTTCATCATTTTCTCTCACTATGTATTATGTCACTCTGTAGTTTGGAGTCTGTGGTCTATCTGTTTTCTGTTGTGCTTCATATGTCTGTCTTTATAGCCTATATTTAAGAAAACACTTTCTTTGCTCTGTATTTATTGAACAACATAAAAAACATAGTATGGGAAAGGAATGAGGAATCATTTTTATGAAAATCCTTAACAGCAATTTTCAAAGGAAGAAGTTACTGTACTGACCCCAACTGACCCAGAATAGCACTCTACACCACAAGAAGTTGTTATCAACCTATATTTACATGCTTCTTCAACATGTATGGGTTGTTTCTTGTTTAAGATGATTTTCAACTTGTTGGCTATTTTCATCAAATCATTACCATAGTATACATGCACACACACACACATACACACACACAAAATTGTTATGTGTCAGTGGAATGGAGTTGTACATAGCTTACAACTAAAGCTATGCATTAATCTTAGCTTATAAAAGCTGCTTACATGGGATGTGCAAGACATAGTAAGGTTGGTTACATTATTTTCTTAAAGGTAGGTTTAAAACAGAATTTTTCTACAGTAGAATAGCATGTTGAGTACATACCCTTATATGATTTCAGAGCGTGTTGTTAACTTGGTAGCATGTTCTGGGTCAAGTTTATTGTCTGTGAAGGTGAGGGGTATTTTTAGAAGATAATGTTGCCCTAAGTAACCACCTCATTTATCAGTTTGTCTGTATTGGTAGCCTGATGCTAATTTACTATGTCTACATCATTCACCTTATGTCATCTTACCACATAGGTATTGTACCATTACTACAAGACTATGTATACAGTATTACAAGGGAAACAACAAGCACAATTCAATATGATATATTCATGTAGATATAAATGTAATATATTTACTGTTTTGTGGTATTTTGTTTTTAGAAACCTTATGGAGATTTAAAAACATATTCCCTGTACATAAAAGATTCTGGATTTAACTCTAATCCAAGCTTATTTACAGAATTTATTTTTATCATGAGATGGAATAATGATATACCCAAGCATTGTCTCTAAATCAAGATATCCGCAATGCAGCAAATAATTATTGATTATTAACCAGATCAGATGCTTCATCTGGTGTCACAGGTGATACTACAATAACCAAGATTTAAAGAACACACAAAATCCATAATATGAGGAGACATACAGTCACATGATCATAACTACAACTGAAGCACCTCGTATGCATGCCAATAATTATTATGATATTTTATCAATATAAGGTCTTTAAACCTGTCACTATATTTTCGTTATAATTGCTTGCATGTTTTGAAAATGGCATTAGTTTTCTTGGAGACAAATTTGGAGCTTATTCCTGGCTACCCTCCTTTTCTTGGAAGTGATTCTTTCTAAGAGATAGGAAAGCAAACAGGATTCTTCACAGCCTACACACCAGATTCTGCTCCTTAGTGAGCTCATAGCTGTGAGTTAGCCCTAGGTTCAGACACTGTTTTTGGTAGTGCAGCTTTAGGATCTGCAGTGCTCAGCTGACTCTTCCCTCAGCAGTAATTCTTACCTATTTAAGATGTCACTCCTGCTGTTACAGTATTGCCTTTCTACTGGATCACTTCCATCAAGTTCACCTTAGGGCCTGTGAACCCAATATCACTTCCTTTGATATGTTCTCCTGTTATTTCCCCTGTAGCATAGTGGTAAGCACCCCCTAGGTTTTGGAATAAAAGTACCATCGCTTAAATCTCATCTCTACAACCTTACATTGAGGTTTAAATTTCTTGCCTTCTTAATTATATTATGTTTTAAATGTGCATAATTACAAAACTTTGTAGGGATGCTTTGAGATAAAGTTAACAAATGTGAAATGCTTACAGCTTTACGTAATGTTGGCAAGTGCTCAAAAGTATTTGCAAATACCTAGCTCAGCTATCATCTCCATATCTCTCAAACTTTTAAACATAGTAATGTAAAAACTTTATTATTCTCCATATTTAAAAATAGTATTTTCATGTTCTTATGTGATTGACTGTTCATTGTCTGTCTCCCCACCTTCAAATTTCTTCCACAAACACATACCAAAGATTACTTTCATAAACACATGTTTCTTGTCTACTCGAATCACTGCTGCATCCCGTGTCTAAACTTGTGCGTGGAACATTCTAGGCATTAAATAAATATTAGCTCAGTCATTATAGTGATAAAATGGTATTTTGAAAAGATAGTTGAGTCCTTTAATGGTATAACTATGTTATATAAATCTACCTGAACTTATTTCTTTAATATTCTTCTTACTTACTTTCAATGAATTGTTTATGTTTATTTACCTACTTTCCAGAAAAATTTAACCTTATAAGGAACATCACAGATAAATTTAAAACAAGGGTGTAACGAGTAAACAGACAAGCAAAATTAAGCCAACATTAAGTCACATTTGGCTGTTCATGCAGACAAAAGAGCAACATTGAGTTGCCCTTGTGATGTAGGCAGTGCTAGGAGATTTGTGTTCGTAATGTGCAACTATCATGGCAGCCCCCTTTTATGCCTCCTTTTCTGTGAGGATACTGTCATCCAAGGGGTAATGTTCACTTTAAAGCACCAGTAATGAAAATTGCCCATTCCAATGTGTTAAAGAGTGTAAGTTTCTCTTGCCTAAACTGTAATATGAATGCTTATATATGAAAGCTATTCACCAGCACACTGGATAGTGTCCTTCATAACAGCTTTAAGAACATTCTGAGACATTCTCCAAATGATTGTTTCTGATAGATTAGTCCTTCACAAAAACTCAAGCCAAGTATTGTAAATATATAATGAAAGTGCTGCTAAAGGGAAATAAAATACTGTAGTCAATATTCAGAATTGGTGATTGGTGATTACATGAATTTCACATAAGAGCAGAGGTTGTTGGATTTCAGCTAATGAAGATCAGCTTATCTTTGGATTGATTCCCTTAAGCATTAATCATCTGCTTTCTTTCTATAAAAATTTAACAGCCCACTGTAAAACATCAAAATAGAAAATCACAAACAGAAAAAGAAAATAATTCAAAAAAAAATATTTGCTCTGTGAACATTTTGTGTTTCTTGTTAGATATTTTATTTTCTATCTGTATTTCCATGTTTGAGTATGTTTATCTCTTTATATGCACTAAAAGATTACGTAAGTATTTCTATTTATATCAGGGCAAAAAATAAACACTCGGATGTACTCTGCTGTGTGGTAATAATTAAATTTTGTGTTAAAATATTTTTAATTCATTATAAGTTGCATCATGAAGTCATTGGATAATTAAGAAAAATTCTCATAGGATAGAATTGGAGTGAATGTGGAAATCCAAAAAGATAAATGTGCACAGAAACTAATTTTATCATAATCTGAGATTTCAAGATTCCTTTTGATGGCTACTTGGGTGTGGGTGGAATGACCACGAGACCTTGTTCCCGTGGTACTCCTCTTTGGATCATGGTATTACTGAATAATTACCAACAGCACATAGTTTTACTTGAAAAGTATTTTAGTTATCCCAGTAATTTATTTTCTTTTCCTAGGCTTATGAAGCCTGATAGGAAACTCTTTCATAGCAACAAAATCTTAGAAGACTGGTTCCTTTAGAATGAGTCAGGGAAGAAGTAGAGCGTGCAGAAAGCTATGCTTAAAGTAAGATTTAAAAGACTGGAGAGGACAGAAAACTCTAAGTACACATCATTCAAACATCATTTTGATGAAACTGAAAAGCTTTACTTACATAGCTCACTCTGAGAGTGTCATATGACTGAGTGGATATTGCAGTTTAGAAGTGCAGGCAATGATTTGGCATAAGACAAGCTTCCCCTGGCATATAAATAGACAGTGAAAACATTAATGCTTAATACTATCTGGAAAGTGTGGAAAGTGTGTGTGTGTGTGTGTCTGTCTGTGAGAGAGAGAGAGAGAGATAGATAGATAGATAGAGAAGAATCTTCAATTATAATAGTTAGACACATTGTATTTTACAACACGAACAGAAACTAACTAGAAGATTTTTGAGCCAACTATATAGAAAGCCATTAAACATTCCTATGCAAGTGCTGGAAGTGTACTTCAATGTTTAAGATCACTGACTGCTCTTGAAACGAAACAGATTCAATTCCCAGCACCTGTAAGTTGGCTCACAACTGTGTAACTCCACTCCCAGGAGATCCAATCCCCTTTCTGGCCTCCATGAGTACCAGGCATGAGCATGGTATACAGACACAGGTGCAGGCAAACCACCCATACATATTTAAAAAATTTAAATTTTTTTCTATACAAGCAATTAATTCATTTGTAAAGCTGGTTAAAATAAATAGCATTAAAAATAAAGGTAGCTAAATTTAAACAATCAATTTGTCATGAGTCTAACATACATGTGTTTATCACAGTAAATATTTAAGTATATATTAATAAAAATATTAATATAACATATTTATTTTTGAGGGAAATGACAATTAACTTACAATATTTTTGAAATACTTTAAAACATTTCATTTTAAGTTACTAATGATGACAAAGATTTGAACTTCCACATAGATTTTTTTCATGATTTCAATGTATTAATAAATAAAACCTTTAATCCTTATTTTCTTGTATTTCAGTTTTGAACTTCATATTACATTTCAAGAAGTTTATAGCTTCATTAATTACTTTTGAAAAATCTGTTTTGCTGTATCTCAATGTTAAGTTTGTTACCAATTTTATTGCTTTCATTTTTCTAATTTTTAATTTGTATAAATAATATTGCAATGAACAGTGTTGGTTAATGATTAAATAAACCCCAAGGATGTGTTAATGTGCATTTAGTAATGGAGACAGAAACTTCATCTTGGATTAGATTAGCTTGAACCACAGCAAGCCAACCCAAATATGAATTCTCAATTTCTTTCCCCATGTCTTCTATTTGTCTGTAGTTTGTAATTACAGGCCTGTCCACTATCTGTCTACTGTGTGTGTCTGATCTGTCTGTCACTGCTGCCTGTGTTGTGCTGTGTCTTTTATGTCTCTGTGCTTATGTGTGTGTGTCTGAATCTGTGCCTGTTATTAACAAAGGGTTTGCTCTGTATTTATTGAACAGCACAGAAAGCGTAGTATGGGAAAGAAATAAAAGGTATGTTTTTACAGAAATCTTTAACAGTTTTACAAGGGAAGAAATTACTTCACTGACCTCAGCTGGTCCAGAATAGCACTCAAAACCACAAAACATTGTTATCCACCTTTAGCCACATGTTGTGCCAAAAATGTATAAATATTTGTGTTGCCTAGGTTTGCTCTCAACCTGTTGGCTGTTTTCAGAAAATTATTTTAACACACACACACACACACACACACACACACACACACACACACACTTTCTGGATCAGAGACGTGCCTTTGTACATAATTTAAGATTAAAGCATTCATTTAGTTAGGTTGTAAGAAGTAATTACACGGGAAGAGTTAGATTCATTACACTGTTTCCGTAAAGAGAGACTAAATTTAAACATGGGGAATATGCTATCCTATAGCAGGTTATGTACACAGTCTTAAATGACCTCAAGGTATGTTAGCAACTTGGTTGAAAGGTATGGAAAAACTTCATTCTTTTAAAATGAAAGAGACGTTTTCATAAAAATATATCACCATAGTGGGTAATCTTATACATAATTAAAGAGAAAGGATTATGGCTTCTTGTTTTACTGCATGAGAATTTCATATATGCATTTCTAACTTCATGTGCTCTTTTAAAAAGTGTTTCTCTTTAGTTTTTTATATTATTATATAATTACATCCTTACCCCTTCCATAACCTCCCTCCAAATCCTCCTATATGCTCCTTGCTATTTTTCAAATTAATGGCTTCTCTTTTCGTTGGTTTTTTGGCATGCACATGCATATATATCTGCATAAATAAATACAAACTACTTAGTATGTAGGTTACTTATATGAATATTTCAGGGCTGAACATTTAGTATTGGATAACCAGTTAGTGTCATCTTCTCTGGGGAAGACTTTCTCCCACTCTCAGGATTACTCAGTCATCTGTAGTTCTTTCTGTAGAGCTAAGGCCTCTGTATTTACCCCACACACTTTGGAATGTCTATTTGTGTTATCTTTGTTCAGCTTATGTGTAGGCAGTCATATTGGTGTGACTTATGTTTGTAGCTTCTGACAATCTTAGGAGATAGAATATCATCATTAACTCTCTGTTCCCTTGTATTTTACAATCTTTCCACTATCCCCTTCCACAATGTTCCCTGAGCCTTGAGTACAGGAGTTGTATTACATATGTATCAGTTCAGACTGGGCTCCAGAGTTCTGCATTTTAATTGGTTGTGATGTCTCTAATGGTCCTTATTTGTTTCAAAGGGGAGTTTTCTTGATTCATGTTGAGGACTAAACTTACACTTGGGTCAAATATTTTGAATGCAGTTGTGGATTATGCTGGATTGTTTAGTAATTTTGCTGTTGCAGGTTTTCCTCTAAGATCCTGACTTTATTAGCTCTGAGTAGTAATTGGCTAGGCAGGCTTCCAATATAAGGCAGGCATGTTTTCTTGTCTTCTTAAGTGATCTTAAATATAATTAGTGAGCTGTTGGACCAACAAGGTATGCATGTCAATACTGTACACTTAAAGTTACTGTGCTATGGTAGTCATTGTCTTGGTTCATTATCATCCTAACTAGATAGGACTGTCAGTTTTCTCCCTCTTTTGGAAGCTTGCATGGTACCTTCTGGTAACAATGAAAGCTAGTCTTTATGGAAGAGGCTTTCATGTGAGTTCCAACTCAGGGGCATTTGTGCCCAGCTTCCTGTTCTCTTTTTTTTAACCATGTAGTCCAATCTGTTATATTCTGTTATACCAGGGTCCATGCCATGAAGAAAACTGGTTCTCTCTCTTCCAGTATCTTGCACAACATTAGAACATAATCAAGCCAAATAATAGTTAGATAACCTTTCCCACCGAGTCCCACCTTCAGCTGAGGACCAATTGGCAATTGATGGTAGGTGGTAGAGGTTACCTGATTAAATTGCATGTGTAGTGATGACTTTCAGTTTGCATGAGATTTTCTCTGGAGAAATATCTGATACTACAAGAAGTATTTACACACTGGAATAGTACCATATTTGGAACGTTATATATAGTGTTAATATTCATCATGTAGAGAAGAGTACTCTATATTCACAAATGGGTATACGCATGAATATGGTAAGAAAAAAGAACTGGAATCCAATTACATGTTTGTGGAAAAATATGATGCTGGAAGCTGGAGGAATTCTTTCTCTGTGCTACAGACTCTTGGTCTTATAGTATACAATTAAGGGAAGAAATATGAATGACTTACTGAAAATGCTAAAGACACGAGTACTGATAAAGGTGCCTGAGCTGAATTATATTTTCTTGTTAAGACCAAAAGGGTCTAAACCATGCCAATCACCTTTTTACCTTCAAGAAAATATTTCTCACATGCAATGTATGTATTACCTAAACTGCTATTGAATTAATTTCCATTGAGTTCTGGCAGCTTTAAAATTCTAAAAGTTCTCTCTCTCTCTCTCTCTCTCTCTCTCTCTCTCTCTCTCTCTCTCTCTCTCTCTTTCTCTCTCTCTCTCTCTCTCTCTCTCTCTCTCTCTCTCTCTCTCTCTCACACACACACACCAAAGCAGACATATTAAAAAATTGAGAAAAAGTTTAATAGAATAAATTAAATAATTTTCTTCCATAATTTTTATACATTTTAGACTTCTTGAATATTATTTTTGTAAGGAAGAATGAATGCCATTAAATAGTTTTAAAAAGTCTTGGCAAAATTAAGAAATCCAATAGCAAACTCAATGATCTTATAATTTGGAAGAAGAGGGAAGACAGTTGACATTCCTCAGTGAGTCGCTATTTCTTTTATGGCTACGTTTAGTGACATTCTGTATTGAGTAATGGTTTTTAAGTTACTAAGTGTTACTTTGATTTTTTACCTTGTTTTATTTTATAAAAGCTTACTTTGTCCCTGTGAAGCTTTGGACTTGGCTTGTGGCTATGAGGCAAGGAAACCAGAAAGAACCGGTATGCAGACACATAAACAGAAAAGCTGGGATCTGGTAGGCTGTGCTTGCTCAGATGGAGGGCACTAACTTTGCAACAACCTGTAATTTAAGTTTGTTTATTATGTGCAGCACAGGGGGGAAATTAGCTATTGTCAGGAGGAAGTCTCCACACCAAGATTCTCAGGCTACAGTCATGGAGTAGAAAGAAGTTTCAGTTGCTAGTTTTTGCACATACTAGCTAATCATTCCTGAACACTCACTTGTACACACTGCCACAGTTCACACTAGGAATGAAGGAAGAATTTATCATTCCCAAGGATTTCTTGAGTTAATTCTTTCCTTTACACATTCTCTTTGAGCTTTTTTGGCTTTCTACATCTACTAATGATACAACTTTTCTATGTTTTATGCTGTGCTGCACAGGATGTACATGGGAATCATTGAGTGATGGGAATAACTACAATGAAAATCTATGCACCCAACTGTGTCCAATCCAGCCAAAGATGTAAAATTACAAATACTATAAAATCTGTTCTAGATGGTTTTATTGAGGCACACTCATCACAAAATGACTGTATTCAAGAGTAACATTAAATTTCCAGTATTATTAACAGCAGTAGTAGTTGTAGTAGCAATGTAGGAGGAAGAACAGTGGTAATAGAAATGACAACAGCAGCAACCAGCAGTGATGGATGAGGCATGGAACTAGGTGCTTTGCTTGAAGACATTATTCAGTCTACACAATAACCCTTCAAGGAGACATTGGTAGCTTCATTGTTTTCACAAGGAAATTGGAGCTCTGAGAGATGATGTGGAATTTAGCTTTGAGTCTAATCCATCTCAATTTGTAAACTTTTGCTTTTTCTACAGCGATATATAGAACCATAGTCTCAGGTAAATGTAGATTCTGTTTTGAGAAAGGAGAAGATAGCACATCCCAAGAGTTTTTTGCTTGCATCTGAATTCATATAGTTTCTCACTTCAAAGAAATGGCATTCCCCCTCTCAAGCATCTGGATCCAAGACATTTCTCAGAGGGGCTGACAATAGCACCCTGCCTTCTTGGGGACCAAACAGCCTCAGTATGAAATGCTGTCTCTTGGCTAGCTTCCCTACTTCCACTTTGGCTCAGCTTAGCTGTTTGTGGAGATTGAAAGGGCCCTGTAGTCAGGCTTTCATCGAAGCTATTTTATCAAGGCAATGGATCACTTTCACTTCTATGTTAATGAGCACTTGAAGTAGCTTTCATCATCAAATTGTTCCTTTTTGCAGAAAGACCTGCTGAAGTCCTGAATCTTTCCCTATCTCCTTCTCTTTTCCTACCAAGTTATTTAACTCTCAGAGGAAGAACACAATAGCAAACATCCAACAACAGCTCCTATTCACAATCAAGGATAAAGTTTATGTTTGTAATCATAGTAACCATTGCTAGCTGCTCTGTAGCTCACTCTTGGAATCCCTTGCAAATTTAAAATGCATGGGAAAAGTCAAGATTATCACTAAACTAAGAAAGCAACTCTTTTATGCCACAAAATCTCTGAAAAAACTTTATTTTCCCCTATTGAAGCCTAAAAGTTTGAAGACAAGTTTGCATTCAATACAATTAGTGTTTCTTGCATATATTGAAATTTTCCCAGAAGATTACAAATATTCTTTGTACCGCTTTGCAAAAAATAGATTTGTTTTACCAAGAAGATGACTGAATGAACAGCTAATACTGATAAAGGGACACACATTTATTACATAGTATTTCAAAATTGTTGACTTGGTGGAGGAGAAAGAGGGGATCACAGGGAAGAACAATGTGGCGACATGAGAACACACACTGTGCCACTAAACAAACGTGAGCTACTGCATTTTCCACTTTTCCTAACTGTGTCATTTTCATGTTAAATGTGGTCAAGAGTGAGAGCTGATGGTGCCTTCACCATCAAGAAGAATCATTTCTCTTCCTGACATCTCCAGGTGTTGACAATACAGGCCCCGTATGGCAAACCACAATTTAGAAGAACAGATTTGGAGCTATGGGGAGGAACTTAATGTAAGAAGCTTTCATTTAGTTTAACTCCTGTATTACTCACACTTGGCCCACCTTTGTGATTCCAGAAACAGCTCATGTTATTTCTTCTTTCTCTGTTGGTGTGTTCACAGGTGTAGAGGCTACTAGAGAATATGGAGGCAAGAAAATATGGAGATGTCTTTGTTGTTCTTCTATATGGATTAGTATCTGGAGTCTTGCTAAAATTAATCTTAATGCCTTCACTTATCATCTGAGGCCTGCTCATTTCTGGTGTGATTCTTTCCTACCACAGAAGCAGCCCTCATAGGTCAGCCATTTTCTATGTTTTCCGGTATCTTTCTCTGCCACCTTGTGAAGAATGGCTCCTGAGGCTACACTGGAGCTTTGTGGATTCTAGCAAACCTCCTTCCCACTGATGTAGGAGTTTTTCTTGTATATGCGGTAGTCATATCTTTTTATTCAGAAGTATGAATCTCAACATTGGGAAGGCTTCTTCTAAGTTTCCTCCCTGTTCAATCTTTTAATTTTACAGTCCTCCTTTTCTCAGCGACGATCCATGTTTATTTATTTAGCAATTCTTTACATTATATGCTTCTTACTCAATATAGCAATATAAGTCCAGTATGTGTCTTCAGAATACATACAGAATGGAATATTTACTAATTAGTGTAGATAGCCACGTATATATGCATACAGATGTGAGTGTGTGCATGTGTGTGTGGGCGTGCGCATGCATGCACACATGCGCACTAGATTTCAAAATAAACAAATGTTTTGGAGATAAGGTTCAAAAATGGAATTTAGAAATCAGAAAAGCATGTGCAAAATATGCTCACAGATGTAGAACCTTCCCCGTTCACCACTGGGCCTGTGCTTTTGGCACAGGAAGCATGACTGCGGGAAATGAGAGTGATAAAAACTATTTATTGAGTTCCAAAACACTGACTTCAAACAATTAAACTAATAAAGTAGTTTCACTCTTTTTGAACTGAAAGAAAGTCTTTAAAAATTAAATTGTTTTTAACTCATGATTTGTTAACTCAATAAATGTGGTCTTCAATTTAATTGCTTTTGAAGTTACTGTTCTTTGAATGTAATAAAAGTTTTAAATTTTTTCCCTTTTTTATTACCTTACTAGTGTAAATAGCTCTCAATCAAGCTTTTCTCTCTACCTTGACAACTCTGAGGATCAATTTGCCAAGAATCAGTGCCCTACAGGGAAAGGCATATACACCATAGCTTTAGTTAGTGTATATGTGTTTGATATGCTGTTGAGAAGAATAAATGCCACCAATATACACGTCATTTGAGCTTCCAGACACTTTCCTTTCCTGAAATAATCAGAGGATTTGTGCATTTTCCTGTAACAAAGCTGACAAAAACAGTCAGTAGTCACTTCCTTTCTTCTCTTTGCCTTTTCTCATTATAACAGGAAAACTCAAGTTCTCTTTTATCAAACGTCAACTCTTTGTACTCTGGTTTATATCCTCTCTTGCTTTCTCAGGGTCTTTGACCTAATTATCAGCCCCTCTCACTAAAGTTTGTATTTTATTCATATTGAAATCAATGTAACATCATCAGGTTTAGCCAAAATCACTAACGCCTTATTTATCAACAAATTCCAAAGGATGCATTTCACTCTTCATTTCTCGCAATTTTGGAACATAATTTTTCAGTTCTGACTCCTCTTTCTTGAATTATTGTCTTCTATTGGCTTCTCATCATCCTCTCCTTCTTTGTCCACTAGGAATCCAGTTATAGTCCATTTGAGACCACAGTTTCTTTGAAATATTCAGCTTTTTCAAGTTTTAAATTTACTAAGTCATCTATGTCTCTGCATCCATTATGCAGATGGTTTCATGAATCCAGTAACCATAAGCAGTACTTTGGAGAACTATATTGTAACCTGAAATGTTTTTTGTTGAAGTTCTAACCCCCAGATCCTCATAGGAGATTGAACCTTTGCAGGAAAGTTTCAGGCCAAAATATGATAACTGTAGCCTTAACTTACCATAGCTTGAATTCTTGTGGGAATAGAAAATTTGTATACTGAAATTTGAGGAGAGAGGCTTCAGAGTAAACTAATAGTGCATAGAGCATCTTGATTTTGTACTTTTAACCCAGAATTGTTAAACTACTTTTGCTCTAGCCACTGAAGATATGGTATTTTGTTATAGTAACTACAGTAAACAAAAATACCTTTATCCTCTTAATTGTAAGGAAGTCAAAATTTATATTTTCAATTTCTGATCCTTGATCAACTACCAAAATCCTTGATCAACTATCCAGCTCCACTCTCAAGATCTGCACTTAACTATTTCATAAACCTTCCAAACTTATCAAAATGATGTGCTCGGCTCCTTCTGCCTTTCCAAATCAGTTCATTTTCATTTCCACCATTTCTGTATTTCCTTCTAGTGGATGGTAATATCAAACATATGTCCCTGTTTCCCATACCACTCTAAAAATTACAAAAAAAACTACATTATTATTCTAGAATATATCTTGGTCATCACTCTATTGTCACCATCATTATTAAAAAGCTGAATTTTGCTGGATGGTGGTGGTGCATGCCTTTGATCTCAGCATTTGGGAGGCAGGGGCAGGTGGATTTCTGTGAGTTTGAGGCCAAACTGCTCTACAGAGTGACTTCTGGACAACCAGAGTTACAACAAAGAAACCCTGTCTTGAATAACTAACTAACTAACTAACTAACTAAATAGCTGATTTTTACTTGTGTAAATACAATTACACTCTCCCTGTTCTTCCTCTTTTTTTTGCCTTCCAGAGTTCTCTTCAGGTAATTGCCATAGTGAACTTTAGGAATATGTGATAACACTACTGTATTTCTTTAAATTCTCTGGTGGATGTCTATTGTACCCTAAATGCATTCTCGCCATTTCTAATACAGCACACAATCCTCTGTAATTTGGCCCCGTGTTCATCTTACTGTCATTTCCCCCCTCTTACCCGTACATGAGTAGTTAATCTAAATTATCTTCATTTTCTGGATCCTCCTTCCTGACTCTCGATCCATAATATTTCTAGTCCTTAAACTGTTCTTCCCTTCACTCTTAAATACTTTTTTTTCTTTCCTTAAGCTTCACTGTGATATCTTCAGGCTACCTGTGACTGAAACGTGTACATAGCAATTTCAATCTTATTGACTTTATAAATACACCAATTTGTCTTCTGCATGACATGTATTCAATCTTTTAATAATTTTAGTATATTTTATATGCATTGTTTGTTTTCTGGCCTATTAACTGAAACGAGATTTTTGAAGTCAGGTTACATTTCTGTGTTATATATTTCTTCAATGCAAGTTCATAATTACCCCAGTCAAAGGTTTGTCTATTGTTTTCTTTCATGGAAAATTTATAAATGAGTCCTGTCTCCAAAAAGTTGAAATAGAAGTACTAACTAATTTGAAAGATTTCCTTTTTGTCCTTCGATGAAAGGGATTCACTCTGATTTGGGATACCCTCAGTTTGAAATATTTCACTTCTTTTTAGACTTCAAGGGCTTCAGCCAAGTATTTGATTTCACAAAGTTTTCTATAGATTAGATAACAGAGACATATTGGTGACCACTATTCCTCCTCTCTGGCATTTCTTGAGAGATACAGTTACACACTGACTGAAGTACCAACGATAAAACTCATGAATTCCCATACTGCAGTGTCTTAGTTATTTTTCTGTTACTTTGAAAAAAATTCCCTGACATGGCTTGAGAGACAGTTCAGAAGTTAATTAGATTTGTTGCACATCCATGAGGACCTGAGTTAGGATTCCAGAACACTGTACATGGTTGCAACCCTAGCTTCCCTGGGCAAAAGACAGGATGATAGCTGTGGTTTATGGATTCCAGCTTAGATAATACTCTATGAGCCCATGCTTCTGGGAGAGACTATGAATCAAAGGAATACCTAGAGAGTGATGGAATGGTATACCCAATACACTCTTCTGACTCCCTCGTGAACATACAGGTACACAGACATGTATATACATATATGTATACACTCTCATGTACACAAAATTAAAACTTTAAAAGTCACACACCATAAATGAAATGTAAAAATGGAACACCCCAACAGAAGCAACTTAAGAAGTAATAGTTTATTTTGTCTCTGAATTCAAGGATAGAATACATCAATTCAGAGAAGCCATAGTGGCAGGATCTCAGCATTGCACTGTATCTGAAGTCAAGAAGCATATTGAACATCTCCATAGTCCTATACAGTGATGTTTATAGTGATCTGGTATATAATACTGGATTGGATCTATTTTAAAAAAAAAAAAAAAACTCTGAAATTTGGAAAACTTTGAAGTTGAAACAGATCCAGAGACAAGGTTCAGAAAAATGAATTTATTTGTGAGGTGTTAGACATGAGTATGAGAGGTAAAGTGTAATTGGGAAAGGAAGAAACATCAAACTCTGTATTGATAAGTAATTACCATAGTGTGAATGGGACTGCCATGCGGGAAAACAATGGGAAATATATGTGATGCACATTAGAATTATGTCTTTGGTGGGATGGTGCACTAGCATTTTCACTCATGGGTGTCTTAGATTAAAGTCTGTTCTAAGAGGGTAGTTTAGCATTTCCTAATATCCATGCATTTTGCTGTTTGGGAGCATGTGAAAACAGAACCCTCATCACAGATATGGAATCTAAAGGATCCACCCACTCTGAATCACATTGAAAGGTAAGTTAATAAAATCATGCAATGATAGAATTTTCATTAAACATGAAAAATGGAATAGATCATGTACATAAATGGAGTACTTTAAGGTCTAGAAGAAAAAATAACCAAATAGACTGCAACACTGTTTATGTGATCTCTATAAGCATATACAACTTACATTATTACAACACATACAATCTTATAAAATAGTGTTGTTAATCAAATGAAATTTTACTCAAATTACATAAGTATCTAATCAGTAATTCCACCAGTATTAATAAAAAAAAGTGACTCCTCAATTAGATCTCAGTTAACTACATTTTAAATACTAATGCCAGTTAAAGCAAAGTACAGCTACCAATGATGATATAAACATAGAATCAGGGGTACATGGAAATACTTGAAGTTCATAGAGGAGAAGAGATCTGTCAAGGGCAATAGTTAAACGACTGGGTAGAAAGTTCTCTAAAAGTGTTGAGGAAATCATGAGGAAGATTAGATGAAAGACTACGAATTTGCTCAGACTATTAAGGATGTTAAGAATAAAAATATGACATTGAGACACAGAGGCTTTGAAATGTTCATTAAGGTACCACTCCTTTTAGAGAAGCAAATATTTGAAAAGCATTACAAGCATCTGTCATAAATACAAATTAATCTCATAGAAGCACTAAAGAGGTACAAGAAGAGAAGTTGTTCCTTCCACCAATAATGCTTTCCACTTTAATCATTCTAATTTTTTTTCAACTCTCCTCTGCCCAACAAAGATTAGAAAGACAATCTCTGGTAATTAATTTCCACAACACAAATTTTAATGGAAGGAGATAAGGCACTTGAAGAGGCAAAATAATTAGTAGATACTATTATTTTATACATCTTATTCTTATCAGAAAACAAACCTTTGTTCCCTGGCTTCTTGGCTGGCTTTAATCTCATCATGTATCTGTGGACCATTGCCATAGCTTGGTTTTAATACAACCAGGATATCTTCTTGTTTCTGATAAAAGGATGAAAACAGTATTAATTATGCATGGAACCACTTTGTCACTACTGCCATGGTTTGACTTAAGATGCTCTAGACATTGACCATAAGTAGGACACAGTGTTTTATTGACCTCAATTAACAAGAAAGCAACATTTCTTTTATTTGTGCTGTTAATATGGGCAAAGGATAAGAAAAGTGCAATAAATTTCTAATTTCAATTTGGAACTCTGTAAAAGGAGAAAATTTGATTTGCTCAGGTCTGCATTTCTGTGAGTCATGGCCAATTTTTTTAACATGAGCCATCTGCTAGTATAATACTTTTAATGATACACCGACTTGAAATTCTTTTCACATGCTCTCATGAGTTCCTGTACTCATACTGATCAAAACGAATATTTGGCTCAGGCATTTGGGGTTTCTGTGATCTACTGTTTCAGTTGATTTGAGTTGACAATGACCTTCATCACATAATAAGTCTCCTTAGAGGCTAATATCCAATTTATCTTATCTTTGCTTTCTAAAGGTTTTTGATATGATTAAATAGCAGTATACAAGCTTTGTAGGTTGATTTGCTGGATTTTTCTGGGAAGTTGAGGATTTTGTGGGAGCCAGTAAGTGTTAATCTAAAATTTTGTATCTTATCACTAGTAATTTAGAAGAGAAGGCGATTTAAAAGTAGAATTAATTTCTGATGTCCACAGAAAGGTTTCTAGGTTGTTATTGGCAGGACATCTTATTAGTTGTTATGTTCTTACTAGTTATTTATAGAACAATCTTGGGGTCTGCAATGTAACTCATGCTTCAATTCCACAGCTTCACACAGTGGTTCCTCAAGGTCTTTATGGAGCCACTCACATGCCACATATGCTGCTTAGCTTCAGTGGCTCTATGAAGTCATGGAGGAGGAAACCATTATCCTTCTTACTCTTATATCCTTCACTCTAAAGTCAGCACCACATGAATGACACTGCCAAGTTTAGCTACTACCTTGGGATGGATCCAGGCTCCCTAGAGATACCTTAGCATCAGTTTGTGCCTGTTGTTGGTTTGTAGAAATAGAAAAGTCCTTGAAGCTCAGCTGGGTGTGGTTTTGTCTTGAAGATACATTTCTATTTATTATAGTGCAGATCAGGCCTCCACTTAATCTCCTTATCTCTTCCAGCTCAAGACTTGGCTGCAACATTTTCTGGTGTTCTTTTTTTCTTCAAACTGTACATTTTAAATTTATTTTCTTCCTACTTGTTTTTTCATTGAAGACCTACATAAGAATGATTTTTGAAATCACAAGAGAAATTACCCCATTACTTTCAAACTTAGTCTTATACAAGTTTTTAAGGCAAAGGCAAAAAACCCAGCCACATTCTTGCCCAAAATATCATACCAAAGGTCTCTAGCCAAGTTTGTAATATTGTTCCCCTCTAAAAACTCTTAAGCTCGCTCTTCACAGCTCACATATTTCTCAATATTACTGTCTTCCACACTCCTACTAGAATGTCCCATTAATGATCCATTAATGCTTACATTGTTTAACTACCTTTCTATTCAAAAGACACAAATTATTTACAAACCTCCAAAAAAGAGCATGGTCAGGTGAGTTCCTTCACAATAATAGCCTATTTCCTGGTACCAATTTCTGTATTACTTACTTTTCTCTTGCTGTGATGAAACACTATGACCAATGGAACTTAGATAAGCAAGAGTTTATTTTGGGCTTACAGTTCCACAGGTGTAAGAGTCTCTTACCATTATAGTGGGAAAGTGTAGCAGCAATCAGGCAATTGGAGAAGCAAGCTGAGATCTTGCATCTTACACCACAAGAAGGAAGCAAAGAGGATGAACTGGAAGTATCATGATTCTTTTAAAACCTCATAGCTCACCCCCAGTGACATACTTCCTCCAGAAAGTCCACACCTCCTAAGCCTACCCAAACTATGGCCCCAACTGGCAATCATATGTTCAAACATCTGAGTTTGTGGAAGACATTCTCATAAAAAAAATCATCACAATAAACCTCATCCATTTTTTCTTTTCCATTTTTACAAATTCATTATGTACTGTCTTAGTTAGTTTCCTACTGCTGTGATAAGTCACCATGACTTAGAACAAAGAGTTTATTAGGGGCTTATAGTTTCAGAGCATGAGTTCAAAACTATCATGGCAGTGAGTATGACAGCAGGCATGGCACTGAAACAGTTGCTGAAAAATTAATCCGATCATGAACAGGAAGGAGGGAGGGGGGGAGGGAGAAAGATGGAGGGAGAAAGAGGGACGGAGAGAGGGAGAAAGAGAGAGAGAGAGAGAGAGAGAGAGAGAGAGAGAGAGAGAGAGAGATCTGAGAATGGCATGAACTTTTGAAACCTCAAAGAAGCCTGCCACCCCCCACCCCCAATGACACTCCTCTTCCAACAAGGTCACACCTCTTAATCCTTCCGAAAGAGTTCCAATAACTTGTGACCATGTATTACAATATAGAAGCTTATGAGGGTCATTCTCATTTAAATCACCACATGTATATATTGAGTTCTGGGAATTTCTTTCCTCTGTTACCCTCTTTTAGCTTTATCTCACTTAAACTCATGACCCAAATTCCCTTCAACCTGTAATATCTTTATATTTTGAATCACAGAGTTTAATTAAAATTGTGTTCATGAGCATCACTTGAGGGTTATTTACTGGGATATGAGCAACTTATCTTGCTATACAGATGAGGAAAATGCCAGTCTCTCCACCAGTCCTCATTGCTTTCTCATAGACTATCATCCAACTTTTGGAAAGAAATCTTTAAGATTTCCCCAAAGAGTACTGCTTCAAATAAATACAAAGTAGGAATCCTGCTTGAATTTCTTTCTTATTTCTCTGTGGAAATCAGACTCAATGATAGTAGCATAAACTCATATCTGTATTTCCAGTTTGTTCCTGTGCCATATGATTTCAGTATTAACAATATGATTCGTTCTCTCTCTTTCTCTCTCTCTTTCTCTCTGTGTGTGTGTGTGTGTGTGTGTGTGTGTATAAAATGATAATCCTTGTATAGTCTAATACAACAATATTTTAAGTTGAAAATATTGTTATGTACAAAATTTACACAATGAGCTCAACATTCCGAACTAAATAACTTAGTTTAGCTTATCATAGTCATTCTCAGAACACTTCAGTTAGCCTACATGCAAGTCAATTCATGCAACACAAATCTTATAAAAGTGAAGTATTAAATAGCTCCTTTACTGAAACACTATTTGTGCAGCACAAATAGTAACAGGGAGTTATATTTTTATTTTTTACATATAAATAAATGATACATATATAAAATGTATAATAATTTGCATAATATATTTGCATCTAATTAGTATATGCAATATTAAGTTTCATGATAATAATAATCTATACTGTGTTTTTGTTGAACCTCCTGTACAACGTCTCCCCACCTGCTCTTTTACTCTTCTACACTGAATATTACTCTTTGCACTTTCATGTCACATGTCTTCTATGTATCCTCCATTAAAATATCTTTTCTCCTCTCCTGATCCCATTACTAATTTTGTGACCTATACCCAAACTGATCTCTACACATGCACAAATACATAAAAATTAAAGCTTTCATCCACATAAGAGACAGAACAGGTATTTATTTTTCATTCAGAGTTATCTGACTTATTATAGTAATCTCCAAGTCTATCAATTTCCTTCAAATTTCATAGTTTCATTTTTTCTGACTCAATAAAAATCCATTGTGAATTATTGGGGAAATTTATTTCTAGTTATGTTTACATAACTTTAAAATAATTGTTTTGTACATTGTTGGGGGAAAGAACTGCCTAAACCTTGGCAGCTTATATTATTTGCAAGCATTGGCTTTATGTGAATCTGTGATTGAGATGTTTGTCCCCTCATGACTTGCATGTGCTCACTACTCTGTAGCAGAGCCAATGTGAAAGAGCGAAGTTGCTGTGGAGAAATTCTTGTAGTGCTTCTCCTACAGTCTCTGGTAACAAGGAAAGAACACTTCCCTTAGGCTTTGAGTTTCTCCTTCCATAAAGGTGACATATCTTGGCTTTAAAGGGTTGTGGGATCCTCTTGGGCAGGTCTCGAGCTTCCCAACATAAAGGTAACATACATTGTTTGCTAAAGGATTGTGGAATGAGAATGGACTACAGGTTTCCTTCATTATGAAAATAGGACTTTGGATGGGGGGAGCAGAGTTTTTGTATCAGTAAAACACCTGGGGAGCTTCTGTATCAATAAAAACCCCTGAGATCAGACGATTAGAGTTCCACTATCCAGTATTGTACTTGCTGTGACAGATAGTTCCTTCTGCTGAGTCTGGAAGGTTTGTATCTATGGAAGTGCCTCCTTGTCTTTCTTTGTTTACCTACATAGTAGCTATCAGCTTGAGAGTACCAAATTTTTGTCATCTGTTTGACATCCAAGCAGATTCCACTTATTTGTTATTTTGAAAAGAAGAAAATACATCTACATATGCAAGTATATGTTAGTTCTACTTTTAGTGTTTTGAGAAATATCCATAATTATTTCTATAATATCTATATTGGGTTACACTCTAACTAGCAGTGGATAAATAAGTATTATGCTTTTCCACATCTACAGCAATATTGGTAGTTTGTTTGCTTTATGAGAACTATTCAGATTAGGGAAAAATAGAATGTCAAATTAATTTTAATTTCTATTTCTGTGACAGTTAAAGACTATCAACACTATTTTAAATATTTATTAGCCATTTATGTTGCTTCCTTTGAGAACTCCATTTTCAGTTCCATAGCCCATTTATTGATTGGCACTGTTGGCTTAATATTTGAATTTATTTAAGTATTCTAGCAACTTTGTAGAAGAACATTTAATCTTTTAATCCAGCATCATGGCTGTCTAGCTCTGCTCTGAAAGGCTTGTGTGTGCTAGGATGGGATCACATCCAAAGGCCCATATGAAGGGATCACGTTTAGAGGCCTGTGGGATCTGGATGAAATGCTCTGGAGGCAATGGTAGTGACACATTTAATCTCAAACTCTGAGGTTGAATCAGAATGAAGAGCAAGCAGAGTGAAGTCTGAGACTGAACCAGAGTGAAGTCAGAGGTTGAGTCAGAGTGAGGACATGCTCAACTGTCAGAATATTAAAGGAGTCTCTCAGCTCACAGTCAGTTAATTAAGGGAGTTAGAGAGGTAGGCAGTCAGTTCACAAACAGAAGGAGAAGCCAAGAAGAGCAGAGCCAGGGCAGAATAAATAGAGAGAAAGTAGAGGCTGAAACCTTCTAGCACTGGGAATTAAATTAACAAACAGTAAACTACTCTGCTATGTACCCATGAGAGTAAATAGTAAAAAATCTACACCTATACAACTTATTTGAAGTATTGGGGGAAAATTTTCCTTGCATTCTGTAGTGTGTCTTCACTTTGCTCAGTTTATTTTGTTACACAGAAACGTCGTAATCTCAAAATGTCATTGATCAGTTCTTGCAGACATTTCCTCTGCTTTGGCACTCCTTCACAGAAATCCCATGCCTATGCTGGTATCTTGAAGTGCTTTCCACTGGAGCTTTCAGATTTTAATATTTAAATATAAAGCATTTGAACCATATTGAATTGACTTTTTTTCATGGTGATAAGCCACCCAGCTTTGCCAGCATAATTTCCTCCATAGAGTTTCTTTTGTCCAGTGTATATTTTTGACATATTTGCTAAAATTAAGTGACTGTAGTTTTGTGGGCTTGTTTCTGGGTCCTGCATTTTGTTCTATTGGTCTCCATATCTGTTTTCATGCCAGTAATTTGCTGTCCTTTTCAGTATGACTCTGTAGTATGAATTGGGTCACATATTATGTTAACTTGAACACAGAGCTATTTTTGCATAAGGTTGTTTTGACTGTTTACGAGGCCTTTGTGTTTTAAAAACATTTTCAGATTGTTTATTCTGGTTCTGGCAAGGATATATATGGAATTCTGTTGAGTCTGTAAATTACTTTTGGTAAGGTAGATATTTTTAAATATTGATTCTGTGAAACTGTGATTGTTGGTACCATTTTGCATTTTCCTTTTGAAATGCCATAAGGTTTTTGTTGTAGAGAGGTTTTATCTCCTTGATTGTTTATTCCTTGATATTTAGATTTGTGAGACTATTGTGAATTGGATAGTTTCCTGATATCTTTCTTGGCAGGTTTGATATTCATATACAGAAAAGCTAATGAGTATGGGATTCTTTTTTTTTTGTTTGTTTGTTTTTTTGAGACAACGTTTCTCTGTTGTAACTCTGGATATCCTGGAACTCACTCTGTAGACCAGACTGGCCTCCAACTCACAGAGATTTGCCTGCCTCTGCCTCCTGAGTGCTGGGATTAAAGGCGTGTGCAACTACTTCCAGGCTTCTTTTTTAGAATTTCTTACATTAGTACATTTATTTACATCATTTCTATTCTACCTGCCCTGCAACCCCCCCCCCACATGTACCAGCACTTAAGATACAAGACACCAAGAGCAACATTTTTATGTGGATTTGAGGGGATCAAATTCAGATCCTCATACTTATGTGGAAGGCACATTATTGAGTGAGCCAACTCTCCAGTCTCTTTACAAGGTTTTACAATGCTTAATCCCTGGTTAAGAAATGCTGTGTATATATATTGATTGTAATGTGGGAGAAATTTTAAGTATAAATTTATTTATATCATTTATGAGGCAGAAAGAATAAATTAACCTTTATAAGCTACCTATACTGATGGCAGGTCACCAAAATGTTAAGCATGAGTTAGGTGAGAGAGTGCATAAAGGAATTTTATTTGGAAGACTGACCAGGAAAGGCTAGGGCAACAGTCCTGAAGTTTGCTAAACACAATGAGAATCCCTATAGCAGACCTGTGGCTAGACTTGAAGTATCCAACTCAGCTCTCAAGGAGGAAATAGAGGACATAGGATCTGACTGTTTGAGATACATTCCTGTCTGTCTGCGGGCTGCTTTTCTAGGACACACTCCTATCAGCTGTCACTAAGAGAGCCAGAGGTGGAGAACAGGTTGTTTCATGCCTTCCTAACCCTTTCAATTCTAAGTGTTAAAAACACAAACAAACCAAAAAAAATGGAGAATAGGGAGAAAAAGTAATTAAAGAAGAAAACAATCAGTCTTTGGTGTCCCTGGATACTAAATGGAAATATCCTGAAAAGAACTTCCAATAATGGATAAAAATGAAAGAATCTTAATTAGTGATTAACAAATTCAAATCTAATGCAGTAACATTTACTTTTATCTCCTGTATTCTATATTGACTCTTTAATACAGACATGTAATTATTAACTTAACAGATTTTAAAATCTCCAATTATAAATTATGGACATAACTAAGAATGAAGTTCTTAGTTATATATATGTGTGTGTGTGTGTGTGTGTGTGTGTGTGTAATTATGGACAAATACAGTGGAGAATAAGGTTAAATAAAAGAAAGAAGTTGTACAGAGAAGAAAAGCTTGAACTGTATAGACAGGAAAAGGCTTCAATAGAGAGAGGGAAAGAAAAAAGCCAAAATAGAGAAAGAGCTTCCTTTGACTCATCCAGAAGACTTATTCCTGCTTCCTTATTCCTGACTTCACAGCCTCTTTGCATTGCCTGGCCACTTTGCAGGAGTTTGTCTCTGGCAAGTACAACTCTTTGCATCATTTCTATGCATTGAATGCCATTGAGGCTAAAACATAGAGTTGTTTTCTTCCCACCAAGATATTTCCTTAATCAGGATAAAGTTTGGTAAACTAACCATTCATTGTATTAAGAATTGTGTTCGGACTTCCTTATCTGTGATGCCAGCCTGTGAATGTGCAGCTACCTTCTGACCTTTGTTGTGTTGTCTCATAACCATTGAAGCTCAAGTAATTCGCAATCATGTGCCTCTCTGTATAATGCTTTTCTCATAACTAATGATTTCTGTGTTAGCTAGAGGCCTTACATCATGACGACTAACTTGTTACATGTGTAGGCACGACACACTCTTAGATCTTTATGTTTCCATCTTAATGGACAGTTGGAGCTGCACTGTTGCCATAGCACTGGGATTTCTTCATGCTAGTAGTGAGCTACACTGTGAATATCCATGAGAATGCAAGTGTTTTGCAGTTGAGGTACTGTCAGCTCTTTTTCTATCAATCATTTACATAAATGTATTCGATCACATTGTATAGCTATCTGCATGTATGTACTCCAGGCACCAAAGTTTCCTATGCAGATAAATGAAACAAAGCGGTGTTTTTTAAGTTTATACTCCTGATACACTGTCTTAATTTTGTAGCCATTTAATTTATACCACTAGCAAAAGTACTTTCAGTAAAAATAGACCTTAGAGATCACAAGTTGTCTTAGGGTTACACTTGTTGTGATGCGACACCATGGCCAAAGTAGCTTAGAGAGAAAAGGGCATATTTCACTCACAGTTACATATGACAGTTCATCATCAAAAGCAGCCAGGGCAGGAACTCACTTAGGGCTGGAACATGGAGACAGGATGCTGTTTACTGGCTTAGTTCCCATGACTTGCTCAGCCTGCTTTCCTATAGACTGCAGGACCACCAGCCCAGGGATTTCCATATGCACAATGGGCTGGGTGCTCCTACGTGAATCACTAATTAAGAAATGCCCTATAGACATATGACAAATCTTATGGAGTTATTTTCTCAATTGAGGCTCCCTCCTCTTCAGTGACACTAGCCTGTGTCAAGTTGACATAAAACTATCCAGCACACTAGTCTTACACACTCACATGTGAATTTTCAAATTAATAGTTGGTGAGAGTCAAAAAAATTAAAATTTTGTTTGTTAGTGCCACAAGAATTAAAGAAATTTAGAATAAAGGTGACATACAAACAATTCAACATCTTTGGAAGAATATCTAGAGCCATTATTAGAATTTGAGTAACTTTTAATCCAATGAACTATTCTTTTATTTCTTTTGTATGTGAAAAAACATATAACTTTGATTTTGTTTTGAAATTATAATATAATCACATCCTTCCCATCCTTCCCTTTTATTCTTTCAAACTTTCCCATGTACTCCTTTGCTCACTCTCAAATTTCATAGCCTTTTTCCCTTTAAGAACTCCCTACTCTTAATTCTCAAAAGCACTTGGTAGTATAAGTACCACTATCACCATTTAGCAAATGACAAAATCAGGGTTCAGAATGGTCACCAAGGAAACAATAGTCAGTAAATGGAAAATTTGGATTGGAGCCCAGGTCTCTAGGTCCAAGTTCTTACATTGCTTTCATTTATTAATCTGAACACCTCCTTTTATTTTAACTACATGAAGAAAAATGAAGTTTTAATTAAAGGCATTAAGACATAGTGGAAACATGCCAGTATTTAAAATATAAAGGCTTGCTTTTGAGTACCAGTTTTCCTTTTCCCTTATTTGTAGCATTCGCTTGAATATTGTGATATTTAAAAAGTCTGATATACTAGTAGAAATGTCAACATAGCAACTCCAGGCTCAGGTACTTGTCACTGTTTCTGAAGGGCTCTATTTAACAAACTCATTTGTGGTATTCACTTATGGTTTTATGATGTCAACCTCAATGTACTGATATTTCCACCATTTCAGACATCAGAATGAAAATTGTAATTTGAGAAGGAAATTCTCCTAGTCTGGCTGGTAAAATAATTAATATTTAACTCAAATGACACGAAGCTTATTAGTGCAGAGAATAGTGATTTTTAATTTTAAAATTTGATCTACGAATCTGGGAACTTATGATTTGCTTTAGGGAAACAATGATTGAATTTCATTACATATCGAAAATTGGTTAAATTTTCTAGTTAGGTCATAATTATTTTCATGTCTTTATGTAGTTCACTTAACTTTCAGATAATTTATTTCCTGAGATATTTTCTGATCTCTCAATTTAAGCATAATTGATTTTTGTTTCCAACAAACACACTTTGAACTCAGAAGAATAAGATATTAATTTCATAAAAGTTGCTTGATTTGAATTTGAAATGCAAATGTTCTTGAAATAATATTAATTATATTAATAAATATTTTCATATGCATTAAAGAATATTTAAACACAGTGCAGGTAAAAGTAAATTGTTTTTTAAGTTACAATTTTGTGGCCAAAGGCTGTCTGTGTGAAAAAATTATGTGCTCAGCATTGATTTTCAGGGCACATGAAAAGAACAAGTGGATATTTCAGCAAGTCAGATTTTTATCTAAAAATATAAAATATTTTAATGTCCAGAATATATATTATAATATTGGAAATAGGGTTATCAAGTGCTGATCTTACTATCACTGAAGGAGGAAAGCAGAGAAAATATGACTATTTGTTGGAGGTACTGCAGAGAGGATTCATACTGTTTTTATGGTATTTTCACATCTAAGTCTCTGTTTTAACATATAAATATATAGCTCATCATAGAGAAGCAGTTTGAAAAGATTACTGATAATGTTAGGAGTAATATAAATTCCTTAATCACTACATATGGTGATTAAGGCGATGTGGTGTCAGTTAGAAAAACTCACTACCAGGAATTAGGATATGTTCTATTTACTTGGTTCATAGATTGAGTGTAAATTGCAAAATTTTCTGAGTCTCAAAATTCTTACTACTATAATGGGAAGTATAGACTACATTAGCAGTTCTTACCTTTTTATTTATGATTTTTAAATGGAGGGGCCTCTGAACCTGCCCCTGGGACCCTTTTCTTCCTGCTGGCTTGCTTTGCCCAGCTTTGATGTAGGGATTAGTGCCTGGCCTTGTTCTATCTTGCTATGCCCTGTTTGAGTTGTAACCCCCGGAGGCCTTGTCTTTACTAACCTGAAGCAGTGGGTAGATCTAGGGGAGAGGGAAGAAGGGAAGAGCTGTGAGGAATGAAGGGAGGGGAGGATAGGGTTGGGGTATATTATATGAGAGGAGAAAATAGTTAATTAAAAAGATCCTTTAAAAGTATTTTTATTTGTTGAGAATTTTATACATGTTTTGATTCTATCTCCTACTCCCAGCTCCTCACAGACCTACTCACCATCTCTACCAACACATCTTTTTGTCTTCTTCTTCTTCTTCTTTTTTTTTTTTAAAGAAAACTGATGGTGACCAGTTAAAACTTAACTAGGGGATACATTCTTAGAAAATGGATTTTCTAAGCAGCAAGCAATTGCCAATTGTTCCTCAACTACAGGTGGACTTTATGTTCAACTCCTTTTTCCATTGTGGGATTTGGTCTGGCTTACTTAAGCTTTCACAGGTCTTGTATGTGCTGTCACAACAGTTTTAAGTTCATACATACAATTTTCCCGTTGTGATTGGAAGATATTGTTGCCTAGTTATCATCTCCAACCTCTAGCTGTTTCAATCACTCTTCCACAATTAGCCCTAAGCCTTTGGATGAGATGATGTATAAGAAATGCCAAACTGTGGACTGAGTATTCTACAGTCAGTCTCTCTATATTTTGACCAATTGATGTTCTTTGTGTTAATAATTACCTATTGGAAAATGAAGCTTCTCTGATGAGGGTTAACAAATGAATTAATCTATGAGTATAAAGTTAAGTAGTTGACGATAAAGTGTACTATAATAAAAATTGGTAAATTGTACTATGCTCATTTGGCAGAATAGTAGTAATAGGTTTTTCCAAGGGACTATGACCTGTTAGGCCATAATTTCTTGGCCTAATAATGTTAGGGGCAGACGGAAGGAGACCCCCGAGAAATCACCAGGACTCGAGATCAATGCAAAAGCAGGAGGTTTATTTCCAACGTGTTAGGGTCCGCTCCCACAGATGCCTCAAGTGAGGCATGGGGAGTGATAAATTAGCACATTCTGAGTATGATTTATATATGCTTTTCAAAGGCAGAGCATAGCAACAGATTATCAGGCATGCTTCTATTGGTTACATAATGATGTGAGTATTACCCTTTGAACTGATTGGTGCTGGCATATAGCAAGGTCGCGGGCACTAGAAAATGTAAACTTAGGTTCTTAGTCAATGTGGGTTGGGGGAGATCCTTAGTCCAAGGCCATTAGTCAGAGGTCTATATCTTGTTTGCCTCAGAAATTGTTTTTCTTACAGAAATTGTTTTTCTTACTTCAGTTTTGGGGACTGTTCTGAGTCACTTTGCCCCTGACTTGGGCCTACACAATTTTGATGCTCGTAGAAGCCTGACTAAAGTTTGGCTGCTTCCTTTCATCCCACCCTTTTACTTGTGACTGTTCCAATCATGGAACAGCTGTTGCTAGCTCCTGATCACTAGCATTGGTTAGTTCACAGTCACTTTCTGGAGAATTTTTAAGAAACTGGTACTGTTGTCTAAGAATCATAATCTGTACCTCACTGATTTACCACACATGATGGTACACACCATGTCCCCAGTCTTAGGGAGTTTTCTTTTGACTAAAAAGTTCCAGCCTGTGGAAATGGGACATTGTAACCTCTTA
Source organism: Cricetomys ansorgei (assembly GCA_026225945.1). Classification (NCBI taxonomy): domain Eukaryota; kingdom Metazoa; phylum Chordata; class Mammalia; order Rodentia; family Nesomyidae; genus Cricetomys; species Cricetomys ansorgei. Next base: position 4,603,310 of record JAMJFZ010002759.1, on the reverse strand, counting down.
GACTGCTTCCTGCTGAGAGGGGACAGGATGTCGTTTTCAAGGGCCCCAAACAGGCTGGTATTAGTCAAAAGCTGGGGGGGGTTAGGCAGTGGGGTACATCTGGTTTGCTGATCCAGTGGAGTGTACGGGGGTGGTCACATCAGCTGGACTGGTCATCAGCTCTCAGCAGGCCCAGGACTCACAGCAGTTGAAGCAATTTGATGCCTGGATGGTGTCTGTTAGCCAAGTGGTGATCTGTTGAGACAGATAAAAACTAGAGGCAGAAGTTAAAGTTTACAGAAGCTTACATTCGGAACTTTTTATCATTGTAATTTACATTGTAGAAAGAACAGCTAACAAGTGTTTGTTAAACAGCCAATGAGGTGATTCACCTCAGACTTGAGCCCATTTAGGCACTTAAAAACATATGGTTTTAGGGACTTTAAAGTGGGCCGTGATTTACACAACACAGAACCTGTATTTTAGTCAGTTAATATTTGTTTACAGAGTACAGTATCATAAAAAGTTTTTAAGTAACCAAACCCAGGTTATATACCACTAAGACAAAATCTGTCATTTTTAAATATGGAGGATGTTTCTTGGTTTTTTTAGCAACGAAATATGATTTTATATATCTAGAAGAGAATGGGAGAGCGAAGCAAGCCTTTAGACCTGGAGTAATCCAGATAAAAACAAATATACCAGCTCATCAGAACATGTATTCAGGATTTCAGTGTTATAACTCTGAACCTTTAAAGTTTATATTGTTCTCTTATAGCTTTTTAACTTCTACCTCAAACCACCTTTTCACTTAAAACCACTTTTTCAGACCTTCACAACTTACCTAGGCTTTCATATCTGTCGACTTTTAAACCTTCACATTTTAATATTTTTTCAGACACTCAAAACTTAAACCACGTTCTTAGACCTCTATATTTTAAACCTTATAACATTCTTTTAAACACTAATATTTTTTCTTTCCTGCTCCCCTGGGACAAGGCTTCTGGGTCTCCTAAGACCTCCCCTCTCAAATGTCAAGTTATTTCTTCTACTGTCTTAGGAACTGGGGGAGATTCCACTCACCCTGTGAAATTCGCCTCTGTTTAACATCTCATCCGTGCATCTGTGAAGCCGCCCACTCATCTTCCACATGGGGTTGTTGTCTTTCTCTGGCCCCTGTGGTCCCCTCCCTCCTGGCCCCATGCTCAGGACCAGTTTTTTCTGGCCTGTTATGATTCTGACCATTGACTTGAACCACAAAGTGAATCTTTATCCTGGTGACTCAAATAAAAGTATAACTTCACATACAGATAGAGAAATGTTAATCAGGTCTGGAACAACAGAAGAACCTTAGGACGTTTTCAGAGACGACTTGCTGCCTTTTTACAAATTGTCTGTTAGTGGCAGAAATTATTTTAGCGTTTTGGCGAGTAGCACAAGCTACTCCAGGTCTCTCCTCTAAGTTTGCAGCAAGACTCATTTCTAAGTAAACTTGCCCCAGATCTGGCAAGCTAACATTTAAGACAGCGATATTCAAATGAACACAAAACATATATCATTTTCATATATTGACACTGGTGATCACCAAGACAAAAATTAATACATCAGATGACATTTAAAATCTTGCTCTTGTGCCTGTAGTAGGATCACTTATCAGAACTTTACAGCCAGAATTTATCTATATATTTTAGATCACTTTTTTTTTGACCCTTACTATTTACTTATGCTTTCATACCCTCAGACCTGTAAACCTCAAAACATTTTTAAACACTTTGTCAATCAGTTTGTACAGGCAGCGGCTAAGACGGCAGTAAATAAATTTTAAATGTACATTCTTCCTGTCTTTCTCCTAGCAGCAGCCTGACTTCTTGTTTTTAGTCAACTCTTTGATAGGGGACCTGAATCTTTAAAGCCCTTAGGTTTCTTTATCTAAACCATATACACATTTTAAAATACCATTTGAGTGATTTTTATACAAGAAAGTTTGGCTGTTATCTCAAGAGTGGGTGTGCTCCACCCCCTCCTGCCTCAGCAAGGCCACAGGAGTTACTTTTTATTACTCTAATAGGATAGGGGTTACTGTTATCTCTTAACTAACCCTTTTCTTTTCCTGCTGCTTTTTGCTTGCTTTCTCTCATTAACCCTTTCCCTCCTATGGCTGAGAGCCCCAAACCAAGGCTGAGTGAAACTGGCAGCCCAGCATTATTGAAAACCGGGTCTGTCTGGAAGCAGCTCTAGCTGGGTGGGCTCCAGAGGTCTGCTCAATGCAGCCCCCCATCCCCTGCAGCTGGCCTTCCACCCCTTGCTTAGGCTTGGTTCGCATTCCTGGCTGGCCCCGCTGAGGTGTAGTGGGCGGGAGGGAGGGAGCAGCACTGCCACTTACCCACAGCATATGAGAGGAGTTGTTTGGCCCATGTTAGATCTCCTGTGTTATACAGGAAAACAGACAAACACAAAACATATAACCATGAAAACAGAGACAAACATGAATCAGACAAGACAATGGCGCCGCACAGTTTCTCAGAAGTTTTCAGGTGTCTAAGAACAAAAAGTATGTATTTTTCCTTTTTTGTCACTTCAACTGACTGATAAGTTGCTCTGTCCTTGACTCCCTTAAAATGAGACATAATTATGTCAAGAGGTCCAGATGGACTTGTCCCACGTCTAAAAACAAAGTCAGTCCGAGTCTAGCCACACACACACACACACACACACACACACAATCACACAGAAACAACAGCACACCCTTCAGTGCTTCCAGAAATGTGTCAAGTAAGCACTTGGCACCACTGTCTGCCCAGAACTCTCAGAGTCTGTTGGCAGAAAGGCCTCCACAGCCTCCAGATTCCAAGCAGGTCAGGACCCCCAGGTGGGTCCTATGACCCCAGATGGGTCCTCTCACAACCCAAGCTTCCCGACACGGGTCATCATGACCCCAGACAGGAGGGTAGCTCGTCAGCAGCCCTCCTACGGCTGTGGTGTCAATGGCAACATCTTGCCCACCACTTCTTGCCGTTTTCAGAACCAGGACCAGCGTTCCTCCCGAACACCAGCTTTTCAGAAATGAAAGTACTCAGAAATTCCTCTCTACTTACTCACACAGAATACTCACTCACACAGATGAACTGTCTCTTTCAGTCTTTGTCAGTCCTTGTGTACACTACTTAAGCCGGCAATAGTTACCTCCGACTCGAGAGTCCTCTCCTGGTGATTGGGAGGGTCTCAACTTACCGGTCAGGGAACCAAATGTTAGGGGCAGACGGAAGGAGACCCCGAGAAATCGCCAGGATTCGAGATCGATGCAAAAGCAGGAGGTTTAATTCCAGCCCGTTGGGGTCGGCTCCCACAGATTCAAGCGAGGCAGGTGGGAGTGACAAATTAGCACATTCTGAATATGATTTATATATGCTTTTCAAAGGCAGAACATAGCAACAGATTATCAGGCATGAGTCTATAGTGATGTGAGTATTAACCTTTAAACTGATTGGTGCTGGCATATAGCAAGGTCGTGGGCACTAGAAAATGTAAACTTATGTTTTTAGTCAATGTGGGTTGGGGGAGATCCTTAGTCCAAGGCCATTAGTCAGAGGTCTATATCTTGTTTGCCTTAGAAATTGTTTTTCTTACAGAAATTGTATCTCTTACTTCAGTTTTGGGAACTGTTCTGAGTCACTTTGCCTCTGATTTGGGCCTACAGAGTTTTGGTGCTCGTAGAAGCCTGACTAAAGTTTGGCTGCTTTGGTCTTGTCCTTTCAATAATATATGCCAGATATAAGTTTCATCTTGTAGAGTGCAACTTAAATCCAATCAAAATGTGTTTGGTTAATCTCATGATGTTTGTGCCACTATTTCACCAGTACTCACTCCTTACCAGGCTAGTCATTATTGTAGCTCACAGGTTTTCCAGCTGGGTAAGACTGATAATTAATTTGAGACATTAGTCATGTATATAACATCTTCCATTAATATGAAAGTAAACCAGTAGGGATGAAGCCCTCAGATCAGTACCAGCTTGATATGAACATGTTCTATGGCTCAAATACATGAATGATGTCTTGAATGACAGGGTCTTACTATCAAGTTCTGGAGAGCAATCGATAGTATTTGTAACAGCCTGCAATGTTTTAGTGAATATGGGATCTCATTGGCTAACAACTGCGAAACAGGTTCTGGCAGTGAACTTCTCATTTGTCAACCTGGTTTGCACGCATGTGTGTGCTAAAGTAAGTGCACACACACACACATTTCATAGTAGGATTCCATGTTATTTACCTCTTCTCATTCTCACCTATACCCTATCTATCCATCTCCTACCTCAATTTAGCCCTTCGTGTTCCATTATTCATCTTTAGTCCCTTATGCTACTTTGCTATATAGCCTCCCTTCAAAGTCCTTCCCTATGTCTCCTTACCAATTCCCAACCTCTATGGTTATTACAAATGAGATGCATATATCTGAAGATTCAAAGTTAACTTCCATGATGTGTCTTTCTTGGTCTGAGTTACTTCACTCACTGTAGTTATTTTCAATTCATTCATTTATCTGCAAATTTCACAATTTATTTTTTTAACAGCTGAATACATTTGCTTTTGTAAATATACCACATTTTGGTTATCTGTTAATCAAATGATGGGCCTTTAGACCCTTTCCAATTTCTGGCTATTGTGAATAGCACAAATTTCTCTACTAGGATATAATCTTTTGAGTATATACCAAGAGTGGGATAGTTGGACCACATGGTAGATCTATTTGTAGGATAGATTTTGTGAAGACAGATATTTGTGAGGAACCCCCAAACTGATTTTCATAGTGACTGAAGCATTGTGCCTCATCTCCAGTAGTGAATAATTATTTGTTTTCTCCACATCATTACCAATACTTATTTTATTTTTTTGAAAACTTAACCATTTTGACTGGGGTTAAATGAAATCTTAAATCATTTTAATTTTAATTTCTCTAATGGCTAAGGATGTTTAATAAAAATGTGATATCTTGAAATAAAACCAAGTGATGAAGTGAAATATTTATGTACTACAAACTCTTAAACACTCTAAAAAAGAAGGTACTAAAAGATGGGAAGAACACCGATGGTCATGGATTGATGAGAATAATTTGAGAATAGCCATCCTACAAAAAGTAATATAAAGTTTTAATTCTGTCAAAATTCCAAAGAAATCCTATATAGAAATTGAGAATAATTTTATAGTTTCTATGGAAACACAAAGATTCAGTACATCCATAACAAACATGAACAATAGAAGTAAACTGATGGAAATATCACTATCCTAGATTTCAAGTTATAATGCAGAGCTATATCAATAAAAGCAACATGGTGCTTACATAAAAACAGACCCATTGATCAATGGAATAGAGTTGAAGACCAATATACAAGTTCACACTCCTACAGCCACCTGATTTTTTTTCATAGAGGCCAACTGTATATATTGGAGAAAAGACTCCAACTTTGTCAAATAGTGTTTGCCAAATTGGATAGGTATACATAGAAGATGAAACACAATCTATATGTCTCCCGCTGTGTCAAACTGAACTCCATATAAATTAAGGACCTAAAACCTAACCCCCGATCCACTGAATCTTTTAGAAGAAAATGTAGGGAATAAACTTGACCTCATAGGAAAGGTCTTTTTGAAAAGGACCCTGACCTTATGACCAACATACAACAAATGAGATTACATGAAGCTAGAAAGATGCTGTACAGCAAGGGACACCATCACTTAAAAGCAGCCTAAAGAATGGGAAGAAATATTGACCAATTATGCATCTTAGAGAGGGTTCATATCTAGGATACAGGAAGAATTCCAGAAACAAAGAAACTAGTAGTCCAAATAAAAAATGGGATATGAAACTAATCAGAGTCCTAAATGATGAAATATGAATGGCTGAGAAATGACATGAAACAAAACAAAACAAAATGAACAAACAAAAAAATATTTAACATCTTTAGTAATCAGGGAATTGCAAATTAAAATTACCGTGAGATTACATCTTACTATGTCAGAATGGCCAAGAGCAGTAAAATAAAATAACAGGACATACTGTCAAGAATGCAGGGAAAGGGGATCACTTATTCACTGCTGCTGGTGAAATCTAGTAGAGCCACTATGGAAATCAGCATGGCATTTCTCACGAAGCTAGGAGAAGATCTACCTCAAGATCCAGCTATACCACTTTTCATCATATACTCAAAGGATACTCCATCCCACAGCAGAGATCCTTGCTCAACCATGATCAATGCTGCTTTATTCATAACAGGCAGAAATCAGAAAGAGCTTAGGTGTCCATAAATAGATGAATGGATAGTGAAAATGTGGCACATTTATGAAATAGAAACACTTTTATTAAATGAATTTTATTCATTTATGAATTTTATTAAAGGAATCTAAAATTTATGTAAGTACATTTTTTAAAAAATCAAAAATAAGAAACTGTGGTAAAAATTTAAACAGATAACTACAGAAGTTTTACAGACAATCCAGGGCTTTGCAGTTTTCAAAATAGTAAGCATAGTTATTGTTTACGCAACTGAGTTTTAAACTTTTACTGACACAAAAGCCCAAAGCAAATGCTTAGAGAATTATACATGATCATAAAAAATTAAAGTGATTAACATGCTCTTTATAAAGTCAATAGTAAATAAAATGGGGATAAATACACACAATGATTAAAAAATGTAATTAGCTATCAATTACCAAGAAACATGTAGCAACTTTAAGTGCTTACTGTGAAATTAAAGACAAGAGTCTGGAAAAATTCTGTGCTATATAATTCTAATAATATAATGTTCTGCAGAAGGAATAAACTGAGTAATGGAAATAGAAAAAAAAAACAATTCAGCTGTTGCCAGGGGTTCAGGGATGTTAGAGTAGGAGTAAATCCATACATAAAACACAAGGGATTTTTACAGCCACAAAGCACTCTTCTCTAAGCTATAAAACTGCAGATAAGCTTTGTACATTTTTCAAAAATCGTCAAGCACAAATAATGCTCTTAACTATACCCCTTTGTGTTAACATCACTCTTTGTTTACTAACTGCAACAAATATAACACATTCACTGGAGATGTCCCTAATAAGAGAAACTTTGTACAGGGAAGGTGATTATATTGGAACTCGCTGTGCTATCTACTCCAATATTTCTGCACACTTATCAATGGAATATTTATTTAAGACAAAAACAGGATGAATCATGATTTTAACATTTCTATGAAGAGGGATTCTGGAACCACATTTAGCTTATGGTCACAGAAAACTACAATCAAGTGGTTAAGCTGTGGCCTTACCTGAAGCTGTAGGTTCTCTTCCAAATTGTTATGGCTATTAGCAATATTTCCATGTTCCTGTGGAAATCAGGACACTTTGATTCAAGGCTAGCAAGATGGTTTGTTTTTGCCGATTTCAGTATCTGTCCAGTAAACCATCATTTGAAGTTTCTAAACTAGTTAGGTCCAGCCAAGCCAGAAGAAACTCTTTTGATTTAATCAAAATTGACTATTTAGTCTTCATTATATCAAAGTTGACTCTTTAGTGTCAACTTACATCTTAAAAATTCCTTCACTTTTGTCTAATAAATTGACACAACCCCAAAGGAGACATTCTAGTACTTTAACAACATGGTACTGGTGAGAAACAAATGGCTGTCATTAGTACTTGAGAAGACTATGCAAGAGAGTAACATATCAGGGAACAGTAAAGGTGTGCTTTCCAAAGTGATACTCTTTGGGGAGAAAAAGTGAGGTAATTTTTGAGAAAGAGCAAAGTGGGGAGGTGTTGCATTTCTCTTTCTTGCTAGTTGCGCTTTCCTGTGGAAATTCACTATGAATCGTACATGTTTACAGATTTTCTTATATTTGAAAAGTTAAAAATGAATCCTTATAAACCAGGCATGGTCATGATGGCACATACCCTTAATCCCAAGCAGCACCAAGGAATTGTAAACAAGATCAAAAGTTCAAGGCTATCCTCAGCTACTTAGTAAGTTTGAGTCCAGCCTAGGAGACATGAAATCCTGTCTTGAAAACTATCAATGAAAATTCCTATCATCAGCGCTGCTTGTTGACTAAGAGTATTTTGTTTCTAATCTTTAGTTTAAAAATTTAACTTACATACAAAAATTATACATATTTATGAGGTACTTTGCAACCTTTTAGTACATGTGTATATTATGTACTTTCTGAATGAAGATACCCAAATTTATCTCCTGAAATATTAGTCCTTCTTTAGCTTTTAGAAATGTACTCTACTTGATCATTGTCTAGCTTGTAATACTGTATGATAGCACATGAGAGACTCTTGCTTCTATGTAACTCAGTACCTGTGCGTTAACTTTTTTTTCAGCTTTCTAGCCTCTGATAGCCATCAAGCTACTCTTAACTTCTATGTGATCAACTGTTTTTCCCCTTTCATTTTCTAGTGCTTTTTTTTTTTAAGTTCTGTGGTTCTGAGTGGTGGTGAAACCTAAGGCATTTTACATGTTGTGCTACTGCTACATCTCCAGCCCCATTATTTTATTTTATATTTCTAAATTTTGATTGGTGGTCTAACTGTGTTGCCTAGGTTAGATTTGACCTTGTTCCTCCTATTTTTACTTCCCTAGGAAGTATTGTATTCTTTGGAGGTGATTTCACTTAATATATTCCAGTTCCATCCACGAAGTTACATTGATGGGATTTCATAGGCTCTCTTAAAATTTTATTTATTTATTTATTTATTTATTTATTTATTTATTTATTTATTTATCTATCTATCTATCTATCTATCTATCTATCTATCTATTTATTTATTTATTTATGGTTTCCAAGACAGAGTTTCTTTTTTGTAACCCTGGATGTCCTGGAACTCACTCTATAGACCAGGTTGGCCTTGAACTCACAGAGATCTGCCTGCCTCTGACTCCCAAGTCCTGGGATTATCATCTGGATGGTGATGCATATCACCACCACCTGTCCATATGCTTTTTTTTAAATAACTGAATAGTATTCTACTGTATATCAGCATCACGTTTTTTATGCTTTGTTTAGTTGGTTGACTTCAAGGCTGTTAACCTTTCTCTGTGATCCTGAATAGTACTGCAATGAACAGAACCTGATTAACGTGCTGATTTGATTTCTGTTGGCTAATATGGTAATATGATTTAATTTTTGTTGTTGTTGTTGTTGTTGAACTTTCATATAGATTTACATTATGGTTGTGCTAATTTAAATCCTAACAATAGTACCTTAAGTTTGTTTTCCCGTATATGCTCACCAGAATTTGTTGTCATTTGCATTTTAATATTGTTAACAAACTGCAATGTCCCACTGACTAGTGTTTTTATACTCATGTGCTTTTATGACTTACCTATCTTCATATTATTATAATTTATTCATCTTTACTTCTGTGAAATGTTAATATTATACTATTGTTTAATTTTATCAAATGTACATAATGGTATTGGGGTTATTTGTAGATATTTTTGGCAATTTAAAATAGGGTAGCACTAAACATTCTTTGGTGTATCTCCTGATAAACTGTGCTAGAATTTCTCTTGAGTATGTTCTTCAGGGTGGAATTGTTGGGTTTTAAAATATGTAGTATTCAACTTTAGAAGAAAATGCCCAAATATTTTAAAAATAGTTGCACACATTTGTATTCTAGACAAAAATATCATTTGCCATTGATAAATAACTCCATGAAATGTTGACATTATGAAGTTTTTTTTTCTGATTTCTTCATCAGATGTTTATATGTCAGTGTATTCTCAATTGCAATGTATGCTCTCATACTTGAACAGTTCTTGAGATCAATGTCTTCCTCTAACTTTCATGCTTCTCTTATAAGAATGTTTGTTTCTTTGTTTGTCCCATTTGGTTGGTTTTTGTTTGTTTGTTAGTTTGTCTTTTAGAGACAGGGTTTCTCTGTTGTAACTCTGGCTGTCCTGGAACTCACTCTAGAGACCGGACTGGTCTCGAACTCACAAAGATCCTTCTACCTCTGCCTCCCGCTTGCTGGGATTAAAGGCATGTGCCACCACCACCCGGATTTTTTCTTGTTCATAATTCTACATGTCAACAGCATGATTTCATATGGCATATTAAATATTTTCACTCACATTTACCATTTCATTTATTCTAAACAACTTCTTATATCCAAGATTTCCTTAATTAAGCCTTATATAATGCTTCCCAAGGTTTTTCTTTATCTCAGAAGATCTTTAGTTCACTTATTTTCTTATTTTCAGAAATTATTTTCAATTTAAAATAATAGATATTTTCTCTCATGATTTTGAAAATATTATTGCACTGTAATCTGTTGCTAAGTCCACTTCTCGGCTAATTGCCATTGCTTTGCTCTGTGATGGTTTAAAGACATCCATTTTGTTTTTGTTATTCTGAAATTCCACTATAATATGTATAGATACTGACCTGCTTTATACTGTTTTGAGATTTTTGAAGTGTACTGTTTGTCAGGTCTCAAAAATGCATATTTTCTCTTTCTATTCTGTGTCTTCTTTCTTTAAGAGACTTCAATTGCTAAATCCGTGCTCTGCTTTCTCATTCTCACCCCAATGTCTCCAACTCTAATACTTTCAAGCAGTCTCTCTGATGTAATGAGTGTATCTATTAATAAAGAATATCTCTTCAATCTTGTTTAATCTGCTGTTTAACCCTTATTATTGGAATAAGACATTAAAATATTTTTCTATGACTTGAAGTAGTCTTTTTTCTTTTTCAAGTTCCTGACCAATTCTTATATCTCTCACTGACTAGTAATTTTATTAACTATTTCCTCCTTAAATATGTCATAAACAGTGAGTTTGCCATATAAATATGAGCACCTTGGATACTTTATCATGGCAGATGGTAGATTCTCAGAATATGTAGTATTGTCACGTGTAGTTGATTTTCTTCCAAAGTAAGTAAATATCTTCTCTGCACCCAAGACAAAAACATTTTAAAAAAGAAACCGTAGCCTCTTTCAGTCATACAGAATTTACCCAAATATCCTGTTTTATCTCCTGTAACATGTAGAATAGTGGGAAGGATGAGAAACAGTAGATATAAATGTGCAACTGACTTTCCCACAGAGTAATTCTGACTTTCTATTTGCTGGCAGCTGACCTGCAGAAAGTTAGCTTACTGAACTGTTTTATTCTTTTTGAACCTTAGTATGCTTTCGTTGTTTCACTGGGACACAATTGTGTTTAAAATATTACATTGTTATAATTTATTTACAGCATAGATCCACTTTAGTAGGGAACTCTTAATTTATAGTCATCATATGTACCAAAGTAGAATTTATATTAAAATTCTGGGTGCTTTAAATTTATGTGTTTACAACAACTCATAAATAAGCTAGCTACATTGTCTTGGTAATTGCCAGAGTTTATTTTTTAGTAATAGGTATACATATGTCAGAACAAGTTTAATATTATGTCATACATATAAAGATGAGGGGGAGAATAAAATTGAGCTTCTCTTTATACCACTAAAACATGTCTGTAATTATATTTAGACATTCTCTTTGTTAGTACTATAATTTAATAGTATAGAATCTACGACAAAGATTACATAACTCTTGTGTATATTTATTGACTCATTTTCTATGAATGTTCCTTTGTACTAGATGGTAGTAATAGATAATTATACAATACATTTATAGCTTCTTCTAGCCAATTACAAGGATACTCCACACATAAACCTAAATAACTGTGATATACAGCTGAATCTGTATAACTGCTGTTAGTGCAAGTGTAAGATGATCAGGGTGTCAATTTGATAACAAAAGAATTTAACCATTACTGATGGAAAGTAATAGTGTATTCACGTATGCTTTCTTTTCCAAAAATTTGGTAAGATGCTTTTACTGATTTTTAAATAAAATGTTTTCCTTCTATTCTTCTTAAATAAAACTGTCTAGTCTTCTAAAACAAATTTTATATGTTTCTTTCAGTAGTTGTCATATTTGTTTTTAATGCTTACCTTAACAATCAATAAGTCTTTAGTGAATAAGAACATAATTTTGAATTAAGTTTATTATAAATTTCCTCTGGCAAACAGTACAATGAAGCCTAAAATATAATGTGCCCATACCTTCAACAATGATACCTTTTTACATTACATTAAATTCTTCTTATTTTTATGTACTTTGAACATTGATATCATTATGGATGACTTCAAAGGAGGATTGGAACAGAAATTGGAAAGTGCCCTTGTTAATCCCACATAATAAGAATGTACATTACCAATGAGCTACACTTATTTTCACATTTTAAGAGTTAAGTTAAGGTCTTAAAATGTTCTTTGGGTTGATATGAATCTTGCGATCCTCTTCCTCCAGCTTCTAGAATAGCTTGGACTAGACACATGTAACAAAGCAGCTAGGTCATATTTGAAAGCTACAGATGGCCAGAGAAAAAGACAAGCTTGGAATGGAAATTCCTGCTTTTTACATCACAGAATCACATTCTCTATCCCAAGTTCGCTTTCCCTGCTTTAATTTCTATGATCATTGCCAGTATCTGCACAACCACTTAGAGAAAATCTTCAAAAGAAAATATTGATCAAACCATCTTAGAAGAATATTTAACAAGAATTGCATAGAAAAGAGTAGGAATGGTCAAGATAAAGGAAAATATGTTTTCAATGGCTGTGCAGTCACATGGCCTGGTTTATTTGAAACAGATTTTGAAACATTGTTTGAAAGAATATTGAAGGATTGAGGTCACAACATGGTTGGTAAAATTCTTGGTGCACAAGTATGAGCACCTGAACTCAATATCCATAATTAATGTAAAAAGTTGAGCATGGTAACACACACTTCTAATCCCAGTATTGTATAGATGGAAAGAAAAGGATTCCAGGCCCTTGATAGTCAGCTATTTGGAGTCCAGTTGTTGTGCTCCAGGTTCAGTGAGAGACCCTATTTGAAAAAAAAATAAGTTTGACACTTTTCTAGCTTCATAGCAAAAAAACAAGTTTTATTTTAAAGTGTCATAATGAAAGCTTACTAATGTGTATGCTAATCAACATAAAAGAAATAGTAGTAATGGAAATAGAAAGGAAAATGTGATATAACACAACATTCTACCATTTGGGGAAATGTGTTAAATAACAAATAAAAGTTACTTTTATTTAAACCAATAGAATGGAGAGCAATTAATGAAACATCTGATGTTGACTTGTGGCCTCTCTATAGATGAACACACACACTCAAATAAACAAAAGTTTATTGACTAAAAGATGAAATTGGCAAATATATGAAGCTCTAGCTAAGCTGTGGAACAGATGATGCCCAGAATTCTTTAGAATTTACTTTGGACACAGACACATATTACTCAGGAGATTCAAATTTGAGCTTAGAAATTTATATCTTCCTACAACAAAGGCAGATTCAAGGGACAAGCACAGTGAGAGTGGTTATGTGTGAGGTACTTGGAAGGATAGGATATTTTACCATTAAATGAGAGAATTTATGTTAAAAGTTGAGTTTTGATCAGGATGAGGCAATAGGGATGGAGAAATAAAGGGGGAAAACAAAACATCATTGAAGATGACATGATAGATGAAGGAGTTTATGGACATGGAAGTTATAGAAGATAATGAAGTATTGACAACCATTCAGTGAGTGCCAATGATTGAAAACAAATGGGTACCTGATTAATTGATGTCAACACTGTGACTACTAGGCATTTGGTAAGTTTCAAATTGTACATTGTTAATAAACTGCATTTGTAAATTAATGTCACTTCTTTGTTTGTTTAACATCTCTACTAGAAAATTTGTGATCACACCTATAGTTTGAATGCCAATTTTATTATTTTTCTATCATCAATAGGGATGTTTTATATGTTTGATAACATTATATATTGATATCGTTATCTGAATAGTTCATTTTAATATGCTTTTATTACATCTTAAAGATGACTATAAAATCAATGTGCTAATATCACTGTTAACATAATTGTGATGTAATTGAGATTATTACCTATACCAAAACAGATTAGTGTTTCCTCATTGAGTGCACATATGATCATTTACTATCAAAAACACAAGGTCATAGGTAGCTTCATTTAGGAACCAGGTATTTTTTTGATTTTTGATCCTCATCTCTTTACAACATTAAGTAAAAGGATGCTTTCTCCAGTTTTATGATAAAATCCCAGAATTTGACAGAGGTTTGGTAACTTGTGCCTTTGAGAACAATATCTTTGGTAGTCAGGTTTTGTTGTTTCTGAGACAATATACCCGAGAAACAACTTAAAAGAAGAACATAAAATATATATTTTTTGGCTCATTTTCTTATAAGTTTCATTCTATGGCTACCTAGCATCATTGCTAAGGGACAATGATGATGTAGAGAACTTACTGAGGAGCCTGTTCACCTCATGGAAAATAGCAATCAGAGTGAGAAAGAGACAGAGATAAAGAGACACCTGGGACATACCCCATAGTGAGCTAAACTGTGCCCCTAATCTTAATTCCTGCCACCTCACAATAACATAATCAAAGTATAAACCCAACAGTAAATTAATCTATGACAAGATAAGAGCTATTATGATGTAATCACCACTCAGTGATTTAATCCACCCATTAGGTTTAAGTCCTCAACACAGGAATCTCTTGTCAGAGCACTTTGTATGCTTTACAGTATATTGGACTAATTTGCTCCTCCCTCTTACATGGACAAAAGGCTAGAGGGAGTGTAGTTATCTAATTATTTTTGTCCAAGGTCAGATAGCACACTGTAAAAGTACTTTCCTTTAAAGAACAGGCCTTTGTTATGGTGAACCCTGTGGTTTTATTTTGAAATGGTTAGTTAAACTATGAGACCTTTCTCTTTGATCTAGCAAAAGAACCCAACAGCACTTTTCAAGATGAAACCCATGAAAGTGTGGGGATATCTGTAATATTGGATTCCCAGGGTTGTGTAATTCTCAAAATGTTCACAAGCTGACTTTATAAATTCTGGATATGTGTATGCTTTCTGTTTCAAAAAGTGATTCAGATAATGTAACCAAGAGAACAGAGGGCAAAGTGGAGAGCTTTGAAAATTATTCCCAAGCCTTTCAGATAATCAAGAGATTCACCTACTGGTCAGCTTCATTTCAGAACTGCTGAGAACTATCACCTTTTTGACCTGACACTTAGTCTTTTCCCCCTCCCTTTTTTTAAAAACAAGGATGTCTATAGCTGCTGTCTGATTCTGACCTAATCATTTCATGTTGGCTGGGTTTCACAGTTTCACAGGTAAAAATGTGAAAAGTAATTATGCTCCAGGACCTATGCTTCATGAATTATATCCTATCATATACATTTCTCATCTTGGACCTGATTTAGATTTTCATCTGATTCTGGGGATGGCATTAGGACTTCATGTATGTTAGGCAAGTGATTTGCCATTGAGCTACCACAGTATTTCACAGTTTAGATTTCTTGTTAATTTTTTTTGTTTTGTTTATTTTTCTTCTATTTTCCCCTTTTATTGAATATAGATTCTGTTCTCATACAATACATCCTGATTACAGTTTCCCCTCCCTCTATGCCTCCCAGTTCCTTCCTACCTCCCCTCCCATCTGGATCCACTCCCTTTCTGTCTATCATTAGAAAAGAACAGGCTTCTAAGAGATAACAACAAAACATAACAAAATAAAACACCATAAGGTAAAACAAAAGCCATCACATTGAAGTTGGACACAGCAAACCAATAGAAGGGAAAAAAGTCCAAGAGAAGACACAAGAATCAGAGACCCACTCATTTATACACTCAGGAGTCCAATAAAAATTCTAAATAGAAAGCTATAATATACATGTAAAGGACTTTGTGTAGACCAGTGAAGGCCTGTATTGCTGCTTCAGTCTCTGTGAGTTCATATAAACTTTGATCAAGTTGATTCAGAGAGCCTTGTTCTCCTGGTATCCTGCATCCCCTCTGGCTCTAACACTCTGTCTTTCTCCTTTTCTTTGGAGTTCCCTGAGCTCTGAGGGGAGGGATTTGATGGAAATATTCCATTTAGAGCTGAGTATTCCAACGTCTCTCACTCTGAATAATGTCTGGCTGTGAGTCTCTGTATTTTTTTTCCATCTACTCTAGGAAGAAGCTTTTCCAAAGATGTCTGAATAAGGTACTGATGTATGAGTACAGCAGAATGTCCTTAGGAATAATTTTATTGTTACTTTTATTAAAAGAGTAATCATATTGGGGTTTTAAAAGATAATTTAATTTAAGAGATAAAATTTAGCTGATGCTGCTGTGGAGTGAGGAATTTAGGTACTTGTAGAGGGTTAAATATTTTGTATGTCAAAGGAACATGAGTCTTCCATGACCAGAAGACACCTTGTGGTTACTATTCTATAGTTTCCACAATGTCAGTGTTTAGTTCTTTATTCTTTTCTACCTGTCTGTCAATAGTTTCAAAATAATTTCTTGTAGGGGGACTGAGAAAAAAGAATCTGGCATTTCCATACTGGATCTAAACTCCATCAAGATTTATATGGGGTAATTCAACAAAGTTATATTCTCATATGACCTGAGAATAGAGTCAAATATATAATTCACCAGCATTTTCAGATCTTGCACTGAAAGGGAACATGAATAGTATACTTTTGTTTCAATATAGTTTTGTATTTTAGTTTTAAAATTTGATTCTGAACTTACATTACTTCCTTAAACTGATAGAAAGTGAAGCTAGGCAGTCTGTTTATGAAGAGGGTAGTGCATGTCATCAGAAATTAAACTACCAATCCCAGCAAAAGAAATGAATTCCCTCACACTTCCCCAGAAAATGGAGTGAGTATTCTATGTTTATCTATTTACAACTCACTGTTGGTACTTGTCTTATTTGCTTAACCACTCTGCCCTGCCTCTTTTTTAAGATTGAAGAATAAATGATATATGTGAAAATGAAATTAAGACATTAATATATTAAATTGAATGTATTTCTAAATATTTAGCAACTGTTTTTATAATTTGGTAAAATTCAATAAAGAATGTTCTATATTTTATTTTTAAGATTTTATTTTTCACTTTGGCAATTATTCATTCTATAAGCTAATTGGTTTAATTTGATCACCTCTAATGGTCTTTGATCATCTTTAACCCTACTACCATACTCTTCTTTACTCTTATTGCTCACCCAGCTCTATCTCTAATATTGCCTCCTACTTTCCTGTATTATCTCTATTGTTTTATTTTTTTCAATTAGTATTGTTACATACATATAAATATATAAATACAGCCTACTGAGTTCATTTAGCATTGTTAATATGTGTATATGTTTAGGGCTAGCCACTTGGTGTTGAATTACCAGTTAGTGGCCTCATCCCTTGACAAGATTCATTCTCTCCCCAGGAGTTAATTACCTTAGCTCTTCATCCAGGCATGGACCTTATGAGATTTCCACCAATCCTTCTTGGTGTGACAACTGGTATTGTCATTGACCAGGTCTTGTTTAGGCAGCCCTGTTTTTGAGACTTCATGGGGAATCTTTTCCTATCATGTCTAAGAGACTCACTCTTACAGAAGACATCATGGTTCTTTGGTTCTTACACTTTCTGCTCCTCTTCTATGGGATTTCTTATCTCTCAGGGGAGTGATTTGATGATGAATGATGAATGTGGATTCAAGTGATGGAACTCACAGTCAGATGTGGTACAATAAATTTACTTCTGTTCATATTGAAACTGTTTGATGAAATAGATGGAGCACTGACTCTTCATTGGTGATAGGGAACATTCAAGATGATTTTATTAAGCATCATATAGTTTGAAATTGCTTATTACAATGATCCATCTATAATGGCTGCATTGGGATGAAGTAATAACACACCAGTAAGAGGATACATATTGTTTTGGAGAAAAAAAGAGAGGCTTATTCTTATTCTTATGGCTAGGGTATTACTCAACAATTAATATTAATATAATATAATTATATAATTATTAATATGTAATATATAATATATATATTATATACATAATATATATATTATATATATTATACAATTAATGTAATTCCTCCTGGTGGAAGCCAACTGCCGAGGAGGGGGGAGATGCGTTGAGCAGACCTCTGGGACCCACCCCAGCCAGAGCTCCTTCCAGATGATAGACCTGGTTTTCAATAATACTGGGCTGCCAGTTTCACTCAGCCTTGGTTTGGGGCTCTCAGTCGCAGGAGGGAAAGCAAGCAAAAATCAGCAAGGAAAGAAAAGGGTTAATTAAGAGATAACAGCGATCCTCGTCCTGTAAGTGTAATATAAAGTAACTCCTGTGACCTTGCTGAGGCAGGAGAGAGAAGAGGGGCTGTGACTACTGCTACTGATAAGGCACAAGGCCAAGGGCTCTCAGTTCCCTCTGCTTGATGGTGGAGCACACCCACTCCTGAGACAACAGACAACCTTTCTTGTGTAAAAATCACTCAAATGGTATTTTAAAATGTTTTGAGGTTTACAGGTCTGAGGTGTCAAAGCCTAAGTAAATGGTAAGAGTCTAAAAAAGTAATCTAAAATGTATAGCTAAATCCTGGCTGTAAAGTTCTGATAAACTGATTTTTCTATTGACAGACACAAGTGGTTCCAGTTTTACTTCCAATACCATTGTTAAAAGCTAAAGGTTGTACTTTATTAACTCTGGCCCCCAGATGGAAAAATGTTTTCTTTCACAGGAAACTGACATGCTGCCTTAAAGCTCCAGATCCTCTGGTGTGTGTTTTGTGTTCATTTGAATATCACTGTCTTGAATGTTAGCTTGCCAGATCTGAGGCAAGTTTACTTGGAAATGGGTCTTGCTGGAAACTTAGGGGAGAGACTTGGAGCAGCTTCCTCTGCTCGCCATAATGCTAAAATAATTTCTGCCACTGAAACAGACAATTTGTAAAAAGCAACAAGTTATCTCTGAAAAAGTCCTAAGGTTTCTCTGTTCTTCCAGGCCTGATTTTCTGTCTCTAAAGATTTCTCTATCTGTATGTGAAATTATACTTTTATTTTAAGTCATCAGGATAAAGATTCACTTTGTGGTTCAAGTCAATGTTCAGAATCATAACAGGCCAAAAAGAACTGGTCCTAAGCGTGGGGCCAGGAGGGAGGGGACCACACCAACCAGAGAAGGACGACAACCCCTTGTGAAAGATGAGTGGGCTGCTTCACAGATGTACAAATGGGATGTTGGACAGAGGCGAATTTCACAGGGTGTGTGGAATCTTTCCCATTTCTAGGGCAATAGAAGAAGCAACTGGCTTTACATTTGGGAGGGGCGATCTTGGGAGACCCGGAGACCTTGTCCCAGGGGAGCGGGAGGGAACAGCTCAGTTGGTTCAGGTCTCAGGGGCATCCCATGTTCTACCCTTCACAGCAGGCTCCCTGGCAGAAGATAAGTGGGTTCCTGGAGGCTGAGGGAGGTGAAAAGCAGATGGGCCTGGGGAGATCATCCTGTTCCCTCCTTCCTCCTGCCGGCCCTGGAACTAGGGGCAGGGACTTGGCCTGGGCTTAGCTTCCTCGGGGGCTCTGTGGCTGCCTTGGGTTTGCGTGGGATGACAGGATGGCACACTCGGTGTGTAAAGGAATGCACACAGGGGTGGAGAGCCGGCACAGAGCAGGTACTCTGCACTCCTTTAGAGAGCCCGAGGAGAAGGCAAAGGGTCAGGAGGGTAGACTAGCGGGAAGGTTAACTCATCACAGTGGTCCTTGCATAACTGAGGCCTCAATACCAACCCTCTTGAAAATGTGTTTCAAAGATGTGTTTTCTGGTGTAAATCTAGTAATATATATATATATATATATATATATATATATATATATATATATATGTATATATTTAAGATAGATTTTTGTATGGTGTTTTTGTATGCTAAAATAAGGTTTATAAAGTTAGGATTTAAAAAAAAGTGTTTAATAAGATATCAAAAACTATATCTCTGTGTATTCTTATACAGGACTACATCTTTTGCTGATAGTCATCTTTTTCAGTTTAAGAACAAAGTGTTTAAAATAAAACAAATAAAAATAACTGAAGTTTGTTTGTAAAAGAACCTATAGTTTTAAAATTAAGGGGCCATGAGATATCTAAGCTCTAGTGTAACAGCTGGCTTAGGCCTAAAAGACAGAATGCTGCTGAAAAAAAAAAATGTGTGCTTTACAGTATAGGTAAGGTTTTGTTAACATAGAGATACTTAGAGACAATATAAGAGATACTTAACATAGATGGCCCTCACCCCTCAGAGATCTGCTGATTATAGCTTTTAATTAGAGTTACAAGTAGAAACCCCAGATCCTAACAGTGACCCCAACACCTCCAGAGAAGACAGACAGGGACAGAACGACCTCATCTGGATTGTGGTAATGCACCACTGGGCAAAACTGCCCAATACCTCACCTGCCATGGATCTGCCTAACCATGGGGAAAATAAGACATTAGAGAGTAGATCACTCTGCTCTGGCCGGACAGAGGGGAGGCCAATCCCTCTGAGTCTTTCCCACATAAAGGTACCGACTGGCCTGGCAACTGAAGACTATCATCGCCTTGAGACCTCTGTTCCCCATAAGGTCAGGGAGAACACACAGAGTGAGGGGTCATTTGTCTAGGTATGGGTAAGTCTCTGTCATTTTAATTGAATTATACTTTTTGCTATAATTTAGTATTCCCAGATCTCTGGTGGTATTGATGGCTAACTGTAATTCTGTTAGTTTAACAGCAATAGACAACCAGTTCCTCCCTCTGAGGCCACTAGAGTCCGTTTCTGAATAAGACAAACAGGATTGTCTTGCTAACAGGCTCCCTGTTAAAAGATAAATAAGTTTTTGATGTAACTTACACTATCCCTTCATTTAAAAAGAAAATCTGTTTAAAGAGACTGCTCTCAGTAATAACAACTCACGTCTCCAGTAGACATTCAGATTAAAAGAAAGTTTAAGGTCTAGGAAAAAATATATATATTAGTGTTTATATGAAAGCCTAAGTAAGTTGTGAAGGTCTGAGAAAGTGATTTTAGGTGATAAGGTAGTTTGAGATAAAAGTTAAAAGATATAAGAGAGCAATGTAAACTTTAAAGGTTCAGAGTTATAACATTAACATCCTGAATACATGTTCTGATGAGCTGGTATATTTGTTTTTATCCGGATTGTTCCAGGTCTAGAGGCTTGCTTGGCTTCCCCTTTCTCTTCTGGATATATATAAAATCATACTTCATTGCCAAAGGAAGCCAAAAATCAGTCTCTACATTTAAAAATGACAGATTTTGTCTTAGTGGTGTATTCTGTGTTGTATAAATCATGGCCCACTTTAAAGTCCCTAAGAACATATGTTTTAAGTGCCTAAATAGGCTCGAGTCTGAGGTGATTCTCATTGGTTGTTTAACAAACACTTAGCTGTTCTTCCTACAATGTGAATTATAATGATAAAAGATCCAAATGTAAGCTTCTATAAACTTTAACTTCTGCCTCTAGTTTTTATCCATCTCAACAGATCACCACTTGGCTAACAGACACCATCCAAGAATCAAACTGCTTCAACTACTATGAGTTCTGGACTTGCTGAAAGCTGATGGCCTGTCCAGCTAATGTGACCACCCCTGCCCACTCTGCTGGATCACCGAACCAGATATACCCGACTGCTTAACCCCATCCCCCAGCCTGTTTGGGGCCCTTGAGAAGGATGTCCCCTCTCAGCAGGAAGCAGTCTAAGAGAATACAATGTCCCATTTCCTCAGGCTGAACTTTTAGTCAAAAGAAAAACTCCCTGGGACTAGGGACATGGTGTGTATAGTGCCTATTGGCACACCAAAACATTACCTGTTGAGGCCAGATAGACTCAGATCCATTAAGCTGACAATATGATATTGAACCCCCTTATTATGAGGGACTAGCCTTTAACTCTTCAATCTCAGAGACTACCAACTCCTCAGAATGCTGATGGCAGCAGAAAGCCAAACTGACCCTACAGTCAGTCAGTGGCCAAGGGCTATGTATAGGAACTGTCCCTTCCTCCTACCAGCATCTCTGTCTCTATAGTGTCACCTAACCTTCAGATAACCCAGATTCTTATATTTTACCCCTCAACGATGGGTGGTGGGCTTGCTCTATAGGACTAACTCCCTGTGTACATTCCAAAGTGCTTAATCAGAGTTAAGATTATTGTGTATTGGTTCAATTGATCCCTCGCCTTATCTACCATCCTTATGATGAACTCCTAGACAGATGACAAGGGATTCCACTTAGAACAAACAGGGAGACCTTAACAGTTCTCCTGTCACTCCTATTAGGGGTTGGGGCATCAGGAGTTGCCACAGGAACCGTCTCCCTATTTCTACAGGATCAACAGTACCCAAGTCTGCGAGCTGGCATTGATATAGACATAGAAAGAATATTTCCCACTTGCAAGAGTCATTAACCTCACTCTCAGAGGTTGTGCTACAGAACAGGAGAGGTTTGGATTTACTTTTTCTCCAACAAGGAGGACTTTGCACTGCTTTAGGTGGGGAATGCTGTTTTTATATAGATCACTCTGGAGTAGTCAAAAGACTCCATGGCCAAAATCAGAGAAGGACTTGCAAAAAGAAAGCGAGAACAAGAACAAAATCAGAGCTGGTTTGAATCCTGGTTCAATTCATCTCCATGGATGACAACTTTAATATCTACACTACTGGGACCCTTGATAATATTATTGTTGGCTCTAACATTTGGACCGACATTATACACAAACTAATAACTTTTGTTAGAGAAAGAATCAGTGCTGTACAGATTATGGTTCTCAGACTACAGTACCAATTTCTTAAAAATCCTCCGGGGGATGACTATGAACTAATTAATGCTAGTGATCAGGAGCTAGAAACAGCTGTTCCATGATTGGAACAGTTACAAGTAGAAGGGGGAATGTAAGGACAAGAACAAAGCAGCCAAACTTTAGTCAGGCTTCTAAGAGCACCAAAACTCTGTAGGCCCAAGTCAGGGGCAAGGTAACTCAAAACAGTTTCCGGAACTGAGATAAAAAAGACAGTTTCTGGGACACAAACAAAATATGGACAGCTGACTGACGGCCTTGGGCTAGGAGTTTCCCCCACCCACATTGACTAAAACACTGAGCTTGCATTTTCTAGGAGCCCGCAACCTTGTTGTATGCCATCACCAATCAGTTTGAGTGTCCATACCCACATGACTGTGTAGCCAATAGAATGTGCCTGGTACTCTGTTGCTGAGCTCTGCCTTTGAAAAACATAAAGCATGCTCAGAGTGTGCTGATGGTTACTCCCACCTGCCTCACTTGAGGAATCTGTGTGAGCGGACCCCAACGCGTTGGAAATAAACCTCCTGCTTTTGCATCAATCTCAAGTCCTGGTGATTTCTCGGGGTCTCCTTCTGTCTGGCCTAACAGATTATGCTAGTAGTAGATTTTAAAATGGACTATAGCCAAGACCTTCATTAGTTCCCAGTTGTTATTAATGTGTGTTTTTCCTGATTTTGAAATCTTTTTGTTTGCAACAAAAATACATTAAATTCATTCCTACTTACTCCTCCTAGCATCTTGATCATGACAAATTCCACACCAGTATAATACTTTCTTATGAACATTTCCAGGCCAATTTACATAACAAATGAATTTATGTAAAAATTAAAAACGCAGGCACTAAAATTCAGATCAAGTTTCCATAGTCAGACAAGTTCATTTTGTGCAAGATGAATTTTGCAGATCACACAGTTACTTGAGCATAGGCTTTAAGATGTGTGTGTTGTGTGTGTGTGTGTGTGTGTGTGTGTTTTATATAAGTAAGAAGCTGGGATAGGAGTCTCTAAGGTTAGGTGAGAAATATCTTATGCATATTGCAATCTTTTCACTTTTGGTTACAAGAAAATAACTAGGGTTAGTGTCCATTTCAGAGTATCCCCCTCTGCTGGTAAAAATCAGCACCCTTTGTGTGTGACTCTCTCTCTCTCTCTCTCTCTCTCTGTGTTTGTGTGTGTGTGTGTGTGTATGTATTCCTATAATATGTAGAGCAATCTTGAGTATCTTGTGACTTAAAGAAATGTTCATGTGTATATTGTTTTTAAATTCTATCAAAAAGAAAAAAAAAATTAAATAGCTTGAAGCTAGCAATTGTAAGAATTAAACTTACACTGAGTGGATGGATTATAATATAAACTATAAATATATCCAGCATTATTTCAACTTGCAAAATAACTTACTTCCGCTGCCATAGAGCTTTTCCTTATCACTACTTTCAAGTGTTTGCTTTAGTGAAGTGCAGGCTGCTGCTGATTTTCTGCTTGTGTAAATAGTAAATGCCGAGGTGTCGCCTTCGTGTTGGCAGAGTGATCAATCACAGGCTTACCTTGCAGAGGGTCTTCCCCTACTTGGTGACAGGACACATATCTTTGAATGCATATTGCTTTGAAAACATTCAAGGCTGACCTCTACAATACCAGAAATATGCTAATAAAGGTTCCTATATTCTCCTCCATTCTCTTTCACTTCCCTTCCTCCAAAGAAAATGCACAGATCATACAAAGCAGCAACCTTAATACTCAGTTTTAAAGACAGGAAAAGTCATGACTGGTTTTATATTTAAGTGCTGAACAGAACCACTTCTTTGTCTGTTTCAGGGGGAGTTTTCATTACACCTTTATTAATTGTAGTTTTATGTCCGCCACTAAGCTTCTGGTATTCTAATCACACATTGATTCTCAGATTATCTGATGAAAATAATTATGTTTACATGCTATTTTATATTATGTCTAAAGATTATGCCCTCTACCACATCTGCTATAAACTTCTCTATCCTCTCCTCCAATAACTACTCTTTCTTCAAATCAATTATCAAATGCCTCTCCTCAGTGTGAACTGCTTCTGAAGTCACTGTGAACACTTGTTTCACATTAGTATTTCCACAGAACACAATGGTTATCATGTAAATATTATGGCTTTCTCAATTTATATTCATCAGTTAATGTCTCCTGAATTCATTTCCTGGATCTGTTAGTCTTTCCCTGAGCAAACATACTACATTCTTTTCTATCTCATTTAGTCCTATGCCTAGGATGGAAATGAAATTGATAATAGTCAGCAATAGACATTGAATACATTTCAATATATCCCATTTTCACAATTAGTGAGTCTAACATAGTTTTAAAGAGTGGGCTTGGATTTTGACTGTCCCATATTCAAGTCATAGCCTTTCTACATAGTTGCCTTGTGATGTTAAGCAAGTTTTCCTTAGTATCTGTGATTATTCTTATGAAAACTGTAGTTGTTCACAGTAAATGCCCAATGGAGGAATTCAGATGATTTGATGAGAAAATATATATGCACACCATAATGTACCTGATATATACTAATCAACTTTTCTCTTTATTTTTTATTCACCATCATCCAGTTGATAACAGCAAATTTCTATGCAAATGATAGGAGGGAGGGATTTTAAGTTTTGCCATAAACCTCAAGTTCCAATCTAAACCAGAAAAAAATACATTGAGGACATATTCATGGTACATACATCCATTTTGATCCATGAACAAAAAAGGCTTTTACATTCATTTTCAAATACAAATAAATCTGAGGTTTCTCTGAAATTACAGAGTGAAGGGAAGGATATGTTACATTAAAAACCTTGCATAAAGACTCTAACCACATTCCTTGGTCAATTTCAGAATAAATTATTATAATTATACCTGGGAGCATTTCATTTTCAAGAGTTCTGCAGTAGTATTTTTTTTTCTTCTTTCCATATGCATATACCCATGAATAACAAAACCAAGCAGAAGTCTCTTGTTACTTTAAGAATTATTTCAAGACTGTCTTGTCTTGCTGCTAAAACTATAATCACACTTTCCACTCTTCACAGTATTACTCAGCAAATAATATCATTTTGTATAAAATCGTTGTCCTTGAAGGTAGGTTATTATGAGAGCAGATCCTGGCTTTCCGAGGCAGATGACTTTCCTGAGATGGGCTGTTAGATCTTTGACTGCTGGCTTTGTTCTTTTCTTGTCACAGTTTTCAAAGAGAGAAATATCTGCAACTTATTTGACAGAGCTCCTGATGCATTTTAAAAATGTTTCCTATCTAGTTGATGAAAAACAACATTTAAAAAGTTATTTGAGGTTGTGGGTTGTGAACAGACTTAAGAATACCCTAAGTTTTTCTAATACAACCTAATGAACTTTGCACTCTGGCATTCAAAATGTAAGCTTATAAAAATTCATATTTTAGTGAGCAAATCAGTTTAAACAAAATAACAAAGTATGAAAAGTACAATTTGAATGAACTTGAACATGAATTTTGCACAGAAGCAGTGTATCTTGCAATTTCTCAGCATGTATGTATTTGTTATTGCTTTGTTTTAAAAGACTTTGTGATATTCAGGGAGGAAGTTTATTTTTCAGATATCAATCTTATTATTTACTTTTGATTAAGAATCATATACACAGATAAATGTCTCTCAAACAAAATGAACTCAGTGGCTAATTTAGAGCTATTTTGTTTCTACAGGGCAATGAGAGAGAATTAGGTAAGTTAGTTCTTGGCATATGAGGACAGCAGAGAAATACTGTGCTATTGTCTCCTGTATATGTTTGGAACAAAGGACACTAGACATAAGACATAATAGGTATCCAATAAGTATTGGTTGAGTGAATGAACATTTATTGAATTAGAAAAGCCATTATAGGATAGTAGCATAACATTTGTAAAATAAAGGGGTTATATTGTGGGAAAAGCAGCAATAACTCAACTGTTCAAAAGTGATAGTGAATTTCTTATATTTATTTTGATCCAGTTCTTTCCACTTCTAGAAAACCAAACTTATCACATTTTATGTGGATTCTCCCACAATATCTCTGATGTCTTCCAGTTTTTCATTTATCATTTCTTCCTTTATCATTTTTGTTTTCTTATTTCCATCATCTATCTTCCTTATCATTACAATTATTTCCTAAATGCTTGAAATCTACTTAAGATATTTCAACTTAAAAATGCATCTTCATTTGATTCTATTCCCAGATCTCAGAAAAGACACCTTCTGAGATCCCGCTGAGTCAGGTGATGATATGCTTTTGTGCTGTGCCAGTAAAATAGAATATTATTGATGTTTTATGGAACTGTGAGACATGTAGAATATAACCTTTACAGTGTGAATTGTAGAGCTGTATTTAAGGGATGGCTCCAAAGACGGAAGTGCCTAATAGATACTCAGTGAATATAAAATATGTGAGTTCAGGGAATATGTTTTTCATCATGTCAGATTTACAAGCGATACTAGGTAAATTATGTATGGAAAAGCCAAATAAGTGGCATTATTCACTTACTTACTTATTTGGGGGAGTGTAGAGTATTGAATTCAGGGACATAGTGATGTTACTTTTGTAGAAGTTTATTTTTAGTTGTGTTTAAAATATTTTGTGCACTGTTGGAAAAAGGAATACATAATTTTTGGCATTTTGTATTCTTTGTAGATGTTGGATTTCTATGGGGGATGTTTGATTGCTCATGATCTGTATCTGAGGAGTTCTGAATGAATGAAAACAACTGAGCTGAGACGCTTGGTGTCTCCCACTGTCCAGTATGGCACTTGTCATGACAGTGGTTCCCTTTGCTGAGGTCTTGCACGGCTTGCAATTGTAAAATTATGCGTCCATGTCCTCTGGTGAGATGCCACAGCAACATACTACTACATTTCTCCCTCTTACAGATTCTGCACATCTATTGCTTGAGGGAGGGATATCTAATTTTGAAATAATCTTATTGTGATGTTTCTTCTTTTAATATAAAACACAAGCCTCAGATTTTATTTTATTATCAATTTTCTATAATTTGAGACATATGAATCTTTAAAATTAAAAAAATACTTGGTCTTCATCTGTATTTAAATTGATTTCTCCACTGGTGGGTTAAATCTGGCTGATGTCATAGAAACTGTACATAAACTGTGTTTATGCAGACAGAAGGAAAAATAAAAGCCTGTGCACTTTTCTAAGAAGTTCAATGATTTTTGACAGTGCAGTATGTAAAAACCATTTTAAGATTAAATGCAGAGTAACATTTTTACCTATTTGTAAATCGATTCTTCCTACAAGTGATCACGTATTACAAATTATGTACTAATAACTGGAGAACGGTCGAAGATGCAAAAATATATTTATAGTATTAGACGTTCTATTGGGTAGAGAAATATGTGAGTGACTGGTGACATTTAAAATGTCAAATTTTGGTGTTTATTAGGTAGTGTTTCTGTTAATGTCTTGCTTATAAAGTAGGCAAAATTTCTGCATAAAAAATTTTAAGAGTGCTATTTCTCATGGTACATGCCTTAGTTCCAGTACTGAAGACATTGAAGCAGAAAGATCATGAGTTTGGGAACAGCCTGAAATATATATCAAGACTCTATATCAAAAGCCAAACAAATATTAAATATCAAAATAATGAACAATAGCAGTCATAATGTTCACTCAATTAAAAAATTGTCTATCAGTATCAAATATAAAGTCAATTATTCATACTTAGTAGGAGAGGATGATTTAAAAAATGAAAGTAAACAGAGGGAAAATTATTATTCCTTTTATGTTCACTGTCAATTTTTTCTACTGTTGGGAGTTGAACACAGGTATTTGTATGCTGTATAGAGATGTATTCAGGCACTACTGCCAATTTAAAACCATGTTTAAACTCCATTAAAAGACTTGTTTTTGGAGCCACATTAGATTGCAACCAAGAGAAATATTAAAATATCAGCCTCATATGCTTTGCTACATTGATGTTAGGGTTTTCTGTCTAAAATGAATTTACACTAATGTGATGAATTTCTTTTCCTTAAATAAATTTCAACTCTTACAGGGGGCCAATTTGCATTCTTGTTAGAAGCTGCTATCATTGTTGTGATTTGTTAAGTGATGTACTTAAGTTATGTCTGGTAAGAAATACTCATGTTTCAATGATAAAGTGATTTTTTTTACTCCTATATCCCAGACAGAAGGGGTAATATAACTCATACCCTTAAATGGACAATGGTAATAGGTGGGCAACATACTTAGCATTCAAATCCAATGAATGTCTACTGATTTGGAGAGAGGGAAGGACTCATTGAAGGAGGTAAAGGCATTACTTAGGTAATTTTCTCATGACAGAACCAAACTGATTTATCTGAAAACACACAGACTGTGCTTTGGTACTTGGAATTTTTTACCCATTTCACCAAGCTTAAAGCAGATGTGGTCAAGGAGCTCACTGTATAGCATGCTGTCTTAGGGTTGCTCTTAATGGGATAAAGCACTGTGACAAATCAACTTGGGCTGCAAAGGGTTTATTTAGAATTATACTTCAAGGTAATGGTCTATCACTGAGAAAAGTCAACTGAAGAACTCAAGCAGGGCAAGAACCTGGAGGCAAGAAGTGAAGCAGAAGGTATGGAGGAACACTGCTTACTGGCTTACTCCTTTGGCTTGCTCAGTCTGATTTCTTATAGCACCCAGGACTACCAACCCAGGAGTGGCACCACCCACAATGAGCTGGAGCATCCATATCAATCACTAATTAAGAAAGTTGCACTGCAGACTTCCCAACATGCTAGTCTTCCAGGGACATTTTCTCAATGAGGCTCCCTTCCTCTTCCCAGATAACACTAACTTGCATCAAATTGACATAAAACTAGACTGTACAGAGCTAACATCTATTGAGAATATAAAAGTGAACTGAGTAGAGACTATTTGAAAGCAAGACAAGACAACAATAATAAGGATGTCAAGTCACAGTCACATGAATGTGAATGAGGGAAGTTATTGTTATAAGATGTATGAAACTATGTTAATTAATCACTTCACTTTGTTTTATCTTCTGTGGCAAACAGTTTTAATTGTAAAATTTCTGTTTTAACTGGCAAAGGTTGATGAGTTAAATGTTTCATTGCTTCTTAGCTTCTTTACTCTTTACTGGGAAAAAATAAAAATTACACAATTGATTTTAATTCATTTTTTCTTCTTAAAGAGTATTTCATGATTAGTACAAATGTTTTGTTTTGAAAAATAAAATAACACGAAGCAAAACAATCTTATAACCACTTTTCCAAACTAAACTCGCAATTTTGGGAGAAATTTTCTTCCAATACTTCCAGTAGCCCCAGGACTATTGCTTCTTTATACAGAGAATTGTATCTCACAATTATTGCTAGTGTTCTTTCTCCCTGAACGAACTTTTACTATCACCCCAGTAGCTAACACAATAGGGAAAATGACTGCCCTTTTCTCTTTTTCTTTTTATTATTATAATGGAACTGACTTGAATAGAATTCATTAAATCATAAATGTCAGTTTCTAATATAGCATTATTCAGCTTAAATAGATCTGTTTTCATATATTCTGTATTTTACTAATTTAGTTATTTTTAATTTTAGTAGATTCAGGTCTGGAAAATCTTCTAAACAAGCAGGCTGCAAAGGACATCATTAACAAGGGCAAATAACACACTATCAAGATTAAGAATACTAGAGCCTGTGATATTAGCTGATTATTTCTCAAACCTATTAGGGAAGAAGGACAGAAACATGTCCTTTATTGAAATATAGTCAGTGCCTAGATATATAGAAATGTGTAGTTTATTTTTACTAGAGTATTATTTGGACCACAGGAACTAGTAAGAGAGTTAATAGCCTGGAACTCTAGCTAAAGAATTTATAATCTATCCCATAGGCAAATCATTTGTGCAGATAAGTCCTTTGAGTTTTGAAGGTTATAATAGTCCCAAGCATTGAGCAACACTATGCTTGATGAAGATGTAAGAAAGAGTAATAAGGATGGATCATTAAGAAGAAAGATTTAATTAGCTGTTCAGAATTTTTAGCACATTGCATCTTTTTATAGGAACATCTGCTAATGCTTATCCCATTGCCTGTGTAGTCCTGGTTTTCAAGTCATGGACACATTTAGTGCTTTCTTTTGGGAACTTAGTTCATAGGTATTTACTGAGGTGAGACTGCACTGCTTCCCCATTGTTTGCTAATTATTATACTGTGTCAGCAAGAACTAGAACACATTGCATCTGTATACATCTGCTGCAGCATCAGCAAGCTATTGGTATTCAGGATACTCACTTTGCTAGAGCATTTAAAATTAAGTTTAAAAATATTTATCTGTTGCTGAATTTAAATGTTGTAATTGTCTTAAGATGCTTAATGACCTGAATACTAGAGTGCCTGAAGAACATTGCAGAAGAATGGTAAATAAAGCATATGCCATAGTCTGATTTATGAGAGTTGAGCTAAGTTGTTTTGTTTGTTTTTGTATTACCAGAATAGTTGGATGCTATCCAGCAGTGAATGTTCCCAGTTGCTTCAGAAGACCATCATGCTGGTAAACCTAGCATGAAAAAAAGGCAATTCCTCTTTCATGAATAAAGTTCCATGAAACAGGAGCCACTCTTGAAGCACACTGCCAGTACTTCCCACTGGAGGCATTGATTTCAATGGAGTCAAGGTATAGTGCAGAGTTTCTCATTTGGACCTCTACTAAGGTTTTATGACACTGTAATTCTTTTAACACACATACTATCCTCTGCATTCAGAATGTTTTATAGGACACCTGACCTCTCTGAATGCTGGTGCAACTTACTCCTATACCTTCAGACATTTCTGTTAGTTTCCATTATTTGATAATCATAAGTGTAAGTTTAAGGTTAAACACTGTCTGGTTCTCAGAAATCTTAGTTTATGGATTTTACAGCCATGTGTTGGATTTAGGATTTTGAGGTTTAAATCTTTTATTATGTTCTTTAACAGACATGTGATTTTTAGCCAATTACTTAAAATCATTAAGGTACACATTGTCTTTACCCTTAAATGATGGTGACAATAAATTTATGGATTTATTGTAAAGAGTATAAAAAACATGAGGAATGGTCTAATAATATATGCCTTTATGCTTGACAACATACTGTTTCTTTAATAAACTGTGATTACTGCTGAGATTTACTTCTTTCTCACTGGTCTCATTGGAAGAGAAGTCTCTTTTCTGGTCCAAGGAGGATGCCTCTACCTCTTCTCCAGTCTTGATCACCTCCTGATTTCTCTGTAACATGGTTGTGATAGACAGGATTTTGTCAATAGTGTCTTCTACATTTTCTTTTTCCTGAAAGATGGACTTTGTGGAAGACGTCTAGACACTTATTTAGAAAGTTATAAATATTAAAATTATTAAAAAGAGTAATTAATAAGGAAAGCTTTGCATAAAATAAAATCACAAGAAAGCACTAAATTACTAATCACATCTATTTGTAGGGTTAGTCCTGAGGTAATAGATATATCAGTGAATTTAACATAATAAATACATAGACATTATCAAAACTTCACATTGTTTCCCTCAAAAATATGCAGTTATTATTAAGTCAAAGTAATTAAAATAATAAATTAAAAGATTTAATATGATATGTTGGCTACTTAAGAAGCTCTTGTGTATGTGCTCTCCTTTCTTGTTTTCTCTTTTTTACTGGGAAACATGGTTAAATAAATTATACAAGGGATAAGCGTATTGCTCCAATGTAATGGACATAGATCATGCTGCTGAAGGGCACAGGAAGACATCCACAACTTACACAAATGTGATTGGTTTCTTGCTTCTGCTATGTACCCATCCTGCTTCATTGCATGTTGGGCTAAGGAGTTAAGTTTATCTCAAGGGCATAAGATTCCACTTTGAAATACCTTGGTTTCAAAGATTTTACCACCTTTTAGATAACAGGCTGAAAATCAATGACTATTTACTCATTTGAGAAATATTTTTGAATATGCTACCTTCCACTAATGTAATTCTTTCCCTTTTCAGTTTTGATGATTTTGTATATGTATATAATGTGTTTTGGTCATATTCATACCATTATCCTCTCTTATCCCCCTCACATATCTGCTTCCACCATTTCCTCCCAACCACCCCCTTACTTCTGTGTTTTCTTTTGTGTAGGTCTTGTGCAGAAAGCCAGAGCTGGTATTTGTACAAGGCCGTCTGAAATAGCCATGGCATATCCAGAGAACACAGTGTTCCACAACACTCCTCCACAATCCAGCTCTTATTCTTTTCTAACCCTCTTCATTATATTCCCTGAATCCTATAGGAGGTGATGTAGATGTTTAAGGCTGAGTATGCAACAATCCCTTGCTCTCAGCACTTTAATCAATTATGAATCTTTGAATTATCCATGGCCCACTGTAAAAAGAATCTTCTTAGACTAAGGCTAAAAATGTGGACCTAATAAATATTTAGAAAGCAGTTTGATATGTCCATTTAGCAAAGCATCAATAGCAGATTTCTACCTAAGGCCTGTGAAATCCCTAGCCATAGGCTTTTGACTAGTTATACACTACTAGACATGCATTCCATCCTGTGAAGCAGGTCTCAAATGTAATCACAAAGAGATCAGTTATTGCTAAGGTCCAAAATAGCCATGCCATATATTCCTTGGCAGGCCAGTATTATCAAAAATGGGGGTCAGACCTGGGAAAGATGGTTAATGAATTTTCTCATCTAGCAGCCTGCATAGCAACTTCTGACACCATGAATGCTAGACAGGAGGGAAAATGTATCCAGCTCAGTTTCAGCTTGATTTCTCTGTGTTCTATATCCAATATGTATGGTATCGTCAACAAAAGCATCATACCATCTTGTTTGCATAGACCACCAAAAGCAATGGGACGAGCCAATATTGTGTAGGCAAGCCTAGGAGGCCTCTCTGGATAATAACACATAGGAAGATATTCCTTACCTATCAGTGAGATTTTTACTTAAAAGCTTATGGCTTCTAGGAGGATCATTTTAAAGTCATGTAGAATATCTCCATTAAAAATCTATTTTAAAAAATATACATTCTAATTAACTTAGAGAACAGTAGGTTCATATATTTCTTTATCATCTGTGATGGTTTGAATGTAAATGACTCCCACAGGCTCATATATTTGAATGGTAGGTTTCTAGTTCTTGTAATTGTTTTGGGAAGGATTCAGAGGCATGGGATTGTTAGAGAAGGCACATAACTGTGGATGGTCTAAAATGAAGAAAAGACATTATAGCACCAAACTGTTATGTTCACA
Organism: Cricetomys ansorgei; assembly: GCA_026225945.1. Taxonomy (NCBI): domain Eukaryota; kingdom Metazoa; phylum Chordata; class Mammalia; order Rodentia; family Nesomyidae; genus Cricetomys; species Cricetomys ansorgei. The sequence goes on along the minus strand of JAMJFZ010002759.1, from coordinate 4,569,294 downwards.
GTGGGTAGGCACATAACAAGTGACAATGTGTAGTGCAGACATGGAGAATGTGAATGTTGAATCTAAGTGCAGAGCTAAGGTAAGAACAGATCAGCAGAGGGGACTCTAAAACTGCTTAAGGGACATGTAAGCACTAGGTATAGCAGAAGGATACGAGCACCCGGAACAGTGGCAAGTCTTTGTTGTTTACTGTTTTGATGATAATGCTTTTATGTTAGTGAGAATGAACAATAGTCTATGTGATTTCTAACAAATACATCAATTTCAATTTATTTCTGTTAACTTCACCATGGACATTTGACAGTTTTTCAAAGATATAGGTTCAAATGATCCAAATATAATTTCCCTGTTTACTGACTCTTGCTCATGGTACCAGAGATTTTCAAATATTTTGTAAATATGAGCTGTGTGTGTATATTTAGCAGAGAATTGTCAAATTGTCAAAGCTCCCAAGAGCACTGGCTTGCAGATGTCTTCATTAGTGGACAACTTGCATTTCTTTTCACTAATTGCCCTAGTACTAAAATAATAACCAAATTTGACACATTTGTGTCAATTATTAGCTTGGGTTTTCCCAAATATTGAATGAAATTCCCACTGAAAGATGATGAGTAAACAATTGAAAAGTTGATTTAATTCTACTTTTGACAAAAGATTGTAGATTTGCCATATTAAAATACAAGAGAAATTGCCAGCATTTATTGAATTGACTTTTATAATAGAAAAAAAAGGGTTTTTTAATAATTTCACTTAGTTCACTTAATTTTATTATGGAGATTTGCAACTTTTTTATTCATTTAGAGACAAATTTAGAATATTAAACAATACCTTGACTGATATTAAATCCTTTGTAAATAAAGCTATTTTTATTTTTTCTCCTGTCTATTAATAATTGCTTGTAAAAAGTCCATTGATGCTTTCTTGTTATAGTATTGTTTCATATAATGCTTATACAATTGTAAATTGATCATATTTAACATATATCATGATGAATTTATCATTCACACATGTATTTTCATCACAATAAAAAATTTAACATGCACTCTCATAATCCATATCAGTCCTTTCCTATGTCTCCCTTTTTGCCATCAAATTTTAATCTGCTTGACTTGAAATTAAACAGTATAACTAATCTCAACTCTGATCTTTCTAGAATTTTGCTGTGCTGCATCTCTCAGTCATATGCCATTTTTTTAGTTGGCTTAACCACTGTATGTAATAATTAATTATTCCTTTCTCTTTAATTTCTTTGAAGAGTTAGTATCAAACTGGTTTTAATTCTTGAATGTCTTGAGATAATTTACTAGGAAATCTATTTGGATGTAGAGGGATTTTTTTCAGGTTAAAATATAATACTGCATGTCAGATTTCTCTGATGTACCTATAAATTGCATATTATTGAAATTTTGACAGTGTAATATTAATAATAGGTATAATCATAATCATAATTTTGCTGTTTGTTTTCAAAATTATGTATATATTAAATATTTTCTCCCATAGAACCAGAATTTCCTAAAGAATTCATTATTTCAAGCAGATCAATACATATTCATTTATTCAAAAAATTTCAATAAAATTTATGCATTATATTTGCTAAATTATGTAATATATGTTTAATATACAGAAGTCTAAGAAAGATGTCTAAAAAATTTAGTTTACACTGATGGAGGACATAAACATTTAATGGGGGTAAATTCTCATCTAAGGCTGGGCAGTTTCTCAATATATTTTACTGCAGCGGATGTTCTATTGCCAACACATTTTCTGTTCCAAAGAATCACATACTTATAAACATGGTGAGTTTGAAAGGTAAAAAAAAAGAAGATATTTGTGGTAATGATTGTGCCTACCCAACCCAACAAATAGTGTAAAACTAAAAAACAGCCAAGTTATATGGCATATTTCTTTATGAAATTAAGCAACTCATCATAAGTCTATGTTTCTCAATTTTTAAATTTTTGTGAGACTTGATTTACCACATAGGTAGATGAGTTCAAGCTGACTGCCTATATGACTTTCCTAATATAATTCAAATAGAATGTGCAGATGTCAAATATATTGGATATATGAAAAATAAAATTTTGACAGACACTCTGAAAAAAATGTAAGCATGATACGTATGTATCTTCGGTACTGTAAAAGCAAAAGTTTCTTGTAAATTTTGAACAACAAACCTACAAAGATTAATGCATATTTTAAAATTCTGTTCTAAGTACATAAGAACAAAAAATTTTATCACTGAACTCTATCCCCAACCAAAACTAAATTCTAATGAAAATTTAAATCAGGATATAAATTAAAATTAAATGTGAGCTGATTACTCATTTAACCATCATTTACTTTAAATGTTTCCCATTTAGCTTAGAAAAAATCCTCTTTTTACTTTTAAATATAACCTCCACCGTTGATTGTAACTTTTTCTTTTTCATTCCATTTCAAAGGTTTATGACTAGCCCAAATCATGTTACATTAGAAATTCTAAGGAGTAGGTGACTAGGCAACAGAATAGAAAATAAATGAAGGACTTTCTATGCCTATTCAACTGTCTTTTTGATGTTCCTTACTTGTACTTTATTTTAAAATTACTGTTCATTCTGGAGATATTCATAGAATGGATGAAACAGACAAGGATAACTGATAACGACTTGATGAACAGATTTCAGTTGACTTTCTCAATATCAAATGAGTATTCAAAGCTATGTGCTCACCAGGAAAATTGTTATGCTTCAGACAGATGGAAGTTTTTGTTTAGGTGTGCGTATTTGGCTTTATATTTGGCTAATCCATAGCATTATTAATTCATATTATTGTTTTATAAATACCTTATTTCTACATGATTGATTCAGGCTTTATACAAATAATTGGGGTAAGTAATGTGTTCTTGGAAATTTAAACTCTTCCATGGAATTAATAGTTTATACATTTTCTTACTTATCTCAATCAATATGAACATTATTAAAATTTTTTTAAAGGAAAATATAATCACTTAATTTTCCCTCTTTTCATTCCAATGTCCAATCTCTCCCATGAGTCCTCTCAAACTCATGACCTCTGGCTTTTTTCTCTTTAATTGTTTTTATACATTATCATAAAATAGATTATATAATAATATATAATATATATTCCAAAATATATAAATACAACCTGCTGTATCTGTATAATGTTACTTATATGTATATGATTTTAGGGACAACCACTTGGCATTGGATAATCAATTGGGAGACTCTTACTTGGGGAAGATTATTTTCTTCTGCTCTCAGCACTCCTTAGTTGCCTATAGTTCTTTGTCTAGAGCTGTGACTTGGTGAAATTTTGAGACTGCATAATGTTGAGTCTGTGGGGTGATTATTTTTGATCACAGGTATACAATGAAAAAAGAGCATATTGGGTGTAAAGGGATACCAAGCATGCATTTTGGAAAGGCCCTCTACCTTTCAGATGAACAAAGGGAAAAGTCCCCTCAGGACAAGACCCCATTCAGAAAATGTTTGAACCTGTAAAAGAGAACCTAAGGCATTTTCTGTTCCTAGAAGGCAACTGAACACAAAAGCTACTGCTAATATGATTCAAGAGGACCTAGGTCCATCACTAGCTGACAGCTGACCTTGGCAGTGTCTTCCTCCTGGCTTTATAAGTATGAAAGAGACATGATTGAAGGAGTCATGAGTTCTTCTGATATAGTTTCAGAGAGCTTCTGAGATCAGGATAAGTTGTTTTGGTTAAACTGAGGTGACGTCATCAATTCATTAACAAATCAATACTGGGAACTATAAAATCTTTTTTGTGGATTTAATGTATTCACTTCATTATAGGAACTAACTCAATTATACATATTACTAGGTTTTCTCTGTGACATTTTCATGCATATACCATGCTTTGCTGTAATCTTCACTTGCCCTATGACTGCCCCCCTCTTTCTTTCTTTCCCAGGACCCCTTTCCCTGCCATGTTACTCCTGTCATACATTGATTAATATTCCTGCAGTTTCCACATATAAAAGAATACGTAATATTTATCTTTCTGAGTCTTTCTTATTGGAGTTGATATTACAGTATATAATTCTATCCTTTTCTTCTCTAAATAAAATTATTTTTCTTTATATGGGACTATCACTCTGACCCTATATCTATCTATCTATCCACCTACCCCACCTATCTCTGTCTTTCTGTGGATCTGTCTATGTATAACACACACACATGTGTGTGTGTATGTGTGTGTGTGTATATGTGTGTGTGTGTGTGTGTGTGTGTGTGTGTGTGTGTGTGTGTGTATGTGACTTTTTTTATCCAGTCAAATATTGATTGACTTCGAGGCTAGTTCTATATCTTGGCTGCTGTGAATGGTGCTATAGTAAATCCGAGCGTATTTGTGTATCTGTAAAATACTGAATCAAATTATTGTAGCACATATCCTAGAAGTGTTATGGCTAGGTACTAAATTAGTTCCGTTTTTAGATTGTTTTGGAAAGAAGACATCTACTATTTCCCAGATTGTTATCAACAGTGAATAAATGTTCCTTTTCCCCACAACTTCATGAGGGTTTGTTTATCTTCGTGTTTTCTTTTTCTTTTACATTTATTTATTTCCCTCTCACATAAGTACATTCTGATCCCATCCTCTTCTTCCTCCACTCCTCCAGCTTCCCCAGTCACCTGCCCTGTCTCATAGTCCCCCACCCACTTCCCCTCAGAACACAGCAGTCATGCTCTGAGAGCCATGGCTATCACTTGAACAGGGCATATCAAGAGGGGACAAGGCTGGTTGTGTGCCCCTCATCAAGGCTGGACAAGTGAGCCCAGAAGGAGGAAATGGGTCCTAAGGGCTGGTAAAATGATCAGATACCCCACACATTCCATGTTTTGGGTATTCTACAAGAACACCAAGCCAGACAATCATAAGATATATGTGGGGGGCTGTGAAGGCTCCATGTCTGACTCTTCAGTCTCTGTGAGCACCTCAGAGTGCTAGTCAGTTGACTCTGTGGGGCTTGCTTAACTGGTGTCCTCATCCCCTCTGGTCCCCACAACAATATCAATTCTGACTGGAGTGTGTGTAAATTTCAATGTAGATTAATGTACATTTCACTGACTAATAATGATACTTACTGTTTTTCATATATGAATATAGCATTTTATTTTATTACATGTATATGTAATGTGTCCTTTAAAATGTAAATATATTTATATCATATAATATATGTAATGCACACACACAGACACACACACACACATATATATGTATATAACTTTACAATATGTATTTTCTTAAGCACTAATGACATTAATTATATAAATAGAAATGAAATTCCAGGGTACAATAGCTCTTGATTTGGTCGTAAGTCCCAGTAAGAAAGGGTGCAGTGTTGTCTATACTTTCACCTTAACATTTTCAATATGTTAGTTTACTCCGTAATGATCATAGCATGCTTGCCACATTTCCAGACAATACACGTAGATATAACCAAACCAGCAATACAGGAAATTTAAACTTCATTCATGTTCTTTTCTTCAATAAAGATACTTTAAACCCTCAAATGTGATTCCCTAAAGCACATCTTTCCTATAAATAAGCAAAGGACATATGTGTAGCTAACACTAGCTGAGACCAGCTCTATGATACTGAAACACATGATATCTAAATAATCAAGTCATTCGTATCTTTTTTGTTTTCTTGTTTACTTTCTTGTTTACTCATCTTAAGAAATATAATTATTAATGCAATTGCATTGTACATAATAATGGATTTTTCTGTGACATTTCTATACACATGTGTGCTGGGCATTGATAGCCTCCATGTCTTTTACAATTCTCTCCATTCTCCCTGTGTCTTTTCAACCGTATCCTTTGCCCTGTCATGTCACTAGTAGAACCTTTGTTTAAATGCTAATTTTTTAAAGAAAAATTACCATTTTTGTCTTTTTTCTATAATTTATTTTTCTTCTCTTATATAATACATCCCAACTCTCATCCTCCCCTCCCTCCATTCCTCCAAGATCCCTCCCCTCTCCCCTCTCTCCCAGATCCACCCCACCCCATGTCCCCTAAGAACAGAGCTGGCCTCCAGGGCTACCACCTGAACAGGGCATATCAAGATGGAACAAGGCAGCCATGAGTCCCTACATCAAGGCTGAACAAGGTCACTAAGCATGATCAAAAGGGTCCCAAGGAAAGGTAAAAAGGTCAGAAAAAAAAACCCACTCCAAATTTTAGGAGTTCTACAAGAACACCAAGGCAGACAACCACAAGACATACCTAAGGGATCCTGCAGGTTCCATTGTCTGCAGCTTCAGTCTCTGTGAGCACCCAAGAGTACTAGTCAGTTGAGACTGTGGGACTTGTTTTCTTGGTGTCCTCAAACCCTCTGGTCCCTACAGCACCTCCTCCCTCTCTTCCCCAGAGTTCCTCATGCTTGGCCAATGTTCAGCCTTGGGCCTCTCCATATGCTCCTAATCAGTTGCTGGAGGCGGCCTCTCTAGGGAAGATTGGGTTAGCCACCAACCTATGAGCAGAATATCATTAAGAATCCTCTCAAGCCTATCCAACCTCTGGTTCCTGGTCTGTCCTGCAGTGTCAGGCATGGGATCCCTCCTTTGGCATGGAGTTCAGGCTCTCCATTATCCCAGCATATCCTGCCAGCGGAATAGTCTTTATGTTGGAGATTTTGTGGCTGGTATGGTATCCCAGTCTTACTACAGGAAACTTTGTCTGGTTAAAGGAGATGGTCTGTGCAGACCCCTTATCTCCCATTACTATGAGTTCTTGCTAGGGTCATCTTCATAGATTTCAGAGAGTTTCCACTGCTTCAGGTCTCCAGAAAAACCTGTAAATATTGCTGAATTCCAGTCATCTCTCCCTATATTCTCTCCCTCCATCCCACTCCTCCCACCTTGGCTCTACTGTCCCTTTTCCCATCTGTCCCCAGCCCTTTTGTGACCTTTGTTCTATTTTCTCTTCCCAGGAAACCCATGTGTCCCCACTGGGACCCTCCTTATTGCATAGTCTATCTGGGTCTGCGGATTATATTATGGATATCCTTTACTTAACAGCTAATATACACTTAAAAGTAAGCATACAATTGCTATTTTTCATGCATGATAGTATCTGTATGATAAAACAGGACCTGTTTTGTAATCCAGACCAGCTTCAAACTCTCAACCCTCTTGTCTCAGAACCTAACTCCAGAGATTGTAGGGATGTAGTACTTTTCCCCATACATTTATTTGTCATGGTATTTTTTGAGAAGTTTCCATTCATACAGTTTGCCCATTTTACCATTGGATGATTTGCTTTATTGGTTTGATTTTCTTTAATCTTTATACATTCTGTATATTAATCCTCTTTGAAAGGATAAGAAATATTTTCTTCCATCCTACACAGTGTCTCTACATTTTCTTGATCATGTCTTTTGCTATGCAACAACTTTATCATTTTTGCACTATTGAAATTCCAATTATGGACTTACTACCATGGTGGTATCTTGAAGTATTCCCTTATGTTTGCCTCTAGTAGTTATAGATTATCAGGTCTCACAAAAGACCTAGGGTAAAAACAAATACTACTAGCATTAATATTTGTAAATAATATTGCATATATAAATAAAATGAGTCCTATTGATATTCTGCTATACTCATAGATCAGTGACTTATTCAGCCATCATCAGAGAAGCATCCTCCTATAGTAGATAGGAACAAATTAAGAGACACACAGCTAGACATTATGCAGCCAGAGAGAAACCTTGGCACACATGGCTATAAATGTGATGTCTCTATCAAATCTCTCTCCTAAGAGCTGGTAACCCCATGGAAGAGGAGACAGAAAGGATGTAAGAACCAGAGGGGGTGGAGGGCACCAGGAGAGCAAGGCCTTCTAAATCAACTGTGTAAAGCTCATATGAACTCACAGAGACTGAAGCAGCAAGCACAGGGCCTGCATGGGTCTGCACCAGGTCCTCAGCGTAGATATTACAGCTTTTAGTTTAGTATTTTTATGGGATTTCTAAGTGTGTTAACAAGTATGTCTTTGATTTTTGTGCCTTCTCTTGGATCTTTTTACTTCTGTTGGTTTGCCATGTTCAAATTCAATGTGATGGTTTTTGTTTCATCTTACTGTATTTTATCTTGTTATATTTTGTTGTTGTCTTTTAGAAGCCTGTTCTTTTCTGATGATAAGCAGAAAGGGAGTAGTTCCTGATGGGTGGGGAGGAAGGGAGGAACTGGGAGGCATAGATACATTGCATGGGAAAAGAATCTTTGTTTAATAAAAGGGAACAACAAGAAAGAAAAAAGGGACTAGAAATATAGTTCAGCCATTATGGGTAGGCTCACAACCAAATCATTAAAACAGAATATGGCATAAATGGTTCTTGTGTACCTTCTCCCTAAATACTTTCCCAGCCCATTATTAAAGGGCAAAGATCATACCTTATCTTATGATTAATATATATTCAGTTAATCTTTATGTCATTATAATTTTCCAAAGGATACCAAACCACAAGAGCAGTAAATTTCCAATACTGTTCTAGGAGAGAAGCATTGCTGCCAAGCATGGACAGATGAGGTAAGCTGAAGCACTTCAGAGAGTCAACCTAATGGTAGTTCTATGTATCAACTCAGCCCAAGCATTATGATCAGTTTTATAAAAGATAAACATTATAATGATACCTTAAGCAACCAGTACTTTAAAGGCATTATCATGTATATTACCTGTCATTGCTTGAACTTTTTCCTAGAGATACCCAAACATTACTTCCTACCACAGACAGCATTGCTGACAGAACAAAGTACAATCCCACCAAAGTCTGAATCAGGGAATCAGTGAGCTTATTTACCTTACTTTGATGGATGTAAGTTCATCATTCATGAATGATGTGATTACTTAAAGGCATATGGGTAACCCTAAGTAGCCATACCATTGAAGATCTTACCTCAGCATAGGTGACAACTTTCTCACTGCTGCATTGGCAGAGTTAACCTTCAGTTAACCTTATACTCTGTATACTCGATCACCTCCAGAGAGCACATGCAGCCTGGGAAAAATTGCACGTAGCATGGGCAAGTGCTGCAGGGTAAAGTCATCTTCTCCAACCTCTCCTGCTATGAGCGAACAATATACCAGATCTTGAAGGTCTCTTGACTGCAGTCCCAACTTCTCTGGTGACTTTGATGGTGATTCTGGCCAGGGGATATTGCTCTATAACACCTCCTTAAAAGGAAAGTAGCTTATTCAGAAAGATTCTAATCTGAATTGTAAATTGAAGTAATTCAATTTATGAAAATTAAAAGTTTTGATTTTAGTAGCTATTTTTTACTTTACTTCAGTAAAGTTTTGGGTTGTATCTCTCCTAAAAGTGGTTAAAAAAAGACATAATGTGATCTTTTGGAGGAAGATAGCCAATTTAATCCTCTTTGTTTCCTGATTCTTCACACATTGAATGTAATAAATACAAAATGCATCCAATTATAGAACAATGGGATTAAATTCAGAAAGTAGATTGTTGCAGGATTTAAAATATCAACCCTTTTAACTTTTAGTTTTCATGAAAACATAATCCATACTACATGAAAGTAATATCAGCAATGGTTTTAAGTGAACCATATTATGTATGTGTTGTATTTTTTAAGCTATTTTTCATTGATTTGAAAATAAGATTAAATGCATAGGAATTAAACAAGGGATTTCATAGAAATATTTCCTATGCACATTCTGCCTAAACATTTTGCTTATTGTTAGGAAAGAAGAGTTTGGTATTGATTAATGTTTACAGCATTTTATTTTTAAGAATTATATATTTAAATCCAATACTGAAAACTATAGAGTTGTGGCTGTCATTTCTTTGCTCCTTCTCTATGGGTTCTGGGGATAGAACTTAGGCCGTCAGGATTGGTGGCAAGAATCTTTACCCACTGAGCCATCTCATCAGCCTTTTAATTAAAAAATATTTTACGATGGTTAGTGGTGGCACAAGCTTTTAATCCCAGCACTCAGGAGGCAGAGGCAGGAAGATCTCTGTGAGTTCGAGGCCAGCGTGGTCTACAGAGTGAGTTCCAGGACAGCCAGAGTTACAACAGAGAAACCCTGTCTCAATTTTTTTTTTACAAGTAACAGTAGTACTTATTTATGAGATATAGTGTAGTAATTTGGTACAGGCATAGGATACATAATGATTATTTTAGGGTAACTGGCATTTTTTATGTCCTCAAAATATTACTTCTCTGAATTAGTAAACTTGTCTCTATTTTGAAATGAATTAAAATCATTATAGATTGTAGATTATTCCACTGTATTATAGAACATTAGAATGCACTCCTCCTCCTCCCCATAGAACATTATTTTGGTATTTGTTTCCAACTTCTTTATTCTTTCTCCAGTCCTGTCCTTTTATAACCCACTGTTATAATTTCTAAGAAAGAGGTAAAATTTTATCACTTCAACAAATGAGTGAGACTATGAAATCATTATTCCCCAAGAACATACATTGCACAAATAATATTGTCTTCATATTATTATGCTGAAAAAAATATCAAAATGGAGCAAAGATCAAATTAGTAGAGAAACATATGGAGAAAACTGTTTAAAATATAGCTTTCTGAATAGTACTCCAATAGCATAAGAAATAACCCTAAGCATTTACATGTGTTAATATATGAAATTTCAAAGCTTTGCAAGGCAGAGGAATGTATCAGTAAAAGGACAGCTTACAGAAAGGGAGAAAATACTTGCCAGTTATACATTAGACAGGATCTAGAAGACATGAGAGGTTGCATATCTAAATAACAACAAATGAATAAATGAACTCTTTTTTATAAAATGAAAAAAAATAATTTTGACTGGTTCAAAGGGCCACATGTGAGACAAGAAACTGTGAAAATGTCAGAAAAAAGTATACTGAGAACATTTGTATGAAGTAAAATTGCTTCAATAAGACTCCAAACACATAGATAACCAAAACAAAAAGTAGATAAATGAGATTATATCAAAATAAGATTGTTTTTCACAGTACGGTGGCTACTGTATGATTACTTTCTTTCTGGCTATGGCTTAGGGTCATGCTATCAGGTTCACATTGGTTTTAAATGTTTGAAGTATTACATTCATTCTGTGAACTTTGATTTCAAATATTTTAGATTTTTCTACTCCCAAAATTATGAGCTTTCACATCTGTTAATTCCTCTTTTGTTTATACTTTCTTCTAAATAATTCTACATTCTATTTCTATTTTCATCTTGTTTATCAGAGTTGGGTTTGTTTCTAGATTCCTGCTTCTTAGGATGACTAGGCGATTTTGTTTGTCTTTTTCTTTAACTTTAGACATTATCATTTTACATTGTTGAGTACCCGAATTTTGATATCTTCTTCAAAAGGGGTGTGTGTGTGTGTGTGTATGTGTGTGTGTATGTAGCTATCTGAACATTTCATATATCTATATAATGCATTCTAAGTACCCCCTCTCTGCCTTTTATCTTCCCCCTTCCTCACCAGCCACACCTCCATCCCTTCCAGTCCCTTTCCCAGATTCATGTCTCTTGGTTTTGTTTCATGTCCTAGTCAGTTAATCCACGACCATCCGTGAGAACACTGGACTGGAATTATCCATTGGAACTCAGTGAGATTATTTTAGGGATGAATTTAAGTTACTTGGAAGCAAATTTTGCATTTTTGCTTGCTACATACACAAATTAAGTAGGATTCCAAATACAATTAAGGCTCTCCCCACATCATAATCCTTTTGAGGTTTCTACCTAACACTCAGTATCTACCAGTCTCTCTGTTGTGGCTGATTGGAATCAAAATCTGACCATGTCTGATACAAACACAACGAACTGCTAAAGTTGTCACTGTCTGGAAAATTTTTTTGTCATCCTGGAATTTCACATGATGTAAATCTAACTTAATACCCACTGCAAAATTAAAGGGGGTCTTTAGAGTGAAGGTTGTGGCTCTTATCTTATATATGTCTCGATATTATAATTACCTGTTTTATTATTTCTAGACCACTCTTATTCAAATTTTGATATTTACATTTTTCAATAAACAACTCCAGTACAGTGGCTCTATTTCTTACTGCTTTTTGGTTCCCAAAAGACTTCAGGCACACAGTTCTCATGAGTTAATGTTCAGCAAATTTGTTTCCCTTATGTTGGCACAACAGTTCTGAACTGTTTGTTCCCATCGTCTGGAAACAATTCTTCATTGCATGTTGCTCATTCTTTTTGATTTTATTTAAACAGGGGCGTAAGTCTAGTATCACCTAATCTCCCATGGCAAGTACAGAATAGAACCTTCTTTGTAAATGAGTGAGTTGTTCTTTCTTCTTGAATGCCCACATGTATCTTCATTTATCCTTGAAAGGCAGCAAATCTTTTCTAGATAAGGTCTAATGCTGAATGTTCTGTACCATTTTTTTCCTCTTAAGAAACATTTTATCATTTTTAGCGTCACATTCTAGCATTTATTAGCCCTCATAAGTCTTGCTTCATTCCGCAGAAACAGCCATTCTGGGTGAGCTGCATAACTTTCATCTGGTCTTCAGGTATTTCGGTATTCTTTCTTTTTATTTATTTTGATTTTTTGCATTATAATTCTTTTATGTGGTCTTTATTAAGCTTTAATGTATTTTCATTAATGTTCATATTTAACTTAGCTTCTTCTAATATAATCATTTATTGACTATGCACTTCGCTCATTTTCACTTAGTGAGTTCTGCTAGCCTTTGTTTCCCAATTTCAGTTTAATTTTTATAACTTTGTGTTATTGCATCATATAGCTCATGCTTTTGACATTTCTTGAGGGGAGAAGTAATTGTCTCAGAATATCTTTTTATCCTTAGAATGTGCTTTATTCACTAGTTTCCAGCTTCCATTTTCCTTGCTTTACACATAAATAATTTGCCTCAATTGTTTTTGAATAGCTTAATGTTTGTTCAGATTTCAGTATTCCCTTTTAATTGAAAGCCAATGGAATAATACAGTGGTGATTCTGGCTGGTACTTTCAATTTAGCTTTATTACCTGTGTTTCTCATAACAGACATGTCTTCTGACGGAAAAGACTTTCAGTTACCAGCGTTCAAGCTGTGGCCTAGACACTGTAAGTTCTATTTAACTTTCAGTTCTTTGTTTTGTGTTATAATGAGTCTCTCTCCCACTCTCTCACCTTCCCTTCTTCCCTCCACCCCTTCGTCCTTCCTTCTGTCTGTCTCTCTGTCACTATCTTTCTCTTTGTATGTCTGTCTCTCTCCCTCCTCTTCCCTTCCTGCCTCTTTCCTCTCCTCTGTCTCTTTTTCTCTGTCTCTGTCTTCCTATACCTACTCTTTCTCTCCATCCCTTCCTGCCTGCCCCCTTCTTGGTCTCTGTTTCTGTTTTTCTTTTTTTTTGTATCTGTCTGCCCCCCACCATGTGTGTATCAGGGTGGGGGACATTGATTCCATGCTACTTCAGAAAGTCTCAGCTGGATACAACGTTGGATCATAGATAAACATATAGTGGCTTTTGTTTTACAGGCTCAACTCCTGTGTCATTCTTCCAAGCCAGTTTGGTTTTCTAAATCTACAATGGTTATCTATTCCAGTAAATACAATTATTGAAAAAGATTGGTGAATAGAATACTAAGATAGCAAAAGCTATTTGGAGAAATGGAAGCTTTTTGAAATTTAAAGACATAAGTGTTCTATTTGTGCATCTTCACCCCTATTCTGTTCTATAATTTGCAGAATTTCATAGTTATGTTTCAAATTTTGGGGCCATGACTGTTATTCTTTTCTTATAGCATTGAAGAAAGAGTCGCCTCCCCCCAACACACACATTCTTGGCTTTGTTTTATGCTGATTGTAGACTTGAGAGTAGGTTAATTTTTTTTAAAGTTTTAATCTCATAATTTAGTTTTTATTTAGCGATTTCTATATATGAATTTTATTTGGATTAATAGAATAATTGTATTATTGTGGGAAAATAAATTATCTACTATAAATAGAAAAGACATTTATATCATTCTACTACTACAACAATCCTCTAAAATCACTTGTGTAGAATTTCTTAGGAGCTTTGGTTTACAACCAGTGCTTAAAAACCTTTAGTGGGAAAATCAGTACAAAACAACTATTAATACGAAAATCAATACAAAACAACCCTTATTCTGATGAAGGAAATTAAATAGTAGCTGTAGACTAACATATATTTCACTAGGAATGCTATGAAATTGCATACCCTTAGACTCCAGTCCAAATATACTGAATTAACTTTGGCATTTAACAAGAACTCTGTCAGTTATATGCATACTAAATTGAGAAAAATACTACAATCACTAAAATGGTTTTCAGAGCTCAGCTGAGTGAAACTCCATGTCTCTGCATTTCTTCTTCAATAGCCACACTGTAAGTATGTGACTACAGCCAAGAACTGTTGTTCTGCTGGTGACTCTGAAGAAAACAACAACAACTTGATTTCTATATTTTTTTAATTTCATTGTGATAAGATTCCTACCATGCCTAATTTCCAGCTAACTGCATGATGTCACTGAATTTGGAATTGGAAAGATATGTGCACAGTTTGTTCTCACTTGTCTGTGCAGGCTGATTCCAGCATGGCACTGTTCAGAATCTATTTATTGTTTCTGTCTAAATAGACACTCCCCTTTCTGAGAGCTATGGTGCTGTGGGATGTTATAGATGTGATTCATTTTTAATAAGTGCTGTGGTAAATGAAATAAAATGCATTGTTAAGGTGATGTTGAATCTTAAAAACATAATATAACAACATTTACTGAATTTGTTCTATAAAAATTTCTTAGATGTATACATACTACTCACATTACTGTAAGCCCAGTCTTCTCTAAATTCCTCCCAGCTCTGAAGCTTAATAAACTGTCATATACCTTCTCCATATATTAACTATTATGCCTTAAAATTTGTTTATAAATCAAATATGTACCTAAATTTTGCATTGCATACATAATACAATATATCCCATCTTAAAATAATTCTTTTTTCAAGTAATTTCAATCTACTATTTGACACAATAGTTTTACCTCCTGTATGGAACAATATAGTCATTTATAATGAATACAGCTGACTCAGTCACCGTGATAAAACACATACAGAGACCAAATAAAAGAAGATTGCCACAAGTCCAGGCTTCTGAAATTGCAATCATGACTGTTATTTGTATCAAGGTCATTTTATAGACAGAAAGTGTGTTTGATTACCTAATAGTGGCACAGTTCCTGGGCATTTTCAAGAGAAGAAATGGTAAGAATGGTTAGGAATTAGTGGTCTGATAAAATTTTGTATGATAAAGCTTATGACTGACATTTCTAACTTCCTTGATCCAGATATTCAGTTAGGTATTTTTTTTCTTTCATAGTCATAACAACTACTGTTTTAATGAAGCATTGAGATAGCTTTACATAACATGCTCATGTACTCACAGTTAAGGAACTGAAAAGGGAGACAAGACACTTGAATCCTAAAACTTCATTATTTTTTGCTTCTCTTGCATTATATTTCTATGATTCATTATACTTATTGTCTTATGTTGAATATTATTTGCTATATTAAAATATAATTACAAGAATATATATACATATTTGCACCATGACAATCTAGACACCTAGTTTCAAAGAAAGTACTATTAATGTTTGGGCAGGGATTTTAGTCTTCTCTGTCACATATGTCCTACATGCAAGGGTGCTTATTTAGAAGGAGATAAGAGATGGGGAATTTTACTGTATATGTATTCGTAAAAGTGTTTTGAAAGTATTGAAATATAGAAATAAACACTTTTTTCTGTTTCTAAAGCCTTGGGAACTCTGTGGAGTTATTGCAATATAAATGGATACTCTACTGCTTTTCAATGGATGGTCTGGAGAGACGCCTATTTATTTAGTAACTGGAGAGTCTGAAGAGATGCCTATACATTTAGTACCATTTTCCAGTTCTTATTGCTCTCTACACTCAAAGCCACAGTATTTTGCTCAAATTATTGAGTTTTTAGTATGTATTTGTTGAAAATTCTCACATCTGATGTTGTATGTTTCTTATTAAGGAACTCATCTATGTCTCCAAAAACATAAATATATTTTAAAGTTTTAAGCTTTTAGTGATAATAAAATGTGCTTACTAAGATACAGAATCTCACACAAAGTACAGCTAAGCTTCAGGAAGCAGTAGCAGCCATGGTGCTGAATCTCAGACTGGATTTTTATAAGATTTGTCTTATGAATTTGGACAAACAAGATGTCTGAATTGAATAAACTGAAAGTGAAAGAGAAAACAGATGCAAGACTTTATAGATTTATATCTCTTTAATACCCTTCAGTAGATTTTAAAAGCAATAATTTTAGAATTCTTAGGAAATTTAAAGTACTATAAAAGAATATAGAATCATTTTTGTCTCAGATGCTTATAACAGGAAGCATAAAATGTCTGATGGTGTTGGTGACATACACCCTGCATGGAGAATAGTACTTTAAGAGCACACAGGTCCTATCCTGTCAAGAATTCAATGTACATGTAATTATAGGCACTTGCCTAAATGCACATGACACAGTCAATCTTGAACTCACTTAACCTGTTCCTCACCTGAGGTCCTCTCATTTTCCCTTATGTGTAGGGAATGCTATCATGAGAGTATTCTATTCAGCAACAGCGACAAATAATAAAAGTCTCAATAAAACACTAATGATAAAGTAGGGTGCTTTTAATAGAATCATTAGCCAGGGTTTCATGATTGTTTTGATCTCAAATAACTTTTCTTCATATATCTATTCTTTGGTGATTAAAAGGAACAAAATTAGGATAGATAAATATGCATATCATAAAACAATCTGAATAACTATCATTAGTCTTTAGAACATTGAAAATTGTGCCCATGGCAAAGATAATAGGTCTCATATGGGTTTACTGTATTTTGGAAGCTTTCAAAGTGTTTACAAACTCCGTGCTTCTCTTCACAGGCTTCTTCCAAGATATATATTCAACACTTTAGAATTATGAAGCTAAAACTATGAAGTTAAAACTATGAATAGTTGCTTTATAAATTTACTTAAATTTGTGATGACAGAGGTAAGATTTATACCTGAGTCTTTACATTTTCTTGTGCCTCCGGACCCCACCGTTAAAGCACAATTTTCTAGGTCAGTGTTTGGTAGCTGCAGTATTGAAAATGGGCATTTCTCCTGGGATATAATGCAGATCTGAAACTCAAAATTCTCATACAATGCTGCAATAGTAATCCCATGTGTGATCTACATGTACTCTTATGTTGTTTTTCTCACACAATTAAAGATACCATCATCATTTACTTAATGACAGGAATATATTCTGTAACACAATGTAGGGTTTTTTTTTTTTTTGTCATTATACACGCAACACAGAAGCTGCTTTCACAATCTAAGATAATCTTATGGTACTACTATACTTTACAAGGTTTGACAATGGCCAAAATGTCATTATGAAATATATGACTGCATTATAAAAAGAAGTGATTTACATAATCTTCTTCCAAAATTTATCAGTTGGTTTCATTTGTGTTTATATTTACCAAGTTGTAAATACAAAACTCTTTTTAATTTTTTACAAAGAAAGAAAAAATTTTTTAAAAGAATTAAAAAGTTTTGTATTTACAATTTGGTAAATATAAACACAAATAAATCACGTGTTTTTATATTGTAGTCATGTATTTCAGTCTCTCCTTCCATCCCTCTCCCCCTACCTGGTCCCTTCTCTTCCTATTCCCATTCATCCCCAGCCCACCTGCACTATATGTCCTATTTCTCCAAAATCAGGAAAATTCCTGTGTCCCCACCTGTTTCATAGTGTCTCTGGGTCTGTGGATTGCAGCACCTTTGTCCTTTGCATAACAGTTAATATCCACATATGAGTGAGTACATACCATGTTTGTCTTTCTGGGCCTCGGTTACCTCACTCTGGGTGATTTTTTTCTAGTTCCATCCATTTGCCTGCAAAGTTCATATTGTCAATTTTAGTGGCTGAGTAGTATTCCATTATGTAAATGTACCACAATTTTTTTATCCATTCTTTGGTTGAGGGACGTGTAAATTGTTTCCAATTTCTCGCTATCATGAACAAAGCTGCTGTACACATAGTAAAGCAAGTGTTCTTGTGGTAAGATGGAGTGTCCTTTGGGTATATGCCCAGAAGTGGTATAGTTGGGTTTTGAGGTAGGTCAATTCCCAGTTTCAAAACTTTAAATTGCCCACGTCACTAACATTTTAGAATTTATATATATATATATATATATATATATATATATATATATACATATATATAATTATATATATCAACATGTATGAAATATATTACAAACATGTGAAAATGTTATTAAATTTTATGTTTAGTCTTCATACTTTTGTACATTTTTTTAAGATTATGGCTATTACTATCAGTTTATATATTATTCAGTGTATGACATATATGTACATCTGACTTTATCTATGACATTTGTACTTTATGCTTTCAGACTTCTTATCAGTGTATTTTTTATTTCTTTTATTACATTTGTTTATTGTGTTCACATCCATTTATACCACACTGCAAATGTGTAAGCCAGAGAAAAACTTGCAGGAGTAGATTTTTTACTTCTACCATGTGAGTTCCAGGGTTCAAACTCAGGTTGTCAGATTTGCCTTTACCTGCTGAGCCACCTCCCTGGCCCCTGTTTAGTATATTTTTGATTCATGATCCTTAAATACAATATAACTTATAGGCTTTCTCTTGATAGTCCTGCTTTTTGATTAGATTTTTATTTTTTTTTATGTTTACGAATGCATGTATGCCTGTGCACCACATACATGCAGTGTCCACAGAGGCCAGAAGAGGGTGACAGATCCCCTTGAACTAAAGTTACAGATGCTTGTTAACCAGCAGGTGTGTGTTGGGAATCAAATCTGGGTTCTTGGTTCTCTTAATAGCTGAGCCATCTCTCCAGCAATCTCTTAAAATTTTTTAGATTAAAAATCTTGTAAATATGTGTTAACATTCATATAATAAATATAATTAATTTTTAATCTGAATATCATATTTGAGAAAATGTTTATACCTGCAAAATATGACAATCATAGACTAACCACAAAAATAGCATACCACCTACACATAGTTTGTTTTTATTGCTTCATAAAAAATATGGAGGGATATATGAGTATTTTCATTGATACTTAATAAATCTAAAATAAAATTGATTCAAAATAAAAACATTATATTAATATTATATAATTATAATTTTCCTTGTAACTTATTTTATATATTTCATATACATGATAAATTTTGTGGTGCACTTTTTTCAGTCATGCTGTCAGAAAACTGTTTAACTAGTTAAATGCACTACAACTTCAATATGTTAACATGCTTATGTATGTAACGTATTCCAAGCTAAATGCATCAACAGGAACTCTCTTAACTCAAATATGCGATTAAAAGATTAAGAAGTGATATTGCTGTGTTTTCCTGTGATGCCTTAAATGATTGTGAAAGGTCATGAAACATCACTGAAGCTGAAGTAGGGATTATTAGCCTTGAATTTCTATCAAGGTAACAGAGATCTTTAAAGACTATGTTGGATACCAGCTTCAGATGTTTTTATTTATTTTTGTTGAGTCTATCCTGGGTCCTAATCATTTTAAACATCCTTCATCTGTTTCTAATTTAGCAAATGACCACTTTTTTTGTACATTTTAATGACCCGGAGATCTCTTTAAGTATCTAGATAAACAGGATACAACCCAAGTCAACTAAGTTTTAAAAGAAAGATAGAGATTGAGGTAAAAACTTCCTTATTAATGCTTCGCAGATTATTTCAGTAAGCAGGTATGTAGAAGAACAACTCCTCTAGAGTATTAACATGCCCTGTTACTATGCAAATATTAACTCCAATTTAAGTATTTTCCTTATTAGAATGTAAGATACATTGAATAACTGGTAAAGATATGAAAACAGTGACAGAATTGGTTTTTCTCAGATTCTTTTATGAAAAAGAATGATTGCAACATATCAAATATGTACTTGAACCTCATCTGTTGAATTCTGCCATAGCTTGAAACCCATGTGATAAACATACATGTTAAGACAACCAAAATTGCCAGGCTATTGTGGTGCATGCCTTTAATCCCAGCACTCAGGAGGCAGAGGCAGGCAGATCTCTGTGAGTTTGAGGCCAGCCTGGTCTACAGAGTGAGTTCCAGGACAGCCACAGTTACAACAGAGAAACCCTGCCTTGGGAAAAAAACTAACAAAACAAACAAACAAGCAATAAAAAGATAACTAAAATTACAAACTTAGGGAAAATAAGAGTTTGAAAGTCCCTCCCATTTGCTTTTCTTGCTCTCATGTCTAAACATGCCCTTTTAGAGAGAGTTAGGCTAAGAAGTTCTGAAATCCTGGTGTGAAGTCTCTAAGTCTTTCAGATGCAGCAGGTGGAATAGATGGTTTTGTTTAATATTAATGTTTTAAGAAGTCATTGATCCAATTACTTCATCTATATGGCATGTAGATGTTTATTAGTTCAAGTTATTTTTGTGACTACACAACAGTTTCTGTTCTTGTTTTTCCTTCTACAGAGTCAGCACCTGGAGTGGGGCTATGCACAAAATGGGAAAATCCCTAGATATGGATTTCAAAGTAGGTAATGAATTCTTTCTGTCTCTCATATTGCCTATGGCACATCATTTCCAGGGTCTTAACTTCTTTATTGTTCTCAGCAACATAGCATAATGCCCTCCTGTATTGTGAGCATAATGCCTCACTTTTTTGTGTGGCAAGCAAATTAGATTGTGAGCTGATATAACATAGGTGATGATGGAAGGTATTGCCAAGAAATGGAGCAAATGAAAAAATTTTGAACTTAAAAATGATTATTCAGGTGTAAGTACAAGTGGATTTGATCTTAAATAAGGTATGCTTTCTAATTGAAGTAGGAATAGAAGTAATTCCATTGCAGAAATTAGGTTCGAGATGTTGCAGAAAAGTGGAAAATGTAGATTAGCTTTCCCTGATCTTTAGGAATACAAGCTCTTTGGGTAAGATTATCAAATAAAGCAGAGGATACACAGTTATATTTTACCTTGAACAAATTAATAAATGAGAATGTCTTTTATGTTCTTCCTAAGTGTGGCATATTAAATGCTTATGGTAAATATTATTTCTGACTCATGTGCAATTAATATTTGACTCAATCCTTCATTTTAATTTGCTGGTTTACTAATACTAGAAAACTGTGGTTGCGAGTTTGGCTTCTGTGTTATTGTGACACAGGATAAAATTAAGTGTATTAGTTCCTTGCTGTATTCCTTAGAGAGTTGGGTGGCATGAGATTCCTTACTTATTAATAACACATTAGAGTTGAAGAACAGATATATACCTATACTGTAGAATCTTTAAAATAATTCATAAGATATTATCATTCCATTTTACAAACAAAGAAAAGTGAAAATCAGTTGTCAGGATGCTTCTCCAAGTTTATATGGCTAGTTAGTATAATACAAGATTATTAGTTCTTTAATTAAATGTGTAGTTTTATTTAAGGAATGTTCAATCCTATTTTAGATTAATTGAATCTCAGTGTTTATGTATTACCAGAATCAAATTGTCCTTTGTCTTCAATTATGTAAAATTTAGATCCAGCAGGCATTTCTTCTAATCTCATTGCTTCCCTCTTTTGATTCCATAGGAAAATTACTAATAGTAAGTTTTCTGTTAGTAAAATACGTGGCATATACTCAGTTGAAAATGCAACAACTTGTTCAATACACAGTTTTAGTTAATGTTTACAAATACCTGAGATAACGAACCTTCAAAGAGAAAAAGGTTGTTTCACAGTTTTGCCAATTTCCAGTCCCCGATATAAAGAGCAAAGACTGTTCCTGTTGCCTTGGGCTTCTGGTAAGATACCTGTCATGCTGAGACTATGTAGTAGATCAAAACAATTTAGTTCAAATACAAAAAGGGTAAAACAGTGAAAGGAGACGGAGATATTACAAATCCCTTTACAGGGATACCGTCAATGATGTAAAGATTTCCAAATAGGGCATATCTCTTAAACATTGCCCAATACTAGCAGAAGGAGAACAAAGTTTTAGATACTGATTAGTTAAAAAAAATCACATTTTAATGTATGCTCAATTAGATGAGAACTTGCTTGTCCATTGAATTTACATAAAATATTTAAAATTATTTATTGAATTTTATTTTGTGTCACTGTTTTGCCTGAAAAACAATGAAGTGATAAGATGTCATAAACAATTCAAAGGACCTTTAGCATTTAAAACCAGAGACTAAAAGATGATCTCTTAAAGTAAAATGGAAAAAATAATAAAACACACAAAAGTATAAGTAAAATGAAAAAATAAGGTAGAGGACATAGATACTAATTATTTCTAAAGAATAAATGTGACATATTATTTTTTGCTTTTTTAAAGTTTTTATTTTTATTTTATGTGTATTCTCCCAACACATGGTGAAATTGGTAGAAAAGTTGAAGAGCTAGTGCAGAAAATTTCTCTCCCAATTTCACCATGTCTTGGGAGAATAACTGTCAGGCAAACATGGCCTAGTGCCTCAATTCACCTTTCTGTGAAGTAGAGATAACAATAGGTTTGTTGTGATTCATACAGGAAATAACAATCTAAATTATTCTCAGTTTATATCAGCTTTCATTATTAATAAGGAGTAGTAGTGTTGTTACTATGTTTAAAAACAAATATTTTAGGCCTCGAGAGATGGCTCTGCATTTAAGAGCACTGGCTGTTCTTGCCAAGGACCGTGGTGATTCTCAGCAGCAGCGTGCCAGCTCACAATCATCTGTGATGATTGAACTCCAGGTTCATTTTGTTTGACACCTTTTTCTGACCTCCACAGGTACTGTATGACCTGATCTATAGATATACATGTAAGTAACACATCCTTACATATAAAGTAGAAATTAATTAAAAATTAATGCAAGGACAAATATTTTAAGTAAATACAATGGTCACCCATAATTTCTCAATTAATTTGGTGACTATTTTCCAATATGCATTAGTTTTGTTCTAGAAAACATTGTAGCTTTGTCCCTCACTCATTTTTCACATTATTTCAACTTTGGTGTGTTTTATTTTATTTTTTTCCCCTTTCCTTTGAAAGATCATTATTTACTCTCTGATAATTAAATGTTAGATGTCGTTGGGGTTGTGTTTATTTCATATTCTCACTTCCTTATTTCCCTGGATAACCTAACTTGAAAATTTCCATCTTGGGGAAAAAAAAACTTTAAAAAGGATTTTTCTAGGCTAAACATCACTGAAGTCCTCATCTCATGATCAAGCGCAAATAAATTTTTGTTTGTCTGTCCTATGGACATGCTAATCTTACTAAAGTTTTCCACAAAACCAAACATTTCTATAAATAGCATCATCTATTGAGCTCTATTGAATTAGAAACCCAAGGGTAATCCAGTAAAGCCTAATGGAAGAGGGAAGTCTGTTTTTCTACAGGGACGCAGGTCCTGAGAAGGTCATGCTCCAGTAGATAATCCTGCATACATGCACATTATAGGCAGCACTAAGTGAACTCAATGAGGTAAAAATATAAAGAACACATGAAATCAGGAGGGAAAAGAGTAGAGGGTTAGGGAAGGGTTGGAGGGAGAAGTTCAGGGGAGTAGATATGATCAAAACTCAAACGCAGGCATGGAATTCTCAAACAATAAAAAGATAATCTGAGATCCACATTATTTTCACTCTCTGAATATACTTTGCATCACAGAGCAAAGTCTCATTTGGTTCCAAAATAACTAGAGACTGACCATTCTTTATCACCTTTACTGGAAGTGTTACCAACTGTCACCTGCGTATTTTCAGGAACCTTGGCTTTGTCAATGCATATCTAATCTACAATCTAAACTCTGAACACATATGCAGTTTATTCTGCTGCAAAATTGTGGATTTTATGCAAAATGCAAATATTAGCTTTCTAAAGGTTTTATTATGTAAGAATAAAACCTACAGGTTTTATTTAAAGTTCTCTAGATGGATTCTACTTTTCCTAGGATGTGAAGATTCTTCCCTCTTTCCTATCTCACCTTTGTCTCTGGATTCCTTAAATCCAATAAGTGGCTCATGTTTCTTTCTGTATGATTACAGATGACCTTTGATTTACGTAGAGTTTTATACCCTTCTTCCACTTGTGTTTCCATGACTACTTATTCTTTTCAGAGAAAGTCTGTTTTGTACTCCAAAGATTAGTTCCTTCAATTATATTTGCACATAAAACTCCTTCAGATTTCATATTGATTATCACCTTCCCATTGAAGATAAACTATCTGAATAGGCACTGCATTTCTAGAGTCTAAAGCATGACAAGTAGTAATTAAGACACTATAATTATCATTATTCCATTGTAGTATGAGTAGTTTCAGTTGAAGGTCATAAAAATGTGAAGCCTTATTAAATATTAGTAGTTCTATATTTGGGACAACAAAGATTATTATCACTGATAAGAGAACAGTACGTTCACTGAAGCCTCTAATAATTGCCTAGTTCAATCTATGCATATTTTTTTAACCAGTTAAAGTCTTTAACATTTTGGGTTTCTATTAAGTCATTTAATAGGTAAGCTAAAATCAGTTAGTTCAAACTTTATCTTCAAAGGGAAGATATTAATTTCCTCCTCTGCAAAGCCTTACATTGTGATGGTTTAAAACAGCAGTGATTACTAATTACAGCAGTCCTTTGAAACTGTCTGTCTCCTCAGATGTGGTCTCTTTCTACACTCCAAGGGTAATTATCTTCAAACTTTGCTTCGACTTTGATCAAACATCCTTAAAAGTTAGTCATATGAAACAGATCTGGTTATTTCATTGTCATTTATAGTAAACCCAGAGTATATTTTCTCTTTGTAGATTTATTTGAAAGTCTATAAAACTGTCACGGGGCTGTAGACAGCCCTGATCGGATAAGCCCTGCTTATATGCATGATAGTTCAAGAAAACTCTCCAGTTGTGGTGAAGGATGTTTGAAACAAGGATCACAAATCATGTAACTAGAAGAAAGGAACACTTGACAAAATTATGATGCCATACTCTTTTGCCTCTAGTTGCTCCTGTTTATTAATAGGCCCCTTAGTTCATGCAGAAAACAAATTTCATTTTGATTACTTTTTTAGAATAAAAGGAAATCCTTCTTCTCTATGTAATCCTTCATAAATTAAATAATAAGCAAGTACTATTTTCTAACTATAAAGTTCAAAATAAGAACAAAACTCTAGTGCAGAGCAGTGTTATCAATCATCATTTTATCTCAACATACTATATCTTTCCATGGTCTAAATAATTAGTACTGCTGTCATTTCTCTAATCCTAAAACTTTTAAAGTGTCTCTCAGGTAATCAATCTTTAGCATAGTCTAGTTTTGGAAATTTTGTATTATTTATATTTATAATAAAACATATATTGCATTATCTATATGTGTCTGGAACAAGAACATGGCTTCTAAAATTCCCAAAAATGTTTTAAAATGAAAAAAAGAGGTAAAAATAGATCCAGTTGAAAATTCAGAATTCTGGGTACAGTGGGATAGGAAGGAGAGTACACATGACAGGATGTTATATCATGATTCTTTTGCTGTTATACACATGTTTATTAATTCAAGATTTCCTGACTGCCATTTCATATCACTGTATATTTCATGTAGGTTCAATCTCATGGTCCCATCAGGCTTGCATCAGGAGTTCCAACACTATAACAAACCTCCTGAATTCCAAGGTGTTCTTTTGAAATCTTGGTGGAAGCGATCATAATCACATGACTCTTCTCTTCTATGCTCCTGCAAAATCATCTTTATGTATATGCCATGGAGTTATGCACTTGTATTAATGCAATATAAATATGTCTGAATCATGGTTCTACTGGCCACAGAGCTCTTTACCTGAAAGTCAGAATCCCAGTGTAATCCTGATAAATCCTGAGTCTCATGCATATATCTCTTATTTAGAGCTTCCAAAATTTCAGGATATAGATCTGCCCTAGAAGTGCTTTGGACTTGTGATTGGAAGGAAAGACAGCTTTAATATCTGAGATTTTCCCAGGTTCTTTTCCAATTTCACCAATGTTTGCCATTATGGCTAATATGCTTGCACCAGCACCCTCACAAATATTTTCTTGACTCTTTACCTAAGAAGACAGAAATTGAAAAACAATAACAAGTATCCACATAATCATGAGACTCAGAGTAAATCTATTTTAAAATATGTGATAATATTCATACAACAACTTTAATACTTTTTGTTTTGGAAACTTCCCCAGTCTATCATTCTTACTTTCACCATTTGGCGTAGTCTCCAGCATGGACACATTACCAACAACAACATAACCAGGGTAGCTTTTATTCTGAATTCGGATCAAATGTTTATTTGCATCAGCATTCTAATGCGGATGACTTATCTGATCCCTAAGTCCTTCTAGGTCTTCCCATGTTCACCTGATTGTGGAATTGATAACAAAAGTCTTCAATTTCTTGGTAGTTGTTTGCTAGTAATAATCTCAATTCTTTGCCACATAACATTTCTCAACATAAACATTTTTTTCCAAAGCAAGCAAGTAAATCTTGCAAGTAGGATTCCACAATCCTGCTTTTTGGTATCCTAGATTAGATAAAGATATAAATGGACCACATTTCTCACTTCATGGCTCTGGTCAGAAATTTGGGCAGGAGATGGGGATATGACATGTGAACATAACATGTTTGTAACCACTGGAGAATTAACCTCAATGAAACATTTAGTGGGATGTGGTAGAATATGGATGAATACTTGTAGAGATACTTAGATCTGGACCTTGTACACAGTAAGTTCTCAGTACATATTTGACACAAAGTGAAATAGCATCAATAGATAAAGAAATTAGTGAAATTATAAAAGAAAGGAACAAAAAGGATCTGTATTTTTTCAGAATCAATTTCATGCCATACTATATTAAGGTAAATTTATTTTTAAAACACATTTTTTTACAATAAGAAATCTAAACAGAATTCTGAGAGATGAGAAATCAAAGAGAGTTAAGTTTACCACATGGCATGGACTATAAACAAGGCATCTTTAAATAATTCATACTGCTATTACAAGTCTTCATGAAATAAAAAAAAATCTGGATTTTGTAAATAAGATATGCTCAATTTTGAATATTTAATGATATTGGTTTCACTAATGATACAACCATGTGGTAATTTATGGTACTTTCCTGCCAAGAAAAAAATAGCCTTATTTATAGTACGATTTACAGCATCCTTTGTGCTCATTTGCTGTTCTGAGTGTAGAACTAGATGAACCCTAAGGACTGAGTTGAGTGACACTATTCCTGGGGAGACATGAACACATATCTATTCATCTCAGATAAGGAACTGGTGACAGATCAAAGTATGGGTACTTCAAAAGTCCAACTTGGTGAACCAATGAGTTTTATTGAGGTTACTTACAGAGATGTAAGTGAAGGTTTATAACTCAAAGGTGGTTTTATCATCAAAAGCCCACCTTAACATGGGTGATAGCTCACAAAACCTACAAATTCAGAGCTCACTACACACTTTTAGGAAAGCTCACTAGGGTTGAAGATGTCCTTTTTAAGTAGCTCACCAGGCAGCTTATCTTGTCTCTGCTGCTTCCAGTCAGCTCAGCTCATCAATTCTTCCAGGCAGCTCTGTTTGTTTCTCTTTCAGGAAACTCATCTTGTCTGAGAATCCATCAGTAATCTTTACTGCTTATATAGCTTGGGGAGGGAGGAGCCTAGTGGATCTGGCAAGCTTCAGGGACTTCCTGAAGCCATTGAATTGTTTACTTCCTGACCTTACTGAGTTTTCCTGTAAGATAGTAGGTGAAGATGTAGATTCAGGTTCAAAAGGCAGTTTATTCTTTAGCTAATTAAATCCTTGGTCATTAGAGGGTTTCAGCCTCCTTACAATATAATCTTAAGCCTAGAACCAGAAGGCTTTAGCCTCTCTACAATCTAATCTTCAAACCTAGAACATTTCAGCCTATGAGACTTACTGCTGACTAACTCACGCTGACCAGCTCCTTCTGAACTCAGAGCTGTACTGAACTCAACTACTCTTACAGTTGACTAATTTAACCCATTCACTGTTCTAACTCAAACTCTACTCCAAGCAGCTGGTTCAAACTGAACTTCTGAGCTGGCTGTTTATGACTGAATTGTTCTTTCTTTGGCTGACTCTGGCTGACTCCTCCAACTTCTCTTACTGAACTTCTGTGGTAGGCTTCATCCTGACTCTCACTGGTAGCTGACTTTCTCAAACCACTCTACTGCTGAACTGCTTCTGTGTTCTGCCTCAGACTGCCACTCTGAGCTGAGAGCCTCTGTTTAGATTGTGAGAGTTGGGCATGTCCTCACTCTGACTCACTCTGTTAACCCTTCCTGATTTGTCATTTTGCCTGCTCTTCACTCTGATTCATTTCAGACTTCATTTCCTTTCTGATACTGACTCATTCTGTGCTCTGCTTCTTGTCTCTTCCTCCTCTGCTTCTACTTGCTTCTGTCTTGGTGATTAAAGGCATGTGTTATGACATACCTTCTGGGATTAATAGTATGTACTCACATTCTTTCTACCATAGAAGATCCATGCTGCCAGATTAAAGGATTAAGTGTTCCTCTATAAAAGGTTTCACTGTTCCCCACTGACAACACCCTACTGTTTCATCTCTTCTTTAACATCCCATCTTAAATATCATTTCATTTTACCTCTCATTTAAAAATCAAATGTCTCTATAACCTTCTTTAAAAGATGGAACTCCATGATATCTAGTAAACAAATGAATAAATTTCAATATATAAAGTTTGTGATAAGGTTTTTGAACCTTTTCAGGTGGATAATGATTTCTTATCAATATCATTTTAGTCTTATTAAACAATTATACAGCTTTGGATTTTTTATTGTTACTCAATTTTCATTAATTTAATTTTAGTTTCTTTCTTCTATTGAAAATAAATTTTCTTTTCTCTTATAATATTGCATGCTGATTATAGCTCTCCCTCATACTCCTCCCAGTTCCTCCCTTACCTCCCCTCCCATCCAGGTCTATCCTCTCTGTCTTTCATTCAAAAACAAACAAAATTCTAAGAAATATACTATACTATACTATAATATAATATAGATATTAATGACCAAACAAAAACTAACACATTAGAATAGGACAAAGCAAGCAAATATAGGAAATAGTCTAAGAAAAGGCACAAGAAACAGATGTAGACACAGGGACTCACTCATTCACACACCCAGGAATCTCATAAAAATACAAAACTGGGGGCTATAATATATACGCAAAGGACCTGTAAGGGGAATACACGTGTGTGTGTATATGTATATGTATATATGTGTGTGTATATATATATATGTATACATATAGATATATGTATATATGAGTGTATATAAATTTAATATATGACATAATTTTATATATTTTTATTATATTTATATATTATTATAATAATATATTTTTAAAAGATAGAAATATTTTTGAAAAACCTGACTCAACATTATGAGAAAACAAATCTCCATAGGTGACATTGAGTTCATTTATTGTTGGCTGTATACTACTGGGCATGCAGTTTTCCCTGAGTAGTAGTTTGTTTCTCCAGTGAGACTCCCTTGTGGGAAAACTAAACTTTCATTTAAAGGTGGTTATCAATTGGAGATAGCTTCAGGATTAGTTATGGGGCCATGTGTCAACTTCTTTCAGTTCTAGGTCTCCATCTAGTGCAGAGCCATGTAGGGACCCTGTGCATGCTGCTTGAGTTTCTATAATTTCACATGAGCTTTGCTCAGTTGATAAAGAAGATATTGCTCTCTTGATGTCCTCCATCTTCTTTGGCTCTTACAATCTTTCTGTTTCTGCTTCTACTTCTATAGCATTCCGGGGGTCCTGAGGGGAGGGATTTGACGGAGACATCCCATTTAGGGCTGAGTGTTCAAGGTCTCTTTCTCTCTGCATAATGTCTGGCTGTGAGTCTCTGTATTTGTTCCCATCTGCTGCAGGGAATAGCTTCTTTGATGATGGCTGTGGCACTAATAATAATGTGCATGATGTGATATTGGAAATGAATTGCAATGAACTCTAAGGAACATTCTGAGGTCTTTTTCACTAGATAATTTTCAATTAGATTCTCTAGTTAAGACAGGAAGGGATTATAATGACTGTCATTTTTCTTGATGTTCTTGAGATCCCCTTGCTTTATCTGCCTCCTGATGGTTAAGTAATACCTTTAACTGCTGACTAGTCTCATTAAGACATCAAAACAAAGACATTTTAATTTTAATTCATAATAAACAACTAGATCCTACAATAAAACATCAGATTATAAGGGTCAGTGTGATCAGAACTCGAGGAAGAGAGGATATGGTACAAGATGACATTGAAAAACTGTTGGCAGGAAAAACAGCAACAACAAAAATAAACTTATGTGGTCCCTTTTAGACCAGAATTAGTGTTTTGGGTCTTATTTTAAATGCATAAAATACAATTAGGATTAGTAGTTGTACTTGAGTTTTATAAAAGATCATTCACTCATTTTGTTCACAGGTAAATCTCTACCAGGACCCAAGACCATTAGAATGAGAAGGAATCCCTATTAGAAAGCTTTTGGCTATGTGCAAATAAAAGGCAAATGGTAACTTGAATAAGAATGACAATGATGTAGATATGAACAAGTAGCTACAGTAAGCTATAATTTGGAGGCAAATAAACAGAATTGTAGACTGGATATGTATGCTAGGAAAGTCACAGGGAAATACATTGAAAAATAGGTATTACTTATAAAGGTATTGTATAATATCTAAGAGGATTTGTAAAAGAATTTGAAGTAAAAATAATTAAAAGATCTCTGTTAAGTGATGGTCTCATTATAATAGGCGATAGGGCTCTTTTCCCCCCATAATTCTGCTTCTCATCCCTTCTAAAATATGCAGAAATTATAACTTACTGAGAAATTATCTGTTACAGAAAAAAAATCACACTTTACATTGTAGCAATATACAAAGTAATAAAGAATTCAAAAAAATTGCCAGGTGCAAACTGGGGGAGAATCAGAAAGTAGAGGGACATGTTTGGCACAGATAGAACATCTGCATTATATGTAACACACAATTTATCAATACTAAAGTTAGTATCCATTAAAATATTTAACATTTAGTGGATATTGGCACTTTGATAGGCCTTGTCTTTTTTAGTTCAGACTATACTAATTGTAACAACCACACCATCCTCTTATTGCAGATAAGGCAGATGAAGGTTGGGCAACATAAGAGGTGTAAGCTTGCAAAAACATCATTTTTACCATTTTATTGTCATAAGGCTTCCTCAAGCACTAAGCTAAATGTGTGGAATGAGAAATCATGTATGGCATATAGTCACTCAGAAGCAAAGTGAACTCAAAAATCATTTGATTTTGAAATCTTTGAAAAAATTTCAGGAGTAGTTACCTTGGATAAAGATACAGTGGGTAAGATATTCTTTTCAGGAAAGGCAGACATTAGTTATCATGAGTTGAGGATATAGTGTCTCATAAAATGAAATCAGACACAGAATTTCAATGTAAGAGAAGATATGGCAGACACAGTATTTTAAAGAAAGTATAGTAACCATTAGATACATACAGAACCACAGAAATAAAAATGAGAAGGCGGAATGATAACTAATAAGAATCACTTGACCTTACATGTTGGAACATGTGACTTTGAGACATGATTACATTCATGAACTCAATGACTTCCAAGGTAATATTGGTGTTAAGTTGGTAGGAACTTATTTCTTCAATTAACATGTCAATCAAAAGGTTGATAGGCAGCATTCATAAGGAATCTTCACAGTGGAATTAATGCACCTAAAATTTCCTAGCTACTGGATGTTGAAGATTTCTGCATTTTAGATTTCTTTTCATTCTGATTCCTTAGTTTTCTTATGTTACCTGTGTCTCTATAGTAGTCAAAAGTTATTAAGCCCATATGTATCAGCATTATTCTAAGCATTTTATAGTTTCATATAAGTTTATTAGTAACAAACAATATAAAATAATGTACTGAGCATTTATTCTTAAGGAAATAATGTACAATTTATTCCATAACTTATATTACTATTTAATTGGTGTCTCAATTATTAATGTAGCACAAGTGGCCATGTAATAAAGGTGTGCCTTTTCTAGCCGGGATTAATGGTTTAGTCCTATATTATCAGTTACTTGGGAGGCTGAGACAGGAGGATCACAAGTTAAAAGTTTCAAGGGCTTCAGAGCAGGCTCAAAGGCCAACCTGGGCAATGTAGTGAGATTCTTGTTTCCAGATAAAAAATAAAAAAGGGGCTGTGGGTATAGCTTAGTTTTAAAGAGTTTGCTCAAGAGCAAAAGGCCATAGTTTCGATCAGAATTACTGCAAAGAAAAACTCAGACAAAAATCAAAACAACACAACAAAATCATCAAAGGTATGCTGTCTTTCTCTCTTGTTTAAAAATCACTTTACCATTCTTTTAAAACTGGAAGTATCTGCATTGCAGTTTTCCAACTACTTTCTAGTACAGCCACTCATTTGCTTCTGTAATACACATTCACTGGTTCTTAATCTCTGGCATTGATGTGGTAAATACTAGTAATACAGAAATAATCCAAACCAAGCTTTTTTCTTCATGACAATCACAACCTGCACAATAAATATTTCAGTAAAAAGAGGGCCACAAATGCAAATTTGATTGAAATGAATTTGATGCACCATGAAAAATCTAAATAATAATAATAATCTCTTAATTGTCCATCATTTTGAGAAAACTGCATTATTTTATTTTATTTTTAGTTACGTGCCTCATAATAAATTAATACTTCTTCAAGTACCTTCACTAAACTAACTGAAAGAGATAAAATAATATGAATTTGTTTTTGTTTGATGCATGTTTTTCTTAAGTCTATTTTATAATGATAGAATCACACTAATTTTACAATAATGTCTTTAATTTTTGTATTTTACTTCAGCAAATATTCAAAGTTGAATAAACACTAGGAAAAGGTACATGTATAGACAAATCAATATTGCTAAATATGACAGGTCTTGCCTTGTCTGATTTCTCATTCATCCTTAGCAATTCCCAAAATATTTTCTTGTCTCTTATGTAAGGAACAGTAACACCATAAATGTTTTCTTTAGTTCAACATAGCTATCTGACCTTATTTTCATAGTGCTTTACAGTGTAACTCAGTAAACTTATTCATTCCATTACCATTATATTCAGAATATTAGATACCACTAGTAACTGCGTAATGGTGGCATAGCCACAAGCATAAATCATATATATCACTTGATTTTATCACTAATGCATCCACTATCACATCAATAGAATTTGACACCATGGTTAAAGATAAATTTAAAATACAAGGCTACTTACTTTTAGGTTCTAGCTGTATTTCTTACAACAGCATTATGTAAAAGTAGGTCAAAGTTCAAAGGACACATACTATATTAACAATTTTGCTAGATTAATATTTTCTCTTTATTATCATTTATATAACATATTAAATAACATGTGTGTAGTTTATTTTTACAAAGTGATATCTTTGATTTTAAAAGTTGGATGAATTTTTTATTGGGCATTTAAATAAAATACAGCAATTAAATATGGTTATTTACATGTATATAGAGATAATGTCATACACTTTCAATCATAGCTTCATTATTCATTTGTAAAACTACTAATGAAATCATTATCAAATCTAAGTTTATCACATGCAAACACAAACAAATACATCCCACAATCTACATGTGCCTTTTCATGCAAGCATAAACAAAATTACATAGGTTTTCAATGTACCGTCTCTGGTACTTTATTTTTCTTTTTATGCTTCATTTTAGTTTTTATATAGGAATTCAAAACTTAAGTAACCAGTGTCAACCACAAACCATTAACATACGATGGTATTAATGTTAAAAGATCTGATTTACCAAAAGGCTATTTTGTAAAATCAAGCAACAAACAAAAAACAGCATTTAGCAAATGAAAATCAGCACCCCTATTCCAATTGCAATCACTAATTTGCAATTTAGAAAAGAATTAGTCACAAAAATGAAAATTCATGAGATTTTGAGCTAAGTACAGTCAATATCTTTTATTTCTACCAAAAATCCTCCCACATATAGAATCAGCTTTTATAAAAGCTATGATATAAATAAGTTTATATAGGAAGTTCCTGTTTTACAGCTTCTGAATGAGTTTATAATTTTTTCTCTACTATGGAGTCAGTATAGTATTTGTATGAGAAATGTCAATATTCAGAGACAAATCAGCACCTGAGCTTTAGCAATGTTAATGATTCCCTAATACACATTCTTTTTTATTTACATATGAAACCATAATCTTAATATGGAAGTTCTTAATTATTGTCATCTAGCTTCACATGTTATAAAAAGAGTCACTCGGAAGATTAGAACAAATACATTCAAAATAGTTTGGGTCAGAATAAAAATTGGATCAAATAAAACTAGAGTTTAAGAGTCTCATGAGTTGACTAATTTGGAGTCTGTGGATGCTTTTTAATTTCTCTAATTACTGAAATGGCTTTTTCTTCTCAGGTGGCTCATTCAGTGGTTGTTAGATGGAAGAGTTAGGAAGTTAGATTACACATCCTATGTGTGGAATGTACATGGTAAAATTATATGCTGGTCTTCCACAGTTATAAACACAAAAAAATAAAGGTTCATTTAAAGTGACCTAAAATTGCACAGTGAGAAATTCAGGAATCAAATAAATTCAAATAAATATGATTCTAGATAAGAGAAAATTGTGCATGTCTGGCTAATAAATACATAAAGTATCATTCAATATAATTAGTCAAAAAAATAACCCTGCGTAGCCCAATATGGCAGCACATGCCTTTGATTTCAGCACTCAAGAGGCAGAGGCAAGTGGATTTCTGTGAGTTCCCAGGAGATACTGTCTCAAAAAACAAAACAAATAAATAAAAATCCTGCTCCAAAACAAGAGCTATGTTACTTTCAGAAAAATCACAGAAATTATAACAATGTAAAGTTTTCTAGATACTATGTATAAGTTGTATTTCTCTCAGTCTGTGGTTTATTGATTTAATTTTTCTAACTGTGTGGTATTCAGATCAAATGTTCATTATGACAAACTGTGTGTGGTACTTTACTCCAGAGAATGGCAATCATGCATAACTAAGGTGATGGACATCTCTGTAGTGGAGTAACACATAGCATATATGTCATACTCAATGGTAAGTGAATAGTTCTGCTTAATTGCATGCAGGAAGCTGGTTCTTTTAGAGGACAGGTGTATATCACCCTATCTCTGCCCCTTTACCCAGTCTCTGTTCTTCTTCCTGGTCTACACCAGAGAACTCTTAAATGAATTATATGAAGGAAATCTGAGGAAGGAAAGGGCCTCTGAAAATGATTTCAACAAAGATATTTTCTCTTTTCTCCTGAAATTCATAAGCACCACTGCAGAGTTACTTAAACAAAATGACAACAGATTTTCAAGTGTTTATGATTACCTCTGTGAATAACAATTATAAGTAATTTAGCATAAACTGTTTCCTAGGTACAAACTTATTGCTTATTGCTGTCTTTTTATTTTATTTTATTTATGATTATTTATTTGCTTATTTACCATTCATTATTTATTTTTGATTACTCTAGTTCTCAGCACAAGCTGGCCTAGTACTTGTAATTTTTCTGCCTCCATTTCCAAAGTAATGGGATGATAGGCACAAGCCACCACACTCTGCTGCTCCTGCTTTTTTTAGTGGCCTCATTATTTTCAAAGATTCCTAGTCCTTTCCCAATTCTCTCTGGCTTCTCAGAAGAAACCTAGCATAGTTTCTCTTTTTTGTATTTTCTTTTTCTTAAAGATTTATTTTATATTTATATATGTGTGTGTTTGAACACATGTTATACACATGCCTGCACAACAGATCTTCCTCCAGAGCTGGAGTTTCAGATGTTTGTGGGCTACCTGATGAGTGTGTTGGAGTCTGAACCTGGATAATAATTAAGACCAAGTGTTCCTAACTGCTGAGCTACTAAATCCTCCATAATATTTTCTTATGTGTCAAGAAACTACTCACTTGAAAGAATGTTTGAAATCAATGAAAATTACTTGTTTTAGTTTTCCCAGTGTGGAAGTTTAGATAAAGTATGATACCAGTGATATTCTTCTGAATTGCACATATGATCCTTGATTTCCCTATGTCTTTCTGCTTCCTGTTTATCAAGAGGTGTTTGCCAGTGTGATGAAAGACTAACGATAATGAAATGAAAGTTGAGTGAACTAGAGATTGCTATATATGCTTATTTCATGAACATTATATGGGGTTATTTTTAACTTTAAATCAAGTTGTTTGATTATGAAAAAGATTTTATTGATGGTGATTTGTTTTTGAAACAGAGTCTTACTACATGTCACAGATACTAAACTCAGGAACTTGGATCTTCTTCAGGAGCACCTCCTGAACCTGCTTCCCAGGTACAAGTTCATGTTCATCTGGAAGCTTTGTATTCCTGTAGACTGTCATTCTTTCACAGAACCTCATCCCACCTCGTCAATGTTCAAATTTGATTAGAAAATCTCATATATAAGCTTCCTTTGCCAATTTCAAGGATTCTTCTAAAATATACCTAACCTCTGTAATCTGTGTCATGTGATCTATAATCTAATAAAATTTTAAGAACCTCTCCTAGATATGAAACTACTTAGTTCATCATCATAAGAAGTTCTTATTCGATTGGAAATGTTTGAATCTTTTATGAGCCACTAATATATAAGGAGCTCACACTATGCAGAAACTGTAGGTATTCTTTGGATTCTTTTGTTAGTCTTTTCTTTTTATTTTGTGTGATATATGGTCACCTTTTCTTTTGTTCTCTTTGTAGCATCTGTTCATAACACAGTGATATGAGTGCAACAGAGCATTAGAAACACTGAGGAGAGAACAAAAATTAAGGTACAGACCCGGAATTAGTTGTTTTCTTATTTAGTCACTCAGTATATTACAAGTCAATTGAAATTATAAGTAAAGGTGTGTGTGTGTATATATACATACATTCATACATATATATGAATATGTGTGTGTGTGTGTCTGTGTGTGTACACAAGTTGTATCTTACTCACATCATGAACTACTATAAGTTATGGAACTTACAAGTTTAATATTCAATTCAAAAGAAATAGAAAGCCACTTGTGACACCAGCTTTATTTCTTTGGGTTCTGTATTAATATTTATAATATTTGTATATATTTATGTCATTGTGCTTTTCATTTTATCTCCATATCTACTATAAATGTCAAACATTTAAACATATATACTCCTCATCCATACATTTTCTTAAAGAACTATGATGGGATGTGGCCTGAAATCTGGATCCTTGGTGACAAGATAGAGAGTTAGAGTTGCCTCTGTGTAACTCCCTGAATGGCACAAGTCAAGGTAAGAAAGGAAAGACTTGTTTCCTAAAAGAAAATGAGAAGAGGATTTTTGGATATCATGAGAGAGAGGTGATCACGTAGCTTAAATCCATGGAGAAATAAAATGACTACACAGCAAAACTGAGCAACTGCCTCCCTATCTAGCTCCTGCTCCCTGTGGGTGACTATAGATATAAGCAAACACAGATTACTGAAACCATCATAATCTTATTATCTATATATCTAATGGTAAATAAATGCAAATATAGTTCAAACTTCATTTTAATTTTCAATAAATATCCATTCCTCTTTCTGAGTAATTAGAGGAACAAGGTAGATCCACATATGAACCTAAAGATCGTTGAGTGGCAGTGGGAAGGAGACATTGATGTTAAAGCTCTGTGAGACTTGCTTCTTCTTGTTACTCTATTGGCAATAACACAGAGATGTATGGCTAGCTAAGAATCCCTCCTAGTCTATGGGTTTCTTCTTCATTCAATTGTTTCCCAAGCCTTTATACTTTTATGTGATTCCAGTTTTCAATTGTTGGCCTTAATTCCTTGGCAAATGGAGTCTGGTTCAGAAAATCTTTTCCTACAACTATAAATAACTTGGAGAATACTGCTTATGTTTTCTTCTAGCAGTTTTAGTGTATCAGGGTTCCAATTGAGCTCTTTGATTCACTTGGATATAAGTTTTTGGGCAGTGTTATAAACATGGATCAAATTTATTTCTTCTGAGTGAATACCCAGTTTTCTCAGCACTGTTTGTTGAAGATGCCTCACCATCAAGTATCAGATGGCTATAGTTTCTAGTACTCATGTTTGGGCCTTTTATTTTATTCCATTATTCTGTGTGTTTGCTTTTGTTCCAGTACCATATTGTTTTCGTTTCTGTAGCCATACATTAGGCTACATTAGTAGTTATATTAGGCTATCTTGAAGTCTGGCATAGTAATCGCTCTAGTATTCTTTTTGCTCTGGAGTTCTTTGTCTATCCAGAATATAACAAGAAGGAAAACAAACAAACAGTCAAGGAAACAAAGGATCCAATTAATAATGGGCTAGCCATCAAAATAGAGTTTTCTAAATGGAAGAAATAAGGATGTCTAGGAAATACTTAAAATATGTTCATCATTCTTAGCAATTGGGGAATGCAAATTAAAACAACATTCATCTCATCTCAGTAAGAATGACTAAGATCAACATAACAACTGACAAAAAATACTGGCAATATTGTAGAGAAAATGAAACCCTCCTTCAGTGCTAGCAAGAATGAAAATAGGTGCAGTCAACAGAAATCAGTATAAGGAATGCTCATAAAGCTAAAAATAAATCTGCCATATGCCCAAGCTATACCACTTCTTGACATATGTGCAAAGGGCTCAATATCTTAGTCCACCAGTATTTACTTGATCAACAATGTTTATTGCAGTACTATTCACAATAGCTAAGAAATGGAAACAACTTAAATATCCTTGAACAGATGAATGGATTATGAAAATGTGGCATATGTATACAATGGAATATTATTCAGCCATAGAGAAAAATGAAATCAAGAAATTTGCCCTAAAATAAAAGATTATATTGAACCAGGTAACCCAGATCCAGAAAGACAAACACCACATTTATCTCCAATGGGAAGTTCCTAGCTCCAAATCTTCAGGAAACATTATTTTATATTTATCTAAAGTTTTACATATATAGGAAGTTCAAAATTAAGCCACTTGGGCTTACTGTGCTCTACGCAACAACCATAGACCTTAAAAAAAAAAGAAAAGAAAAGAAAAGAAAAACAGTATCAAGCATGAGAAATATCCTTTCAACCCCTTCATTCGGTTAGTCTAAGTGACTCCCAAAATAAATAGATTATAGATGATTTCCCTGATTATCTCTCAGGAGTGAGGATGGGCTCCTATTGTAGAAGACATTACACACTTAGGATACAAAACTGGGATGCTATAGATGGAACTAGCTTGAAAGCCTCTTTCCCACAGTCTGGCTTCCATAGTTCCAGAAAATAGTATGTAAGCTTCCAAGTGAAGAAGCAATTAAATAGTCTTACCCAGCTGCACACCTATGAACCATGACAATTACCAACATAACAAGATGTGCATGAAGGTGCAGTAATTAGACCTCACATGTTGGTGACAATCAACAGCTGTCCAATTAGATTTAAGGTCCACTTAACAGGAGGGAAACCAAGCTTGGCACTGGAAACATTGCCCGCTTTCCTGGCTACTGAAGTCAGATTTTTTTAAACTCTACTATCGTTACATTGTAGACCAAAAAATGTCTTACTATATTCTGAAACTTATCATTACACCCACAGGTAAGTATAGCTATTGTACCTCATCAAAAATGTTTCACTTTACAGCAATTAGAGACCATCACAGGAAACCAAAATTAGAAACAATGTACAGATAACAGGTCATGGGAAGTTAAGCCCCAGTGGATGGGTCTGCATGGCAGCTCCTACATCTAAGAGAACACTGTGGGAAAGGAGGATGGACGATTATAAGAGCCAGAATACCAGAAAGTCTGCTATGAAATACTTTTTCCTAGAAATGGCTACATAATCAAACCAGAATAATGTCAGTATCAATGAACATATTAACATGGAAGGGGAACTTTTAATTGGGTCCCACCCCTAGATAAAGAACCACAGACAACTAATGACTGCTGGGAGAAGGAGAATTAGCCTTTCCCAGGGATGAGCCCCTATTGGATTTTCAATGCAGAGTTATAAACTGCAAAACTATATGCAGATATGTAACATTAATAAATAAAGTAATCAACTTAAGAGTCAGTAAGAGTATTGAAGGAGTTTAAGGGGGGTAGCTGGGAGGGTTTAGAAGAAAGAAGGAGGAGCAAAAGTGATGTAATTATATTTCAATTAAAATAATATTTTTTAAAAAGCACAAAGGCACAATAATAAGTAGAATTCAAATTTTAAGCCAGGTGATTAGATGACTAAATATTTGAGTCTTCTCTATTCATAGATACTGTGGAATTCACATTTTTTAGATGAGGAACTGAATGAATTTTCAGGTTAGTGAAAGTAACTTAGAACACTGAATTTTAGATTCAGTGAAATCCTGTGTATGAGTTCTTGGTCTCTTAAATTGTTTTCAGTGAGTAAATTAAGTTTTCATATTTCTATTTTTTTAACTTTTCATTTTATGCCTGTTTTTCTTACACACACACACACACACACACACACACACACACACACGTGTGTGTGTGTGTGTTTATGTGTCTTAGGATATTTGCATCCTTCATTCCATGTTGTCTGTGAATGTTCACCATCTTCCTCCCCAAATATGCATACATCAAAGTTGGTGCTCAAGAAAAAGCTTTACAATAGTTTGTCTGTACAACCAGACCTCCAAATGAAGGCTAAAAATTCCAGGAGTGAAAAGAGGAAGGTTTCAGGTCTACGCTGAAACATCATTTCCCTATTAGAAACTAAATTTAATACATTTTATATTTTCTTTATTTTTTGGAAAAGGAGAGGGTCCTGTCCTTTCTCTATTGCCATACTCCCAATACCTCTCTTCTCTCCCTTTGATTTATTCCTATGTTTACTGTTTTCTTTTATGTGTGGTTTTGGAAATAACACATGGAACTGTAAAACACAAGATAAAATAATTTCATTTGCTGCATAAAAATCATTCTAAATTTAACTAATTTATAATAGTGCACATTTTATATATCCCACAATCTCTATGAGTCTGGAAATTTTCATAGCTTAGATGAATCTTTGTATTAGGATTCAAGGCTGAAATGATCTCAAGTGGAGTTGTAATCTGTTCTGAGGTGCAAGAGTCTCTTCTAAATTTATCAAATTAATTTCCTTGTACCTATAAGACTGTTTCAGATTCTAGAGACTACTTGCTATCCCTTGCCATGAGGCTATGTTCATTTCTTTAAGGATGTGCTTTCTTTGTCTGCTAAGCCATATTTTTAAAAGTTTGTCTGATTAAGACCATATTACTTAAGATAATTTAACTTTTTATTAATAATTAAATCTGTAACATATCTTTGGCTATAAAACATATTCCCAAATATTGGGATAAAGTTTATAAAGGGAATATACATAGAGATCCATCTTTGAGACTATTAATATTCTTCCTTCCACAAAGAGGCTTTGAACTTGAAGGTGAAAGTTTGAGATGAAGAAGGTTGTAGTGTGTGTTGGAGGAAAGTGCATATATACATACAACATTCTAATGACTTGAAATTTAATAGATCAATACATTTTGAGGAGACAGAAGAAAGGATTGTTTTATTAGTCTGAAATCCCTCATGTCAAGCATGCAATAGATGAGATAACACTAATTCTGAGATATGAAAGAAGGAAGGCAGTAGAGGGTTATTTAACTTATCTTTTGTATAATCATGGGGAGTCACATGTGGACTGTAAGCATCAGGTGACTACATGGAACATAGAGAACATGTGAGGAGGAGAGATGCCATATAGAACTATGCTGTGTGGTGTGCCCCACTCCGAAAGTGTCAATCAGGGGAGCTAAAACATGTTTGGCACTTTCTTGAGTGAGGTAATTCACAACATGTACAACTACAACTGTTATCCTAGGAGGGAAGTTACATGGGTGTCTGCACAGAGTATATGCAATCCAGCCAAAAAACTATTTTTTGCTGAGTAAACTAACTATCTTTAGATACATTTCAGACCTAGGTAGGTTTTGAAGGTATGTAGACAAATTTCTCATCTATGATCTTCCATATTTGACATACTTTGGCCAGAAAAAGCCTGAGAATATTTGAAGAAGAAAGATGTAATTATCCTAGTCATAGGAAATGTTAACATTGATAGAAAGAAAATCATTTTAAATAAGCCATTATTGTTTATAGGAAAATGGATGGAAATGGGCAATAGTATATTAAAAGAGATAACCCAAGATGAAAAAAAAGAACAAATAACTTCTGTTCTCTTTCATATGCAAGTCCTAGTTTCTAATTTTATTTTCATTATTTATATGTAATTGATTTGTATGGAGACTAGTAAACTGGAATAGATATAGGGAAAAACAGATGTAGGGAATGATGTTAAAAACAGATATAGGTAAAGATGCTAAAAAACAGTAATAGCACACATATAAAAATGGAAGGTGAAATACAGAGGCAGAAGTTTCCAAATGAGAAGAAAAATAAGTAAGATGGACAGGAGTGGGTGAGGAGGAGGATCAACTAAAAATATTCGTGAAAATGTCAAAAGGAAACCTGGTACTTCATGTATTAATTTAAAAATAAAATAAAGAAGACATTTTAATGATTTGAAAATAAATTTGAAAACATTAAAATAAGTTATTTTTTTACCTGAGAAAGAAACAAAGAGAAAATAGTTTCTTTCTCAGTCTACAAAGCCAGGGTGTTAATTTTTACTAATCTAGACAATATTCACTTAAGGAGGTAACAGGCAAGGACAGTGGGTCTGTGGGCTGCAATCAATGCTGGAAATTGTAATGGAATGGTCAGAGCTACCATTTTCTCTTGAGTGTAGTGCTCTATTCCAGAGGGTAACACTCAGATAGACTAACATATGATTCTTAACTTTCTGAGTAGAGTAATACATAAAAAGGACATCATATTTGGAAGTCATGGGCATGACTATGTATAGTTGAGTTCACAGGGTTACTTTTTAAAAAAAAAAAAAATCCAAGTACCCTGTTCAGAACTCTGGGCTACCTCACTTAGCTTGATTAGCTCTTATATTAGGACTTCAGAAGGAAGACCAGGAGACTGAAGATTCCCTGAGAAAGGCAC
Source organism: Cricetomys ansorgei (assembly GCA_026225945.1). Taxonomy (NCBI): domain Eukaryota; kingdom Metazoa; phylum Chordata; class Mammalia; order Rodentia; family Nesomyidae; genus Cricetomys; species Cricetomys ansorgei. Next base: position 4,526,065 of record JAMJFZ010002759.1, on the reverse strand, counting down.
ACTCATAGGTTGTACAAGAATTTATACACTCTTGAACAAGGGAAATTTGCCGTTATGGTTTGACCATGAAATATCTCCCACAGGCCCATGTGTTGAATCTGTGATCAGCAGCAGGTAGTATTATTTGGGGAGATGGTACAAATTTTAGGAGAAGAGATAGTTGAATAAAGTAGGCTACTGGGAACATGTCAATTAGGGGCTAGCCAATTCTCTGCCCACCCCATCACATATCACCTGTTCACTATGAGCTGAGTAGTCTGTGGCAGCCTTTTGCCACTATTGTGATCTGCCTCAGCACAAAACCAACAGATCCAAGGACTGTGAACTGAAACCTCTGCAAGATCAAACCAAAATAAATTCTTCACCTCCTACTTTGACTGTCTCAGATATTTGGTCATCACAATGAAAATTCTAACACTCATGTTAAAATAAAAGTTCAGAACATTCCTTTCCCCTGCGCATTTCAATATTGTTCAGTTTAGAACACAATAATTCCCTTTGCTCCTTCAAATCTACAACTTGTTCTTTCTTAGCAAGGCTCATTTTGTAAGTGTTCATATTTTTCTCTGGTGGCTTTCAAATATTATCCTGTCTGAGATAGTTCCTTTTGCACCCTACAGATCTTCTTGTAGAATTCAAGACAAGTCTTTCCTCAGAGACTTAGATGTTTTTCTATATTTGGAAAATAGGACCTGTCTTTCAAATATATCCATATATTTTAAAATTTGTTGAAAAATATATGTCCATCAGTTGGCTCAGATTTCACCACAAAGAGGTTAAGGAGATACATAGAACATTCATTTAGTTAATTAAAGTTTGTTCTGATGTCTGATTTTTTTTTTAGTTACTTGGAATAAGAAACACATAGATTCAGTTCAGGAAGCACATTCTAGAATGTGTCTGTGATGACATTTCCAGAGACAGCTATATTTTGAAGTCTCTGACCTAAAGAAAGGATCAATCCTAAGATAGATTCATAACATTTTGGGGATGTTGGGAGGCAAGACTTAGGTCAGTTGGTGGAAGGATGGCACTGGCATTATGTACCTAAGGCTATATCCCTTGAAACTGTGAACTAAAAAGAATATTCTTCTCCTTTTAATTATTTATGTAAGGCATTTCTCTACTACTTTTGCTAATATTTGGGATGGGATGAAGGAAGAAAGTGTGTATCTTAGAGGCCTTGAGACAGACTATATGTCCTTTAAGAATAATTATATGTTTCAATATTTCCTACCTTGTTAAGTAGTTTATGCCAAACTCAAAGTGTTTAAAATAAAAACTAAAAGAACTATACAAGAATCTCAGAGAGAGACTAGCAGCCACAGGATCCCTGAAGGTCACCCACAGTATAGGAGAAGTGAGAGCAGCAACATGGAAGGAGATCGTATATATGACAGTTCTTGGAAGCATGGGTGTGTCATGATAAGATAGGGACATTTGTCTTCATACCTCATCTATCTTGGGCTCCCCAGAAAGAGTTGGAGTGTAAAGTGGGACTTTGTTCTTTTATATTAAGCTCAAATCAGTTATATATCTTTAACCTCACTGAAAATCTTGGAAAGGCCAAAGTCTCACTTTGCCCCTAATATTCCTATATGATTATCCATGTGGGAGGGGTATTTTCAAATTATAAGATCATATCCCATGTTGCATGAATGTTGTTTTCCTGGGAAAACGTTTGAAATTCAGATATGTATGAAGTAGTAAGTATGGTACCATTGCAACTTGTTCTCAGATTTAGTCATATCCATACTTTAAAGACATTGTGGGAGCTTCTGTATCTGTGCTTGTGTTTGGAGATCAGTTTATTTTATTAGTTGTTTAAGGTGGGTATTAATTTGGCTTTGGTTTGAGCCCTCCAATTGCTTTATTGCTTAGTAATAGTGTTTAGTTACAATTAGACGCCTATGTTCATTTATGTGCTTTCCTTTTCAGTGTCTGTCCATTTGCTTTTAAAATTAGGCTTTGCCTTTTAAAATTTTTGATTTTGCATTCCTGTTACAGTTTTTGTTGTATGCTTGATGGTAAGTGTAAGTTGGCTTTAAGGGTTTTTTTTTTTTTAGTTAGAATTGTGTTTGTGTTTTGGTGAATGCTTTATTTCAAGCCTACATTTTTTGATTTGATTTTAATATATGTGCTTACCTTTACTGGATTTCTGAGTTTTAGTTGTATTTTCTGTGTGTATACCTATATATGTGGGTGTGTGAGGGTATGTGTACATGCATGTCTGTAGTTTTTGGATAGGGTTTATGTTTTTAAATATATTTGACTGTTTTGCAGAGGTATATTTTGTTCTTGCTCATAGTTATGCTATTATCTCTATGGGTTTTTTTAATTATTTGAATTTAATTTATTTTATTCATTCAATGAGTGTTTTGCCTTCATGTATGTCTGTTCAACATGTGGATGTCCTAGCAGAAGCCATAAGAAGGTGTCAGATCCCCTGGAACTGGAGTTCCAGACAGTTGTGATCTGCCATGTGTATGCTGGGAACAGAACCTGGGTCCTCTGGAAGAGTAGCAAGTGCTTTTAACCTCTGAGCCAGCTCTCCATCCCCATCTCTGTGTTTATATGTTTACTTTTTGTCTTCTTTAATGTTTAGCGTTGTATGATTAGTTTTTTCTTGATGTTAATGTTCGATATCTGTGTGGTCATTTTTGATACAGGTTGTTTTGTATAACTTGCAGGAATTCATTCAGATTTCATTTAATTTTTGCTTCAGGAATTGTTTGTATGCTTGCATATGATTTAATATTTATTGATACACTCATGTATTGATTCAGTTCTAACTTTGTTTTTGTGAAGTTATTTAAGTTACTATTTAATCATATTTATTAAGCCTATTTAAATTTAGGGGAATCATTGATAAATATTTTTAAACAAAATATTTATTTAATAATTCTTTGCCTTTCAATTTGATATTTGAATATCACAATGATTCTATCATTACAAATTATTTTTATAGATACAAATCTGCATCCAATGAACTTCTGTGCAGTTAGAAGATAATTTGTAAGTTAATTTTTGATGTAAACATTGGTTTGTGAATACTGAGAAAACATCTTTCTGAATTCACATTTTTTTAGATAGCAGTTTGTAGAGAACTGAAATCATACTGTTATAATTTTGCCTAGGAACAGGGTCAAAGTATAATACATTTCCATTTCTTTAATTCTTAATTTCTATCAATGATTTTGTTTTACAGGATTCATTCCTTGGATGTACTACCCTTTTAAACTATAACAGCAATGGCTAGAGCTAAATATAAGAAAACCTATGCCATCTGTAGGAGATGAAATACCAGCTTGCCTAGTCACTAGGAAGCAACATGAGTGGAAGAATCATTTTGAGGGATTGTGACTGTTAGATCTTGGTTGGTATGATTCCAAGTGATTTATTTACTCATGGTCCTGCAGTAATTCATCTCTGTTTCCATACAGGAATAATTCATTTATAAAAGTTTGATATTCAACAAAGATCAATTGTCTCTAATACACTTTGAGAAAGTCAGTACATTTACTATGATTACAGCAGGAATCTCTGGCTCACTCTATATTTTACAGTTCTGTGGTAGCTTGTGGATGTGGAGTAGAGCTGACATATGAAAGAATAAGCAAATAATCTGCCACCTCTCCCATCAGATAGCCATTGGCTGAGTCTGTCTGAGGAAAGACAGGGCAGTATATAGGTCATGTTTGGTAGGTGGAGGCTGGTACAGATGTATCTGAATTCCTGAGTTACACAGTTTCTATTTCTATAGTTGTAGCAGATTCTCTTAACTAGAAAGTCTAATATCTTACTGTTGAGACCCACTGCTTTGTGTACTGAGTCCCCATCTGATCTATGTAGCTACTCCATAATCAGAACCACTCTGTAGTTATCATGACTTCAAATCAGGCTTCTAAAATAGTGCTCCTAATGTAACTTTTAATGTTTAATGTTTAATAGAATTGAAAGATTTGAATTTTGGATTTTGTGTGGTAAATTTTTTTCTCTTTGCATTTCTTTTGCTAAATGTAACTAGAAACAGTACAAGTAGTAACCAAAGGAAAGCTCAGAAAAGCAGATAGAGGAAAGTGACTTGATTAGAATATTTAAAGCTTGAAGAACAGGTATAACATTTACCTGTCCCCTATCTGGCAAAAGTGGACAGGTTAGGTAGTCACATTGTTCTTTCTTAGATTTATTGGAAATCCTCCTTATGATAGCCAATAAAGATACCCTTATCCATATAAGATGGAAAGTATTCTCAACTAAGTGGTATAAAGGAAGAGGATAAGGCAGATTTCATCAGAACAGAAGCAGGTATATAGGAAACATGTTTGCCCTATGATCTGAGACTACCCCACATCATTGACAAATTCAGTCATCCAGAGAAAACCGGACAAGGCAACATCTACAACAAGCACTTGGAAGAGTAAGCCTATAGGTATAGAGGAGGAGAAACTACTGTTCTTTATAAACAGACAAGATGTTGTCAGACAGGATTTCCATAAAGGAATGCAGCCAGAAGAAGGTACTTAACAAGGAAAGCCTTGTTGTCTCTGTAGAGCCAATGCATCCATAGCCCATCTGGAAGTACCAGATGGCTCAGCCTGGGACATCCCTTTAGTCCAAGTAGGTGGCAACAATCATGAACAAATGGAAATCCTGACAGTATCTGCTAAAATAAGCAAACTGAATAGCATGAAAAGTCTGAAGACTCAATTGTCATTATAATTGTAGCTCATATAAATAGTGCAAGATCTACATGATACATGATGAATGCAAGGTAAATGTCCACTTAAACAGAAGATGTAAGTTTGGTTCTACTATTATGATAATGAAAATGTACTTGACAAAATAGAAAGTTCACTTTTCATTAACATTTACAACCTTAAGGACTGCCCAAAAGAAATTCTTTAAACTAAAAATAAATAATAAAATGAGAAATTTTACAGCATCAGAAAGGAAGAAACCATTGTAAAAGGAGCAGAAACATTTTCCATTTTCACTTAAGATAATACACAACCCTCATGAGGCTCATAGAAAATAGTTGATGACCAAACAAATATATAACCAACAATAAGGATATTTGAAGGTGGAAAGGATAAAGGAGTTTAAATATTTGTTTCTTTACTTCAACATAATTGGTAAAATATTAACACTGATAGACTATGGTAAGCTATGTGTTTATAATTTTGCAATTGAAAAAAATATATGACAATTTTATAAAGATATAGCTATCAATAAAGCTAATATAACAAAGCATTCAACAATGCACAGGAAAGCAAGAAAAAAGAAACAAATGAAAGATAAGCAAAAGAAATATACATGAAATGAAGTGACAGGCAGTTGAAAACTTATTACTATCCATCTTAAAGGTAAAAGGTCAAAATACACAAAATACAAGACATTCTACGATTTTTATTGTCAATACTGGGTAATCCAGTATGAAACTCCGAAGGCTTAGAAAAATACTGATCTATTTAGTACTTTCAATCGTGCCTTTCTTTTAAACAAAAAGAACGAATTATCAAAAAATCCACAACTTATTGCTCTCACATTTATTTTTGGAAATTTTAAAACTTAATATGTTTATTTAGTCACTCATTGACAGAAAGATTGAAAACAGAGAAAACTAGAACGAAAGTGTGGGGAAATGTTCTCAGCAAACAGGTGTCACATAAAAAACCCAGGTATTCAGTTTTATGAACTGCTTCTCCTTGGTTGTGTTTTGATTTTATATTTCCATTTTTTTGTAGCATGTGAGAAGAAAATGGCCCTTCTAATCTTCGTCTCCCTGTTCCTTCTCCCTCCCTCCATACCTCTCTCTCTCTGTTACCCCCTTTCTCTTTCTCTCTCATACACACACACACACACAAACACACACATTCTTCCCAAGAAAGCCTTAGCTGTTCTATGCTGACTCCCAGCAGGGTGGTATTTCGGTAAATAACTTGGAAGAAGGCATCAGCACTACTGGAGCCCAGGTCCATAGGGATCTGAGCTATCTGGGCAGTCCATTTATGGATTACTATGGGAATAGAATATATTTTTTATCACTCCACCCCCTATATTGGTGATTTGCAAATAAAGAATATTCTTTTTCCAGAGGAAAAGCAGTTAAAGGAAATTTATTCTTCCTTACTACTGAAACTTGGACACATTAAGGATATGGCAGGTTAATGAATACTCGAACAGTAACAATAAAGCATAGCTTCATTGGGGAAATGCTGGCGCCTACTAAAGGACTTAAAGTTGTGAAGGATGGAATTAAAGTATTCTGAGAGTTGGAATGATATTTTTTCAAGAGGTATCTGAGCAAGTTTGTCAGATTAAGTCATTGCATGCATTGCCTTACTGGAAAAGGTATGGTTTGGACAAACTAAGATATGAATGTTGGTCTTTTGAAATACAACAGCACATAGTACTCCTGGGTTTGGGTACTGAGCATCAACCACACAGCTGTTCTCTCAGAGGATGGTTTTCCTGTCTGAAGGGTATGCTATCTCAGAGGATTTGCAGAAGCTCACCCGAGGAGTAGCCTCAGCATGTGAGACAACCTTGGACAACCTTCTCATACTCATTCTTCAGCTACTTACATCTCACTATCCTGAAAAGGCCAGATGAAGCTGCAGGTAAAAGCTTCGGTGGAGGTGGCCCTCTGTGCAGCCTTAGAGTGGCCACAAGAATATAAAATACACATCCTGTACTCAAATCTATGATTTTGTCCTGTTTTCAGATTTCCTCATCAAACCTTCTAAATTTTCATTGCCCAAATTCTTTAGAACTTTAAAAATCCTCTCTGCTAAATTCAGAAACCCTGACTTTCCCAGACACCAAAACTTAAGAATAACGTACAGATTGATGTCCTTCCTTTCTCTCCATACTGTATTTCACTCTCTATGCTCACCACCATAGTACAGGGCTTGGATGATAACTATTTTCATGTAGTATATCCATTTACATTTTTATTTAAAATTTCGGATATTTAAGAAGTGATGGCAGGATAAAAATCCATCTCTTATAACTAGTGAGATTTAAAAAATACTGACTTTATGTTCTATCTTGTTTATCTGAGGTAATCTCTCTTAATCTAAAGAGCTCACAGAGGAGGGAGAAGAAAATGATAGAATTCCAAATATTGGCCATCACAGGAAGTACATTTTGGAAAGCAAGAGGTAATTGTTAAATTTTTGTAACAGGGCCCAATCTCTAATATGATCACCTACTGACCTGCAACCTCACAACCTAGACTTTTTAAACTGTTATCAACATGTTCAGAAAGCAGGTGATATTTGTACATTTTGTTGAATGTCTGCATGTAGCCACATAGATTATGTCACCACACTAGGGAGAAATTTAGGCTGTGAGATGAGAGAACCTGCTCAACTTTGTCTCCTACTATTGTTGTCATGGTGCCCTGTGGCCTGGGTCCATACCATATTGGCATTCCTTTTGCAGAATGCCAGCTAGCCTTGGCATGCGTAAGGTGGCTAAAAGAACTCCTATGACGTTTATTTTTAGGTTTTGTCTGGCATTACTGTGGAGTGAAGCCATTTTCAGGCCATATATTTTTTGAGAATCTTGTGTTTGTAGAAGATATTCTCTAGATCCTTTCTTGAATGCTTCCCTTTTCATACAGCTTATGGAATTATTTTGTTTTATATTTACAATGATTTTTTTTGTTACTGCTATTATTTTCCTTGCTTTCCTTTTCTTTTGAGTTGTATTTGAGTATACTGCATTTTGTATGGTCTTTTTAGTCCTATTTTGACTAGTAAATTTTATAGTGTTATTTCAAGTTTTGAATAATATTTTAAATACTCTATTGTCCTCACTGCACTATTTTAGGGATCATTTCTCATTTTAGTTGCTTGAATATTTATTTGCAAATATTCCTCATTTCCCTTCTTTATCTTTTACTTTTAAACTCATGGTGCTGTGGCTACTGCAGCAGGCCTTCATCTTGGACAAGAGGCTACAAAGCCTAGATCCCCATTGTAGTGTAAGGAGATCTCAAGTTTCTGAGATTCCCTTTTCAGCTCTATCCCTGCTGAGCTTCATGCAGCCTAAAATATATGCATATAATGAGCTAATGTAGTGACTTATTCCTCAACAACTTATTTTTGTGATATACAAAGTAGTACTGTAATGAAAACTACTACCCTATATCTATAAAGGAGAGAGACAAATGGGAATGATCATTCTCTCTCAGTCCTAAAACTTTTGCTATTATATGGATAGCAAGCAAATGGATAATAGCTCAGAGATAGACTCAGGAGGGGAAAAGAAAGCCAGAAGTAGTGACAGAGAAGTAAGAGATCTTTTGAATTCAGTTATTTGTGGGATGAGGGTCTAAGGTGTGTTATTAAATGGAACAGCAGGGGAACAGGCTAGAGCTACCACCTTCGTTCATACTGTGTGTAGTGTATCACTTCAGGAAGTACCATCCATTTAACAAGAAATATGATTGGTACTTCCTTGAGTGAGGTAATACACAGCAGTGTACCCTAAGCGAAAATATGGATACCTATATTGCTTGAGTCTTAGTACCAACTACTGTTTGCTAATTCAACTCACAGAAGAGCATTGTGTATAATAAATGTAGAAAAGGAGATTCCTGGGAATAGAGTGATCTGAAGGTTCTTCATGGTTTTGCATCCATGTTAAGAAGATAAGGCTGCTACCTTCAACAGTGCTGTGTACAGTACCCCACTCAGTAAGGCATTGTTCTTCTATGCTAATAAATGAACAGCGCCTTTCTGTGTAGCGTAATGTGCAACATGGACAACATTTGTGGTAGCATTGTTAATGAGCTTCAGTCACAGATCAGTAGTGAACATTCACTGTTGGGAAATTTCCAAGTTCTGTCTTGCATGCCTCTTGAGATACTATCTCCAGAATCTGAGGAACTCTAGGAAAACTGTTTCTTGTCTTTTCAAGTTGTTATTGTGTGTAACCCACAAAAGGACTAACCACATGGAAAGCAAGGTTTAAAGTTTTCTTGTACCTCTTAGTCATTCATTTCTGCATAATTCAAGCATCACTTATGACTTTTAAAACTGTGAAAATTTATACCTGTATGCTGTTTTTAACAATATTTTTTTAAGGTGCAAGTGTCTGTTACCTGTTCCCTCAAGGTCAAACGACATTCAGATTTCTTTCTGTATTGTGTGTTTTTGATAATATATCTATCATTTGTTAAAATCATATTATTAAAAATTAAAATATTGTCAGAAGCAGATATAAATGGAGGCATCAGATTGTACTATTTTATTACATTTCTGTCCTGGGAAATGTGAGATATCTGGACGCTCTTTGCTGGTAAACGACTTTCTATCATAACTATTCCCCTATATTACTTTTTATTTCAATTGCAGTGCTCTTAGCTAGTATATATCTATTTAAATCTCCCAATGTCTCTCTCCAAAAGAATTCTCAGAATAAGCTTACTATATTTTAAGCTGTGCTTGTCCTAATTCTGACACTGTTCCATGCATTTCCTTCAATTTGCTCTAGGTTGATTTGTTTGAGGGAAGTTCAGGCAGCTATCAGCATGTGTCTCTGAATGGAAGATGTTAGAATATACTAATAACAATCATGCATCAAGGGAATGGTCCAGGAAACCAATGAACTTAAAACAGTGTGTGGGCATTTTTAGACTACAAGGTTTTCTATTCTGCTAATCTTTCTTGATAGTTTAAATGGGTTTTTCCTCACTCCAGACTGTGTGTAGGAAAAGGGTTGTTCATTTTCTTCATTCTAGTGCTCATAAATTATTATCTTATTATTTTATTCAGGGACCCTGCATGTGTATCATTCTCAATTCATTGCTCAGGTGTTGAGGTAAGTAAATCAGAGGAACTCAGATCTTTAAGTGCTATGGAATGAAGTAACAAAAAAGATGTCTCTGCATGGATCAACACGTCTCTGTTCCTATTTCACACCCTAATGTGTCTGATACATGTTAGTATGCAGTTGAGTGCCCTCATAACCCTTGCCAAAATATGAAGATACAGATTACAGAAGCAGAATGGCACTTGGTAAAAATGCCCTAGCCTAGTAAATAAATAATTTACAAACTGAAATAAAAAATGACATCAAGAATACCTGGCCAAAGTTAATATTAACTTTTTGTGGGTGGTTAATTTGGCTGATGAGGAGTCCTAGAGCATATAATTCATAGGGCCTATTAATGTATATATGAAAAAAGTACAAGAATGATAAAACGTATTTGCAATACGTTTATCCTAAGTCTTATCCTAAGTCTTTTCACTTGAAAGCAGAAGGGTCAGGAGTTCATGGTTTGCCTTGAGTATGTAGTGAGTTTGAGGCCAGCTTGTAATACATGATGAGACGCCATCAAAAATAAATATATAAATAAATAAATATATATAAATATATATATATATGTAATGTCTAAGTAAGTATATGATACATATAATATAATATATATTATCTAAGTAAAATTATTATTCCATGCTTCATGTATATGGTAACAAATCCCACTTTCTTCCCAGTACGTTAAATTTTATAACTGGTAAAAATCAAAAATCATTCCAATTATGGTGAATTTATAAATCTGTATAAAATTTCAATTGTTATTTAAATATGAATATATTAAACTTGTTACGAATTTTTGGCAAAATGTGTAAATACTTGTCAAATAAAATATGAAAAAATTATAACTAAAAGGAGTAAAATAAGCCACAGTGCTTGTATATATGTGATTTACCTGCTTTGTCTAATTGTTAGTTCATGTAAGCTATTTCAGTCCAAGGCCAAAACAGGGAAGAAAAATTTTGTCATCTTTTTTCTCATACCTCCTCACTGTTCTCAATATCTCTGCATCCGGGTTTGTGCATCATTCTGTTCTTTTGGGGTTTAGTTATGAAGATCAATGAATCCAGTGTGAGATTTTCACAGTAGAGAAAGTCTGGGTGAGTAGTTACTCTTTTATGCTTATGCAGTGGCTTTGAGTTACTGCAACTTCTTTTTAATCATGAAGCCACAACCATTTGATAAATGGAATAACTGAGAAATCTGTTTGCCTTTGAGGAAGAACAAAAGTGAAACTTTCTATGTTGAGCTAACCAGAAAGTTTCTATGCTAAGCACTCACTCAGGAAAGACTGTAAAAGGGAAGGAAGTAGCAATGGGTGGTGGATAGCTCCTTAGCATGAATCATGTTGTCCATGCAAACACAAAAAATAGATGAAAACATGAAGAAAAACTGTAAGGATTGAGGAGTATGTTGGTGGGGTTGCCACAATGAACAATTCTGTGTGCAGTGCCTTTCACAAGAAGGTGTCTTTCATGTAAAATAGAATATGAATGTCCCTTGTTGTGAGGAGCAATATTCAACATAGTGGCTATGTGGTGTCCCTAGGGATTGGGTATAGACACTCTAATTAGAAAATAATATAATATAATAAATATATAATATATTATAAAATATAATAGGATTGAGTATTTATATGAGAAGTGTGAGTGTTCTCCCATACCTCAAACCATGTGAAGATACTAATGCAGTTGTAAGACTTGATGTAAAATCATTATGACATCAAGAAAAATAGTAGAAAATATATTTGAACTTGGAGAAAATACTATTAAAGAAAATAATCTTCCTGGTACCTAGCTTAAATAGGACAGATGTGGTTGTAGTAGCTGCTACTACTGTGGCTCTTACTGGTGGGAGGAAAATTGTCAGTGGTCTTACCCAGTGCTGGGCTCGGCATACTAAGTATCAACTTATTAGAAAAGCTGTGCCCACTGGTGCAATAGTGGCATGACTGTTATGGAGTAACCAAATGCTTTCTGGTAAGATTCGAGGCCTACTCCACAGGAGGGGATTTCATTTCTGGTGCTGTAATCCAGTCAAAATCTCATGATTTATAAGATTATAGGCCCAAGAGGAGCACATAGTGCTACTGTTTTGCTAAATGTTCATGCTGTCACATTGTTTTCTGAATATTTATGTTTATACTTATAGATTTGTAGTACTTTCAACTTTAGTCTGAAAAGCTTCTTTTAAAAGTATGTAGTAGTTAAGTCAGAGACTCACAACTGATCAAAGAGCCAAATGTAAGTAACTTTGAACAGTCAGCTGTAGATACATCATCTGTATCAACTCCTCTAAAACAAGGCTTAGGAAGCATTGTAAGAGTGAATGGGCCAGGCAGTGGTGGCACATGCCTTTAATCCCAGTACTAGGGAGGCAGAGGCAGGTGGATCTCTGTGAGTTCAAGGCCAGTCTGGTCTACAGAGTGATTACCAGGACAGCCAGAGTTACAACAGAGAAACCCTGTCTCAAAAAAAACAAAAAACAAAACAAGAGCTAAAGGATGTAAAATTTGGACTTCTGCACATAAAATGGGCTATTGGATATATCAAATCACAGAAGCTATGATTCCATACACAAGGCCTTTGCAAGATCAAGCCAGTCAAAAAATCCAGTATGGAGGTAGGAGGACCCTCTGGGACCCCATCCTTAGTGGAGAAATATTGTAGTTTATGGCTACTGACGGAGGTCGAATCACTTTACTTTGGAGGCATAGCTGATATTATGATGGCAATATTCCAGTGGATAGTCATTTACCAAAGGACGTATGGGGAACATTAATTGGCTCAGAAGGGTGCCAATAACAACAATAAAAAGAGGTGATGAAGTTGCGGGTGGGGACAAGAAGGAGGAACCTCAGGGAAGTTAGAAATAGGTAGTAGTTGATGGCTATTAAAATACATTGTATGAATGCATGGAATTTTCAAATAATTAATTTAAAACATTTTAAAAGATATTAAAACTAATCAAAATAAATTGATTAGATTACATGTTGTGGAAATTAGCATGCTTTCTTCTTTTAATAGCATTATAATAAAAATTCGAATCATACAGTATTAAAAATGTTAATGGGATAAATAGCTTGCATCAATTAAAACCGCAAGGCACTTACTGCTTATTTATACCCTAATTTTTAATAAATTTTTAATGTGTATCTTTCAATAAAGTATTACTTTCCTAAATATAATTTCAGTCTGGAATTTTTTCCTTCTTATATTGCTAGCACATAAACTACTCGGTACCTATGTAAATAGTTGCTTAAGGAACACATGATTCTGTCAGATTTCTCTCCCAAATATTTCAGGTAGCCTGAAAAATATTTTTGAAACATAATTTTATTATAGTCATTCTCTACAGATTCATTTTGTATTTTGTATTTAAATATTGGATTTGTCATATATTTGAGCGTTAGAAAGTTTATTCTGTCTTTTGAAAAAAAGTTCTACTAGATTAATATTCAATTTTTAAGGTTTTTACACTGGCTTCTGTTCTATAGTAGGTTGCCGGTTAAGAGCACGCGTATTACCCTATTTAATCTATTCACAACTCCATACGGGTGGTCTGAACTTTAGGTGCATCATGGTAGATGAATTAAGGTGTGAGAATTAATTTGCTTTGTACTTTGAACCAATAAAGTTATTTCAGCTCACAAAGGCAGATAAAGATAAAGAATACCAAAGCCCATACTTTTCCTGTGGAGCAAAATCCACGATTGTAGGTGAATTAGGTATCAAGGTCCCTCCTCTTGCTTCAGCATCTTTCCTCCTTGGCTGAATCATAGTCAGCTGAACAGGATAGACTAAGATTCTCTTCCAATAGCTCTAGGTCTCAGCTGGCAGGGCAGGAGCAGCCACACTGACTGGGCTACTTTATTACTTGTTCTTTTGTTTCTGACTTTCACCACATGCTGAGCTCTAGGTGCCAAAAGCACAGAAGCCTAAACTAAAAAGCATTTTGAGGCTTGTCCTAGGAAGGTGAACCATTGTTCCCTGTGAAACACTGAACTGAGAAAATGAATTTGAAAAGACACCCCAGGTTTGCTACTTAGAAAATTAGTTCTACCCCTTACTATGAAGGGAAGAGAAAAATCCTCAATGCAAAAAGGTATGTTAATAAGGAGGATTCAGCAGAATAATTACAACTCACTAGTCTTGCAGTGAGTGTTTGTATCACATGCTACCTTAAGTAACTTTGTCATGATTTTTGAAGTAGAGCCTTACAATTACTAGTGTTAAAATCTGAGGACTCTAACAACAAGAAAAGTTCGTAAATAATATTCTCATTTTCTTCCTTCTCTTAGTCTGAATGGCTCACTTTTACTATGTTCACAGTTAAGGGCTGTGTAGAGCAGCTTCCTCTGAGACTGAAGGACTCCACCTCCTAAGTAAGGTTCTTAAGTCAAAAGGTAAACAACTTAAAAGAGCTTCAGGAATTTCCTGAAACTGACCAGATACACTTTGAACCTCCATCCCCAAGACTGTATCCAATAGAAAAGACTGCTGAGGGTCACTCTGAGCTAAGTCAAACAGCAAAAAAGTCTCTTAGGCAGGCCAAAGAAGATTCATACTAGAACAGGTACTTGAAAGGAGAAACCAGCTGAGCCACCTGAAAGAGGTTTAGAGCCATTGAGTCACTTGGAAATGATACTCTTCAGCATGTTGAGCTGCCTGCAGGCTGTGAAGTATGATCCAAGTTCCCAGCTTTTGTGAACTGTCACCCATGCTGGATTAGGCTTTGGTGATACAGCTGTCTTTCAGTCATTTCTACTGTTGTAACCCCTCACTCATATTCCTGTAAGTAATCTCGAAAGAAGTTTTGGTTCACCAAGTTAGACTTTAGTGGTATCCCTGCTTTGATTTGTTGTGGGCTCCCCATTTAGGGTGAGTAGACATGTGTGAGGAATTTCCCCAGGAATAATCTTACCATAGAACAGAACTGGCATCTGACAGAACCAAAGATGGAGTGGAGAGGAGTGAGTACATGGTCCTGCCTATAGAAATCAAGGCATACAACTGAGGCTGAGCAGCCTGACAGGCAGGCATCTATAGGGGAAATTCTGATACAGTTGTCCTATCTTGTATGGCATGTGCTAATGTGTCTTTGTGTAATGACAGCAGTTGCATGGCTCCTGTTGTGGGTAGTGAGATTCATAACTAAGGTTGAGCCATCAGGGTTTTACATGTGTCTGTGGGAGGAATCCAAGGATTGTAGTCTTTGTTAAGTTACCTTACCCAGTCACACAACCTTACCAGGCATGGTTGCTATGTCCTTCTTTCTTCCACCTTTACCCCAGAGGAAAAGTAGAGTCTGGACAGCTGCTCAGGCTCACTCAGATGAAGTCTGTCACACTAGTGGTGATTTTCCTATAAGAGCAGTTGATGTCTGTCTTAAGTCAATGTTCTGTTGCTGTGAAGAGACACCATGGCCAAGGCAACACTTACAAAGCCCCATTTCACTGGTGCTTGCTTATTGCTTCAGAGGTTTAGTCCATTATCATGGTAGGAAGCATGGCAGCCCACAGGCAGACGTGGTGCTGGAGAGTAGCTGAGAGTTCTTCACTCGGATCCACGGAAAGCAAGAAGAGAAAGAGACACTGGGCCTGGCTTGAGCATTTGAAACTCCAAAACCCACCCTCAGTGACACACTTTCTCCAACAAGGCCACATCTTCTCCAACTTGTCCTAAAACCTGACAGCTTCTACAACCTCATCTAGGACCTCAAGGTCAAACAGCACAGTCCTCTCTATTTATTCAATGGTGCCTAAACCATTGCTCTCTCAGATTCTTTCCTCTAGTTTTCACTTCACTGTTCTGGACCAATAGGATGCCTGTTTCACTATTGTCCTACACCCCAATTCACATAAAATCTTTGCCTTTACCTGGGAGATGTAGACACAAGAACAGCATTCCAACTAACATGGAATGTTCCTCCCAGGGCTTCTTGGGTAGCCCTTACATTTTTGGCGACGGTCTGGCGACCAACCTTCTTTCTCTTAACCTGTCTCCTGGTCTACTGCTTCCATATGGAGATGACTTCTGCAGTCCCTTGTCCTCCTTGTCACAACAGCATACTAACTCCTCAACTTTTAGAGAAGCAAGGGTTATAGGGTGTCTCTTTTTAAGAGTCAATTCTCTGTGCCTCGTCAAGTATCTGGGTTTTCTACTCTCCTCTGGCTCTTGTGACTTCATTCTCAATTTCAGCCAGTACCTGACAGCTCATTGTCTTTGTACTTCTAAGCATGAGTTTCTCTCCTTCTTGACCTGGTGGGCTAACTCAGAATTTGGATCCCCAACTTTGCTCTTCTTGCTCAACCCCTCTATGAAGCTGCTAACTTCAGTCCCTAACTGAGTCCCTGAGCCTGTCTGAGTCTGTCAAACCTGCCTTCTCTCAATACTAAGATACACTCCTAAAGGCTCCTGCTCTGACCTGTCCAGACATTAATAAACAGATTACCCTTTACACACTGAAAAATGGGGGCTATTTCTGGGGGTCCTGGGACAAATGAGCGTACTCACCTTAGCCCTTGTTGTCTATCTTCCCAAACAGTTTGACAACCCTGCCTATAGACGCTAGCAGCAATGGTTTTACTAGCCCATAGAGCATCTAAGCTCACCTTTGGCTGATCTCTCTCTCTGGCCTCTCACCTCACAGCTCAATGACCTACTGCCACACAGAAACCTTTCTACATTTTATCTCTCTGAGTTCCAACTCTTCCATATCATTGATTTAGGAAAACTGACACTTCTTTTGACACTTGCCCTCCTCTTAGTCTGGCTATACTTCTATTCAAAGTGACTATCATTACATACTCCTGCCTGGAATCATTTAACTCTCTCACCTGCAGAAGTCCAAAGCTATTTCCCCTCTACTACATCCTGACCATACCTGGTGCATACACAGAAGTTCATCTCTCAGGTCCTCTGGCTCCTGTCAGGCAGCCAAGGCCCACTGGAGAGCCTTTTCTGATCACATTGTAGAGACTTCCCCTTTGCCACCAGGCACTACTTCTCAGGACACAGAGCAAATAACCCCCACTAGGGCCCTCACCATGGCACATGGTAAGGTCATCAATATATACAGAGATTTTAAATATAACTTCCATATGCTACACCACTGTACTTCCATGTGGAAGGAGAGAGTCTTCCTTATCCCTAAGTTAACATCAATTACTAATGTACTTTTAATTATAAAGCTGCTAGAAGCCTCTTACCTTCTCTCATCTCAGGTTGTAGTTATTTACTGTGTAGGCCATCAAGCCCCACCAATGACATAGCTCTGGGAAATGCATTTGTTGACAAGATTGCTAAAGTCAGCCAACATCTCTATACACCTTCTTCCATCCTCTTCCTAGACCCCAAATACTTAGTTCTTCCCCCTTCCTTGTCCCAAAGACAAGCTCTCCAGCCCATGGGACCCAGAGCTGGCCTGTCTTTCTGATGCTCAAGCACAGTCCTTCCAAACAGACATCCACAAGTCCTTTCACATAGGGTCTCAACCTCTTCACAGCTTCTTCCAAGTTCTCTTCTTCTACTCCAGCCTCTCTGCTCTTCTTAAGGCTATCACCTAGCGAAGCCTCACTTGCACTCAAACTTCCCCACAAGGAGATTTCAATCCACACCAGTTTTGGGATAGTATCCCTGGGGATGTCTGGAAGACAGATTTCACGTACATGCCCCCTAACAAAAATATAAATGTCTTCTCACTATAGTAGACACTTTCTCAGGATGGAAAGAAGCTTCCTCTACTAAGGCAGAGAGTGCAGAAGTGGTGTGTTCCCATCTCGTGATTGATATTTTACCCTGATTGGACTTCCTAGATCCATACAGTTAGATAATGGCCCTGACATTCATCTCTAAAGGCACATGGCTAGTGGGGCTAGTGGCAAGTGACACCTTCACATCATTCCTTGCTGTTCCCAGTCCTCAGGGAAGGTTGGGAAGGTTAATGGATTTGGTAAAACTCACGTTTTGTAACTCACTTTTCTTTATCTTCTGAACATCACTTCCTTTGAACTCAACTTTTACTTCTCATCCTAAGTCGAATTCAGGCCATACACTAAGGCCCCTCCTTACTCAGCCTATGTGAGTTGCTGTAAGATCATCCTTTTCTTCTATGAAACTGACCTCCTCAGGAACCATCCCCACTCTATGACTAAAGCCTTTTCTCACCCTTTTATGACTCCTTCTCAGGGAACATGCTAATTGTGCCCTTTCTCAGTTCTCTGCACATTCTCTCACCCATACCATCCTACCAGGGGGATTGGATTTATTTGAAAGCCTCTCACCCATAGGCCCTCAACCCATGCTGAATGAGTCCACATCTGGTCATCCTCACCACCACAACAGCAGCAGCTAAGTCTCAGGGAGTCAATTTGAATCCATTCAAAAAGCTCAAATGGGCTCAGCATCCCTTCTACAGTAAATACACCTATCAGTTGATGATGGGATTACTAATTAAAGCTTAAAACCTCTTGCTCCTATCCCTGAGGACACCTAATGGGCTCTTTCTTCCCACTTGTGCTGTGAATTTTCTCCATTCTCTGACTACTTAAACAGGGTGACTGAAATGGAAATTTCAGATATACTCGACCTATGTTAAGTCCATCCTCATTGCCCACTTTTTCTCTTGTCTCTGGTTGCAGCTCAGAGGTTCACCTGGCCTTTGACACTCAGGAAGCCTGCTTTCTGAATTGTGGCATCTTTACCACCTACACGGGCCACCAAAGACCCTTATCTACACATTTCATGGTAACCCCAGATACTTTAGTTTTCCTCAGTGAAACATATATGTTCTCTCTGGCTGACTCATCCTGGGGTGCATGTCCCAACTGGGAGTACAAACACACTCACTCTGATCCAGGCTGGTGCACACAGCCCCAGCTACTTCACCACCAGCCTGTGCATAGTATGGTTATTTTCACTGTCCAAAACTTCCAGGATATGGTAGGCTAAGGGTGTCATGGGAACTATTTATACCCACACAGAAGAAGCTTTCCCAGATCGCAGAGGGATAGTAGTAATTTCTAGGTCCCTCAAAAAGGCTTTTTCTACCCCAGTTGACACCACAGTCAAAGTTGTTAATCAGCATACAACCTATACTCAGGACTCTCTAAAATTAGACCTTTCAACCTTGCCTCATGGATGACCATCCTCCATGAATCTCTAGACATTCTCCACACCTATGGAGGACAAATAAGGTCCCTTAACACAGCCTCTTGTTTCCTCTGTTCTACCTTCTACAATGGAAGCCATCCTCCTCTTCAATGTAACCCTGACATCTATTTCCTATAATTTTGAGTCCCCACTGCCACCCCACCACCAGTTCTCTACAGGAGTACCTCTTAACCTTTTGGAGACTCCAGGATAAATTTGTTTAACAGGCCTTCCCAGCTTTATCCCTCATCTGCTTATAAGGCTAATTCAGTTTCAAACCTCTTCCTAGCCCTGCACGAGAACCTCTTCTTATATGCTAAGCTCTATAAAATAAATGCATAGATACATCCACTGCTTCTCAGATTTACTTTTCCTCAGCTCACTCTGCCTGTCACCTTGAAGGGGAAGTCTATACTCTTCTTCAGCAATCTCACAGGTTCTTGAGAGCGGTGGTCATTCGGCTCATGATCAACATGAGCCTGGAAACCTTGGTGGCTGTTATGGGGTTGGAAGTAGATGATTTGAGTCATAGTCTTCAGCTATCTCAACATACCCACCCTCAGACAACAGACACCATCAAGCATTCTGCTTCAGCTCAACTACTAATCCAGGAACAGCTCACTTCAGTGGACTAGGTTGTTCGGCAAAACTGAAGGGCCCTGAGCCTGCTGGCAGCTGAGAAAGGAGGCACTTGTTTCTTCTTAAATTAAGAAATTTCTTACTATGGAAATAAATCTAGCCAGGTAGACAAGCAGCTTAAAACCGTACATGAGCTGACACACAGAATCTGATATCTGAGGGCTAAAGCCAAAACAGGGCTGTCACTGTGGTCTCCTGTAGCCTCCTGGTAAGTGTCTAACTTCAGCCCTCTGATTTCTACCCTCAAAGCAAAAGTAGCCCTCATCTTCTCAGAATTTTTCAGGAAATAATTAATGAGCATGCTATGGTCAGAATTTCCTCATATCTCCCATTGCCATCTGCCACTTTAAGCTCTTGTTTGGGAATAGCATTCTAAGCCTTGCTTTTTTGATTTTCCCTTATGCAGCCACAATCTTTTCAAATACCTACCCAGCCTTCCTTGTTCCAGCATCCCTACTGAGCCTTCCCTATTACAGCATCCCTAACCAGCATTCTTCTTTCTAGCATCCCTACACAGCCTTCCCTCTTCTATCATCTGTTAACCAGATTCTGTATTCAGCACCCCTACCTAGACTTCCCTTTTTCAGCATGACTATACAGGCTCTCTCTTTCCATCTTCCCTACCCAGCTTGCCATTTTCCAGGATCCCTACGCAGCCTTACCTCTCTCAGCATCCCTACCCATCATTCCCACTCTCAGTACCCCTACCCATCGTTCTTTTTTCCAGCATTCCTACTCAGATTCCTTTTTCAGCATCCCGACCCAAACTTCCCTTTTCTAGCATCCTTACTCAATCTTAATCTTTTCCAGGATCCCTAACCAGCATTCCCTTTTTCAGCATTCCCTACCCAACCATCCATTTTGGAGCATCCCTACCCAACCATCCATTTTCCAAGATCCATACCGAACCTTCCCTTTTCCAGAATCCCTACCCAGCATTCCCTATTCCAGAATCCCTACCCAACCTTCCCTTTCCAGCATCCCTACCCAGAATTCTCTTTTTCAGGAACCCTAACAAACCTTCCCTTTTCTAGCATCCCTACCAATTTTTCCCTTCCAGGATCCCTTCCCAGCCTTCCATTTTCCAGCATCAATACCCAACCTTCCCTGTTCCATCATTCTTTTCAGTCTTCCTCTCTTCAGCATCCATAGAAAGAATTCTGTTTTCCAGAATACCTACCCAACCTTCCTCTTTCCAGGATCTGTACCCAACCTTCCATTTTCCAGCATCGCTACCTGATCTTCCCTGTTCCAGTATCCCTACCCAACCTTCCCTTTTCTATGATCCCTACCCAACCCTCCATTTTCTATGATCCCTACCCACCTTCCATTCTCCAGCATCTGTACCCAATCTTCCCTTTTCCAGGATCCCTACCCACCATTCCATTTTCCAGCATCCCTACCCAGAACTCCCTTATCCAGGATCCCTACTCAACCTTCCCTTTTCTATGATCCCTACCCAACCATCCATTTTCTAGGATCTCTACCCACCTTCCATTCTCCAGCATCCACACCCAATCTTCCCTTTTCCAGGATCCCTACCCACCATTCCATTTTCCAGCATCTCTACCCAGAATTCCCTTTTCCAGGATCCTTTCCCAACTTTCCCTTTTCCAGCATCTCTATCCAACATTCTCTTTTCCAGCATCCCTACCCAACTTTCCCTTTTCCAGGATATCTACCCAGCATTCCCTTTTCCACTATCCTTATGCAACCCTCCATTTTCCAGCATCCTTACCCAATCTTCCACTGTCCAGCATCCATACCCAATCTTCCCTTCTCCAGGATCCCTACCCTACTGTCCCTTTTCCAGCATCCATACCCAACATTCCATTTTCCAGCATCCCTATTAAACCATCCCTTTTCCAGGATCCCTACCCAGCATTCCTCTTTCAAGGATCCCTACCCAACCTTCCATTTTCCAGCATCCCTTCCCAAAATTCCCTTTTCCAGGATATCTACCCAGCATTCCCTTTTCCAGTATCCCTACCCAACCCTCTATTTTCTAGTATCCCTACCCACCTTCCATTCTCCAGCATCTGTACCCAATCTTCCGTTTTCCAGGATCCCTAACCACCATTCCATTTTCCAGCATCCCTACCCAGAACTCCCTTATCCAGGATCCCTATCCAACCTTCCCTTTTCTATGATCCCTACCCAACCATCCATTTTCTAGGATCTCTACCCACCTTCCATTCTCCAGCATCCACACCCAATCTTCCCTTTTCCAGGATCCCTACCCACCATTCCATTTTCCAGCATCCCTACCCAGAATTCCCTTTTCCAGGATCTCTACCCAACCTTCCCTTTTCCAGCATCTCTACCCAACATTCTCTTTTCCAGCATCCCTACCCAACTTTCCCTTTTCCAGGATATCTACCCAGCATTCCCTTTTCCAGTATCCTTACCCAACCCTCCATTTTCCAGCATCCTTACCCAATCTTCCACTCTCCAGCATCCATACCCAATCTTCCCTTCTTCAGGATCCCTACCCTACTGTCCCTTTTCCAGCATCCATACCCAACATTCCATTTTCCAGCATCCCTATTAAACCATCACTTTTCCAGGATCCCAACCCAGCATTCCTCTTTCAAGAATCCCTAACCAACCTTCCATTTTCCAGCATCCTTCCCAAAATTCCCCTTTCCAGGATATCTACCCAGCATTCCCTTTTACAGTATCCCTACCCAACGCTCTATTTTCTAGTATCCCTACCCACCTTCCATTCTCCAGCATCTGTACCCAATCTTCCCTTTTCCAGGATCCCTACCCACTATTCCATTTTCCAGCATCCCTACCCAGAATTCCCTTTTCCAGGATCCCTACCCAACCTTCCCTTTTCCAGCATCTCTACCCACCATTCTCCTTTCCAGCATCCCTACCCAATTTTTCCTTTTCCAGGATATCTACCCAGCATTCCCTTTTCCAGTATCCTTATGCAACCCTCCATTTTCCAGCATCCTTACCCAATCTTCCACTCTCCAGCATCCATACCCAATCTTCCCTTCTCCAGGATCCCTACCCTACTGTCCCTTTTCCAGCATCCATACCCAACATTCCATTTTCCAGCATCCCTATTAAACCATCCCTTTTCCAGGATCCCTACCCAGCATTCCTCTTTCAAGGATCCCTACCCAACCTTCCATTTTCCACCATCCCTACCCAAAATTCCCTTTTCCAGGATATCTACCCAGCATTCCCTTTTCCAGTATCCCTACCCAACCCTCCGTTTTCTAGTATCCCTACCCACTTTCCATTCTCCAGCATCTGTACCCAATCTTCCCTTTTCCAGGATCCCTACACACCATTCCATTTTCCAGCATCCCTACCCAGAATTCCCTTTTCCAGGATCCCTACCCAACCTTCCCTTTTCCAGCATCTCTACCCAACATTCTCTTTTCCAGCATCCCTACCCAACTTTCCCTTTTCCAGGATATCTACCCAGCATTCCCTTTTCCAGCATCCTTACCCAATCTTCCACTTTTTAGCATCCATACCCAATCTTCCCTTTTCCAGGATCCCTACCCATCCTTCCCTTTTCCAGCATCTCTACCCAACATTCTCTTTTCCAGCATCCCTACCCAACTTTCCCTTTTCCAGGATATCTACCCAGCATTCCCTTTTCCAGTATCCTTACCCAACCCTCCATTTTCCAGCATCCTTACCCAATCTTCCACTCTCCAGCATCCATACCCAATCTTCCCTTTTCCAGGATCCCTACCCTACCATCCCTTTTCCAGCATCCGTACCCAACATTCCATTTTCCAGCATCCCTATTAAACCATCCCTTTTCCAGGATCCCTACTCAGAATTCCCTTTTCCAGCTTCCCTACGCAGCATTCCTCTTTCCAGGATCCCTGCCCCACCTTCCATTTTCCAGCATCCCTACCCAACCTTCCATTTTCCAACATCCCTATCCAAGCATCACTTTTCCAGCTTCCCTACCCAGCATTCCTCTTTCCAGGATCCCTACCCCACCTTCCATTTTCCAGCATCCCTACCCAACCTTCCATTTTCCAACATCCCTATCCAAGCATCACTTTTCCAGCATCCCTACCCAGCATTCCTCTTTGAAGGATCCCTACCCAACCTTCCATTTTCCAGCATCCCTTCCCAAAATTCCCTTTTCCAGGATATCTTCCCAGCATTCCCTTTTCCAGTATCCTTATCCAACCCTCCATTTTTCAGCATCCTTACCCAATCTTCCATTCTCCAGCTCCATACCCAATCTTCCCTTTTCCAGCATCCCTACCCAACCTTCCATTTTCCAACATCCCTATCCAAGCATCCCTTTTCCAGCATCCCTACCCAGCATTCCTCTTTCAAGGATCCCTACCCAACCTTCCATTTTCCAGCATCCCTACCCTACATTCCCTTTTCCAGGTTTCCTCCCCAACCTTCTCTCTTCCAGCATGCGTACCTAGCATTCCTCTTTCCAGGATCCCTATCAAATCTTCCCTTTCCACCTTTCCTACTCAGCCCTCATGTTTCCATCATCCCGACTACTCCAATAGTTGTTTGAGTGCTGCTGCCATTCCCTATCATCACTGAAGTGCTGGGATGTTAGTTCTCCAAGGTAGGGCCCCAAAATGCTAGTTCTAATGGCAATATTTTTGGGTCATTCTCTGGGTCCCATCAAGGCCTGGGTTTGCCAGCAGACTGGAACTTCCTGAGAACCTACAACCTGAAGCATTTTTGAAAAATCCTAATGGCTGGGTGATCCCTGCTGACCACAGCAGTCCTGCCTGAATGTTTCTGACCATTGCAGTTGTCTATTATCCAAATGCTTCTGACTTCAACACACTTGTCCCCATAATTCCCGTTGTTACCTATCTGGCTATTACAGCTTCTGAGTTGTCTCCTCCTACTTTCCCTCCCTCCTATTTGCCTTTTTATAACTGTGGTGGTTTTTTGAATAAAAATGTTCCCCATAGACTCATAGGGTATGATATTATTTGAAAGGATTAGGATGTGTGTCCTGGTTGGAATAGGTTTGGCCTTATTACAACAAGTGTGTCACTAGGGATGGGCTTTGAAATTTCAAAAGTCCATGCCAGGCCCAGTGATCCTCTCTCTTCCTGCTGTCTGTGAATCCAGATAGAGAATTCTCAACTACCTCTCCAGCACCATATCAACCTGTGTGCTGACATGCTTCCCATCATGATGATAATGGATTAAAACTCTGACCTGTGAGCCAGTTCCAATGAAATGTTTTTCTTTATGATGGTTGCTGTGGTCAGGATGCCTTTTCAGAGCAATAGAAACCCTACATAAAACAATAATCCATCAAACTTTCCTAGCTGGGCTTCTCTTCTCTTCTCTCTGGGTTGGCCTGGCACTTTATCATTGAATTAGTTATTTCTTTTCCACAGAGTTGGAATATTTGGGCTTTCTTGTTATGCCTACTTATACTTGACATATTGCCAGTCCTCTCTGTAACTTGGGAAGATGAGGATTGTATGAGATTGGGAAACAAAGGCTCAAGAGACTTTTGAATATGCTAAGATCCTTGTGGGACAGGTTGAACAGCTATGTGACCCACTACCCCAGTGTCCTTTCCTATTAGAAGGCATCAGAAGTTCAAACAACTATAGCTGGGGGCTATGTCATAGATATCCTGTAGAAATGGTTTCAATAGAGTTTTGTTCTCAGTCATGGAGGATAAACAACTCAAAATAGCTATACATAAAGTCTCTGAAACTGACCAGATTAACTAGGTCCCTCTCTTCCAGAGTAAGCAATAAAAAGCTGAGACTCCCTCTTAGAAAAGCCAAGAAGGCTTTGAGACCAGCTGCATGAAAGAAGAAGAAACCATCCAAACTGTCTGGAAAAGGTTTAGACCAACTAAGTCACATGAAAGGATACTCTTTGATCTGTTAAGATGCCTGAAGGCTCTGCAATATGTTTCAGGTTCCAAGCTTTTGTTTGCTGTCATCTATGATGATCTTTGGTGATGCAGCTCTCTTTGAGTCATTCCTGCTACTGTAAGAAACCTCTCACCCTTAATCTAGTAAGTAGCTCCAGTAAAAGTCATAGGTTCACCAAATTGGACTTTGGTGTTATTCTTACTTTGGTCTGTTGTGGCTCCCATCTGCGGTGAATAGACACGTATGAGTCATCGCCCCAGGAAAAGTCTTGTCACGGAGCAATACCATCTATGTTTAGCCATATGTTGTGCATAGACTTGGGAATAGCTTAGTCAGGACGCTGAGTAAATACTGTAGATTCTTGGTCTTCCTTGCAGTGTATTATTATAAAGAAATGAGCATTTACTCTTGTGTACTCACTTTTGGTCAAGTAATGACACTGCTTGTCCTAAGAGTTATTCCAGTCTCACCTTGAACACAGGGACTAGCCTCATTGGAATAAGCAGCCAAAGCAAGCAGGACTCACATAATTATGTACAAATATACAAAGTGTGTATTTGGCATAGTTTAAGAACAAGAACTTAAACATGCTGATATAAGGACTACAGAATCTACCTTATCACCTTAAGATATAGGATATTGATTGTCTCCTTGTAGATTTCCTCACAGGGATATGACTGGAAGCTGAGACTTACAGCCCATCAGGCATGAACAATCAATTAATCTGCTGATCATTAAATCAAGTGAACACAGGACACTGCAACTGCCATGCACACCTCCATCTTCACTCCACCCAACATAGTACCTTTCATTTTCATTCCCCTACTCTACTGTTGGAGCACCAGAAGGAAAAGGGTGAGTGGGATCCAGTGCTTCCTTGCTTCCAAATTCACTCCATTCTCACCAATTGAATCAGAAAACTAACTAGAACTTAGTCAGAAGCAGGAACTAATAATCCCTGCCTTCCCCATGGAAACACGTTGCGATTCTTCATGGAAAACTGGGAGACTGCTTTAAGAATGAAAAGAGATTAGATAAACATCAGGGATGTATCAGTCAGATTATTTTTGTGTGTGTGTTCATATATGGGAAAGATATATGGCTCATGCTTTTGCAGAGGGTTTAACCCATGGTTCGGGAGCTCTCCTGCTTTGGAACTGAGATGGTACAGACTATTAGTCTCAAGTGAAATGTAGGAGATCATAGCAGCTTACCTCATAATGAACAAGAGTCAAAGACAGAAAGCTAAGATGTGGCCAGGGTAGGACATAAGAATCCATGTAGGTACTATTTCGTACATTGAAGTAACTTCAAATAATGCCATCATTTTAATCCATGATAGGATTGATCCAGTAATTCTCTCTTCACCATTGAGTATTCTAGTGGAGGCTTTCTGTCATTGCTTATAAAGCTGCAATGGAATAGGCATTTCTTAGTTCAAGTACCTTGGTCAATGAGACATAGCATCTTAACCACTTAAAGAGGGAGGGATAGGACACTGGTGAGACAAGCCTTGAGTGTATTCTATGAGAAAAGTGCAAAAGAAACTAACTTCTCTTCTCTAAAGGAGACTTGGCAACTGAAGACAGAGAACTGAGTCTTCTATTTCTTATTGAGATGCCAGAATTTTAATTCTAGGTCCCTCAATTCATAGGCATTCTCCTTGATGGAAAGGGATGGGACTCTTACCTTTCTCTCTTCCTTGTCACACTTTGATTTTGTTAGTTTGTGCAGCAGCCTTATTCTCCTCCACTTTACTTCAAATTAGTTGACAGTGCTGAGTTTTATCAGACATATGTCTGCCTTATGCATGAAGACTTACCAATAAGGAACTCTGAGCATCATCTAAACTTCCCACACAATCAGACAAACGCATACTCACCAGTATGGAAATCTGAAATTTAAAATGAATTAACAAGCTCAGTACATTTTATTATATTTCCTGAGAGAAATTCTGAGAGCAGTATTTAGACATGAATGAATTGATCAAGTCTAAATCTCTCTCTCTCCCTCCCTCTCTCTCTCTCTCTCTCTCTCTCTCTCTCTCTCTCTCTCTCTCTCTCTCTCTCTCTCTCTCTCTCTCTGACAAAATAAAAAGTCTTACGTTGTGGAGAACATTTATCCTATGAAGTGTGCAATCAGACAGATTCTGGGTGTTACCACTTACCAGCAGCAGGACTGGAACAGACTACTGAATCCTGAGCAAGGCTGAAGGACCCCACAGACAGGCAGGAGGCAGCATGAGCAATCAAAGCCTAAGGAGGGATAGCTGAGTATAGCAGCAGAGCGATAGGAAATAATTCCTTTTCCCATAGCACAAATGAATTTATGAAGACTGTCCATGGTATGGAGTTGTATGGAGACACAATGAAAAGGGCAAAAGCACCTGAAACTCCCTAATGTGGTGGAGACTCTCCCTTGCACGTTGAAAGTAGGCTCTTCCACATTTCAACCCCAGCAGTGGAAAGGGCACCTCCAGCTTCCCAGAAGGGATGGCTTGCCTGTCTGTAGAGTCTCTCCCAAGTCCTGTTCTTGAATGTTCTGCTTGCTCTCCCAATCTTTTCCATGAAAAAACTGTCAAGCAAAAATCAAAAGGACCTTCCCCATCCGTACCTGGTCAGGACGGTGCCAATCCCCTTCACTCCTTCACGGGACAGAGGGGAAAGGAAGAATTCATGTGACCACAGTGGCAAGTACTCATCAAGTGCATGTCCTGGGTATCCAGTTCAATCTTCCTCAGTCGCCAACAATGGGGAGCTGTGGACACCTGCTATAGAGGGCATCAGGGAATCATGGACAAGCCTCCTTACTGTACCCCCATCCAGAACAAGTACCCTCTATCCAACCTGAGTACCAACAGAGAGACTAGGGCTTTATCTTACCTTACCCTTGGGCAGGAAGATGTGTACCTGTTGCTTTCCATAGTGGGAGAAGATGCACATTCAAAAGTTGGCTGCCTATGTCCTAATTCAACTGGCAAATAGAGAAGATTTCTAAGCAATATCCTCCTCTTTGTAGGCATTGGGTATTCTGGTCCACAATAACTTTCCTAACTCAGAGTTCCAGAATGAGCAAACAGGGGAAAGCAAAACAGCATGCTGGTGGAGAGAGGTCAGGGATCAGGTTGCTACTCAGGTCCTGGAGAGAAAGAATCTCAGTCATAGCATTCCCTCCCAAATTACATCCTTTTCTGTGAGGGCAGGACTGCACAGTTTGGTCTATAGAGATGACTCTGACTCCACTTTATCAGTTGCGGCAATCAGAGACATCATTTTTCTGCTTTGAAAGGAAACCCAGACTACCATACTCAACAGCCATGGCTTTCTGGGACCTACAAGTTCCTACCTCCATCCTAAAGATACTCACTGAGCTCAAATCCAGAGAACCATCTGTGGATTTTGTCAGGTAACTGGAAAGGGAAGAAAAACAAACTCAGAGTTTCCCAGATCCTCCCTCTGACATTAAAGAAGACAGAACCCAACCAAACACCATCCATTTTGGAGAGAAGCAAGGTGTTTACTCTGCAGAGTGTTCAGTGTTCTCAGGAGCAGCCTACTCAACCTCTCAACTCCTGCCTGCTATGAATGTGGAGTTTGGTTTACTGCTAAAGGCATCCTTCATTCATGGGTTTTCCTTTCTTACACATGCATACCTCCCAGAAATCCTCGGAGCTTTGTTCAGCAGACATTCCGATCATCTTCATTCCAGAGTCCCTAATTCTCCTTCTACATCCTGGAAACAAGCTTCCAGTTGATGTATAATGCAAGGGAACTGAAACACAGAAGGTGGATTAATAAGACAGAAAGGAGTTTGACACAGGACCCTCCCCAGTGTGGCCACATTTACCTCCCTTGAGCTCTACTGAGGGGTTAGCACAGTGCAGGCACCTGTTGCCAGGACTACATCAACCCACTGGAGGGCAATCAGTATCTACTTCTCACCCCTCCCAGTCCCAGTGTTCCTCCTCCTGCCTCTGCTCATCATTTAGGAGGTTGTGTACTGACCTATATAGCTCAGCTGTCTGTAATCCATCATGGCTCTCCCTTCACCCTCGGGCTGCTTCCTTACATTCCTTGGTGCTGACATCACAAAAGCTTAGGTCAGATGGAACTGCTGGGCTGTGAATGGTAAGCAGGAAGGCTCAGAAGGCACATCTGAAGTGTTGTGCTCATCTATTCAGTAGTAAGCACCCATTTCTCTAGGGCATGACCTGTACTCTCAGCTGACCACACACAAATTCATGCTTATAGTCCTTTCTGGGGAATGCAACTTTTAATAAGAAAGGATTTACTATTCTTACAGAGTTTGAGCATAAAAGGCCCCCCTTGTCTTTCTTTTTCTTTTTATACTTTATCATATGCATAGCAACTCACAAAAGCATTCACTGTGTATTTGTAGACTCCAAGGACATCAAAGCCCAGACTATTTTTAGAACCACCCAGTGTTTCTTCATGCTCCCCCTGCCAATACTTCCCCATACTAATGAGTGTGTAGAATTTCACCCTGATACACTTCTTTACTTGCTTTACACTTTCCTATTTAGGGGACCAGAATCTACTCATACTTTAGAATCAGGTATTTTTCTCTCAACTTTTTAGCCTGAGAGACCATTTTCAATTGTTTTATGTAACACTCGCCTATTGTTATTCATTGCTCAGTAGTATTTTACCATACAAATAAAGCAGTCATTATTCATTCATAAACTATTATGCCTATGTTTCTGTTTAGTTCAGGACTATATATAGATATTACAGATAAATTCTAATAAACAATTTGTTTCATTGCGTGTGTGTGTGTGT
The DNA here is from genome assembly GCA_026225945.1 of Cricetomys ansorgei. Taxonomy (NCBI): domain Eukaryota; kingdom Metazoa; phylum Chordata; class Mammalia; order Rodentia; family Nesomyidae; genus Cricetomys; species Cricetomys ansorgei. The sequence goes on along the minus strand of JAMJFZ010002759.1, from coordinate 4,495,780 downwards.
GTATGGATGATGCTCATATGTCCTTTGGATCATGACTTACCATGTACGTGTTGCTCCGTATTCTGTCTTCATCAGCTTAGTGACCGCAACAAAATGCCCTTAACTAGATACACAAAATAACTGAAAATATTTTCTCATAATACTAGAGCATAAATTGTTACATTCTAGAGCGAAATATAGTTAGATTCTGTTGGTAGCCCACTTTTTGGCTTATATGTATTGGTTTTTGTTGTTGTTCTCACATGGCATTAGAGACAGATGACAAAGGAATCCTCTTGATTTTCTAATAAAGAGAAGTGTCCCATAATTAGGTCTAAACATCAAGGCCTCAAATTATCTTAGCTTCTCCAAAGTTAATATTCAGAATATTGTCTTGGTTGTTCACACTTTGACATGCAAATATTCAAAGTTTATTTTTCCTTCTGTGGAATTCTACTCTCTGGTGCCCAAACAATCCAATGTTATCAAATGTAAGACACCTTTTATTACAAGTCAATAGCCCCCAAATCTTAATATATTCCATCATCATATATATGATGTTTGTTCACCACAGACACACACACACACACACACAGACACACACACGCATGCATATCATTATCTGTATCTGTATCTATCTGTATCTACCTATATGTATACTTAGTCAACCCATTTTCATTCCTGTCTCTTACTTCTATTTCTGTCTCTGGCCTCTATTTAAATTTTATTTTATTCCCAATTTTTATGAGATCTAAACCTTTACTTTCCACCTGAATATGATTATGTAGTATTGGTTGGTCTTCTGGAACTAGATTATTTCACTTAATATGATGATTACCCTTTCCATCCAAGTTGCCACATGTAACAATATTTCCTTTTTTTTTCTTCTTATAATGCTGGACACCAAGATTTCATTTCATTTTAATAGATTTATAGTATATCATCATGTGAATATTCTTCATTTTCCTTCTCAATTAGTCAGTCAACAGATATATAATTTGATTCCACATCTTAGGTATTATGAATAATGACATAATGCGCATGAGAAAGAAGGTGTTACTTTCAAGCAGGAGTTCAATTTCCTCTGGATATACACGAAGAGGTGTGACTGATGGAGTATATCATACTTCTACTTTTACATTATGAGGAAACTTGTGTCTGTTCCCCATAATCTCTTTACTACTTTACAATCCTGCTAACAGTATACAAGTTCTCTGGAGCAGCTTAGTTTTTCATTACAATGTCAAAATACTTGGCAAAGACTACTTAAGAACAAAATAATTGATTTTTGTGCATGGTTTCAAAGGACTCAGTGCATCATAGTGGATAAGGTATAACAAAGAATATGAACTCACACCAAGATGATCAACTTGCATTGAATGAATAGTATCCATTGAGCTAAAATGAACACATACTAATACAATAAAACTGAATAAATTAATAGTTGTATTTAAAAAATAGATAAAATTTGGGTTTGATGCATTTAAACTAGGATCAACCTCTCCAAAGAAAATAATATCACAGAAATTCCTACCTATTATGGTTTGTATATAAAATGACTCCTACCAGTTTATGTACTTGGCATTTGTCCCTGGCCGGTGGCCTTTTTTAGGAGATAATACAATCTTGGCATATGGGACTTAGCTAAAGTAAGTGGGCTCGCTGTGGGAAACCCTTAAGGGTAATCATCTAGCACTGCTTCAGTCTTTCTGCCTCTAGTCTTCTGTGATGTGGCAAGCCATTCTTCAAGCTCCACTTGCCATGCACAGAAGCCTCTCCCACCTCCCGAAACTTCCAATATGTCTTCCTGAGGAAGAATCTGTGAGATTAAAATGCATTTTTAAGTTGTCTCTTTTCAGCTATTTAATCACAGTGATGAAAAACTAATACATTGTCCTAGTATGTTTATATATCTATGTTTATCACTTTAGAATACATTCTTACGTTCAATGAATTTTTTATTCCTATTTCATTTACCTTAATTATTGGATTGTCCTTTCCCTTCCTCCCTTTAACTGTCTTTCTCTTACAGTCCCCTGAAGGATAACATTAGTTAGTTTCTTTCAGGTCATTATTCTATTCTAATGATGGCATGAATTATTTTGAAATCTTTTCTTACTGTTTGCTGTAACTTATGGTCAGCTAAATTTTGTATTCAATTGTTTAAAGATATTTTGTCATGGTCTCTTTGTCTATTCTTTGACTCAATTGTTCTTAAGAGTGTGCTATTTAATTTCCCCATATTTCTTTTAAAATGTTTCTTAGATTTACTTACTTAATGTGTATAATTGTTCTACCTGCATGCTTGTATGTGCACCATGTGCATACCTAAAGACTGTGAAAGTCAGAAGAAGGTGTTGAATTCCCTGGTACTAGAGTTACAGATGGTTGTTAGCTGTCCAGTGGGTGCTGTGGATTGAATCTGGGTTTGAATCAGGGCCCTCTGCAGGAGCAACAAGTGTTTGTAACCATTGAATCAACTCTCCAGCTCTATTAATTTCCCCATATTTCTTAATTTTCCACTTTCAATTCTTGGTGGAATTCTATTTCATTCATTATTGTGAGAAAAAAACATTTAGTTTTTTTTCAGTCTTCTCAAAATTGTTGACTTATTTTGTGACCTAACATGTGATCTATCTTCAAGAATGCACTGTACGCACTTGAGAAGATGTGTAGTCTGCTGCTGTTAAGTGAGGTGTTCTGTATATGTCTTGTAGGTTCATTTGTTCCAAACTGTGATATAAGTTGTCAATTTCATTATTGATCTTTACCCAGATGTCCCTTTCACTATAAAAAGTGGAATATTATGGTCAATACAGATCCTATTTAAGTTATTATGAAGATTACGACTTTTTAAGAACTCAAATTTTAAACCAATATTGTATTTTATCCCAAGATTTTTGGGATTTGGTTCAAATGCTATCTTTTGGTAGTTGTTGGGGCAATAATTCCCATTTTAGAGTTTCATAGTATCTATATCATATAAAGTTATATCGTGTTGTATAATACCATACAGACTCTGCATTCCTCCATTTTTGTTTTTCCAAATCAATTTATTTTAAATGTATTATCCTAAATATTAAACCACAATATTCCATAAAAGGAAAAGGTATTGGACCCTCACTACAGTTAATACTGTGTTTAAATGCATTATGTGTCATTTTTAACTGCTACATTAATTTGGCACTATTGCACATGTTAATGGCAAAATAGCTCAGCAGGTAAACACATTTGCCACCAAGTCTAAGGACCTAAATTCTAACCCTGGGACCCACATGGTTGAATGAGGGAAATAACTCTAGCAAGTTTTACTCCGAACTCCACATTCATGCCATGGCCCACACACGGTTGCTTCCACATATATGCATTAAAGAAGTGCCATGAAAGTAATCAATTGTCCTTTCTTTTTTTTTTTTTTGAAAAATCAGCCTGAGAAAATGAAATCTTCCAGGTAGACTGACTGTGCTGGTTACTTTTTGTCAACTTGACATAAATTAGAATCCCTTGGGAAGATAACAGCCTCAGCCGAGTAATTGCCTCGATCAGATTGGCTTGTGTGCATATCAATAGGACATTTCTTGATTAATCTTGATGTGGCCTGGATCAGTCCATGGATGGTGATATCATCCTGGAGCAGGTTGCTGAACAAGCCATGTAGAGAAAGCCAAGAACATCTGTATCTGTGGTCCCTGTCTCTACCCCTTCCTGAGTTCCTGGCCTGAGTCCCTCGACGATAGACTATGATCTGGACGTGGAATCCAAATAGACTGTTTTCCTCTGCAACTTGCTTTGGGGTCATAGTGTTTAACACAGCAGCAGAAAGTAAATTAGGACACGTACCACAAGTCATAGATAATGTGTAATAAAAAGAGCATGTAACCAAAGTCTTTTTGATTCCTAAAACTTTTCTCTTAAATAGCATGCATTTTAAATAAATAAGCATGATTTATTATCCCATTACTTAATTTCTATTTACATATTTCTTTTCAGTTAGTGTTTTCTCCTGAGAATTTCAATGTAGAACTTCTATGACTTTCTGTGCAAAAAGTTAACGTAAAAGAACACTTAAATATGTAAAGTGTTTTAAAAAATTAATTGTTACAACACATATTGGCTAAACATGACTATTTTCTTGGATGTGGTCATTTTATCATTTGTTTTGATTCTACAATGTTGAGAAAGCAAGTACATGTCCCAGTAATCATTCCACTGAGAGATGAAACCATTCATTTGTGATTTTCATTTCATTTATGTTGTCAAGGACTAGTCACAAATCAGTTTGACAAGGAAGCGAATTAAAGGTCCAGAACCTTTAGCATTTGTAATGACTTTGTTAAGCTAGCTTCTTTTTAGAAGCAGTCATTATTCATAAATTGTGTTGCTTACTCAATCATAACCAATATTAATTGACTCATTTGTTTTCATAGTACTAGTAAATAAAGGTCAAGGAACATCTCTGAAAAATTATGGTGATGCATTTGATATTTCTCCAGAGGATACGACTAGTATTTGTATACATGTCCTATAACTTCTCATATGATATTCATTTTTAAATATAAGATTAATACTAAAATATGGTGAACAAAACCCACAAATATGTCTAATATATTCTGAATATAATGATTATTATGTGCATTTAGCAAAACCAAGAATAATATCACAAATATAAGAAAAGCATTCTCAGATAACAGTTGTATGTAGATATCTATTATCCTAGGCTTAAATTACGAAGTCATTCTCCAAACCATATTAAACACTCAAAAATAATTTGTTTATGTCTTTATAATTGTGCCAAAGTCACAGGACATGTTGCTGAGGTTTCCTTTTAGTAAAATGAAAGTACATTTCAGTACTCACAGAAATTTTACTAATGACTCCATAAAAGAGTTTCAGAAGTTTCTAAAGCTTTATGCTTGTATAATTAACAATTAATAGATAATATTCATAGTCTTTAACATCTAGATGATAACAGAGTAGATTTCCCAGGAATCTTCATATAATTATATATTCCTCATTATTATGAAATAACTCAAAACCTTCATAGAATAACATTGTCTACCATAATGTGATGTTATATTTGTGTGTATATATATCTCTATCTATCTATCTATCTATCTATCTATCATCTATCTACTTGCCTATCTATACATGCACATATATACATACATAAAATGGATTTATAAACACAGCAACTATTTTGGATAATCATAATTTTAGGCTGATAAATTACTTTCTGAGGATATTTCTAATTTTTCATTGAAGCCATGGAATATTGTTACAGATTATATATTTTCATTTTATCTTAGGTATCCAATTGGTTGGTGCAATATACCTAATGTTTCTACTATATCCAGATTCACATGATAAACTCTTCTTTGTGGACATAATTAGTTCACACGGATAAAACTCTCATAAATGATATGTGTATGAATGTGATATCTATGAAAACACACTTGTCTTCGCTACTGAAGAGCTCTCACCAGGATTTTGAAAATTCTGTAACTGTATCTTAGACACTAGCTTCCTTGAAAGTATGAGAAAGAAAATTCTGTTGTTTATGACCCAAAGTATTATGATAGTTTGTTAGACAAAATATATACTGACTAAGATAATTGATATACAGTTATTCAGTTTCCTCATTTAGCTCTTCTGTGTATAAAAGAATGGTAATAAAATACTTTAAGAAACACAATTTTAAAATTATAAGAATTTATTGAGATAAAGAGAAAAATAATTTTGACAAGGATATGGGGCCTTGAGTTAGTGTTGGGAAATGGAGTGCATGAGTTCTTATTTTCTATATATTCCCTTTCATGATCTTATAAAAAATAAACATGTGTATGGGAATTTGTAAGAAAAAGGATCTTTTTTAATGTTTTCATATTCTTTACTTTTTAAATTTTCCCCTTTTATTACCTCCCTCTATTCGTCCATGTTCCTTTGCACCTCTCCTCACATCTGGATCTATTTCCTGTCTCTCATTAGAAAAGAATAGGTTTCTAAAGAAATAAAATGTAATAAGATCAAACAACAACAACAGAATTACATTGAAGTTAGACAGAGCAAACCAACAGAAGGAAGAGAGTCCCAACACTCATTAACAGACTCAGAAGTACCATAAGGACCTGGGACAGACCAGCATAAGACCTTTGCTTTCCATATCAGTAAGTTCATATGAGCATTGCTTGGTTGATTTAGAGGATGTTTTCCTGGTATCCTCCATTGCCTCTTGTTATTACACTTTTTTCACCTCCTCTTCCAAGGGGTTCTCTGAACACTGAGAGCAGGGGTTTAATGGAGATCCTTATTTAGAGCTGTGTATCCTAATCTCCATCTATCTATCTATCAATCTATCTATCTACTAGCTATCATCTATCTATCTATCTCTATCTCTCTTGAATACCTGAATAATGCACTAATCTATGATTATAGCAGGATATCATTAGAAGTCATTTAATCACTGTTTTTTTTCTTTTAAGACTGATATTATTTTGTCTTACCATAGGTTCCTGGCCTATCTAATATGTAGTTCATGGTCGCCCATGCAGTATCTGGTACAGATTCCATCTCATGGAGAAAGCCTTAAGTCAAATAGGATGGTGGTTGGTTACTCCCACAAGCTTTGTGCCACCATGACACTAGCATTTCTAGTGAACATTTTAAATTCTTTCGTTTACATTTTATACTGTGGAATAAAGTTAATTTTAGAATTTTTTCACCCTTCTTTTCCTTCTTTAATTCTAAGGGTCAAACCTGGAGCCATCTATATTCTAGTGAAATATTTTACCATTATGTTATAAACCTTCTCTTTGTTTACTTTTCTTTTTGATATGTGGTCTCCTTGGTTTGTCTACATTGGCTTTGAAGTAGACATCCTGTTGTCTCAGTTTTATAAGTAGCCACAATTGCATGTCCATATCACCAGTTACAGCTATGCTTACTCTTTTTTACTATGAGAAGAATATTGTATACGTAGATATTAGTCATATTAATTTAAGTTTATCAATAATATGACTTTTAAGTTTTATAACACAATATAAAATATGAATAATAGAAGCTTCACTAACTGAAGGGTAGCTTCTTAAACTCTAGACTTCAAATTAATACACTTCTGAAAATCTGGAAATCTGTATGCATTCCCTAAACTGAACTCTCTTAGGAATGATCAGAAAAAAAAATCAAATCTTGATCAATGGGAGGTAAAACCATAAAATACCTGAGAGTAAAAATATCCCCAAAGATTAACATGGCTCTATTAATAGAGATTAGAGATAACTGGCTGAGGGTGCTTAATATAAAATGTGACCAACTTACTACTAGCTTACAGGAGGGCATGAACGATGTAAAGAAAAGCAGATTAGAACACTAAAGTGATAGAGGAAACCTTAGTATAGACAGAAAAGACTGACTGCTGTCAGAAAAATAAATTCCATAGAAATAATTCAAACAAGTGTCTGAGAAAAGAGTAAATTTCCAAGCACCTAGCAACAGTAATATCAGCTTCCTGATGGAGAGAGGTAAGAGTACCTAGGTTTCTATAGTATATTGTGAAAGTAATATGCTTTTAGTAAAAAATGGCATGAGATATATCCAGGAAGAAGAATATGACCCTTCCAGAGGAAAAATGGAGACAATAGAAACTCCTTTGAGAGTGTTCAAATATTTGGATTAATGGAACAAATTTTACAAAGAAACTGATGCCCATTTGAAGAACTGAAGGAAACATGTCAAAACAATTTAGAATGGTATGATGACTGTCTTATTTATAGACAATCTGTATTACTAACTAAATATGAGTCTTAGAACTAGAAAACAAAATAACAAATAAGAGATCTTAATCAAGAATATTCACTAATAGGCTTAGCTAGCAGAGAAAAGAATCAAGTAACTTAAGAATAATGCCACTGAGATTATAATACACACACAAATACACACACACACACACACACACACAAATACACACACACACGTAAATATATACACAAATACACACCCATACATATATATGTTTTATTATATAGTTTGAAAAAATTGAATAGACCATCGCATAGTACCAGTAAGGATAAAGGATATACGTGTGTGTGTGTGTGTGTGTGTGTGTGTGTGTGTGTGTGTGTGTGTATGGAGGACATATATGTATGCACATTTATGCAAAAGATAAGGACCGACAGAAAATCAATGGAAGAAATAATGGTAGAAATTTTTCAAACTGATTGAAATCACTAATATAAACTTTTAAGAAGCTCAGGAATACCACTAAATATTATTCAAGAACAACCTCAACTGGACACTTAATAGTCAATATTTGTGAACATTAATATTGGCAATTTTAAAAATAGCCAGAAGAAAGTACTCATCTCTAATAAGAGAATATCAAGAGCCCTAATAGTGATTGAATAGTGTCAGAAACCTTTGGAGGCTAGATTATATATTCATAGTGTTGATCATAAAGGATGGTCATCCAGAATCTTATATTCTCCAAAATTTGATTAAAAATTACAGTGAAATAAGAAGTTCCCACATAAAAATAGATTAAATACTTTTGTTAGTAGAAATATTAAAGGGATTTCCTCATAGAAAAAGCCAGTGACACCAGATATATTGCATCCTCATGGAAACTAACAATAATAAGAAAAACAAATTAAAAAAATGAACAAAAGCATTGTCGATTATATAGTATACTTTAAAGGGCATTGTGATTGATGTTTTCCCTCATTCCCTCCAGTCTCCTAACTTAGTATCAGATTAACAGGTTAATCTGAAAGTGTTTCCTTTCCAGTAGTACTAACTAGAAGAATGAGTATTCGTGATATGCTAGGAATATTCTTTAGAACAAAGACTGATTCTTTAGGTATATAAATATTTATTAGATTCAAATGTGAGTGGGGAAGAATGTTTCTCATACCTATGTTTTCCTGTAGCTTTCTCATGTCACCTTAGGATATAAAGATTTATACCAAGAATAAATGCTTCATCATCTAACAAAAAAGAAAGAGGAGAACATGCAACATCTAAGATTAAATTCTCAAAATGCTAATCTTTTCCCTACACAAACTCCATATGACTACATCAACAATGATCAATGGAATAACAACGTATTAGAGCTGAAAATTTCGAAGATTCAGATTTTCTCTGTAGAGGAGTAGTTAGAAAATTCCAAAGTTTAGAAGTATTGTAAAGCAGGGAGATAGAGGGACATGAAATCTTCAAATCATTGTTGGTTTGGGCTCATGTCACAACATAACAGACAGTGAGTCACTTATGCATACGATAGACTTATTTTTCAAAATTCTGTAATCTAAGAAGTCAAGAATTTGGTGTCAACAGATTCAATGTTTGCTTAGTTTCCATTCTTGTCTATATTTTCACTATGTTTTACTATTATAGAATGGGGGTACATAATGTGTCAGCAATTTCTCATAGAAGATCATTAATCTCATTAGTGATTGCTCCAATTTCATATTTAGTTATGTAACAAAGGCCATATCTCTTGATTGAAATGAATTGGGGTTATAAGTTCAGCATCAATTGTAAGGAGTCAGAATGTCGAACCCTGGTTCCTACAGAAAACTTTAATGATTTCATTCTATTTACATAAAGTTCTTTACAAAGACATGTTCATTATCTAATATCCTGCCCTATCGTACACTCTGTTTAGCTTCAAATTACTGTCAAACATGATCAATGGAAAGAAAAAAAACTGTCTGAAGAAACAAGCTCACATGTGAGAACAAAACATGACATATTTTATAATTACAGTACATTCAATCTAAAAAGACTATAAAATGAGTATGTGGAAACTTGTAATAAACAGAGCAAACAGCATTCAAGAGCAGTGGGAAACAGAAATACTGTAAGAATAAATGAACAGAAGAAACACCTGAATTAAATATACTGAAGCACTTTCAAAAGGCAATGACATCAGTGGCCATAATTAGGAAAAATATTGATACCAAAATAAGATAATTACTGCAAAAATTACATCTAAATATACAATAGCAGGAAATTGAAGACAAAGAAAAACTGTGAAAGCACTCAAGTTTAAATTAAATCGTCTGGCTTACCAAAGGTCATCATTACATGAGACTTCCCATCAGAAATAATATAAACAGTGAGCATTTTAGCGTTTTCATTATGTAATTATCTTTGTGAATGCCTGAGTGTATGTATGTATTTAAGTTTGCGTGTTTTCTAAGGACAGAGAAAGGATTAAAATTCCCTGGACCTGTAATTACAGACAGCTTTGAGCCACCTTATGTGGATACTGGGAACTGAATCCAGGGCTATTGCAAGAGTTCCAAGTGCTCTTAACCACTGAGCAACTTTCTCATCCCCAATAGTGAATAGGATTTTTCCTAAACCTAAAATATTTGAAGAATATAAATTTATCATCCTAGAATTACTTATGCAAGGTGACTATTCTTCAGTGATAGCGGAGAAATATTTGTTTTATACCAAAAAAAAAAAATAAATCTGTAGGACTTTACTACAACAGCCTTGAAAAGATTATTTTCATGTTTGTTTATCTTCTTCCTATAAGACATCAAGACCTCCTCCTCCTCTTCCTCTACTCCTCTCAGCTTCCCCAGCTTCTGTCTTCCCCAGATTTACCTCCTACCCACCACCCCTGCTTCTTCAAAGAAAAAAAAAATTAATCCTCCTGGGTTATCCCTCAAACAGGCCATGACAAGATGGAACAAGGACGAAAACTAATCCCTACATTATGGGTAAGTCTAGGCAACCCAACAGGAGCAAAAGGGTCCCAAAGGGTAAGTAAAAGGGCCAGAGAATCCTCCACTCCAGCCTGTAGGAGTTTTGCAAGAACATCAAGCCAGACAGACATAGGGTATATTTAGGGGACCCTGCAGGTTCAGTATCTGGCACCTCAGTCTCTGTGAGCCTCTAAGAGTGCTAGTCAGTTGACAATGTAGGCTTGTTCTCCTGGTGTTCCCAATCCCTCTGGTCCTGGAACTCCCTCCTCCCCCTCTTCTGCAGTGTTCCTTGAGCTACTCCATAAGATGTTTGGCCCTGGGTCTCTGTCTGCATCTGCTCTCATCAGCTGCCAGAGGAAGCCTCTCTGGTGAAGGATGGGCTAGGCACTGGTCTATGAGCAGAGCAGAATATCATTAGGAATCACCTTCCCCTGCCTGTCCAGTCTCTAGTTCCTGACCTGCCATGGAGTAGCATGCATGGGCTTCCTCCTTTGGCATAGACTTCTGCCCTTCCATTGTCCCAGGGAATCCTGCAGCAAGGATAGGTCATAGAACCAAGATTTTGTGATAGTGTGCCAGTTCCACCACCAGAAGCCTTGAAAGGACAAATGATTAACTTATCCCCTGAAACTAACTCTGTACTCACCCTTCCCCTGACACCAACAATCTTTTCCAATGGACACACTCTCTTAAATAGCTACCCCTTCCAGCTGTTCCCAGAAGTCCAAGCGGCATGTAACAATAAGGAAGGCTACCCAGTACAGAAAGCTTCTTGGTAAAGTGTTCCCCTACAAACAAAGGCAATGCACTACACAGACCCAGAGAAAGTATGCATCAAGGAGGGCCCCATTGGGGACACAGGGATATCTCTGGTAAAAGGGTAATAGAACAGATGGTAGAGGTGGCTGGGGAGGATGGGAATGGGAAGAGAATGGAATAGGTGGGGAGAGGGATGGAGAGAAAGAATATATGAAGAAACAACCAGAATTGGACAACATATAGGTAGGTGGAGGATCAGGAGACCAAGGGCAGGGAGAACTCACTGAAATCTACAGTGGAGACCCTAGTGAGGACCTCTAGTAAAGCAAGCCTGAACAGGCCATCCCTTGTAACCGGGCAAGGCTTCCTATTTTTTTTTAATGCTGAAGGATAAATGCAAATGTTGGAGTCTCATTTCTTCAATCATAAAGAGTGTCTGACAAAAAAATAAGTGAAGGTAGGAAAATATTTTAACATTCTTGTTTTAACTTTCATATAAGACAAACTCTGGGTTAAAGTAACAATTTATTGAGGAATGGTAATGAATATGGTTCAATTTAATGGCGTGAATGATGGACTTGGTGATTTGGTGATACCTGGTCAAGGACAGAAATGGGCTAGAGATGATGTGAAAGAGAAGTAATTGAAGGTGCACATATATTAGGGAAAACATCTTGAGATGTCTTTTGAAAGAGAAGGAGAATTGATATTTTGAGAAAAATATAAAATAAAGTCATAAGATGTTCAAAGTAAAGGCAGAAACAAGAATATTAAAAGACAAAGAAAAATGCAGCATGGTAGTTAGTACTCCATCTACATTAACACTCACTACATGTTTGGGGCTAAATGCATAAATTAATAAGGCAGTTCTCTCAAAAGATACAAATGTAAGATTCCATTCTATATTGTCTTTCAAAATTGTAACTTTAAATTAGAAGACATATAAGTTCAAAATAAAATATGAAATATATACAATGTTCACACAAATTAAAACACTGGTAGAATCTAATTTCAAATAAAGCATTATTCTTTGTTCTTTATTATATCCCCAAATATTCTTAAGTTGAAACCTTAGCCTTAGGCCTTCAGCTTTCAGAATGTGAATGCATTTATAAATATAGTCTTCTAAGTATTAGTTAAGATAAAGCTTTTAGCTTTAGTTATAATGCAATATAACTGTTGTCATTAAAACAAATAAATATTTTGGCACTCACATTTATACAGGGGATACTACATGAAGACAAGAGAAAATTATATATATATATATATATATATATATATATATATATATATACACATATATATATACACATATATATACACATACATATATATATGTATATATATATACATGTATATATATGCTAAAAAGAGCCTTCAAAACAGAAATGACCACTACTGACACTTTGATCTGGGGAATCTAGATTCCACAATTCTAAGAAAATAAACTGAGCCACTTCATGTATGTTACATGTCCATAACAGCTATAGACAAATAATCCACATACTTAAGAACAAGAGAAATTATTAAGTATGAAAGAAGACATTAAATAATGGCATAGGTTTCACTTCTTTGGGAAGACAGATAATAGCTGGAATTTAATGAAAAATAGAGAAATTCATAATTATAGTTATAGATATTAGCATACATTTTTCATTAAGAAAACCATTAAAGAAAATGACAAAGCATATAGAGAATCTGAAAATTATCATCAATCAACTTATTCCAGTCAACATTAATAGACTAATCAAAAAAAAAGACAGCAGAATACACCCTGTTCTTGAGCTATCATGGAAAACTCACAAATTCTGTACCACAAAGCATCTTAAATGAGAAAGGATATAAATTATTCAAAATGAACTCTTAGATCACATTGGATTTAAAGTACAAATCAATGACAGAAAGATAGATGGAAAAATCTCCAAATACTGGGAAACTAAAGAAAATATTTCTAAGTAAGCTGTGAGTCTGATGCATCATGAGAAATTTAAAATTATTTTTACTAAATGCAGAGAAAAATGTAATTCATCAAATTGTGTGAGATGAAATGAAAGCAGAGATGAGTAAGAGACTAGGTGAGAAGAGACTAATACCATTACAAGATTGCAGAGAATGCATAAAGATTTACAATGAGCATTATTAATCACATGTCTATTAAGCATTAGGTTCTACCTTAGAAAATAGTGATGCTAATCCCTCTGATGAAATCATTAAAATTACAAAAACAATAAAAACAATAGAAAATATCAAGTAATCCAAAAGCCCAAATTTTGAATAAATCAATCCATATAATAAAATACAAGGCAACTTTATCAGCTATAAGACAAAATACGTAAGATAAGGATAGTGTTCACAAAGCTTTGCTATATTAACAATAAAATGACTCTGTTCCTCCAAACTTGACACAAACTACCAAAATGCACACAAATAGAAAAAAATGAAGGCATCGATGATTAAACATCAAGTCACTAATTCGTAAGTTTTATTAATAAAAGCATCGGTTTATTATATTTTCATTGATGAATTCTGTCAAATATGCACGAGAAGAAATTTATTAGCATCGTTTCTAGAAAAGAAAACTGTGGATAATCTTTCCTAACTTACTATATGAACCCATGTAACTCTAATGCTAACAACATGTGAATATACTATTTCTAAAATTTACATCAAGTAGCAAAAATACCTAGACCATCATGACAGTGGTTAAAAGGAATTTAAAGTGTTGGGATCCTATAACCCAGGCAATGGACATTGCCAGTTCGACAAGGTTCCTGGCCCCTTGTTAGGAACTGGCATTCCTTAACTGCTTTGCACCTTTCTCATCTTTACTGTGTGGTGAAAAAAGCCTCTCGCCGATAATATTGTCTATTTGCCCTAATAGTTAGAACTCAAATCAATTCCTGGATTGGCTGGGAGTGGGGCACTGCCATCTCAGCTCTAAGTAATTGTAAACCGTTTTACTGACCTCCAAGTCCCGGCAACTTTGAGGCGTATTTATGCTTACTGCAGACATAATATAAAAAAGTATTCTTGGTTAAACTGACCTTCCCATGGAGAGACAGAGCCATAGCTAGATTAGAAGACTACTCACAAATATTAACCTTGAAGATCGGAGGCCTGCAGCTGGGAGAGGATGAACACTCTTGCATTGGTTCCCTTTTGATGTATGCTTGACCCCGCTTTCTATTAGATAAGCAAGCCTGCAGTTTGCTATTTTAGCTGGAGAAAAGTCTTTGTCTAGGAGGAGAGCCTTGTAATTTTTCCCCAATGTGCACATTATTATTTTACTTTTTCTAATTCATAATTTTCTAATGTCTAATTTCTCTTTCTATTATTAAATCTCTCTTGTATGGCATTATCATACAAAAAGTGTGTTCTTCTATATGTGTCATTCTAAAAGCAAAGTATGATCTCTATGTGTCATTCTCAAAGCACAATTATGCGTGCCATATTGGGTCCCATAGAAGAATGAACTACTACATTCATTTGCCATAACTTTCCTTCACCAGTCTGTTTCCTTCTGTGGAGTGTTCGTGGAACCTATTGTGGGTGAAGGCTGGACAGTAACCTAAATTAAAGTAAATAAGAAGGCATTAGTTTGGGAAGAAACTTGTAGGGAAGATGAGGGGAGAATAGGAGTTGGAAATAGGAGACAGTAGAAGTTATAGCAATCAGAATATACTGTACACAAGTATGAAATCATCAAAGGAAGTTTTGATAAACTAAAAGTAAAAAAAAATACATTATAGTGTTTATTTTTTAAGTTCATCAACATATAGTATAATATCAATATTTGTAGTTCATATGATTTAAGCTTAAATTATCCTTTCTATAAAATTCCAAGGTGGAATCTTAAGAGTACTTTTTGAGTATTTTTATCTTTTAGAATATGGTTATCTCTAGCAAACTTCAAAATTGTTGTAATAAAACCTACCATAATCAGAGAAGGGCAATGGGACAAATGGTAAGAATACATTTCTTTCTTTTCTGGGTTTTTACTGATGGTGCCCCAATCTGGGTGGGGCCTTCTCACTTCAATCAAGGTAATTGAAACAATTCATCAGTCAAGGCTCCCTAGGTGGATGATTCTAATTTGTGCCAAGTTGATATTCAAACCAATCATAACAAATAGATAAAGTAAAATTGTGACCGATGACCAACTTTATGTTAAAGCAATGCAATTTTGAGAAAAATGATGAATAAATTAGATACAGAACAGTACTGAATATATATTTCCTTGTCAAATTCAAGATACTCCCTCACATACTGAATGATTATTGCTAGCACAGCTCAGGAGATTTTTTTTAGTGGACTTTACTTGAAAAGAAGAAAGTCAAGTATGTAAGAAAAAATAATAAAACACAACTTGTCAGCATTTCCTCATGGTGTTTTTAATTTTTAATTTTTAGGAACAGAAGGAAGTGACAAATTTAATGGCAGTGTGGCACTTTCAGTGACCTAATCTGGGTTAGCTTTTCACTGTATATAAAATCAATACAGGGAACAAATATTTATTTGTCTAAAATTAATACATTTAAGATTTCTTTAGGCTTAAATTAACCATTATTATAAGTAATATCTTAGTTTAGATATTTAATAATTCCATAAATATAATTATGCATTTGTAGAGTTCTAGAAGGTCATTGAGTAAAACAAGTTTAAAAATGAAATCCATTATATATTTATTAATAGAATTATTTTCTATTTTATTGAGTAAATAATGATAATTAACAGTTTTGGAAGAAAACTGGAAGGAAATCTGTATAAAATGTACACTTACATTTAAGTTGCATCAAGGATTTTGTGATAGCTTTGGATCAAACACTTATGATAATTGAAATACTTTCTTTTAAAAGACAAAAATGAGGCCGGTAGTTTACTTCTGAGGCTGTGTGAGTTTCCTAGTGTGTGTGTGAGTTTCTGAGTGTGTGTGTGTGTGTGTGTGTGTGTGTGTGCGTGCAAAAGAGGAATTACTATGGATTGCATCAAAATGTCTGCTTCACATTGATTAAGCTGAATTGTAAAGGACCAAATTTTATAATTTTTCTGCTTAGACAATGCACTGTACATCCTTTCACTAGTCAAAAGAAGAATTATCCTAAATGAGAAAATTTAGTAAAAAGATTTATTGGAAATCTAAAATGACTTTATCAGCATTATGCCAAAAGTTACAACAAATATGATTTGGGTATAAGTATCAGACAAATTTTTAATATTGTAAAAGAACTACTGCCATCAACTAAAGTTTTCTATAATGCACTAAGTGTCATAAAGCAAGGGGTCCCTTTAGTATGTCCCAAAAGATAAGCATCAAATCACAGTCACTTGATATAAACGCACAGATTTATACAGAAACAGAAAAACAATACATGACACAATACATATTATCGGTACTAATACCTGGAAAACATACGGTAAGCATTAATTTCATTCATTTCTATTTTCCTCACCCAACGTCAGGGAAATAATTATCACTCACTGAGTGCTTTCCATACACAATAAACTATTTATATAAATGTAGTATTTTGCTTGTCTTCATAAAGATTTTTTTCCAAATTATCTAAAACAATAAAGTTAAACTTGCAACTTATTCTGAAAATGACGAGATCAAGGTGTTAAAATCAGTCAGCATGTGTTTCCAGAGGATTCCCAGTGCATTCTTATTCTCATTTTGCATTTTGTTTTCTAAGGTACATTCTTTCTAAACATTTCCACATCGATATCCCTTGTTTAATAGAGTAAATCTTTATAAACTATGCCACTGTTTTCATGTAAAAATCAAATGTACCTGTTTTAATTTCATGCTAGTTTTTGAGATGCATAAAAGGAATAAGCTGTGATCAGTGATCTTGTATGCCAAAGGTACTTATGAATGACATGTGCTGTCTGAAAAATGATCAGTATAAGATAGTGTTTGAATAAATGCTGAATTTCATATAGTGAAATATCAAAAATCTTTTAAATTTTATGAGTTAACATAATGATTTATTCTTCAAGAAAGTATGTGAAAACAGATGATAACTTAGGCAAAGATGGAAAGCATATTTATGATTAGGAAGACAACATATGCTGAGAGACAAAAATCAGAGCAAAGTGTCAAGCATTAGACATTTAGCAGATATTGTTTCTAAAAATAGTGAGCACAGATTTCAGGATATCAGAAAATAAGTTTGGGTGGGCCAGGTAATACAAACATAAAAATAAAATAAATCTTATATTTTTACACGAGGGAATGTAATTTTATTTACGGAAGCTACAAATTTCTCAAAGTCAATGTGAACATGATTAATTATATCTCAGAAAATAATCATTAAATTCCTATTATTGTTGGTATGGGAGAAGAAAGATATATCTATATATAAATATGTCAAGATGATCAGTTAATAAGCAATTGAATTTCTTAGGTATGGGCTATTGGGGAACCTAGATAAAAGTATTTAATCAAATGGCTGAGGATGTAGCTAACTGGTAGAGTTTTCATACAGAATATTTAAGAACCTGGTTTCCTTTCCCATACAAAAAAATTTGTTAACTTAAAATCAAAACATTTTATAGAGGTTTAACTCTAGAAGGATGAATAAAGTTGGAAATTAATGGTGAATTGCCACATAGACAGAACAAAACTATCATTTGATTCTTACCTGGTTTCTTCTAATGTAGTGAGATGTTTTGGAGGAGTTTTGTGATCTTGGTTTCTCTAAAAACAAAGAATGACTTTTGAAATATGTTTTTGTCCTCATCCCAGGTGTAGTGGATGATAGTGAGTTTGATTTAGACAATTCGTTACCAGTGGCTATGATTTGGTTATGTGTAGCTATTTTGCCATGTGCAGCTTGGCCTTATGATTACAAGCCTTTTGGACTTCTCGGAATGTTGTTTAGAGTGTAGATCAGTTGAAACCCAGAGAACCAGGGTTGGTTGGTTGGTTGGTTGGTTGGTTGGTTAGTTAGTTAGCATTTGGAGGGTTGTTGGTTGGTTTGTTGTTGGTTATTGTTTAAAGGGAATTTGGTTGGAGGAATTAGGTTCAGGGATATTGCCCTGAGACATTAGTCCAGCTCACTATCTGCTCCTGTTCTCCAAGTTTTGGATAGTCCATAAGGCCTGTGGATATTTTTTCCTTTCTTTCTGTCTTTCCAGGCCACTTGCAAGTGAAGATTTCTTTCTATCATTTTTTCCTTTTTCTTTTTTTTTAAAGCATGCTAGCAACCTAGTACACTTTTTTAACTAAATATTTAGATAAA
This sequence comes from Cricetomys ansorgei, assembly GCA_026225945.1. Classification (NCBI taxonomy): domain Eukaryota; kingdom Metazoa; phylum Chordata; class Mammalia; order Rodentia; family Nesomyidae; genus Cricetomys; species Cricetomys ansorgei. The sequence continues at coordinate 4,477,089 of JAMJFZ010002759.1, read as the reverse complement.
AACTCACATGAACTCTGATTCTCCTTCTGTAAAATTAAATTTTGTATTGTTTTTCTTAAGCACTCTTTAAATAATAAAATTAGGAAAACAAGTAAGTAATCATGAAGGATACAATTGAGATGCTAAAGATAAAAACAAATTATATGTGAATAAACAGCTAAACATAGCTGTCAGCTTCTATGCTTGTAATAGATAAATCAATAATACTCAATCAATAAATCAATGCTCCTACAGAGTCTGTATTCCTTCAGTGATTTGCCTCATGACACAAAGCACAAATTGGCTTAGTTTAGTGATCTATTATACATCAAGTCTCTAAACTTCTGAAAACATATACCCCTCTGTGTTCAAATGTTTATTTTTGCATGATGATCATGATATTTCCTAATACATTAGAGTTGCCTTCAAAATGTACTAAACCTATATGCTTGCTGAAATACCAAACATATATCAAAGTAATTTTATTTAAAAATTGTGAATCTTGTAAGCCTAAACTTGATTACAAAATTCATGCTGATGTATTATATATTTAGCTTCATATAGGAAGTAAAATATGTTACATTAAGAGGATGATAAGTTTAGGAGACTATGGTTTGGGCAATCAACTAAACAGTAATAATATGTGCTGTTATTTTATATTATATATATATATATATATATATATATATATATATATAGTATATTCTATTATATATCAGTGTTAATATGCTTCACTGAGGTAAATGGGAAGCTGGAGAAGACTTAGAGGCATCATACTAAAGTAAGGCATAGAATAAAGAAACTCATGGCTCGCTTTTCTGCTCCAAAATGTAATAGACCCACTTCATTTGTTAACCTATGTGTGGAACTGGAGATCATCATGTTAAGTGAAATGTATTATCCAGGGAAAGACAAATTCTCTAATAGAAATGCATGATCTCCATCATATGTGTATAATAAAAAAGTTGGTCACGTAGAACCTGAGAGCAGAATAGTAGTTACTAAAGCTGAGGAAACTGGATAAAAGAATAGGGACACTTTGATCAGATTGTCCCAAGTTCTAAGTAGACATGAACAAGACTCTCTGGCTTGCTATTGCGTGTCATGGAAAGCAGATAATAATAATATACTGCAGAATTTTAAAACCTAGAATTAAGTATTTAGAATATTTTTACAATAAATGAATGGCAAATGTTTGAGGAGGGAAATATTCAATTGAATTTAAACATGAGGCAATATATACATGCATTGAAACATCATACAGTACCCCAATAAAGCCTACAACTTTTCTGTTACTATGTATCAAAGAAGAAATAATATTTAAAAACAGAAAATAAAGCCATTAAGAAAAAACAACAAAAAAGTTTAGTAAAATTATACATGCAAACTCAAGACATCTCTTAAATTAATGGTAATGCATAAGTCCTAGGGTCCCCTAAATGCATTAGCATTTCAATGCTAAGGAGTCATCATTTTCATTTGAAGGGTTGCTGATGATACAGGAATACAGACCATCACATTCACTCTTGATAACATATAGGTTAAGGATGTATATAGGTTAAGGACGTATAGTAGAATATTTGGCAACAATAATTAATGAAAAAAGAAGTTATAAATTTGAAAGAGAGGTAAAAGATATCTATGGGAAGGCTTGGAGGAAGGAAAGGGAAGGGAGAAATGATGTAACTATAATCTCAAAGAATAAAATAAATAATTAAAAAGAAAATAATCATTTCTCTTTTCTCATGCAATTATTCATGGAAAATTTTTATAAAATTAGCATATACTTAAAGGAACATTATAACTTTTATAGCATACTTTCTATATAGTGAATAGTGCTAGGAATTTGAACAAAGATGTGAACATGGATATTAATTAACTAGATATACCAGTGATAACACGAATATACCAAGAAATTTACAAAACAGAGATATGTTATTCACAGATCTGATTCTGATCTACGAATAACAAAAACATATCTAATTTTATGATCAATTTAATTTTCAACTTTTAACCACTTAGAATTGCTTTTGTGAGTTATGTTACTATGGCATAAAAAGAGTATAATTCAGTGGGACTTAACAATTTACTCTTTATGTCATCTTTTCACAATGTATTAAGATTCCACTTTAGGCAATTCATAAAATGTTAGAACATGAGGACCACATCAATCAATTAAAAATATTCTTCCTCATGTTGTTGAATAATGTAGTAACTTAGTTCCTTTCGATTAGAAGCAAGGTAGCAAGCAGGCATATATGGCCCTATATTTTAAGCCATTTTATAACTACATTTTTTATAATTTATACAAATGGTGTATTCTTGTTGAATTTTTTTGCTTTTTTTTGTTTTAATGCATTCAATCCTGGGATTTGTGTTTACTAGGCAAGCTTCCTATCCATGAGTTACACCCCTAGAGAAGAAGAGAACTGCTACATTTAAAAAAAATAATTACAAAAGTTTCTTGTGGCAATACAGGTAATGTTCTACTCTCAGTAATCCTGTTTTAGCTCAATTTAGTTATGCATTATAAGCAGTTATTAAATTTTATGAGATAAAAGATAATCTAGCATTTCCCAAGAGAGTAGAATTATATGAATTCTTAAAGTTTAAAGGCATGAAAGTCTTTGTACTGCATCATGTTAAAGGAGCTTGTATCTGATATCTTAAATACTTAAAATCTGTATAAGGAAGATAGTTCTAATTTATTTTCCAAGCCTCAGGAATGAAGGACTCTGTTTAAAGAGCAGTTCTCAGCTCTGTGTCATCCTTGGGAATTTATCTTAGAGTTTCATACATGCTAGGCATGTGTTCAAATGTTTGGCTATACTTCTACCATTTAATTGTTAATTTTATGATGAATACAGTTGCTTTAATCAGTTAATTCAGTTATCCAATGTGTAAATATATATTGAGATCTTTATCACAATGGATGCAATAGAAATTCATCTAGTTAGCAGTTTGTTGATTACAACAGCAGGAACTGAGAGACAGAAAAGTTGAGACATTTCCATTTAAAAAAAAAAACAAACAAAGAAAAAAGTTATGTAAGATCCACGTACTCTCTATTTAGGAATTAGACCAATGGTTCTCAACATTCCTAATGCTATGACACTTTAAAAAATTTTCCTATGTTGTGGTGACCCCCAACCATAAAATAATTTTTGTTGCTACTTCATAACTGTAATTTTGCTACTTTTATGAATCATAATGCAAATATATGATATGAAGTTGGTATTAGGCAAGCCCTGTGAAATGGTTTTTCAACCCCCAAAGGGGCCATGACTCACAGGTTGAAAACTACTGAATTAGAAAAACGTTTATAATACTCTGTCACCCAAATAAATCATTCAGTTCTTTAAAATTATTTACTGAGTGTCTCATCAGTTGTATTCTTGTAGACTCTAAAACAAATCATCTTTGCTTTCATGAAGTTTATGTTATGATAATGATTGCAAATGACATGTTAATGAGTAATTGCATAAATGTCATAATTTTGGGTATTGAATGATTTGAAAATAAAATATAAAACCAAAATCAAAAGGGAGTTTATGAAACTGTACACAAACATACTTTGTGGAGTGTATTAGGGTTGGTGTCCTCAAGACAGTAGTACATGATGTCAAATCAAAGTCTTAGGAGATACAATGAGTAACTGTGGCTTAAGAACATTCCTGTAAACAGGAAAAAGGTGGCAAGTATGAGAGAATAAGCTGATGTAGTTAGAACATAAGAGATTAAGGTGAATAATTGTGAAAGTTGGCATAGATAGGGGCCAGACAATGCATCATTTGCCAACTAATCTAAAGAGTCTGTAATTTGTAAAAAAACAAAAAAAAAAACAAAAACAAAAACAAACAAACAAACAAACAAAAACCAATAGAAACAGTGAGAATATTAATGCAAGTAAGCTAGGCATTCAAGTCTGTGGAAAACATCACATGGGTTAAACAAAGCACACTTGGATTCACAAAGGATAAGAAATAGTACATATTTCTAGTAACTAAAGTAATAATCTATTATTTCAATGACATTAGGTCATATGTTCAGGGAAGTCCTGTGGTTGTTGGGATACAGTTAGATTAAGAATAAAAACAATGATAATGTATTGGCACAAACTTTTTTCTAGGAGCTTCTCTGTATTTTGGAATGAAATTTAACACTTCTGGACCATGAAAATATCCTTCCATTATAGTGATAATATTTCCACCCTGAGTGAAGTAACAAAAATATCAAAATATAAGAAAGAGGAAACTGGGTCCTACTTTGTTTTCTATTGTTGTGATAAAAGACTAACCAAAACCAGTTTAGGAGAGGGAAGTGTTTATTTCAGCTTAACAGCTACAGTTTAACATTGCGGGACATCGGGGCAAGAACTCAAACTAGAACTGAATTAGACACCACTGAAGAATGGGGCTTACAGGCTTGCTCCCAGGCTCAGACTCAGACTCAGACATTGTATATAGCCCAGGCATACCTTCCTAGAGTTGGTTTAGGTTTCAGTGGGCTGGGCCTTCCTACAACAGTTTATCAATCAAGATAGTATTGGGAAAGGCCTTTCTACATCAGGTTATCAATCAAGACAATCTCTCATAGACATAAATGATTTGATGGGGGCAATTCTTCAGTTGAGGTTCCTTCTTCTCAAGTGTGTCAAGTTGACAACCAAATTTAGCCATCACATTATAATTAATAATTAGGACAATTTTCACCATGGAAATTGGCCTAGAAATGACATACACATTAAAATTAGCAAATATGTTAAACTGGTTACTAAAATATTTTCATTAGTTCAAATAAGTTAACAAAGACATTCTAATAACTTTAAATGAGCCAAATAAAGCAGTGGGAAGTAAAAGATTCAGTTTCAAGCATGAGCAATGCAGTAGATGACATAAATAGCACATTAGACATTATTTAAAAACATTTCTTAAAATGAAGAATGAACAGAAGAAATTATACAAAGTGAAAATAGGGAGAAATTCTAATTTAATAAAATGAAGGGTATCAGTGAGCTGCAATTCAGTTCTAATAATCTCAATGTTCACGTATTTGGTTTCTCAAAAGAGGATTGGGGAAACATATTGAAATAACTTTGACTACTTATAGTTCTTACTGTAAAATGTGATAAAAACTGTGTTCCCACATGTAAAAAGAATTAAATGATTCTAAAGCAAATTCTAATCAAATTGCTCAAACTAAAAGACTAATAGTTTAAAGTATCTAGAGCAGTGATTTTCAACCTATGGGTCATGGACCCTTTGGGGATTTACACTCCCTTTCACATGGGTCACCTAAGGCCATCTGCATATCAGATATTTACATTATGATTCCTAACAGTAGCAAACTTACAGTTATAAAGTAGCAACAAAAATAAATTTATGGTTAGGGGTCAACACAACATGAGGAACTGTATTTAATGGTCTTAGCATTAGGAAAGTTGAGACCACTGAGCTAGAGAACCTATTGAATACTAAAGATTAAAGATTAGTATTTCAGCACTCTTCCTTGAAAAAACAAATATTGTAACAAGGAAGTTAATGAAGTCATTTCAGTACAATATTGAATGGAAAAATAAGAGAAAAACAATGACAAGTAATAACACCATGATATCAATGAAACTAAGGATATTGTGATAGGGTAATAGCAAAATAATCCCAGAGGAAATTGTTGTCCGTGTGTAAGAAAAATGATGTCATTAAATCAAGATTGCATAGCAATCCTTAAAAGTTGCCATCACTGCCCTTAAACTGAGAACTTCCAAAAATTAAGTGACAGGCAAGAGTCATAGATAAAACATTCTAAATTGTATGGCAAATTTAAATACTCTTTTTAATAGCTGATAAAATAAGGAACGAGTTAATCATTAAGATATTTTTAAGTTTTAGCACCACGATACACTAATTAATTTCTGTAAAATACTACAAATAGCAGTAGAATATATGCTGTTGTCCTGTTTTATACATACAATAAAAGTAATCTGTCAGTCAACAAAGGGAAGATTTCCAACAAAAAAGGTCATCTAAAATTAGTATAATAAAGAAAATACATCTAAAAAAATCAGCATCAGCAATACTACTGAGCCCACTTTTTCTTTAATATTACTTCTCAGTGTATAATGTGAATAATATTTGTTGTACCACAGTACCTGACTCATGACTGAAATTTGAAACCAAAACTGAAACTATAATCATTTTAAATGTACTAGAATAAAATGTAAAATATATGAATTTGTCATGGACCATTAATATGTAGCTATAGCATTATATTATTAAATTTTGCTATTAGAAAAGAAATAGACATTATAAATCAATGAGTCAAACTTCAGACTTAAGTGTTTTCTTTGTAAACAGAAGAGAAAACTGGGCATGCAGTGATAAGAAATGGTACTGTGGTGATGAAACTTGAAAATAACAAAATAAGAATCAGAAAAGGAACAGAGACAAGCAATGAATCCAAACGTTAATCCTGATAGATAATCCTAGCCAGGAATGATTTTTTTTTTAACTTCATGCTTTGAGAAAAAGGAGGGCAGAGGTGTTTATCAATGCTTACATGAACATCAGTCAACAACTAATAAAGAATTACATGGAATTTTACTTGTGAGAGAAGTATAAATTCACGTGCAGTATGTCAACATTTTAAAGCATGACTTCTGTGCCAATTTGTAATATGGTAAGTCAAACGTTCTCAGGAAATGATGAGAAATCCATGAGATAAAAGACTGCCTATGAGTTATGTTCAGTGTAACCTGAATCATGACTTTTGAATCCTGAAGTTTTAGGGAGAGTAGCAAAGTAATTATCTTGATATTCTTGTAAGGTTTTACCAAAAACTATGACAAAATATTTGGTTAATAAGCTGAACATTATTTTTCCTTTCTAATAAAAAGAAAGGCAAAATGAAAGTTTCAGTAAAAAAAACAAAAAAAAACAAAACTATATAGTGGGAAATACCACCAACCCTTTCTGAGCCAAAACTTTCTTTTCTTTAACATTACTTTGCAGTAAATTAAGTGAATGATTTCTGTGGACATAGACCCATAAGGAACCACATTAAGTTCTGAGTAGGAAAAAACACTTCAGGTTTATTCTTGTAGGGACAATTTATAAAATTAAATTTAATTCATCATAAAACCAAGCGCCAAATATTTTATATTATCTACTTACCCACCTGATCTATTCATGTCAAGGTCATTGCAAATATCTATTACTTTTCTTGATTTATGAAAACTTGCATTATAGTAGTGACATACAATATTGTTGTGATTTGGATTTGAAGTCTTCCCTAAAGAAATTCATGCACTGAAAGGTTAGTTTCTAGCTGGTGCCACTATTGGGGGAGACTGTAGAAACTTGGGGACGAGGTAGAACTTAGCACAAGTAAGTTGATAATTCAGCAGTACTCATTAGGAATATATTAGCAACTCTTTCTCTCTTTCCTGTTTTCCACGAAGAAACAATTCTGCTACATATTTCTACTATCATGATTGTTTTCTGTCCAAGTACATGGGGCCAAGTGATCATGAGCTGAACTCTCTGAGCTCAAATCAGTTCTCCTGATTTTTATTTCAATCAGGTATTTATTCATTAATACACAAAGTAAATCAACCTAAGAGATTCTTCTTTTATTCTCATGGAAATAAAAATTTTGAATGGCAAATACACTTGACTAAAACAAACCTTTATTTGTATAACACTGACTTTAATCAGGCAGTCTCCAACAAATATGCATTCTTTTTGTTACTTTTATTTTCCAGCATTAGTGCTTCTAACCCATCTGTTGCTTCAAAGCCCTCATATAAATAACCATAAAAACAAAGCATTATGCCTATGTCAGTCTGTTCCTGGTCCTTTTTCATCTTTCCTTATCTCACAATTCCAATTATATCTTAATAGCTGAAACCTGTTGACTGTCATATTACTTCAGATTTGGAATGGCTCTTATACTAAATCTCATAGATTTCCCCAATTAAAAGTTATTTCATGAATAGGCATATACCCGTGACTGTCTTACAAAACAAAGGAATGAATGAAGGAAGGAGAAAGGAAAGAAAGCAGAAAGAAGGAAAAAGAGAGAGAGACAGAGGAGAGAGGGAGAGAGAGACAAAGACACAGAAAGAAAAAAAGAAAGAAAGGAAAGAAAGAAAGAAAAAGAAAGAAAGAAAGAAGGGAAAGAAGGAAGGAAGAAAGAAAGGAAGGAAGGAAGGAAGCAAAGGGAAACATATACAACTCTTCAGCACCACATGCATGGACTTGGTCCTTTCTTTCGCTTTCGAATTTCTCTTAGAGACTTGGGCCATTTCATTTGTCTCACTAGTGTGATTGTTGCCTGCACAAAGCAATGTGATTTTATCATCAAGTTTCAGCTGGTACCTTGGACAATAAGTAATTTAAATCATAAAACTGTCCTCACCAGATTCATCCAGGGATGAAAGAAATATTTATTTGAACATGTACCAGGAAACTTGGATGCTTTCTTTAAGAAATGAAGGCTATTACCTGAAGCTTCAACATTTGGTATGCTTAGTCACTGTACCTAGGCACAAGTAGCTTTAAGGTCTTAGTTCTTCCATCTGCTCTTATAAAAATAACCTTGTGTTTAGGACCCAGAACGAAAGCAAAATTTATTTGCTATAGGTAGAGCTCACATTGATCTAAAGACTCACAGAAGCATTGTCAATCCATAGAAGACACTTCTTCCCCTTGCCAGGGGTTTTGCAAGAAGGGGAGCTCATCCCATTGGTTACAGAGAGAATGCCATGTTCATTCTGGATTTGTCTCATACTGTGTTTTGTCCCAATGGCCAATCTCTTGTCCTTCATTAAAACCAGAAGCTTACCACACAAACTTACCAACAGGTATCCTTTGTCTGTGAAAACATTAAAGGCCACTGTTATAATAACTCATAGAAGTAGCAACTCCACAATATTTAGAATTAGGTGAAAGTTAAATTATAATTCTAAATGTAGATTTGTCACTAATTTTCTATGCCAAGAAGAAAAAAATAAATTATTTTCTTCTTGCTCCTTACCTCTTCTTTCTCACCACTCTCCCTTCTCTCTCCCTCCTTCCACCCCTCCATCCCTTCATTCTTCCTCATACTCTTGACCTGTCATTCGTCTACCTGAGAAATGGAAGCGAGAGTGAGGATGTGAACCTTAGATATTAAAAGTGCAATTGTAAAATATATACCAATCTGATATTTTCACATAAACATAAGGAAAATTCACCTGAAAAGACTTACTAAATCTTTCATCTGTTTTCTTTTCTTTCTTCTGTCTATTTGACAATTGAACCAACTTTAAGCCTTTTCATGTTGGAAATTGTCCTCCTATCTCAAATCTGTTTCTCCTTTCTTACTCAATAAATCTTGTATTATGTTTTGCAATTACTGTTTTCACTCTATGTTTCTTTGATTTCTAATGAATTGGTAGGTAAACAAATTCACTCAAGAATTCCTTTTGCTAACTCTGGAGTACTTTTAGCCTTTCCCATGATGATATTCTTCACTTTAACGCCATTAGATACATTCACCTTGAGACAGTCTTCGAATGTAGCTCACTTGCGGGACAGATGTTAAGAAAGCATGTTCTTTAATCACTGCAGTTCTGGGCTCTTTCACTAACTTTAAAACTGGGCTACTTAATTAATCTCTGTGTACTTCATTTTCTTTATTGAGTGGGGAGAATAAACCCTAACCCTAACCCTAACCCTAACCCTAACCCTAACCCCAACCCCAACCCCAACCACAACCCCAACCCTAACCCCAACCCCAACCCCAACCCCAACCCCAACCCCAACACTAACCCCAGCTTGAAATCTAGGCATTTTCTTTTTTCAGGATGTACAACACATTTTTGTGATATGATGATAATAAGTGGTACTTGATAATAAATCAATATACTAAAAATTGTATCCTGCTTTCATGAAACTCAGTCTGTTGAAGGGTACAGACATATAATTTCAGTATAACTTAGTAAGCTTCCTTCATACTCATCTTTTCCCCAGTTGTTCACTCCTCGTTGACTAGAACATCTCTTCTCTCAATTCTTGGAGAAAAATCATGAGTCAGCCTATATTTAATTCCTTCATACTCATGTATATTGATTTATTCTCTACTATCTACTTTAAACATATGACTTGATAAAACTTTATCCTTACCTGAAATCTTTATTTTGAGTATCCGTAGGTGTTTTCAGTAATGTTCTACTTGTTAAAAAGGTCAAATAGTAAAAGTGCACACTTAAAATATATCATTTTGTCTAGATATTAGCACTTTAGGCATGGGATCTTAAAATAGGGTAAACTTTTCATTTTAAAATTTCAATTTTGAAATTATCAAAACATTACCATTCTGATCTTCATTTTGTGCTTACTTTTAAATGTTTACCTGTTTAATAATGCCATTCTTCTAAAAATATGCTCCTTTATATTAATACACATATTTAAATCTAAATTCAAAATATCTTGTTAATTAAATATAACTGTGGGGTTTGGGGAAAATCATGAGAGTAATCAAGAGCCCCCACCCTGATGCTGGAGAAATTTTAAAAAATGCTCAGACCTCTTATCCACATGAGATATGATTATTATCTAATTGCAATTTCCTTTGTTGTTTACAGACCATATTATGTCAAAATAAGGTGTATTCAAGAACATACTGCAGTAAGATTTACCAGTCTGAGAAATGGAATACTCTGTGGATAGAAGCTCATTTTGGAAATCTGTAAACATGAGTGTGAGGAAGAAGATCGATTGAATTACTATAAGTGAATTTATTCAACTAATGTGAATAATTGGTTTTCAGGTGTGAAAGAAGTTTCACTTGGTAAAAGTGAATTCTGAACAAGTATGAGGACCTTCATTCAAACAATGTAAACAAGAAACCATGGAAAAGCCATACATGTAGCACAAGCATCTGAAACCCTAACACTCCTAAAGAAAAATGGGAAGCTTAGCCAAATGAATGTCCAGAAGATGATGGTACAGCAAATCAAATACACATAATCAAAAAACAACATATAGACAAAGCTTCGAACAAAATAGAAAGTTAGAAATGACAGATGAGCTTGGTCTAAGATATATTCATGAATTTTTGGCATAGGTATGCTCACGTTCACACATAAGTATAAACACACACAAATTCTCTTTCTCTATGCATGTATATATATTTTTAAAGTAAGAAAATTTTTATTTTTGCCAAAAACAACATATTACTTAATTTAAGAATATTTTTCCAAATAAGTATATTAGTTGAATAATCTTTAATGTTTTCATAATTAATGATTAGAAAACAAATTGATCTTGTATATTTTTGGTGTATGTTTCATGTTCATTGATGGTCATAGGTCCTCTGCAATAACAGAGAAAGAAATGAATGATAGTATTAACTGGAACTAGTGAACATGGACTAGTAACTTCTTTCTTACTGTATACATGAGTGTTTTGAGGAACAGGATGGGCCTCTACTTTCTTTCATGCTTAGAAACTGGACTCAGCTAAATAAAGTATCCGTGAATTAGAATTGAATTTCTGAAGAGGGTACCTCTAAGTATCTAAATAGTGAATTTATTTAAATTGGACTTGTTTGAATAAGACATACCACATATTCTTAATCATATAACACTTTGGGAAACATTTATTTTAGGTAATTTCAAATACTAGACAAGTACCATGAAAGATAGATACTGGAATGAACCACTTTCTGGGTTAGGAGGAGCTTGGGGGAAGAGTTTTGCGGAACAAGCCCCATGTCACATGTACCCCCACGGAGAGAAGACAGGTATGTAAAGTAAGGTGGCATGAAAAAGCTGTCTTTGGGATGTTGACCAGAAGCTGCCTTGCCCAAACAGAGCCTGCTTGACCTCCAGGCATCTCTCCCTATCAGAGGTGTCAAGGGTGGTACATTCTGTTGTCTGAGGCTCACCATGGTTTCCCAGAGAGCATGGCTCACCCACCATTTCGCAAGGGGTCCTGGGACCTTCACTATGATGTCAGAACCCATGCTTGCCACTATTGGCTACAGCAGCCCTGGCTGACCAATAGGAGCCTAGGGGCACGCTGTCCATTGTCCTTGGAGGGTATAAAACTGGGGTCCTCGGCCTTCTGAGAGCCAGATCCCTGTGAATCTTCACGATGGGGAGGGTTAGCAAGAAGTCGAAAGAGGGTGCCGCCGAGAAAGGCACACTGACTTCACGTATTAACCTAACTGCGAAGACTAAGATTACCTTGAAGCCCAGGACTCGAGCTGCTGCCAAGGCCTGCAGCGAAGCTGCTTCCAGGGCCAGTGAGAAGGTAGTCATCAAAACCGAAGTGAGTGCCCTCCAGTAGAATGTCCCCTCCTCTAGGCAACCCACCCTTGGCTGACCTAACCTAAATCTCCTGCTCACACCCCTCCCCAACCCCTAACCCGCCCAGAAAGCCGTGGTTCACACTCACTAAGCACATGTTTTACTGTGATATCCTTCCAGAGCCTGAAGGTCCTCAAAAGGGCAAAAAGGGTCCCGAAAAAGACCCTGAAGATAAAGAACTTGAAGAGAGCCACCACTTCCAGTGGGACACCTAAGGAAGACGGCAGAGCAGCACCGAGCCCTGGAGACAAGCCCTTGTCGCAGGGGAAGAAGAAAAATCTGCAACGCGAGCGGCAAAAGAAGCTGCAGAAGAAATTAATGATGCTCTGGGAACAGTACTACGCGCTGCAGAAAGAGATGGATGTCCTGTGGAAACAGTACCATCAGCTGAAAGATGAGGGGAAGACCAAGGACCACGAGCAGCAGCTGCAGGTGGTGAACACAGCCTGCGACCAAGAGCAGCAGGTGCAGCTGGTGAACACACCCTGCTACCAAGAGCAGCAGCTGCAGCTGGTGAACACAGCCTGCTACCAAGAGCAGCAGCTGCAGCTGGTGAACACACCCTGCGACCAATCGCAGCAGCTGCAGCTGGTGAACACACCCTGCGACCAAGCGCAGCAGCTGCAGCTGGTGAACACACGCTGGGACCAAGAGCAGCAGCTGCAGCTGGTGAACACGCCCTGGGTCCAAGAGCAGCAGCTGCAGCTGGTGAACACACGCTGCGACCAAGAGCAGCAGCTGCAGGATAAGAGGATCTCGTTTGGTTACCAAGACGAGCAGTTCAACGAAGAGATGTTAATGGTCTGCTGCCAAGACCAGCAGGTTAAAGAGCAAGTGATCACCTTCTGTTATCAAGACCGGCAGATGAAAGACGGGTTGGTTCGATTCTGCTACCAAGAAAAGCAGGTCAAACAGGAGGTGATCACTATCCACTATCAAGACAAGCAGGTGAAGGAGGGCTTGTTGGCCCTATGCAACCAAGAGAGTCCGATGCAGGACACGCTGAGCCTCATGTGCAGCCAAGAAAACCAGTGGCTCAGGGTGGACACCCAGCTGGCCCAGGAACCGGAAGCGGTGGCGGGCTCAAGCACCTCTCACAAGGAGGCTAACTTCTTCAACCTGTAGCGCCAGAACAGAGCCAGAGGCAGTAGACATTTATGTCTCTTCACCGGCCGGGTGGTCCCAAGGGCCCAATTATCATGCATTGAATTGTTCAATGCTGTCCAGGGGCAATTGGGGAAATAAATCCATTCTAACTTGACCAGGCTGCCTGGCATCCCTGATTGTCAGGTGGTGGATCTGGGAGGAGGACAGGAGGGAGCCTGGGGAGGTGAGAAGGGAGGGACTTGGTTCCTGCCTGGCTGTGCTCAGAGGATGAGCACATGCAGGGCAGACACTGGAGAAAGGGAATGGAATGTCAGCAGCTTCCGTGTTCGTGTTCCACAGGAAACAATAAATGGCTGGGTTCTCCCTCCTGAGTGCCTGGCGTGGGACCTGGCAGTGCTGTGCATCAGGTGTGGAATGCCATGGTGTGTAAGAAGCATTAGTGGTCGGAGGTTGTACACACATACACACACACACACGTGCACACACTGACATACACACAAGCACACACACACAAACACGAACACACACAGACATACACAGACATACACACATGCACACACATGCACACACATGCACACACACACACATACACATGCACACACACATGCACACACACACATTCAAAGACACACCTACAGATGCACACAGAGACATATGCAGACATAAATGCATGCACACACACATACATACTCAAACACACACACACACAAACACATGCACACCCACACATACACACAATGAAACACACACATACACACATATGAACACACACACATGCACACACACACATACATACATACACACAAGCATGAACACACCTGCACACACACATATACATGGTCACACACACCTGTACACACACACACACACACACACACATGCACACAAATGCACATACACACACATACATTCACATGTAGACACATATACACACACACACACATACGCACACACTTGCATGCACTGACATATACACATACACACACACAAACTAATGCACACACATGCACACAGAGACATGCACAGACATACACAGACATGCATACACATACAGATGAGCACACACGCACACACACACATGTGCACACACTGACATACACACATGCGCGCACACACACACATGCACACACATGTACACACAGACATGCACAGACACAGAGATGCAGAGATACATAAACATGCACACACACACATACACACAAATGCACATATATATATACACACACATGCAAACACATACACATGCAGTCACACAAACACACACGCACACACATTCAAGATGTACATACACAAGCACACAAACATACATACACACACACATACAAAGACACAAATACACATGCACACACACAAACATACAAACACACAAAATCAGGCTTGCACACATATATACATACACAAACACATACATACACATAAATACAAACACACACAGAGACACAGACATACACACACTCAGACATACACAGACATACACTCATGCACATACACATGCATGCATACACAAATACACAAAGAAACACATACACACACATACATAGAAAAACACAGAAACACAGAGACACATGAATGCACACACAACAGACACATAGACGCATGTGCACACTCACATACACACATACACTCATGCACATACATACACTCATGCATACACACACGTAAACAGACACATGCACACACAAACACGAACACACACACAGATATTCACAGGCATAAACACACGCACGAACATACACATACACACACACATAAACACACACAAATGAATGAAAACACATGCACACACAGACATGCACACACACATACACAAGCACACACACATACACACACATAGAAAGACACAAAAACATGCACACACAGACATATGCAGACATAAATGTATGCACACACACATACATACTCAAACACATACACACTCAAACACATGCACACACACACATACACAAAATCAAGAACACATACACACATATGCACACACAGACAAACACACATGCACGCACACAGATACATAGGTATGAACACACCTGCACACACACACACATACACATACACATGCACAAAAACACACCTGCGTGCGCACAAACATGTACACAAATGCACATATACACACATGCACATACATACACATGTAGACACACATACACACACAAACACACAAATGGACACACGTGCATACACTGACATACACACATACACACACAAACACACATTCATGTATACACAGACATGCACAGACACACACACACATGAACACACATACACATGCACACACACTTACACACACAAACATGGACACACACATACAAAGACAAATGCACACACAAAGTCATATGAAGACAGAAATGTACGCACACACACATATATAAACACTCATACACAGACCTATACTCATGCACACACACATGCATACACATACAAATACACACAGAAACACATACACACACACATACGCACACTTACCTAGAAATACACAGAAACACAGGGACACATGAATGCACACACAACAAACACATAGACACAAATACACACTCACATACACACACATACACTCATGCATACACAGAATCATAAGCACACCCATACACACACATGTACACACACTTGCACACACACACACAAACACGAATGCACACACACACATACAATCAAAAACACACACAAGACCATGCACACACATACACATACAGTCACACACACACATACATACACATAAATACAAACATACAAAAACACAGAGACACACACATGCACACACACATATGCACACACTCTGACAAACACAGACATACAGCCACACACACATGCATATATATACAAATATACACAGAAACATACACACACATACATAGAAACACACAGAAACACAGAGACACACAAATACACACACAACAAACACATAGAAACAGTGTCACAATCATATACACACACATACACACACATACACTCATGCACATACATACACACATACATGCACACACATACACTCATGAACACACACATACATAAACACACACATACACACAGAAACACACACATGCACACACACAAACACCACAAACATGAACACACACAAACATGCACAGACATACACACACACGCACACACATTCACATGCACACACACACAAAGACACACATACACATGCACACAGAGACATACGCAGACCTAAATACATGCACACATACATACATACTCAAACACATATACACACAAACACATACATACACACACATACACACACACAATCAAGAACACACATACACACATATGCACACACAGACAAACACACATGCACACACACAGGTATGAACACAGAGACACATGAATGCACACACAACAAATAGACACACATACATACTCACGTACACACACGTACACACATTCACTCATGCACACACACACACATGCACACACATACATTCATGCACACACAAACACACGCATGCACACACCCATGCACACACATACACATATAGGCACATACACACATACATACACATACAAGCACACACACATACATACACATAAATACAAACACACATAAACATAGAGACACACACATGCACACACATACACATACAGGCACACACACACACAGACATACACATAAATACAAACACATATAAACACAGAGACACATATATGCCCACACATATGCACACACAACAAACACACAAACATACGTAAACACAGACATAGACATACACACATGCACTCACAGACATACACACATGCACACATGCATAAGCATGCACACACATAAACACACATATAAATACATACACACATAAACACAAACACACACACAGTCACACACACACACACACAAAGACATATGCACATGCACGCACAGACAGACACTGACATACACACACACAGAACACATATACACCTGCACACACACATATGCATAAACATGCACACACATACCTGCACACAATATACACACACCTTCACACACATGCTCACATACGTATACACATACACATGCACACACACATACACAAACACATGTAGACACAAACACACATATACACATACATGTACACATGCATGCAGACACACAGACACCTGCACACACACAAACATACACAGACATACATTCATGCAAACACACACAAACATACAGAAACACATACACACAGAAACACACACACTCATGTACACGCACATGCACAAACCCCCATCTATGCACACACATGCACACACAGACTTAGAGAGATATAGACACATGCACACACATATACACATGCACACACATGCACACACATATACACATACATACATACATACATATACAAAACACACACACATTAACATACACATACACATAGAAACTTGTTACACATGAACACCCATACACATGTACGCACATTCATACACATGCACACACATACACATGCACACATACATACACACACAGACACAGGCACACACAGACATCCACATACAAATGTACACATGCAAACACACACACACATGTACATGAACATGCACACACATGCACACACACACACATGCACAGGCATACACGTTCACATGTACACACACATGCACACAACCATACACATATATTCAGACACAAATACACATTCACACAAGAACAAAAACATATACAAACATATGCACACAGGTACACATACACATGCACACACACATACACACATATACACACAAACATAAACACACATACAGACACACAGATGCTCACACATATACACACATACACATCTACACACACACATGAACACACACAGGCACAAACATGCACATAAAGATACACACACAAGCATATGCACACATACATATACATACACACACATATACATCTACAAACATGCTTGCGCACACATAAACATGCACACACTTACACACATGCACACATATACACACGCACATATATATACATGCACACACATACACATATGTACACATGCACACACACATACATATACACACGCACACATACATACATGCACACATACACACATATACACATGCATATACACATGCATACCTACATACACATACATACATACATATACAAACACAGCTACACAAACACACAGAAACACACAGGCACACACATACAAAGCCACACATACACATGCACACACACACAGACATACGCACACACAAATTCTTGCTCACACACATGCATACATACACAAATACTTACATACACATAAATACAAACACATACACACAAAAGTACACATGTACACCAACACATACAAACACGCACAGACATGCTCACATACATATGCACATACACACATGCACACATACATTCACACATACCACACATACACACACACAGAAACATACACACACACACTCATACACATGCACATACACACATACACACATACACACACATACACACATAACCATACACTTGCACACACTCACACTCATACAAATGCACACATACACATATACAGATACATATATACACACTCACACCCTCATACATACACATGCAAACTCGCACATACACACACACATACACACACATACACATACAGAAACACTCATGGACACATAAACACGCACACAAACATATCCACACATACACACACACACATGCACAGACACACACACACACACCCTTTATTCATGTGTTTTCCCGCCTAGACTCTCTCATGGAAGTCCTATGCCCATACATGGAAAACATCAGACCTAGTGACCTGTGTGCACCTAACATCACCCACTGGAATGCAGCAGAACACAACGCCCTACTTTAGGTTTTATGATTAGCATTTTTTCCTTGTATAGCACACTCCAACCCCACCCTGCCCTCCCTCCCCTCCCCCAGACCCCTTTCTCCCGTCTCCCCTGTCTGTAGATCGACCCCCTCAGAATAGAGCAGGTCCTCCAGTTAGCACTTGAATGGGGCATATCAAGACAGAACAAGGCCAGGCTCCAGCCCCTACATCAAGGCTGGGAGAGGGGGCCTGATGGGAGGAACAAGGAGGGTACCACGGCCAAGTAAAAGAGTCATAGACCCACACACACCCCAACTTTTAGAGGTTTTCCAAGAACACCAAGCAGGACAAACAAATGACACGCTTAGGGGACCCTGCAGGCTCCATGCCTGCTGCTTGTATCTCTGTGAGCCCCTAAGGGCCCTGGCCAGTTGACGCTGTGGGACTGGTTCTCCTGTGTCCTCAGCCCCCCTGGTCCCCGCAATCCCTCATCCCCTACCTTAAACGAGGATTGATGGCCTCTCATTAATGGCAATTACCTATAGACTGTTTCCATTGAAATGCATGCAGAACATATCAGGATACAGATGTAAGGGGGCCTCTCTGGCCTCAACTGACTTACATGGTGAATGATAAGGCAAACTGTGTCCTCTGAGTGTACGTTTAGGGATAATCCTCTGTTTACCATCTTATGTCTGTGCATAGTTGCATATGCAAGCAATTAAAGTCAGATACATTGTGAGAAAACACACAGAAAGTAGGCAAAGGTTTGCCTAACCCATGTCTGTCAGTCAAAACAGAGAATCACATACGCCATTTCCCTTAACAGTCAAACCTCTCCTTGAATTCCAAAAGATACCAAAGCAATAACAAGAACCCTTGACTCTTGTCACCCATGTGGCCCACTGACAAGAGTATAGTATAGCTCTTTTCGTCTGTACTAACCTTCTGGGTTAGTGTTCTGGGTTTTTGAATAGTTTTTTTTTTTCTTTTTCTTAAAGCTAATTCACTTTCTTTAGTTTTCAAATATCCTATACCTTTTCTCTCCATGACTTCGTCAGTTACTTCAAAAATGACAGATTTTTCTCCTTGCCATTCATGCTTGCAAGAGGAATGGTGTGAGAAAATAATTTTCTCATATTTAACCTCAGTCTGTGAACTTGATCTTATTGAGTGCTCCTCAGTGCTCCCAGTCAGATTACCTATTACAGCCCAACTTCCACATTTTATTTATTATGACATAATTTCTGTTTCTAGCAGTAAAAATCTCAAATAGTAATTGGTATGTGATCCTGAATCTTGTAATATGGTGGATTCCCCTTCAACAAATAAAGGGTGTTTGCCTCTCTAGTTATTCTGCACTAACTGTACCCTTTTCCCATAATGCATATAACATTTGCTATCTTTCAGAAGTGTAACACTTTTGAGAGACTGTCCAACTAGTAATGCTTAAGCATCAGATCTTTACTGCCATGGAACCTGACTCCTTGTTACATGTCTGCTCTCCTGGTGTGCTTCTTATTTGTCCTGGGAAAATATTGCAGACTTGTGGAGTCGAGTTTGAGAGCTGATAATAACTACTTAAGCATCTGGTTTCCCAAGAGGAGTTTGTTGCCATAACAGTTAATGACAGACTTTAGCAACTTTTCAATATATTACCAATTTCTTTTTGCCCACTTAAATGGAAACTTCACATTTCTCAACTGTTGTGTGAGGTGAGATATACTGTGTATCTTCTATTTTTCTTTTGTTGGTCAGGAAGTTTCAGCTTTCTGATGGGATTGAAATAACACCTTTTCATCGATCTAGACTTATCCTTGTTAAGCTATTAATTAGATGATTCAATTTTCCACAACCTAAAAAAGCAATGGAGAAATCATCTTCAATCATTTTATTTTTGTCAAGTGCTCTATCACTAAGCTATACCCAGCCCCAACCCACTATTTGCGTACACACACACATACACACACCATATATATATATATATATATATATATATATATATATATATATATATATACATGTATATAAATATACACAAATATGTATATAAATATACTTACGCTAGGGTGAATAGAATATCAGGAGAGCTAATGCTATCATTTTATAAGACACTTTTACATTTTATTGAGGTATTGTGCCCGTGCCACAACTTGCATGTGGAGGTCAGATGACAAGTTCGCTGTAAACCACATTTCTCCATCAAATCCCTTCTCTCATGGCTCAGGGAACCCTGCAGAAGAGGAGGCCAGAATAGTGTAAGAACCAGAGGGCATACACCTAGGAAAAAAAAGACTTCTAAACACAACACACTTGGACCAATACACATATGAGCTCACATGTTGTTTGTTGCAACATGCACAGGGCCTGTATGACTCTGTACCAAATGAGGCCCTTGAGTTGAGAAGAAAACAGAAACATGTCCCCATCTGTAACCCCAGAAGCTTCTTCAAATTGACAGCCATTTGCAAATGAAAAATTAGTTCCTCAAAGGATGTTTCAGGGGAAAACTAACTACTCACAAAGAATAGACGTACACCCAGCAGTAGATGGCCAAGAGAACGTGAACTTAATAGCATCTTTGGCTGTTCCTTGTCTCACGATGTATTGTCGACAATTTAAAAATTAATTTTTTATTTTTATTTTTATTTTTTACTCTACATGTTTTGTATATATTATGATTTCCAACTTTCAGTGTGCGATCAAGTGCATCTTTGAATGTATAACTCTTTCTTGTGCGTTTTCTTGGGCTCTATTCCTTCTGTTTCTCTTATTCTTATTTGTTTGCTCTTTTATCTTATTATTTTTTGTTTTATAAGAAACACTTAGATGCCGGTTTGTTTTCTAATGAGAGACAGAAATCGGTTGAATAAAATACTTGCAGACCAAATACAGGAACACATCAAAAAGGTAATACACCACAATATAGTAGGGTTCATACCAGAGATGCAGGGATAGTTCATGATACAAAAATCAATAAAAGTAATACAACATATAAGCAAACTGAAAGAAAAAAAAAAACATGATTATCTCATTAAGTGCAGAAAGGGCCTTTGACCAAATACAACACCCTTTCATGATAAAATTCCTGGACACACTATGGATACAATGGGCATACTAGTGGAAATCCTAGTATAAGCTGAATGAGTATTAGCATTACCCGTATTACCTGTCACATTTGATTTAAAACTTGTTTTGCATTAAAAAAATACTCCATGTTTATGTATGTGAGATTCAGTCCTTTCCTTCCACCATGTGGGTTCAGAGGATTAAACTCAAGATGTCAGGCTTGAAGGAAATCACTATAGCCTGATAGTCTTCTTGATGGACTAGGACTGTCATTATTGCTGATTAGAATAGTCTAGCAGGATGATGGTTGTCACCGTTTACTGTAGCCAGCTTCTCTTCTGGTGGGATGCATTTGAGATTTAATTAACAAATGATAATTACATTTGCTTGTAAAAAGTAAACCATCAGTGGTTGTTGAGAGCAGGTATAATTGCTCTGAGTCGTGATAGAAAAAGAAAGAAATACATTGAATATTATTGCCATAATTTATTGGCATAAATATGATATGATTGGCATAATAGAAAGTTTTCCTGTTCTGCATGCATGGTAAACAGATCAATCACTCATGAAACTTATACTCAGCACTTTCCAAATGACAAACACTACTCCCAGAATTGTGGCACCAATACATTAGGTTTCTGCTTTGGTTTTGATCCAGGTGAACCACCAAACTGGCATCTCCAAAGCTTACAAAGCTCAAATTTTTATATCACATATTGTCATATGTCTAAGGACTGAAACACCTTCTTAGTCTTTTACCTTTCTCTAATTTTATTTACCCCAACCTGCTATACCAGAGAGTCAGTCAGATTGTTTTTCTTCTCTCAGAAAAACACAACAAATAATGTTTCATGTGCATAAATTTGGCAAAAACTAATTTTTCCACAGGCAAATAACTTGATGGTAAACATAAAAATGGCTCTCCATCATGATCAATAATGTTAATTAATTCCTAATTTTGATAACACATCTTGTGTTCTCTAATTCACAGTCATAATTCCTAACATTACCCACTTCAATTGACTATCAATGTGTAAATGTTTGGAACAATTTTAATCTATGATCTCAATATAATAATTTATGTTATTAAAGTTAATGCATCATTTCTCATGGTTTCTTCCAAATTTCATCTGAGTTCATTTGTTCTCATTAATATTCTTTGCTGATTGAACTATAGTTAACCTAAGGGCTTTCTCTTATGTTTAGTTTTCTTCTTCATTCCATAATTAGCATTGATATTTATTCAGGGCTTACTGTGGTCAAATTTTCCAAATATTTCGTATAAACGTATATATTTGTGTAGTTCTCTCTCAAATATTATTGTGTAGAAACCTGAGATCCAGAGGTATTAGACTTACGAAGTTACAAACTTGTTGGGAGTGGATTAAGAATGGAAAATCAGCTTTGTGATCCTGTATTCTTAACCAGCAATTAAATTCAAAAATCATTTCAGTTGGAAATGATTGAAACAGCATGAGCTTCCCTAACTTTCTTATAACACCTGATTTTCAAATTTTAGCTTACCTACTGATATGTATGGATATGGATAGTTTGGAAACAAACGTTTTGTCAAAGATAAACTATGTTTTTCAAGTGTGACCTGAAGAAACGGTTACTTGACAGTTATTAGTGAATAATTGAATTTGTTTTAAATCCCTCATTTTCTCTTCATCCTTTCTCCCTCATATAAAATATCTTAAAATCTCATGCATCCATTTGTAGAAAATCATGAAGAATGTTTTTATAATATATTTATATTCTTTGTAAAATTCTTTCCAAAGCAGTAAAATTAAGATTGTTGTGATCGTATCCAAAACATGTGTGTGAAAAAAGGAAGAACAGTAGAATCAACTTTTAGCAACTCTATAGCACTTTCGTTTGTATTTCTCTGTGTCAGAAAAAATATAATGAATTTATACACAGTTTGTCTCTTTCTTTCCTTAGTCATTATCCTTGCAAGGAACTCATATTTGTACATAATGAATCTTTTATGCTTGAGAAAACGTGTGCTGTTACTAACCAAAAGCACTTATATTACCAAAAATATTTATCTTAAAAACATGTTCAGCGTTGTCCTGAAAAAGAGTGCTTACATGACTATTTCCAATGTTTAAACTAAAAATGTAAGCCTGTGAGCCTGGAGAGGGAAACTGCTGCTACTTTTGTTCTAGAAATGTTCCTGTAATTTCCTTTGTTCTATTTTAAGAAATATGTCTGCCGTCCTCCCTTCTTTACCATTATCATTTCAGTGTTTACTCTACCCCAAGTCGGTATTGAACTGAAATGGAAAATGAGTGTTCTCAAAATTAATTCCTCGAATCATCCTGATTTTAATATCTGAAAGTAGATAGAACTAAAATATCAATCAATGCTGAGTCAATACACTTGTTTTTTCCAATCATTATTAAATTGATTCATCTTTTGATTGATACGTGAAAAATTTTGCCTTTAAGGACCACAATTTGACTTTAACTTTTAGATAACTTTGGGTCAAATCAGAACTTCAGTTTCAGTGGTGATCCCATAACTAAGGGAATGGAGACTGCTGGCCTAGTGTTAATAGGCTTGTTCGTCACAGCTCTTAGCAAAGCACAGTAATTGTAGATACCTGTAGTAGAACACTTACTCAAATTTGGGGCTATGTTGTGCTTCTTTCTCCTGCATATAATCATTCATTGTATGAAAATGTTTTATTTTTCCACCCCCGCATAATTTCACCTTTGAATCTCTGCATATTTCAGAAAGGGAACTATTCTAAGCATTTCAAATAGTATTTTATTCTATAAATATTTTGTCAGTCAAACTGTTTCTCTATTTCAGTGTCTATGGTGATGTACTGAAATAGAGAGAGACACTGTTCATCCCTCTGTGCTAATGATGGTTCCTAGTGGTTACTGGCCTTATAGTCATTGATCTACTTACATAAGCTTTATATTGAAGTTATCAAGACTTTAGACCCTAAAGTATGCGTTTAGCGAGGGAAGAGGAAGAAAGGAAATGAGTTTTTCTTTTAAAAACGGTGATCTAGAGAATAAAGTTCATATAACTGTGTTTTCAATTTTCCATTAAATTTGAGATTATACATGCATACTTTTAATGAAAATGAAGAGTGAAATTAGAATGAAGCAATAAGAGAAAGTAATTGAGCTGAATTACAGGGTAAAACTTTCCATATCAGAGAGGTTTCTCAAGAGCCATTTGTCTTATCATAAATAAACTCACTAATTAATTACAGAAGAACCAAATGTGTCCATGATTAATCTGTGATTAAAGTTTATATTTATATATTGTCAAAAATTGTACTGAACATATAAGGTAACTGAATATGTTGCTTGCTTTTCCAAATATATTTTATTAGTACTGCTTTTTAGGAAGAAAATTAATTTGACATTATATCAAAGTAGAAATAGCAATAGAAAAAATAGCATGGATGCCACTATATATGTGTATATATGTACATTTCCCCCACTATTATAAACTGTCCAGCTCCCAACCCGCTATGATCTCACTCTAAGCCAAACTAGACAAGGCACTTGAGTTCTAATGGTGATCTTTCACTGTCCATGCCCTATCAAC
Source organism: Cricetomys ansorgei (assembly GCA_026225945.1). Lineage (NCBI taxonomy): Eukaryota > Metazoa > Chordata > Mammalia > Rodentia > Nesomyidae > Cricetomys > Cricetomys ansorgei. The sequence continues at coordinate 4,451,298 of JAMJFZ010002759.1, read as the reverse complement.
TGACTTTATTAAAAGTTTATATTGCTACATGTCAGACCACATCTTTTAAATCTTAAGTTCCCTTCAGTTTTTATTATAATAACTCCATTAAATCACTTAAATTCTCAATTTGAAAATTACCTATACTCATCATGTTTCTGACGTTATATTTGAGACTCACATACATATTCTTACATTTGACACAGAGCATCATAGAACAAATTTTGGCATTTGAACTTCCATCTTTCTTTCTTGCCATCAATCTTTATAGACAAGTTACAAGTTACCTACCCTCTAAATTTACTAATTTACAGCAATCTTATAGTATCATTCTGACAATTAATGTGGTTATCTAACATATAGATATTTAGAATATTGTGCACAAATAAATGTTTTGCCCACTTATAAAGTGGAATGTATTTTGTAAGCAAAAAGGCACATGCACAGTACACAGTTATGTTTATAATTGTGTTTTGTTGTTTTATAGAGTCTCATTATGTAGGCCAGGCTGCTCTTGAACTCACAGACCTCTACCTTCTTTACCTCCAGAGTATTGGACTTAAACACATCCACAACACTGAGTGTATAACTTCTTTTAACATATCGGCTACATTTGCTTTTCTAATACACAGAATTTTGAGAAAAATATCAAGTTACCGCAGCCTTACTCTTTAAGTGTAATCCAAGAGGTAAGAAAAGAAAAGTCAAGATAGTAGCAAGACTTAAACTCATACTTGACATCTGAAATAAATATTTGAAAGGAAACAAAATTTGCACAGACATCAAGATATTGCCTTGACTCTGGTGTCAAAAGGAAACGACTAATTAAAAATAGCAAGCAAAGGATGCCAGGAAAGACAGGCTAAGTAGATGATTCTATTTGTATTACTTAATTTCATCTATATCAACCTTAATGACACCAATGTGACATGTAAACAAAGGAGGATGGACTGGTAGTCACTGCCTTAAATGTGCTTTCAAGCCTTGATTTCCAACTTCTGCCCAGTTACTAAGATCAGAGAACTCATGGGTTTCACCAAGCAAGAGCACACAAATATGCATATATGTGACCACTCTCATGCACACTTGCAAATAAGAATGTAAAAAATGCTGAATTGCAATATAGGAAAACATATGAGACACAAAGGAGGCAAAAGCCTTTCTTTTATTGCCTGGAAATGTGCTTTTGAAGCATAGGTAACTGATGCATATTTTTAAAAATGAAAACATATTCTTAGCAGTACTCCTCAATCAAGAAGCAAATTTGATCTTCATTACTTCTACACTGACTCTGGATTAGAAACCAACAGAATAAAGTAATTTTCTTCTATTGGTCTTATGAGTCAAGTTCATAAAAGTCAATCAGATACTATCTGATCATTTACATAACGTTTCATCTCTCAATACTCCTCCCTCTCAGGTACTTTCCACTGGAATATAGTAGGCTTTAGTCAAATGGAAAGTATATACATATTTACTATAGTATATGGTGCAGACATTTTGAATGTTAGTCCTACAAGTTCAGATGCTTTTAGATTACTTTACCTCCAGTCATTAAATATTTCTAACCTGAATAGTGCCCGTATCGTCTATAAATTCATGTCCCACAATTTGCATAAACTTAGCAAATGCTGTTGTTTTAATTAAGAATACATACAAAGACTTTGAAAAGAATAACACATGACAGTCAATCCTGTATTTCTCGAAATAAAACCACAGCAAATCAGATATATATGAAATAATGAATTCTAGTACAAATGAAATATTTGAATGCTAATAGCACTAGAATGTGTGTCTGCCAGAATTGTGAAATATTTCTAAAGCCCATTTTACAGGGGAGTTTATATATCTGAATTTACTTAGTAGAATATGAGGAAAAATAAAATAAAATAAAAATTATGACAATCACTCAACTGATTAGCCTTGAAATAAGTTAGCAGTAAATTTGAAAAGCACAAGAAAATTAATTAGAATTAAGAGTAAAATACATAATAGGAAATAATGAAGAGATAACAAAAGGTAGTTATATGAAAATGAGGACCATATTCACACATATACCAACACACATGCACACACATACAAACACTGTATGCATGCACACACACACACACACACACACACACAGACATACACAAACACACAACACAGTGACTTGTCAATGGAGACAGTATAAACAAAGGGAAAAATGTTCATTTAACAAAGTGAAAATCAAATTTCGAATTCCTGTAATTTATCTGTTCTTTACAGATAATCCAGGGTAATTTCACTTATAATTACATTGTTATAACTATGTAATTAGTTATATAATTATACAATTATAATCTGGCTTATAATTTGGAAGTTTCTGGGAAGGAAGATACAAGATTTCAGAGGCAACTAGACTTTACATTTTCACTATGCATGTATATTCATTAAATGCCTGATTGATGAAGAGCTATTGTATATTGAGCTAGTCATGAAGCAGACCTAAACTTATTTTTTAACTTAGTTTTTAAATGACAGTGTTGTTTGACTTTCAAAGGGGTCACGACCCACAGGTTGAGAACTGCTAGTTTAGAGTACTACATTTTTTACTTATGACATAAAAATAATGCCACCTCACACTTATTATTAAGTAACTAATGTTGAGTACGGCAACATAGACGTAGTAATTTTACATTTAAAATTTGAAGTATTATTATCAACACCTGTTTTTCTTACTGAGTATTCAGTAGGAATTAACACAGTAGATTTATTGCCTCAAGGAGTTCTCAGCCTAGAACAGAAACTAACATTTTGGATAGTAAATGTTTCTTAGTTTAATGTCAGATATACAAGGCAACTCAATTCCTTTTAAAAGTTTGTGTCCCACATTAAGAAAATGGCAAAAGCTTAATCTAAAGTATCAGAGTTTCTCTAGCAATATCTGCAGGAGACAATTATATGCTATATATATATACACAAACACATATACACTGTATATGTACGTGTGTACATACATAATAACACACACACACACACACACACAAGGCACACACACTAGTTCCCCTCTCACATGGTGTGTATCCATTGAATAATCACATACTAATCACTAGGATCCTTCAGTGTAAATGAGTTTGGGATATTGTAGGGAAACGTTTACATGAAAGACCTCCAATTTTTTTTAAATATCATTGAATGCATTATTGAATTCATTAGAGTTTATACTGCAACCATTCTTTCCTATTCAAATAAAGTAAATCTGATTAAGAAGCCCAAGTCCATACTCAAAGCTATTTCCAATTGACATTCACTAACTTGAACATTAATTTTATTGAAAAGACTTCAATGTTGGAGAAAAAAACCAGTTGTTTTGATATATTTTCTTTTGTTGTTTTCAAGAAAAAAAGTAAACTACCATCCATTAGACCTTGTGATGTTTTGGATGAGAGTGATCCCCATAGGCTCATAATGAATGCTTGTTCTCCAGTTCATGGTACTATTTGGAAGGATTAGGAGGCATGAACTTATTGGAGGTTGTATAGCCTTGTTAAATGAAGTGTGACACTGGGCGTGGTCTTTGAGGTTTCAAAATCCATTCTAGGTCCAGTCTCCCACCCCCTGCCTGCAATTTGCAAATCAGATGTGTGAACACTCAAACTACGTCACTAGCACCATCCTTATCTGTGTGTCACCACATTTCCTGCAGTGATGATAATGGAATAACTCTCTGAAACTGTAAGGCCTCAATTAAATGCTTTCCTTTGTAGGTTGCTTTGGTCATGGTATCTTTTCAAAACATTATAACAGTGACTAAGACTCCAATCTTGTTATTAAACTATTAAATTATTATTTTGGAGTCTCTATGCCATATTCATTCCTGATTAAAAAACACATCATAAAGATAAACATGTTCTTACACCCCAGGACTCCCATAAAACCAGGAAACCAGAACTCATAATACATATTCAAAGGACTTTAAGTCTAAAATATGTCTTGACAAAACACTGTGAGGTAAAGAACCCCGAAGATGCTACTGAGTTCCTTTTATATTGACCATCTACTGCTGTGCATATAGCCTGGCCGTATGAGTGGTTTATATCCCCAGTGAGAATCCACTGGAGAAAAGTCATTTTTCCTTTGTTAGTGACTATCAATTGGAAATAGGTTTTAGAGTATGGATGTGGGCTTGTGTCCATTTGTGTTCTCAGACCTGGGACCCCATGTAGCACAGACATATTCATGCAACTATGGACATCTGATATTTGATAAAGAAGTAAAAAATACACACTGGAAAAATGACATCTTGACCAAATGGTGGTTCTCAAACCGGATGATTACATGAAGAAGAATGCAAATAGGTCCATACTCACTACCCTCAATAAAACTTAATTCCAAATGGATCAGCAATCTCAATATAAAGCCAGGTACACCGAAGCTGATAGAAAAGAAACTGGGGCATAGCCTTGAACTCATTGACAGAGAAAGGCATTCTGAACAAACCCCAGTAGTATAGTTACTAAAATCTTCATTTAATAAATGGGACCTCATGAAACTGAAAAACTCCTGTATGGCAAGGGACATAATCATTAGGACAATACAGCAGGTGACAGAATGAGAAAAGATTTTTACTAACTACACATCAGATACAAAGCTAATATTCCAAATTTGGGAAGAACTCAAAACAAGTGGAATAAAGATCTAAACATAGAATTCTAAAAGAGGAAACTCAAATAGCCTATCAGTACTTAAAGAAATGTCCAGCATCCTTAGTCATTTGGGAAACGCAAATCAAAGCTACTTTGAGGCAACCATCAGAATGATCAGTGACACAAGTGACAGCTCATGCTGACAAGGATGCAGAGCACCAGAACACTCCTCCATTGCTGGTGGGAGTGCAAATCTGTAGAGCCACTATGGAAATCAGTGGGCAGTTCCTCAGGAAGATGAAGCTCCATCTACCTCAAAATCCAGCTATACTACCCTTTGGCATATAGTCAAAGGTAGCTTTATTGTACCACAAAGACAGTTGCTCAATGATGTTCCTTCCTAGAGACACCTGGCCGATGATATTCATTGCTGCTCTCTATATAATAGCCAGAAATTGGAAACAAACTAGATGCCTGTCAATGGATGAGTAGATAGGAAGACATGTTACATTACACAGTGGAAAACTGCTCAGTCGTTTAAAATGAAATCATAAAATTTGCTGGTAAATGGATGGGATTAGAAAAAAAAATCATCCTGAGTGAGTTAACCCATACCCAGAAAGACAAATTTGGCACATGTTTTCTTATATGTCTACATATAACAGATAAGATTCTGTGTAAATTGAAGTTCCAAGAAAAGCATACATCTTTCACAGAAGTACTACCTTTTTGGATGTTCAAGGGAGTAGAAAACAGGCAGGAGAGAAGCACAAGCCTCATGCCCTCCAGTATTGGATAGATACTTTCTTGTTTGCTCTAATTAAGCTCAACTTTGTGAACTGTTACTCTGCCCCATCTGAATTATTTTCCTTTGATAGCACAAAGTAGACTGTTGCTGGGATTGAAACCTTCCTGTAATATTACCAGCTACATATATCTTGAGAAATAACAGAGAGACAGAGTACGCTTTATATATATTTTTCTACTTTTAAATGTAATATTAATAATGGGCTGGCTGGATCATAAATTTCATAGACAAATTACTGAAGTTGGTTTGTGTCGGCAGTGCTGTGTATCACAGACAATAATGCAACATTTAGAGGTTGCCCAGCAGGTTTTTAATCTGGATTTGGTCCACTATTTCGTCACCATGTTTCTTTTCCACCCTTTTGGAACAGTAATGTATATTCTGTGACATCGTATGTTGGAAGTATGTGATCTGCTTTCCGATTTTGATTTTATAGGGAATGGCAGTTAAGAGGTTGCCATGAATGCCCAGGCTTCCTGTCCTTCCATTCCCTGCCAGCTCAGGAGCAGTGAAAGGTTTAGAACGGAGGAACTGGCAGTGAAACCGCACGTACTCAGGCAGGGCAGTCTCTGCCATGCCTCCGGCTGGCAACAGGGCCGGTGGGGGCGTGGCCTGCGCGCCTCAGCTCACGCCTGCGCAGTGTGACAGCCAGGCTGCGAGACTCCCGCTCAGGAAAGGCAATCCTGGTTGGCTAGCGAGGTGTGAGGACGACAGGCAGCCTGAGGAGGAGGCGGTCGGAAAGGGAGTGTGGTAGGCCTCGCTGGCTGGGTGGGTGCCCTGGGGGCCTGGGACTCTGTGGGGAGCTGCGGTGGCTGTGGTGGTGGCTGCGGGCCCTGCTCTGAGGGGCTCTCTGGCCTTTGGCAGAGGCGGGGAGAGGGGGACGCGTGCCGACACCACCGGGCCTGGCCAGCTGGTTCCTGAGGAGACTTCCGGGTGGGTGTCGGGCCTCGGCCTCAGATGAGAGGAGGCTCCCGAGGGCGGCGGCCAGTACCAGGGATCGGCTTCCCCGGGGTCCTGGGAGGGGCTCGGGGAAAAGCTGCGCGGTGAGGTAGGGAGAGAGTGCACCGCCTCACGGGCTTCTGCCATGGTTTCCTGGTTGACGCCAGGGCGCCCGAGCGCCTCCTGCGTCCTCAAAATACCATGCCTCGGGGCCCTTCCTCTCCTGAGTGTGTGGGGCGTTCACTTCCGGTGACGATGTAGCCACGGGGACCCAGTCAGCACCCAGTGGCTTAGTCCTCCCTGCCAGGCAGCATACTCAGATACCTGAGCACAGGGCAGGAAGCCAGCGGGAAGGGTACGGGAGAAGGTGCGCTGCTGGGCAGAGCCAGCTCGGCATGGCGGAGCCCGCTCGGCACTCATCACTGGGCACAGGACAGGACAGGGCGCCACGCCATGGTAGCCCTCTGTGAACCTCCCGGTTCAGGGACAGACCCGGGCGGGAATGCCCTGTCTCCCTCCCTGTGGGCCCAGGCGCCTGTTTCTAGGAGTCTCATTGGGTTTCTGGGGTTTCTGTATGTCCTTGCAATCACAAGCTTTACCAGCTGGGTCTAGCGACTGGGCCCAGTAGACATGCCACCCAAGGGGAAGAAGGCTACAAGCAAAACTGCAAAGCGCCCACGGGATTCTGCGGACTCTCAGTCTGAAGATGATGCCAAGCCGCAGGGTGGTCTCCAAAGGCCAGGTAAAACCAACCTAGAGGGGAGAGGGTTCTGTGCACGGCTGTGACTACCCCGGGAGACGGTCTCACCCGTCTCTAGGCAGCTGGTCACCTAAGAGCGGCCCAGGCCCAGGATCTTTGCTTCTTCACGTTGCAGGATGTCCCTTTCACAGGCTGGAAACCCCTCCCTGCGTTTCAGTGTTCCTGAAGTGCCTGTGTGGACTTTAGGTTCCCCCTTGGTGTTCTCACCCCCGGACTCCGGGCTCAGGGCCTAAGCCATCCTCACTTCCCACCAGTCTCCTGGCAAGAGCACCATTGAAAATTACTTTCACCCTGGGACGCTTGTACAGATGCCTACATAAAATACCCCTGGGCACGCGCCTACTTTCATCTCACCTGCACACACATGTGGGGTTTAAAAAATCCTTTCTTGTCCGGGATGACTAGAAACCCCATAGTCAACTTGTTTCTTGTGTCTCTCCTGCCCCCCCCCCCCTTTCTAGTCACTGTAGCCGAAAACCCTGAGTCTGACAGCAACGAGGAGGCAACTGCTTCATCAGATCAAGATGAAAAGCAGGCCAGGTGATATTTGTAAAGTGATGTTTTCCTGTCACATTGGAAGGTGACATGGAATTCCAGAAAATTCAACTCTTCTCTGAAAAACACTGCGTAAGATTTATTTCCAAAGGAACTGAATTTTCACATGCTCGTTTAAAATAATTCTGTATACTTTTTGTAGGGAGTCTGTTCAGAGGATGTTCCAGGAACTTCAAGGTATGTTTTCGGAGATGCTTGCCATTTGCAAGCGTGGTTTTTCAAACTTACAGCTTTGATGTGGTCGTGAGTGAGGCACACTGGCCGGCCTGCCTCGGTTCAGTGTCCTCTTCACGTAGATAGGATTGCTTCCTTTAAGTATAGGTTGTCATTTGGCTTTTACACATTTCTTCACCTTGTACCCTGGCAATGCGGAAAGTGAAGGTGTTTGTAAGGATGAAGAAGTTTGGGCCTTTTGCACTGGAGGGATTGAATGGGCTGTGTGTTACTGGATGGAGTGGATGAGGCGATCTCCATCTTCAAACTACTGTCTGTTATGTGTATTAGTTTCAGCATGTTCTTTTTGTGTTCCGAATAAAGTACCGGATTTTTTTTTTTTCTTTTGAAGTTGTTTCCCTTAGGATAACAGTGCTGGTGGGAGTCCTCTCGTAGTGAGACCTTTACTAACTTTATATGAATTGAGCTATTTATTTATCGGAAAGCAACGGTGATTCATTTTTTTCTTTGTTTGCTTGCTTTTTGCTTTTTAATGCAGTGAGACATGTGAGGTTGGATCCTCAACCTCACACACCTTACCCTAGATTTTTAACGATTGTTTGTACGCTTTGCGAATGGGCCAAAGTCTTTACAGATGACTACCTTTTGGAAGCTTCTCTAGAGACAACAGTGCTGAGTCCTCAACTGATTATTGACCCATCTCTAGAGACAGTTCCTACAGACTATTATTTGGAAAGCTTTTGTCTGTTTGATGCTGACATAGAGCTTCGTTTATGAAGAGTCCTAGAAGTTGTAAGCAGACAGAAAAATTCTGTATCAGGACAGGGATGATTTATAAACACTGAAATAGCCGTTGTCCCCAGGTCCTTCTTATAGGGTCGCACGATGAGTACACCATGCTGCTAGTAAAATATCATGAATGCCAGCAGTGTGGGTAAGCGTGTGTTAAGAAGTCTAAAATTTCTATAAATGTCCTGTATTCAATCTGAAGATTTTTTTTTTTCCCCACCGAAAGACATTGTCTTATTTAGTAAAATATGGTGTCTAGATACAAGTGGTCAGAGTGGTTAAACTAACTTTCATATTTTATATTTATTTCAGTGCTTCTAGTGGTCTTTAAAATAAAACACATTTGTGTTGTATGTAATGTGTTCTAACAAGATTTCATCTTAAGAGTATCATTTGAAAAGAAGGATTTTTTTACCGAGCGTTTACATTTTTGTGTATTATCTGGTCCCGAGGAGGAAAGTGAACGCTGTCTTTGAACATCTTTATACACGTTAAAAATAGAAACCATTTTCACTTGGATCTTTCTTATCTCTAAATTAAGTGGTAGTAGAACATAAGTAGTTGCGTGAATAGCAGTTGTTTGCTTACAAAATGGAAGTGTTTATTTTAAAAAAAAAAAAAAAGGTCAGCAAACCTTGTTTTTTAGAAACGATGCCTACTGTATCCATTTTAAATATCTTTGCCAAATTGTTCCAACAAGATACCCCGTGCCAATTGAAATGGATGGGAACCAAGTAACTCCCGATATTACCTTCTAATAAGGTTTTATTTCGTGTATAGGTGTCCTTACAAAGTCCTACCTTGCAAAGAGAAAGCAGTTTCGCAAAGATGTAAGCACTTCTGTTGAACTTCTGAATAAAAAACTTCTGTACGTTTTTAAAACACAACAAAAAGAAAGGTAAAGTTGTTGCTTTCTTTGGACTACAGAATCTGCACAATTTCTCACTCTTCATTAGCGCAAATAGATTCAGACTCTGTTACCATTGTGCACTGATTTGAATCTCCACTGAAAACTATGATTAGCCTGGTTTTCCTCAGAACAGAAATTTTTATTCTCTTTAGGGCCTCGGTTTTACAGATTTGAGATACACCGTGCAGAGTACAGTGAATAGAGCCAGTTTCTTGCCTGTTGGATAAAAACATAATTGTACCACCGTAAAATGCGTTGGTACTCATGCTTTGTAATTTTCTGGCTGAATGAATGTAGGGTCAGTGCCAAAGAAGTCTGCATATGACAGCAAATGATATTCGACTCCGTAGACATTCTTATATTGTAAACATGAGTCTTAAGTGTTAGTGATAATCTTACAGTGTAGATAATTTGAATAGTTCTCAAATTGCAATCACCATTCTTTTGGGGAAATCATGATAATGGGAGAAGAACGACAGTTCACTGAACTCTTACTCTCTCATGGGAGTCCTGAAGGATGGAGGCGTATGTTGCTTGCATTACAGCAACTTGCTATATCAGAATCTATGCTATTTAGTAAGAGAGAAACGTAGTTTATTACAGGTAGAATTAGTGATTGTGGAAAATTTACATAGCCATGTGTCCTCGTTGTTCAAGTGGGAAGGCACTTGACACAGCCTCTCTCGTTGTAACTTTGGACTACATGTTTGTTTTTGGAGACGGGTTTCTCTGTAGAACTTCCCTGGCTGTCCTGGGACTCAGTCTGTAGACCAGGCTGGACTTGAACTCACAGAGCTCCACCTGGCTCTGCCTCCCGAGGGCTGGCATTAAAGGCGGGCACCACCGCCACCAGGCTAGAGTTACATACGTTTATAATGAGGCTGCCTCATTTTTCTCTCTCCCATTAGATTATTAAACTTATTTTTCTCTTCTCTTTTGGTAGTATGAATTATGGCAAATTATTTATATTTCAGAGGGTGTAGTTTGTCCTACCTTCATGTTATAAGACCATGCTTCTTCTTATGTTTTACAGACAGATGCTTCGTTTCAAATATTCTCAGATGTTTGGGCCTTTGTTTCAACAGTGGGAACAAGACGTGCGTAAAATGGCGCAAGAAGAAGAGAGTTCTGTTGTGGGTATCAGGCTTAGCTTAGTAATTATTCGATTGCATCAAAGTCTAAAGTAGTAAGAATCCATACAACTACTCAAGAGGGAAAGTCAAATGCAGGATCTTGGAGGAACAAGTGGCGCATGGGGTGATGGGAGGATGACCATACGTTCTAGCTTGCTTCTTTTCCTCAGGGAACATGTCAGGCTGGCAAACAACAGCAGCGTGTTCTGAATGGATGATTGCACAGAAGGCACACTATACTCTCTCTCCCCCTCCCACTCCTCCTCCCTCTCCCTCTCCCTGTCCCTCTCCCCATTCTCTTCCCTCTCCTCCTCCCCTTCCCCCTCCCCCTCCCTCCCTCTCTCTCTCTCTCCCTACCTCTTTCTTTCTGCCCCGCCTCCCGTGTCTCTCTCCTGAAAGAACACCAAATAAGAACCTAGGAGGATACTCATGCCAAGGCATAGGAGTGGTAGCATAACTTTAGGACGAAATGATAAACAGATAAAATGGAGATCAGACCCTGTGGCTGTGGCAGAACATGTGAGGGCTTGGCTTTGAGCAGGTAGTATTCTGGCAGTCCCAGGCCAGCAGGGGAAGGGAACTAGGCTTACTAGGCCTACATGTGCAAGAAAAGGCAGGATAACTGATAATGGATCTATGCTCTGACACCGAGAACACGAGGACAGGGAAACTGGGCATCGACAATGGAAAATGTTCTTTTTAGGGCCTCTTAGCTCTTGTCAGAGGAGTGAGCTGTGGTACTAAAGAGAATGATCCTCAAAGCTAGGAAAGAGCCTAGGTGCTGAGAAGATGGGGGAAACAACCCATTTTTGTAGTCAGGAACCTGGGCTCTAGACTTCTGCTTGAAATCCACTCATGCTTTTACCAGCTATTCAGTGACTCATTTTCCTCACGCGTGAAAGGAGAGGTAGCAAGGTTTCTACCTCATAGATTTGTGGTTGAATATTGAAGACGTTCTTTCTTCATATGCTTACGACAGTTTTTGAAAACAGTACGTGATGAATGGTTGTCATGTGCCTTCGCTCTTTCTCATAAATAATAGGTGTGGGGGACGAAATCAGTGGAGTGTCTTTGAGGGCCAGCAGGGCTTCTTGCAAGATCATAATTGGAGACTAGGTCGAGGAGCAGAAAGGGCTGCATTTGGAAATCTCACCCATGTACATAGTGATACATAATGTGCGAAAAATAATAATCTTAGAGTACCAGACAGTAGGCATATATCCTATTTAGTTTCTGTGAGGTGAGAGTTCACAGATTGGAAGGATCCTAGTCAAGAACAGGACATCAAGGATACTTCCAATTTGAATGCTAGTAGGGATAGGAAGACAATCCTAGTCAAAGACTAGTGAAAAAGCATTTATTTTAAATCATTAAAAATCGTTTAAAATTGATCATAACATTTAAAAGAGCAAAGGCCAGTAGTGAAGAATGGAAAGTGTTTTTCTTTAAACAGAGTGCAGCTGGGATTGTGGCTATTCCGTTTCCTTGCATTTTGCCACCTCTTTCTTTTTACGTTTCAGAGTGCAACTTCTCGGCAGTCAGAGATTTTACGCCAGGTTGCAATGGCGCAGAGAGAAACCATTGATGAAGCGAAAAGTATTTATGATCAGTTTCTAAAGGTCTGTTTCTTGTAGTTGGTAAGAAATCACATCCTTCTGGCCCAGGACAAACGTGAAAGCAAGAGACAGACTGGTTCTTTCTGAATCCATCGGGAAAATACTAAATTATTCCTGTAAAGTGTTGATCCTCTTCTATTTTGAACGCTTTCCAAGATTAACCATGATTGCAAAGGGCGTATTTAATTTGAAAACTTGCTACGTTTTGTGAGTGGTTTAAATCAGGAAACGTGAAATTGGACTTCACCTAGAACTAAACACACAGTGCAGAAAGAACATTGATGGATACTTCCCTCCTTAACATCTCTGTGTTCAAGTTGATACGTACAGAGCGGAAAGTAGTACTTTCATGAATGATATTTGCCTTTCCTTCTCTTGTGTAGTATGGAGAGCTTTCTTGAGTGGGATACAGGCAAAGGTAAACAACAAATGAGCTTGCTTGCTTGTTTTCTTGTTTGTTTGGGACAAGGTCTTGCTATGTAGACCTGGCTGGCCGTAAACACAGAGATCTGCCTGTCTCTGCCTCCTCCGGGGCGCTGTGATTAAGATGAACACCACCACAGGAGGCTTATTAACACCTCTTTTATTTTGCAATGAAGTATGTGACGTTGTTATGGTAGTTTTACTATTGGAATTATTCTTGACCGATGGTGCTTTTATGTTCCAATTTACAGCCATTAGAGATGGCTAAAAACTTCTAGCGGAATGAAAAAGGAGGCGGAGAGTTAACCTTTAGTGAAAAGAGAATTACACAGCGGTGCTAACTAGCCTTAGTGGCTCTGATACCAAACTACGTTATTCGGGGGTTCAAGAAGTGTTTGGGGGTTATTCTTCTTAGTGCTGTTACTAAAACATACCCCACGTGTTTTCTTCTAAAGGAAATTATGCCGCTTTAGTAAAAGGGGCAGTTGCCAAAGTCTTTCAAGTGCCTGTGAGTTCCACGTATCCAAACCAGGTGTTTAGGGAGACTTTAAAGTTGGAGGGCATGCAGCTCTACTGAGCCCTGAGAACCATTGTCCCGAAGATCGAAATAGAATGGATTCCTCCTAAATGTTAGTGTTAAATGTGACCCCAAGATTTGGAACTTCCTTAAGGTCCCTTCTGCAGTGGCTGCTGCTCCCCCCTGCCCCACATGACCAACAGGGCCATGTGCTCTGTACAGAGGCTCATTCCTTTTCTTCACTGAAGGCCCTCCGTTGCTGATCTAATGCAGGGACTTTGCGTGTCTTGCTAGTAATAGGGAGTCCTTTCTGAGTTTGCTCTTTTCAGTCCCCCTTTCATTTAGAAGTCCCCACCTCTCATATTACACTCAAAATGTGCAAATAAAGTATTAGCCTAAAACAGAGGTCTTCCCGCTTCCAAACTTTCGGTCGCCTCCCTTTCTTAGTCCTAGTATCTTCCAATGCCCTCCTCAGAAGCATCCCCTCCTCTGAATAAAAGCTCCTTTTGCTGCATCCTGCCTTTGCTTCCCTACCTCCAGTGCAGTAGATTCCTGCTGAAGTAAGTCCCCACTCTGCTCTCAGCTTTGCTTCTGTTTCCCCCCCAATCCTTGTCTTTATCTCGAGAACCCATCTGTCTCCCCCTTTTAGGCAAATACCCCAGCAACTTCTCCTTCCAAACCCGTTTTAAACTTCTTGGCGTTCTTCTCCTTCATATGCTTATCCATCTCATAGGATAGTCGCAGAACCTGTGCAGTTACGTTTCAGTTCTTCCACACACACGGCACAGTTCTTTCCCCACAGTGTGTACCGCTTCACTGTGCTGGGGCTGACCAGAAAAACCAAAGCACCATAAATGATGTGCTGCATAACTTGAACGGTCACAAGGTAATGTGCCTAATCCTTTCTGTGGAATGTAAATGGAAACCATTTCACACGTTCTGTTTTTGACAGTAAGCCATCACATAGGGAAACCTTACAGTATTTCATGCTATGGGCCTGCAAATTTGTTCCTCTGTCTGCTCACTTTTTGATTACCACTGCTCATCCATCAGCTCATTTTCACCAGTGGACATGTTTTTCCTCTTGTGTTTATATTTTGGTCAAGTCTACTGCTTAAATCTTTTAATGCACACTAAAATCTGCTGAAATGTCACCATGTTTTTCATTCAAAACAAGCATCCTCTGACTGTGAAGATTTGAAGGTTTTGCTTTGAATGTAACATGGAGTTGCGGATGTCCAACTGAAGTAGAATTTTTTTTTTTTTTTTTTTTTTTTTAGAATATCAGAGTCCTTGAGGAGAACACTCAAAGTCTCAATGCTATTGAGCAAAGCAGAATGGAAACAGAAATAGAAAATTTGAGGAAGACACTTATTACAGAAAAGGTAAGCAGTGTGTATTTAATACTGAAAACCAAGCATCTGGGTGATCGTTTGGGTGACTTTGAAGAGATGCTTATAATAACTATTGATATCTCTTTTTTTGAAACAGCAACATCAGGATTTAAGAGCTTTACAGACCTGTCTTCATTCTCTGTTCTCCGGGGACTGCAGAGAAAAAAAGCTGTGATCCAATTTTATGTGACATACCCAGAATATCCGCCACCCTATGAGAAATTATAATAGAAATTGGCACATCTCATTTGTCATTATTTTATTTGTTACACACCAGACTCAGTGTCTCTTAACCTTCTAGTGAGCTCTGAGTAGTTTGCTGCTCAGCAACCACTACGGGCTGTAAATACTGAATTATCGGGCCCTTTGTCAGAAAGAGAGGTGCGGTCTCCCTAACACTAGCAGTTAGAATTGGGCAGTAAATGGTAGAAGTAACAGGATGGACTTACTAAAATTATTGACTACAACTTATGTTGGTTTTATAGAAAAAAAAAATCAAACCGTTAAAAATTATCACAAACTGAAAATAAATTGCCGTGCTGTTCTTGGGCAGCATGTTTCTGGCATTTCCACAAAGCTAATTTTCATTGAATCGGTTTACTTAGCTCTTAAAGGACGTTTGTCCGTAGTGTAGTGTTGATTGTCAGCATCTTTTTTATGTATGGGCACACTTAAACTTTTTTTTTTTTTTTAACCTCAGTACTCCATTTCTTCCTTTGGTGATATGTTATCGAGAATGCTCTTGTTTTTCAAGTTACAATGTCAGTAAGAGTGTGTAAGTTTACCTATGTAAGCACTTAACTCATGAATCGCTGACTCTCTTGTCTTTCTACTATTGTGTGCCATTTTGCAGTAGGTGTCCTAAATGCCTTGGGAACATGATGTTTAATAAACTTGAAGTTGTTTAACAGCTGACTTGAGATGTGTCAATTAAATACAATCTTTTCATAAGCAAATGAAATTACCAAATCATTTGTTAAGATGTATCAGTCCCATAGGAAGGAGAGGACTGACTCCTTTCTCCCTGTGCTTTCCATTTTGAATTGGACCTATGAACCTTGTTTTATGCCTATTTTTGCTGTAATATATATGCATTAATTAATTATAGAAATAAATGAGATTTGATTTGAGCCCGATCCATACAGGCACATATCTACGATGCCGAGGACCACCTTGTATCCAACCCATCCCCCCCCCCCCCCGTTGCCCCTTCCCTTCCGTTCTGCCCAGCTACCTGTAGCCCCTCAATGTATGTTCTACATTCAGAATTTTTCTTAATTTGTTTCCATGCAGTGTAAGAACACGTGGTTCGACTGCCCAGCTTGCTTCCCTGAAACTGCATACAGGCTTTTAAAAATGTCAGCATTACATTCCTTTCTGACATCTGAAGAACATTTCATGAATGAATGTCTCATACTTTCTGCATGCTTTCATATGTTGATGGACAACTAGGCTCTCTCTGTTTGTGCTTTAAATGCCTCCTGCACTGAATGACCATATGTCAGGATTGATTGAGAATTGTTTAGGGAAGTAGTAAGTACATGTGTGGCATATATGTTAAGGTGTCTACAGAGAAGACTGGGAGAGAAACGGGAGAATGTCTTTCCCCTAATGTCCTTAGAATCATAGGCCGGGAGCCTGTGTGGAACTAAAGAGTAAAAGGAGAAAGAAAACTGGCTTGTGCAAGCTTCACTCCTCCTGAACTGGTCCATCTATTGCTGCCGCCATCGCTGGTTCACATCCGATCCCAACTTCTTCAACCTTTCGATTTGGATACACACTAGTGTTGCCCCAGAAAACTCCGGACTCTCAGAGCTGGAGTGGGAAACATCATTTCTCTGCCTTTCTCTTAAAGAATCATTTTTTATTGTGCTTTCTGTGTACCTTTTTTGAGGAAGGTGACCACATGCAAGACTGTACATGTGACAGTCAGAGGCAACTTGTGGGAGTTGGTTCTTTCCTTCCACGTGTGCGCACACCTGTGTGTGTCCCTGTGTACACAGCTACACTATGTGTTGAGGCCAGAAGATGAAAAATCCAGACTTTGAGTTATTGGAAGTTGTGAGATGCTTTATGCAGGATCTGGGAACTGAAATCAGGTCTCCTAAATAAGCAGCAAGGGCTCACAACATCTGAAACATCTCTTCAGTCCTTGGATGCTCATGCTTTGAATAAAGCAAAAGCATAAGGCCCAAATGTTGCAAACAAGTAACGAATTCCTTTCAGCCTCAATGGATGGGACCAAACATTGTGGTTCGCAAGTTCCACTCCATTTTACTACTCTGAGAGTTGAAGAAGTCACTAAGTAAGTAATATACGAACATGGGGATGAGAACTGGCAGATGGCTTGTAGTTAGGAGATAACACTTAGCCTTAGAATCAAAGGCAGAGATAACTTACGCTTCTTATGCTTGGCAGAGAAACAGTGATGTTCATGAGAAGTGAACCATATAAATTTATATGGTGGGCAGGTCTTGTAATACCACAGCTAAAAAGTGTTCTGCCTTCCCTGATTTTACATGCATGTGTGAGTGTGTGTGTGTGTCTCTGTGTTATTATATATTTTCACATATGTATGTATACATATACATATATATGTGCATGTATATGTATATATGACATATATGTATACACACATACACACACACACACACACACACACACACACACATGAGGGTCACATAATTGACAGAGTTTGATTGTTCTTCTTACAGGTAAATGTTGATTTAAAGAAGATTTTATTTGAAATGAAGAACTAAAATGCAATTAATCTTTTCTAAAATTCTGGTATAATTCTGATATAATTTGTGTTACATATATGATGAATAACGTTTCATTATATGTATTACTAAAGTACAGGGACAGCCTGGGTGTATATTGCATACTTAATGTATTTCAGAACCATAGAGGAGAGTTATCATTACATTTAAGAGCTGACACTGTATTAGGTAGGAAACCAGGGAGGAAGAAGATAGAAATGCTTCTGAGTTGGGCATTTCAAGCAGCAGGTGTAAATTAGTAAAAGAGAAAACATGGCCTATCTGTGCAACTCTTAGAAATGTGCTGGATATGAAACATTGCCTAGTGACATTTTGTTCGTAATGTATAAAGCACGGGAGAGAGAACTGCATAAGAGAGATGATAATTGTCATATTCACATTAGCACGTACTCTAAAGTTATACATAAGGAGAAAAGATTCTGTAACAGAGGTATCAATACTCAAAGACACTGAGAGAGTTGAAGCCCGACAATATCATCATTAAAAATAGACGTACTAGGAGCATAACGAAAGAGGAAACTTTAGCATCGTTAATGCCTAGATATTCATAAGTTTTATAAACTTACCCTAATTCTGTAGTGATCTGAAAAGGCAAATGCTGGAAACATTTTCGTTAGCTAACATTCGCAATGTTTGGGTGACTTTCCCAAGCACAAGCTTGGTGTGCGCTTATGGATAAAGCTGACGGATGCTGGGTATGGGCTGCAGTTGGTGTCAGAACAGAAAAGGAATGCCCATAATTTTAATAATTTTGTCTAGAAATCAAAGGAAACAAACAACAGCCGAGTGTTATGTGTGCTTCAATAGTTACCTGCCCTAAAACCGAAATCTCCAAATTTATAGGCATCGTTTTATGTAGTGTTACTAACATTTCTATGGCCAAACTAAAGAAATACTATGTATAACGAGTAGATT
Organism: Cricetomys ansorgei; assembly: GCA_026225945.1. NCBI lineage: Eukaryota > Metazoa > Chordata > Mammalia > Rodentia > Nesomyidae > Cricetomys > Cricetomys ansorgei. The sequence continues at coordinate 4,432,999 of JAMJFZ010002759.1, read as the reverse complement.
TTCTGGTTAGATTATTGACGAGCAATCACCTATTCAAGCAAGTTATGCTTAGCTCATTCTCTGTGGCAAGTACACTGATTATATCTTGTGGACGTGTATAGATGCAGAAGAACGTGACCTCGCTCTCACAGAGCTGAATGTTTGCGTGTATTTAGCTTTATAAATAGAAGTCTTGTCTTTCAAATCAGCGACATTCACCATAAATGTAAATATGCTGGGACTTTAGTTTTGATCTCACTGGAATAGAAAAAAATATGAATCTATATATATATATATGAATGCTTGAAAAGTTTTGAGAAATAGCAGTGTACTTGTATCATTTTCATTAATCTATAATGTGAGGAGACTTTGCGAAACTGAAGGAGGTATAAAGACAAGAACCAAATAATTTTGAAGATTCTATGACAGCGGCTTTTAAAATATCAGCAGTGATTAATGGGACAAAATCTAAAGGTGAGATTTTCATATGATTGCTACTCTCTACAAGGGAGTAGCTACACGCACATGTCTCACAACTACCATATAACTACCGCTTGTCTAATTTTTTTTTTTTTTCATGTATGATTTGGGATGTGGTTAGTTTTCCAAGTTTGGAGTGAGAATGTGTAGGCGCAAACTACAAACCATAAAAAAGGACCAGTCACTTTTCTATTTTAATTCTTCTTATGTAGTAGTATGCTGCTGTGGCTCACCAAGTGGGACAAGGAAGCATTTTCATTTGTGGAAGCTCTGTCAGACCTCAGCAGAGGGAACCACTGTCTGGCCAGTGCCATACTCAATCCACAGTGGAACCCTGAGCATCTGAGCTCATGTGTATTTAATCTTTCAGCACTCCTCAGGTATTCTACTGATAGCACATGCAGATGATTAACAAACAACCCCTCAGAAATCCAACACCTGCAAACGATGCAAAATGCCAAGGCCTTATGCATTCCTTTTTCCAACAGTGCACAAAAATATTTTAAACATAACTAAAAATAAACTTCCCCAACACACTGATATATAACCTTAGAAATATGTTGGCCAGGTGGTTGTGGCACATGCCTTTAATCCCAGCAGAGGCAGGTTGATCTCTGTTAGTTCAAGGTCAGCCTGGTCTACAGAGTGAGTTCAAGGACATCCAAACTTACAAAAGAGAAACCCTGTCATGAAAAAAAAAAAAAAAAAAAAAAAAAGACAGAAATATGCTTCAATTTGTTGTGTTTGCATATCTTAATTTGTCTTTCCCTTGTTTTGGTTTTTGGTTTTGTGAGGTTTTGTTTCTTTGTTCGTTTGTGGTTGTGGCTGTGGTTGTTTGTTTTTAAGAGAGAGATATAAGCTTTTTGAAACATAAAATTGGCTGCATAGGGAGATAAAGAGGATTTGAGAGGAACTCAGGTAGAGATAATTATGATCAAAATATATTGTATGGATATTTAAAGGAAAAATGAGAGGCAATATTTTTGAGCACATGTCATTTGTTTTTTGTGGGGAGATATAATTTAATTCCTAGTTTCGGGAAAACTATATCTATAAAGGATTTGTAACATATTTAGTACACAATAATAGCTAACATGCAAAATTATTTTAGAATGTTGTAGACAAGAGACCTCCACCATAAAGTATAAAGGATATTTTGAGTTGACAGCACTTAAGAAGAAATGAGGTTTCTTACAACCTTTTACTTGTATATAATTATATATATCTAGACTGTACTGAAGGTGCTTTTTTTCCTACACTACTGGGTAGAACAAAGGTTAATGGATGAAAACAACTGTGGATTTCATAGTCCTAAGTTTTGCACCAACAGAACCTGCACAGATGATCTCTTTTCTAAGTCCTACCAGTGATTGATTTGCCTTTCCATATTATTCCACCCCATGGCACTCAATGTATTTTTTCATTTATCTCTGCATACCAAAAAGTTGTTGTTTGCAGGCTGGAAAGATAGCTTAATGTGTACGAACACTTGCTGTTGTTTAAGAGCACCTACATTTGAATTCTCAACACACATGTAGAAGACAAACATGTCTGAGAGTGTCTGTAATCTCAGTGCTATGGCTCAAAAACACGTGAATCTGAGGAGTTTGCTGTGTAACCAATAAGCTTAGCCAAAAGTCAGGCTCAATGAGTCTTTTTGTCTTGAGGCAGAAATGTAGAGTGTGATACAGAATAAGACATCCTCCTCTAGTCTCTGAATGTCTGCACAGGTATACTCACACATGCATGTGTGTATGTGCATGCCTACATACACTCACTCGCTAAAGGCAGATACTGTTCTTTATGGAAGATGCTACATAAATCAGAATTTAAAACCACATCCTTGAGAACTACTTGTTTCCTTGTGGTCTCCCATGTGGACATGAACTACACATGCTAATAAAGCATCTGGTGCTCTTTTTTATTATTATTCTTTTGTTACAAGTAATGTTTTGAATAATCGTTTATGAGTTTCAAAGATATCGAGAACAAATGGATGAATAGGAGAAATAGGGTTAATTTGGGAATACTCTGACAAAGCCTTTGAGAAATGAAAGGATGTTCTGTCCAAAGAGCTAGGAAGAACTGTTTCCCAGGACAGAAAGCAATGGGTTGATTGTAACTGGAATGTGGGAAGCAGGGGGGACTGCTGAAGCTTGGCAAGGGTCCAAGAATGTACTTTGAATTGAACTCAGATCACTGCTACTTGACCTCAGCATGTTAGAAACAAAGCATATAATAATATTTTTAAAACTTACCCTCTAGATTTCATTCATCTTTATTTCGTCTTAAGATCACAGACTAGTCTATATTTGTATTTGTGTTGCCAGTACAAATCCTTTATCCATAACACTGAATAAGGGTCAGAAAAAGTAATACTTAGAATGTGGGTTTTTTTATTTTCAAAGAGACTTACTATTTTCGATTTAGAAAGTGTTCATATTAGATGTTTATTTTTTCGCTTCTTTTCAATTCACATTGGAGTTAAGCTATTTTCTCTATTTAGGTATAAACCGGTTAAGGGAATTTATGTGCATTTTTATTGGGCGTGGAGGGACAATGCAAACATTAGAGTTTAAATTTTTCAAATAAGTATCCCACATCTTCAATATATAAAGTCCCATATTGTAGTAGACACAAAACCATAAAGTTAGCCACTTACGGCAATTGAAAACATTTAATTAACTAAAACGCCAGTTCAATGTACCTTTTTATGTTAAAAGTGTCGGGAACATCTAATATAATTTGCATTTTTTGAGTCACTATTGAATGTATCAAAAGTTGGTCTGAAACTCACTATGTAGCTGAACATTTTGAGCATATGATCACCCTGTCTCCTCCTCCTTAGCCATTTGGATTATAGCTTATGATATGATGCCAGGTTTATGATAACTTGCATGTGAGACAAAATTTCATCAATGTTTGTAATCTCTTTATGAAACTTTGAAATTTTAATCACAGATGATCATCCAACATAATTTTAACTTTGCTTTATTTATTTTTCTCCAGAAATTACATCTTGTTCCATCTTTTCTGTGGAGCATGTAGGATTATACTCATTTTTATGCCTGACTCTAAATAGAAGGTCTGATAATTGTATATCTAGAGAAAATGTAGTGGATAATCATCAGAAGCTTGGTAAATTCAGATTTTCACATTTTGTAGAATTAGTTTTCTGAGCCCCGAAATTTTCACTGAAAATCCAATTGCAAGTATTTTACAGCAAAAAATATTTGCTACTGTCACTGTTGTTGAAGTATTTAAAATGTAATAATGAATCAGTGTATGTAGCATTGATGTATTAGAAATTTAAAACAAAATATGAAATCTTGGTCTTTGTATGAGTTCGACATTATTTTGTTGTTAGTAGAAGATATGAAGACCGCAGACATTAATGAAAATAAATTATCCTAAGTCACCTGTACTCCAGATAATAATGTCAAGAAGCAAACTCTCTTTGCTGCTCATTTCCTTTTTGCTACAATCTAAAATGTACAAAGGTTTATGGTGCATTGTTGCCAACTTTTCTTCACAATTTTCCTGTTAGCCGAGCTGTCAATAGCATCTACAAGTTTCACCATAAATAAGGGTAAAGGAGCCAGCATTCAATTTGAAGTTCTGATTTCATTAAAGCTCTGTTGTAGTGAAGCTTCATGTCCTTCAAACATTTGCTAAAAGTTTAAGACTGTTTCCTTCTTCTGTACTCAAAGCTAGAAGTACTCTCCCTGTTCTCCATTTCAATCCTGTGTCTTTTAAGTGAAGAAGCAGCCAGTCTTATCAGTGATTGAAGAAAGATACCTTTGGAGACAATATGCAAGAGAGATGACAAAATGATTTTTCAGAAATCCATTTGAACTTGATTACTGTCATTCCCAATCTGGACCATATGAAAAGAATGACTCTTGACTTATCTAAAATATGCTGAGAGCCCCAATTCTTATTTATGTAGTTAAAAATCTCCTTGATCTGTTGTATGTAGCTCAAAATCTCCTCCAAGAACGGCTGAGAGAAAAGTGAGCATCTTGCCAAACATAAACAGTTAACTTTTTCAAGGGACTATCATCAGCTAAGGGAATATTTACTTTTTTATAAGTAATTCTTAACCCATATGATATTTCTCCTTTTGACCTAGATTTAAGTTTTGCAATTTAAGACTGGGTACTTTTTTGTTGTCATCACTGTTTAATCCTTTTATGAATCTTTCACCAAAAGTGAAGTCATTCAAGATGAAGTCGTACACTAATATAGTTATGTAATAACTATATTATATATATATATATATATATATATATATATATATATATAGTTATGTAATAAAGAAAAGGCATCTAATTTGAAAGTGTATCAATTAGAATGTGGCAGAGCCTCCAGCACTTAGAAGCAAAATATCAGTCTGCTGTACTATAATGTTTGGTTTCTTAATTTTTGTTAACATTTTGACCTCAAATTCCTTTCATTGAGAATTATTAATTTCTTTTATATTAGAGGTGAACATGTGCTCAACAACTTTCATGCTGAAGTTCAAAGACAAAGTGAGAGTTTAGTTTTAGGATCCCAGGTCTGGGAGCCCTATGGGCTAATCCTTATAAGTCTAGCAAAATGGTAGTAGTGGTGAGTCCTGGCCATAGGCCTGATGAAAACTGAAGCTTTCCCATCTAGCCAGGTTGTGGAGCTGTCTTGCTAATGTAAATATGATTTTCCTTACTGTGGGAATGGGTATCTCTATGTTGTCTCAAAAATTGTGAGATTGGAAAGAGTTAATATTTCAAAATCAACATTTTTACAAATAGCTTATAAATTCAACTACAGATTTTCTCTATATTGACTGTGTGTCTGTGTGTGTGTGTGTGTGTGTGTGTGTGTGTGTGTGTGTGTGTGTATTTGTTGACAGAAAGTCTCTTCTGACAGTGTATATTGTAGCGTGATTTTGTTTTTTGACTTTGTTAAGGTATGCCACTGATTAAACAGAAGACAAAGGACTGCATCAGAAACAATGAAGGCAGGCACAGCCATGTTTATAAAAGGACTATGGAGAGCAAACTCTACTGAATAGAATAGGATAGGATGCTCTCAAGCACTGCATCCTAATCTCATGCAAAGATTAATCGTTTTCAAAAGGCTACCATTACTTGGTAACATGTCTTCCTTAACATCAGGAAATGAGCAAACAAATCTTCCACATTACTGCCCTGCTTTTATTGTCAAGTATTTTCTCAAAAGAACTGAAAAAGAAGGGAGAGCATTAAAGTTCACAGGCAACTAGAAAGATCAACTATACAGCAGATATATGAGCAGGTTTAGTGATAGAAAACAGTTACCTTTCATCATTATACAATAGAGAACAGAGGAGAGTGGGAAACCCTCTATAAAGTATAGAGGAAAGTAAATGCTTTACTTATAATCAATTTCCAGAGCATAAGACTTTAATCCCCATTGACGACAGAAAATATCAGGAAGGGAAATGTTCAAATGATACGTCTTGTACAGACTAGTGTCTCAAAAAATGATAAAATATAATTCTCGGAGTGAAAAAACAAAACAATGTTATATGAAACTCTGTATTTGTAGACAGAACAAGTAGTAATACAAACTGTATAGATGTAAATAAGAAACATCTTTGAAGAATATGTCAAATATATCAATTACTGAGTCTGTAAAATAAAAATCATGTTCTTTGAGTGCCATGACAAACAAAACAAAATGCAAAATGGAAAACTTTATGAAGAATGAGAAGACAATTTATACTACTTTATAGTACTTTAAAATATATACTTTCAAAATAATATTTTCACTATTTGATCATATTCATCCATCCAATGCCCCCAACTACTTCCAGATCACTCTTACCTCCCTATTCACTATTTCTCTCTCTCCCCTCATTGAGCCCAGTCTGTGTTAGCCAAATGCTCTTGGATGTGTTTTTTGGAGTGTAGTTAATATCACCCCACTGATCACACCATTGAAGAAAATGAAAACTTTCTTTCCTCAGCTGAAAACAGAATTTTGTGCTCAACTTCTCCCGATGCCTCAATGCTGGGATTTTCTCTAGATTGATCTTGCTCAGTTCTTGTGCATACTGTCACAATTACTGTTTAAGTTTATATGTTCATCTTCTCTGTTGTGTCCAGAAAAAAGTTTCTATTGAAATTGTCAACAATATCTTGCTCTTACGATCATTCTGGTCCCTCTGTCATGAAGATCCCTAACTGTGGAAGGGGAGGGATATGATTTAGATGTCCTTCATGGTTGAGTCTTCCAAAGTCTCTGTTTTTGCATGTTAACTGAGTGTTGACCTTTGTATTATTCATCATCTACTGCAAGAAGTAACATCTCTGATGAGGATTGAGAGATGTACTGATTTGTGAGCATTGCAAAAATCGTTAGGTATCATTTCAATACTATGTTCATTTAACAGAATAATAGTAGTAGGTTTTTACTTACATTCTATGATTTACCTAGCTGCAAGGTCTTTTTTCTCATGAACAGTATCTGCTACTGCTTCTACCTCATAGAGAGGGTCCTTAAATCCAATTAAAAAGAGGTTGGTTATTCATATAATGTTCATAAAACTATGGCACCAGTGAACATGTCTTTCTAGGCTGGTAACTATGGTAGCTCTCAAAGTCCACAACTGGATTAGATTATTACATTTATTGTCTGGTAGCATTCATATCAGCAGCGCCATGAAAGCTAGCCAGTAGGGATAATGTCCATACAAGCTTGATTTCTTCATATTCTCTAAGCCAATTCTGTACTGTCTTTAGCAATTGTGTCTTACTGTCAAGTTGTAGAGGGTAAAAAAGAACACTATCAGTGTCCTACAATGTTTTATGTATTTACGGGCCTTCCATTGACCAACAACTCAAAAAGAAATATCATTACTGGTACTGGATATTTTATTTGATTGCATGGCATGTAGTGTATAGTTTCGATCTTATGTCCCAAATTATATGGTGACTCTCTTTCAATTTTATTCTTTATTTCCTTTCCTTTTTTACTGTTGTGATTATAATATAATGCAGCACCATGGAAATGAGGAAAGCCTTGCATATGCCCTGGGTTGAGGGCGCTGGGCGGGTTCCTGCGAGCAAGAGAGGCCACGGCCCCTCCCCGCCATGCGTCAAGGCAGGCCCCTTTTCTCATGGTCATGGCAATTCCTGTCCTAGCCAACTTTAAACCAGTGATTGGCAGATAGGCTACCTGTCTTCCTGCCTAACACCCCAATATATTCCCCTACCTGCTCGAAATAAAGTGACTTTGACTTTGTTCACCATGCCTAAATGAAAGCCCCAGGGTAATTATTTATCTTGTCCAGCTCTCTGCGCCCTGAAAATGATCCTCGGCCATCCAAACCCATATCCCCCCTTCCTTCCCACATTCCTGGCTGTGGTCTTACAGTCTGGCCATGGAGAGATCAAATCTGGTGGGCGGGAACATGGGAGAGAATTCGGTCAAGAACACCGGACCAACAGTATATTTACATTTATCCCTTCTCTTTCCTCCCTCCAAAATCTCCAATATAAACCTCCTTGCTTTCCTTCAAATTTATAACCTTCTTTCTCATTATTACTGCATGCAATAGATAGATATAGATATGGATACAGATATAGATACAGATATAGATATATTTCCTAAATACAACATGCTCTGTCTGTATAATGTTACTTGTATGTATGTTTTTAGGACTGGTCATTTGGTATCGAATAACAAACTGATGTTTTCTTCCCTGGGAAAGACTATTTCTGTAGTTCTCAGCATTCCTTAGTTACCTGTAGTTCTTTTGAGACCTCATGAGCTTTTTCTTATCCACTTTGGCATGTCTATTGGTGGTGTCCTTGTTCGGCTCATGGTACACTTAATCATTTTTAGAACTGTATACGTATATGTATGTGTATATGTATTCAGAGTGCACATACTATTACATTTCCTCATGGCTTTTAAAGAAGGATTTTAGTGTTAATTGTCTGTCTCCATATTGCTTTCTTTATGCTTCTCTTCATTCTCCATCCTCCTTTAATCCTTCTTATTCTGTTTTCCCCTTTCCTCATTTATAATAATGTCTTAGTTATGGTTTCTATACCTAAGAAGAGACGCTATGACCAAGGCAACTCTTATAAAAGAAAGTATTTAATTAGGGGCTTGCTTATAGTTTCAGAAGGTTAGTCCATTACTACCATGGTGGGGAGCATGACAGCAGACATTTACTGGAACAGTAGCTGACAGACCTACATCCTGATCCACAGGCAGAGGACCATTGGGCCTGGCATGAATGTTTAAAACCTCAAAGCCCACCCCCAGTGACATGCCCCCTCCAATAAAACACAACCACTCCAACAAGAATCCCGGGAAAGAAGGATGCTCATTTATTGTTGAAGAGTGCAAATGGTAAAATTTCTATAGAAATCAGTATAGATTTTCCTCAAAAATATGAAAGTAGATATATCAGAAGATCCAGCTATTAGCCCTTGTGAGCAAATTCCCAAAGACAGTAGATCTTGATACAGAGATACTTGTGTTTCCATGTTTACTGATGCTCTATTCTTAATAGTCAGGAAAAGGAAACAGCCTAGATATCTGCTTCTTGATGAATGGATAATGAAATGTGATACATCTACACAACAGAATATTATTCAGCTGCTAAGGAAAACAAAATTATGAAATTAGCAGGTAATTGGATTGAGCTAGAAACAATCATCCCAAGTGAAGTAACCCAAACTCAGAAAGACAAATTTGTTACACTGTCCTTGAATTGATGTTTATAACTATTATAACTTAAAAATTCACACTGATATTTGTAGGTCAACTAGTTAAACAACAAAGCAGAAATGTCAGACTAGATAAAATGTAATAAAAATAACTTATTCATTCAAATTCTGATAGGAAAAAAAGGTCAAAAAGGAAGAAAAAATAACTGTAAAAAGAAAAACATAATAATTGTTGTACTTTGAATTAAAACATTTTCATAATTTCATTAAATATAAATAGATTATATAGTCTAGACACCTACAGAGGTTGCCTCTTGTATATGTATTTTTTTAAAAAATGCGATGAACAGAGTTACAGAATAAAACAATAGCTACTGGAGAGGAAAAAATGGAAAATATAGGTTAGAAAATTAAAAGTAGCATGTAATGAAAATGAACAAATGTAGAAAGTAAATGCATAAAATAACGGTGCTGATGTTTAGTCATACTGATCTGTACTTGGAGATTTTGCTAAAAGAATAGATTTTAAGTGATCTTATCAAAAAATGAGTTATGATGTAGCAATAAAAATACATCCAATATCAACTACAACTGAAGGTTAATTTAAAAAAAAAACATAACAAAGTAGATAATTTTTAGTGTAATAAACTGAGATGTAACAAACACATTACAGATGTGAGGTATAAAATAATCTATAGCATAGGCTACACATACAATGAATAGAATACAGTTTCCTAAGTTATACAAAATCATCTACAAAAGCATGCAATTACATTCAACTGAAATGTTAAAATATAAACACTTTTCCAAGAGCAAACAAGTTAAAGAGTAAATAAATCTTTTTGCCCTCCTCATACGTGCTGCAAATAGGTAAGAGAGGAATGAAAGCATATAGACAAGAAATGTGAACTAAATCTGTTTCTCCTAGAAGAGAAGGAATTTAACATTCATTCTGAACAAAATTGACCATGTGGCACAGTACAGAATCAATATTATTTTTTCATTTTTATATACTAGCAGCAAAGGGTTAAAAAATGAACCTGAAAATATTTTCAATTTAATGGAATATAAAAACAAGTTTTTTAGGAAAGTAAATATTGAGGATTTAAGGAAACAGATTTCAAAGTTTGCTTTACCTAATCATTGCTCTAAAGACAGTGTACTTCTGGGAAGAAAAACAACAGAAATAATTGTGACATAACAGGTAGCTCAAAGATAGACAAATTATTTTTAATCATGATCTTAAGCCAATTCAATAGTGAAAGTAGTATCTTTTGAATATCCTAGGCCTGGAAAAAATGAACTTTGAACAAAGTGCATGAGCATATGTAAGAAAATATGCCAAATTATCAATCTTAAATCATATACAAAAATTAGAGATGCATCATACATTGTTGGAATGTTCAATAATAAGTTATAAATCACCAAGAAGATATGTGAAAAGTTATAAGGTTATGGCCTAGGTATATGGCCATTCAGGACTCAGGACCTTAAAAGTACAGAAGATGCATATTCTATTTTCACCCTCAGAACTCTGTGGAAGAATTGCATGCTGGAGTTAGCCCATATGTTGTTTGTTTGCTTATTTGTGTATTTACTTATTTATTTGAGACAGACTCTTATTGTGTAGCCCTGGATGCCTTGGGACTTGCTATTTAGATTAAACTGCATAAATTGTGGTACTCCTCTTGTCCCTGCTTCTAAAGTTTTGGGATTAGTGGTGGGTGTCTTCATGTTTGGCCTGACAATTTTAAGAAATTTTAAGAAATATCTGAAAAATGTGAAAACTTCTATTTTAGAACAAGGAAAGCTATCTTAAGAAATATATACCTCCTACGTTTAATATAAACATAATGAAAATAAATAATAAAGTTTCATAAAAATTAAAAATATTTTTCAACAAAAATCACTATTAAGAAAATTAATAGATTACAAAAGAGGTCTTAGCCACAACCACTGTGTTCAAGTTCTTAGGCTAGAAGACCTGACCCCCCCTAGCATGGATCTGTTGGTAACACAAATCACATTATTGGGAGGAAATCAACTGTGCTCTTATATCCTGTCTGAAAACCTCAAGGTTATGGAAAGGATTTGATCTGTACTCCTTCGTGATCATTTTCTAAGGGAAAGTTATTGTGAATCTCTCTTGCCTCTTTGGTAAATGCATGTATCTTCTGTAAGTCAAGAGTATCTTTCTTTCTCATAGATCTGAAAGACATTATTTGAAAATGCAATCATCAAGAAGGAAGGTACTGCTGTCTTTCAGCATGTAGAAAAGATTCCTAAGTTCCATGTAATATACATACCTTAACCAAGTTTTCAGTGACCACTGCTTGCTAATTTTTAAATTCCTTTGCTTTGTACTCACCATCCCCTTGCTCCTTCATTCTCTTTTTCTCATGATGTCTCAGCACTACACCCAAAGCATGATGGAGGGTATATACTCTTCCTATACTATCATACTTATTAAATAAAAGTCTGTGTTAAAGAAGTATTATTAACATTACAAAGATATAGAAATAACAAACCATGACAACTCTCAGGGTTGCAGTACCTAGGAGACTTAGGCAGAGGTCTGTCACAACCTCTTTCATGGCCTCCTCACATGGTTCTTCTTAAGACCCAGACTCTCTTCCTCTGCCTCAGCCCCTAGGTGCTTTATTCATTCAAAAACTTCTTCCTTCCTCCACACAGGCCTTAATTATACAAATTAATAGAACCTAACACTTCTCAAGGTCTGCCAGCAGACTTGTTGCCTATCCCAGCGGGTGTCCAAGCTGGGGTTGAATCAGTCTTCTCTAGCTGTAGACCATTGATGGTGATAGGGACTCTTCATCTGCATTAATGTAAACAAATGGACTGTTCATGTGGAGATCTGGGGAGGCTATTCCATTGTGTTTAGCACAGAGGTGTTAACAGGTAGGAAACAAGTCCTTTACATACTGCAATGCATCAGGAAGCACCCTTCCCCTATAGAGCATATACACAGGAGTATGATCCCATGATAACTATAAAATATAGAATTCAAACATCCCACAACAAATCTGTCCTCACATCTTTAATGTTTAGCTTTATCTTTGACAAGAGTCACAGACAGGGAGAATATTTTCCATACAGAACGTTTTATTAACTGCAATATAGAAAAACGGAAGGATAAAATTATAGCCAACTTTCCTTATCTACTTAACCCAAGCCTGTGAATTGAACTAACTGTGGATTAATATTTTTTCTTCAAAAACAAATGTGCCTGTCATAAACTTTCACAGACTTTTCCATCTCATTGTTTTCTATACAATACAATATAAAAGTTACTTATAAAGTGTTTATAATTTAGTGTATATTTTAAATAATCTAAGGTGAGTTCATGTATATAGTAGAATATGCATAGATTGTATGCAAATGCTATGACATCTTACAAATATTATATAAAGGTCTTAAATGTCAATGAACTTTGAAATCAAGAGGTAGTCCCAGGACCAATTTCCCATAGATACCAAGGGGTTTGTACAGAGAATGTGTACATGTGTGTACATGTGTGTATGTCCATGCATCCAGTTAGCACTTGAAGATGTAATTCGGGTTATTATTAACCATGAAAATACAAAATAAATTTCTAATTAGATAAATTTATATGTTCAGTATGTCACCTATAATGAAAACTTTATACTAAATATTGGTGATGATTAACATTGGCAGTGGGATTGTAATATACTATTTGACTCAGTGTGATACAGGGTTTCATAGTTGAAAACCACAAATTTGCTGAAATATCCCATACAGATGTGCCTCAACTGCAAGATAGGAATGTGAGACTGGGGATGTAACTTAATAAAGGGTTTGACTATTGTACAGCAAAGTGTTTGACTATTGTACTGGATCATCAGTACCCTGTAACTCAAGCATCATGGTTTAGACCTTTAATCTAGTCACTAGGAGTTGGAAGAGTGAGGATCAGGGTGTCATCCTTGATTACATGATGAGCACGAAGCCATCCGGACTTACAAGAGACTCTGTGTAGAAACTAATGGCAGGAGTACAAAAAAAGTATGCAAATACGATGCACAGAATTCATTCTCTGAGGTTATCAAAGTTTCTATTGACACAAATCATAGAAACACCAGATACTTTTGGGAAGTAGAACGAGGGATTTGCAAGCAGGGCTATTTGCATTGATGATAAAATTCATTTAGTTGTTCAGGGATGTAATTTTCATGGGGTTAGAACTAAGGTAACAAAATGCCTCTTCTAATCTCTTGACAGAATTCAGGAATTGAAGAAAGAGGAAGAAGTGATTTTGGGTAGCAGAACTTCATAGTTTCTTATCCAGATGACAAAACTCAACTGCTCATATAGTACTAAACCAGAAACAAATTAGACAATATTTTTCTTTCCCTGACTTTAAATTTGGCCCTTGTTTCACAAGCCTTCTGAATTCAACACCATATACTATCAATTCTTTTTGACACAGGAGATGAAATTTTTTTGCGATCTCTAGTCTGGAAACACCGATGTTCTGAATTTGAAAGCCAATATTTAAATATAGAAGTTTCTTTTTAAGGAAACTACAAAATATAGAAATGCATACTTTGTAGTACTCTGTGCAGAAATGGTAAGTAGTAGGCTTTTAATTGTAAGGCAATCATTGAGGTTATTCTTATGCCTCAAGTGTATAAGGGTGGTCTTCATTCTTTGGATTAAAAGATTGTAAATTCTGTTTCTTTTTAGTGTTCCAAATCCTGAAACACAACATAGCCTAAAATACATTTGCTTATAACTGAAATATTATATATGTTTCTGAATGTAATCACCTTATTTAAAATACCTAAGGTAGTATAAACTGTTTGCACAGTATCAATATTCCCTTGGAAATGTCTAGAAGTATAAATTATAGGCTCTAATCAAGACATTTAAAAAAAGCTCTGAGTGTTGTTGATATTAGCAACCTGTGGTTTAACAATTTCCCTAGTGCTTTGGATGCATATTTAATGCTGGAAATACATGCTTTAACTGACATAAATAAGCCTATCCTATATCTTTGGTCTGCCTTGTCTCATTAGAATTATAGTTATTTGTTGTGTGCTTAAATCTACCTACCTGCCTAATCATTAATCTATGCAGGTTAATTATTATCATGGTTTTCAATTTTTTAAAAACTATTTATGAGTCCCAGATACAGCAAATAATGTTTATCCCACAGCTTGACTCTGGTTAATGGTAATGTTCAATTAACAGTTTATTTTAGAAAATGTTCTACAGAAAGTTACAGGCTCTGTGAGAAGTAATGTTGTTAATGCTAGTTAAAGACACCATGGGTGCTACTAGGGCTTATACCCCGTATTTTTTCATCTCTCCAAGAGATTTCATTGGATATACTACTTCCTGTTGGATTGGAGCCCAGCAATCTCAATATACTTCTCATGTATAAATATGTACATTATGAATGCTTCACTTTAACTGTAACGTTTTCTTCAGACATTATTCATAATTATTGTCTTTTATACATAGAGCCCAATTGGCCAGAAACACCTATAGAAACTAAAAATAAGAATATAAGTTTATAAATCACAAGACTAATTTGAGGATAAACATTAAAATATAGGAAAATGTTCTACAATAATTATTTTCTCATGTGTTCTACCCAAAGTCATCTTAGAGTTCAGCAGTATGGTGAAAATTGCTTAGTTCTTGGCTTATGCCAGAAAATTGCCACTATGCCATATTTGACTTTACTGTAGATTCCAGAGAAGCACTGCAAATGTGTGAAAATATCAATAGGACATTGAAATAATTTCTGACATTCATTCCTTAAAAAAAAATATTTATTAAGTACAAAGTATTTTGTTAGGGTGTATAAATTTCAAATGGAACACATACACTCATACATACATACATACTTCCTGATTCTAATTAGCAGCTGTACAAGGAGTAAGAAGTCAGTAAGTCAGTTTAGTGATGATATACTGTGTTACGGCCTCTAATAAGGATAACTTCCCAGTTATAAATGAGTTAGGCACATTACTTTATATGTGAAGACAAAATGGAAAGAACAGAACTACAAGGCCTTCAGGAAAATAAAAGCTGTGTCCTAAGGGAAAAGATTTCATATAGATGACAGAACAGGACGGGGAAAGGGGGATGACAAGAAACCAGCATATGTGAAAAGCTACAGAAGGCAAAAACAAAAGAGCATACTTATTTCAAGCAACTAGAAAAAGAAACAATGTGCAGAAGTGAAGAAGGCCACTGTCAGGTCTCAGAGGTCATGAGTAGGGCCAACAAACCAACTGAGGTCAAGAGAAAGTTCATTTGAGGACTAGCCACTCTGAGTTAATTTAGGTTTTTGATTTGCCATCATTTTTCTGAGTAACTGTTCAAAGCAATCCTGGAACATTTCATCACACATTACTCCATTTGGAAACTAGTTTTATAAATATCGATGGAGAGAAATTATGTTTCCTTGGGCAATTTTATTGTTCAGGAAGAAATCTTGCTAGCATGTCTAAAGTGCCACTTCTTTCTAGGAAGTCTTGTCGTTATCTCTGGCCCTTGTTGATTTTCTCCAGCTGTTCATGGGAGATTTTCCTGTCTCCATTAATTCTGATTGGTGATACTTTGATGCTTTTGAGTGGAAGTGAAGGGACCATATTAGAGTCCTATAATTTTATAAGTGAATAGGAAACTTCAACATGCAAGCCTATCTTATTCAAGTATTCCTTTCATAGAGCCCCTCTGACACAGAGTGGGGATTATATTCAGTTGCAGCTAAAAGAAAACTAAAGGACACCGAAGGAAACCTGTGTAATGCTGCTTTTCTATTATGCTAGTCAGAAGGTAGCATTCCAAAGGAACTGCTGCAGCTCTGGGAAATCATTAATACCTTGATCTCTCTTCCTCTTCTGCCACCTATAATCAGTTCCCTTCACCTCAAGGACAACAGAAATTCTCTCTTGGGATTCTCCTTTACTCTGGACAATTCTTTTCTATGTAGAAGGTAAGAAGTGATGTATTGAGGAGCAAAACCATGTATGTGTCAGACTTTGATACCTTTGACAATTTTGTTTAGGAACACTACCAAAGACTTTTTTTCTGTTATTTTTCTCTAGTTTTTCAAAGTTTCCTATAATGTATTTTGATCCTATTCACCTCATTTTTCCCATAGCCACGGTGCTTACATACCCACCCAAAATTGTATTAATCTGTTTTGTTGTTGTTGTTAAACCCATCAAGACCAGTTTGTGCTGCCCATGGATTCTTCAATGTGTAATCTTGCACTGGAGTATGGTTGAATCAGAGACCACATTCTCAGAGAAAACTGTATCTCAATAGACAGCAATTAACAGCAGCTAATAGCTCCAAGACTAGCGGTAGTATTTTGTGCCCAGCTCCTGTCTTCAGGCTGGGATCTGCAGACACAAATTCACAGTGCCTGCAATAGCATGCACAAAACCTGTGCAGACAGACCAAATTCCTCTACCAGTGACTCTTGTTTTCATTATATTAACTATAAGTGCCACATGAGAGTCTCTACTTCAAATGAAAATTAAAATATATATATATATATATATATACATATATATTACTTGATCCTGTTATTATGCAAAATAAAATAGTGGTATTTTAGTTGATCCTATTATTATCCAAACTAAAATAGTGCATTTATATAGAATAAGACGAGAATATGTATTGAATGTTATGGATCTTTATTAACCTGTGGTTTGGCCTGAAGGGAGCTCTGAGATCTCTAGACCCTTACCTGCAACATTTGCTGCTCTTTCTGTCTCTTAAAATATAAGTGCTCTACCAGGATCCCCAAACTCTTCAGTTCATTCATTGTGCTGTGCACTTATTAGAACTGCACTTCCAAGTCATCATCTTGTTATTAGCACAATTTTTCTTTTCAAATATTCTTTTTTATACATGCATTGATTAATGCATGTTCTACTATATCACACAGTTATACGTGCATGAATGTACATGTTTCTGACTGCTCTGGGTACACAATAATTTGAGATATAAATATAGTGTTAGTTCCAAGGCAAGACTCAAAGATTTTTGTTCATTTTCTATAATACTTTTATTAATAATTGGAATTTCATACAATGCATCTCGATAAAATGCTCTTCCCATTCCTCCCTGTTCCACCCTCCCACCCCTGTGCTCTCAAAAAAAAGGAAAGAAAGAAAGAAAGAAAGAGAGAGAGGGAGGGAGGGACGGAGGGAGGGAGGGAGGAAGGAAGGAAGGAAGGAAGGAAGGAAGGAAGAAAGAAAGAAAGAAAGAAAGAAAGAAAGAAAGAAAGAAAGAAAGAAAGAAAGAAAGAAAGAAAGAAAAAAGAAAGGCAACAAAAAAAGAAAGTTAAGTCAAGTTTGTGTCCAGGAGCATGAATGGAAGGCCTCACACCATGGTCTCTGGAGACCGAAGGCTGCTCTGTACTTTGACCTGGCCCATACTAGCCTGAGATGAAGCGTGGCAGAATTTAACCTGAAGTTGGACCTCACCGCCCAAATTCAGACACAGGCTCACTGGTATTTTGCAAGCACTGGGGCATCTCACAGACCCCTGACATCCCACACGGACAAGGGCCTCACACAGGCAACGGTCATCCTTCAAGGTCCAGGCACCTGGTCATCTGTCAGTCACTGGGACTTCCCACATGCATCAGTGCCTTCAGTGGGTACGTACACATTCTGCAGGGACTGTATACCCCACAAGCTTACAGACATCTGCAGGCACCAGGACCTTCCACAGATACCAGGATTCCTTGTCCTAGTGATCCTACATACACCCAGGTACCACACAGGCACCCAGAAAGCTCGCAGACACCTGGACATCATACAAGCACCCGGTCTTCCCACAGACAACTCTGGAAATGTTAATTTTTTAATTTAATTCAATTTCATTTTATGTGTTCGGATGTTTTGCATGCATATGTGTCTATACACCACATGGGTATCTGAGGTCCACAGTGGTCAGAAAAGGGCATCAGATCCATTGGAACTAGTGTTACAGACAATTATGAGCCTCCATGTGGGTACTGGGAATTAAATCCTGAGAAACAAATGTTCTTAAACACTGAGTCATCTTTCTAGCCCCAAGACTCAATGTTTTATGTTTGTACTTTACAGTCTTCATTCATGGAAGAACTTAATTACTTTTCAACTTCCCTCTGTCTTTGGAAAATTATACTTGGAAAAAAAAGCAGTGCATTGTCCCATTTGTCAGCATATGAAATAAAGAGGAAAAAATTAAAAGAAACTTGTGTCTTTCATTAGAATTTAAGCTTACATCTATAGTCTTGGAAGTAAGACTTTAAGAAGAATTCCTTGAGGGGTAATTAGAGGAAAGGCATTGGTTATGTGGGTTCCTTTGCAATGAGAAATTAAGAAAGGCTGGAAGGATGACTTCATAGTGCAATTGCAAACTTAGGCCAAAAGTGAAAGAAAAAATTAACATCTTAAACTCTTGGCATACTGAGAATTTTTAAAGCATAACCTTCCAAATTGGCCTGTGGATGCTAATTTTTTGGTTTGAACAGTTGGAGAGAGATGAGGATAGAAATGAAATGAGATAATATGGCACAATTTAACATGCAATAGAAATGATTTTGCAGTCTATATACTTCATACTGACTTTGAAGGAGGAATGAATTTTAAAGTTTTTTTTTTTTTTTTGCAGATGTTTGGGCTCCTCTCTCTGGGGAGTCAAAAGTAAACAGATCAGTAGGAGATTTCCTTGTGAATCAAAGAAAATATTTGCTAACAGAGAATATGATTGCAAGTGCCAATTGTGTTTGATCATTTCCCATCTTGTTGACTCACAGCCTCTTTCCTCTGGCCATCCCTTGCCTTGACCCTCCTTCCTCCGTTAAATCCATCTACCTGCAGAATTATAATGCTGGTTTCATATGCATCATTCCTTTGTATCCTTTAACCTGTTTGTTTATTTAAATTTCTATCTTCATAGAAAAAGTAATAGACTATAAACTTACCATGCCTCAAATATTGTTTAAGAAGACCAGGCTTGAAAGTACACATATATAATCCTGGCATTTGAAAAGTTAAGACAGCAAAATTGTGGTCAGCTTGAGACAATCTGGGCTATATGATGAAATCCTATCTCAAAAACTACAAAACCTTACGTAACACCAATCCCTTACTCTCCAGTGAGAGAGCAAATATGTTAGTATTTTGGATATTCTAAAACAACTCCCAAACGCAGGTAATTACTAATACTACATAAAAAGTAAACTTGTCCGCTATGTTCTTATTACACAGTAACACTTACGCCTGTATACATATTTACACAAATGACCCCAAACTTACAGTGGTTTAACTTAGTTTTATTATGTCTTATCAGGACAATGGTAATTCCAGAGTAATTCAAGAAATAGCTGCATACATATTAAGGCTCAGATAAAGTGTATAGGGCTTCCCTTTGGAATAGCTTCAGAGACTATAAATAGTTATAAAGTCTAGTGAATAATGGCTTTTTAATGTATTCTTCGGAAAACAATAAACTGTGATATAAATTTGTTCTTTGATCTCTATGAAAGAAAGAAATGAATGAATGCATAAGGATGGGACAATATCTCTGCAACAGAATGTTTGCCCAAAATGTGTGAAGCCTTTGGTTCTAACCCAAACATCACGAAAATGGTAAATTAAATAAAACTTATTTGAGAAATGAATTAACTTAATTTGTTGTTTTTTTTTTCCATAAAGGTCTCTCACTTAACAGTATCATGATACTTACACAGGTAATACCGGTAGATTTTTGGCACAAAGAGGGTGTGTTTATTTTGTTCAGTATGAGCTCTTCCAAATACAAGTAGGAAGCATGAAATGGGCCTCTGCTTGTCTGTGATTCAAAAGTGCCATGGATTTCGTAAAGGCCACTTAGTTGCAGCTTTCCGAAACAAATTGAGTAGGCTGCAAGATGCGCATTCAATAAAGATTAGTTTCTGTCATCAATCTCACTGATGTACATATGATATATTTCAATTGTCCAAGTTCATTCACAGTTCAGTCATAAATACTTTTAAATCTCAATAACCCTTAACGATTCTGGGGTTTTAAGTCTAAGACAAGGAACTTCATGCATGTTTAGAACAGCTTCCCACTACTCTTTCTTACACTGGGCAAAGGCCGAATATAGATGACGTACTGAATTAGCAATCTTGTGGGTCTTGGACATCCAAACTCATCTTAGTAGAGAGACATTTGTCCTATTATTGCATAGGCACTGTTGTCAGTTAGCAACTCTGTGAAAAATGGCATTGAATATATTTATGCCCTCTAAAGCTGCACTGTCTCTGGCTTCAATTAATCCATTTATGTCAAATCTTTTAATACTAAGGAGAATGATCCATCTCTTGGTTGAACTCTCTACCATTTATCAATATATCCATAAAGGTGAACCTTTATAACCAGGCTCCGATTGCAACTAATGTATGAAACAACTCATTCTGCAAAATGTGAAAACTTTTATTATGTTTCATCTATTCTAGTAGACACAAAAATAAAGAGTTGAGTAACAGCACAACTTCTGACCCCAAGGATACTCCTAGACAATAAAAATTGACCTATGCTGCAAGTTTATGCACAATGCTTCACTATTTTGAGCGATACAGAAGATTTTGCATTGAAATGATTTTTGAGCCATTTTTTTTTTATTTTAACTTTTACATCTTTAAAATTTTCTTCTCTCATATAATACATCACAGCAACATCCTCCACTCCCTCTACTCCTCCCAGCTCCTCCTGTCTCCTCGCTCCCTAGATCTACCGCCATCCTCCCTCCCCCACTCCCACCTCTCCCCAAGAAAGAGCAGTCCTCCAAGGGTTATTGCTTAAACATGTCACAAACAGGCAGAACAGGATCAGACACGATTCCCTACTTCAAGGGTGGACTAGGCAACCCAGCATAGGGAGTAGAGACCCAAAGGCAAGCAAGAGGTTGAGAGATACCCCTCCAACTCCAGTCTGTGTGAATTCTGCATGAGCACCAAGCCAGGCAACCTCAGGACATAGTTGGAGGACCCAGCAGGTTACATGTCTGCTGCTTCAGGCTCTGTGGGCCCCTAGGAGTGCTGGTCAGTTGGCTCCCCGGGGTTTGTTTTCCTGGTGTCCTTGACCCATATGTTCCCTGCAATCCCTCCCACAACTCTTCCATGGGGTTTCCTGAGCTCTTTACTTTGTTTGATCCTTGGCTTCTGCATCTGTTCCCATAAGATGCCAGAGGAAGCCTTTCTGATGCAGATTGAGCTAGGCACTCATTTAGGAGAGCAGGATAAACTAAGATGTCCTCTCCTGGCTATCCAGTTTCTAGATCTGGCCTACCCTGGGTATTGATTATGGGTTCCTTCCTTTAGCATGATGTTCTGCCCTTCTATTGTCTCAGTGGATCCTGCAAGGAGGATAGGACATAGGTTGAAAAACTGTGGCTTTGATCGTGCCCCAATCCCACCACTGGAAGCATTGTCTGGTTACAGGAGATGGCCTGTTCAGGCTCACTATCCCCTATTACTAGATGTCTTTCCTAGGGTGTTCTTTGTTGATTCCAGTGAGTTTCCACTGGACTAAGTCTCCTGTTCTCCCCTAAATGTCCTCCAATTATGGTCACCTCTCCATATATTCTCACCTTCCATCCCTCTACCCACTCTTGGTCCCCTCTCTTTTGATTCTCATCTGTCCTCATCCTACCTGCATCATCTGTTGTTCTAATTTCCCTTTGCATAAAGATCCCTGTGTCCCCACTGGGGCCCTCCTCCCTGCATAGTCTCTCTGGATTTGTGAATTGCAACACCTTTGTCCTTTGCCTAACAGTTATATCCATTTATAAGTGAGTACATACCATGTTTGTCTTTCTGGGACTGGGTTACCCCACTCAGGATTATTTTTTATAGTTCCATCCGTTTGCCTGCAAAGTTCACATAGTCAATTTTTTTAATGGCAGAGTAATACTCTATTGTGTGAATGCACCACAATTTCTTTATCCATTCTTCAGTTGAGGGACATCTAGGTTGTTTCCAATACCTGGCTATTATTAATAAAGCTTCTATAAGCACAGTTGAGCAAGTGTCCTTGTGGTAAGATGAAACATTCTTTGGGTATATGCCCAGAAGTGGTATATTGAGGTAGATCAATTTCCAATTTCCTGAAAAATTGCCATATTGATTTTCATAGTGGCTGTACAAGTTTGCACTCCCACCAGCAATATAAGAGTGTTCCCCTTGCTCCACATTCTCGCCAGCATGAGCTGTCATTGTGTTATTGATCTTAGTCATTTGGACAGACATAAGACAGAATCTCAAAGTGGTTTTGATTTGCATTTCCCTGATGGCTAAGAATGCCAAACACTTCTTTAAGGTTTTTCAGCAATTTGAGACTCCTGTTTTGAGAATTCTTTGTTTAGATCTGCATCCCATTTTTAATTGAGTTATGTGTTTTGTTGATGTCTAGTTTCTTGTGTTGTCTATATATTTTATGATATTAGCCCTCTATCAGAAAATGAAGTTGGTGAAAATCTTTTCCCATTCTGTAGGCTATTATTTTCTCATATTGACAGTGTCCTTTGCCTTACAGAAGCTTTTAAGTTTCATGAGGTCCCATTTACTAATCATTGCTCTTAGTGCCTGAGCTATGGGTGTTCTGTACAGGAAGTTGTCTCCTGTGCCAATGCATCCAAGGTTCTTCCCCACTTTCTCTTCTCTCAGTTTCAGTGTATCTGGTTTTATGTTGATATCTTTGATCCATTTGGGCTTGAGTTTTGTGCAGGGTGACAAATATGGATCTATTTGCATTCTTCTACATGTGGACATCCAATTAGACCAGCACCATTTGTTAAAGATGCTTTCTTTTTTTCACATTATATGTTTCTGGATTCTCTACAGAAGATTAGGTATCCATAATCGTGTGGATTTGTGTCTGGAGGTTTGAGTCAGTGGCATTGGTTCCTGTGTCTGTTTTTATGCCAATACCATGTGGTTCCTATTACTATAGCTCTGCAGTATAACTTGAGATCAGGAATATTGATACACGAGGAATTTCTTTTGTTTTTCAGGATTATTTTAGCTATCCTGGGATTTTGCTTTTCCATATGAAGTTGAGTATTGCCCTTTAATGCTTGTAAAGAATTGTCTTGCTATTTTGATAGGGATTGTGTTGAATCTGTAGATTTCTTTTGGTAAGATGGCTATTTTTACTCTGTTAATCATACCAATGCAGGAGTGAGGGAGATCATTCCATCTTCTGAGATCTTCATCAGTTTCCCTCTTCAGGGACTTAAAGTTTTTGTCATACAATTCTGCTCTATTCACTATAGCTAGGAAATGGAAACAAGCTATATATCCTACAACTGACCAATTGATAATGAATACATAGTCTGCAGTAACTACAAAATCAAGAAAGTACAAGACCATTGCCAGGATGGAATGTTTATGGAGCAATAGAGAGAGAAATAGCAGTGTATAGGTAATCTAATCATGAAGATAGGAAAAGGAGGCACACATAGGGAGAGGGAGGGATAAAACTACAGAAGGTGGGAAGAGGTTAAAGGGAAATAGCAGTGTACAAGAGATTTAACAGGAGAAGGGGAAAAGAGTGGGTCCTCAGGAGGGAAGTAAATAAAGAAGGAGGGAAGTCAATACAGAAGAAGGAGGGAAGTCAGTGCAATAATAATACAGTTGTTTGAAAAAGCCACAGTGAATCATAGTATTAAATATTTACCTAACAAAAAAACTTTTAGTCCCCATGATTCTATGTATATTTACTACAGAAAAGCACAACAAACCAAAATGCATAATTGTGGAGCCCAGTCACAATGACTATATATCTATAAAACGCTCCAGCACCTCAATCTCAAGGAACAGTGAGGGGGGAGAAGGTAAAGAGATTGTTAAGAACCAGAGGATCAGGAAGTTTGCTGTATGATTGTGTTTCTTAGACCTATAAACCTGAAAACAGGCAAGTAACATTATATGGACTCAATAAAACAAGCAAGATCTTAGCCACTCCTGTTGCAGGGCGTCATCTTACTCTGAAACATTTCATCACTGAACTCACTGTCATGAGAAAACTGCCCAACACTTAATGTGTGTAGGAAATAAGTTTAACTTGTTCTGTAACTGCTTTCCGTTAACAGAAGTATTCATATTTCCTTAAGCACTATCATCACGTCTACAGATTGAGTTTCTGCTGCTGTCAACGATAACACTCATTGGAAAGCAATGGAAAGGAAATATTCTCATTACTGAAAAACCCATTTCAGGAAAATAATTAAATGAAACTCAGTGACTGATAGAACTTAGAACTTCTAGCATGAATTATGCTTAAATGGATTTGAGCTTGGTCGGTCATAATTAAGAGACGCTAAGAAGATTGTCGATATGAGAGGCAAGTAACAAAACAGAATTTCCTCTTGTTTCATAAATAATGATGCAATTAATATCTGTATTAAAATCCCAAAGTTTGAACAATTTCCAAGAGAATGTTAAAGAGCAATCAATGTGAGATTTTGCATAAATTAATAAAATTTAATGATAAAGAGTGTGCCCTACCTCACATGAGGATTGTATCAACATCACCACCTGCATTTCTTTCCACAGGGCATTAAAATGTGTTTTGATGAACAAACGTCTCATCTTAATGACAAATAATCTTTGCCAGCAGTGAAGCCTATTAATATTTTTAATGAAACGTAAGAAAAAGTTGTCAAACCTTATAAAATCTCCCATGATAATTTTGTTTCTTTTCCCTAGAAGAAGATGAAATACCTGGCAAGTCCCAGAATTTTTTCATTTGTTCCCCTCTATAGAGCATTTTCTTGGAGATAATGAGGTAAAACGAAGGTCGGTTCATTTGACAGCAGGCCTGTTCTCAGAACTGATGTTGCTTGGTGAGGTTTTATAATTTCATGTTGATTTAGCCTTGTATACTTCCTTATGATAGTAGACCTATTAACATGTCACTTCTATGTAATATTTCCTTATGCTTTCAACCTTCAAATATCACTGAATTGGTACAATCCTATGATTGATGAGACAGAAAAGCACTGGGCTTCTAATTTCTAGAGATGTAGACTAAATGTTATAGTTGATTATTACAGATACATGTGCATGTGTATATATGGTTACATGTATGCATATATACAGATGGGTGTAATTCCTCTGTACCAATTCAATTCTGAGTCGGTTGAGATTTCTAATTTGTTGTTTTGCCATAGTGCCTAAGAAACTTCAAACTAAAGGGAACTCCAGGATCTCAGTGAGACTAAAACCACAGAAAAACCTAGAATTTTGGAAGCTTATAGTCTTAAGCAAACAGGCCTCAGAATGGCCATTTTATATTTGTAACATTCTGAGCATTTCATTCTGAAATATCTATAGTACTTACAGGTTTTCCTAAATTACAATCTTGATGGTGTCAAAGGTACTAAGCTGAAATTCATAGTGAAAAATCCTTGGTCAATTGATCAATGGAACTATTTATACCTACGAGTCATATCTCTTTTCTGTCATAACCTATTGTGTCAGGCCCGATCCGCTGACTGCATTATGTACCTATACTGCATTGCCTTGTGTTGCTTGAGACTGTTTAATGCCAAACCACAGCAGATTTAGAGGGAAAGAGGACCTAAAGGCAAAACACTGAATCTCCTGATTGTCTCTCTGTGAAATGTGGAACTTCAGGTTACCCATATCTCTCAAACGAAAAGCATGATTTCTGTCAGCAAATCTAATTTTACTTAATTCTCCCACCACCCAAGTCTACTATGAATAGTGACAGTTTTGCCATCACTACCAACAAGCTTCTTGTACTGTCCTTTGTTTTGACTCCCCACAATTTACACTTGTATTGTGTTGTATTATTAGTTATACAATTCTGTACATAGTCCCATTTTAAGTGGATGATTGTAGGAGAAAACTGGACAAGGCCTGTGACCCACGTGGACGTACCTAGAGACGGACCTGCCTGGGCATGCCCAGAGACAGACCCACCCAGACATGCCGAGGGAGCAGCATCTGCAGTCTGGAAGCCAATGGGATGCTGGGCTGGGTGCAGGATACAAAGAGGCTTCCCCTTCCTGTAATAAACTGAGTCTGCCTTCTGCCATTCACCTGACTCCCGAAGTCTGTGTCCTGATTCCATGCCAACTCTACCCACCACCTGACGGGTCCCGTGGATGGTTACAAGCAACATCTGGTGCCAACAATGTGGTTCCTCTCTACCCGTGCGGGCACGGATATTTAGTATGCTTCAGTCAGGATCTAGCCCTTTCTTCTTGGCCCTGATGAAAGGAAGCATCCAAACTTTAGTCAGGCTTCTAAGAGCACCAAAATTGTGTAGGCCCAAGCCAGGAGCACCATGACCCAAAAGAGTTCCCAGAGTTAAAGAAAAACACTTTCTAAGACAAATAAGACGGCCTTGGGCTAAAAGAGTTTCCCAACGTAGACAGCCCATGACCTCGGGCTAAGGATCTTCCCCCCCACCCACCTAGACTAAGACCCTAAAGTTTACATTTTCTAGGAGCCCGCAACCTTGCTATATGCCAGCACCAATCAGTTTAAAGGTTAACTGGCCCCTACCTATCAAAATGGGAAAACAATTTGGGGACCAATCAACTTGTCCCAACTTGGTTTGTGCCTAGCAACCGCTTGGACAGTAAATAAAAAGGCTTGCTTTTTGCTCCTCGGGGCCGCTTCTATCCTGCGTGTTAGAATGGTCCCAGTATACTGGAATAAATCCTCTTGCTGTTTGCATCGATATCCCATCTGTGAGTCTCTGTGGGAGTGCAGCATTCAGGTTTGGGCCGCTGGGGTCCAACACTTACATTGAATGGTGCTTGTAGATTGTCCATCTCCCAGTCCCTTCCTGGCTCCTGGAACGCGAATGCATCCCCTCATTTAGGTATCTCTGATGAGTTACCCCCTCTGCATGTGCACATGACCCCCTTGAAGTATTTCTGGGAGTTGGCCCCTACATGTTATTTTGTGTTCTTTGCCCCTGTGAGAGGTGAGCGTAGGGTGCTGTCTTTCTCTTCTGTTTGTTGGTTTGTTTATCCTGCTAGGCAGCCTAGATACAAGCCTTTCTGTTTGTTTCTCTATGTTTTGTCATTTCCTGAGCTCATTTGTGTGTGTCGCCACACCATGGGCTATATCATTGCTAGTTTAGTATCTTCTCCTGAAGAGATAATCAATGAACAGGCCAGTGTCAACATGTCCAGAACAATCCCTACCCCGGCCCTTGAGGCCATTGAGGAGACAGAGGAGGAAGATGGCGCAGAGCAGAGCAGCATTGCTTTCGCTCCCACCAGGGCTAAGCCACATGGCCTGCCAGGGATGCCCGCCCGTCCTTCCTGGACTTCTAGTTCCGCCCCCCCAACACACACAATATGCATGGCATGAATTCCACGCTCCTGCTGGGGAACTACCTCCCCCCGCCCCTTGCCTTCAGCACCCCTCCTCCCTCCCTCCGTCTCCCAGTCGCTCCCTCCTATCACCAATTTTCCCCAAGGGACTATGGGATCCGACCTGAGGCATTTCCAGTTGATGTTGGCCCAGATGCATTCCACCAGCTATGGGTCCCTACCCCTTTAACTGACCTGGCACTTATAAGGAAAGCAGCCTACGAAGTGGGACCTGATTCTCCCTATATTTGAGCAAGTTTTACTCTAATGAGCCACACAATTACAGACGCACTATGACTGGTCCACTCTCCTCAAAGCAGTCCTAGAGCCTGCTACCTTTTTAAACTGGCAGTCTGCTTATGATGACCAAGCAGAAGAGCAAGCCCGCCTCAACCTCCAAAATGGCCTTAATATCACCCTGGAGATGCTGACAGAACATGGCAACTTCATCAATCCTGCCTTTCAGGCCAATATCGAACTTCATGCTTACTTTCAACAGGTCTCCGATCTGGCCTCTAGAGCCCCACCTCGTGATCCATCCGCCTACTTCTTTAACCTGGTTCAACAACCAGGAGATTCCTTTACAGACTTCCTCTCCAGAGTTACTGAGCCAGTGGAATGCAGCTTAGATCTGGGCCCCACCCGAGATATCAAGATTAAACAATTAAACTTGGGAAGGACTTAATGCTCCAACCTGCAATGCAGCAATGCAGTAGCAACAGTAAGCAATGATGACATTCACAAATGGGTACTTGCTACCAGAGACCTCTACCCCGGGGCAGGTCATATGGCTGCCTTGAGAGCCTCAAGAGTTGCTTTCGTCTCTGACAGGGTCCGCTCTGACAGCCGCCTACAAAAGGCTGGACCTCCTGATAGAACTTGCTAGGGATGCAACAAGCCCAGCCACCTATACAGGGCCTATCCTAATCCTATACCTAAAACTAAATGCCCCAAATGTGACAGAGGATTCCACTGGGCAAGAGATTGCAGATCCCTAAATACTAACCGAATGGGTAATGCTTTAAACTCTAAACTGAGAGCCCCTCAGCCCCAACTAGTGAGGAGGGAACCTCCCAAGTCCAACATCTACGGGACTTTGCCCGTTTTTCCCCATTCCCGCCACGATGACTGTGTTTCTGGACAGCACCCCAGTAAAGGGGCTGGTGGACACCGGAACTGATGTAACCATCATTACTGGACCTGAGGCTTTAAGATTCTCACATTGGAAATTTAAACCTGGCCCTCCCATTACTGCTGTAGGAGGTCAGCAGCCTACTAGGGCAACGCTATATCCTCTCTTTGGGGCAGAGACATCCTTGAGGACAAGGGAGTTGTGTTAAAGTAACGTTTGATCGCTTAATAAGAGCCCATTGTTGAATTTTCCAATGCTCTTTATTAATCACAAGTCATGTCAAATCTCAGGGAATTCAATACCCGGGCGGCTAGGCAGAGACTTCATCTTTTTCCCAAATCTTCTTCGCCCCTTCTTCCTTAGCCCTTTTTAACTTTTCTCCCTGCCCTCTCTATACTTCCAGGCCTTCATTACAACACCATGATACTAGGCTGGGGGTGATCAGAGTCTTTGCTTGTGATCTGCTCGTGACCTGCTCATGACCTGCTCGTGACCGGTCACCTTCTATCTGTGGAGATCTCAGCAGGGCTGGCACAAGGGTGTGACTAGGTAGGAAGCAAGGCCTGCACATGCTGCAAGGCATCTGGCTTCCCAGCTACAAGGCATCAAAGCCCTTTTACAAACCAAAACAGCACACAGGAGTAAAATATCCCACAAGAGAGTTGTCCTCACGACTGATGACAGGACCTTTTGTGATAACCACCCTGAATTCTAGAGGCCACTGCCCACCCAAGACCAGCTTCTGTCAGGGTACCTGACCCTGTACCCTTGGCCTGGCTGTCTGATACCGATGTCTGGGTGGATCAGTGGCCCGTTGTAGAGCCTAAGCTCACTGCCCTTAAGGAACTGGTTGAGGAACAGTTTAAGTTGGGTCACTTAGAGCCCTCAACAAGCAGACATAATACCCAATTTTCGTTATTAAGAAGAAGTCTGGGAAACACAGGCTGTTACAAGACCTAAGAGCAATTAATGAACAAATGGAAAAAATGGGGACCACTCAAGCTGGGTTACCACACCCTCGTGCTATCCCACCCTTGTATTGTGTTATAGTCATAGACATAAAGGATTTTTTCTTCCAAATTCCCTTGGCTGAATGAGATAAATGCCGCTTTGCCTTTACAGTCTGGGAACCCAATATGCCAAAACCTGCAAAGAGATATCAATGGACTGTCCTTCCTCAAGGGATGAAAAACAGTCCCACTATTTACCAACTTTATGTTGCAGAGGCAATGCAAGGAATACCCAAAGATGTCCTAATTGTCCGTTATATGAATGATATTATGCTAGCCCATCCTAATTCATCTTACTTAAGGAAGGTCGCCACTCAGTTGCTAGACAATATGGGGAAACTTAAGCTATGAGTTGCCCCAGAAAAGAGTCAAATTGTCTCCCCTTATGCCTTCCTGGGATTCTCCATTGCTGAAAAAATCAGGCCATTAACATTCAGCATCCCAGAAGAGGAGTTTTACTCCCTCATGGTGTTACAACAGTTATATGGCACCATTAATTGGCTAAAACCCTTTTTACCTATACCAGATCAGGAAATGAGACACCTTTTCTCCCTCTTGGAGAGTCCAGACATTCCTTCTTCAAAAGTTAGGCTCACACAGGAGGCCAAGGACCTCCTGTGCAGGATCATTACATGTCTATCCACCTCAAACTTCGGCAGACATGACCGTAAGAGACTCTTATTAGCAATAATCATGTGGACCCATGGAGGTGTCCTGGGGGCCTTATGGCAGGATGGTCCCCCGTTATGGCTTCCCCAAGTCCACTCTGACCTCCATAAAGTAACCTCTAAATTTGAGATTGCTTTCAAACTTGCTCTCAAATCTAGATCCTTAGCAAGGCGGACCTATAATAGGGAACCTGATAAGATAATATGACCATTTTCCTTAAAATATTCCCAATCCTTTTGGGCAGACTCATTAAGCTTTCAGGAGATGATGACAGGTTTCACCAGCACCATTGATAATCCCCCATTGCCTGATAAGCTCTAGGCAGCGCTTCCCCATCTCCCTGTTGAGATCAGGCCCTATAGTCTCCCCAACTCTAGTCCAATCCCAAAAGCAACATTAGCCTTTTCAGATGCAAATAAACAAAGGTACGGTGGGGGGGGGGGTTACTACAAAGGCCAGGGAAAAAAGGACATCACTTATGTCCTCCCAAACCCAGGCTCAGTGCAATTAGGTGAATTATTGGGCCTCTTAAAAATCTTTAAGCAATGACAGTCTGAACCCATTAACATCTTTTCAGACAGTCAACATGTAGTACAAGCAGTCAGGACTCTGGCCTTCTCTCACACAAAGGATACTAGCCACCCCATACATGTGCTCATGAAGTCGTTGCAAAAGGCCCTTGAGAACAGGGCATTTCTTTGGTTTATCTCCCATATCAGATCCCATACTAAGCTGCCAGGAATCCTGGCCAGGGGAAATGACAGAGCTGATGCCATGATCATGACTGTGGATCTTAAGCCTCTAGAGCAGGCACGAGCCCTACACCAACAGTTTCACCTCTCTCCACAAAACTTACATGAACTCCTGCCTGAGTTATCTATTACCCAGTGCAAGCAACTTACCAGATCCTGTGCCACATGTGCACCTCCTGCCCCACGGGGGCCCCTTAGTAGGAGTGGTGTCAACCCTAGAGGCTTGCTTCCTAACACCATCTGGCAAATGGATGTGACACATCATCCTCCCTTTGGCAACCTTAGATATATCCACGTGATAGTAGATATCTGCTCCTCCTTTGTGTATGATGTGGCGATGGCAGGAGAAAAGGCCTCCCATGCTATTAAAGCAATTAAATCAGCTTTGCTTGTCATGGGCATTCCATGGGCCCTAAAGACAGACAATGGCCCAGCATATACCTCCCAACAGTTCAATGAATTTACTGCCTCATGGAAAATTGACCATACTTTTGAGATCCCATATAATCTTCAAGGCCAAGCAATAGTCGAAAGATCCGATCAGACCTTGGAGGAATTGCTGGCATGGGTCACTTCTCCAGAATCCAAACGAGACACATACTTAGTCCTAGTGAAGGCTATGTTCCACATAAACTTCCTTGCTTTTGACAATCATGGGCTAAGTTCCAGCTTACAAGCACTGGGTTTATTTGCCCAGGAACACCCCGCTGCCACTTGTAAGATGGAGAGATCCCTTGACAGCCCAAAGGCAGCCACCCACCCCCCTATTAAATCAAGGGCGAGGCTATGGCTGCATTTTTCCACAAGGTGCCACCACACTGATATGGATACCCTCAAGGGATGCCCAACCCACCACGGACCAGGCAGCACTGGAATCAAAGGAAGAAGCGACACAAGATGGGTAATGTATGTCATCTACACCTTGCTTCTAATATGCCCTATCTGGGTGGAGAATCTATGGATCCTTAATCTGCTACCCTCTGTTTCTTCCCTATAGCTATTGATTATCCTGCATACCCAGCTTTACCACAAATGTCTCTACCACTAGTCCCTGTATACGCTTTCATGGCACCATCACCAACGGGACTGTGCTGGGTATGAAACTTCTTGCCTCCCGTATGCTTCCAATGCTATGCATACCCTCAACTGCCCTCAGGAGACATGTGCTTTAGCATCTTGTTAGCAGGGATATTCGGCAACAGCCATCTTAATGAGAGAGCCAACAGCCATTGGATCCCCATTGTCAATGCTACCCATCTCCATGCAATTACTAAACATTTTTGCTTAAGTGTCTTGTACAGCACATCACCCAGAAGCGCTCCATCGACAAGGCTGCCCAGCAGGTGCTCGAGTCTCTGAAACAGCCAGACCACATCCACCCAGAGAGGCGATTCAGGCCTGACTCATGAAAATCTGTGAAGCCTCTGTTTAATATACTACACACCTTATGCACTGTCCAGGGATGCCACCCTTTGAGGACTGGTAGCCAGAGACAGATAAGAGTTCTCCAGGGCTGAGTCAACCCAAGACAGGGCATGAATATAAGATATTCATGTGCCAATGACAGGTCATACTCATGCCTAGTGGGGGTCACCTAAGACAGGCACAGTCCATTATACTGGGGGCCCCTGAGGTGGGGTCAACAAGATCACAGCATAAAAACTCTGGTTCTCACTGAGCTGCAGAAAAAGTAAAATAAAACAAAAGGGTGAATATGTAGTAGAAAACTATACAAGGGCTGAGACCACATGGACATACCCAGAGACAGACCCACCCGGACATGCCCAGGGAGCAGCAGAAGCTGCAGTCTGGCAGCCAATGGGATGCTCAGGATCAGAGCATAAAAACTCTGGTTCTCACTGAGCTGCAGAAAAAGTAAAATAAAACAAAAGGGTGAATATGTAGTAGAAAACTATACAAGGCCAGAGACCTACAAGGACATGCCCAGAGACAGACCCACCCAGACATGCCCAGGGAGCAGCCCCAGCTGCAGTCTGGCAGCCAATGGGATGCTGGTCTGGGTGGAGGGTATAAAGAGGCTTTCCCTTCCATGCCAACTCTACCCCCTGCCTGAAGGGTCCCGTGGATGGTTACAAGCAGCAGATGATCTTCTAATAATAATTGGAATGAGTTCTCTGCTTTGAAAAGCATATATATATATATATAAAGAGGGGGTGGGGAGGGAGAAGGAGAGGGAGAGGGAGAGAGAGGGGGAGTCATTGAGGATAACAATGCCACTTCAAGTTCTTATGAGAAAGAGGGATTTTAGCCTACAATATTTTTAAACACACACACACATACACACACACACACACACACATATACATACATACATACATAAAAGGCCAATTTCAATTTTAAAGTAATCTTATCTCACTACAGTCAGTTGAAGTTTTTTTTACATTCTTCTTTGTAGTTTTCTCTCACATCATAATAATGCCTTTCATTATGCCTGAGGGAAATATTTAAGCTCTTTAAGAGCAAAACACTGGAATTATTGTTTGGTTTTATAATTTCCGTACTTGTCAGATGATTGCCTCATGTATAAAATACAATGTACTGATATCTGTTATGGAACTACAGAATGTGCTGCATAGACTGACAAGCAATTCTGTTCATATCTTATGTTGTATTAATTGCAATTTATAAGGGATATATGATAGGTTAAAATGTTGTTTTGCTGTCCTAAATACGTGCAATATTCAAGCAGCAGTAAGTTACTAGAGAAAACAAACACTCTCATACAAACTTTCTCATTACTCCATGGAGTTTATAATTTCCTTTCCAGCTCATTTGATTTCAAAAGAGTACAATTTTCTTTTGATACTGTACATTCGCTCTCCTTGCCCTGTTCAGTCACACTCTTTAGTCAGGTCCCCTTAACTTCATTCTCCTGTTGCTTTCAAATAATGAGAGTCCTAATTTATGTCAAAATATGCCATTTATTCCTAGAAAATATAATACTAGGCTCATTTGGGATTATCTGGGATAACAAGCCTATTGCCAAAATGGGAACTAGAGGACTTCTAATTATTTTGTAAACTCAATGAAAAGAAAACAAAGCTCTCCTTGAAATCAGAAATATAGTTTTATATAAAATAAATGTTGTAGGCTTTCACGATTTCATTAGAAAATAAATGACAAAGTGGGAGCAATAAAAGAACTATTTACTTTATTTATTGTGTCTATATTTGGGTTTAATTTCTTGAAGAACTCAGATGCATCCCATTTCCAAATTAAATGTAGTTTATATATTTCAGTGCCTTCCATGAAGACTACTCTAAGTTTCCTAAATATCTAAACCCCTAGAGCTTTCCTCCAGTGGCAGAAGAAAATAAGGCAACAGACTCAACACACACATCTAATTTAACTTCCTCTGAGGCTTTGGTAGAATCTGCAAGGACAGGGAGAACAGTAAAAAAAAAAAAAAACAAACAAACAAAAAAAAAAAACAAAACAAAAAGTAATGCTTTTCAAGTTGGATAGTGAATGAACCAGTGGTAACTGACGTAGCCAAATGTCAAACAGACCTTGGGAAAGCTATAATCCATAAGATTTACAATATAGAACTGTTAAAGGTTCAAGAACTCTTTCCAAGAAAGCTGTAGAGTACAGTATAAAAGGGAAAAGATTCACTGGGGAGTAGAATAAATGTACCTCAAGTCCATTTAGTCAGTAGGCTTCTTCAACTCTGTATGTGTGCAGAGGGTATTACATCTCTTCAACTCCACAGACACCAGTGACGTTACTGTGGATAAGAACAGATAAGTTGTCTCTAAAACAATAAATACCAGGCACAGTTGAGATGTTATTTAACTATGGAACACGTGATACTGAAAGCTAATGCTGAGAATCTGTCTTCTTCAATTCCCACTTAGTTTTGCTCAAAGTCTCTACAAGATACTCAGATCTTTAGCATTCAAACACGAATTTAAAATACATGTCAATCTGTATGTGCATTGGTAGCTCCAGATAATCAAAAATTCTTGGGGAATTTTTATAAATGGAACTAAGCAGTATGTAAATAAAAAATCCACAGGCTATACCTATGTTTTGGTTACTTATGTGATAAGACCATATTATATTTTATTCTGTTATTATTTACGTTTAGATAAGTCACCTGTTATGAAATAGTTATCTTCATAACAAAGGTACTTACAATTATAATAGTGCACACTGAACTAATACTACTATTTAAATGTGCAAAAATAACATTAATAATCATAATTATTAGGTATATTATTCATATACATTAGATCACAGATCAGGAAAGAGACAAAAGAAGTTTTGCCTTATTTTTCTCATTTTCTAAGGACAATCTGTGTTGGTTTGTCAAGGTCAGCTCTGTCTACCAAAGTTACCTCAATATTGTTCAAGTAGAGAATAATCAGCACCCAAGCAGCTTGACTTCTAACTTGAATTATGGGCTTTATCAACATCCCTGACCATGAGCAAAACAGAGAAATAGAGAAATCAAAATGCTAACTAAAAAGTGAGCATCAATCTCTCCCCAAAACAAGAAGTATGGAAAGATTAACACATTGTGTATTTCTAAGAAGATCCTAAGTATCACTAAGAAATTTTTGTTGATATATGTAAAAAAAAAACCAAACACCATGACAGTAATAGAAGCATGCAGTGATTTCTTATACATTTTATGTCATAAAATATTCTAAAACTATTCCATTGTTAAAACAGAAAACAATCCTGTGTTAGAAAGTGTTTACAAATTTACATAATGTAGCCTTATGTACATGGAATAGAGTAATTCACAAACCCATATTGAGTGACTTGCCTGATAAGATCACATTCATCTTAGCAAACTGTACAGTTCAGCTTTGGACTCCATTGAGGATAAAAGTTTATTGTTATCTTTTCCTAGACCATCTTAAAAAGATACATAAATGTGATGTTTAATTTTATGTGTCATTTTGATGCTACAAATATTCCCAATGAACATACAAAGGAAATCTCTCATCAACATGACAGAAAATATAATTCAATCGTAAAAGTAAATGAATTAACCATGAGCGTAAGTATTTATTCCAGGGATGCAAGTCTGCTTTAGTATTTGAAATTAAGTCACACAGTTTAAAGGACAAATTACTGAGTGCTATTGATTTAGAAATGTATTTAATGTCCATAATTATAAACATTTTCAAAATACTAGGGTTGCAGAGTGATAATTTCATCTCAAAAAAAGAATAACTCTACAACTATATGCTTAATGGGGGAAGATACAGTGCTTTCCCCCACATTGTGGGGAATCAAACAAAACAACTATTCTCACTCTTAACACTCTTTTTCTGCACAGCACTGGAAGTTCTAGTCCAGGGATTTATCACACACAAAAATTGTACAATATAAGAAACACATACAAGGAAAGGAAACTATACAAAACCCAGAAAGAAACAAATAAAACATTTTCACATATCATGATTATGTGGGGATGAAATGAATGAATACCACCTGACCACAGGATACAAGATAGAGATATAAAGTCAGGTTTCCTGCTTACATTGAACACATCAATATTGATATAAAATATAAAGATATGGCATCTTTTACAGTCATTAAAAATAGAATGAACCTGTTGGTTCTACTTTTAATGACTGTGTGTGTGTGCGTGTGTGTGTGTGTGTGTGTGTGTGTGTGCGTATACACATATATTCTCCTAGAAAAAAATTAGATGTCTCATTTTAATTGAGAAACAAATTTAACCATTTAAAATAATTTCTTAAAATAAATACTTAGTTCAACATAAAAAATAAATGGAAAATTATAAATGAAAGAAAATAAAGGAACTGAAAGCTAGGTATGGTGGCTCATGCCAATAATGCTAGCACTAAGGAGGCTGAGGCAGTAGAACTGCCATGATTTTGATGTCAGCTTAGGCAACACAATGAGCTCAAATCCAGCTACAGCGTGAGGCTCTGTCTCAAATAAATGCCAAAAATAAATTAATTAATTAAGGGAATCAATACAGCTAATATAAATTCTATGCAATATTTTTAAATAATTCTTTAGAGCAAAATCCATAATCTTAATGGTTATTTTTTAAAAGCTGAAAATAAAATGAAACTCCAGAACATTTAAAAATGATACACTAAACCAAAGGAACCACTAGTGGAGAAGGGGAGAGATTGCAGCACTATCAGATTATGAATCAGTATGACATATAAATTAGAAGGAAAGACCTGGGGGTGTTGGCACACAACTTTAATCCCAGCCCTCTGGTGGCAGAGGCTGGCAAATCTCTGTATTCGAGGCTGACCTACAGAGTGAGTTCCAGAACAGCCAGAGTTCCAGAGAAACCCTGTCTAATTCAAGGGAGCTGGGATCTGTTTTCTGGGATCTTTTCCATCACATATAGCAGTATGGACTTCGACGTTGATTCATGATCTGATAATGTTGACATTCAGTTTTCATTTGAATCTGCAGCATAATTAGCTCAGGAATTGTTTCCTTTACTAAACAGCTTAAACTTTTGTCCTACTCGAGTTTCATTTCTGTTGCTTTGAGAAACACCCAGACCAAAAACATCATAGGGGAGTAACGGGTGTATTTGACTCACAGTTTCAGCTTACCATCCATTCTTATGGGAAGTCAGAATGGAAACTTAAGGTTATTCACATCTGCCGTCAAGAACATAAAAAAAATTAAATTAACATACTCCATTGCTTGTTATGCATAGCTGGCGTTCTTCAACCTTACAGAGTTCAGAGCCCAGCCTAGGGAAGAGTGTTACACACCTTCGAAATGGTCTCAGTTGTTTTAGCATAAGACAATATGTAAATAAGCATGTGTGGTTATTCTCCAACAAAGTTTTATTTCAAAAACAAGGTAATGATGTTCTATATTTAATTACCATGAGCAGAGAGCTGACCTGACCTGTGAGGTTGTACTGCTATTGTGATAATTTTACTAAAGAAAAAGAGGGAGCCTACGAATTATTTCACAGGAAAAATCAGGAAAGTAAAGAGTAGCTTAAAAAGAGGCACACAAACGAAAAGTACTGTTTTTAATTACCAAGGAAGAAGAATTCAAGCAAGAATATAAACTACTTTAATATAATAAAAGAGACCTTACTGTATGGCATTACTTTAAACCGCTTTCATAATAGAAACTTTGAAAATTCACTCTGATTATTTTTCTATAATATACAACAGCAGCTTTCACATATTAAACTACATAAACAACAAAGGACAGTCAGAAAAATTTAACCAGGGACACGGAAAATTATTAACCTTACATAAAGCTTACTTGATAATTATATTTGATAATTACAGTACAACATGCTTAAAGAAAAAAAAAATGCCTTGAGTAAGGGTCTCAATCTGTAGCTCTCGCTGGCCTCTAATTCCAGAAATCGTCCTTCCTCTCCCTCTCAAACAGTGGAATTAAGCATGTGTGCATTCATGCCCTGAAAGAATTCTTGTTAGTGGATTATTGTAAAGGAGAGTGAAAGATATAACAACCTGTCCAATCCTAAAAGAAACAAACAAAAACCCAACTCATTTCATTGTGATATTAAAACACATTGCTGATCACAGAGGCAAATGACTTCTTTCAAAAATTGTTTTGTTTTGTTTTGTTTTTGTCATGCCATTGCATAGTGATTGTTCAGAACATATTATCAAACTAATATATGAACTATCTTGGAAATAAATATTGTCACGAAAGGATTTTTATGCCTTTCACTAATGTCCCGGTGTTTACTATATGTTTATTTTTATGATGATTTGAAAGGTTAAAAAGTAAAATATCATCATGGTAGTTTCTCAGTTTCCTGGAAGCTAAGTTCTATGACTCCCACTGAATGCTAGAAATTACAGATAATACCCATACCCAAATATACTATGTTTTATCTGTATATTCAAAAATATGATAAAAGTTAATTTATAAATTAGGCACAATAACATTTTATTAATAATATCACATGTTAAAATACAACTATTATACTATACGGTGACAAGTTATGTCAAGATGATCTCTTCTTCTTAAAAAAAAATGTATGGCCTCCCTTCCTTCTTATTTGACAATTACAGTGCCTACATGATTCAATGAAGTGAGGTGAATGACACAGCTATCTTTGTCATTGCTGTGACTCAATACTTGACAAGATGCAACTTAAGGGAGGAAAAGTTTATTGTGTTCCACAGATTGAAGGTAAAGTCAATTTTAGACAGGACAGCATGGGGGTTATGGGCACTTCTAGCTTTGGCAATGCTAGCTTGCCCAATTCTAGGCAGATCAAGAAGCAAGGACCATATAAGAAGCAGCCTGGATTAGAAACTTTAAGGCCTGCTTTTCCAGTGAACCAATTCAGCCACCAAAGCCTAACCTCCTAAAAGTTGTACATCTACACAAACCAGCACTACTATCAAGAGACCATGTGTTCAAACATAAGACTACTAAGACAGTGTTAAGCTGACGTTGAAAATAGATCACCTGACGCCTGCCAGAGAAACAGGTAGGCTGCCAGCAGATTTTCTCTTCACCTTCTGTTTCTCCAGATCATCCCCAATCATCCAACCACATCTCCAGTCCTGCTGCCACAGAACAACTGTGATAGTCGTCCTTGTCCCCTTGTTCCCATCTTCTGTGGATCCCACAGATCTTCCCCTTCTAACCTTCCTCTGCCACTTATTGTTTTGTCCCAGTTCCCAAACCAAGCAGGAGCCCCTTTCTTACCCAAAGACAACTACTGCCAGAACAAAGAGTAGACTGAAGGCAGATCCACATTTCTCCCTCTGCTCCTCCAGATCCAATCCAACCCCACTCTCACACCTAGCTCTGTACGAAACACCTGCTTCAGCGCCTTTCTTCACCCTCTACCCGTATCTTCTGTGAGTCCCACAAACCTTCCACTCCTAACTTAACTTCCCTCTCCCCACTTGTTATTTTATCCCAGCCCCCAACTCAAGCAGGCACACATGATAACCCCCAGAACATGCCTGTCAAGAAAGTAGGTAGGCTGTCTATAGATAATCCACTCTCCTCCTGTTTTTCTTGATTCCCTCCCTGATCTCATCTCCAGCACTATAGCAGACCCTCCTGAGTGACCTCTCTTCAGTATCTCCTCCCATTCCAAGGAGATGAAAGAAGTAGATCCTGGTTGAACACTATGTTCTCATCATTCCTGTGAACCCTTTCAGATACCTAGCCTATGCCCATTTCTACGTGCCAGCTCCAAACACCCAGAAGCATATTTTACTGAAAACCCTAGAGGCCACAAATACAAGTCCAAAGAAAAATTTTTACCAGGAAACACACAGGATTCACACACTCTGATAATTCAGAGAAAACCGAAACTAAGGAACAAAACACCCACCCAAAAAAGACAAATGCAGAAATCAGCACCTAGACATATGATCATCCCAATCCCAATTGCCTAGATGGCAGAGTACAAACACGGTAACATTCAGGACAACATCTTTACACTAGAGCCAAACTCTCCTACCACAGCAGGCATGGAATATTCCAACAGAGATGGAACACAAGAAAAAGGCCATAAAACCAACTTTATGAAGGTGATAGAGGTCTCTAAAGAGGAAATTAATAAATCCCTTAAAGGAATCTAGAAAAAAAAAAAACAAACAAACAAGCAAAGAGTAGAAGGAAATGAGTTAGTCTGGTAAATACCTTAAAATTGAAATAGAATCAAGAAAGAAAATCCAAACTGAGGGAATTTAGAAAGTGAAAAATTTATGAATTTCAACAGGAACTACAGAGACAAGTTCAATCAACAGACTACAATCAACAGATGGAAAAAGGAATCTCAGGCATTGAAGATATGATAGAAAAATGGATACACTGGTCAAAGAAGATGTTAAATCTAAAAATATTCAGAACTAAAACTTCCAGGACACCTTGAACACAATGAAAAGACCAAATTTCAGAATAGTAGGGATAGAGGAAGGAGCCAGATCAAAGGCCCAGAAAATATTTTTAACAAAATCATAGAAGAAACCTTCCCAAACCTAAAGAAAGAGATGCCTAGAAATGTACAGGAAGCATACAGAACACCAGATAGATTGGATCAGAAAAGAAAGTCCCCCTCCATGCATAATAATCAAAACACTAAAAGTACAGAACAAAGAAGGAATACTAAAAGCTGCAAGAGAAAAAGACAAAGTAACATATAAAGGCAGACCTATTATAATTACACTTGATTTCTCAGTGGGGAATCTAAAAGACAGAAGGGTCTGAGTAGATCTGTTAAAGACTCTAAGAGATCATAGATGCCAGATCAGACTAGCATAGCTAGCAAAACTTTCAATCACCACTGATAGAGAAAATAAGATACTTCACGATAAAGCCAAATATAAACAATATCTATCTACAATTCCAATCCTGTAGAACATTCTAGAAGGGAAACTCTAACCTAAGAAGGTTAACCACACACATGAATATACAGGAAATAAATAATCTCATGGCAGAAAATTTTGTTTTTTTCTTTGTTGAAGGGAAACACACATACATATGCACATATTTCCACACACACTCTCACACACACCACCATCAACAACAACAAAATAAGAGGAGTCAACAATATTGGTCACTGATATCTCTCAATATCAATGGCCTCAATTCCACAATAAAAAGACACAGACTAACAGATTGGATTAGAAAACAAGATCCATCTTTCTGCTGCATCCAAAAACACACCTCAACATCAAGGATAGACATTACCTCAGGGTATAGGATTGGAAAAAGATAGTCTAAGTAAATGGACCTAAGAAGCAAGCAAGCTGAGATAACCATTTTAGCATCCAAAACAAAGTAGATTTTAAACCAAAACTAATTAAAAAAAAAGATTGAGAAGGATACTACTTACTCATAAAGGAAAAATCCACCAAGATAACATTTCAGTTATTAGCATCTTTCCCCAAAAACCAGGGCACTGACATTTGTAAAAGAGACACTACTACAGCTACAATTGCATATTGACCCTCACACACTGATAGTGAAAGATTTCAGTATCCTACCCTTACCAATGGGCAGGTCATCCAGACAAAAACTAAACAGAAAAAATACTGGCATTAAGAGTGTTATAAATTAAATGGACTTAACAGATATTTACAAAACATTTCAACCAAAGACAAAAGAATATATCTTCTTCTCTGCACCTCACGGTACTTTCTTGAAAACT
The DNA here is from genome assembly GCA_026225945.1 of Cricetomys ansorgei. Classification (NCBI taxonomy): domain Eukaryota; kingdom Metazoa; phylum Chordata; class Mammalia; order Rodentia; family Nesomyidae; genus Cricetomys; species Cricetomys ansorgei. The sequence goes on along the minus strand of JAMJFZ010002759.1, from coordinate 4,390,715 downwards.
GACCACATACTCAGACACAAAGCAAGTCCTTAGGAAACTGAAATATCTCCTGCATCATTCAGGCCACCACATTTTAAAGCAGACTATCAACAACAACAGAAACTTCATAAATCTTTCAAACTCATGGAAACAGAACAGCTCTCTACTGAATAAAAAATGGATCAAGACAGAAATAAAGAAATTAAAGACTTTCTAGAATTCAATGAAAATTAATCCACACACTCAAACTTATGGGACACAATGAGAACAGTTATAAGACACAAGTTCATAGCACTAAGTGTATACATGACAGAACTGGAGAGATCTTATACTAGCAACTTAACCACGTGCATAAAAGCTCTAGAACAAAGAGAAGAAAGTGCACCCAGGAGGAGTGGATGGCAAGAAATAAACTTGGGGTTAAAATCAGTAATATAAAAACAAAGAGAACAATACAAAGAATCAATGAAACAAAGAGTTGGTTCTTTGAGAAAATCAACAATATAAACAAACTCACATCCAATCTAACCAAAATACAGAAAGAAAATATGCAAATTAACAAAATCAGAAATGAAAAGAGGAACATAACAACAGACTACAAGGAAATCAGGAGAATCATAAGGATTATATTTTCCAAAAAATTTATACTCCACAAAATTGGAAAATCTAAAAGAAATGAATATTTTTCGAAAGATACCACTTACCAAAGTTAAATAAAGACAAGACAAAGAAACAAATTTAAATCCCCAGTGAAATAGAAGCAATTATTAAAAGTCTCCCAACCAAAAGAAGTGCAGGGCCAAATGGCATCAGTGCTTAATTCTGCCAGACTTTCAAAGAAGTTAAAATCAATAGTCTTCAAACTACTCCACATATAGAAACTCAAGGAAAACTGTCCAATATATTCTAGCATGCCACAGTTACCCTAATACCCAAACTGCAAAAGGACCTACAAAGATAGATGATTTACAGACCGGTTTTTCTTATGAACATAGATGCAAATATATTCAAGAAAATATTTGCAAACCAAATCCAAGAACACATCAAAAAGATCATCTACCATGATCTAGTCGGCTTTATGTCAGAGATTCAGCGGTAGTTCAGTATGTAAAAACCAATAAATGTAATTCAACATATAAACAAAGTTAAAGAAAAAAATAAAACATGATTATCTCATCAGATGCACAATAGGTCTTTGACAAAATCCAACACCCCTTCGTGATAACAGTCCTGGAGAGAATAGGGATACAAGGTACATAGCTAAACATAATAAAGGCAGTTCACAGCAAGCCTATAAATAACATCAAATTAAATGAAGAAAAACACAAAGCAATTCCACTAAAGTCAGGATCAAGACAGGATTTTAGACTCTCTCCATGTCTAATTAGTATAGTACTTGAAGACTTAGCTAGGGCAATAAGGCAACTGAAAGAGATGAATATTAATAAGAAGGGAAGAAATCAAAATATCTTTATCTGCAGATGATATGACAATATATATGTGACCCCCAAAATTCCACCAGGGAACTCCTCACAGCTGATAAACACTTTCAGCAAAGTAACTGGATATAATATTAACAAAAAGGAAAATAGCCCTCCTATATGTAAACAACAAAGATACTGAACAGAAATCAGGGAAAAAGTACCTTTCACAATAGCCTCCGATAACAAAAAGTATCTTAAGGTAACTCTATCCAAACAAGCAAAAGATTTATATGAAAAAATCTTCAATATCAGGTGGGGGGTGGAGAAAGAGAGTACCAAGAGAAAGGCTTGGAATTGGAGAACCTCTGGAGTGTGATGCGGAAACCTAGTGCAGTGGAAACTCCCTGGAATCTACAAGAGCGACCCTAACAAGGACTCCTAGTAATTGGGGATATGGAGCCTAAACCGGCCATCTTCTATAACCAGGCAAGGCTTCCAATAGTGGGACTGAGACACCGGCCCAGCCAGAAAACCTTCCACCTACAATTTGCCCTGGCTTCAAGATGTGCTGGGAAAATGTCAATGCATAGCTAGTGGGAGTGACCAATCAATGACTTGAGGCCCACACCATGAAAAATAACCCATGCCAGTCATGCCAGGGTTGCCAGGAACCAAAGGCTGGATAGCCCATAGATCTAGAGTAGAACCAAACACAACTGGCAAAATAAAACAAAACAAACAAATAAACAAACAAAAACAATGAAATGATTCCTAATGATATTCTGCTATACTCATAGATGGGTGTCTAGTCTAGTTGTCACCAGAGAGTGTCCCTCCTGCAGCTATTAAGAGAAGATACAGAGACCCACCGCCAAACATTAGGCAAAGAGATAACTCAAACTGGAGACCTCCATCGAGTTTATCCTCTAAGACTTTAGGGAACCCCAAGGAAGAGGGGAAAATGCATTATAGGAACCAGAGGGGTCAATGATACCAGGAGAACATGGCCCACAGAAAAACTAAGCAGCGCTCATAGGTGTTAAAGTATTATAATTAACATTATCGTCTGGCATCAATAAAGAGCCATGACAACTGAGTTGGAAAACCTGGACAGCTAAGGCATAGGGTCTCACGTCACATGTTGACTTACAAGCCTCATCTTCCCATCCTCTGATCTCTTCTTCTGGTGCTGACCCTATGGCACATGACCTCCAGGTATTTTATCGAAAGGAAGTACCACCCACCATTACACAAAGCCTTAATGAATAATGAATAGAACCTGCACAGTGTACCATCCCTCAACTCCAGCTGGCTGACATGATGCCCTTTTACCAGCCAGTCAAGTCCCCACACAATGTATTCCTTATCTGGTGTTTAGGTTGAGGGAGGGCCCTGTAAAGTCCCTCCATTAGCATTAATACAGTAACATAATGGGCAGTCAACATTAGAACAATTCTTCCAATGAATAAACAATCGCTGGCGCTCCAAACTAGCATGCTTTCTGCATTCCAGAGTGCACTTCTAAGAAGCTGTTTCCAATAGCTAAGAAGGGTGACATTCTGTCAGTGGTTCAGGCCCCTGGATAAACAGCTTAGTATTTGAGAATAAGTTCAAATATACCCCAACACATAGGCACTTGTAGAAACTGAAGCAGGAATCAAGGACACTACACGGGTCTGTGCTAGGTTCTCTGCATATATGTTTTGTTGTTAGCAAGGTGTTTTTGTGGGACTCCTAACAATGGGAGTAGAGGTATCTCAGACTCTTTGCTTGCTCTTGGGATTTTTTTCGTCTGACTGGATTCTCTTGTCCAGCCTTGATATGAGGGTTTGTAACTAGTCTTATTATTGTGCTGTGCTTGATTGATATCTCTGGGAAGCCTGCCCTTTTCTGAAGGGAAATGGAGGGAGAGTGGATATGAAGGAGAGGGGAGGTGGGTGTAGGACACTAAAAAGAGAGGAAGAAGGGGAAACTGTGATTGTGATGTATTGATGAGAGAAAATAAATAAATTTAAAAACATTTACTGAAGCAAAGAAAGAACCTATAAATAAACGATGCTAAGAGGGAACCAAATTATGTACAGCAGAAAAAGAAGATTTTCAAGATTTTGAAGAAAAAATTGAAGAAGATATCAGAAGATGCAAAGATCTCCCATGTTCATGGATTGATAAGATTAACATAGTAAAAATGGCCATCTTATCAAAAGCAATCTACAGATTCAATGCTATCTCCATGAGAATGCTGCACAATTCTTTAAAAGACTCAAAAGAGCAATTCTCAACTGCATATGGAAAAATAAACAAACAAAAGCAAAAAACAAACACACAGGATAGCTAAAAGAATCCTGAACAATATAACAACTGCTGGAGTTCTCACCGTTCCCATTTTCAACTTGTACTACTGAGCTAAACTAATAAAACCACATGATATTGGCATAAAAACAGACATGTTGATCAATGGAATCAAATTATAGACCCAGACATAAGTACACATAAATATGGACACCTGGCTTTTGATAAAGAAGCCAGAAAGATATAATGGAAAAGACAGCATCCTCAACAAATGTTGACGGTCAGTCTGCATGGCTGCCTGTCAAAGAATGCAAATGGGTCCATTCTTATCATCCTGCTCAAAACTCAAGTCGAAATAGAACAAAGACTTCAACATAAAACAAAACACACTGAACCTGATAGAAGTGAAAGTGGGGAATAGCCTTGAATGCACTGGCACAGGAGACAACTTCTTGAAGAGAACACTGATAGCTCAAGCACTAAGACCATCAATTAACAAATGGGACCTCATGAAACCGAAAAGGTACTGTAAGGCAAAGGACACTGTCATTTGGACAAAGCATTGGCCTACAGAATGAGAAAGGACTTTTCCAACTCCACATCTGATAAAGGACTAATACCCAAAATATGTAGACCTCAAGAAAGTAGATATCAAAAAACCAAATAATCCAATTAACGTGTAAGATATATCTAAACAGAGAATTTTCAATAGAGGAAATGCAAGTGACTGAGAAACACTTAAATAAATGTTCAATATCCTCAGCCATCAGGGAAATGAAATTAAAATCTTTGAGATTTTATCTCATAACTTTCAGAAAGGCTAAGATCAGTAACACAACCGACAGCTCATGCTGGTGAGGAGATGGAATAAGGTTAACACTTCCTACATTGCTGGTGGGAGTGTGAACATGTACAGCAACTATGGAAATCAATATGATAGTTCATTCGACAGTTGGAAATTGACCTACCTCAAGATCCAGCTTTTGGTATCACTTTTGGTAATACAACCAAAGGATGTTTGTTTTATTGGATCACAAATCCACTTGCTCAACCACGTTCAACACTACTCTATACAAAATTGCCAGAAACTGGTGACAAGCTAGACACTCCTCAACAGAAGAATGGTTAAAGAAAATGTGGTACATTTACTCAATGGAGTATTACTCTGCCATTAGAAAAAAAAAAAGCAAAAATGAAATTTCAAGCAAATCAGTGGAACTAGAAAAAGTCATCCTGAGTGAGGTAACCCAGGCCCAGAAAGATATAGCATGTATTCACCTCTATCTGGATATTAGCTGCTATATAAATGAAAACCAACCTATACTCCATAGACCCAGAAATGCTAGGTATAGAGGAAGGGATTAGGAGAGATAGATACATTTCATTAGGAAAGGGAAATAGAATAGATAGTTAAGGATGGAAGCAGAGTTTGGAATTGGAGAATCAAGTAGTGAGGGAGATTGAAGAGGATGATGATGGAGGGAATATGGGAAAAACTAAAATTAAAGTACATTTGCGATGTAGTATAGAAACTTATTGCAGTGGAAACTCACTAAACTATACAAAGTTGATCTTAATGAAGTCTTCTAATAAGTGGGGAGACTGAGTCCCAACTGGCCATCTCTTGTTACCAAACACAGCTTACTGTACTGGGACTGGGTTGTATCCAATTGAGTTGTTGGACAAGGGGATCCCATGGAAACACCCCCCCCAAAAAAAAACCCAAGATGTTACTGCTAAGACAATGGGTTGCTCTTTGCAAACCAACGGTGGTTCCCCATTGCCAAAGACAACATTCACACAACTTACTGACATGGAGAAGTCAAGCTAGTGCCTCTATGTAGCCTTTTTCCCTATGTTCTAGTCTATTTGGTGCATGAAGGTACTCTGCAGCCTATCAAAAGAGAACATAAACTCAACACAGACACAAAACCTTTGACCTACAGTATTTTCTGTCTACAGGGTATTCTAGGGCAATGGTGACACATAACTTGTAGAAATTGCCAATCAATGCCTGATTTGACTTAAGGGCCTGTCTAAGAGACAGAAACCAAACTCATCTCTGCTTGGTAGAAACAAGTACCAGAGACTAGATTGCCCAGAGTCCTAGGGTAAAATCTAACACTCTTGATCTAAAAAGAGAGCAAAGTATCAATAAAATGATAATTCTGTTATACTCCTAGATCAGTGCTCTATTCATTCACCATGAGAAATATTCCTTCCTGCAGCAGACAGGATCAGATGCAGAGACCAGTGGCCAGAGATTACACACAGAGAATCCTTGGAGCATGCAGATTTAAATGGGATGTCTCCAACAAATCAGTCCCTTCAGAGCTGAGGGAAACCCACAGAAGAGACGGTATAAAGACTGTAAGAGTCAGAGGGGATAGAGGACACCAGGAGAACAAGACTCAATGAATCAACTGAGAAAAGCTCACATGAATTCACAGAGACTGAAGCAGGAAGCACAGTGCCTGCACCAGGCTGTACCAGGTCCTCTGCATGTATATTATAGCTTTCAGCTTGACAATTTTATGGGACTCCTGAGTGTGTGAACAAATGGGTCTTTGATTCTAGCGCCTGTTACTGGTGTTCTTTTCCTTCTGTTGGTTTGCCTTGTCTCAATGTGGTGGCTTTTGTTTTATCTTATTATTTTATTTTGTCATGTTTGATTGTTATCTCTTGGAAGCCTGTTCTTTTCTATTGAGAGACAGAAAGAGAGTGGATTCCGAGGGAAACAAAGGGGAGCAGGAAGAAACTGAAAGGATTTGAGGGAGGTAAACCTGTAATCAAAATATATTGTGTGAGAAAAGAATCTATTCTCAGTAAAAAGAAAAAAATTAAAAAGGAAAGAAAAAACATCACCTGCTTTGAGTTATCTTTTATCTATAGTAACAGAGTCATGGTGAAATTAGGCAGGAAAGGTATAGAAGGTTCATACAATAAATATAGGGATAGTTCTCATGCAGGCAGGCAAGAGAAACATGAAATTTTGTCATACTACACAACAGTGGTCAGTTTAAATCTTACAAATTAGGCTGATTAAATGGCTGAGTAGATAAAGGCACAGAGGAATCAGTTCTCCATGAGAAAGTCAGGTATAAGGAGGAGAGTTGTACTTAGAAGAATCATGATTATATTAATGGAAACCCATTGTTTTGACATATTCTAGCTATTCAAAGCACACAGGAGAAAAAGCCCATATTCAAGCTAAATAGGCAGAAAGACTTACATAAAAGTAGAAATAACAATCAGTAGGAAAGATTGAAAACCATACCAAAAACTGCTTTACAAATTAGCAAGTGCTCAGGAAACAAGTCATTATCATTCTGTTGGAAAGCTAGACTGGTGCAGTTTGGGAGGAAATGTGATATTAATAGATAGAATAATATACTAATACACAATTAATTAATCCACAATTAACCTATTAAATTCCTAACCTCTGATGTAAAGATGTTTAGACATGGGAGATAATTAGGGCCAAGGTAGGTCATCAAGGTGGGCTGTGTGACTAATACCATTACAAAAGTGGATTAAAACTGTCTTGCCATAATCAATAAAAATTAAGCTATATTAACATAATCAGAAACATGATATTCACCAGAATCTGACTCGGTTGTCACTATAGACAAGTTTCAAATCAGTGCTTTTTGTGTACATCATACAGTCCTCAACATTCTGTTACAATAACTTGAACTGAAACAATGGCACGAACAGTCCCTACTGAAGCCTCTATGTAGAAATAGACTTTGACAGGGGGAAAACAATAAGATGCCCAAGACACTATGGCATTAAGGTGTAGGACAAACAGTTCCTCCTAACAGAAAGGAATGGATGTCCCTAATGTATCCAATGATAATAGTATGGGCAGAGGGCAAGAAAAGTTGGAAAAAAATTTCTAAACAATGTCAAAATCTTTATTGTCAACTGAATAGGTAAAGAGATGTTCATGTATAGAACTATCAGTGCTTATAGGGTGTTAAATATTCACTCTTAACCAATGTTTGGAAAACATTTATTTTAGGTAATTTCAAATACTAGACAAGTACCATGAAAGATAGATACTGGAATGAACCACTTTCTGGGTTAGGAGGAGCTTGGGGGAAGAGTTTTGCGGAACAAGCCCCATGTCACATGTACCCCCACGGAGAGAAGACAGGTATGTAAAGTATGGTGGCATGAAAAAGCTGGCTTTGGGATGTTGGCGAGAAGTTGCCTTGCCCAAACAGAGCCTGCTTGACCTCCAGGCATCTCTCCCTCTCAGAGGTGTCAAGGGTGGTACATTCTGTTGTCTGAGGCTCACCATGGTTTCCCAGAGAGCATGGCTCACCCACCATTTCGCAAGGGGTCCTGGGACCTTCACTATGATGTCAGAACCCATGCTTGCCACTATTGGCTACAGCAGCCCTGGCTGACCAATAGGAGCCTAGGGGCCCATTGTCCATTGTCCTCGGAGGGTATAAAACTGGGGTCCTCGGCCTTCTGAGAGCCAGATCCCTGTGAATCCTTCACGATGGGGAGGGTTAGCAAGAAGTCGAAAGAGGGTGCCGCCGAGAAAGGCACACTGACTTCACGTATTAACCTAACTGCGAAGACTAAGATTACCTTGAAGCCCAGGACTCGAGCTGCTGCCAAGGCCTGCAGCGAAGCCGCTTCCAGGGCCAGTGAGAAGGTAGTCATCAAAACCGAAGTGAGTGCCCTCCAGTAGAATGTCCCCTCCTCTAGGCAACCCACCCTTGGCTGACCTAACCTAAATCTCCTGCTCACACCCCTCCCCAACCCCTAACCCGCCCAGAAAGCCGTGGTTCACACTCACTAAGCACATGTTTTACTGTGATATCCTTCCAGAGCCTGAAGGTCCTCAAAAGGGCGAAAAGGGTCCCGAAAAAGACCTTGAAGATAAAGAACTTGAAGAAAGCCACCACTTCCACTGGGACACCTAAGGAAGACGGCAGAGCAGCACCGAGCCCTGGAGACAAGCCCTTGTCGCAGGGGAAGAAGAAAAAACTGCGACGCGAGCGACAAAAGAAGCTGCAGAAGAAATTAATGATGCTCTGGGAACAGTACTACGCGCTGCAGAACGAGATGGATGTCCTGTGGAAACAGTACTATCAGCTGAAAGATGAGGGGAAGACCAAGGACCACGAGCAGCAGCTGCAGGTGGTGAACACAGCCTGCGACCAAGAGCAGCAGGTGCAGCTGGTGAACACACCCCTGCGACCAAGAGCAGCAGCTGCAGCTGGTGAACACAGCCTGCGACCAAGAGCAGCAGGTGCAGCTGGTGAACACACCCTGCGACCAAGAGCAGCAGCTGCAGCTGGTGAACACACCCTGCGACCAAGAGCAGCAGCTGCAGCTGGTGAACACACCCTGCGACCAAGAGCAGCAGCTGCAGCTGGTGAACACACCCTGCGACCAAGAGCAGCAGCTGCAGCTGGTGAACACACCCTGCGACCAAGAGCAGCAGCTGCAGCTGGTGAACACACCCTGCGACCAAGAGCAGCAGCTGCAGGATAAGAGGATCTCGTTTGGTTACCAAGACGAGCAGTTCAACGAAGAGATGTTAATGGTCTGCTGCCAAGACCAGCAGGTTAAAGAGGAGGTGATCACCTTCTGTTATCAAGACCGGCAGATGAAAGACGGGTTGGTTCGATTCTGCTACCAAGAAAAGCAGGTCAAACAGGAGGTGATCACTATCCACTATCAAGACAAGCAGGTGAAGGAGGGCTTGTTGGCCCTATGCAACCAAGAGAGTCCGATGCAGGACACGCTGAGCCTCATGTGCAGCCAAGAAAACCAGTGGCTCAGGGTGGACACCCAGCCGGCCCAGGAACCGGAAGCCGTGGCGGGCTCAAGCACCTCTCACGAGGAGGCTAACTTCTTCAACCTGTAGCCCCAGAATAGAGCCAGAGGCAGTAGACATTTATGTCTCTTCACCGGGTGGTCCCAAGTGCCCAATTATCATGCATTGAATTGTTCAATGCTGTCCAGGGGCAATTGGGGAAATAAATCCATTCTAACTTGACCAGGCTGCCTGGCATCCCTGATTGTCAGGTGGTGGATCTGGGAGGAGGACAGGAGGGAGCCTGGGGAGGTGAGAAGGGAGGGACTCGGTTCCTGCCTGGCTGTGCTCAGAGGATGAGCACATGCAGGGCAGACACTGGAGAAAGGGAATGGAATGTCAGCAGCTTCAGTGTTCTTGTTTCACAGGAAACAATAAATGGCTGGGTTCTCCCTCCTGAGTGCCTGGCGTGGGGCCTGGCAAGGCTGTGCATCAGGTGTGGATTGCCACGGTGTGTAAGAAGCATGCGTGGTCGGAGGTTGTACACTCACAAACACACACACACACGTGCACACACTGACATGCACACAAGCACACACACACACACACGCACACACTGACATACACACAAGCACACACACACAAACAGGAACACACACAGACATACACAGACGTACACACACATGCACACACATACACACACGCACACACACAAACAAAGACACACATACACATGCACACACAGACATACACAGACATAAATGCATGCTCACACACATACTTACTCAAACACATACACACACAAAGACATACACACACACAAATACACACACAAAATGAAGCACACACATACTTATGCACACAAAGACAAAAACAGATGCACACACACACACACACACACACATACACACAGGCGTGAAAGCACCTGTACACACACACCTGTGTGGACATACACACACACATGCACACAAATGCACACACACACACACACACACACACATACATACACATATGTGTAGACACACATATACACACAAACACACAAACCCACACACGTGCATACACTGAGATAGACACATACATACACATGAAAGCACACACATGTACACATAGACATGCACAGACACACACACATCGACACATACACATGCACACACACGGACACACACATACAAAGAGACATGTACACACACAGACATATGAAGACATAAATGCATGCACACACACATACATACACAAACACATACACACACAAACACATGCACACACACACAAATATGTCCACACAGGTACGAAGAAACCTGCACACACACACAAACACACACACACACACACACATACACACACACCCTCACACAAACACCAATGCCCACACACATCTGCACACACATACACAGACACACAGATGCACATATACACACACAAATGCACATACATACACATGCAGACACACACACACACACAAATACACATGAACTCACATACAGAAATGCGCAGACATACACAAATTCACACATAAACATACACATACATACGACAGATGCACACATATACACACTGTCATGTACACATACACACACACATGCACACACAGACATACACAGACACAGACAGCCACAGACATATAAACATGCACAAACATATACACAAATGCACACCCATGCACACATATATACACACGCATGCATGCAGTCACACATACACACAGACACATACAAAGACACACATACATAAGCACACATATATACACACATTCACACACACACAAAGACACATATACACATTCACACACACAGACATACACACAAAATCACACATATATACATACATAGACACACATAAATACAAACACACATAAACACAGAGACACACACACACACTCAGACATACACAGACATGCACTCATGTACACACACATGCATACATATACAAATACACACACAAATGCATAAACACCCACATACACACACTTACCTAGAAATACACAGAAACACAGAGACACACAAATGCACACATAACAAACACATAGACACACATAGACACTCGCGTACACACACACACTCATGCACATGCATACACACACACATGCACACACATACACACATGCACACACACATATATAAACACACACATACACACAGAAACACAAGGACACACACACACACAAATACGAACGCACACAGACATGCATAGACATATACACACATGCACACACAGTGTAAGACACAGACATACACACACATGTGACACATGCACACATATATACACACCCAAATGCACACACATACACACAGATGCACACACAAGCACGCACAGGCATGCACAGACACAAACGTGCACAGACACGTAAACATGCACACACACATGCACATGAAACACACACATGCACACATATAAACACACACACAAGCACACACATACACATGCGGTCACACATACACACACACACACATAGTAAGACACACTTGCACAAGCACACAAACATAAACACATTCACATACACACACACAAAGACACATATACACATGCACACACACAGATATACACACAAAATCATGCTTGCACACATATATACATACACAAACACATACACGCACATAATTACAAAAACAAACAGAGACACACACATGCACATACACATACACACACATGCATACATATATACATATGTACACACAACAAATACATACCAACATACGTAAGCAGAGACATAGACATACCCACATGCACACACAGATATACACACATGCATACACACATAAACATGCACACACATACACATGCACACATATATATACACAAATACAAACGGACATACACACATGCACACACAGATACACACACAATACACTCATGCACACACACATACATAAACACACATACAGAGAGAAAATCACACATGCACACACACACACAATATGCTCATGCACACACACATACATAAACACACATACAGAGAAAATCACACATGCACACACACATGCACACACACACACAAACACGAAAGCACACAGACATTCATATAAATTCACACACATGGAAACACATACACATGCACACACACATACACACACACACACATAAACACACATCCAAAGACACATACATGCACACACGTACACACACAGACATAAATGCACACACACACATACACACACACAATCAAGCACACACATAACCACATGTGCACACACAGACAAACACACATGCACACACACACATATACACACACAGGTAAGAAGAGACCTGCACACACATACACATACACATGCACAAACACACACACCTGCGCACCCACACACACATGCACACAAATGCACATAATACACACACGCACAGACATACAAAAACGAATGCACACACAAACACATGCACACACACACATACACACAATCAAGCACACATACACACATATGCACACACAGACATACACACATGCACACACAAGCATATACACACACAGGTACGATCACACCTGCACACACACATACACATACAAATGTATATACACACATGCACACACACACACACATGAACACAAATGCCAGTATATACACACTAACATGCACATACATACACATGCAGACACACATACACACATACACATGCAGATACACATACACACACACGAAAGCACACACGTGCACACAGACATACACACACACACACGAATGCACACACAGAAATTCACACAATACACAAATGCACACATAAACATACACATAGACATACAAACATATGTGACACATATGCACACACACACACACATGCACACACAGACATGAACAGACACATAAACATGCACACACATGCACACATATACGTATACACAGATGCACACACATACACTTGCAGTCACACATACACACATGCACACACATACAAAGGCACACATACACAATCATGCAAACAAAAACACATTCACACACACACACACAAAGACACACATACACATGCACACACACAGACATACACACAAAATCTTGTTTGCACACATATATACATACACAAACACGTACACACACATAAATACAATCACATAAACAGAGACACATGCACATACACACACACTCAGAAATTCACAGACACACACTCATGCACACACACGTGCATACATATATATACAAATACACACAGAAACACACACTCACACATACACACACATACATAGAAACACACAGAAACACAGAGACACACGAATGCACACACAACAAACACATAGACACGCATACATACTCATATACACACATGTACACACACACATACACTCATGCACACACAAAAACACACATGCACACATACACACTCATGCCCACATATACACACATGCACACACACATACATTCACAAACACACACACAAGCACACGCATGCACACACACACATATATTCACAAACACACACACAAGCACACGCACACACACATGCACACACTCATTCACACACATACACATACAGGCACACAAACATACATTCACATAAATACAAACACACATAAATACAGAGACGTACACATGAACACACATGCACACACAACAAACGCATACAAACATGTAAACACAGACATAGACATACACACATGCACACACAGAACTAGACATATGAACACACATACACATGCACACACATATATACACACACAAATACAAATGCACATACACACAGACACACACACATGAACACACACTTGCACAAACAACAAAGACATACACACACAGGTACACTCACTTACACACAAAGACATACACACATGCACACATAGACATACACAGACATACACACATGCACAACACACATATGCCTGCTCACACACATACACATGCACACACACACCTGCACACACATATACACCTACCTGCACATGCATTCTCACATACATACTCATGCACACACACACACATAAACACATGCAGACAAAATATACACACATGTACACATGCATGCAGACGCACAGACACACAGACACCTGCACACACACATAGACATGCACACATACATTCATGCAAACACACACACATACAGAAAGACATCCACACAGAAACACATACACTCATGTACACACACATGCACACAGTCCCATATATGCACACAAGCATACACACACAATCATGCACACACGTAAACAGACATACACGTACACACACACATGCACACACACTTACAGAGATATAAACACACACGCACATACACACGTACATACATATCTACACACACATGCACACACTCATACACATATATACACATGCACACATGCAAACATGCACATGCATGGACACACACAATTACATACATATGCAAGCACACATATAAACCCACACATAAACGCACACACCCACACACATATTCATACATAAAAACACAGACACATGTACACACAGACACATAGAGACACACACATGCACACACATACATACATATACACACACACTTACACACACATACACAGACATACACACACAGACATACACATACACATGCATATACACAGAGGCAAACACACACAAACACATGCAGATGCACACACATATACACATACACACAGATATACACATGTACGCTCACATACACACATGTATACACGTACACACATGAGCACACACCCATGCGCACACAGATGCACACACACACACACATGAACACACACACACAAAACAGACATTTACAGAAACACATATACACACATACACACATGCACACACGTGCATACACACTCATAAACACACATACAAACATACATACACACATGTACACATACACACATGCACAGTCACACACACATACGTACAAATACACAGACATTGACACATGTATTCATGCACATATACACATGTACACATACACATGCACACACACACATGCACATGCACACATGCATACATACACAAATACTTACATACACATAAATACAAACACATACACACAAAAGTACACATGTACACCAACACATACAAACACGCACAGACATGCTCACATACATATGCACATACACACATGCACACATACATTCACACATACCACACATACACACACACAGAAACATACACACACACACATCATACACATGCACATACACACATACACACATACACACACATACACACATAACCATACACTTGCACACACTCACACTCATACAAATGCACACATACACATATACAGATACATATATACACACTCACACCCTCATACATACACATGCAAACTCGCACATACACACACACATACACACACATACACATACAGAAACACTCATGGACACATAAACACGCACACAAACATATCCACACATACACACACACACATGCACAGACACACACACACACACCCTTTATTCATGTGTTTTCCCGCCTAGACTCTCTCATGGAAGTCCTATGCCCATACATGGAAAACATCAGACCTAGTGACCTGTGTGCACCTAACATCACCCACTGGAATGCAGCAGAACACAACGCCCTACTTTAGGTTTTATGATTAGCATTTTTTCCTTGTATAGCACACTCCAACCCCACCCTGCCCTCCCTCCCCTCCCCCAGACCCCTTTCTCCCGTCTCCCCTGTCTGTAGATCGACCCCCTCAGAATAGAGCAGGTCCTCCAGTTAGCACTTGAATGGGGCATATCAAGACAGAACAAGGCCAGGCTCCAGCCCCTACATCAAGGCTGGGAGAGGGGGCCTGATGGGAGGAACAAGGAGGGTACCACGGCCAAGTAAAAGCGTCATAGACCCACACACACCCAAACTTTTAGAGGTTTTCCAAGAACACCAAGCAGGACAAACAAATGACACGTTAGGGGACCCTGCAGGCTCCATGCCTGCTGCTTGTGTCTCTGTGAGCCCCTAAGGGCCCTGGCCAGTTGACGCTGTGGGACTGGTTCTCCTGTGTCCTCGGCCCCCCTGGTCCCCGCAATCCCTCATCCCCTACCTTAAACGAGGATTGATGGCCTCTCATTAATGGCAATTACCTATAGACTGTTTCCATTGAAATGCATGCAGAACATATCAGGATACAGATGTAAGGGGGCCTCTCTGGCCTCAACTGACTTACATGGTGAATGATAAGGCAAACTGTGTCCTCTGAGTGTACGTTTAGGGATAATCCTCTGTTTACCATCTTATGTCTATGCATAGTTGCATATGCAAGCAATTAAAGTCAGATACATTGTGAGAAAACACACAGAAAGTAGGCAAAGGTTTGCCTAACCCATGTCTGTCAGTCAAAACAGAGAATCACATACGCCATTTCCCTTAACAGTCAAACCTCTCCTTGAATTCCAAAAGATACCAAAGCAATAACAAGAACCCTTGACTCTTGTCACCCATGTGGCCCACTGACAAGAGTATAGTATAGCTCTTTTCGTCTGTACTAACCTTCTGGGTTAGTGTTCTGGGTTTTTGAATAGTTTTTTTTTTTCTTTTTCTTAAAGCTAATTCACTTTCTTTAGTTTTCAAATATCCTATACCTTTTCTCTCCATGACTTCGTCAGTTACTTCAAAAATGACAGATTTTTCTCCTTGCCATTCATGCTTGCAAGAGGAATGGTGTGAGAAAATAATTTTCTCATATTTAACCTCAGTCTGTGAACTTGATCTTATTGAGTGCTCCTCAGTGCTCCCAGTCAGATTACCTATTACAGCCCAACTTCCACATTTTATTTATTATGACATAATTTCTGTTTCTAGCAGTAAAAATCTCAAATAGTAATTGGTATGTGATCCTGAATCTTGTAATATGGTGGATTCCCCTTCAACAAATAAAGGGTGTTTGCCTCTCTAGTTATTCTGCACTAACTGTACCCTTTTCCCATAATGCATATAACATTTGCTATCTTTCAGAAGTGTAACACTTTTGAGAGACTGTCCAACTAGTAATGCTTAAGCATCAGATCTTTACTGCCATGGAACCTGACTCCTTGTTACATGTCTGCTCTCCTGGTGTGCTTCTTATTTGTCCTGGGAAAATATTGCAGACTTGTGGAGTCGAGTTTGAGAGCTGATAATAACTACTTAAGCATCTGGTTTCCCAAGAGGAGTTTGTTGCCATAACAGTTAATGACAGACTTTAGCAACTTTTCAATATATTACCAATTTCTTTTTGCCCACTTAAATGGAAACTTCACATTTCTCAACTGTTGTGTGAGGTGAGATATACTGTGTATCTTCTATTTTTCTTTTGTTGGTCAGGAAGTTTCAGCTTTCTGATGGGATTGAAATAACACCTTTTCATCGATCTAGACTTATCCTTGTTAAGCTATTAATTAGATGATTCAATTTTCCACAACCTAAAAAAGCAATGGAGAAATCATCTTCAATCATTTTATTTTTGTCAAGTGCTCTATCACTAAGCTATACCCAGCCCCAACCCACTATTTGCGTACACACACACACACACACACTATATATATATATATATATATATATATATATATATATATATATATATATATATATATATATATACATGTATATAAATATACACAAATATGTATATAAATATACTTACGCTAGGGTGAATAGAATATCAGGAGAGCTAATGCTATCATTTTATAAGACACTTTTACATTTTTTTGAGGTATTGTGCCCGTGCCACAACTTGCATGTGGAGGTCAGATGACAAGTTCGCTGTAAACCACATTTCTCCATCAAATCCCTTCTCTCATGGCTCAGGGAACCCTGCAGAAGAGGAGGCCAGAATAGTGTAAGAACCAGAGGGCATACACCTAGGAAAAAAAAGACTTCTAAACACAACACACTTGGACCAATACACATATGAGCTCACATGTTGTTTGTTGCAACATGCACAGGGCCTGTATGACTCTGTACCAAATGAGGCCCTTGAGTTGAGAAGAAAACAGAAACATGTCCCCATCTGTAACCCCAGAAGCTTCTTCAAATTGACAGCCATTTGCAAATGAAAAATTAGTTCCTCAAAGGATGTTTCAGGGGAAAACTAACTACTCACAAAGAATAGACGTACACCCAGCAGTAGATGGCCAAGAGAACGTGAACTTAATAGCATCTTTGGCTGTTCCTTGTCTCACGATGTATTGTCGACAATTTAAAAATTAATTTTTTATTTTTATTTTTATTTTTATTTTTTACTCTACATATTTTGTATATATTATGATTTCCAACTTTCAGTGTGCGATCAAGTGCATCTTTGAATGTATAACTCTTTCTTGTGCGTTTTCTTGGGCTCTATTCCTTCTGTTTCTCTTATTCTTATTTGTTTGCTCTTTTATCTTATTATTTTTTGTTTTATAAGAAACACTTAGATGCCGGTTTGTTTTCTAATGAGAGACAGAAATCGGTTGAATAAAATACTTGCAGACCAAATACAGGAACACATCAAAAAGGTAATACACCACAATATAGTAGGGTTCATACCAGAGATGCAGGGATAGTTCATGATACAAAAATCAATAAAAGTAATACAACATATAAGCAAACTGAAAGAAAAAAAAAAACATGATTATCTCATTAAGTGCAGAAAGGGCCTTTGACCAAATACAACACCCTTTCATGATAAAATTCCTGGACACACTATGGATACAATGGGCATACTAGTGGAAATCCTAGTATAAGCTGAATGAGTATTAGCATTACCCGTATTACCTGTCACATTTGATTTAAAACTTGTTTTGCATTAAAAAAATACTCCATGTTTATGTATGTGAGATTCAGTCCTTTCCTTCCACCATGTGGGTTCAGAGGATTAAACTCAAGATGTCAGGCTTGAAGGAAATCACTATAGCCTGATAGTCTTCTTGATGGACTAGGACTGTCATTATTGCTGATTAGAATATTCTAGCAGGATGATGGTTGTCACCGTTTACTGTAGCCAGCTTCTCTTCTGGTGGGATGCATTTGAGATTTAATTAACAAATGATAATTACATTTGCTTGTAAAAAGTAAACCATCAGTGGTTGTTGAGAGCAGGTATAATTGCTCTGAGTCGTGATAGAAAAAGAAAGAAATACATTGAATATTATTGCCATAATTTATTGGCATAAATATGATATGATTGGCATAATAGAAAGTTTTCCTGTTCTGCATGCATGGTAAACAGATCAATCACTCATGAAACTTATACTCAGCACTTTCCAAATGACAAACACTACTCCCAGAATTGTGGCACCAATACATTAGGTTTCTGCTTTGGTTTTGATCCAGGTGAACCACCAAACTGGCATCTCCAAAGCTTACAAAGCTCAAATTTTTATATCACATATTGTTATATGTCTAAGGACTGAAACACCTTCTTAGTCTTTTACCTTTCTCTAATTTTATTTACCCCAACCTGCTATACCAGAGAGTCAGTCAGATTGTTTTTCTTCTCTCAGAAAAACACAACAAATAATGTTTCATGTGCATAAATTTGGCAAAAACTAATTTTTCCACAGGCAAATAACTTGATGGTAAAAATAAAAATGGCTCTCCATCATGATCAATAATGTTAATTAATTCCTAATTTTGATAACACATCTTGTGTTCTCTAATTCACAGTCATAATTCCTAACATTACCCACTTCAATTGACTATCAATGTGTAAATGTTTGGAACAATTTTAATCTATGATCTCAATATAATAATTTATGTTATTAAAGTTAATGCATCATTTCTCATGGTTTCTTCCAAATTTCATCTGAGTTCATTTGTTCTCATTAATATTCTTTGCTGATTGAACTATAGTTAACCTAAGGGCTTTCTCTTATGTTTAGTTTTTCTTCTTCATTCCATAATAGCATTGATATTTATTCAGGGCTTACTGTGGTCAAATTTTCCAAATATTTCGTATAAACGTATATATTTGTGTAGTTCTCTCTCAAATATTATTGTGTAGAAACCTGAGGTCCAGAGGTATTAGACTTACGAAGTTACAAACTTGTTGGGAGTGGATTAAGAATGGAAAATCAGCTTTGTGATCCTGTATTCTTAACCAGCAATTAAATTCAAAAATCATTTCAGTTGGAAATGATTGAAACAGCATGAGCTTCCCTAACTTTCTTATAACACCTGATTTTCAAATTTTAGCTTACCTACTGATATGTATGGATATGGATAGTTTGGAAACAAACGTTTTGTCAAAGATAAACTATGTTTTTCAAGTGTGACCTGAAGAAACGGTTACTTGACAGTTATTAGTGAAATAATTGAATTTGTTTTAAATCCCTCATTTTCTCTTCATCCTTTCTCCCTCATATAAAATATCTTAAAATCTCATGCATCCATTTGTAGAAAATCATGAAGAATGTTTTTATAATTATTTATATTCTTTATAAAATTCTTTCCAAAGCAGTAAAATTAAGATTGTTGTGATCGTATCCAAAACATGTGTGTGAAAAAAGGAAGAACAGTAGAATCAACTTGCAAGGAACTCATATTTGTACATAATGAATCTTTTATGCTTGAGAAAACGTGTGCTGTTACTAACCAAAAGCACTTATATTACCAAAAATATTTATCTTAAAAACATGTTCAGCGTTGTCCTGAAAAAGAGTGCTTACATGACTATTTCCAATGTTTAAACTAAAAATGTAAGCCTGTGAGCCTGGAGAGGGAAACTGCTGCTACTTTTGTTCTAAGAAATGTTCCTGTAATTTCCTTTGTTCTATTTTAAGAAATATGTCTGCCGTCCTCCCTTCTTTACCATTATCATTTCAGTGTTTACTCTACCCCAAGTCGGTATTGAACTGAAATGGGAAAATGAGTGTTCTCAAAATTAATTCCTCGAATCATCCTGATTTTAATATCTGAAAGTAGATAGAACTAAAATATCAATCAATGCGAGTCAATACACTTGTTTTTCCAATCATTCATCTTTTGATTGATACGTGAAAAATTTTGCCTTTAAGGACCACAATTTGACTTTAACTTTTAGATAACTTTGGGTCAAATCAGAACTTCAGTTTCAGTGGTGATCCCATAACTAAGGGAATGGAGACTGCTGGCCTAGTGTTAATAGGCTTGTTCGTCACAGCTCTTAGCAAAGCACAGTAATTGTAGATACCTGTAGTAGAACACTTACTCAAATTTGGGGCTATGTTGTGCTTCTTTCTCCTGCATATAATCATTCATTGTATGAAAATGTTTTATTTTTCCACCCCATAATTTCACCTTTGAATCTCTGCATATTTCAGAAAGGAAACTATTCTAAGCATTTCAAATAGTATTTTATTCTATAAATATTTTGTCAGTCAAACTGTTTCTCTATTTCAGTGTCTATGGTGATGTACTGAAATAGAGAAAGACACTGTTCATCCCTCTGTGCTAATGATGGTTCCTAGTGGTTACTGGCCTTATAGTCATTGATCTACTTACATAAGCTTTATATTGAAGTTATCAAGACTTTAGACCCTAAAGTATGCGTTTAGCGAGGGAAGAGGAAGAAAGGAAATGAGTTTTTCTTTTAAAAACGGTGATCTAGAGAATAAAGTTCATATAACTGCGTTTTCAATTTTCCATTAAATTTGAGATTATACATGCATACTTTTAATGAAAATGAAGAGTGAAATTAGAATGAAGCAATAAGAGAAAGTAATTGAGCTGAATTACAGGGTAAAACTTTCCATATCAGAGAGGTTTCTCAAGAGCCATTTGTCTTATCATAAATAAACTCACTAATTAATTACAGAAGAACCAAATGTGTCCATGATTAATCTGTGATTAAAGTTTATATTTATATTTGTCAAAAATTGTACTGAACATATAAGGTAACTGAATATGTTGCTTGCTTTTCCAAATATATTTTATTAGTACTGCTTTTTAGGAAGAAAATTAATTTGACATTATATCAAAGTAGAAATAGCAATAGAAAAAAATAGCATGGATGCCACTATATATGTGTATATATGTACATTTCCCCCACTATTTAAACTGTCCAGCTTATGACTCACTCTGCCAAACAGACAGGCCTTGAGTTCATGGTGATCTTTCTGTCCCTGCCTATCAACTGCTTTATTAAAGTTATATGCTACATGTCACCACATCTTTAAATCTTAAGTTCCCTTCAGTTTTTATTATAATAACTCCATTAAATCACTTAAATTCTCAATTTGAAAATTACCTATACTCATCATGTTTCTGACGTTATATTTGAGACTCACATACATATTCTTACATTTGACACAGAGCATCATAGAACAAATTTTGGGCATTTGAACTTCCATCTTTCTTTCTTGCCATCAATCTTTATAGACAAGTTACAAGTTACCTACCCTCTAAATTTACTAATTTACAGCAATCTTATAGTATCATTCTGACAATTAATGTGGTTATCTAACATATAGATATTTAGAATATTGTGCACAAATAAATGTTTTGTCCACTTATAAAGTGGAATGTATTTTGTAAGCAAAAAGGCACATGCACAGTACACAGTTATGTTTATAATTGTGTTTTGTTGTTTTATAGAGTCTCATTATGTAGGCCAGGCTGCTCTTGAACTCACAGACCTCTACCTTCTTTTACCTCCAGAGTATTGGACTTAAACACATCCACAACACTGAGTGTATAACTTCTTTTAACATATCGGCTACATTTGCTTTTCTAATACACAGAATTTTGAGAAAAATATCAAGTTACCGCAGCCTTACTCTTTAAGTGTAATCCAAGAGGTAAGAAAAGAAAAGTCAAGATAGTAGCAAGACTTAAACTCATACTTGACATCTGAAATAAATATTTGAAAGGAAACAAAATTTGCACAGACATCAAGATATTGCCTTGACTCTGGTGTCAAAAGGAAACGACTAATTAAAAATAGCAAGCAAAGGATGCCAGGAAAGACAGGCTAAGTAGATGATTCTATTTGTATTACTTAATTTCATCTATATCAACCTTAATGACACCAATGTGACATGTAAACAAAGGAGGATGGACTGGTAGTCACTGCCTTAAATGTGCTTTCAAGCCTTGATTTCCAACTTCTGCCCAGTTACTAAGATCAGAGAACTCATGGGTTTCACCAAGCAAGAGCACACAAATATGCATATATGTGACCACTCTCATGCACACTTGCAAATAAGAATGTAAAAAATGCTGAATTGCAATATAGGAAAACATATGAGACACAAAGGAGGCAAAAGCCTTTCTTTTATTGCCTGGAAATGTGCTTTTGAAGCATAGGTAACTGATGCATATTTTTAAAAATGAAAACATATTCTTAGCGGTACTCCTCAATCAAGAAGCAAATTTGATCTTCATTACTTCTACACTGACTCTGGATTAGAAACCAACAGAATAAAGTAATTTTCTTCTATTGGTCTTATGAGTCAAGTTCATAAAAGTCAATCAGATACTATCTGATCATTTACATAACGTTTCATCTCTCAATACTCCTCCCTCTCAGGTACTTTCCACTGGAATATAGTAGGCTTTAGTCAAATGGAAAGTATATACATATTTACTATAGTATATGGTGCAGACATTCTGAATGTTAGTCCTACAAGTTCAGATGCTTTTAGATTACTTTACCTCCAGTCATTAAATATTTCTAACCTGAATAGTGCCCCGTATCGTCTATAAATTCATGTCCCACAATTTGCATAAACTTAGCAAATGCTGTTGTTTTAATTAAGAATACATACAAAGACTTTGAAAAGAATAACACATGACAGTCAATCCTGTATTTCTCGAAATAAAACCACAGCAAATCAGATATATATGAAATAATGAATTCTAGTACAAATGAAATATTTGAATGCTAATAGCACTAGAATGTGTGTCTGCCAGAATTGTGAAATATTTCTAAAGCCCATTTTACAGGGGAGTTTATATATCTGAATTTACTTAGTAGAATATGAGGAAAAATAAAATAAAATAAAAATTATGACAATCACTCAACTGATTAGCCTTGAAATAAGTTAGCAGTAAATTTGAAAAGCACAAGAAAATTAATTAGAATTAAGAGTAAAATACATAATAGGAAATAATGAAGAGATAACAAAAGGTAGTTATATGAAAATGAGGACCATATTCACACATATACCAACACACATGCACACACATACAAACACTGTATGCATGCACACACACACACACACACACACACACAGACATACACAAACACACAACACAGTGACTTGTCAATGGAGACAGTATAAACAAAGGGAAAAATGTTCATTTAACAAAGTGAAAATCAAATTTCGAATTCCTGTAATTTATCTGTTCTTTACAGATAATCCAGGGTAATTTCACTTATAATTACATTGTTATAACTATGTAATTAGTTATATAATTATACAATTATAATCTGGCTTATAATTTGGAAGTTTCTGGGAAGGAAGATACAAGATTTCAGAGGCAACTAGACTTTACATTTTCACTATGCATGTATATTCATTAAATGCCTGATTGATGAAGAGCTATTGTATATTGAGCTAGTCATGAAGCAGACCTAAACTTATTTTTTAACTTAGTTTTTAAATGACAGTGTTGTTTGACTTTCAAAGGGGTCACGACCCACAGGTTGAGAACTGCTAGTTTAGAGTACTACATTTTTTACTTATGACATAAAAATAATGCCACCTCACACTTATTATTAAGTAACTAATGTTGAGTACGGCAACATAGACGTAGTAATTTTACATTTAAAATTTGAAGTATTATTATCAACACCTGTTTTTCTTACTGAGTATTCAGTAGGAATTAACACAGTAGATTTATTGCCTCAAGGAGTTCTCAGCCTAGAACAGAAACTAACATTTTGGATAGTAAATGTTTCTTAGTTTAATGTCAGATATACAAGGCAACTCAATTCCTTTTAAAAGTTTGTGTCCCACATTAAGAAAATGGCAAAAGCTTAATCTAAAGTATCAGAGTTTCTCTAGCAATATCTGCAGGAGACAATTATATGCTATATATATATACACAAACACATATACACTGTATATGTACGTGTGTACATACATAATACACACACACACACACACACACACAGGCACACACACTAGTTCCCCTCTCACATGGTGTGTATCCATTGAATAATCACATACTAATCACTAGGATCCTTCAGTGTAAATGAGTTTGGGATATTGTAGGGAAACGTTTACATGAAAGACCTCCAATTTTTTTTAAATATCATTGAATGCATTATTGAATTCATTAGAGTTTATACTGCAACCATTCTTTCCTATTCAAATAAAGTAAATCTGATTAAGAAGCCCAAGTCCATACTCAAAGCTATTTCCAATTGACATTCACTAACTTGAACATTAATTTTATTGAAAAGACTTCAATGTTGGAGAAAAAAACCAGTTGTTTTGATATATTTTCTTTTGTTGTTTTCAAGAAAAAAAGTAAACTACCATCCATTAGACCTTGTGATGTTTTGGATGAGAGTGATCCCCATAGGCTCATAATGAATGCTTGTTCTCCAGTTCATGGTACTATTTGGAAGGATTAGGAGGCATGAACTTATTGGAGGTTGTATAGCCTTGTTAAATGAAGTGTGACACTGGGCGTGGTCTTTGAGGTTTCAAAATCCATTCTAGGTCCAGTCTCCCACCCCCTGCCTGCAATTTGCAAATCAGATGTGTGAACACTCAAACTACGTCACTAGCACCATCCTTATCTGTGTGTCACCACATTTCCTGCAGTGATGATAATGGAATAACTCTCTGAAACTGTAAGGCCTCAATTAAATGCTTTCCTTTGTAGGTTGCTTTGGTCATGGTATCTTTTCAAAACATTATAACAGTGACTAAGACTCCAATCTTGTTATGAAGTATTAAATTATTATTTTGGAGTCTCTATGCCATATTCATTCCTGATTAAAAAACACATCATAAAGATAAACATGTTCTTACACCCCAGGACTCCCATAAAACCAGGAAACCAGAACTCATAATACATATTCAAAGGGCTTTAAGTCTAAAATATGTCTTGACAAAACACTGTGAGGTAAAGAACCCCGAAGATGCTACTGAGTTCCTTTTATATTGACCATCTACTGCTGTGCATATAGCCTGGCCGTATGAGTGGTTTATATCCCCAGTGAGAATCCACTGGAGAAAAGTAATTTTTCCTTTGTTAGTGAATATCAATTGGAAATAGGTTTTAGAGTATGGATGTGGGCTTGTGTCCATTTGTGTTCTCAGACCTGGGACCCCATGTAGCACAGACATATTCATGCAACTATGGACATCTGATATTTGATAAAGAAGTAAAAAATACACACTGGAAAAATGACATCTTGACCAAATGGTGGTTCTCAAACCGGATGATTACATGAAGAAGAATGCAAATAGGTCCATACTCACTACCCTCAATAAAACTTAATTCCAAATGGATCAGCAATCTCAATATAAAGCCAGGTACACCGAAGCTGATAGAAAAGAAACTGGGGCATAGCCTTGAACTCATTGACAGAGAAAGGCATTCTGAACAAACCCCAGTAGTATAGTTACTAAAATCTTCATTTAATAAATGGGACCTCATGAAACTGAAAAACTCCTGTATGGCAAGGGACATAATCATTAGGACAATACAGCAGGTGACAGAATGAGAAAAGATTTTTACTAACTACACATCAGATACAAAGCTAATATTCCAAATTTGGGAAGAACTCAAAACAAGTGGAATAAAGATCTAAACATAGAATTCTAAAAGAGGAAACTCAAATAGCCTATCAGTACTTAAAGAAATGTCCAGCATCCTTAGTCATTTGGGAAACGCAAATCAAAGCTACTTTGAGGCAACCATCAGAATGATCAGTGACACAAGTGACAGCTCATGCTGACAAGGATGCAGAGCACCAGAACACTCCTCCATTGCTGGTGGGAGTGCAAATCTGTAGAGCCACTATGGAAATCAGTGGGCAGTTCCTCAGGAAGATGAAGCTCCATCTACCTCAAAATCCAGCTATACTACCCTTTGGCATATAGTCAAAGGTAGCTTTATTGTACCACAAAGACAGTTGCTCAATGATGTTCCTTCCTAGAGACACCTGGCCGATGATATTCATTGCTGCTCTCTATATAATAGCCAGAAATTGGAAACAAACTAGATGCCTGTCAATGGATGAGTAGATAGGAAGACATGTTACATTACACAGTGGAAAACTGCTCAGTCGTTTAAAATGAAATCATAAAATTTGCTGGTAAATGGATGGGATTAGAAAAAAAAAATCATCCTGAGTGAGTTAACCCATACCCAGAAAGACAAATTTGGCACATGTTTTCTTATATGTCTACATATAACAGATAAGATTCTGTGTAAATTGAAGTTCCAAGAAAAGCATACATCTTTCACAGAAGTACTACCTTTTTGGATGTTCAAGGGAGTAGAAAACAGGCAGGAGAGAAGCACAAGCCTCATGCCCTCCAGTATTGGATAGATACTTTCTTGTTTGCTCTAATTAAGCTCAACTTTGTGAACTGTTACTCTGCCCCATCTGAATTATTTTCCTTTGATAGCACAAAGTAGACTGTTGCTGGGATTGAAACCTTCCTGTAATATTACCAGCTACATATATCTTGAGAAATAACAGAGAGACAGAGTACGCTTTATATATATTTTTCTACTTTTAAATGTAATATTAATAATGGGCTGGCTGGATCATAAATTTCATAGACAAATTACTGAAGTTGGTTTGTGTCGGCAGTGCTGTGTATCACAGACAATAATGCAACATTTAGAGGTTGCCCAGCAGGTTTTTAATCTGGATTTGGTCCACTATTTCGTCACCATGTTTCTTTTCCACCCTTTTGGAACAGTAATGTATATTCTGTGACATCGTATGTTGGAAGTATGTGATCTGCTTTCCGATTTTGATTTTATAGGGAATGGCAGTTAAGAGGTTGCCATGAATGCCCAGGCTTCCTGTCCTTCCATTCCCTGCCAGCTCAGGAGCAGTGAAAGGTTTAGAACGGAGGAACTGGCAGTGAACCGCACGTACTCAGGCAGGGCAGTCTCTGCCATGCCTCCGGCTGGCAACAGGGCCGGTGGGGGCGTGGCCTGCGCGCCTCAGCTCACGCCTGCGCAGTGTGACAGCCAGGCTGCGAGACTCCCGCTCAGGAAAGGCAATCCTGGTTGGCTAGCGAGGTGTGAGGACGACAGGCAGCCTGAGGAGGAGGCGGTCGGAAAGGGAGTGTGGTAGGCCTCGCTGGCTGGGTGGGTGCCCTGGGGGCCTGGGACTCTGTGGGGAGCTGCGGTGGCTGTGGTGGTGGCTGCGGGCCCTGCTCTGAGGGGCTCTCTGGCCTTTGGCAGAGGCGGGGAGAGGGGGACGCGTGCCGACACCACCGGGCCTGGCCAGCTGGTTCCTGAGGAGACTTCCGGGTGGGTGTCGGGCCTCGGCCTCAGATGAGAGGAGGCTCCCGAGGGCGGCGGCCAGTACCAGGGATCGGCTTCCCCGGGGTCCTGGGAGGGGCTCGGGGAAAAGCTGCGCGGTGAGGTAGGGAGAGAGTGCACCGCCTCACGGGCTTCTGCCATGGTTTCCTGGTTGACGCCAGGGCGCCCGAGCGCCTCCTGCGTCCTCAAAATACCATGCCTCGGGGCCCTTCCTCTCCTGAGTGTGTGGGGCGTTCACTTCCGGTGACGATGTAGCCACGGGGACCCAGTCAGCACCCAGTGGCTTAGTCCTCCCTGCCAGGCAGCATACTCAGATACCTGAGCACAGGGCAGGAAGCCAGCGGGAAGGGTACGGGAGAAGGTGCGCTGCTGGGCAGAGCCAGCTCGGCATGGCGGAGCCCGCTCGGCACTCATCACTGGGCACAGGACAGGACAGGGCGCCACGCCATGGTAGCCCTCTGTGAACCTCCCGGTTCAGGGACAGACCCGGGCGGGAATGCCCTGTCTCCCTCCCTGTGGGCCCAGGCGCCTGTTTCTAGGAGTCTCATTGGGTTTCTGGGGTTTCTGTATGTCCTTGCAATCACAAGCTTTACCAGCTGGGTCTAGCGACTGGGCCCAGTAGACATGCCACCCAAGGGGAAGAAGGCTACAAGCAAAACTGCAAAGCGCCCACGGGATTCTGCGGACTCTCAGTCTGAAGATGATGCCAAGCCGCAGGGTGGTCTCCAAAGGCCAGGTAAAACCAACCTAGAGGGGAGAGGGTTCTGTGCACGGCTGTGACTACCCCGGGAGACGGTCTCACCCGTCTCTAGGCAGCTGGTCACCTAAGAGCGGCCCAGGCCCAGGATCTTTGCTTCTTCACGTTGCAGGATGTCCCTTTCACAGGCTGGAAACCCCTCCCTGCGTTTCAGTGTTCCTGAAGTGCCTGTGTGGACTTTAGGTTCCCCCTTGGTGTTCTCACCCCCGGACTCCGGGCTCAGGGCCTAAGCCATCCTCACTTCCCACCAGTCTCCTGGCAAGAGCACCATTGAAAATTACTTTCACCCTGGGACGCTTGTACAGATGCCTACATAAAATACCCCTGGGCACGCGCCTACTTTCATCTCACCTGCACACACATGTGGGGTTTAAAAAATCCTTTCTTGTCCGGGATGACTAGAAACCCCATAGTCAACTTGTTTCTTGTGTCTCTCCTGCCCCCCCCCCCTTTCTAGTCACTGTAGCCGAAAACCCTGAGTCTGACAGCAACGAGGAGGCAACTGCTTCATCAGATCAAGATGAAAAGCAGGCCAGGTGATATTTGTAAAGTGATGTTTTCCTGTCACATTGGAAGGTGACATGGAATTCCAGAAAATTCAACTCTTCTCTGAAAAACACTGCGTAAGATTTATTTCCAAAGGAACTGAATTTTCACATGCTCGTTTAAAATAATTCTGTATACTTTTTGTAGGGAGTCTGTTCAGAGGATGTTCCAGGAACTTCAAGGTATGTTTTCGGAGATGCTTGCCATTTGCAAGCGTGGTTTTTCAAACTTACAGCTTTGATGTGGTCGTGAGTGAGGCACACTGGCCGGCCTGCCTCGGTTCAGTGTCCTCTTCACGTAGATAGGATTGCTTCCTTTAAGTATAGGTTGTCATTTGGCTTTTACACATTTCTTCACCTTGTACCCTGGCAATGCGGAAAGTGAAGGTGTTTGTAAGGATGAAGAAGTTTGGGCCTTTTGCACTGGAGGGATTGAATGGGCTGTGTGTTACTGGATGGAGTGGATGAGGCGATCTCCATCTTCAAACTACTGTCTGTTATGTGTATTAGTTTCAGCATGTTCTTTTTGTGTTCCGAATAAAGTACCGGATTTTTTTTTTTTTCTTTTGAAGTTGTTTCCCTTAGGATAACAGTGCTGGTGGGAGTCCTCTCGTAGTGAGACCTTTACTAACTTTATATGAATTGAGCTATTTATTTATCGGAAAGCAACGGTGATTCATTTTTTTCTTTGTTTGCTTGCTTTTTGCTTTTTAATGCAGTGAGACATGTGAGGTTGGATCCTCAACCTCACACACCTTACCCTAGATTTTTAACGATTGTTTGTACGCTTTGCGAATGGGCCAAAGTCTTTACAGATGACTACCTTTTGGAAGCTTCTCTAGAGACAACAGTGCTGAGTCCTCAACTGATTATTGACCCATCTCTAGAGACAGTTCCTACAGACTATTATTTGGAAAGCTTTTGTCTGTTTGATGCTGACATAGAGCTTCGTTTATGAAGAGTCCTAGAAGTTGTAAGCAGACAGAAAAATTCTGTATCAGGACAGGGATGATTTATAAACACTGAAATAGCCGTTGTCCCCAGGTCCTTCTTATAGGGTCGCACGATGAGTACACCATGCTGCTAGTAAAATATCATGAATGCCAGCAGTGTGGGTAAGCGTGTGTTAAGAAGTCTAAAATTTCTATAAATGTCCTGTATTCAATCTGAAGATTTTTTTTTTTCCCCACCGAAAGACATTGTCTTATTTAGTAAAATATGGTGTCTAGATACAAGTGGTCAGAGTGGTTAAACTAACTTTCATATTTTATATTTATTTCAGTGCTTCTAGTGGTCTTTAAAATAAAACACATTTGTGTTGTATGTAATGTGTTCTAACAAGATTTCATCTTAAGAGTATCATTTGAAAAGAAGGATTTTTTTACCGAGCGTTTACATTTTTGTGTATTATCTGGTCCCGAGGAGGAAAGTGAACGCTGTCTTTGAACATCTTTATACACGTTAAAAATAGAAACCATTTTCACTTGGATCTTTCTTATCTCTAAATTAAGTGGTAGTAGAACATAAGTAGTTGCGTGAATAGCAGTTGTTTGCTTACAAAATGGAAGTGTTTATTTTAAAAAAAAAAAAAAAGGTCAGCAAACCTTGTTTTTTAGAAACGATGCCTACTGTATCCATTTTAAATATCTTTGCCAAATTGTTCCAACAAGATACCCCGTGCCAATTGAAATGGATGGGAACCAAGTAACTCCCGATATTACCTTCTAATAAGGTTTTATTTCGTGTATAGGTGTCCTTACAAAGTCCTACCTTGCAAAGAGAAAGCAGTTTCGCAAAGATGTAAGCACTTCTGTTGAACTTCTGAATAAAAAACTTCTGTACGTTTTTAAAACACAACAAAAAGAAAGGTAAAGTTGTTGCTTTCTTTGGACTACAGAATCTGCACAATTTCTCACTCTTCATTAGCGCAAATAGATTCAGACTCTGTTACCATTGTGCACTGATTTGAATCTCCACTGAAAACTATGATTAGCCTGGTTTTCCTCAGAACAGAAATTTTTATTCTCTTTAGGGCCTCGGTTTTACAGATTTGAGATACACCGTGCAGAGTACAGTGAATAGAGCCAGTTTCTTGCCTGTTGGATAAAAACATAATTGTACCACCGTAAAATGCGTTGGTACTCATGCTTTGTAATTTTCTGGCTGAATGAATGTAGGGTCAGTGCCAAAGAAGTCTGCATATGACAGCAAATGATATTCGACTCCGTAGACATTCTTATATTGTAAACATGAGTCTTAAGTGTTAGTGATAATCTTACAGTGTAGATAATTTGAATAGTTCTCAAATTGCAATCACCATTCTTTTGGGGAAATCATGATAATGGGAGAAGAACGACAGTTCACTGAACTCTTACTCTCTCATGGGAGTCCTGAAGGATGGAGGCGTATGTTGCTTGCATTACAGCAACTTGCTATATCAGAATCTATGCTATTTAGTAAGAGAGAAACGTAGTTTATTACAGGTAGAATTAGTGATTGTGGAAAATTTACATAGCCATGTGTCCTCGTTGTTCAAGTGGGAAGGCACTTGACACAGCCTCTCTCGTTGTAACTTTGGACTACATGTTTGTTTTTGGAGACGGGTTTCTCTGTAGAACTTCCCTGGCTGTCCTGGGACTCAGTCTGTAGACCAGGCTGGACTTGAACTCACAGAGCTCCACCTGGCTCTGCCTCCCGAGGGCTGGCATTAAAGGCGGGCACCACCGCCACCAGGCTAGAGTTACATACGTTTATAATGAGGCTGCCTCATTTTTCTCTCTCCCATTAGATTATTAAACTTATTTTTCTCTTCTCTTTTGGTAGTATGAATTATGGCAAATTATTTATATTTCAGAGGGTGTAGTTTGTCCTACCTTCATGTTATAAGACCATGCTTCTTCTTATGTTTTACAGACAGATGCTTCGTTTCAAATATTCTCAGATGTTTGGGCCTTTGTTTCAACAGTGGGAACAAGACGTGCGTAAAATGGCGCAAGAAGAAGAGAGTTCTGTTGTGGGTATCAGGCTTAGCTTAGTAATTATTCGATTGCATCAAAGTCTAAAGTAGTAAGAATCCATACAACTACTCAAGAGGGAAAGTCAAATGCAGGATCTTGGAGGAACAAGTGGCGCATGGGGTGATGGGAGGATGACCATACGTTCTAGCTTGCTTCTTTTCCTCAGGGAACATGTCAGGCTGGCAAACAACAGCAGCGTGTTCTGAATGGATGATTGCACAGAAGGCACACTATACTCTCTCTCCCCCTCCCACTCCTCCTCCCTCTCCCTCTCCCTGTCCCTCTCCCCATTCTCTTCCCTCTCCTCCTCCCCTTCCCCCTCCCCCTCCCTCCCTCTCTCTCTCTCTCCCTACCTCTTTCTTTCTGCCCCGCCTCCCGTGTCTCTCTCCTGAAAGAACACCAAATAAGAACCTAGGAGGATACTCATGCCAAGGCATAGGAGTGGTAGCATAACTTTAGGACGAAATGATAAACAGATAAAATGGAGATCAGACCCTGTGGCTGTGGCAGAACATGTGAGGGCTTGGCTTTGAGCAGGTAGTATTCTGGCAGTCCCAGGCCAGCAGGGGAAGGGAACTAGGCTTACTAGGCCTACATGTGCAAGAAAAGGCAGGATAACTGATAATGGATCTATGCTCTGACACCGAGAACACGAGGACAGGGAAACTGGGCATCGACAATGGAAAATGTTCTTTTTAGGGCCTCTTAGCTCTTGTCAGAGGAGTGAGCTGTGGTACTAAAGAGAATGATCCTCAAAGCTAGGAAAGAGCCTAGGTGCTGAGAAGATGGGGGAAACAACCCATTTTTGTAGTCAGGAACCTGGGCTCTAGACTTCTGCTTGAAATCCACTCATGCTTTTACCAGCTATTCAGTGACTCATTTTCCTCACGCGTGAAAGGAGAGGTAGCAAGGTTTCTACCTCATAGATTTGTGGTTGAATATTGAAGACGTTCTTTCTTCATATGCTTACGACAGTTTTTGAAAACAGTACGTGATGAATAGTTGTCATGTGCCTTCGCTCTTTCTCATAAATAATAGGTGTGGGGGACGAAATCAGTGGAGTGTCTTTGAGGGCCAGCAGGGCTTCTTGCAAGATCATAATTGGAGACTAGGTCGAGGAGCAGAAAGGGCTGCATTTGGAAATCTCACCCATGTACATAGTGATACATAATGTGCGAAAAATAATAATCTTAGAGTACCAGACAGTAGGCATATATCCTATTTAGTTTCTGTGAGGTGAGAGTTCACAGATTGGAAGGATCCTAGTCAAGAACAGGACATCAAGGATACTTCCAATTTGAATGCTAGTAGGGATAGGAAGACAATCCTAGTCAAAGACTAGTGAAAAAGCATTTATTTTAAATCATTAAAAATCGTTTAAAATTGATCATAACATTTAAAAGAGCAAAGGCCAGTAGTGAAGAATGGAAAGTGTTTTTCTTTAAACAGAGTGCAGCTGGGATTGTGGCTATTCCGTTTCCTTGCATTTTGCCACCTCTTTCTTTTTACGTTTCAGAGTGCAACTTCTCGGCAGTCAGAGATTTTACGCCAGGTTGCAATGGCGCAGAGAGAAACCATTGATGAAGCGAAAAGTATTTATGATCAGTTTCTAAAGGTCTGTTTCTTGTAGTTGGTAAGAAATCACATCCTTCTGGCCCAGGACAAACGTGAAAGCAAGAGACAGACTGGTTCTTTCTGAATCCATCGGGAAAATACTAAATTATTCCTGTAAAGTGTTGATCCTCTTCTATTTTGAACGCTTTCCAAGATTAACCATGATTGCAAAGGGCGTATTTAATTTGAAAACTTGCTACGTTTTGTGAGTGGTTTAAATCAGGAAACGTGAAATTGGACTTCACCTAGAACTAAACACACAGTGCAGAAAGAACATTGATGGATACTTCCCTCCTTAACATCTCTGTGTTCAAGTTGATACGTACAGAGCGGAAAGTAGTACTTTCATGAATGATATTTGCCTTTCCTTCTCTTGTGTAGTATGGAGAGCTTTCTTGAGTGGGATACAGGCAAAGGTAAACAACAAATGAGCTTGCTTGCTTGTTTTCTTGTTTGTTTGGGACAAGGTCTTGCTATGTAGACCTGGCTGGCCGTAAACACAGAGATCTGCCTGTCTCTGCCTCCTCCGGGGCGCTGTGATTAAGATGAACACCACCACAGGAGGCTTATTAACACCTCTTTTATTTTGCAATGAAGTATGTGACGTTGTTATGGTAGTTTTACTATTGGAATTATTCTTGACCGATGGTGCTTTTATGTTCCAATTTACAGCCATTAGAGATGGCTAAAAACTTCTAGCGGAATGAAAAAGGAGGCGGAGAGTTAACCTTTAGTGAAAAGAGAATTACACAGCGGTGCTAACTAGCCTTAGTGGCTCTGATACCAAACTACGTTATTCGGGGGTTCAAGAAGTGTTTGGGGGTTATTCTTCTTAGTGCTGTTACTAAAACATACCCCACGTGTTTTCTTCTAAAGGAAATTATGCCGCTTTAGTAAAAGGGGCAGTTGCCAAAGTCTTTCAAGTGCCTGTGAGTTCCACGTATCCAAACCAGGTGTTTAGGGAGACTTTAAAGTTGGAGGGCATGCAGCTCTACTGAGCCCTGAGAACCATTGTCCCGAAGATCGAAATAGAATGGATTCCTCCTAAATGTTAGTGTTAAATGTGACCCCAAGATTTGGAACTTCCTTAAGGTCCCTTCTGCAGTGGCTGCTGCTCCCCCCTGCCCCACATGACCAACAGGGCCATGTGCTCTGTACAGAGGCTCATTCCTTTTCTTCACTGAAGGCCCTCCGTTGCTGATCTAATGCAGGGACTTTGCGTGTCTTGCTAGTAATAGGGAGTCCTTTCTGAGTTTGCTCTTTTCAGTCCCCCTTTCATTTAGAAGTCCCCACCTCTCATATTACACTCAAAATGTGCAAATAAAGTATTAGCCTAAAACAGAGGTCTTCCCGCTTCCAAACTTTCGGTCGCCTCCCTTTCTTAGTCCTAGTATCTTCCAATGCCCTCCTCAGAAGCATCCCCTCCTCTGAATAAAAGCTCCTTTTGCTGCATCCTGCCTTTGCTTCCCTACCTCCAGTGCAGTAGATTCCTGCTGAAGTAAGTCCCCACTCTGCTCTCAGCTTTGCTTCTGTTTCCCCCCCCAATCCTTGTCTTTATCTCGAGAACCCATCTGTCTCCCCCTTTTAGGCAAATACCCCAGCAACTTCTCCTTCCAAACCCGTTTTAAACTTCTTGGCGTTCTTCTCCTTCATATGCTTATCCATCTCATAGGATAGTCGCAGAACCTGTGCAGTTACGTTTCAGTTCTTCCACACACACGGCACAGTTCTTTCCCCACAGTGTGTACCGCTTCACTGTGCTGGGGCTGACCAGAAAAACCAAAGCACCATAAATGATGTGCTGCATAACTTGAACGGTCACAAGGTAATGTGCCTAATCCTTTCTGTGGAATGTAAATGGAAACCATTTCACACGTTCTGTTTTTGACAGTAAGCCATCACATAGGGAAACCTTACAGTATTTCATGCTATGGGCCTGCAAATTTGTTCCTCTGTCTGCTCACTTTTTGATTACCACTGCTCATCCATCAGCTCATTTTCACCAGTGGACATGTTTTTCCTCTTGTGTTTATATTTTGGTCAAGTCTACTGCTTAAATCTTTTAATGCACACTAAAATCTGCTGAAATGTCACCATGTTTTTCATTCAAAACAAGCATCCTCTGACTGTGAAGATTTGAAGGTTTTGCTTTGAATGTAACATGGAGTTGCGGATGTCCAACTGAAGTAGAATTTTTTTTTTTTTTTTTTTTTTTTTTTAGAATATCAGAGTCCTTGAGGAGAACACTCAAAGTCTCAATGCTATTGAGCAAAGCAGAATGGAAACAGAAATAGAAAATTTGAGGAAGACACTTATTACAGAAAAGGTAAGCAGTGTGTATTTAATACTGAAAACCAAGCATCTGGGTGATCGTTTGGGTGACTTTGAAGAGATGCTTATAATAACTATTGATATCTCTTTTTTTGAAACAGCAACATCAGGATTTAAGAGCTTTACAGACCTGTCTTCATTCTCTGTTCTCCGGGGACTGCAGAGAAAAAAAGCTGTGATCCAATTTTATGTGACATACCCAGAATATCCGCCACCCTATGAGAAATTATAATAGAAATTGGCACATCTCATTTGTCATTATTTTATTTGTTACACACCAGACTCAGTGTCTCTTAACCTTCTAGTGAGCTCTGAGTAGTTTGCTGCTCAGCAACCACTACGGGCTGTAAATACTGAATTATCGGGCCCTTTGTCAGAAAGAGAGGTGCGGTCTCCCTAACACTAGCAGTTAGAATTGGGCAGTAAATGGTAGAAGTAACAGGATGGACTTACTAAAATTATTGACTACAACTTATGTTGGTTTTATAGAAAAAAAAAATCAAACCGTTAAAAATTATCACAAACTGAAAATAAATTGCCGTGCTGTTCTTGGGCAGCATGTTTCTGGCATTTCCACAAAGCTAATTTTCATTGAATCGGTTTACTTAGCTCTTAAAGGACGTTTGTCCGTAGTGTAGTGTTGATTGTCAGCATCTTTTTTATGTATGGGCACACTTAAACTTTTTTTTTTTTTAACCTCAGTACTCCATTTCTTCCTTTGGTGATATGTTATCGAGAATGCTCTTGTTTTTCAAGTTACAATGTCAGTAAGAGTGTGTAAGTTTACCTATGTAAGCACTTAACTCATGAATCCCTGACTCTCTTGTCTTTCTACTATTGTGTGCCATTTTGCAGTAGGTGTCCTAAATGCCTTGGGAACATGATGTTTAATAAACTTGAAGTTGTTTAACAGCTGACTTGAGATGTGTCAATTAAATACAATCTTTTCATAAGCAAATGAAATTACCAAATCATTTGTTAAGATGTATCAGTCCCATAGGAAGGAGAGGACTGACTCCTTTCTCCCTGTGCTTTCCATTTTGAATTGGACCTATGAACCTTGTTTTATGCCTATTTTTGCTGTAATATATATGCATTAATTAATTATAGAAATAAATGAGATTTGATTTGAGCCCGATCCATACAGGCACATATCTACGATGCCGAGGACCACCTTGTATCCAACCCATCCCCCCCCCCCCCCGTTGCCCCTTCCCTTCCGTTCTGCCCAGCTACCTGTAGCCCCTCAATGTATGTTCTACATTCAGAATTTTTCTTAATTTGTTTCCATGCAGTGTAAGAACACGTGGTTCGACTGCCCAGCTTGCTTCCCTGAAACTGCATACAGGCTTTTAAAAATGTCAGCATTACATTCCTTTCTGACATCTGAAGAACATTTCATGAATGAATGTCTCATACTTTCTGCATGCTTTCATATGTTGATGGACAACTAGGCTCTCTCTGTTTGTGCTTTAAATGCCTCCTGCACTGAATGACCATATGTCAGGATTGATTGAGAATTGTTTAGGGAAGTAGTAAGTACATGTGTGGCATATATGTTAAGGTGTCTACAGAGAAGACTGGGAGAGAAACGGGAGAATGTCTTTCCCCTAATGTCCTTAGAATCATAGGCCGGGAGCCTGTGTGGAACTAAAGAGTAAAAGGAGAAAGAAAACTGGCTTGTGCAAGCTTCACTCCTCCTGAACTGGTCCATCTATTGCTGCCGCCATCGCTGGTTCACATCCGATCCCAACTTCTTCAACCTTTCGTTTTGGATACACACTAGTGTTGCCCCAGAAAACTCCGGACTCTCAGAGCTGGAGTGGGAAACATCATTTCTCTGCCTTTCTCTTAAAGAATCATTTTTTATTGTGCTTTCTGTGTACCTTTTTTGAGGAAGGTGACCACATGCAAGACTGTACATGTGACAGTCAGAGGCAACTTGTGGGAGTTGGTTCTGCCCTTCCACGTGTGCGCACACCTGTGTGTGTCCCTGTGTACACAGCTACACTATGTGTTGAGGCCAGAAGATGAAAAATCCAGACTTTGAGTTATTGGAAGTTGTGAGATGCTTTATGCAGGATCTGGGAACTGAAATCAGGTCTCCTAAATAAGCAGCAAGGGCTCACAACATCTGAAACATCTCTTCAGTCCTTGGATGCTCATGCTTTGAATAAAGCAAAAGCATAAGGCCCAAATGTTGCAAACAAGTAACGAATTCCTTTCAGCCTCAATGGATGGGACCAAACATTGTGGTTCGCAAGTTCCACTCCATTTTACTACTCTGAGAGTTGAAGAAGTCACTAAGTAAGTAATAAACGAACATGGGGATGAGAACTGGCAGATGGCTTGTAGTTAGGAGATAACACTTAGCCTTAGAATCAAAGGCAGAGATAACTTACGCTTCTTATGCTTGGCAGAGAAACAGTGATGTTCATGAGAAGTGAACCATATAAATTTATATGGTGGGCAGGTCTTGTAATACCACAGCTAAAAAGTGTTCTGCCTTCCCTGATTTTACATGCATGTGTGAGTGTGTGTGTGTGTCTCTGTGTTATTATATATTTTCACATATGTATGTATACATATACATATATATGTGCATGTATATGTACATATGACATATATGTATACACACATACACACACACACACACACACACACACACACACATGAGGGTCACATAATTGACAGAGTTTGATTGTTCTTCTTACAGGTAAATGTTGATTTAAAGAAGATTTTATTTGAAATGAAGAACTAAAATGCAATTAATCTTTTCTAAAATTCTGGTATAATTCTGATATAATTTGTGTTACATATATGATGAATAACGTTTCATTATATGTATTACTAAAGTACAGGGACAGCCTGGGTGTATATTGCATACTTAATGTATTTCAGAACCATAGAGGAGAGTTATCATTACATTTAAGAGCTGACACTGTATTAGGTAGGAAACCAGGGAGGAAGAAGATAGAAATGCTTCTGAGTTGGGCATTTCAAGCAGCAGGTGTAAATTAGTAAAAGAGAAAACATGGCCTATCTGTGCAACTCTTAGAAATGTGCTGGATATGAAACATTGCCTAGTGACATTTTGTTCGTAATGTATAAAGCACGGGAGAGAGAACTGCATAAGAGAGATGATAATTGTCATATTCACATTAGCACGTACTCTAAAGTTATACATAAGGAGAAAAGATTCTGTAACAGAGGTATCAATACTCAAAGACACTGAGAGAGTTGAAGCCCGACAATATCATCATTAAAAATAGACGTACTAGGAGCATAACGAAAGAGGAAACTTTAGCATCGTTAATGCCTAGATATTCATAAGTTTTATAAACTTACCCTAATTCTGTAGTGATCTGAAAAGGCAAATGCTGGAAACTTTTTCGTTAGCTAACATTCGCAATGTTTGGGTGACTTTCCCAAGCACAAGCTTGGTGTGCGCTTATGGATAAAGCTGACGGATGCTGGGTATGGGCTGCAGTTGGTGTCAGAACAGAAAAGGAATGCCCATAATTTTAATAATTTTGTCTAGAAATCAAAGGAAACAAACAACAGCCGAGTGTTATGTGTGCTTCAATAGTTACCTGCCCTAAAACCGAAATCTCCAAATTTATAGGCATCATTTTATGTAGTGTTACTAACATTTCTGTGACGAAAATTAAAAAAATACAATTTATTTTCTTTTTTAATAAAGGATCTTGTTTTAGCTAGTCTTGTTAATTGATTAGATTGAAGGATATCTTGGATATCAGTAAGTCACACTTCTGTGTGTGAAGGAGAGGATCTTTCTTGGAATATCTGGAATGTGGAATAACAAATTTGGAGGATCCATCCATCTTGAATGTTTATGGTTCCTTCAACTGGGATGAGTTCCCCGACAGAATATATATGGAAAAATTGGAAGTCAGCCAGTGTGTACAACCCAGCAATCTCATCAAATATAAGTACTTTTGGTATAACTATCACTGAAGGAC
Organism: Cricetomys ansorgei; assembly: GCA_026225945.1. Taxonomy (NCBI): domain Eukaryota; kingdom Metazoa; phylum Chordata; class Mammalia; order Rodentia; family Nesomyidae; genus Cricetomys; species Cricetomys ansorgei. Next base: position 4,349,708 of record JAMJFZ010002759.1, on the reverse strand, counting down.
ATTATATTCCAGCTTCTATACCTTTACAATAAAGACTCATACCTTTGCTTCCAAGGAACTTCCAAACATTCTTCCTTTGATGGGCAAAAACATGATTTTCTGTTCTCAAACGCTTACGTTAATTTTGATGGAAAATTACCAGGATTGACCATTTGGTGTATGATCACCAATTGGTGTGCTCTTGCTGGGAGCAATGCAGGGGAACAGCAGCCAGCATTGGTGCTTCTGCTTTTCAGCTGATTGTTAAGCAAGGCAACAGTAGTTTGCCTTCCAGGGGATTGTCTCCTTAATGTCCTTTGCCACTGTGGGCCTTATTGTGCTTGTTGCTACCATGGTCTTTCTGTCTCTCTTGTGGTATGAAAGTTCTATGGGATCTCTCACCCCTCACTGGGCAGTATTACTGGCACACATAACAATGATGATGATTTTTCTCTCAAGCAATGCCACTTGTGCAAGGCAGTGACACTCAATTTAATTTGTGACTCTATTGAAACTCCAGAAAGAATAATCAATAACATCTGATTAGAGTCTTTTGCCAAGCTGATTTGAAACATGTACCTGAGGAAGTACATAGGAAAACACATTCTTGGTAGCTGAAGTCTTGGTCAAGGCTAGTGAACAAGTACAAAAGAGAGACTGGTGGCTGGGGCCCATGAGTTCCATCTAACAGAAACAGACCTAGGTATAACAAATGAGTTTCAGTGCCCACTGATGAATTTGAATTTCCATGATCACAATTAACTTGATATTTTCCTAGTTTTTACTATTATAAAATCACTGATGAGTTTGTGTGTGTGTGTATGTGTAATTTTATGGAAAAATATGGTAAAGGATAAGTTTAAATAAGAAAATAAAGTTGTACAGAGAGGAAAAGCTTGAATTGTATAGAAAAGAAAAATATTGACTAGAGAGAGAAAAAAAAAAGAAAAAAGCCAAAATAAAGAAAGATGCTTTGACCCATCCAAAAGACTTATTCCTGCATTCCCCCACTGACTTCACAGCCCCTTTCCATTCCCTGTGCTCATTGCCTGAGCTGGACTCTGGCATGCTCTTCACTTGGAATATTCTTTCTTCCTCTTAGCTTTCCTTAGTTATCTGCAATCCTTTGTGTAGGAATGAAGCCTCATGAGCATTCCCTGTCCATGTTGGCATCTCTATAATTGTTATCCTTGTTCTGTTCATGTTTAGCAAATGTCAAGCTCTGTAAGCATATGTAAAGATAACTTTATGTAGACTAATCAGATTTTATTTGTGTATTTAGGAATATGTATGTATATACATAAACATATGCAGGCAACAATAATTAATAAAAAAGAGAGCCTGAACTTGAGTTAAAGCAAGGAAGGGTTTAGAGGAAGCAAAAGGAAGGGAGAAATCTGTAATTTTATTGTACAAGGTCTTCGCCAGGAGCCAAACACAAAGCAGCTCAGTGTTCCTGGACTTCTGCAAAAAGTAAATTAGTTAATTAATTCTTCAAAGCTGTTCTCATTCATTTCCTCTTACTTTTTCTCAATACAATTCCAATTGAATCTGGAGCTTGATGGGTAGGCAAGCATTCTACCAAAGATTTATACCATAACAGCCATAGGTAGCCTCCTCTATTTTTAGTTTTGTTCCTATCATTGGATATCATTCTTTCTTCTGACCTCCATGGGCACTGAATACATGTGATATTCAGACATAGATGCACTCAAAACAGCTACACATAAGAATAAAATCAAATAAAAGATAATTATACTTTCACATGTTTATATCATAATTTTGATTTTTCTTTAAAGCACATTATATGTTACATTTTAATTTTTTGTGTGTGCATACATGTATGTATTTCTGTGAGCATACACATGCCGCAGTGCTCCTTTAGAGATCAAAGAAAGAACTTATGGAAACTAGTTCCCTCCTTCCATGAAGTCAGTACTTGGGCTCAAACTCAAGTTATCAGGCTTGACATTACGCCTCTTTACTTTGAGTAATCTTGTGAGAGCATTTGGCTTTCTAACAGTCATAATTTTTAATATAGTAATTATTGTATATTTATTATGTATTCTTCTCAGTGGTATATGTTGTATTTTGACAGAGCTAAATACAAATTCTCATCACTACACTTCAATCTTCTCAAGTAAATTGTTACAATGAAAAGATTGTTCAGCTACCCAAGGGCACCCTGCAACAAACAGCTAGAAAAGTTCATAGGGACTCAACCAGGACTCTTAGGCTTCTTATATCTCTTTACATAAATGACAGACAAAGTCTTGCAATCTCAAGTGTCATTTCAATACTTGTTCAAACATTTCAAAGGAAACTTTTATGAGAACATAAAATGCAAACAGAAATGTTTCCCGGTTGCTTTTTTTTTCATTTAATTTTATAAACTCTTTAATTTTAAAGATTGTACCAGATTTTAGGATCTTCAGGAGGATTTGTCAGTGTTAAGATATTTGGAAGAGTATGAAGATTCACAGAAAGTTTATAAGAAAATGTTAGTTGGCGAAGAGCCTTTGGCTTACAAGAGGCATGCCTATCGATAAAACTAATATTGTATCAAAATTGTGTGCATATCATCAGATATTCTGTTAGCAAAAGTTATTAGAGTTATGGTGAGTAAAATCAGAAAAAGCTCAAATTAAAAGTTTATTTGCAAAATATATCTTTTACCCTGGCATTTAAACTCATACAGTTTTTTGTTTGTTTGTTTGGTTGGTTGGTTTAGTTATTGTTTTTGTATGTAATTGAAAGAATTCTATATATAACATGTAAATAGATCTTTGAGAAATTTATACAATATGTTTTAATCATAATCACCACATTTCCCCATCTCTTCCCATATTCACACTCTCTCCATACCTACTCAATTTTATATTCTTTTTATTCTTAAATTTATCAAGTCCAATTTGTGCTGCCCATATATTTTTGGATGTGTGGCCTTTCCTTAAGACATGGTTTACTGACCAGGGCCTATACTCTTAGAGAAAACTGACTTTATCCTATCCAACGGCTATCAGCTATTCCTCAATTAGGGTTGTGACTTTATGCCCATCTCCTTTCTCAATGAAGGATTTTATGCTTTTTGTGTTTCGACAGGTCTTGTACATATTGCCACAACTATGGTGAGTTTATATGTGAGATGCTCTGCTCTGTCTTAAAGCTACTGTTTCCTTATAGTCGTCCACCATGGCAGTATCATACATTCCTTCCTTCTCTTCCAAAATAATAACCGAATCTTGGGACTAGGGGCTGTGATATAGATGTTTGATTTAGGGCTAAGCATTTCATGGTTTTTTGTTATTTTCACCTGTGTCAGTTTGAGGTTTCTAAATTAATCATCTTTTACTGCAAATAGAAGGTTCTTTAATGAGTAGAGATGCATTATCTATGGGTGTCATTGGGAGACTTTTTTGATATAGATATAATTTTTATTATCTTTTTAAAATTTATTTTTCTTCTCTTCTATAATATATCTGACCCCCCCTTCTCCTCTCCATCTACTTCTCTCAGCTCTCTGTCTCTCCTCTCCACCAAGTCTACACACCCTCCCCCTCCCCAGAAAAGAGCAATCTTCCCAGGATTGCCCCTCAAACAGGGCAGGATAAGATGGAACAAAACCAATCACCAATCTCCACATCAAGAGTGAACTAGGCAACCCAGCAGTAGGAAGAGAGTCCCAAGGGCTGGCAAAAGTTTGAGAGAAACACCCCACTCCAGATAGTAGGAGCTCTGCAAGAATACCAAGCCAGATAAACTCAAGACATATTTGGAGGACCCTGCAGGTTCCAAGTTCACCACTACTTCAGACTCTGAACCCCAAGAATGGTGGCCAGTTGACTCCATGGGGCTTGTTCTCCTGGTGTCCTCAAGCCTTCTATTCCAAGCAATTCTTCCTCATTCTGTGGGGTTCTCTGAGATCTGCATAATGTTTGGCCCTGGGCCTCTATATCTGCTTCCATCAGCTGTCAGAGAAATCCTCTCTGATGAAGGACAGGCTAGGTACCAATCTATGAATAAAGCTATAGTTAGAAAGATATCATTAGAAATCATCTTTTGGCTAACCAGTCTCTAGGTCCTGGCCTGCCTTTTTGTACCAAGCATGGATTTCCTCCCTTGTCACGGGGTTCTGCCCTTCCATTATCCCAGTGGCTCCTGTGGGTAGAATGTGTTATAGGTTGAAGATGTTGTGGCTAAGATGGTGTCCCAGTCCCACCACTGGAAGCCCTGCCAGGTTACAGAAGATGGCCTGTGCAGGCTTCCTCTTCACCTTGCTAGAGGTTCTCTCCATGGTCTTATTGGGAGACTTTTTAACACTGAGGCCATTTATCAGCATAAAAGTAACATGTTTTCTCTAAGGGCCTATGATCTTTCTGGCCGTAGGTTCTTTGTCAATAGAGGTGGTAGGTATGAGTTTCATCTTATGGAGCAGTACTTAAATTCAACCAGAAAGTGGCTAGTTACTCCATAACATTCTTTTCACTCTAAAAATATTTCAGTGGGCATGTTTTGCCAGGCAAGTCATTATTACAGCACATAGGATTTACATCTAGGTAAGATTTATGATTACTTTTCTCTTCCATTGTGTATAACATCTTCTAGCACTATGAAAAAAAGCAGTGAAGATGAAGCTTCCTGGTCAGTGTCAACTTGACTTTTCCATAGTCTCTGACTCCAATATGTGGTGTCTTCATCAACAAGGTTTTACTATCAAGTTTTATAGGACAATTGAGAATACTGGTAATAGACTGTAATTTGTGGGATTCTGTAGGACCTCATCCAATCCCCAGAATATTTGTTATTCTATGGGGCATTGTCATCCCATTATAGAGTAACTCCAATACACACACACACACGTGTGCACACACACACACACACACGCGCATGCACACACATGCATATAGTGGATACCCTCCCTGCCTGTACCATCTTTACCATGATCTCCCTTCCCTTATGCTAATTTAAGTTTTTATACCACTGGTGAAATGCAAATTAAAGCTACTTTGATATTTTACCTTGTCACAATCAAAATGGCTAAAACAAACAAGCAAAAAATGGCAAATGCTGCTAAAAATCCAGGATGAAGAACATTCAGGCACTGTTGGTGAGAGCCCAGTCTGGTGAAGCCATTATAGAATAAGTGTGAAGCCTCCTCACAAAAGAGAAAGTGAATCTACCTCATGTTCCAGCTATACCACTCTTGGTGATATACCCCAAATACTTTGTATCCATCCATGGACTTCACAGCATTCACATTTGGGTAATGGTCATCTATGTTCACTGTTGTCTAATTGATTCTTTCATAATTAAGCTTTATGATAATATGTTTCCTTAGTGGAAAGTGGAACCATTTAATAACTCAAGTAAATATTTGTCATTGATGCTGTATCTTTGAGCTTTCTGAAAAAAAGTATCCACTACTATTTGATATTGCTCTGGGTCACATGACTACCCCCCCGTGTGTGTGTGTGTGTGTGTGTGTGTGTGTGTGTGTGTGTGTGTGTGTGTGTTTGGCTTTAATTCAAGGCCTAAGTATCTGCTTTAATATTAACCAAGTTTACATTCCAAGCCTGTCCCCATTTTTTTTTTAAATTTTCATCTGTTACTGCTAATCTGTGAGTTTTGTAGGCAAAGGTATTATGTTCCAATGGTTCATTTTTCCCTGTAGCAACAATATTTATAAGAGACTTTGGTATCTAATGGGTTTTCTAGATATAATTTTTGAATGAAGAATATTTATTATATAATGACATAAATGAATCTGTGCTTACAAGAAAGCTTTACAAAGTTCCATGAAGGAGACTTTAATAGTTCAATATTTAAAAACAATTATGGAACTCTTTTAGGTAAAGAGATATCAGTGTCCCTACAGACATAATTTGAGATCAAATGCATAATGAGCCAGAAATACAGATGCGGTAGAAAGACTTCTTTTTTACTTTTAATTCCGTGTATTTTTCTATATTTTAATTTTTAAAATAGCTGTACATTCACAGGAAATTTCTGTGATAGAACACAGATGTCCTGTATACCCATCATGCAGATTTTTTGCAAAGATTATTAGGGAAGCAACTATAGCACAATATTATAAGTAGGCAATTAACAATGATACTGTGTTTTCTTATATTCCCAAATCATATTGTCATGTATGCAGGTTTGAATAATTCCTTCCATAATCATAATTGAGTTCTACTTTTTCACCAAAAAAGTCTCTCTAGGAGACCCCCGCACACACACACAAACACACAAACATTCCCCAGTATCTTTGTTTCCCTGAAGTTATTTATTGCAGTGATTTAATGGGAGGTTAGTTTATAATTGTTTGTCCCATAAAAGACTTTTAAATAAGAATGTATTCATCTATCTCTAACTTAACTACTTCTAATGATACAGACTTTTTCAGAAGATTTTGAAAACAGGCTATTTCCTTTAGTGTAACAAACAGTGCTCTAAATCATTTACAAAATGTTCAAAATAGCATAGACTAGAGTAATAGTTCAGTAGTCATACTCCATTTTTGCTGCCCTAAACTCAGCAGGGTTTTTCTCTACTACAAAGTCAGATGCAAATTGTGTTCCCACTGTGTAAGAGAAATAGATTTTCATAAAGCCTACCTAGACTGTGCTAACAGAACCATTCCATTTAGAGTCATAGTGTCTGCCTTCACACTGCCTGGATTTCTCTGCACGTTTTATATTTTTTCCTCTTTTCCCACAATGGTCTCATTTGGAGATTAAATGAAAAATACTTTGGATAAACTTGTTCTGCACTTATTAATGCTTTTGGTCCTAATAATTTTACTAAGGTTTGAACTTTAGACCCCTTCCCCCTCACACTCACAAGGTAGTTATTTACCTGGAAATGTTCATGGAATTTTCACCTCATATAACCTATTTGTCCCTAGAGAAAATGTGAGCAAAGTTTCTCATTCATGATGTTTATGGAGCTCTGGACAGCTGCTCTCTTTCAAAGACTAAAAGAACCATGAAATTATGTCACCAAAAACAGTTCAATAGCCAGTGGACCAGCTGCCGTTTTGTGTAGACAGATTTATCAAGGGGTTGAATGCTGAGAATAAACCCAAGTAGAGGGACATTGTAATTATGAATTCCAAATAGAAGAATTCAGAACCAATGATATTATCACATCAGAATGCATCTGAATCTGTATTCTCTGATCCTCTAAGATTAAATGTCTCTATAGCCCAAATAGGCAATTTATTTGCAGTGTCATCATTAAAAAATATATTGAGTATCCCTGGTTGTTTTTAACCTAAAATGCATAACAACATACACACACACACACACACACACATACACACACACACACACACACACGACAGGGGGCATAGAATTGCTCACTCATTTTTGTGCTTTAAGATGGATGTAAAATACATGCAGGCAAAAATATATCATCAAAAAAATTCCAAAATTATTGTCTTGTTTAGTTTGTAATACTAACCAGTACTAAGAAGTATTGTAAAATAGTATGTGTTCATAAGATTTCTCACTGTCATGAGGCTGCATTTAATGAGAATAAGCACATAAAACATCTAAAATGTCATATCATTACATTTTGGCATGTAAATTTGGCATGTTTTACTGTACTTTTTCACAATTAACAACTTTAATATGTGATATTATAAATCTATCACGTCACAATTAAATAAGGATGCTTTGATTACATAAAGTCTACTAACATACTTGTTTATCCTAAGAATAATAACAATACTCCACTAAATACATGTCATGTAGTTCAACTTAATTTTCCCTCCCCCTCTTCCTTGGGTGTTTTATATTCCATAAATATTAAAAAATTCCAGTTTCTTTAAAGTAAACTTCAAGTAAAGTAGTTATGATTTTTATTTTCACATCCCTGGGAATTCCATTTAATATGGTAGTAGTGTGTGAACACCATGGATACTTACGCAAACCTTGATGACATAGCCTGTACTGTATTTAGCATTTTGCTCCCAGGTGACAGAACTGTACAACATGTACTGACAGCTTTATCCAATTGCACTACAATGAGGTTTTGGTGAGTAACTATATCTACCATATTAAGGTACAGTAAAAATTCTAGGTGAAAGAAAATACTTTATATTATAATCTTATCTGACCAGAACAGTGTTCTGTTGTTGTGCAAAACATTTTAATGTGGCCTCATGACTATGCATACTAAAATTATGATAAATTATATTAAATAATTATAAAGCAGGGGACTTCACTATGCTTATGAGGTAGCAAAATGAAGATTTGTAATCAATTTTCATTTCTATAGAAGTAAAAGAAGAGGCCTGGGTAAAGTTATTAATGAGCTTCAACATACAAGAAATGATTATTTTGATTAAAAAAAACAAAGAGGGTGTGTTCAAGCCCTGAGGATGTCTAACACTGTATATTAAGCATGGGAAAATCATCGAAAAACACAGAAAGAAAAAGTCAAAATTCAAGGAGGAAATGAGGACCCAAATCTAAGAGACCTAAGAAATTTAATAAGGATGGAGTCTAGAATTGGGGCCAGCACTGTTATCATATATCATGAAAATTATTTCCTAGGCTATAAAACAGAGTCATCCTGGTTAAAACTGAGATAATATAAACATAGATGGATGGTAAAATCAAAAGAAAAACTGAAGCGAGGTAAAGAGAAACGAAAGGAAGTAAAGCCATGATTTACAGAAACTTCCAAAAAGTTGTCTATACAGAGTATTACAAAATTTATTAAAATACCCTTACTTAAAATGATCTTCATATCATTTAAGATGATCAAATGAGTTAAACCTGTTTATTGACCTAACCCTCTTTCCTCTTCTCCCAATTGCATGTTTTCAGTTTGCAGCTATTATTTCCATTTCCAACCACCATAAAAGAAGTAAGTTAAACTCAATGAATTTTTGCCACTTAACTACCCAAGGATTTGAGACGGAAGGACTTTTATTATGACTACAATTAAATTACACTATTTGTTGCTTTCAGTCAAACTGTGTATTGTAAATATGTCGTTAATGTTTGAAGTGAACTTTTCTGTTCAATATTGTTTTCCAATCTGTCAATAAGTTGTAACTTCAGTTTTAGATAAAATTTTACCATTTGTGAATTATTTTGAATTATATTCCACCACAAGATGTCTACATTCATGCACAGATTCTGAGCAGTTGCCATAAACATTGGACTTTCCTTATCATTAGTAACACAAGCACATTTTTTAAAAATTTGTTTGATTTGGACTATCTAATTTCCTACAGTATCATAGATAATTCCCTTTGGGAAACATACATACATGCATATATATTCACATAATAACCAAAAAGTAGAACAAAATTATTCCCCTTTAAGGGCTAATTTATAATAGGACAATAAAAATCAGCATACAAAGTGATAGCTTCTATTGTTATATTTTCATAATACATTTTTGTTGATTTATCCTACCCCACTGTCCCCTTCCTTACCTTTCTATCTTCCTCCTGCTTGTTCCCACACATGGTAGCAAACACCTTCTGCTTTCATTCAACTTGAACTTAAAATGTTGTACACTCAAAAATCCCATAAGGAAGATGAGAATGCTAAACTCTTCATATCCAAGAACTTTCTGTGGGAGATCATAGTATCATGCATGAAATTGTTGTTAAAGATATGTTGTTTAATTCTTTTTTCATACTCTAATTATGGCTGTTTCTCCACCCACCCAAATCCACACCATTTCTTTCTCTGTCATTAGAATACAAACACATTTAAATAATAAAAATAATAATTATAAAAGATATGTTAAAATAAAAACAAAAAAATCAGTATAAGACAAAACAGAGAAAAAAGAGCCAAAGAGAAAGTTCAAACAACACACATTCACACACACAGAAATCACTCAAAAACACAAACTGGAAACCATAATGCAAAAGTCATGTGAAGTTAAAAAATATTTTAAAAAATTAAATCTTGAGACCTGAGATTAAGAACCTCCAATGATGCCATTCAATTTGGTTTTTGATGGCCATCTATTACTACTGAGCATGGGACCTAGCTGGAAGAGTAGTTTGTATACCTAGTTAGACTCCATTGGAGAAAAATAATTTTTCTTCTGCGAGCTCTTATTGACTGGGGAAAACTTCTAGGTTCAGGATAAGGGTTTATGCTCACTTCCCCTCTCAGTGATAGGACCTCATCTGTCACAGACCTGTGCAGGCCCTGTGCATGTTACAACACTCTCTATGAATCCATATGTACATCAGTCTTGTTGTATTTAGAAAGGCTTGTTTCTTTTGTGTGCTCAGTCTCCTCTGGTTCTTACAATCTTTCTGCCATCTCTTCCACACAAGTCCCTAAGGGATTTAGGGAGGGATTTGATGGAGACATACCTTTTAGGACACAGTGTTCTAAGTTCTCTCGCTAGCTACACATTGCCAAGCTGTGAGTCTCTGTGTTTCTTCTCATTTACTGCAGGAGGATGCTTCCCCAATAATGACTGAGCGACATGTTGATCTAGGAGTATAGCAGAGCATCATTAGGTGCCATTTTATTTCTATGTTTCTTTAGCAGAAGAGTATTATTTGTTTTTTGCCTAGGTACGTAGACTATTTCGTCTCATGTTCTTGGCAGCAAAAACAGTGTCAAAGATGCTTTCCATCTCATGTAGTGGACCTTATAAATCCAATCCGATATTGGTTGGATACTCCCACATACTTTGTGCCACTGTTGCACCAGTATATTGTTCAGGCAGATTACTATTGTAGATATAAGGGTTTATAGTTTGGTTGGCATTTATCTTTCTTTTAGTAGCATGCAGAGTACCTTCAAGTTCTGTCATGCTTGTCAGTGTGCTTAGTGAATGGAGGTAGGCACCAGCTTGATTTCTCCAGTTCAATGAGTTGTGTAGGTGTTTGCTTCATCAATGGGACTCTTGAGGAAGTCAGCAATAGCCTTGGAAATAGTGTGGGTAGTTTGTGAGTTCCTATGGGGCCCCCTTTGGCCAACAATTAGATTAGGTATAACCCTCTCCTGGAACTGGGGATTTCATTTGGTGATGACAGAAGTTCATTTGGAGCTTGATCTCCTTTGTTACTTACAGATTTCATTTAGGTCACTTCCATGAATGTGTATGATTTAGAGAGATTCTACTGTAGTAGATCTCCATACAGCACCTCATGTGTCCCTTAGCTATGACTGTATGTCCAAGTAATCCTTCCCTCAACCCCACACTTCCCTAAGATCTAGGGATCTAGGGAAACAGAAATCAGAAAATGGAACACCATCCCAATGAAGACAAGAACAGATATCAACACAGAAGCACACTCATCCCAAACCCAACGTAAAAACACAATAAATAATAGCCAGACAATAGGTTGGAGCCCAGCAGTCTTATTATAGTATGCCCTGAGAAATGGAATATATCTGAAGGACAAGACAAAGACTTTAAGATAGCTTTTATGAATATAACAAAGGACCTTAAAGAGGATATGAATAAATTCATTAATGAAATCCCTGAAAGAATAAACAACAATGGAATTAAATGAAGAAAATTGTTAAAGATATTACAGTGAAAATGGAACCATTAAAGGAAACTCAAACTGAGGTAAAATTGGAAGTGAAAAATTTAGGAACTTGAACAGGAACCATAGAAGCAAGCCTCACCAAAGTAATACAAGAGATGGAAGACAAAATCGAAGACACTGAAGAAAAGATAGAAGAAATGGGTATCTCAGAGAGAGAAAATATTAAAACTATAAAAATCCAGGTAGAAAACATCTGGAACTCTATGAAGAACCAAATGAAAATATTTGCAAAGAAATAATAGAAGAAAATTTTCCTAACCAAAAGAACAGGATGCTTATCAAAAAACAAGAAGTATATAGAATATCAAATAGACTAGAAAATAAAAAATTCCCCCTGTCATATAATAATCAAAACACTAAATGCACAGGAAAAAAGAATATTAAAAGAAGCAAGGGGGAAACAACAAGTAACATAAAAAGGCAGACTTATTTGTAGAACACCTGACTTTGCAATAGACACTCTAAAAACCAGAAGTTTTTGGACATATGCCACTCAATATTTAAGTCAAATTAGATATATCTATACCCTCAAGCACACACCATTTATTCCTTGTGATATTATTTTCTAATACACTGTTCAATTCTCACTATCTGTAATCTCTCGGCTATACAATAGCACACTAGCACTTCTTGATGTGACTTAAGTGTACTTAAGCAATCAACCCAATGCTATCTTACCAGTCTTCCCATCCTTTCTTTAACCTTCATTCATCCTAGAATTTATGAGAATCAACATTGTTATTGATATTCCATATGTGGGATGATGAGAGAATTGATTGTTCTGTGCCTCGCTTGTATCATTTAATATAATAATTTCTTGTTCCATCAGCATAGCCACAAATTACAATATTTCAAATTTCTTATGCTTGAGTAGTGTTGTATTATATGTATGTATATATGTGTACTTAGGACAATACCATATGTTGGCCTTTATGATTAGTGCTGCAGTCAACATAGGAAAGTAGATGTCTCTTTCAGCATACTTATTTTCTTTGGATATACACCTTATAGTGGAGTTGCTGAATCATATGGTAATTCTTTTTTAGATAGTTCAAAATATTCCCACAACCATTATGCTAAATATTAATCAAACCCAAAATGTACAAAAAGAGTCCTTAAAGGCAATTATTGAGATGAAATTATGCCAAGACTGTAAAAGTAAGAAGAAGGCCTGGGTCCCTTCAAGCCATTGTATGAGTAAGACTTGTTAGGCAAGAGAAGAAGGCACTCTGTATCATTCTTACTTCATATCAGAGAGAACCAACTTTCCAGAGCTGGTTTCACAGAGTTCCCCTCTGAAAATTAACACTGAAAAGGCTATTATTTTTATTGCCTTACTTTTGCCTTACTACTTTCATATAAGTTTTCCTTCAAGCTACTAGATTTGCAGATTCACTAAGATATCTTTTAATTTCTCATCTTTTCTCCTTGAGACAGAGCTTAAAATGATAACCAAATAAGGAAGAAGAGTCTAATGTGATAATCAGGAAAGGAAGAATCTCTTGGTAAAGTAAGACTAGGACCCACTGTTATTAATCCTCTCCACTTCCCTTGTTTTCAGTGATCTCTGTCATTGCTTTACTTTCTATACAATAGACAACATACAAACATGTATTAAGCACCTGAAAGAGGGAAGTAGAAATATTATATCTCAACCAAGAAAGTGTTTGTAATTGCTACCTTCCAGGAAATGGAAAATCTATTTTTTCTTTTAATGACTTGTAACTGGGCATATAAACCACACTTCAGGGAAGGCCTCATGACCAGATGTTGTTGGCCATATTTTTGGTGCACTTTGTTGTGTTTTGATATTTTCTTGTCTTATTGATATTTTTTGTTTGTCTTAATTTTTGTTTTGGAGGTTTTTGAAAGAGAAAGAGAACATGAAGTTGGGTGATTAGGGAAGAACTTTGACGAATTGGGGAATGGAAAGAATATGAAAGAAATTAATAAACAAGAAAAATATGATCAAAGTGTATTATATATTTGGAAATACCATAATGAAACACATTACACTGTGCAATTAATATGCACAAATAAAAATTAAACTAACATAGTAAGTACATTAATTAGAGTAAATATGGATCATTGCAATATTAATATCATTATTTTGGCTCTGAAAATGATTAGTGAGGATATTTTTTAAAGACCACTTTGAACCTATGTGGATGGATTACAGAGATGCTTTTGGCCAAAACGATAAGTTTCAAGACATGTGTACAAATATACATCAAATAAATGGATTTTTAAAAGACATATAATAATGAACTATGTATTTACTCTACAATATAAATATTAAATGTAATAAAAGAATAATAAATATCAAAATCAGTGCAGAAATTGCTTCTATAGTGGTGCTATAATTGCTGCAGAGTGGTAAGCCAAATTGACTTTGTGTCTCCCAATTTAGTTTTGTATTAAGAAAGATCTGTTGTGCTCATATATCAATAACTATGGTCTTAGAAGTTTTTCAAATGTTCGCAAAATTATAGTTGTAGAAAAATGAAGTCACAACAATATTATATATTCAATAACTATGAAAATGTCTTTGTTCCATCTTTGTTATTTTACTTTGTAAGCCTGGTTTAATGAAAACATCAATGAATGCATCATTTTCTGTTTCCATGTATATTGTATACTTGATGTTATGAACTTTTGGAAAAAATAATCACAATGACATGATGATTACCCAAAATAGTAGCGATTCTTTAATATCATCATGTGTAGCATAATCCACAAATAAACTTTCCTGAATTATCTAAAAACTCTCCTTTTTATAGTAGAGTTATATTGGATCAAAATAAGTCCCACTCCTGATATTTGGTTTTTAAATTTCTGGTTTTTAATAATCTGTGATGTTCCTTCCCATCCCTGCATTGATCTTGTCATGGTATTGACTTGTTGCAGTCTCTGCATTGATCTTGGCATGGTACTGACTTGTTGCAATAACTGAGCCATTTACAGTACATTGTTGACCTTTATTCTTTTTGGAGGGCTCAAATTTTGCATATTTTTAAGTCACTACTATGTTGAAAGGTTACATATGGCCATCATGTAATTTCTGGCCTTTTGATACATGGGGAGAAGATAAAATGGAGCAACTCAAGTGTCTGGCACTATTTCCAAAATTAGGTCTGTGTCATCTTTGACTAAGGATAAAACTGTGAATATATAGGACATAAATATGGACCTGATTAAAGGAGAGAGGCCTTACTTAAAAGCATAAATAGAATTTGAAAGAAATGGCATATTGAAACAGTGTATCCTGTTCTATCTTCAATAGTAAATAATTTTTTGTTGTTTTAAAGACTTTTTAAAATTAGGCTAATATTCCCTATAACTTATACATGAAACACATTCTTTAGGTACTGTGCTAAGGGTTGGGTACAGAGAGAACAGTTATGAGTTATTAATAGTGAAAGCTGACGTTATTATGGAAAATTAATGATATATAAATTTGGCATAATGTCAAACAAATATTTATGAGCTATCATTCCATTTGTTATTATTGAAATAGAGATACTACATGACATGCCCAGGGTCTCATAGCTGAGAAACTACTAACAAAGAGTAATAGCTGTAATCTGTTTTATTTGAACTTGACCTATCTGATTTCACAAAGGAGATTTTTAATCACTATGTATTTTAAGCAGTATGTAGCCTTATCTATGAGTTTGATTCAAAGCATGTCTTCAACAAGTGGGACTCCCTGAAATACAGCAGTCTAACTCGAAAGAATCTTCAATTTAGTGCCCAGTGCTAGACATAAACTAGTTCCTTATAATTTCATGCGGCTGATTCCCATCCACTTCCTTGCAGGATATCTTCATGTGCCTCATGAAGCCTGAACACTGAAACCATCTCCTTCACCTGTTTCTCTATGAAGTGTGCTTGCTGATAGGCAGCAGCTTCCCCCCTGCACCCCACTGAAGATGGATGCTATGATGGCAGGGAAGATTTCCTGGTGGTAGAGTCTGGGACATCTCGTTTTTCTCCAACATAATTTGTACCCTGGCCTTTGAAAATATGGGCTCTTCCTACTAATAAATGTGATTTTCCCCCTAAGGACTATAGTTACTGTGTCAAAAACACCTTTCCTGGCTGCAATTAAATTTACATTTTCCAACTACATAAGAAAACTTTCTGAAATTCCTAATTTGTGTGAGTGGCATATACATTTTTAAGTGCCACACAGCAAACAATATTATGTAAATGATATAATACAAAGAAAGCGTATAACTCTGAAGATGCTTGGCAGATACAACACACAATCCTAATAGAAGTGGAAGAGATTAAATCCTCAAATCAAATGTCCAGAAGCTTTGCACTCACCTGTCTCAATTGGATCTTCTTAGGTTCATTTCTGGTTTATATTAGTCAATTTCAATAAAGTAATATCATTTCGCATTCCTTTAAATGAGAATAGTGAACTATCCATTTTCCAGGAACTACAAGTACTATTAGCTGAAACTGTTTCCCATTAATCTTCAGAAGCAGAATGGGTCTAGCATTCTAGCATAAGTTTTTTTCTAAGGTTTAGTACAATCATGGAACACACACAAAAGAAACAGAGAGAGACAGAAACAGATAAATAGACAAGTTCATCATTATATGAATATCATACAAAGTAACACTACTATGTCAACCATCATGTAATCATATGGGATCATCATTATATACGAGGTCCACCATTAACTAAAATGTGATTGTGTTGCACACAATGATTGTGTGTGTGTGTGTGTGTGTGTGTGTGGCAGGTACATTTAGGAAAATGTCCACTTGAAACAAATACCATTTCTAGAAACGCATTAGTGCATTTGTATGGTGTTTGTATTTTAAAGCAATGTCAGTACCTCAATAATGAAAAATAAACTGTATTAAAATTATTATCTCAATTTTTCTCCCCCCAGAGACATCCTAATCCTAACATAAAACTGAAATAATACATTTAAAATCATTTTAGTTAGCTATACTTTATATAAAATAGCATCCAATTGTTAGGCATATAATATGATGAAATTTATCAAGTGTACTATGTAATCACTATCATAATTAAGCTATACATTTCTCTTACTGTTGTTAGTGCCTTTACAGTTAATCCCAATCCTTCAACCATGGATTAAGAGAAGTCTATATTCTATCACTATAAATAACTCATTCCTTTAAACATATCATCTATCCTTATACCATTAATTTAAAACCTTGATTAATGTTTCTTAATATTAACAGAAATACTTAAAATATTAGGCTCATTCTACTTTGTTAGATTTCCGTATTAATTTAAGAATAAGCTTATACATTTTTAAAAAACATAATTTGCTCATCACATTATAAAATATACACAAAGTAATAAAGATCTCCCATTCACTTTGAAATGTCAGTGGTTATGGTTTATACTTCTCAGAGCACACACTGAAGCCCTTTTAGGTGTATCTAAGTATTGGCAAGTGACCCATAATAAGGAGTGATTGGATATGAAAATGTTCGCTAAGATGCCGTGTCTTGAGTGG
This sequence comes from Cricetomys ansorgei, assembly GCA_026225945.1. NCBI lineage: Eukaryota > Metazoa > Chordata > Mammalia > Rodentia > Nesomyidae > Cricetomys > Cricetomys ansorgei. The sequence goes on along the minus strand of JAMJFZ010002759.1, from coordinate 4,332,668 downwards.
GATTTTGTGCATGTATAAATCATATAGTCCTGAATCTTTTGTCATGTGTGTACGTCTGTATAAAAAGAGAGATGATCTTTATTCTTTTGGTGAGAAAATCTGAACATATTGCTGAAAGGTCAGTCTTGTAGAAGTTATATTATTACAAATTATATAGGAAATAAATCCACTGAGATTTTAGACATTTATGATCACTGAATGAAGAGAAGGAAAGCATGCCTTTGGTCAAATCTGTATATGACATTCACTTACATTTTTCTATGATTTGTCCTTCAAAAAAAATCACCTTGACTTACTTATGGATTCACCTTGCAAAAGCACTAAGATAAAAAGAATTCCTATCATATTATACTATTGTATTTTTTTACATGATCTGTTTTATTAAATTTTCTATATGTATCTGTCAGTGGTATTTCTCAGTATCATTGGCTTTAAGTAGTCATAGTTATGTGTCTTTATTCTTTCTCCTGCAGGTCCCCTCCAGTGGCAAATTAACCAAAAAAGTTCAATTTATAATTTTTATGGTTCAAGTTCTGTCATCATGTGTCATAATATCGCATTTGATAGTAGTGCAGAATTGACAGTGAAGATAAAGAGGTTCTGCTCTGTGCTTTGAGTGCTGGGCTATTTTATGAAAAATGAGACAGTTTGATGGACTTCTAAAACATGAAAACTTGTTTCTAAAATCCCTGCTGACCTATTCCCTTTTGATACAGGGTTTGTGTACAATGTTTTGGCCCTGAGATGTAAAACACAGAAGTACATCTTCAACTTAATTTTCTATCACTATTTTTGAGACATATCCAAGTGAAATTTGAAGTGACCACACTTAACCCTATACATCCTGTAATTCTTTAGAAGATCTTGTTCATAAACAGTGATGCTAAGTGCTGTACAGAAGATGCAGCTCATGAACTAATTTGTTGTGAGAATTATTGTTAGGTAAGGCAGCATGTAGTTCATTGAAGCTGGTGACTTACAAACTTGAGTGCATGAAGAAATTATCACAATGCTTGAGGCGTGCACAGTGTTCAGTGGTAAAACAAAAGTTAACAGATGCATTTAACATTAAGACTTACATATAACACTACAGTGTTTACAGAGTGTGTGTTTCTGTGTGGCAGAATGGATCTGAGAAGAAACGGAGTGAGTTTTTTTGTTTGTTGGTTGGTTTTTGTGTGTGTGTATCTCAAAATGTAAATAAATGAAGTGTTAAAATGTTAGAAGTAATGAAACAAGTATGAGATTGAACTCAAATAGAGACTGGTATGACACCTGGGTCTACTTAATTACTATCGCTGCGCCATTAGACAATCTACTTAGAATTTCTGTTCCTTTGCTTCTTTGTCTATTAAATGGTCTAGCTCCTAGCGTCATACTGTGAAAACTATATGTTGTGTGTGAAGAAGTACCTACAAAAAGTGCTCATCTGATTTAGAAATTTGTACTCATGGCCTCAGTAATATCTCCTATTGCTTAGTTTCAGCCAGCTGACATAGGGAAAAATGGATACCGGAAGAATTGTTCCCATTGCTGTGCTCCACATAGCCATTTAGTTAAAAGACTCAAGACATCCACTACCACCTCAATCTTTGGAAGGTCCCCTGACTTCTTTGGAACCTCTCTCATTGCACTGCTCTCTGGAGATGTCCAGACTGTGACTGACTGGGCTAAACATATATTAAAAGCCACAATCAACAGCCTAACTCCAGATTCCCAGATCCCTTCCCTCCAAAAATTAAAGCTATACAAAACCCAAGAAAATATGTCACTCTTCATATCACCAGTTCTACATAAATTGACACTCATTTCAATAATGCAGATGATATTCGTGTCATAAACTTCAAAGGAATTATTGTAAACATAAACATACTCCAAGAGTCCATAGAATTTAAATGACATGGATAAACATCATAATGAACTTAGAGAAGACAGGAATAAATGAATCAAAGTAAAGAAAATACAAACAAAATAGTTGAATTAAATGGGAAAGACAATTCAGGATATGAAAAGACAGTTCAATAAATGAAACACTAATGAAAAATACAAACTAAAATGAAGCTGGAGATGAAGACAATGATGAGTTAAATAAGAAACTCAATGGAAAGTCTCATGGACAGAATGGAAGAAGGAAACAAGCTGGTGCAGTATATGAAAAAACAAATTTCAAACTGAAACTAGTCAGAAATACAATTAAAAGTCACTTCATACTCATTTAGAGAACAAGCCATCAAAATAATTTTATAATTCTAAACATCTGTACATCAAGTAGAGACACACTTAAATTCATAAGACAAACTAGGTTAAAACCTGAAGAGGTAGTCAAACACAGTGATTGCAAGTGACTACAATACTCCACTCTCACCAATGGAGCAGTAACTTGAACAAAACTAAATAAATAAACAGAAACATTAAAGTTAAATTATGACATAAATCAAATAGTTCTGACAAGAATCAACAGAGTATTCTTCCCAAACTCTAGAGAATACACATTTTTTTCAGGATTCCATAGAATATTTGATAAATTTGATCACATATCCTAATAAAATCACAGATATAAGAACATTAAAATAACATTCTGCATTCTTTATGGCTACATGGAATAAATCTAAATATCAACAACAGTAAAATACTAATACTAAACTAATACTAAAACAATAGAAAACTAATACTAAAGACCTTTTGAAAAAAACATTTGGAAATCTATTACTGTAGAAGTTTCATAAAGTATATAAATACACCCACATTAAAAATGTTAAAATGGAGTCACCCTATAAATAGACAAAAATGACACTACTACATAGTGAAGGCCAACAAATAAAAACTCAGTGCTAAAAATGGGTTACCTCTTTCAGAATTGTTTTCTAGTGAGATCTGCAAACATTTCAAACTATTCCTATGCTCTTGGTTCCTCTCCAGAACTTTACATTAAGATGCCATTGCTGAAGATATCACATACTTGAGTCACAGAAAATTAAGAAATGAAGATGGTACTGAGTTGGAAGGTTTATCTCTACTATATAGCTTTTACAGTGCTGGAAAGTGCTATACACGGTACTATAGGAGAAAAATAAACGTCAACTTTATCCATCCATGAACTCTCTGAGTTAAAATAATAACTGACATGGCAAGACTTGCCAACTGATGCAATCATGGCAAGAACAACATGGACATATGGATATAAGTAACACCTTTCTGATTGAATTTAAGTCTTCCTCCACAAGATGATACCCATACCAAACACTGTTGCTGGGGCCAAAAATTGTCTAAAAATGTCATAGATTTTAAAGGAATACCCACTATGATTACTTTGCTAAATGGGAGTAGTATTAAGTGGCCACCTACATTCTTATATCTATACTGATAGATTAGCAAATCTCTCGGTCCTCTACAGAGAAGCTCCTTCTTACAATAGATGGTAATTGACACAGTGATTCAAAAATTAATCAAACTTCAGAAAATAAGACACTATGGAATTCTCAGAACTAAACAGGACATCTGTATCATACTACTTTCCCCTAAGTCTCAAAGATAATTATGGAAGATGGATGGAAAGGTTAGGTTATAAGTGCCAGACAGAGTAGATGACTTTAAGGAAACAGTGTTTGCTGGACACAGCATTCCAGTTGCCTATAAAAATTCACAGAGGTTGTGACAGCATCTTGTTAGCTGACCCAGCTGAAGAGACAGGGAACAATGATATTGGCTCATATGATACTGCTTCATATCAGCTTTGAACCAGTCCATGTGTCACTGTAGAAACTTCCTAAAATATACATATACACAAATGAAAGTATTGTAAATTGGGTCACCATATAATGGGCAAGACAATGCCCAAACACATCTAATGCCTTCAAGTGCCAGTCATTGGTTACAACTAGTTGAGTCATTGACCAAAGGGGTCGTCCCATGGACACCCTAAACATCACAGGCCTTTGCTGAAATTTAGATTAGCCTGTTCTCTTACTGCTTGAGGTACAATATCAACATGTTGATTTGATATCTTAAATTTCATGTTGTTTTTATACCTTTAACTCAGAAATGTTTTTTCTAATGTTCCATATGTTTTTTTGTTTTACTTTTGTTTTTGTTTCCCTGATTATAATGGTAATTTCCATTTTAGTTACTTCTGAAAACATGTTACCTGTTTAGAAGCAGTTTATTTAATCTGCACTTACTTGTTAATTTTCTTCAAATTCCTACATATCTTGATTTTAGTTTTATATCATTATGACCATAAAAGATACCTGGTGTAGCATAATCTCCTTAAATTTAGTAAGACTTATTCTACATCTCAGCTATTGATTGGTGGTAGGCAGTCTTGATCGTCAATTTGCTAAGATTTAGAATCACCTAAGGAAAAAAAAAACACAAACCTATCTGTGAGGGTACTTCTAGAAAAGCTTAACAGAAATGAGAAAATTTACCTAAAGTCCCATGAGCTGGAATCCAAGAATGGGGAAAACTTGGAGGAGCAGATGGAGGGGGATGGCTGGTATCTGGATGTAGTGCAAGAGAAAATAAAAATAATAATAATAAAACCCAGAATTTTAAGGGATAAAACACACACAGACACACACACACACACACACACACACACACACACACACACACAAAGGAGAAAATCAGTAGAGCAACAGGATTCGGACTGTGAGACAAAGCAGCCTAACATTGCTGTAAGAATAGCTGAGAACCACTGTTTCCTTCCCCAACATGACAAATTGTACCCTCAAACTGCAAGCTCAAATAAGCCCTTTCTTCCTTACATTGTTGCTTTTGAGTTATTTTTGTCATAGAAACAAGAAAAGTGACTGATACAGCAGCTAAATATTCCATGAATATTTCTACAGAAAGCACTATGCGTACTTGAGAGGAATGATCTATGCATCTGTTTTGTTCATTTTGCTAGAGTGTAGTTCAAATGAAATGCTTCTTTATTGATTTTGAGTAGGAATCATTTGTTGTTTACCGTATTGGAATATATCTTTTTCTTAAGATCTATTAATATCTGCTTTTCATAGGTGTTCCAATGTCAGTTGTGCTCATATCCATTTGATGCATTATTTTGCCGAGTTGATCCAAAGTAAAATAAATAACTTTCTTTATAAAAGTTTATTTATTTTTTCACATATACGATGTTCTTTCATCAAAACTCACTCTTATTCTTTTTGATTCCCTTTCTAAGCCCACCAAAACATCTCATTCCCAACCCCCTACTCTTAGTTTCTTATGTGTGAGTATGTGCATGTGTGTGCATGTTTGTGTGAATTACTGCATCTTTGGACTAAAGAATTTAATTTATTTACATTCAAGGTATGTATTTGCATAAGAATTCATATTGCTACCATTTTATTATTATTGATTATTTTGTAGATATTTTGTTCTTTTGCTATTGTATTCTTGTCTTTCTATCTTGTTTAGGTGTTAGATTCATTTGTTTGCTGTTTATTTTGCAATGACATACCTTTTTCTAAAAAAAATTTTCTATTATAAGTTATTAGTTCCCAAGAGAATTACATTAAAAACTTTGTAATGTGATATTTAAAATTGATAACAACTTAACCTTTTACTTCTCCCCTGCAAAGTTGTGTCCTCTGCCTTACCTTGAGAAATTTTATTCTATGAACAGCTTTGTTTTTTAGACTATGATACTTCATTAAAGGAAAACATTTAAACTCTGTAAAATGTTGCCTGACAGTTTCAGATTCTATATTATGAACTAACATTTAAGATAGCAGTTGCTTAAGATGACAGTACAATAAAACTATTATATATTATATACACACACACTTGTGTTTTATTTTTCTCAATAAATGAAAAATGTGCATCATTTCTGGACTATTAATATAAGGTTAGAATTTTTTCAAAAAAAGTTCCTCGGTATTTGGCCCATTGAGTTGGAGCTCAGTGGCTGAATACATGTATGAAGTTCAATATAAAGAAAATCTGAATCATTTCTCTGGACAGCTTTCCAAGCAGGTTCCCAATTTCTCAAAGCACTTTCTGAGATATTAAAATTTCAACACAATCTAAGATCATAAACACCCTCTGCAGTGTCCACAGATGGTGACTAATAAGTCCCTGGCAATCAAGACAGTTCTTGAATCCAATGTTCAGGAATGAAGCCTACTGATATGGAACTAGGTCTTTGAAATTAAAATCCCTGTTTACTTGTAGGTTTAAACATAATAAAGCTAATCTCCCCCACCAAGAAAAAATAACTATTATATATTAACATACTCAAAAGCTTTTCTCAATAAAATAACTGTACTAAAGCATTTATTGTGAAAAAGGTATTTTTAGAGATCTCATTAGTAACTGATTACAGTAAACAGATTCAAAATATTTGTTTTGACATACAGTCAGCTTTTGACTCATTTTTAAGGCTGGAGAACAAATGCACACCTAGAAGGACAAGTTAAAGGCACCACCACCTGTCACCACCCACGGAGCACAGACTGGTTAATGACTTATTCCTGGAACTTGTCAGGCATACAAGGAAAGGGTGCATATCTAGCACCATGAGACTGATGTCTCCCACTCCTCTGTCCTCTGCACATTTGATATGTATGTCAAGAACTGACAGGGAGAGAATTCATGATTGTTCTATTCAATCCAGTCCCTGTTTTTGAGATGTCCTACTCTACTGCTGTCTACCCATTCTCCTGATCATTCCTTTGGACATACTCTGACCATCCTCTTATTCTTTTATCTGATTCCCTCCTTCCCTTTTGTTCTTGTAGCTTGGTCCAAATCCATAGATTGTGCTCAAACCCATGCCTCAGTGGCCTTGCTGGATGACTTGGCTTCATTATCTTGTCAGTGCATATTTACTTTCATTTCTTTCAGCTTTCTTGATACTTAGGACTTATACAACCTCTCACCTTTTACATTGTGTAGCCTAAATATACACATATAGAAATACATATATTTTGGGAGTTAGGTGCAATGTGTGTTCTCAGAGATAATAATAATACACTAAATAATAATTTAATTTAAAATATCAGAACCTATATTTGCTTCAGTCTGAGTGACCAGGAATATTGATGCCCCTAAACCTGATATACCCTGTGAATTTATTAAATTCTGACAATTATGGAAAGAGATAAATGTGTGTTTCAGACATGTTTTCATGACATATATGCCTTAACAAACTATTATGGCTCTGTGCTAGAATCTGTTAACTCTTGCTAGAGTGGCTTTCTACCTCACCACTCCTCTCTCCACTGCCTCTCCTTTAATCTTGTGTTATTGCACATTTTTCCTTGGCAAGCTACTCTCACATGGTGATAGTTGATGTGGAATGATGTTGTGTATCTCCCATTATGCTATTTTGCTGATATATTTCCCTTAATTTCTGACCAAAAATGATAAGATAAATTGAATCCTTAAACATAATGTTTCTGGAACAATGGATAATACTACTAGTACAACCACAACAATTCTACCAACACACACACACACACGCACACACACACACACACACACACACACACACACACACACAATCTTTACTTCTGTGATCAGTATTTTTAGTTCTATTATGTCATTTATGTCTGTGCTGAAATTACTTTTCTGATTAATTTGGTATTAGTTATTCTTACTTATAGTTTCTACTCTCTGCTTGTTTTACAGTCCATAGTTCACACATCAATATTTATTTTCACATCATAATTTTTATTTAAACATTTCATAACAGCAAGTCTATATACTGATAAAACTCAAAAACGTACCTTTATAACATCTATCAGTTTATTTTGTGTGTGCATATATATGTGTGTATGCATGTAAATACCATGGCATAGATGTGGAGATCAGATGATAACTTGCAGGAGTTTACTCTTTCCTTCCACCATGCGGGTCCCTGGGATCAAACTAAGCTCATTAAGCTTAGGCTGATAAATCACATGTTTTATGAATATTCCTAATATTTTAGCAGTTGCTAAGGATAATTGGCACGACACAAAACTAACCTACAAAAACAATAGCCTTCCTGTATAACAATAACGAGCATACTATGAAAGAAATCAGAAGAAAAATTCTGAAGAAAGAAATTAAAGACTTTACATGCTCATGGTTTGAGACACTATGTGTTGGAAAATGTCTACACTACCAAAAGCATTCTACATGTTCATTGCAATATAAATCTACATAGAAGTTCCAGGCCCATAATTTACTAATGCTTTAGGTGTAGTATAGATTTGTACTGTGGTTTTCTTCACATTTTTTTGAGATTTACCACTAGAGCATTTAGATTTTCTGATGATCAGTATTTACTCTAATGATTATTACTAACTTTAAATTATTACTATTAAATTATTACTAAATTCAGTGTTCACACTTTATGAGTTGAGGGTTTATCCATGTTTCTAGCAGTGTAATGAACCTTATTTCAACGTACTCCCTGTTTGTCTCAGTAAAGGGCTTTTTTTCATGATTTATACTTTGAAAGGCTACCCTCTCTCATGATGCTGTGTTGTTCACAATTACGCCAAGGTTAGGAGATTCTTCATATATATTCTTTTTTGTGTGCACAGCATTTCCTGTTGAGAATTTGCTATAATAGTTTTTGCTGTGTTCTCATTGAGAATTTTCAAGTACTTTTGGAAATCATACTAAGAAAGAATAGCAAACTGGTGGATATGTTTTAATTGTCAGGTGTAATCCTGACTGACTGTTCTCTATTGTTACTGGGAGGTACATGGCTAAGTTTTGCATCATGAAGAAGTCCCAGACAATAATCTTCTTCATAGTTTTATTATAAGACCCTTGTATATGTTTTCTCTAGTTCTAGAGTCGATTTACAGTTTTGGTACCAAAGACTTTTAAACATAATTTTCTATGCTGTTCCCTCACTAACATGATCTTACCTACATTAGAGATTCTAAAGATTGACCATATTTAATGCTTTTTTCAGAACTTTTTATCTTGTATGTTAGTTTGACTTCAGATGACTGCTTCCTCATTATTAACAAATGAACTTCCTGAATGGTCTTTACAAGCATTTACATCTATAGAAAATCAGAAAAGGATAAGGACTTGGAAAGAAGCGCATAGATTTATAATTATTAAAATTGTAATATTTTAACTAAGAAGGAAACTGAGATAATTTGTTTCTAACATCTAAGTGTTCTGTTGTGGTCAGTTGGAACCCAAGTTTTCTTTATTGATTTCTATCTGTGTATAATCTTTAAGCATCGTTTATCCCAAAGCTTTTTAAATATCATAGAATAAAATTGCATTTCAATTTACTCAGAGTAAATCAAAAGAGAAAATACTGGTAAAATTTGAAAGGAAACAATATTAGTGGTGAATCAATTTATTTTAAATAACATGCTACACAGTGAGATTACTATTAGAGATTCCTTATGGATTCTTAAATCGTTTGTACAATTGTTTCAAATTATTTGTGAACTGCCTCAAACTCAAAATGAGCTTTTAGGTAGGTCAGTTTGAACAGTGGAAATCAGATAAGATGGTTTTTGTACAATAATAAAATAGTACAATATTTGCGAAGAACAAGTATAGCTTTCACAACAGAGTAAGTGCTGTTTTGCTTGTCCTCTGTTTGTGTTAAAATATTGAAAAGATATGTGAATTCAAAAGTTGATCTTAACATTTATCCTTCCTTATCACAAACATTTTTGATACTACTTCTCACCTATCAAGTAAATGTTTAAATGAAATTGCAAATAAAATGAATTAATCATTTTAGTAGATTTTTGGTTGTGTTAGGGATGCAATCTAGGACCAACTCTTAGTTAGGCAATGTTAGTCAATTATTCTACAACTGACCTATATATATATATATGCCCAGCTCATTTTCCCCACTAAATATTCTCTAAATATGGCATATTTTTGCTTAACACATAAAGTACTCTGGAATTATAACTTCTAATTATTAAGTATTTCTATAAATTCTAACATTTCAGGTGTCCTAAACATTTTAAAAATGCATATTCTGTCCTATGAACTATTGTATGCACATGGATATTCATATTATAGAAAGAAAATAGATCACTGTTTTACTTTTACCCAAGTTCTTATGCAAATATTTTCTAAATATAGCATTTTGATACCCTAATCTTGGAATTCATAGGCTCTCTGTTATTAATACTTATGCTGTCATGATAAAACACCATGCCCAAGGTAACATAAAGAAAAAGGTTTTAAGGGCATATGATTAAAGAAATTAAGAGTCCACAGTAGCAAGGGACAGCATGATAGCAGGCAACAGGAAGCTGAAAGCTAAGAACCTAGATCTTCACCAGGAACAGAAATAGGGAGAGCAAGCACTGGGAATGGCACAAGGCTTTGAAACCCTAAAGCCCACCCCAGTGACATATTTTCTTTGGCCTGAATATACCTTGTAACCATAGATGCCAGATGTAGACTTCTGCTGAGCTCTACTTCCAGCCTGTGTGCTTCTGTAACTCACTGCTCCATACTGCCTCAGTCAGCTTTTCTGCCTTATCCTTAGGCAGACCACTTCATTGTCTGTCTCTTGTGCCCCATCTGCCTGCTTCAGATTGCTCACCTCATACTGCCTGCCTAAACTGATTCTGCTCTGAGCTCAGAGCTGGCCTTTCTATCATGAGAGTTGGGCATGTCCTAACTCTAACTCATTCTGCTAACTCTTCCTCTTATTGGTGACTTTGTCTGCCCTTCACTGACTCATCTCAGATGTTGCTTGTTGTGTGACATTGACTCATTCTGAGTTCTGCTTCCTGTGTCTGCTTCCACACTCCAGTTCTGTCTTAGGGATAAAAGGCAGGAGACTACTACTGCCTTCTGAATATTGGGATTAAAGGTGTACTAATATATTCTTTCTACATTCCATCTGGACCACACAGGCCTCTGAATGTGATTCCTTCATATAGACCTCTGGAATATAGACTTTTCCTACCTTTCACTCAGGTGTATTCTACTACAAAACCTCTTAGGACCAAGTATTCAAGTGCCAGAATCTATGGAAGACATCTCATTCAAAGTATTACAGGATCCAAGAACAGGTAAGTAAGAAATAGATTAAAAACTGGACATACTTTTATTATATACAATTCAAGTGAATTTAAAACTTATGTACACACAAAAGCATTTCCACATGTGCTTACCGAGCTTTGTTAACAGCTGGCAGGCAGCCTTGGAAGCAATCAAGATTTTCATTAGTAGCTACATGTATAAATAATATGTGACACATCTACACAAAGAAATATTATTTTATACCAAAAGAAATGAGATATAAAGCCATTAAAATATACAAAGGAATATCACTAAATTAAAAAAGCCAATATGAAGAATCTTCATACTGTGACTCCCAACTTTATGAAATGAAATGTTGAATCTACAAAAAGAATGAAAGTGTTAAATGATTATAAAGATTATGGAAAATGAATAATAAATTACTGAATGAGTGACCATAAATAAAAAATATCATTTATACTGATAATAATTATTAAAAGAATTAATTAATATATATTTATAGAAGTATATATTATATTTATATTTATAATAATGGATACATGTCATTGTATTTTTATCAAACCTTTAAAATATACTATACTAAGACTGAATCTTAACAAACCATTCCCCTTAGATGACATTAACATGTCAATGTTAAGTTTATCATTTATAAAACATAATCATAACCACAGTGTTGTGGGAAAGTAATAGTTGTGAATTCCTATCATTTGGAGACAGAGGCTACATAAAAATCATTAGTACTTTTGTGTGAGAATAAAATTTAATACTGGGGTGTATGTTCTGTTTTCCATCACTAATAATAGAATAGTTTGGCCTAACTTACTATATAAACAAAAATAAATTGTTTAGCTCTAATTTCTGGAAGTTTAAGAGAACAGCAGTAGCTCTAGTGAAGATCCGATTGCAAAAGATAACAAAGGAGTGGGAGCAAGTGTGATAGAGAGGGATCTCAAAGGAAGTCAGACAGAGATTCAGGGTCAGGGTTAGGTATTCTCAGATATTGATGAATTTTAATAACCTTTGTCAATTATATTAATCTTTATGAATAACAAGAAATGATACGAACATTTCAATTATACTCAAAAGTACTTGTCACAAATTTCCACTTAGTTCCTATATCCAAAACCAAGCAATCAATTTCTAGACTCTTGTACTTGATGAAGATAGATGGATCTTGTTGCATTTTTTTCCTTGTACTCAACATGTTATAAAGATACATTACCATTATTCAAAGTATCATCAGTTCACATCCTTACTAACTTTAGTATTTTTCAGTTTAACCTAGATATACATGTTAAATTACATCTCAGTGGGTTCAATTCTATTATCAGTGGCAAATGTTAAGCATCTATGCTTGCTCCCTATTTATATGTCTTCTGTTTCCAAGTCCCTACCCATGCTTTACATCTTTTTCAACTTGGCTTTTGGAATTTATAAGTAGTTTTAGGATTTATGTATATATTCCGCACACAATTCTAAGTAGTTAAATAATTAAAAAGGAAAATTTAACATACAGAAAAATAAATTCCAGCAAAACTACATTCTATACAACACAAATGCTTATAATAAAAAGAGCAGTTCTTATCCTACCCCACTGCTAAGCACATTGTTAAAACTCTTAGATCTTCCTCATGTTATTTCTTCAATATCAATATAATATACATATTCTGATATTTCTTATTATTTTATCAGTTGTAATATGGTGTTTTTTATCTTATTAAGAAGACTATGAAGTTCCTTTATTCACAATGATCATTAAAACCTACTTTCAATACAAATACATCATTATTTTATTAAATTAACTTTTAATATTTATATTAGATGTACCTAGTGTGATATTTATTCCACAAGCATATAAATTTCAATCTTTGTGCAACTTCTAAACATGCTTTTGCAAAGTTTATAATTGTTTAAATTTTCACTCTATAATTTTCCATAAAACTTGTCTTACATTTATTCTTAAAGACTTTTTTTGTTTGTTTGTTTTGTTTTCCAAGACAGGGTTTCTCTGTTGTTACTCTGGCTGTCTTGGAACTCACTCTGTAGAACAGCTGGCCATGAACTCACGGATATCCACCTGCCTCTCTCCTGAGTGCTGGAATTAAAGGCGTGTGCCACCACCACCTGGATATTCTTAAGGTTTTAAACCTGTTAAAAATTACTTCTTAGCAAGCACAAGTACATCAAGTAAGTCATTAATTTCTCTTTATGTGGAGACAACTATCCTTTCCTTGAGCTCTAAGCACATGATTTCCCTTGAATGTGGTTATCATTTTTCTGTAGAGGAATATTTAATATTTTATCTGTCAGCATGTTTGCTCTAGAGTAGAAAGGATGTTGGCACACACTTTAATCCCAGTATTCAGAAGGCAGTGTTGTGTTGGGAGCCCAATACCCTGGCAATGTGGTTGAAGTCTGTCAACAAGGTTCCAGACTCCCTGGCTGGGAATTTCGGCTTACCAGCCCTTTCTCCCCTTTGCTGTAATGGTGACAAAAGCCCTTCATTATGTCTGCATGGTCTAGTAATACCTTAGCTGGCTGGTGTTAGCTGAGAAGGAGAAGCGGCCATTTTTTACTCAAAAGTAATTGTCATTGTCAAATATCTTGTGGGCTTCTAAGTCTTGGCATGTGTAAAGCTACCTATCCATATTGATAGTAACAGATAGAAGCAAAAGGAGCCTAGATAGAGAAAAACTAATATGCACCAAACAGCTAAAAACTGTAAAATAAAAACCTTCTTTGTCTACATGGCACTCTGCTCTGTTTGAGGCAGACAGAGATATTATTCAGCTAACAGTATTAAGTCAAATGTTCTTTCTTAGCAAACAAGATAACCTCGAAGTTTGTAAGTCCCCAGGAGGAAGGAAGGACACCAGTTACTCTGAAGGCCTGAGAAACATCTGCATACCAAAAAACTGTATTTGGCTTTTTAAACCTCTGGCCAGAAAAATTTTCTCTTTCTGGTGTGAGCCATTTCCCTGGTAATGTATATTGTAAGTCTCTCCCTCCTTCTCTTCTTGTGTGATTTTTCCACTGACAAGGCACATTGCATTGTCAGTCTCTCTCACTCTTGCCCCTCTCTTTTCTTAATATGTATACTGTTAATTCCCCTATTAAAAACGGTCCTGAGTTTTACTTCTAAAGCGTGTTCCACATGTTATTTTAAAGTGTGATCATGCGTGTCATTTCCTTGGGTCCCATAAAAGAACGAACTACCCTGTTCATTTGTCATTCCTCATTTTTCCTGCACTCTTACTCCCTCCTGCGGAGAGTGTCCATGAACCCATTTGTGGGAAAGGCTGGTTCCCTTCACACTGTTGTTACACACATTTAATCACAGAGCTATTACAGAAGGAGTCACTGTCAGACAGGATGTGACCTCTGAGATGTGTCAGGATGAAGGCCTGGCAAAGTGAAGAATTAAAGGAAGAGTTGGCAAAGTGAGTCAGAGTGAGGACATGCTCAATTCTCACAATAGAAAAAGCAGGCTGTCAGCCCAGAGAGACAGAATTCAGAGAGGCAAAGAGAGGACAAGACACAGAGACAATGAAGTGGTATGTCTGAGGATGAGGCAGAGAAGCAGAGAGGCTGACTGAGGGAGTATGAGGCAGTGAGAGCTCACAGAGACACAGAAGCAGTATGAGGAGTCTGAGGCAGAGACTCAGAGTCAGCTCAGCAGAAGTTGGTATTAGAGGGAAAAAGAGTCAGTTTGAAGCCTAGCAGAGAAGTTCGGTCTGAGGCAGTCAGAAAATCAACCAGAGTCAAAAAAGTTTGGTCAGAAACAGTCAACCGGCTCAGAATGTCAGTTTGAACCAGCAGCTTAGAGAACAGTGAGTTGATCAGTACAGATCTGAGTTCAGAAGAAGCTAGTAAGAGTATCTCAGTCAGCAGTAAATCTCTGAGGTTGATTAGTGCATATGAAAGTTTAAATGTCCTAGATTGTTCAGAGGCTGAAGCTGAAGTTTTCCACTTCTAGGCTTAAGAGTTGATTCTATGGAGGCCAAAAGGTTCCAGGTATCTAGAACTAAGCACTGGGGATTGAATTAGCCAAAGAATGACCTACCATTTAAACCTCAATCAACATCTACATCTGGCACCCAACTATCTACATCTGGTGCCCAATGTGGGATAAGTTCCATAGTAATGAATAAAAAAAGCAAAAGCAAGAAGTCAGATGAGTGCCCTTGCCCACCTCTCTCTACTTTCAGATGTGAGTAAACAGATCCATGATCTACTTTTTTTGCCCTCTCAATATTGAAACTAAGGTAAATCCTTCCAAGCTCTGTGTTATAGTTAACACCTACAACCCCATCAGTTGTCCAGAGGAATACACAGTAATACGGTCATTTACAGATTCATGGCCAGCCTAGTTAACAATAAACTTGAGGCCACCTAGAGCTATATAGAGATATCCTTCCTTGAAAGAGGGAAAACAACTGAAAAAAATCAAAATAAATCCTTTATATCTTAAGTTATTTGTTGGTCAGGTATTTTATCCCTAAAAAAGAGACAAGGAGATAATATAGTCAGTTCTTACTCTAAATATTTTAGATTTTGTTGACCTCACAGTTAATATTATAATAATTACTGCCACCATATTGTGAAAGCAACTAAGGAAAATGAAAAATGCAACCAAAGATTTGCATATACAGCTATGTTTCAATAAATCTTTATTTAAAAATATACAAATGCATCAGACCTGCTTAACTCACAGGTTACAGTTTTCCAACCATGAACAACAACACTTTTGTTCATCTAGAATGATAAGAACTGTGTACTATCTTAGAGTGGTAAGAATAACTTCAGTCATTTCATTTGGTCTTGCTTCATTCACTGAACACTAAGTAGTATTTTTTAATCTTCAGAAATGATAAAGTATTTATTAAGTAATTTTCATTTTATTTAAGATAAAATGTATTTTAATTTAAATCAGTATAGTATTGGGAAAGACAAGATGAGTATGGGCAGAAGAATTATGCAGAATATGTTAACCAGATGTAAGGACAAACACTGAATATGGAAATGGATGGACAGATTCCAAAAATATTAAGAAAATTTAACAAACAGAAGTTGGTGACTCATTGGCTGTGAGAGGAGCAAAATGACTTCGATAATACTGCTGTGGGCATCAAGTAGATGTTGTTAGCATTTATTCTAAGTGAAAAATTCTATCCAGAGTAATAAGTAATAAACAATGAATAAACAATGAGAAGTCTCTCTAAGAAATTGATTTAGAGAAATTGTAGTATGATATTTTCCAAGTGTTTTCTTGGGTCCTGAGGAATGGCTACACCATCTATAAGCCAATGCTCCTTATTCTACATCTCAGACTTATTAATTACACAAAGACTTTTCAGAAAGCAGGAAATCTGTCTAATTAGGTATATATTTGAAAAATATGAAGCAGAGGAAATCATTTGTGCATATACCAAGAAGGGAACCAAGCATGCTAAATTTTAAAATCTGCATTAATATTCCTTATAAAAGTATTCTTTCATTATGGCTGTCAAGTGAAAAGAAAAGCTGGAGAAAAGTTGTAAGGCTTATATTTGATTTTGTTAATAGTCACCTTTATATGTTGTAAATATTTTATGGTTAAGCTAGGAGACATATACAACTAATAAGAATAGTTTACACCAACAAAATATAGATTACAATTTCCATGACACTATTAATTTACACCTGTAAGAGAATTGATGGAAATAACTTAAAATTTACCACACAGCTGAAAATTCAGCTTTGCCTTTGAATCTCTCTTTCAAATATACCCAGAGTACAATCAGTTGTCATGGCTTCTTCACCATGCCTTTCCTCTCTGCCATTACTCTCCATTCCTAGATCAGTACATCAGCCCAGGCTTGCCTGTCCTGCTTATTGCATTCCTTATCCACATATTTAGGCTCTCATTGTTCTTAATCCACTGGCTGTACTCTTGCTAGCTTTGTGTTTAAGATCTTAGCAATGATGTCACTTTTAAATATGAAAGCTCTTTCTTATTTCTTTTTTCCTTTACTTTTCTCTTCCTTCCTTCCTTCTTTCCTTCTTTCCTTTCTTTTTGCTGCTTCAGCTAAATTTTGTCATTGACACTTCCCAGAAGCCTACTCTCTTCAATTTCTGGCCACTTTCCATTTCTTAATATTATTTCTTCTTACTAATTGATCTTTTCCTTATTTGTTATTACCAATGGCAACCAAAATAATGAATATCACTTAAGACTGCTTTCAAAATAATCACATTTGTCTTTTCCTGGGGGCTTTATAATTATGTTGACTTTGTATTAATTATAAAGCTCAGGGTTGGGCCTAGATAATGTAAGCACAATACACAAGCCCCTCGCCTATAAGCAGATTTCTAACATGGAACAGCTTTGTACAAGATATACAGTACATCAACAAAATCAGTCATTTGATTGAACAGTGGTGTGATCCCTATCAAGAAGATACTCTTCCACAACCTCCTTTGTTGTTCCATGGAAACTTATTCTTTCTATTTCTGTCAAATTTCAAGTTCCTAGACATCCTAGATCACTGCATAGCCCTTGTTTTTGCTTTAAGAGCCTATGATATGACATTTCTCTTTGAACATGCTTGTTTGTGACCATGTAACTGAAATAGTCAGATACTACTGGGTGGTATAATATCAACACTGGCATAATCATTTCTTTTGGATTGTTAAGTAATGTATTCATTACTTCGTAATGAATTTTTTTCTGTTCAAACCAGTATTCCTGAGCTGCACTATTGTGGCAACAGGCATACTGGTGTTAATATTTCAAATGTTAAATGCCAATGAATGGGAGCAGTTCTTCTAAAATTTCTTTATTATTATCTAGTGAGGTGAGACACCTACATGCAACATGAAACATAGGCAGGAACATTGACTACTGGGCAGAACAATATAATGGAAAAAGTCACAGCAGGAATGTGTTGATTAATTTGTCTTTTTTTTTTACTCCAACTAATGAAGCAAAGTCCCACAGAGGTTAGAGGAATAGAGATGGTATGCATTTATTTATTAACATATTACTCTTCCATTGTGAATAGAAATAAAACACAACTGAAAATGACAATCAGGAAAAAAGAGATTTAATTAAGTAGAAGTGTAGTAAATAGAAACATTCCTGTGATGTTGTAACTTATTTACTGTATTTCTCTATTTATTTTGATTAAAAGCACATTGATAAACATTCTTTAGGGATTCTCAATGCTATACTGTTACAGCTTGCCTCTTCAAATGCACAAACATCTGTGATGTGTATATTGGCAATTTGAAAAACCCATAAAAAGCTGTTTTACCATGGTGATAGTAAGAAAACAATAATGTCTAAATAGATAAAAAGTTAAAATGCCAGTCCATACCAAAAGTATTTGAATTTTTAGCTCTGGTGCTTTATACAACGTAGAGAATCCTTAGCTTTATTCAGGAATGAATTTTAACTTCCTGTACTAAATTGTTCACTTTCCTGTAATATCTTTCATAAAATCATACTGGAAAGATTAGGACTGCTGAGCAGACATGAGCTTTAGACTTTCAGAGCTAGAAGAAACCCCAGGTATAATCTCATCAATTTCTTCTCCACATTTTATAAGTGGAAGAGGCTCAGAGTGCTAAAAAGATTATGCCTCTTTGCCTGAGCATATTGGAATCAGAACAAAAGATCAAGTTTATAACATTGAGCCCAGCATTGATTCTAATTAAGCATTCTACAGAGAACAAACTTTATACCTAAGAATTGAGGGATTATTATTTAAATAGACAAAATAAAACAAAGGGCAAACAATTTGACAATTCTTCTAAAGGACTTTGTTTTTCCACATAAATGTATCAATTTATTTCCCTTGGCCTCCCATATCCCTGTAATACATCTAAGAGTTTATGTTGCTTATGCAGGTGACTACATCACAGATAATAAAAATAAATATCAGCATATATTAGTCTATAATGCATACTTTAACAGTGAACTTTTAAATCATCTAAGTCCTTTATAGACCAAAATGAAATCTAGTATAACAGAGAGAAACCTCTGTGTTATATATAACAATAGTTTTTAATTATTCCAGTAAAGCCTATTATTTTGTAAATTTTGTTTTAAAAAGCCCTATAAATTACAATCTATTTTTCTGATAGTATAATTTAAATCAAATGAATTTTATACTTGCAAGCAATTTCTTCATAAAATGGTATACATCAAACCTCCCTCCCTATTCCAGCAGAAATGCCTCCATGACATATATCACTGAAGAAAGGTTGTGGATGAGAAAGTAGTTTTCCAGATGAGAATGGAATTTTCTAGTGAAAATGAGAATAGATTTTTTTTCTTGAGAAACCCTGACAGCTAGATGATAGACAAACCTCAAGAATGCTTATGTTTTAACAGAATTTTTAACATATTTATAGACATTTCCATAGTGTAAAAGAAATACCCTGGGTAGGTCTTTTAGAGTCAAATATCTATAACAGACAAGCATGCCATGTTTCCTCGGGCTCTTACTATAAAAAGCATTTTATTGTGTACGTATTAACTTTCATGAATTTAAGACATTTTTTCATACCAATTTATGTGATCAAAACACACTAAGTTAAATTAAGATAAGCTTGCCTGATTTATCCACTTTTAGATGAAGAACATAGATTTGGAGATATAAAACAGATTTCCAGAGGCAATAAAAGAAATTAAACTAAAATAGGGTTCTAATACTCTGATCTTCTTTGAAAAATATGAAAGACTACAGTCTAAGTCAAATATATTTGATAAATTATGGGAACAGATTTATAAAAGCTTATATTTAGTATTAACTTTTTGGGTTTGTTTTTCAAGACAGGGTTTCTCTGTTGTAACTCTGGCTGTCCTGGAACTCACTCTGTAGACCAGGCTGGCCTCAAACTCACAGAGATCTGCCTGCCTCTGCTTGCAGAGTGCTGGGATTAAAGGCATGTGCCCCCAACACCTGGCCTAATATTAACATTTAATTATTCTCCAAATGGTGTTTCCATAGCATTGTATCTAATATCACAGCTCACAGACAGCATTACCATCTTATATAGCATTGATAGTGTTATCCATATCACCTTCACCATAGTCCATATCAAATTGAACATAATCTTTTCTTAGCCTGTCTACTAATAGATAACCATGAGTAAAATTTCTTCTTCTATTGCAATATTCAACCTTTCAAAAAAGTCTTGTGTATTCTTTCTTTTCAAACATAAAATTAATGTTTACTTCATTCAACCTAATATGTGTTGATATAATTCGTTCTTTAATTCCCCTTTAGAAGGCAAAGTAAATAGACCCTCAATTGCTGTTTTGGGGTTCTCATGCTACCTTCATAGCTGCCATTTAATCTGCTGTTGGAGTCTGTGTACTATACTGAGATATAAACACACACATATACACACACACATACACACACACACACACACACACACACACACACACACACACACACACACTGCACTCAAGTATTTTATGTCACTGCTCTGGTTTGAAAGTGTCCTACAAAGACACATTTGTTAAAGAATTAGTTGGTTGCCAATTTACAGTGCTTTTAGCAGGTGATGGAAACTTTAAGACCTGGAGCCTGAGAGGAAGTAGTTAGGTCATTGGATGCATACTTTTAAAGGGGATGTTGGGACACAGTTTTCTTTCTTTCTCCCTCTGCTTCTAAGACAACACAATCTAAGCATCTGCTCTAACTTGTATTTCCTGCCATGTTTAGTCGCACGTAGCCTCAAAGCAACAGAACCAGCTGATCATGAACGACAACCTGTGAAATCATGAACCAACATGTACCTTTCTTCCATGAAATTTTATTTATCTCAGTATTTGATGTAGTAATGGAAAACTGACTTAGACAGCCCAGGGACAAACATAAATTCCTTGCCAGGAACAAAATAAGATCTTTGTATTTTGATCCAAAAGAGTTTTCAATCCTTTTCTGTAAATTTCTTTGCATTCTGGTAGAGTACAGATATATGAGTATGACTTCTAAGATTTCCTTCCAGCTCTGACACTCCATGGTTCAGTGATTTTGCTGAAAGAAATTGTGCTTAAGAGACATGACAAAAAAGCCATTTCTTAGCTTTCAGAAGTATTTGTGTGTCATGGTAGTGGAGAGAATTTTAAGTACAAATTGAGGAAATATTGTCAGTGAAGAAAGAAGGCAAGTTATGCATCTGAGGGGAGTATAACCAATTGAAGCCAATTTTTTTTCTCTAAGCTGTAAGCTCAAAATCGGTTTTAGTATGATTTCTTATTGAAGAGGACAACACTTTCAGAGCCATTGAGCTTGATGATCTATGGGGATGAATTGAGAGGAGAAGCTATTGCTGCATCAAAAATTAATTAGTTGTGGTAAGAAAGAAAAAAGTATATGGCACAGTACATATGCAGAAAACAGCTTGAAAAGGCTATTAACTAACTGATGGGACTTCATGAAAAAGACAGGAACCTCCTGTATTCTCCTGTCCTTGCAATTCTTCTCATAGCAGCTCCCAGAAGCTCTTTTCAAATGACATTTTCTTAGGGATAACTTTCAGTGAGTTTGATTAGATGCCGTTTAATAGTGACTGAATGGGATCTATTTTGTGGCTAATGTGATTGGATTGGGCCAGATAGAATCTGATGACTATGTCAAATCATTCAACTTTTCAGTGGATTATGTGACCACATGTAGACACAGTAGGCCAGTGTAACTGATCAAACTGGAAGCCTTTTTAAATTACAGTCTAATTCTTCTCTTCTTTGGTTTCTCTAGGCCTTTCCTTTCAAAGGCAGCCTGAGCATTCAGTCCCTTGGGCACACTGCCAGACTGAAGTAGGCATTGCAATCAAGCCCTTAGAACTCTGAGAATCTGTTTTGTGCACAGAGAAATCCACAAACATTTTCTCAAGCTTATGTATTATTCACAAAATAACAAAGACTAGATCAATTAAAGATCATGAAAAAAGCTCATTCAAAATAGCCAAACATTTGGTGAGTGGAAAATAATGGGTTCTGTCTACATGCACCAAGAAGGAGAAATGTAGATATTTCCACACAAACATGTCAGTGAAGGAATTTGTAAAGATTAGTAATATCCTTACACCATTTAGTTTTGAGTGAGAGTATACATTAGCTGAATTTACAGCTCTAGTCAACAAAGGCACAGTTGTCACTGGGTCTTCTTCTGCTTCCAACTACAGACATTTACTAATGTTGACAGTTTGTGAAAAATTAATTGCTTTTAGTTGTATTTAAAATTATTTCCCAAAGATAATTTTATAAACACAAATTTTAAGTACAATTTGACATTACAATTTGGAAATTATTTCAGAATATGGCTTAATTAGTCAGGGCAGAGCAATTAAAGAAATGAAAAAGATTCAGCAAAGTTAATTCAAAATCACTATCTTCTGATTCTTATTCCTCAAATTTTAGGATGAATTATAATACTTATAATTATACCCACAGATCAGTAAATCTCATAAATCTCTCAACTTTCAATAGAGAAGTGGTTTTTTTGTAATATTTGTAAATTAATAAGAGATCCATAACTGATCTAAGTGAAGAGAATAAGATAGTGTGAAGCACTCACCATAAATGGGACATTCATGCTACACAGCCTCCTCCTTCCAAAGCTCAGGAATCATTATAGAAGAGTGTATAGAAAGCTTGCGTGAGTCAGAGGTAGTGCATGACTACAGTGAAATAGTGTTTTCAAGACAGGACAAGATTTCCACACATAAACTTATAGTGGCTATGAGTACATCCATAAGACCTATACAAGTTCAACATAGAAACATGGTCAGCATAGATGAGGGTGGGTGGTCCCAAAGTTCTAAAATCCAAACTCTAGATAAAGAGCTACTTTTAGCAATGGTTGCTCTGGGAGGAAGAGTCAGTTTTCTTCAGTTACGTAGTCACTCAGAGGGTATGCATACTTCAGCAGATTGTCCTGTACTAATTGGGCTCACTGCGATTATAAACAAAACATATGAAAATTGGAGGGAAAGGTGTTGGTAAAGATGAATGTGGAATTGAAAGGGGTGATAGGAATGGATTTGATCAAAACACATTATATTCATATATGAAGTTATCAAAAATTTTAAAAATTAACAATGTCCTGGGCAGTGGTGGGACACGCCTTTAATCCCAGCAATTACTTAGGAGGCAGAGGCAGAAGTATCTCTCTGAGTTCACGTCCAGGCTGGTCTACAGTGTGAGTTCCAGGGCAGGCAGAGTTACAACAGAGAAATAGTGCCCCCCCATTAACAATGCATTGTCTACTACAGATAGAGAAGCTTATATTAAGCCTGCAAAAAACAACACACACACACACACCCACACACACACACACACACACTAAAACATAGGTTTGTTTTAAATAATCTGGCTAGAGGGAGCATGGTCAATAAACAATGCATACATAAATAAAAAGTAATAATGAAAGCCATTTTTTACACATTGCTATATGCTAATAAACATAAAATAATCTGGCCAATATAGAAAAAAATGTAAGCTTATTCTGTCAATAAACTTTTCTAAAATATTTTTCAAAATAAATCAAATGAAAAATAAATGTATTTAGTGTTGTTGAAGATACTTTTAGAAATCTCTGCCCGGGTGGCTGGTATGATGGCTCAAGACATAAAGTATTAGGATCTGTGTGAGAGTCTACACTACTCATGTGAATGTCAGGCACAGTAGATGTATCTGTAATACAAGTTCAGGAGTGGAGGGGTGTCATAGACAGGCAGATCTGAGGATCTTGACAACCACCCAGTTTCATTAAAATGATAAACTTTAAAATTTATTGAGATACCTTGTCTCAAAAGACAACTTGGAGAGATGATTGAGGAAGATATCTGAATGTTATCCCTGGTCTTCCTCATGAGCCCACATAGTCAATCACACACACACACACACACACACACACACACACACACACACACACACACACCAAAGAAAAGGAAAGGTAATAAAAGCCCTTTCAGTATGGTAATGTGTAAACCCCATCATGCACTGCCAACACAATGGAAAAAGAAGTGGTCACAAAGTAATCATGCTAATTATATAGAGTTGAGCAAGAAAATGTGGTTATTACATATAGATGAGCAAGGAGGGAGTATTATTGCATACACTAAACACCAAGGTAGATTTAGCTTATCTTAGTAGAAATGTCTCTAAAGGAGAGAAATCTTCAGGCCATGAACAATGAGGGGAGAAAAGCTATATTGGACATTTTCTGCACAAACACTCAATATTCACTCTTAGACTACAGGAAGTCTTTGCCATCTCTTTAAGCCATACCTGGGGAAAAATTTGCCAATCTAGTGTGAGGATCTGGAGCATTGGGTGCTTGATATGGCCATGCTCATGTCAACAACACACTTTCACTCAAGATTTCACTTGCTCCCAAATTGCTTTAATTGAGAGATATAGCTGAATGCTAGAGAGCTTATCTAATATGAATGAGGCTCTCAGTTCTAATACCAGAAAACACACACACACACGCACACACACAAATTACAACAGATAGCCTAACATTGCTTCTATTTTGGGAGCATGATAAATACTTCCAATTCCAGCATTCCAGAGGATGAAACAGGAGTAGTACAAGTAAAATGTCAGATTATACCACATATTAGAACCTTGTATTAATTAAGTAATCAATTAACAACATCAAAATCCTCAAATAAGTACATGTAAACTGCATCAAATAATATTTAACTGAGTTTTCTACTTGATAATGAAACAACAATTATGTAGAAAGAATGAATAGGGTAACCATAAAAAAGGAGTAAAATTGGTAGTCATGGAAACCATTAAATGAAAGTCCTCCAATTTATTATTTGTGTGATTCAGTAGATGCTTATAGAAACCATTCTATGTTATTACCTCTGTGTCCCACAGGCCAATCTGATTGGGATCATTACTCAATTAAGGTTTCCTCTTCTCAAGTGTGTCAAGGTAATAAGCAAGATTAGCTATTGCAGGTATTAAGGTATTTGCTAGAGAAAATGAGCAAAATCTATAAAGTCACTAATCATATGATACATGTAATATCATGAAATAGGTAATTAGAAAGCAAACAGTTAAGCACAAAGATACCAACATTTGCTTTGAGGCTATACGATAAAATGAATTTCATAAGCATGTTATCATGGATTCTAAAACAAACACTCAAAGAACTTTTTCTTCAAGACTTTCAATACAATTTTACCCACTTCTGAAGAGCAGAAAATTGTTCCCTATGTGATACAAGTGCCAGCATAAGAGAAGGTTTGAGAACACTCTTGATGTACATCTAAGCATGGTAACAGCCGAAAACAGTATGGTAGTGACTATATGCTTACAATTTGCACGACACATGCTGAACAGAACACTCTGATATGACTTAATGATTGACCTGTAATCTTTAAAAGTGTCAAGGTGCTAAAATCTGAAACAAGTGAGAAATGAACTTTCCTAGATTAAAGAAGAAAATAGAAGGCAACACTAAGCTCTGGTTTTCCTTTGTTATAATGAATAGCATTCCAAATGTTAGCAATTTAGTAAGTTCTTTTGAAAATTGGTAGTCATATATTCTTTAAATAGCAAAAGTAAATGAAAATAGCTAGTTCAAAGCTAGCTGCAGTGATTTATACCTGTAATACCAGCACTTGGAAGGCAAAGGCTAGACAGCACAAGTTAGAGACAGTCTGTCTATGCAATGAGAAGCTCTCAGAAAGTTATAAATAAATGCTAAACAAGTAAAATTCTATGTACTAGTCTTACAACTTTTCTGCAAATTTAATATTTTATCAAGGTAAAAAGAAAATAAACAGTGACAACAAAAACAGCAACTATTTTTCATGGTCTCCAGAGGATAGTTCTAAAATAGAAATTAGGACTGTGCCAAAGTAATTTTTAAGATTCTGAGGGCAGAATATGAGTTCAGAGGAAGTAGGGGTCTCACAAATTAGCATTTTTAGACCAAACAATGGTCTGTAAAATTATATTAAGACAACTAAGAAGCAATTAACAAGTTGTAAAGCAGGCTTTGATAAAGGCAACTTTTGATACTATGCAAGTGATACAGTCTGGTAAGACAAAGTGAAGGTAATGCGTAAGACCAGGTAGGAGGATGTGAACACATGAAGGTAAGAAATGAATTCCTCTTTCACTGAAGAGAGACAGAAGAGAGAGCTGAAGAGTAGAACAGGTAGAATGCAGAGACAGATGGAGGGAGGGAGAAATCCTGTTTTGAGCTTCCAGGTGGTGCTGGCATTTTATGAAGGAGAGGGTTGTACGGGTTGTAACTGAGGTATTAATAAGTTATTGAGCAGATTCATTCAGTGTATTCAACAAAAGCTTGCAGAGACTATTGGCATTGCTTTCATTTTTATTTAGCATAATAATGGATCTCAACTGGGAAATAACTGAATCCATTTATGGAGTATGGGTGAACATAATAATAGTAAAATATTTTGCAATCAGTTAACTAAAAATTCTTGGCTGGAGTGAGACATTTGTGTCATGTTGCAATTGAAATTGGATTTGATATTCACCCCAAATAACAATATAAGTGAACAAAACATGCAAGTAAACTGTCAGCTAAAAATATGAGCATGGAGAGAAAGCCAAAGAAAAGTCCATGTTCACTCAGGCTGTAAGTCTGAGAAAAATTTCCCATCCAAAATCTCTGTATGTTTAACTCAAGTAATGTGTAATTATCTCACTAAAGTGAGAAAGCAAAAATTAATCCTTGAAACCTTTCAAGGAACTAAAATTAAAATACAATTTTAGTGAAGAATCAACTTCTCAGAGGTATAACTCTGGAAATCATGGAAAAACCTATCCTTTCTATCATTAAGTGAAGGTTGTGTGCAATATGTGTGGATATGACTTACTAAGAGCAACAGATTTCAATTTCTTGAACGCTGATACTGATGGTTTAATAGATAATATTTTCTTTATAAAGACCTGAACAAATATTTGTTTCATAATGGTAAATAAATATTTGTCCAATAATTGCTTGATCTGGGATGTCCAAAAATATGAAATCAATCAATCAATGTAAAAAAATACAATGAATAAATATATATACATTCAAATTATATCAAGTAAAATATTCTCATCATGAAAGGACAAATATTGTAAGACTCTTTTCATACCAGATACTTGGACTATTTAGATTCATAAACATAAAGTACAATAGTGTATACCAGGGTAGAAGTGGGGCAAATATCATTATTGCTTGATGTACAAAAATTAAGATTAGGAAGATATAGTTCTATAAATGAACTGTAATCATGGTTCAACAATAATATATGAGAATTATATACTGTAAAACAAGAAAATTTAAAAGTATTTCAAAAGTTATGATGAAAACATCACATGAAAGTATCTGAAGAATTCATGAAATACTACTAAAAGGAAAATTTATAGCTGATATCAGAATAAATAAATAAGTAAAAACTAAATAAATTCATAAAATCATTAATCTAGGCCTTATATTTTAGAAGCAAGAAAAAAATTATATTAGACTTCAAATAAGTAGAAAGAAGGAAAAAGTTAAGATAAAGTACTTCTGAAATATAAAACTGGAAAACACTGAGAAAATATCAGTAATACATGTATCAGTTCTCTAAAAATATTAATAATAAACGAATCTAGGCTCGATTGACCATACCAAAAATGAAGAGTACAAACAAAATATGACTTCCAGGAGTAAAAGAAATCCTACAGACATCAAAAGCAGAATAATATTGCAGTGAATAAAGCATGACACTCTTCAAATGAATATAAAATAGAAATTAACTAAACCCATTCCAACAATTGTGTTACTTAACTTTTAAAAGTACTTTGAGCCACAGTCAGACCCATTTGTATGTAACTATGAACTGTGTTTCCTTTCACGCTTCATCTTCAGAGATGAGTGGTTAACAATAATCATCATATGTCCCACAGACAATAATATTTCCTGTTATATTTGAGTGAAAAGTTCACTATTCTTATTTACAAAATCTACAATTTACAGCTAAAATACTACATGTACTTATATTTCAAGATTACCCATTAAAGTGAATAACCATAAAAAGATATGTTTCATTGTTTCTATTTAACAGTCTTTGTATTGGTATTATCTGGCTAAGAAAACAAGAAAAATAATGCATTCATTAAAATTATAAAGTAATTAATAGAATACATAAGTCAAATAATTCTGTCAAAAGTTCCTAACCAGAGTGAATTGAGCAAATTGTCAATGTGCAAAGATAACAGCATTTATGTATAGTATAATAACCCAGAGCTAGAAATGTGGCCAAGTGTAGAGTGCTTACCTAGCATGTATGTGGCTGGTAGTTTTAGCCATAATACCAAACGAAAAGCTCAAAGCACAATAGAAAATGAAAATTGGATATTCTAGCATTTTAAATACTATGAAAACGTCAAGGCACTGGTGGGTAAATTTAACAATAGAGATATAAACCCTCTACAATAAAAATGATGAAGCACTGCAAACAGTAATTAGATTAGACTTAAGTAAATGGAAAGGTACATTGTGAAATATATTGAGGAACTCACACTGACTACAAGTTAATTTTTCCAATTTGAGATAGAGTTATGCAAAATCTATTTAATCTTCAATCAAATAAAAATACTGAAGTTTTATATAACTCAGCAAGTTGAATATAATATCAAGTTCAGAATGAAATGTATCTATTTAAATTAGCTAAATATTTTAAAAAAGAAGAACAGTGCTGGATGATTTACATCATCTCTAAATCCACAAAAAAATGTGGCAATAATGTAGAAAGAGGTACAAAGTGAAAGAGCATAGAGTTCCCAACTGAACTAGCCAGACATGCGGATGTGTGTCTGAGTTTATAAAAGCTTTTATAAAGTTATTAAAGTTAAGGGAATAAATAGTGATTTATCCATTGAACTAGCCAGACATGCGGATGTGTGTCTGAGTTTATAAAAGCTTTTATAAAGTTATTAAAGTTAAGGGAATAAATAGTGATTTATCCATTGAGACAGACAAAGAAATATACTCTCTTGTGATGTTTTGAATGAAGATGTCTTCATTCATTCAAAAGTTTAATGCTTAGTCTTCAATTGATGGAACTCTTTGGGAAGGATTAGGAGATGTGGCCTTGTTGGAGGATGGATGCCACTAGGGTGGGCCTTGAGGTTTCAATAACCCATGTCATTCCTATTTAGCTCTCTTTCTGCCTCCAACTTCTGGGTCAGATATGAGCTCTCAGCTACTGCACCAGTAAGTACCATACCTGCTTACTGTCATACTTCCCACCATGATGGTCATGGACTCACTCACTAAAACTGTAAGCAAGCCCTAAGTAAAATGCTTTCTTTTAAAAGTTTTCTTGATCATGGTGTTTTGTCATGGCAATAGAAAGGTAACTAAACATTTCTGAGTCATATTATATAAAAAATATTTTGAAATGGACTACTTACCATACTTTGTGTGTTTGATTGTGGTCAGAATGTGCACAAAGAAACACTAAGTGGTAGATTGCCCATAAATGACCATAGTAGTTATGATCTAGAAATTTTGACATTTTTCACTTCTGAAACCTTTCAAGTTTAGAAGACAGGGAGTAGTTTTAAAATCACAAAATCAGATAAACAAAGAAGGGACAATTTTAATTCAATGTTACTGTTTTCTTTATGAGAATTGTGTATTGTTTCCTGAGACTTATCCTTTGTGTTAATATCTATGCTTCCATGGTACTGGTTGCTTTTACTGAGGATATCCACTAATCAGAGCAAATGTTTGAAACAATTTGACTTATTGTTTCTGAAAGTTACAACAATGTAGAAAGTGTATGACTAAGAATCTTCATAAAGCAAAATCTGATGTATTATAAATTATTCATAATATTAAGCTAACAATGATCTCATAATATTTTAAATAATAGTCAAGTCTTGTCCATAATATGTTTTGCTGGAAGCTACTGAAGTCATGCCCTTAATATATTCCATTGGAAACTATAGAATAAACAAATAAAATTAATGTATGTGAACCTTGATGTCTATTTCCCCAAACCAGGATAAACACCTAAATGTTATAATTATTTAAAAGAATTATCTTAGCTTCATATTTAAATAATTAAGCAGGAAGACATTCCATTGCATTCTACAAAAATTAATTTGTACTCACTGCATATAGATATTTCTAATTTGACTATAAGATGAGAATTTCTCTAATGATGTAATTTCTACATTTTAGAAATAATTGATCCAAGTAGTCTCTGCAACTAAATCAATCATTTGTCTCTCATAGCCAAAAATTGGGAAAGGGTCACCTCTAAATACTATATTAATGATTTTGTGCCTTTGTTATTTCTTTTATGTGACTTATTTTTATGAAACAGGATTTCTTTTTGGTATCAAAGTCACCTAAGACACCAGAGTTTTATTTTGTATTTTATCATAGTGTGAAGGAACCCAGAAAGTGAAAGGCATTTTGTGAACTAAAACAAAAATAATACTTTAAAAGTCATTTTCTCCCTAGGAGATTTATTATAGTTTATTATATGTATCAGACACTGAGCACAAAGTGATCTGAGAATTTAATAGAAAAAAATTCTCTTTCTATTTTCATCTACAGCTAGAATTTGTGGTCCATTTCTAGTGTTGTGTCAGGCATTTAAGACAAACCAATTTTTTTTCCTGCGAAAATGTTATGATGTGTCATATAAGCATCAAAAATATCTTTCAGGAGCACCTTTTATAGGCCTGTCTTGGCTTCAGGAAGTATGCAACAACCACGCTACTCAACAAATTAAACTGCTGTACATCTGTATGTACAGCACTTCTCAGTCTGTATGTGTGTTTTGTGGACTGGTCATTGAGTATTGGATAATCAATTGGTGTACTCTTCCCTGGGGAACAATATTTCTCTCACTCTCAGTATTTCTTCATTTTTCTGTAGTTCTTTGTGTAGTGATGAAGTCTCATGGGCTTTCTTCACTTTAGTATATTTACTGGTGTCAACCTTGTTCAGCTCATGATTACGCAGTCACATTGGTGAGACTTCATGGGTGGAGCATCTGACAGTTCTAGAAAACACATTATTTACATTTATTTATTTGTGCACGTTTGTACACATACTCAAATGCCACAGAGATCAAAGGATAACTTGAAGAATTCTGTTCTTTGTTTCCACCCTGTGGGTTGTAGTAATCTAACTCAGTTTGTCAAGCTTGGTGGAAAATACCCTTCTCTGCTTAGCCATTTTTCTGGAGCTATCCCAATGTTTCGGGGAAATATTTCTTTTTTATTTTATTTCTTATTCCTTTGAGTGAAAGGCAAGCTGATACTGTCAGCAATCTATTTGGTCCACGATTTAGGTACTTTTCTTTATTTCTGTGATAAGACACAAGACCCGGATGGAAGAATTTACTCTGTAGATCAAGTTGACTTCAACCTACAGAGATCTGCCTGCCTCTATTCATTCCTGGGATTAAGGGAGTGTACCATCTTGCCCAGCTCCTATGAACTCAATCTTTGGGTATTGATGATATTTGGGCTCTAGTAATTGCATTTGGTCAGAAAAAAGAAGATAAAGAAATAAGAATCTCCTTTTTCTCTTTATGGTCACCTGCAGAAAATTGCTTACTCTTCATGTTCATATCCTGTTAGTAAGAGTTTAATAAATATATTTATATCTAAATGAAAATATGTTCTATTTGGGGAAACTATATCTCCAGTTCATAGTGAGGTACTCCAGTACTAAAGAAGGAAGTCAGAACAGACATTTAATGATAACTAGAGTGTTCTTTACAGCACTACAATTTTGTGACACATTTATCATAAGAATTAGAAAACTGCACAGATATTTAGCTTCACATCTGTTTTTTCTATATACATTTAATCCAGATACTCGTATTTACTGCTGCAGGGGAGGGTTAGGCTACAATGGCAGAATGGAATTGTTACAGGAGAGGAAACATGCCTTGAGACTATTTCTGTCCTGTTACAAAAAAAAAAAAGATTTCCCAACCCCTGCTGACAAAGTGTCTATGTTCCTGCTATATCACAGATGTCTCTTGTTCCTCTGTGTGAGTTATCTATTAATCAAATGATGTTCCAAGACATTGACCTTTGTTGTACTTTTGCTCTGCACAATCTATCAAGAAGATCTCATTTATTGAACAAGTAAGATGTCCTCGCTGGGGCTAATATTATTGTCCACATATAAGACAAAGAAGTAATAAACCCAATCACTATTTGTTTTAAAAATGTAGTCTCTATGAAGGTAAATGCTATATATCTTGAAAAAAAAACAAAGGATAAAATTGAGAAAAATGATATAAATGTAAATAATACATACTTATTTTAGCCTATATTGTGATTGAAGCATCATTTGAGTCTACCTAATTTCAGTTATATTTGAATAATCAAGAAAACCCATGAAATAAAGTTGCTCCAAAGTACAGTCGCATGAATATTTGTTTCTAGAAAAAGGATGTGAATGCCAACAAACTTATCGTTGTTATCATGACACCAACTACTAACAAGTTTGTGACTGATTTATTAAAAGAAAGAAAATGTGCACCCCAAAACATTAGAATCATTTAATTTTTAATATTAGATTTAATGTATTTTACTGTTGTTAACTTGCTCTAACTTAATATTGCATAATGTTCCATATCATCAATAAAATTAATAGCAATATTATGAAATGATCGTTTTACAGAAAATAAATGAAAGAATAATATTTTCCTTCTGAGGAAGTTTTTGAAAGATATTTAATAAAACTGAATTGAATTTTAATGGTATATTACTGATGACCTTATATACTATTTACATAATACTTTAATTTTTTCTTTGAACATCTTATACATATATCTTGATCATATCTAATTCTCACTTACCCTCTAGTTCCCCCAATTTTGCTTAAAACATCTCCTTCACTGTTTAGCCATATTAGAGTATAAAACAAAAGTTTTATCTTATTCAAATGAAGATAAGAAATTAAGTATCAGAAATAAGCACTATAACCTGAAGATAAAATTCCATAGCAGTAAACAGGATATGGTTAAAATTTTAAGGTAGTATAAACGAATCTGTTAAAATAGAAGTACTTATTTATTAGAAAATTTAATTATTTTCAACCAATTTCTTACTAAGTTAGACAATCAAAATAAAAGTTATGTCCTGAATGAACAGATTAATCATGGCTAGAATTTATTTTGGTGTATGAATCATCAAAATACAAAATTTAGCACTTGTTCTTTGTTCCACTGGAAGTTCTCTGTAATGTCATAACATATGTTATTGGCATTTGCATTGGGATGAATATAATTGACAATGTTAAAGTCACCAAAATGTTGTATCTATAACTTGTGTAAATAGTATGATGATTACCACTACAATGAAATTTTGGTACAAAACAAGCTTTTTGCCTTGTCTAGGTTCTGATTAGAAACTCTATGCCCTAAGAGGTTATGCCTTATAATCAAACTGAGAAATAATAAACACAAACTTTAAATCCATTATTTAATATTATTGAAGCACTACAATGAGAACTTTCTGGTATTTGATGAAAATATCTTCCTTTTGAGTACACAAATGGTAATTCCTAGTGAATGAATGAATAAACTTAATCAATCGGAATTAAGCTATATACGCAGTTGATATGGTTACTATGTGCAGTGGTTACAGTGCAGAAGGGGAAATACTAAGACCCATTAATTAATCATTTCTAACATTCTTGGTACTATATCTGACTCTGTATCTATATGATCCCAGTGACTATTCATATACTTGTGGTGTACCACATATTTTATTTAAATAGCTTTGTTTAAAATAGGATTTGCTTTTCTTACACATTATACTGCTTTGTTATCTCATAATCATGAACCTTACTCATTTGTTTTTTAAAATATTTTATTTTACCTCAATTCACTCAAGAGATACTGTTCAATCTTTTTACTGTCTTCTATATACCTGGGTCACAAATTATATTCGTTTACTAGGTTGGATATCATCACAAAAATATAAGATTTGTGAATGCAAAAACTTTTTTGTCTTCTTCTAGAACTTAAAAGATCTATGGAAAACAATAATTTATTAAATCCATTAATTCTTTGGATAATGGTATTTTAACATTTATAGTATATAGATTATATAAATATATTTATTTCTTTAAGTAAATTGTGATTTTGTATCATTTTCACCAATATTTGCTTCATAATTAATAATAAAAATTATGAGATATAAAATATTGGCCAGTAGAATGAAATCAATCATTGAAAACTACAATGAAGTCATTTTAAACAAAGATTTAACTTGTTTACATTTTTAGTATTTTAAATACAGTACATACTGAATCACCTAGTTCACTAATCTTCTCTTTTCTTCTCCCTGCTGCATTCCTACAGATTAATATTATTCGGAGTAATACTTTCAATTAAAATTTGATAATATGTCTGAGTTATATATTCTTATATTTTATAGTATTACATGTATATTTTGTATCCTTTTTCTTCTAGATATTCATTTTTACTTTGAACCATTAAACTTGTAGAAAAATGTAATCGCCTAGAACTTTCTAATTTTTACTTTCTGTTCATACATCACATCATGTTCAGAATAAAACACATCATATTCTATTTATTTTTGCCTTGCTTGGAATTAAATCCAAAGCTTTGTATATGAGATGTGCATGCTATAAAAGAACGTCATTTTAACCTAAGAGTTGCATAGAGATGAAAAGAAATAAAATAATCAGGATAAAATGTAGGAAACAATACCATAGCAAGCAGTACCCAAAAGGGAAAAAGTGTAAGTACACTGCTATTAAACAAAATGACAAGTATATATATATGATGAAACGTTGAAACCCTAAGAGAAATAGAAATTATAACAAAGGTGAGATATTACTTCATAATCACGAGATTGTCCATAATCAAAATAATGAACAATAACATGTGTTAGAGAAGATGTAGTCAAACTGGACTCTTCTCTCTTTCTTTTGAGAAATGGTGTAATATTTATGTAGCTGCCTCTGTGATGATTCCTCAAAAATTTAAACAGAAATTTACCATATGATCCAGAAATTATATTCCTAACTATGTGCCAAAGGTGTATCAGAACATGTACAACTATACTTATAAATGAATGCTAATAGAAACAATTCCTTGAAGATTCAAAAAGAATACTAAATTTAATTGAGCATAAATAAGGAATGAACAAATGAAATACAGTGTGCATAAAGAAATGAGCATTACTTAGAAAAAATGAAGTACTGGTAAAATAAGTACTGGTTAATGATGTCTGTTTCTTGAGTTCTTTATATATTTTGGATACTAGCCCTTTATTAGTAATAGAGTTGGCCAAAACTTTTTACCATTCTACAGGTGCAACTTTATACTGGTGTAAAAGTGGTACAAATGTTAATGGAGTAACTAATTACTTTTAAAAATTGTCTTTAAGGTGCATTTCATGAGATGAAAACCATATTTGTTACTGATCAAGTGTTCAAAACCTGACACTAGATAGGTCATGGATCTTAGGGGAAAATTTACTGAGTTTTTTTGTTTGTTTGTTTTGCTTGTTTGTTTTTGCTAAAGGAACATTGTATTAACATGACTCCTAATTAAATAGTGCTAGAATCATAAAGCATATGGAGTTAGTTTTGTGTTAGGTAACTACTCCTAGATATAGAGTCTCCTATGTAGTGTAATTGATCTACTGAGTGTCACTCCAACGGAGAAAACAGATTTTCCTTTTCCAGCTGGTATCAACTAAAAAATTTCTCACTCAATCCTCATCAGAAAAGCTGTATCTTACAGTAGATTTACACAAAGATCTACAAATACACAATGTACTGAGAGTGAGAGACTTTGGAGCACTCAGTTCTAAATGGGTGACTTCATCAAAGTGCTCCCCTCATGGGTCAGCAATCTACACAGAAGTGGTGACAGGGAGATTATAAGAGCCACCAGTGATAGACGATGTTTAAGAAATACATGATCTGAATACAACAGGACTGACACACATCTGAACACACACACATTGTGACAGCAGGCACATGGCCTGGACAGGTTCAAACTAGACAAAATCCAAACACTGAAAAAGAGAAGGGGACACTTTTTCACCACCAACCAAGAAGATATTTGTAATTGATATGTTTTGGGAAAAGAAAGATGAGTTTTCTCCAAAGAAATGTCACTGGATATATCAAATACTTCAGGGCAGACCTCATGCCTGGTAGTAGCTGGGCAACACAAAACAGACACAGTGTTTGTCTCTGTGTGTATAAATGTGTGTGTATGTTTGTCTGTGTTTATGTATATATATGTGTGTCCTTTTTGCTATGTCATGTTTTGTTTCATTATCACTCTTTTTGTTTTTGTTTTTCCAGATAGGGAATGTGAATTTGTGTGTAGGAAGTTCAGAGGATCTGGGAGCAGTAGAGGAGGGGGAAATATTGTCAAAATATATTTTGAACAATAAATAATTTAATTACAAAAAAGACATTAAAATATGATGGGAACTAATTGAGAAGAAGAACATATATTATACATGATAATTCATATATAACAATAATTATTGATAGACCTTCCATAGCATAATAAACATAATATAAATTATTTCATGAACAAAAGGAAAAGCAGATGCAAAGAAAAGGTACAAAATAATATAATGGATTAATCATTTCTTGTGTACATTAGTAGAAACATGAAGCAAACCATCTGTCAGGCTCACTGATTTCATCCTAAGGATAACTGATGTGTATTTTAAAAGTTATTTGATTTGTTACTCTTCTACTAAAGATTAAGCATTTTCTTGTGATTTTTATGCAATGTAAAATACTTCATTGAAAAAGTTACCTAAAAGCATATGCATAACCATATATTTTGAGATCCTTCTGAAGAAAGCTATGGAAGAGAGACTCAAACATACAAAAGCTTAAATTAGGAGCAAAGGATTTATCTGACATTTGAGCATTCTCTATAACTTATTGAATATTGCATTTAAAGAAAAGGTATGGTCAAGCTTCACATATTGCTATTTAAGATATTTGGTTAAGAATATGTGTTTCATTATGCCAGCATTTATACTTTCCACTATTTTGAAGTGCTGTAACAACTCCTGAGAGTAGTAGACTTCATTTTCAATCTAATCTTAATGAAATCACATATTCTAATAAAATAAATCAAGAAGATTATACAAGTAAATTATGTACAGTTAATGAAGCTGCATTTTATGGTCTTACAGACATATTTCTATTTATATGCACTGTAATATAAAGTATCAAGAGCAAGTTGGAGAGAAGCAGTAAAGGTAATTTGTAAACTGAAGTAACTGTGTAAGAATTAAAACCTCAAGACATGAAATAGTCACTTGGAGTTAACAGCAAGAAAAAACCCTTGTATTACATATTTACATTTTACATTTATATACATTACCTAAACACAAGACATTTTGATATGTGGAGAATTAAGGTTTTAAATGAAATACATTGTTAAATAAAGAATTCAAAAGTCAAGTGTGCTTTCCATAAGTTACTTAGATATCTATATCAAAATAAAACAACATCATCATTTCAATCCATAACAAAAATGATAAAAATCATAACCAAACAATAGTAACAAGAACAGAGAAAAGATAGGCAGCTAGATATTATGGTATGGTATATGGTAAGCAAGTAAATATGACCCTTGCCTCAAATTATAACTCATTTGTTCTCCCATAAAAAAGGATATCAAATCTGTCCTGTCAAAATAAAGCTATTTGAAGACTACACAAAAATAATATGGAATAAAAGAACCCTGTTAATGGTAATTAAGAGATACATCTCTATCAATAACTAATCACTTTGATGTCATACATAAAATTCCAAGTAAGCATAGAGTTTGTTAAAACTTTAAAATCTACGTCAATGATTTTTAAAAAGTACCTCGTTATTGTGTAGTGCTATTCAAATTGTGTAAGATTTCAGTGAGAAAGGATTGTTAAATACTAGGGACACATTGTATAGTAGGATGATCATCATTATCAATATAATGCATTATTGCTACTGTAGTAGACCTCGAATATTCTCAAAAGATAAAACAGCTGGTGATTGATGAGATATGTTAATTAACTTAATTTAACCATTTATTTACATGTAGAGCATATTGAAACATCATATTTTATATCATAATAGTCTATAATTTTGATTTCTAAAAAGCATGATTTTTAAAATGTTAATATATATTTTTCCTGACCTCTCTTTTATTAGTTATTTCTTTATGAAGTATACACAATCGTGTTTCAACTGGTACCAATGTTTTGGTACATATTTTTTCTAGGTTCAAACTCTACATATTCTCATCGATAAAAAGGACATAATAATTCTTGTCTTATTCTGTGATTTTATGACAAAATACGTTAGGTGATTCGGTCATATTATTAATTTCCAGAAAGATAATTGAGTAGAGGCTACCACTCTGTAATCCAGAAAAAAAGCAGTGCAAATAAGTAGAGTATATTGCAAAGAAAGAAAGAAAGAAAGAAAGAAAGAAAGAAAGAAAGAAAGAAAGAAAGAAAGAAAGAAAGAAAGAAGAAAGAAAGATTTGATGTCCACAAAAGTGAAAAGATATTGCAATAAGTAAATGCAGCCTTAGCCATGAAGTTCCTGTTTCCTGACAGGATGAAAGGAAGCAGAAGATGCACCCAAAGGTAAACCAGATTCAAATCAACCAGGCAGTCCTAATCTGGACAAGCTCATAGGTCTTACAACACTCAAGTCCTTTTCCAGATTATGGTGGGACAGTGATTCCCCCTGAAGATAGATTAGCAATAGAGAAAAATTCTATTTTCTCATGCTATATAAATTAGAAACCAGTAGGCAGTTTGAGAGTGATTCTATTGTTAAATGTACTATCCATAGATACAAAAATCTGGGGAAAAACTATAGGTTGAGCATCCTTGGTTTGACCCATCATAGGCCCTGGGTGAAAGAATGCTATAGACAGGCATATGTGAAAACAGAAGAACTGGACACTGATATGCCAAAAGGAGGCAAATTGCAAGAAACTGGGCTTAAGTACCGGAGTTTCTAAGGTAGTAAAGTTCATGGGGGTGAACGCTCAGTACTTAGCGACTGGGAAGAGGTCTCATCAATGGAGAATAACAAACTTTGAGTTCCATAGCTGTGAACTTCAAATCTTGTTTCTCCTTTCCCTCCTTCCTCTATCTCCTTCATATCTTTTATTAGAATTTATAGTGGTTTCAACAAGAGATATTCCCAGTAGTCTTGAGCATTTGAATACATACCCAGTTGGTAGTGCTGTTTGAGGAAGTTTAAGTGGTACGGTATTGCTGAAGGAATTATGTCACTAGAGGTGGGTATTAAGAGTAAAAGCCTAGTGCCAGTTTCTATTTTCTCACTTGGCTTCATGGTCACATGTGAAGATGTAAGTGCTCAGCTTCCGCCTCCTCCATCAATAGCTGCTACTTGCCTCCATGTTTTCGTACCACCATGGATTCATACCTCTGGAACTATAATCCAAAGTAAACTTCTTCTTCTATTGGTTTCTATTGGTTGTTTTGTTCATGCTGTTTTATCACAATGACATAAATATAAATAATTTTTCATTTTATATCATGATCTATAAGTAGCTTTGCCATTTTCAGTTTGTGGTCATTGGGTCTCCAGTAAGATAGAACAATAAGTGAAGACAAAGGATATAACTGTGCAATTTTACATGGAAAGGAACTTGAGAGTCTGGTATTGGGAAAAAGAAGCATACAGGGAAAGCAGTTGTAATTGTTAAAAATATTAGCACCAAGAAAATGAAACTTCTGTTCTCTTTTTCAGAATTAATGCAAACAAGCCATTGCTGCTATTCCAAGGGAACCAGGATCCTTTTTAAGCTGGTGAAAAATTTGGCAATATTGTATATGTAGTACTGATTTTGCAGGAATGAAAGATGAAATTGTTGGGATCATGGAGGTTTATGTCAGGGCTCCAGAATATCACTAAGCCCACTGAGTAGCGGAACTGTAGTCCAGGAAAGAAGGTACTGAG
Organism: Cricetomys ansorgei; assembly: GCA_026225945.1. Lineage (NCBI taxonomy): Eukaryota > Metazoa > Chordata > Mammalia > Rodentia > Nesomyidae > Cricetomys > Cricetomys ansorgei. The sequence goes on along the minus strand of JAMJFZ010002759.1, from coordinate 4,292,670 downwards.
ACTCCATTACATGAAACTGGGAAAGCAAAGCCCATGTTGTAATGCAGACGACAGCATGTTTAAGATATCAGGACTGTAGGACATTTGTTGAATAAATCTGTAGGAATGGAGTTAAACCCGTTAGTGAAAGATGTCACATGTGCTGTAAGTATAAAAGCTAGAGGGGCAAGACTGCCCAAAGCCACTTAGACCCCAAATACTTCCATCCTGATTACCACATGACAGATATGAAGCTTTAGATTTTGCTGTGTATGCTACTATGGATTTATGGTGCTATCATCTAATGTATTCATTCTCTGCCCCAAATTCTTCTCTTTTCAGATGTAAATGATTACTGAATGCTATTGTATATTAGAAATATGTACGTAGATTTTAATTTTATTCAATAGAATCTCTTAAGATGTGGTAATGAGTCTAAAAGGAGCTTGAACATTTGAACAGTGTTAGAATAGATAAGTATGGAGATTTTAGTGGGGGACTACATACAATTTGCATTATAACATGAAAATGAGACTTTAAGGACAGATGGTTGAACGTCACAATTTCAATTGATATGTTTATGTATCAAATTTACGTGGGTAGAACTGTGATGATTAACACGAGTTAGTATGTCTATGAGGGTGTTTCTATAAAGATTTGACTGAGGAGGGATGACACACCCTGAATGGGGGCAGAACCATCTCACAGGCTAGACTGTCAAACTGACTAAAGAGAGAAAATGACCTGAGGACCAGCACTCATCCCTGTTTCCTGACTCCTCCAGATGCAGTGTGAGCAATTGCTTCAGTTCCTGCTGCCATGCCTTCCTAGTTATGATGGGTTACACTCTCAAATTCTGTATTCCTGAAGACAGCTTTGTTAGGTATTTTGTCACAGCAATGAGAAAAGTAATTAATCCTGGTATAAGCAAATTTTCAGTAAATTCTTTTTCAAATCACAACAAAACAAAGTCAGAGAAACAAAAAATCTGGATAAAATGTCATTTATGCTATAATAAGAGGTAATTAACTTAAAGAACATCTGCAAATGAACATTTGAAAGTATTTGAAGGCAAACAATAATGTTGCTTAAGATTGGTACATTGCTAGAAAATACAAGAGAAGATTTTAAAGAAGTAATTTTGAAGACCAATGTTGGTGAGGACCACCATAGCTTGGAGTCCACTGAGCCATTAGAGATTGGCAGTAGCAAAACAAGTACAAAGAGAGTACATGGTCACATAGAGCTATTTTATTGTTTTAAATAGTTTATTATTTTATATGAGTGAATACTTTGCCTCTCTGTCCACCCCATTCACATTTGCAGGGGTCCAAAGAAGGTATTGGATCACCTGGAACTGGAATTAGAGAATGTTGAGTCTCCATGTGTGTTCTAAAATCGAACCCAAGTCCTCTGCAAACATAGCAAGTTCTTTTAACCACTGAGACAGCTTCCCAGTCCCTATTTTATTTTTTTACTATTTACTCCCTGAATCTGAATTGTAAAAGGAAATACAGGCTGAAAAAAATGAAAATTGCCTTCTTACCTTGTGACTACTGAGTTTATAAATGCCATTTTTATTTGTCTAAGAAATTAACTTTAGCTCACAGCTGCATAACTCACACCTACATATCAGTTAATGAGTTTAACTCTCTTACTTGATAGAGACATGTCAAATAACAAATGAGCAGATCAGGCCTTGAGTAACCACACTGCTGAATCCAGGTGTAGGAGTTCATTTTATCAAGCATTTTTATTTCAGAAGAATTTTAGAGAAAAGATGCAATGACAGGTGAGATGGATCAGTGAGTAAAGACATTTGCCACCAAACCTGATGATCTGACTTCAATCTCCAGGACCCTTATGGTGGAAGGAAAGAACCAATTTGCACTGATGGTTCTTTGACCTCCACATGCATGCTGTGACACAAACACACACACACACACACACACACACATACACACACATACACACACACACACACACAAAATGCAATAAAATATTTTAAATAGAGTATAATGAGTTCTCACATACCTACGGGTTTCTTTTGTTGTTAATAACTGCCATTATTATTGTGCTTGCCACAATCAATAAGAATATTAATGTAGTATCATTAAGTAAAAGTATATTTTAGTCCTACTTCCTTGAGATTTTTTAATCCTATTGCCATTTTCCTATTCTTGGGTCCTATTCATCAGAAAACTGGACATGCACTACAGTGATCACATAGTCAAGGACATTATCATTAGTATTATTAGGCTTTTCACATGAACATTTGATACATCACAAATTTCTTGTGATTTATTTTGATCATTACATAGTTTGCATTATTTCTATTTAGCCATTCTTTAGAATACTTTTCAATAATGCTTGTCTGCTGTTTTTCCCATAATTACATTAGATTATGGATTTGGGAAGGAAAGCTGTGAAATACATGGCATTCACATCACAATAAAAGGTTCCTTTGACTAACATAAGCTAATTATAAGGATGTTGACCTTGATCCTGTGACTGCATAAATTCGTGTTCAGTTTATCCACTGTAAAGTTATTCCTTTTCCTCTCTTTCCATACTCTTTGAAAGGAAGATTTAAATATTGTGTAACAAATATTTAATATATAGTTGTTCTCTTAGTCTTTGACAGAGGATAATGAGCATTATTTTAGATATATTTGTATGAGACAGCTGTCTATTTTCCCTTGCTACTATCTATTCATTTATGAATTCTATCAGAATGAAATGTATTACTTGTTTATACTAGGTATTATAATGTGATAGCACACTATTATTTTATTCAATTATTTCAGCTTTGACCATGAAAATTCTATTTAGTGGATACTTGTGTTCCTTTGATGTAGTCTTATCACTGCAAGATGCTTCAATATCAGTCTGTAAATCTCCTCCTTGATGCCTAGTTTCAGCCACACATTGTCAAGGATAGCTCTTTCCTTATTTGGAGAATCATATAAAATATTAGTCTGAGCACGTTTTATTACTGCTTTTAAGGAGTGATGATTTTTAGACTGTTCTAACAGAGCAAAGAATAACATGTATATATATGCACACATATCAATAAATATCTTTTAATCTATGTGAACATATATTACACTAAATTGGGATTAACAAAATGTACCTCGCTTTAGTACAACACATTATACATGTTGACAGAACATATATGTGTGTATATATATATATATATATATATATATATATATATATATATATATATATATGAGCTAGCTAGCTAGATGATAGGTGTATAGATAGATAGACAGACAGATAGATAGATATTCTAGTATTTTTATCCTGGTCTCCCAAATGAAAAGAATTTCATCAACTAAAATAAAACTCCTTCAATGTGACAGAGTCTACAAGTTTAAAAAGTTATTTAGGGGAATATCTCTACTCCATGAGGTGAGGAAACCTCATATTCTTAATATAGTTCAATCATGTTCTCACAATGTACATTTTATTTTCGTTCCCTCATTGTTGTAAATGATTTTTAGTTTGCATCTATGAAGGTGCACTCTTTGTTATGTTATATAAATCTCTATATATCTCTCTGTTTCTCTGTTTCTCTTCTGTCTCTCTGTTTCTCTATTTCCCTTAAATTGTGTGTGTGTGTGTGTGTGTGTGTGTGTGTGTGTGTGTGTGTATTATTAAGAGATTGAAAGAGATAAAACTCAGGGCTTTAATCACTAGACAAGCACTCTACCAATAAGCATCCCCAGCCTGAAGTTCTGTGGGCTTTGAATAATTATATAGTGTTATGTATCCACCCTCATTTTGTCTCTACACATTTAAAATAAACTTTCTTTTCTGTACCTATTTAAATATTTTCTCTCCCCAAATTTCCTTTTTAGCCTCTCTAATATTTTGTCTTTTAGATAATGTCATCAAAATGCACTTATAAAGTTTATAGCGTATCTGAGACTGCTTTATTTCAATTAAGCAGCACACACATTTATTTACCCAGATTATTTTAGGTAAAGATAGTAAAAGAATGACCTCTAAGCCATATGTGTGAAGCTATTCAAGTTTAAGCCCAGTGAAATAATCCTCAACATACTGAGACAGAAATTAAATTATGTAAGGGAAAAGGCATGCTGACATTTGATTTGCTAATATAACATTGTATACTGCAAGCAATAGACTGCAGTGTAACTTGTTTTGAATCTGCAAAGTGGTAACTCATGCATGCTATTACCAGCAACATTAAGGCTCATGTTGAAATTCTCATGCAAGAATATATGCAAAGGCTCAGAATAATATAATACCATTGTGCCTTTATTGAAAAACACTAATCAGTGATGAAATTCAATAATAAGAAACAGTGCAGAAATAAAAATATAATGACACCAATGCTGCTGAAGTGCTCTCAAGTTAACCAGAACTAATTCTTTAAAAGCTTGAGTTATTTTTATTTAAATTTAAGTAAATATTATCAATTTCTAACAATAGCAATTTCATTTAAAAAAACTATACTGCTTTTATTACTTCTTTTCTAACTTACTTACAATCTTTTCTCAACAAAGCAGTTAGAGGGCCTCTTTATTTATTCACTTGTTTGTTTGTTTATTCAATAGACTTTTCATGATTGTTTTCTCACCCCACCTCAGTCCAGATGCTCTCCAGATGCCTATCTACCCAACTTTATGTTCTCTCATCCTCCCTCCCTCTCATAAAAAACAAAAATAAAATAGTACCAGAACAAAAATAAAAACAAGCAAAAGACTAATAAAACAAAAACATAAACAAAAATAACAAACAAAAAAAGCCAAAATGAAACAAAAAGTATAGAAAAATACTATTGAAGTCATTTTGTTGGCCAACTAATCCTGGATATGGGTCCTGCCCTGGAGTGTGGCTGATATACCTAGTGACACACTTCTCTGAAGAAGACTAATTTCCCCTTTGCCATCAGGCATCAATTGCAAATAGCTTATTGTTTAGAAGTGAAACCCCATGTTCACTTCCCCATCTCAATGCTGGGACCTCTTCTGGCTCGAATCTGTACAGGCCTTGTGTGTACTGCCATAGTCTTTGTGAGTTCATACGGTTTCCTTGAATCATCCATCACTTCAGGCTTTTGCAATCTGTATATGTACTAGTCTACATAGATCCCTGAGCCTTAAGAGGAGGGCTTTGATGAAGATAAGCTCACTTAGTGCTTGGTGCTATAAAGTCTTTCACTCTGTATATTTTCCAGTTGTGGGACTCTGTGTTAATTCCAATGTACTGCAAGGATAAACTTCTTTTTGGTGGATTGAGTGTGGCACTGATATATAGGCATAGCAATATGTCATTAGGTCTCATATAATTGCTATGTTCCTTTAGCCAAATAATAACTGTAGGTTTTCTCTAGGCCCATGACCTGTCTAGTTGCCAATTCTTGGCAACTTTAACAGTGTTAGGTATGGTTTATATCTCATGGAGTAAGCCTTAAATGAAATTTAAAAAGTGATTCATGACTCCCATAACATTTGTGCCCATATTTTACCATTATATCTTGAAAGTAGGTCACTGTTGTAGATCATAGAGCTTGTAGCTGGATGATATTACCTTTTTCCTCCAGAAGTATATAGAGCACCTTCCAGCACCATAAACACTAGTCAGTAAAGTAAGATTTCTAGTTAGACATCAGCTTGAATTCTCTGCAGTTGATGACATAAGTTAGTTGTGTCTTCAGCAACAGGGCCTTACTATTAGGTTATGTAAAGCAACCAATAGCCTGTGATGTTTGGGGGCCCCTTTGCTCCCCCATGGGACCCATTTGGCCAATGGATAAATGTGATGTAACCAATTACTATCACTGGAGGTTTTACTAGGTGGCATAGGATGTCTAGTTTAGGCATCGTCTCCTCTTTTATTTGTTAATTCAATTTAGATTCTCTCATACATGTATAAGAGGACCTCTTTTAAAAGGAGTCTCATTCTCACTTTGAGTAGGAAGGAGGATTTTTATACAATAGCTTGTAACATATTCTTCGGTGACCTTTTGAAATTTGTGTCTTACTGCATTTTCCTGCTGACTCTATATTACCCTTTCTGGCTTTGCCAATGTTCCTAGATGATACCACAGATTCTCTAGCTTTTTATATTATTTGCATAGGATATTTCTCACTCACATTTAATTTTACTACCGATTTCTACACAATTAATTCTATCACATTCTCTGTATATTTTTTCATATGACTCCTTCTCTATTACCACTTGCAATACTCTGTTCAACAATGGGTGGATATATACAACATTTTTCTCCCAATTATAAAATTCTCATGCCCTGTTCTTCTTTATACTTTTGTTATAGCATTTATAACCTTCTATCATATCATATATTTTAATTATTTTATGTATTGGTTTCTGTCTACTCTAGAATATATGTCTGATAAAGATAGGGATCTTTGCCCATTTGGTGTTGAAGTATCTCAAGTTTTAAAAATAGTTCTTGGTAAATCATAATAATTCAAGAATTTTATAAAAATTGAATAGAAAATAGTATAGTAATATTTAGCATTTAGTAATAAAACTCTAGGACTTACAGTATAACCAAGTTGATAGAGTTGAGCTCAAAATAGGTCCTCTCAAGTGATATGAAATAATAACAACAGTAACATCTATTATTTTCTAATTTGACTGATTTTCCTACATATTTCACACATTTATTTTATGACTAAATAAAGTTCCATTTTCTATATGTACTACATTTTGATTAACCATTCATCTATTGAAGAACATCTAGGCATGTTCTACTTCCTTACGATTGTGAATAGGTAGCGATAAACACTGATGTGTAAGTATCTCCGTGGTGAGATATAGAATCTTTTTTATGCTTTCTATGTATTTATACCAAATCATTCTCCATTATAATGGTTGGGATTTGCTTTTGGTAGCATGATTTTTAGCATCATTTATAAGAAAAAGCACACTTTTAGGGACTAAAGATATGGTTCAAATATTAAAAGCACTTACTGCTCTTGCAGAAGATCCAGGTTCAGTTCCCAGCACTCATAGGCAGCTCACAATCACCTATAACTCCAGTTCCAGGCTATCTGATGCCCTCTTCTGGTCTCTGCAGGCCTGAGGCATAAGTGTGATGCATGTATATGCATGCAGGCAAATAAATAAATCTTTAAAGCTAAACAAGAAAAATACTTTCATAATATTGGAATTTTCCATTGAAGACTTCAGCTTCTTTATCCCTTTCAGTTTTATTTTTATGTCCCTCAGAAGATTTTATAATTTCCTTTGTAAAAGTCATAATATATATGTTTTAAGTTATCTATTTCATTTTATTTTCAAATACCTTTTCATTGTGATTCATAAAATAGCTAGTATAAACTTTTGCATCTTGCCAATTTTAGATGTAATGTTTTTATATTTGTCTTGGTACTATTACAGGTCATTAGTATTAAGTATATTCAAGTTCATTACTATTAAATGTATTCATACTGTTGTTTACCTGATCTTCAGAAATATCTCATCTTACAATTTTGAAACTCTGTACCCCATTCAACTACATCTCCCATTGTCACACACCAAGTCCAACCCTTGAAAAACACATTTTACTTCACTTTCTTCTTCTATAGTGATATTATCTGCAAGTGAAATCACATAGAATTGCTATTTTGTGACTTATTTAATTTAGCATATATTCTCAAAATTCATCTATGTGGTGGTGTGTATAGAATTTCTTCCCTTTTTACGATAAACATCATTTTATGCAGGTCATTTCAAGAATGTGATTAACATTTTCCCACTGGTAAATATTTGGGTTGTATCAACATCGTAGATATTGTAAATACATTGTCATTTTTTTCATACTGTTTGTTCTGCTTTAGATTTGGATTAACAACACTGTATTCTCTTCTTTCTTTTGATTGAAATAAAATTTGTTATTAAAAAAATAAGAAAAATATAGGCATTGTTTTACTTTAGAAAAATTAAATTCTACAGAAAATTCAAAGGACTTGTACACAGTTCCTGTATGTACCATATCCACATTCAACTATTGATTAACTATTGTACACACTTCCTTATTTTTAACCTAATTCCTCTTTTCTGTTTTTCATTTCATTTCCTCTAAGCTACAAGCTTGTCATTAGATATTACAGCTTTTTAATTTCTTTTTAGAAATCATAACTTTCTTATAAGATGACTGTGAAAATACAAAAGAATATTGGTATTTTAACAGGATTAACCCAAAGTCTATTAGTAGGTGAAGAGAATCAATAAATCTGATTAACTATATGATGGAATTCTATTCAACAACAAGAACTGTAATTTGGATACATACTGTATGGATAAATGTTAAAAATTTTTTGTTGAAGAAGCCAATTCTGTGAAATTCTAGAAAATTCAAAGTGATAGAGAACAGCAGCTGATTATTGGTAGACTGATGGGTCTATTAAGAAAAGGACAGGTTGCAAAAGGACAGAGATTTTTTAGAGGCAATGGAAATATTTGTTAGCTTGATTGTGGGGATTGTTCCATGGTTTACATGCATCAAAATTATCTAATTATTCTTTTCAATATGGAATATACATATAAATATAAAACTAAATATATGTATAAAGATAAATATATATGTGTATAAATAAATATGTATAAGATAAATATAAATATGTGTAAATATTATAAATATATAAGTATAAACATATATATATATTCCACTATATTTAATATACAATGTGAGTCTACAGTGAATTATCATTTAAGGAGATGCTAACAATTATGCTTCAGTTTTCCTGACAATGCTTCCCAAGATGAAGAAAGGTAGCTCATGAGCTCAATCTACAAGATGATCACAAAGCATGCTCAAATGAATATTTATAAAACATGAATAAAAACATTGCAGTATTTTCTGTGTTTTTAAAATTATCTTAGGATAAATTTTGTGAAAATTGTATACTTTAATAACAAAGCATAATCCATTAAAAAGAAAACTAATTACCACCAATTATATCACCCAAAGATAATCTTCATCAGTATTTTGGTTTGTTTATTTTCCATTATGTCTTCTATACCAGCCAGATTCTTTGTTTACTATCATCAAATCACATAAAAATGATCAGAATTCATTTCACTAAACATTGAGACTATATTTAAATTTTGCTAATTTAAAATTACAACTATGATTTGTGCAAAATTATCTGGGAAACATAGACTTAAGCATTTCTAAGAGCTACACAAATGGTTTATGTGGCATGTGTGTGTGTGTGTACATGAATGCTCATGTACCACGATGTCCATGTTGAAATCAAAATACAACTTTTGGAAATTGGTTCTTGCTTTGCACTGTGGATTCCAGGAATTGAATTTAGGTCAACAGGGTTATGATTCTAATGATTTTATGTGCTAAGCTGCACTCTCACCCTCCTGCACATGTGTTATTAATACATGACACTATGAAAAACACAGTGAGTTATTATCTCATACCCACACTGGTGGCTGCAACATGGCAGATAGTAACAAGCATCATTGTGTTATGGAGAATTACACTCTTATGCAATCTGAAGAAAAGGTAATATATTAGTGAAATTTTGGAATGTAGTTTTGTTATTCTTTAAAAGTTACACAGTTATTTGATGTAGCAATTCTATTCCAAGGCATATACATTAAAAGATGAAAGGTATGTATCAACACAAACTCTATATAAATGTTCACAGCATAAAAACATCTTGGTGGGAATGGTTTTGTGTTCAATGTGATGTTACTTTTTTTCTATTAATCTGAAAATCATTTAGTGGAATCAACCCATATGAATTTTATTCTTATTAAATTAAAATAGACACTGTATCTAACTTTTACATAGAAATCCAATTTTATTAACATAGTGCTGGCTTATCAGTTTTCCAGTTATTTTAGTGATGAACTAGATTTTTGGATGTTGTACTCTTGTGCTGTTTGAGTACTTTCATATACATGTGCACATATGTTTGTACATTCATTCATACACATACATGACAACTAAGCATTTATTTATCCATGGTAAACAGATCCTTTATCAACAACATATTTGTAATCTTCTACTTAATAGTTCATATTCATTTTTGAAAATTTCATACATGAGTACTATATTTACATCATTTCCCCATATATCTCCCCCCAACCCTCCCACGCTGCCCCAATCTCTTTTTAAATTTATGAAATTTTGTCTATAATTATTGTTACACATACATATACATATATGTACACACACACACATACACATATAAACATAAAACCTGCTGAATCCATTTAGTGTTGCTCATATGTATATGTGCTTAAGGTTGATTGCTCAGGATTAGATAGCTTATTAAGAGAATCATCCTTGATGCAGACTTATTCTAACTCTCTCAGGGGTCATTAATTGGTTGTAGCTCTTCATCTAGGGATATGGCCTTGTGAGATTTTCCCCATCAATGTTGGCATGTCGACTGGTATTGTCACTGTACAGGTCTTACTTTTCTGACCATGTTCTTAAGATTTTATGAGTATAGCTTCCTTGTCATATATAGAAGATATTATTTCACAGAAGACTTCCTGGTACTCTGCCTCTTACAAATATTCTGCCTCCTCTTCCTCTACATTGCCTGAGCCTTAGGTGAAGGGTTTGAGCTATAGATGTGTCAACTTGGTTGGGTACCCCATAGTCATTTGTTTTCTGCATTTTGAGCAGTTGTGGTTTTCCATGATGGTTTACATTTGATGCTCATAGAAACTTCTTAATTACAAGCTAGAACTACACTTATTTGAGCATATAATAATAAGAATTTAGAACACAGTTGGGAATTGCACTGCTTTAGGAAAGTGGCAACAGTAAGTTCTCCTATAGGGTCCATGACCTCACTCATCTGGATAATTTGCTAGGTTTGCTGTACCAGGAAAGCATATCTTCTTCCCACTGAGTGGTCCTCAAGTGCAAGTAGATGGCAGTTTGTTAGCCCCAAGTTATAACTGCTACTCCTTCAACCTTGGCCCTAGATTGCCAGTTTGGTCATTGTAGATCATAGGCTTTAGAGCTGGTTGGGACTATTGGCTACTTTTTTCCTTGGCATCTTGCATAACACCTTCAAATACTGTGAGAGCTAGTTCACAGGGAGAAAGCTTCCATATGAATGGCAGCTGGATTCCTCCTAGTCCTGTCTCTGAACTGTGTGGTGTCTTCACCAATAAGTTAACTTCAAGTTCTGAGAGGCAACCAAAGACAACAGCAATAGTCTCCGTTATTTTGAGAGTCACTTTGAATCACTTCATCCATAACTCAAAGTGAGGTTTCCCGTGTCTAGTACTGGAGTTTTATTACCTGGTCTATGGCTACTAAGGGAATCATTATTAACGTAAATGATGTAGCTGTTGATATTTACATATACACTAATACGTATTTTATGTAGATTTTAAGTAAACATAAACTAACATGTTTCCCTGTCATGTTTTCAAATATCCCTTGTGTTATTTATCCCTCTTCCCTTCTTCTCTATTTATATTGTCCTCTGGTACCCTTGCCCATCTGAATAATCAAACTCAGTTTTTCCTGTTTCCCTCCTCAAAGTACATATATCCTACTACCCCCATCTCTAGTGCTAATAATTTTGTATTTTATTTAGATATACATGATTATATTGTATATGATATATGCATATATGTGTAAAATACATTATAAATATCCACATACACATTATGTCAAATATTATTCATATATACTATTATATATTCATATACAATTGCACATATATATATATATATATGTATCTATTAGCGATCTTTTCACAATGCTTTGTCAAAATTTTAAAATTTGTATTGTGATCAAGCTTGTGTATCCAATTTGTTCAAATTTTCTCCTTCAATGGCATGCTATTCAAATATTATTAACTACATGCAGATACTACCAAGTAAGAGAGATGGGAAGCACCAAATCCCCAAAGAGTCTTGTTTCTAAGCACTTTGGATAGGGTATGTTCATCCCATACTTTGTTCACAGTCTTTGCTGTCAGAAGTGATTTTCAACTATCTTCATTGCCCTAATTCCTAACTATTTATCAATCTCATTTGAAAATACATTATTTGTGGTATTATTTTTGCACATGTTCTCCATTCTGTATTTAAATATTTGAATATTTTTGTTCCTTTATTATCATTTCAGTGGGTAGCGAAAAGAACAATGTTAAACTTGGATATTCCATGTACAAAATTTATCAAGGTCCCCACTATAGTCAGAAAAATTAGCTGCTAAATACAATTTTTGAAACCAATAATTATTTATCCCAAGTGTTCAGTACTTTGTTAATGCCATTCTTTAAGGCTGCTTAACTGGTCCTTTAATTTCCATCTGGGTTTTTCCTTTTCTACTGTTGTCCTACAGCAAATAGTTTTGTCAATAGTTCTTGTTCTGCTTCTTATATTAGGAAGAGAAAGAAGTAAGTAGTAAGCAGTACTGAATGAATGAAAGGAGACTATTTCTCGAGGCTTCAACTCCACATTGATGATCACAGTGTAATGAAATGAAGAAACAGTCAGCATATGCTCCCATTTATATTTGGGTGACAGACTTACAAGGTCCATGCATAATGTTTTTCAATATATATTTTGAGTAAAGGGTTTGTTCTACATATATGAACACAATTTGACATTACATGTTCTGGAAAAAAAAGTAAACTTCAAACTTCCAAAACAGAAGTATCTGTAAAAACAGTATCCCAAGCAAGAGAGACGGATACATTCTCATTTGTCTTTGGACAAGAAAGTATAAGGAAGCATAGACTGTGAAAAGACTTTTACTTATAAATTGGAGTATTTTAGCAATTATGAAACAAAACAAAGAAATAATGTGTAAAAGAAAGACACGAGCCAGGCAGTGGTGGCGCACACCTTCAATCCCAGCACTTGGGAGACAGAGGTATGAGGATCTCTGTGAGTTCGAGGCCAGCCTGGTTCAGGACAGTAAGTTCAGGACAGCCAGAGTTAAAACAGGGAAACCCTGTCTCAAAAAAATCAAAAGAAAAAAGAAAGGAAGGAAGGAAGTAAGGAAAGAAGGAAGACAAAAGGAAAAGTATGAAAATTGATAAAATTAAGGAAAATTGAGAAAAATAAGATTAATAAGAAAAAAAGATGATTACTTGATGATCTTGAAAGTATTACATCTTCAATAGCACTGAAAAACAAAGCTTGTGTTATTCTATAGAAATGTTTATTGTACGAGGCAAAAACCATAACCCGAAATTATCTCGCATAAATTATAAACATGTCATAGTGTTGCTAATTGTGTGTGTAATGTTTTACTTCAGACCAACAGATGTATTTTAATTTCCTGTGAATGATTCTGTACCTCATTTAAGAAAAACTTCATGCCCCTGTCTCAGATCTGTGCCATTGTCCATTCTTCCTTTTATCTGCATTCGTTTTATTATGCTTGCTGTGTCTATATGAGTGTTCTTTAAATTTGTCTATTCACAATTGATTTATTTCAGTTAGCCCAAAGTCATTAAGATGAAACAACATTGTATTATAAGACAGGATTTCTTTCAGGAAAATAAGTGCTTCCTCTGTTTTATTCTGCTTTGTTTTAACTCAGTCTCAAGCTGTAACCAAGGAAGGCCTGAAACTCACTCCTGGCAAAACTCCTGCTGAGATTATTGGTACATTTGTATATATTCTTTTCAAAACTGCTTAAAGTCATGTGCTTAATTTTTAAATGGTATTTTTTGTAGTTATTTAATTCTGAGAGTTTTTTTATATAGCTTAATAGTAACCTCTTAGATTATGCATAATTTACAAATATTTCATATCATTCATCAGGTTGCCCTTTCACACTGGTGGTTAATTCTTATACTGAGCAGAAGTGTTAAATTCAATATAGTTTCATTTGCCCTATTTTTTGCTTTGTTGCTTGTGTTTTCAGTGCTATACTCAAATTTTAGTGTATATTTTAGTAAAGCACTATTCCTCTAAATTTTTGGGTTTTTTCCATATTATAGAATATGACACCAAAGTGGTAAGTTGGCATAGTCTGTGTACTTTTCATTCCTATTAAATGATCATAGTGAAGTTCATTTTGATATTTGTGGTGTAGTATAAACAATTCAGGAATCATCAAACATAAACTCAGACCAAGCTAGCTTTCTCAAGCATAGAATATAGCCTACTTAATTACTGACCACTCTGTGATGAAACCAATACCACATGTATCCTATAACTCCTTACATTCAGTGGCCAGTAGGATTTTCTTGATATTAAAGAATCAGTTATTAAAACGGAAGTCATGAATAATTTAAATTAAGAAGAAGAAACCCAGATTAGTGCTACTTGTAAATGATAAGATTTGTCCTCAACAAATTCAAATAATGAAATACAGAAAAACACATGAAATTATCAAAAGTTTCTGTGGTGTATCTGGTTACATGAGTAATACAAGAAATCAATATATTTCCTAGAGCTGATGATCTTAAAATACAACTAAAGAGAAATTTCAGTTTCCAATAACCACAAAAACATCAAATACACAGAAATTCATTCAATAAAGAACATGTAAATAATGTACAGGTAAAGCTAGTTAACTCAGTGAAAGAGACATAAAAAATGTAAAAACATCAGACATAATATTTTCTTTTGGAAACTATATTATAAGAACAATGCCACTTCATCCAAATAAACTTTAAAATTTCATGTAATAGCACCTGGAATTTAAGTAATGCAAAAATCACAAAATGTGAATAACATTTATATGCAAAAAATTAGAGATTTTCTAAAGAAGTTCTGAAAATGAAGAGTAACTGGTCAGGTTGGCTCTATTATTAAAATTCATCAAACAACTGCAGTAATTAAGTCATATGTAACTGGCTCATGACTAGACTTACCGATTGGTGCAAGTCAGTAGAACAGAGAAACAATATTTCTTATAAATATAGAATTATTTAAAATAAAAATTAATGATTATTTTTACAAAACTTTAAATATCTTAGATACTCAAGGAAGGCTGGATTAAAGTTTAACTTCTTTGTTGGCTAATAATCCTAAACTTAATTATGAAAACATTTAATATTAAATAAACTGGGAATCTCTCTTGCTAAATTATTCATAATCTTATATAAACTTGTATTATAACTTCAAAAATATTTTTAAATCTTTAAAAATATAAATCTAATGTCTTTTAACTGTAGTTCATGTAAAATCAAAAACAAACAGTTTGTTGCTCCAAAAGAGAAGAACCAGGGTATAAGATAATCACACTTAAATAAACCCAAAACAGTAGTGTAAACCCAAGTTCTGAATTGCAAAACTCTGGACTCACATGTGATTTTGGATACAAAGCATTTCTGCAGATCCACCTCTGTCATTCTGTGCCATCTAAAGCACAGAATCTCTTGCTTGGTAGATTCAGGACAGATCTGTGCCACAACTGGCATTGACGTTGATGGTTTCTATTGAACCTGAGGCTGCACCTTCAACAATGGACCCTCCTGAACTCACTTCAGGAACTCCAAGTCTGCCATGAATTGCCAAACCTCAGCTGCTCTCCATGCCTTCATGCTTTTCATGTCTTCAAACTCAGTGCCATGAAAGAAACTCTTACACACCATTTGCTAAATTCTGCTGCCAAATTAATATGCATCCTTGCCCTGCCCCCAGTTCATAGTGTCTGTAAACTGAAACTAAGGAAATACTTTCCAGAAGGTCTCACCATCTAATTTCTGGTCTCTTATTAATAATAACTGATTTTTCAGTCACAGCTGACCAGCATTCATTGTCTTAGTGAAGCACAGATGGTTTGACTTCCATCTCAGAATGTCGTCCTTGGTTTTCATAGCCCTGAACTTCAAAATGTTTTTGCAATCCTTAAAAAATTATGCTCAAGTCCATCATAACAAGTCTTTTTATTGCCAATTTCTGTTCCAGTGTGCTCTCTGTTGCTGTGATAAACACAATGACCAAAACCAATGTGGAGAGGAAAGGATTTAATTTCACCTCACACACAGGTTACACTATTGTAAAAGGAAGTCAGGATAAAAACTACAGCAAGGCAGAAACTCTTGCAAGGAACAAATTTAAAACAGAAACATTGAAGGAATGCTGCTTATTGGCTTGTTCTCAGGCCCACCTCATTTTCCTTTCTCTTTTCTTTCAGTTTTTCAAGACAGGGTTTCTCTGTTGTAGCTCTGACTGTCCTCACTCTGCAGACCAGGCTGGCCTCGAATTTGCAGAGATCTGCCTGCCTCTGCTGAAAGAAAAGTACACAACACCACACAAAGGCAACTGCGAGTGGGGTGAGACAAGAAGTGTCCACTTCTGAGTGGGGAAGGAGGAGAGGGGGAAGTGAAGGGAGAGGGAGAGAGAAAAAGAGAGAGAACAGAGGAAGAAGGAGAGGGGACAAAAGAGAAGTAGAGAAGGGAGAAAGGCCAAAGAGGAGGATTCTGAAACTCACCAGGATTATATGGAACTGATGAGACAGGACAAGTACCTGTCTGGGGGCAGGTACAGGGCTTAGGGGGGCGTTACCTGGCCAGAGGGTGGAGGATGGGAGTGTGGGGGGATGGCAAGCTCCAGGGAGAGAACTCTGGCCAATTCACAACTTCTGCCTCCTGAGTGCTGGGATTAAAGGCATGCTCCACCATAGCCCAGCTCAGGTTCCTTTCATATACAGCCCAGGCCTACCTGCCTAGAGATGGTACCATCCACAGTGGTACCTAGGCTGTGCCTACTACATCAAAAAGCAATCACAAAGATGCTCAATAGACATGCCCACCGGCAGTTCTGATGGAAGCAATTCCTTGAATAAGTCCCCACTTCCCAAATGTGTCAAGTTAGCAACCAAGATTAGGCATCACACTGACTCATGTTATAAAGCCAATTCAATCTCCATTTAAAATCAGATAAAGATATTGTAAGAAAGTTAAGTTATCAGAAAGTTTCACTGAATAAAATTTCAAACATCTTATATGTTTAATAGGGCACACAAAGAGTTCATTTGTTACTCATATAATAGCACAATTGCTACTAGACTTTTGTTCATGTGTAAATATTTATACCATATATGGATTCAAAATATGGATAACGTGAACAGGAATCCTTGGAAATAATCTGTCTGTAAAGACTGATTGATGGATTATAACTTCAGTGATATTGGGAAGTTAAAGGACTTCATGCTCAGAGACTAATTACAATTTATCTTGGAATAACTTTAGCTGACAAATTGTCATTCTTTGTCCCACCCCTGCCAACTCTGTGTGGGATCTAACAAGTGTTGTCAGAGAGCATCCAAGGCCTATATCACAATTCTCCCTGTTTTGCTATAACCTACCTACATGAAGTATCCACCAAACTATTAAAAAGTGTCTTGATTTATGGCTTTCTTGATGTATGACATCTAAGAAATACAGACGTTAACAGCATATACATGGTAATAAGATAATGTTGCTTTTCTAAATCTTTTATCTGGAAATGTACTTTCCCATATAAAAAGTAAAAACTATTTTCATGATTTTATTGAATTTTAACCATAAATCACAGAACATATGAGTTGTACAGGGGCTTTGAAATCATCATTTTCAACTGCAGTATGTTTATAGAAAATAGAAGTGATCTAAGTTCACATGGCAATTTAGCATCAGGGAAAATAGTAAAATACTATTATATCATTGTGAACTAAGACTAAAATATACTTCCTCAATATTTCCACAGAGAATTACAATGGCTCAAAGTTTTCTAATGGAAGTCTTTTGGCCTTAGTAAGGTTTTTCAGAAATATTTTTGCTAGTAAGAATTCAAAATTGTAAGATATAATTCTCTAGGATCATCCTTTCAGTCTCTGAAAAGACATCACAACAGAACAAAAACAGTATTCAATAAAGATCAGAGAAAGGGATGCTATAGTTATAGTTTTCAGCACTATAATCCGAGACACAGGGAACTGGGGTTACCTGACAAAGATTAAAGAAAAAATTATTTCAGGGAAGCAAAATACAGTGCTCCATTGTTCTTAGTCATGAAAATTACTCAATATTTGAATACCTTTGATTCTTTAATGATCTGTGGTTTCGTTTAGCATAAAAGTGCTATACTAATGGAACTATTAATCTTCATTACTTTAATATTCCTCAAAACCTGATTAGGGTAATGAAGATAGAAACTGTTTCAGTTTCTTCATGTAGTTATGGCTATTGCTGAAGTTGACCCTCTTGCCTTAAACTTGAAGTAGAATAACATTTCTAAAAAATATTCACATCACTGTGTAAAATCTCTAAAAGGTACCCCCAAAGACAGTATATATATTTTAAAATGTTCTTTAGTAGTCATGTTTAAAATATAGTAAGAAATTTGTTGGATGAGGCTTTTAAAATTCAAATCTAATTATAATTATAAATTTATATCTTGTGAAAGAGATTTTCTCGTCATGAAGTTATTTCTGACAATTATCATGAAGAAAATCATGTAATGGATCTTCTAAATGTATTCACATGAACTGCATTGAACCAATCAGATAATCATATAAAAATTTCTTGGCACATGGAAAAATTTTCACTTGTCCATTTGAGAAGCCTGCACAAATCCTCAATTATTAGTTAACAAAGACCAAAAATTACTCAGACTATTGCTAAGTTAATTTTAAAGTTGTATATCAGACATGTACAAAAAAACGCATTTCTAAAACAAAACTTAACAACTGGGTCACTGATCAGTTGCCGCCAACAAAAAATATTATTGTGACCTTATGAGTCATGGAGAAACTGGCTGTCATACTCTTCTTCCCACTGCTACCAATTTTGGGTATAAAGGATGTTCTTTACCAAAGTCCTATGTTATGGTTCACTTGGTTCTTCACATACAAAATTATTTGACTCCATGCCCCTAAGAATGAATCATAATTATATTTGGTTATATGTTGATGTTATTCTGGTTTGTAAAACCTCTGTGACTGAGTACAAAACCAGGTCAATTAAAGTAAAGGGGAAAATTAGCCCCCTGGAGAAGGTAGCTTTAAAGTTTTTTAAATGATACAATACACAGTCAAAAAGTATCCCTGTGAAAAGTTTATCTTGAATGGCCTCTGTAGTTTCTAAAACATGGGGCTTATGGCTTCTCTCTACTACCACAACCTCACCCACTCAAATTCCTAAAACAATCCTTGGACCTCTCAGAAGTATGTTACACCTTCTGTTGCTGTTTTACTGGTTAAGGCCACTGATTCCAAATAGATATTAAGACTTCAGTGTTCACATGACAAAGATCTGGAAATGTAATCAAACATACTGAATATGCACAGTACTAATGAGATGGATGCAGAAGAAAGTCAAAACTTTCAAAGGTGACAACTAGGGGTGGATTTGGAAATCACTCAGACTTATTTTATAATGGAAGAATACCAAAATCCACATATAGATATCTCTCCTTTATTTCTAGATATAAAAAAGCTATGACCAAGGTTAAGATGAGGCAAAAGAAATAATCACTATGGCTACAACATTTTGGTGATCATAAAAATAAATAAATAAAAACTTCACCTTGATATAGTTGTACACTACTGCTGCTACAGCTCAGCAAGGAAGGCACTGAGGCATTTTCACAACTGCAAACTCTGCCAGACCTCTGTAGAGGGAACCACCATCCTGGCCAGCACTTTACTAGATTGACAGTAGAATCCTGAGCTCTGAGCTCAGGTGTTTTTATTGATTCAGCACTACTTAGGTGCAGATCACAAGCAATCAAACATCCCCCAGATAAATGTAACACCTGCAGACAATACAAAATGCCAAGAACCTAGACAGTCCCTCACCCAACAGTGCAATAAACAATTTCAAACATAACTAAAAGTAAAGTTCTCCAACAGACCTAGAGAGAGGAATTGTAAGACATGGGTGCTCTGAAGGGAGAGTAATAGGAGCGTTAACTTGGAAGTGGGGCAGGGACATACAAGGAGAGAGGGACGGAGGTGGGATAAACAACACTAAGAATGTTTGGGAAAGGCATAGGGAAATATTTTATGTTTACTTAAAATATATTTATAATATATAATCATATATATAATATATTGTTGAAATGAAGTTGCCAAGAACCATAAACCATCTAACAAAAGCACAGTGCTATCAATGATATACATCTCTTTGTGTTGACTAGGGGAATCTGGGACACTCCCAAAATAATGCATATTAATGGTAATAGCCCTGAAAGTAATGCACTACATACTTTAGTGACAAAACTAGAGGAATCAAGCTGAAACTAAACTGGAAGAGGTCTCCTTGAGGACTAGCTTTCATTATAATTAAAGGTGTTATGCAACCTACAAATCAAAAAAAAATGCAATCAATAGTCCTATCCAGCTCTAAAGCCTACAAACAACAATGGCTTCCATGTCTGGCAAGATATCCTCAATAATGCAAGAGTAGCACTTAAATATTTACTGTAACCAACATCCATCTAATTGGCCTTTAAGACCACTCAATAGGAGAGAATTAATGCTTGGTACTACAAACCTTGCCAAGTACCCATAGTCAGTGGGGCCATAGACCATAGAAGACAATCTAATAATGGTACTTTTCTAAATCAGTAGAATTCCCAACTGCATTCTAAATGTCTATCTTTATATCCACAGATAAGTGTACCTCTCACTCTTCATCAAAGTTTCTTTTTGCAGAAGACATGTATCATTAACAGAAATCTACAACTTGTGAAAATGCAAGAATAACTGACTAGGGTACAACAACTCTTATGATTCATGTTCATTGAACATCATGAAATAGGGGGAAGAAATGTTGTAAAGGCCAGAGTTCAAGGTATTTCCTGCAAGATAGTATTTTCTACATGTGACAGGAAGATACATCAATGAAACCTCAAAAATATGGGTACTTGAAAAGATATGCACCCTGAAAACACCAGTTTATATGCAAACATGCATAGGGGAATCTCACAAGGTCTCATATCTAGATGAAGAGCTATGGAAAATAATGGTTGCTGAGAGAGGAAGAAGCAATATTCTCAGGGATTATGTTCCTGATATGTTACACAATCTCAAGTGGTCAGCTCTAAACACAAGTACATATAGGCAAAACTAAGTGGACTCAGCAGTTGCTACTCATATATAGGTATATAATACATATATGTATATAAAATAATGATTAGAGATGAGGTGATTGAGACATGAAGAGTTGAGAGCAGTGAAGAGAATATAAATGCAGTTCTTGTGTATGAAATTTTATAAAAAGAAATTAATGTAAAAAGATTTAAATCTCAGCTGTTGAATAACAATGATAATGAAGTATTTAAAATGCTCTAAACCAACACAACAAAAAAGACAATATGGATCAAATAAATAATGTACTTTTATGATTCATTTACTTGCTTTATTTTAACATAGACACTGAAATCTTGACAGTCTCTGCTTTGACAGAAACCCATCGTGCCCTCATTTAGGAGAAAAGTAGTAGAATTCCTTTTGTTCTAATTCAGCATGAGATGGAATGAACTGTGCCATGAGCTTCCTTTTCTGTTCTACAGTTGATGAAGAAAGCAATTCTTCCACACTTGAAAATAAACTTCATACAACCTCACTATGTCTTTTTCAATATAATTCAAAGTGAAATAGGAAGAGAGGATAGTGATTCCTCACACAAGAATTCCTGAAGTGGATTAGATAGAGGGAAACAGATCCTTGCCTCTTGCATGATTCTTTACAATTTAAACTACTCATTCCAGAGCAAGCATTTCTAAAAGAATTCTCAAATGGTTAAATTTCATGCATCCAGCTGATTCATGGGAGAGGTGGAGATGGAAAATTGCCAAGTGTTCTCACTGTGGTGCTCATTAAAATAATAGACTTATGAAAGGATAAAAAAGGGAATGAATGAACAGGTAGGCAGATAACTGTCTTTGTATTATAATACATTCATTTATCCATATTTTCAAGGTTTCATGAAAAAATATGTTGGAACCTGCAGAAATAATCCTGCTCTATGAATCTTATGTTGAATAATACTTAGAAATTGAAATATGAAGTGAAGAGTACAATCAAGAAAAATGTTAACAATATATGTATGTGGGGAATACAGATCTTTGCTGTATGCACTATATGGTTGGGAAATTTGCAGCAACTCTCATTTTATAATTAAAACTGTTTAAAAATTAATAAGAAAAACTGAGATTCTGATTTAAGAAGTAGAATCTAAACAAAATTCATAGCAGTATACATTTCACGAAAGCAATTACAAGTAGAAAATAAACACTAGAACTTGTGATGAAATAAATATAAAATTAAACAGTAATAATTTGGCATCTGTCATGTATTAAACTTATTAAACTTCAAAAAGGGTAGGGCTAAGTTAGTATAAAATATATAAACTATGAAAATAAATGCCAAAATATTAAAATTTATTAAGCTTTATACATATAAATTATAATTGAGAATCCTAAGTACATAATAAGAAAGAGGAAAATATATAAGTAAATGAAGCCAATGCTCCAACCATTATTGAATGTTTTTTTAAAAACAGAAAAAACATTTAAATCCCACTATAAAGATTATGAGATATGAAAGATGATCATGAGTGTGGAGAAGTCTCAGAGAGTAAACAAACCTGTTTACCAAGACTGATAATCTGAGTTCACTCACTGTAATCTACATGGTATAAGAAGTAAGAAGAGAACCAATTCCGGAACCATTTCCTCTACTCAATACACACACACACACACACACACAAATATTTATATTGAAGGGATAAGTTAACACACATTCATATGATCACAAACAATTATGGCTTTAAAATTCAGGGATAATGTTGATTATATAATATGTGAACAAAGCATAATAAGATAAAATTGTTTCTCCAATTTATTCTAAAGGGATGATTGAAAAATTGTAATCCAACACACATTTGGCTGAAGAGTGAGATTATAAAATTTTTCAAAGTAAAACATACCTTTATACAGGAGATTCAATATTATGTTAGAAGCATACGCCTAATACACTCAAACATACTATATTTCAATTATGTCGTATGATTTTTTAAATAATTTTCTGCTTATCCAGCACTTTGTTATTTCCAATGTTCTCGAAGTTCTGCATGGTGTTTTTTGTTTGTGTGTTTGTTTTTTATAAGACCAGTGGAATATCTGGTAATGAGTTCATACTGGCTTCTGTGAAGTCAGTAATTTGGCAAAATGCTATGCATTATGGCTCGAGTCTGAAATACCCCCTGAGACTTCTGTGTTAGAATGCTTGGTCCACAGCTACTGTTGCTATTTAGAGAGTGTAAAACCATTGTGAATAGGGGGCCTAACTTGAAGAAGTCAATCCTTAGGTATTTGCCTTGAGATTTATAGGCAGGTCACTTATCCCAACTTAGCTTCCAGTTCTAAAATGAATTAGGAGCTGAGAAGTCTCAACCACAAGCTTCCACCATGGTAGAACTGCCTCCTTCTGTGTTTTCCCCACTATTATAAATTGAGATGTTACAAACTGTAAATAAAAATAAATTCTTCCCCCCTTAACTTCCTTCTCAATTGTTTTGTCAGAAAGCAAGGAAAGTAACTAGTCTATACTGACTTCTGGTTCTAGCCTTTGTTTACTGCTTCATAATGTGTGCCATGTGAAAATCAGCTTCCTGGGGATATTTCTTTGGTGCACCAAGCTTCTACTGCTGCTGTGCATTCTCCACCATGATAGGCTAAGACCCTCTGAAATCATACATCAATATCAACCCTTCCCTTAAGTTGCTTCTGTGTTTTGTGATAAAGATGAGAACACAACACACTATGCTATGTGTTATTAACAAATCACTAAGTTCCCAAACAGTTTTCCTAGCTTAGGCTCTGTAGCACAAGGGCCACCAGAGCTCTAGAATGCTGATGCACACTGAGACAACAGAGTATAATGTAAAAAGGGTCCTTTGATATGCAAAGAACCTCAACAAAGCCCACTTCTGGAGATCAGTGTCAAGGAAGAAGACATCATGTACTATGATGCCAGGGCCAATATTGGGTTTGATGTCCCTGAAAGTAAGGATGTGGAGAAGGAATCAAGACCCATACCCTACCATTGGACATCACTTAGTGTAGAGGAGCATTTATTCCTTTAATCCAGCACCATGGCTGTTGTAGCAAAGGATCACATTGAAAGGTCCGTGTGACAATTAGGAAGGGATCACAACCAAGGGCCTGTGTGAAAGGATCACATTCAGAGGCCTGTGTGATCCAGATGGAAAGTAGAAAGAATGTTAGTCATTTCAGCACTGAGAAGCAGACAGTAGAGATTTCAGAGAAGGAGCAGAGTGCACAGTGTGGAGCAGAGACAGGAAGCAGAGATCAGAGAGTTAAGAAGCAGAATATAAAGCAGAGTTCAGAGAAAGCAGCAAGGTAGATGTCAGGTAGAAGCAGACTGGAAACAGACAAGATGCAGATCCCAGAAAGAGAATTAAGTTAGTTCAGGTGCTTAAAGAATCAGTCAGAGAAGATACAGAGGCAGTTCAGCAGAAGGAGTGTCAGACAGGAAGAGTGAGTTTGGTAGAAAGAGTCAGCTAACAGCTAACAGCAGGAGTTAGTTTGAAGACTAGCAGAGGAGTTCAGTCAGAAATTGTGGGAAGCAACCACAGAC
Source organism: Cricetomys ansorgei (assembly GCA_026225945.1). NCBI lineage: Eukaryota > Metazoa > Chordata > Mammalia > Rodentia > Nesomyidae > Cricetomys > Cricetomys ansorgei. The sequence goes on along the minus strand of JAMJFZ010002759.1, from coordinate 4,268,135 downwards.
AGCCAGAGTCAGAAGAGTTCAGTTGGAAACAGCCAGCCCAGAAGGTCGGTTTGAACCAGTCATCTTGGAGAAGAGTTTGACCCATAACAGTAAGTTAGTTGAGTAGAACCAGAAAAGTCAGTTGAGTTCAGTTATAGTTCTAAATGAACATAGTCAGCAGTAAGTCTTGAAGGCTGACACATTCTAAGTTTAGGTTTGAAGATTAAATTGTATGGAAGCTAAAGCCTTCTAAGCCTGAGCTAGCATCTCGAAGATTAAATTTTATGGATTCTGAAGCCCTCCAGGTCTAGACATAAGATTGTACCTCATTCTTCCTTGAACCCCCATGAATAAAAATACATCTACTACTGAAGACCAAGAGTCCAAGAATAAGCTTAATTATTCATACAAAGTCTCTATAGAGACTTTACCGTCATCTTCAAGAAATTTAACCTAACAGAGGCCCTTGAGAAACACAGGAAATTCCGTATACTCTTGTGGTATGTCACACCATAGATAGCTTCCAAGAAAACTGATCTATCCAAAGTCCACAGGAGACCTTAGGATATACAGGAGGCCTCAACATCTAGGACATTTCATTATTGTAGATGCAGCAGCAGTGTGTCATCTTCACTTTTTTATTGCTGTGATAAGACTCCATGATGTTCTTAAAATAACATTTATTTAGGGCTTATATTTCCAGACAGTTAGAATCCATGACCATCATGAAAGGGAGTAGGGTGTTGGAGCAATGGTTGAGAGCTTATATACTGATCAACAAGCACAAGGAAGAAAGATAGCAATAATGAGAACAGTGTGAGCTTTCCAGATGGTTTAAATCTGTGACAATTGTAGAAAGGAGCATGAAAGCAGGCAGTCACATACAGTGGTGCTGGAGTAGTGGCTGAGAACTTACATTTGATCCACGAGCATTAGACAGCTAACTGGGAACTGCATGGCATGGGCTTTTGAAATGTCAAATCTTCTGCTCTGCCAACAAGGCCATACCTAAACACTTCCAGACAGTTCCATCAATTGGAGACCAGGTATTAAAGCACATGACCTTAAATGGTCCATTCTCATTCAAACCACCACATTTAATTCCCTGCCCATAGGTTTGTGGCCATATTGTAATGCAAAAATACATTGATCCTAACTTCAACAATGTCCATATTCTTTCAGTCTCAACACAGTTTAAAAGTCTAAAGCCTCTGGGACTTAAGGCGATCTCTTAATTGTAAACCTTCTCTAAAAGCAAAATTAGATCATGTACTTCCAACATACAATGTCACAAAATATACATTACCATGCCAAAAGTATGAAAATCTGGCAGGGTGAGGAAATATTAGACCAAAGGAAGACTGAAAACCAGGAGAGCAAACTCTGAATCCAGAAGCTCCAAGTCTCATAACAAAGGGCTTACATGGCTCCACCCTTCCATTTTTTTTAACTGAATGTAACATTGAGATGTCTTTATAAAAGTTCTCTCCTCAAGACTCAGGGATCTATGTGGAAGAAGAGGCAGAAAGATGTTAAAAGCCAGAGGTGATAAATGACTCCGAGGTATGGACATACTGCTGTAGGCTCTTTAAGTTCATATATGTGTATATTAGTTCTGTTATGTTCAGAACACACTGTTTCCTCGGAGTCATCTATCTATGGGTACTTCAAAATCTCTCACTCTCGGTGAACTGTCTACTTGTCAGTCTCTGTGTTAATTTCCATCTACTGCAAGAAGTTTCTCTAATATGGATGAAGAAAGGCAGACACTGATTAATGGGTATGGAAGTATGACATTAGGGATTATTTAATTGCTATACTAATTGCTACGTTCCTTTAGCAGGATAATTATATTAGGTTTACCCCTAGGGTCCATGACCTGTATTTGGTTTTAGTATTTGGTAGTATTTGGGTTTAGGCCATTTTTGCAGTACCAGGTATAGATTCCATCTCACGGAATAGAATTTAAATTCAATCGAAAAGTAGTAAGTTTGGCCATAACATTCATGCAAAAATTGAACCAGTATGTTTTGCAGGCAAGTTGATGTTATAGGTTGCAGATTATATATCTGAGTGATATTGATTACCTTTCTCTTCTAGTAGTGTGCAGTGCAGCTTCTAGCAAAATGAAAGATAGTCAATAAGGGTTAAGCTTCTAGTTAGGCAACAGCTCTACTTCTCCATGTATGATGACATAAGTAAGCTGTGGAGGGCAACCGATATTTTCAGCAATATCCTGTGATATTTGTGAGCTTTTCTGAGACCCTTATGGCCAATGATGTGACAAGGTGTAACCTATGTAAGGAGGTCTTACTTAAGCTATAAGATTTCTAGTTGGGGTATTGTTTCCCCTAGTATTTGATGACTCCATTTAGATTCTTTTATATATCTATATATTTTTTGGTACTCTGCAGTAGTCATTTGCCCTATGGTTGGTCAGATGGCCTTTTACTGTTACTTGTTCCTTCTCATGTTCCCTCCTTTACCCTGCTCTGTGGTCCCCTTCAATATTCAATCTTCCTATTCTACTTTTCCCTTTATCTCTCTGTAACACTGTATTCTGTTTCCCCTTCCTTGGTAGATCCTCTCCTCCCTCGTGGTCCTTTACTAGGCACCTAATCTCTATGGCAATTCTTATTAAAACACACATTATAAAAGGCTCAAGAGATAGTATCCACATAAAGAGAGAGAATACAACATTTATCTTTATTTTTATCTTTCTGGGCTGGGTTTACCTCACTCAGGATGATTATTTTTCTAGTTGCATCAATTTACCTACAAATATCATGGTTTTATTTTTTCTTAACAGCTGAATAATATTCCATTGTGTAAATGTGCCACATTTTCATTATCCAGTCATCAGTTAATTGATATTTAGACTGTTTTCAGTTTCTAGCTACTATAGATAGAATAGCAATGGACATGGTTGAGCAAGTATCACTGCAGTAAAATGTACAGTCATTTAGTATATGCCCAAGAGTGGTATAGCTAGATCTTGAGGTAGAACTATTCCCAGCTTTCTGACACTGAATCCCATAGTGGCTGTACAAGTTTAACCTCCCACCAGCAATTGGTTTCCCCACAGCTAGCATTAACTGTCAATTTGTGTGTGTGTGTGTGTGTGTGTGTGTGTGTGTGTGTGTATGATTAAAGGGGGGCAAGCTCTTGGCCATTCTGACTAAGATAAAATGAATTCTCAAAGTTGTTTAATTTGCATTTTCCTGATGGCTAAAGTTGTTGATATTGTTGAGAAACAGCCATTTGTGTTTTATCTTTTTGAGAGCTCTCCTTTTAGTTTTTGTTTCCCAATTCTGATGAGATATTTGTTTTCTTGATGTTCTGTTTTTTATTATTTTATTTTATTTTTTACCTTTAAAATATTTTAGATATTAGCTCTCAATAAAATGCATGGTTGTGGGGTTGGCAAAATCTTTTCCCATTATGTGGGCTGTTGTTTTGCACAAATGTTGGTATTCTTTGCTATACAAAAAGTTTCAGCTTTATGAAGCCCCATTTATTAATTTTTCTCAGGGCTTGTACTATCTGTGTCCTTTCCTGTGCCAATAAACCCAAACTTATTCTCACTCTCTCATCTATCAGATCCTGGTTATCTGGTCTTATGCTTAGTTTTTAGACCCATTTGGAGTTGACTTTTGTGCAGGAAGATAAGTATGGATATATTTGCATCTTTTACATGCAACTGCCTAATCTGACCAGCACCATGTGTTGAAACTGTCATTTATCACCCCTTAACTATGGTTTTCTTCTTGATTAATGCCAGAACTATGTTTCTGACTCTGCCTTCTCAGCTGCTGCCTTGGAATAGAGCCTGGTCCCCTACATGAACTATGTTTGCATAATCTTTGATTTGTTGTTACTATTTAGGACCAGATAATTCTTCAGGCCTTTTCCTCCTGGGTAGAGTCTTCTCCTTGTGGTAGCACTCCCTTTCTTCCAGTTTGCAGCAACTCCTTCCTATCTATTCAAGCAGCACAAGTCTTGTCTCCAACATTAATTTTCCCAATGCTCTTCTACTCAAACTGCGTGTTTTGTATTTCTTTTTGTCCATTCTGTATTTTATTAATCAGAGTTTGGTCCCAGCAGGTCAGAGCTTTGAGGAGGTAGGTATGGAGTTGGCAAAGAATCAATCATGCACAGGTTTTCTTGAATGAAGATCTCAGCTCTCTTTATTCATACTTATTATAGATGTCTCTAGACTTTATTCTTTATTTAGGTTTTTTTCCTCTTCCTATCTCTCTCTATTAAATTTAAGCATTTTCTTCTCTACATAATTTTTTTTTTCTAAAAGATCACAAACACCTCTTACACACATACATGTGCTTCTTGTGGAAGAAGGCAAACTTTAACAACCTTATTCTTTTCATTTCTCATATCACACACTCATTCACACATTAATACATATGGTAGATGAAGCAAAGTTTCAACATACACACACCTCACACATGCCTACATCTTGTAAGCTTTAACACCCATACACCTTACCCAAACATCTTGCAAAATATCTTGTGGATGAAGCCTTTTGGATTCTGTCTTATGGATTCATGCATTCAACCTTGTAGATTCAACCTCATGTATTCAGCCTTGTGGATTCAATATTATGGAGTCAATAAAGCTTCAATACACATACATCTTATAAATCCTTTGAACAAAAGTCCTTAAGCAAGTTACCATGAAAATATTCTACATAGTAAAACATCTCTCATATGTTCTGTTCCCACAGTTATGTAGTACAACAAAGCAATGAATTTTTTATTACAGATCAACAAAGCTTATAAAAACCAAGTATTTTCTCTTAGGCAATTTCTTTATTATGGTAAACAAACAATAAGTAATCATCCTATTATTTTTCTATTAAAGTTGATCAAAGAATCACAAATAAGAGAATTTTACTTTTTCTTTCTCATACAGAGAAGAAAATATAACTATTCCATTGTCTTTATGTTCTCAACAAATTCATAATAATAAATGTAAATCAAGGAAAATCAAATTTGATCAAACTTAACAGCAGGCACTGCACTGAAACTCACCTGTCATCTATTAATCATAGACCTATCTTCTCATAACTGTACTTCCTCTGTATTTGCTTCCTGAACTAGCAAGTCCTCAGCAAACAAGAATATGTTTTGCTTTCCCCAGGTCACTTTCTCCATAGCAGCTGGCAAAACACATTAATCTACTCTAGTTTAGTCTTAGGTATTCTTTCTGGAGTTTCAATTGAACCATCAATTCAACTGAGTGGCATTGCCTCCTCATAAAATCACCACTATTGTTATGAATTATAGTGAAGTACTGAAAACACCACAGAATTTTTATACCACCAGAGATAAAATGATTCTAATAGCAGTAAGCATGTCAGAGACCAACAGTAGCAGCAGCAGAAGGGGCTACTGAGAAGACAATTCCCTGGAAGCAAATGATGGGCTATACTCCTCAAGCACCAAAGATGGCTACATCCTCTGACATGGCTTCCAATACTTTTTCATTGTAAACTTGCATAAGAGTGGTTATTAATCATCATGTGATACAATCAGTATTAGGCTTTCTTGAAATCTCCTCTGTTAATAAAATTAGTCCAAAACTTTTCAATTCAGCCTCAGGCAGATTCTTAGTTCAAGAGCAAAAGGTAGCTACATTATTTGCCAAAATATTACAAGAAAGATAAACCAGTGGCTAATATTGTACCCCTTCTAAACTTCTTGATTTTGGCCTCCATAATCCACATTGCTCTCAGTATTATTGTCTTCCAAGGTTCTACAAGGATAGTCTATTAATCTCCACTTGCAGAGTTCAACTGATTTTCTAGTTCAAAGACCATAAATCTATCATATTCTTCTAAGAATAGTATGGTCAAGCCTGTCACAGCAAGAGCCCAGTACCTGGGAGTAACTTCTCTCTTAGTTACTGTTCTATCACTGCAATAAGACCCCATGACCAAGGTAACTTGTGAAAGAAAGCTTTTATTTGGGGCAGGCAGGCAGTCATGGCACTGGAGCAGTGGCTAAGAATTTGTAGATTGATCCACAAGTATACGGCAGAGAAAAAGCTAACTTAGAATGGTATTTGGGAATCTCAAAGCCTACCACTCTTGACATACCTCCAACAAGTCCATATCTCCTACTCTTTCCCCAAACAGTTCCATTATTAAGGAACCAAATATTTGAACATCTGATCCTATTGGAGTCATTTTCTTTCAAACTGCCACAGAGCATAAGAAGCCTGGCTTTGAAGCTGATAATTACATCTGTGAGCAATATGCTCTGTATACTGTTTGATAGTGACTATGTAAACACATCTCAGCCTTTGTCATGCTTCATATACCTGGTTCTGGCCAATGTGTATAATAAGAAGATGTTCAAGGAAGTTGTATAGGGCATAGTGGCCAAGAGCACCGTAGACAATAAGACTGACTTTAGTATGGTTTAGAACAACTGTAGAACTTCAACATTAACTAAGCCAACTGCAGTAAGATGATCATAATGTTCAAGGATGGTAGAGAAGATATTGTGTAGGATATCTTTGAGAAGTACAGTTGGCCCAATAAGATGTTTGACACTTTGGTCTACACCAACGAAAGTTTCTGTTTTCATATCTTCCTGTTTTCAACTTGATATAAGATGACCCTAATCCTAAGTGTGATCAGCATTGATGTGGCTCTAATAACATCAAAAGGCTAAATCTCAACTACACACTTGGCAACAACAGCTCTGTTTGCCATTGACCTGAAAACCTATATTTTTCTGCATACCAATCTAGACCATTAAAATCTAGGAATCCATGACCTTGGATTTTGTAGTCACAGAGTTGGAGGATGATAACAAGGAGACAAGCTACTGGGACAAGGGCCATAAGCACATCAGAATGTTGGTCAAGGCTTTGGAGGAGAGGTACATAGATGAGGTTGTAGAGGAACATTTAATCCTTTAATCTAGCAGTGTAGCTACTCTAGCAAGAAATCACGTTCAGAAGCCTGTGTGACCAAGCTGTAATGCAGAAAGAATGTTAGACTAATCCTGTAAGAATTTGTACCTGAATGGAACCTAGCACAGACCTTTAATCCAAACTCAAAAGGCAGTGGTAGCACATGCTCTTAATACCAACCAGAAGGAAGAGGTAGCACATGTCTTTAATCCCAACTCTCTCTCAGAATATAAAAGGAACAGTCAGAGGAAGCTGAGAGAGAATCTGGGAGAAGAGTTCAGAAAGGAGAAGTAAAGAGCTCAGAGAGAAAAGTGAAGTGGAAACAGACAGGAAGAAAAATAAAACAACTCATACATCTACACCTATATGAGATGATTAAGAACTACATCTGGGTTTCTATAAGGAGCACCACCTACAGCATGGGGCTGGTGCTTCTACCCTAAAGCACGTTCTACATCCAAGCCAACCTCAGCAACAAGATCCTGCAGGTAAATTCTTTTGAGATCCTGCTGCATATTGGCTTTGATTCTGAAGGACAATCTCTTTGTTCTCAAAAAATATTGCGAGAACCTGAATGCCTCAAGACAACATCAACTTTCTGAAAATCTTTGTTGAGTTCATGGCGAACATAACCCCAGAATCCAAGTATTACAATAACTTCTTTCTGCCTAATTTGATCTGGATATGAACATTACATAGCAGTATTTTCTGCCACTAACAGTAGTAGTATACATGTCTTCCCCAACAAGTTAGATGAGGATTGTACAGAGAAGTCCAATCCCTTCCATGCCAGCTTCTACCTAGCTATGAAGTCGGGATAATCACAGTTACGTCTTTAAGCTCCAAAACCAGTATTCCTTGTGAAAGACATTGGACCTGGAGAATGAGACAATGGGACCTCTTCAGCACAGTTGTGGAGCTCAGTATATGCCTGTACACATTGAAGTCAGCAGTGGTGGGTGTTAATACTGACCTAGATTTGTGGGCCAAAGTTTGAAGTGTTTGCAAGGAGCCATAAACCACCAGGACCAGTCTCAGAAGCAGTGTTGTACATAGCTGTTGGGATCCAGGTTACCCAGACTATGGAAGCTTCAGCTTGACAAGGTTCCTGGGCATCTGCTGTCAGGAACTGGAATTCCTTAACTGCTTTGCCCCTTTCTTGTCTGTACTGTACGGTGACATATGTTTTCTCATCAATAATAAGATCTGCATAGGCCTAATAGTAATATCAAAATTAATCCCTGAGCTGGCCACTGTGGGCTGGAATGAAACACAGCCATGCTATTCAGAAGTAAATTGTAATCACACCCGGACTTCCAAGTCTTGGAACGTGAGAGCAACCCAGGTTTATTGCAAGTGCATCATAAAGCTATTCCTGGAGTAAATGCTGATCTTCCCAGGAAGAGATAAGCCTTAATAGATAGAAGCCAGAGAGTTTAGTTAGAAAGTTAGTGCACCTGGAAAGACAAGCAGAAAATTAGTCCTTACTAATGAAGAATATAGCAAGCCTGCACCAACTTAAAAGTAAACATTCCCAGGACTTAAAGAGAGAAATAGCCTTCAACCTAGCCAGGTCACCAGATAAGACTAGAAATTTAGAGCTTTGACCAGAAGAATAAATATATACCAAGGAACTAAAAAAACCATAAAATCCTCCCTTGGCACCTTCATGGCACCCTGAACTATCTGTGCAAGGCAAATGGCAATCAGCAGTGACATCCCTACCATCCACTAATTAATCATTATATCATTTACTCTTTGTTGTTTACTGAGTAACTTTGAAGCCTGCAGCTGTAAAGAGGAGACACACCTTTACCATTGGTTCCTGTTTGACACTTACAACCCTTAGATAAACATTCCTGCAGTGCTACTTAAGCTACAGAAAAGTCTTGGTCAGAGAAGAACAAAGAACGAGAGGAGGAACAAGAGAGCGAGACGAGAAGAATGGACAAGGGCGAGGATGAGGACGAGGACAACGGACATAGAGACAGCGACAGACAGACAGGAGAGACGAGAGGAATGAACTAACTGAGGAGAATAGATTGCAAGGCCTAGAGAGTTGGATTGCTAGCTTAGAGAAACTTTGTTTTATTCCCTTAATGTGCACATTGTTATTTTCTTTGATTTTATTCTTTGCTTTTGTTTATCTTTCTTTAATTTACTATTAAAGAAACGCTCCTGTGTGTCATAATCACCACAAGACGTATTCTATGTGTCTTATTAAAAGAGCTTTAAGCTTGCCAAGTAAGGGTCCTATAGAAGAGTGAGATACTGCTGCTCACTTGTCATAGTTTTGTTTGTTTACCCTCCTTTGTGGAAGCTGAGAAACCCATCAAGGGAACTAGAGCTGGACTCAGACCCCCGCACATAGCCACATTGAGATGTTCTGCAAGGATACCAATGAGAATACACAGAGACAGAGACAGACAAAGACACAGAACAGACCTGAGCATATCTCTTTGTAATATTCATTATGATCATATCTTCCAATGGCTTCCTAGCATGTGGGTCAGTAGAGGACTTATGGCAAAAGTATAGAGCCATGAGATTCAAATGGACTGGGAAGAGGAAAGAGGGTGATGCAGTAATTAATGGCTCCATTAATTAATACCATGTTGACTGCTGCTTTCTCTGTGCATGTATGGCTCATGCCTGTTGCTAATACCAGGATGGATTTCCATGATGTGTTCCCAGCCTGGATATCTGCTGTTTTACATGGGGATATATATATATATACATATAACTGTAATGTAGTCAGGTATTCAAGGAAGACTATAAACACACACACAAAATAAATAAACATATACAGAAAAATGTTTATTAATTTAAAACAAACAAACAACAAAACAGACAAATCAACCCTATTTGGAAGTAGCCCAATCCTCAGTTGGATCTGCTCCCTATTGCCTCCCCTCACCTGGGATTGGAGAACCAGAGTGTCATTTCTTTTTCTCTAACCTTCTGCTGTTGTTGTTCTGTTTTATACAGACAAATTAAAACAAAAATAACAACAAAGAAGTCAAGAAACGTCACAAAATATGTTTGTGACTCTTTGTAAAATAGTTTCCAATGTTTTATTGAAGGAAATCAGTTATTAAATAACATTTATATTTCTACTTCAAAAATAAAGAAGAAAAAATACATTTCTGGATAAGTATCTATTTTTGTACCAAAGGCTAGCCCTTCCAAAAGCAATGTACCTGTGGTAAATTGAATATATCCCCTAAAATCCAAGTGCAGAAAACATATTTCCAGTGTAACAACACTAAAAGACTGGACCTGCAAGAAAAAAATTGACGGATCTGAAAATGCCAGATGACACTCATGCTCTGACTTTTTCTGTCTCTGGGGAATAAACTGTGAACAGAAAGCAGCCATTCTCTGAGCCAAGTGAGGGCAAAATGTTATTGATATTTCAGTGGAAGGAAGGGGAAGCAAGGAAAGAAGGAAGGAAAGGGAGAAGGGAGGGAGGAGAGAAAAGGAGAAAGGGGGAGACAGCTCTGAAAAGTAGAATATAGTGAGAGAATCACTCCCAGAATGCACATTTCAAACAAGGAGTGCTTAGCTGCAAGTGCAAGAGACTGATTTACAGAGGATGGGATCCAAGGCAAGAGACAGCCTGAGAAGCTCAGAAAAATACGCACTGTACTTTCAACGCCAAAAATTGCAGAGATAAAAGTGGAAGTGGGGGAGAGAGTGGTACAACAAGTGGAGGAAAATAACCAAATGGAAAAAGCAGGAATAGAAAATAATAATAATAATAAATATTTAATTAATAAATAAATTATATTATTATTATTATTATTACTAGTAAAGCAACAGTGATTAAGAAAACACAATGCTGTTGTTTATCACTGAGTAGATTTGCAGTCTGTATTCATTTGTTCATTGCTGGAGCAAACTCTATGAAAAACAAGCAGCTTAAAATAAGCATTTAGTTTAGATGACAAATTTGATGGTATAGTCATCACAAGAAAGAAGGCATGCTAGAGAAAGCAACTCTATCTTTAGTGATAGGAACATAAAGCAGATAGTCATATTACATCCATGGTCAGGACACAAAATGAAATGAGTGCTTGGCAATGAGTGTACTTCCTCAGTGTTTCCTTTGTATTCAGTTCCTGACACCAAGCCATGAGGCAGCAATTTCCACATTTATGGTAGAGCTTACTTCCTGAACTAAACTTGTCTGGAAACACTCTTAGGAGAATGCCCAAAGGTTTTTCTCCTAGGTAATTCTAAACCCAGTCAAGTGATCAATGAAGAATAATCATTAAATGTCCACTGTGGCACCAAAACATCACTTTAAAATCATAGCATTCTATTTCTGGCACTATGCAAAATGTTTTCATTATGTCCTCAAAAGCCCCTGTCATCTTTTATAATTCCAACACAGCTCAAAGATCAAAGTATATTTTTATTTTTATATTCAAGATAAGCACTTATGTGTGACCCTCTGTGACGTTAAACCTCAAGTTATACACTTCTAAGATTCAATGGCACAAAATAAATATTCTCATTCCAAATTATAAGACTGGTAATACAGCAAAGAAAGATTGAGTTAAAAAGGAGTAAAACATAGCACCAACTCCTGAATCTCCATGTCTAGCATACTCTGGATAACATATCTAGGCTCCAAAATACTTGAGTGTCTCTTTCCCTTCATTTCGGTTGCCTATAGCATCACTCTGCCTGCAGCTTTATTGACGTATATCCCTCAGTAATAGCTTCCACAATATCCTTGAGTCTCTACTTAAACTTTTCTTTCACTTTCACAGCTTCACACAATGGTATGTCAGGCATCAGTGGAGGGAGTTGATCCCTGTCAAGCACTGTAAGGATTACGTGGTTTTCTGGAGCCTTAGAATGAACACACATGACCAAGTTTTGCTTCAACTTTAGCCTCCTTCTCCCACAGTTGCATTGGCCTTTGTGTACGTTAGTAGCTGAAGCTGAAACTATGTTTCTATAGGTGGTTGGTTTTGAGTGGGAAATTTCTACAACAGGATACTCAATTCAAGCTCTTTCCTTTCAAAAGAATTTGCAATTTACTAACTGGGGTTTTCAGCCTTGTCCTCAGGACACTGTTTTCATTGTCCCAGTGTAGAGCTCTAAGTTTCTCTTTAATGGTCTTGATTTCATTAACATTACAGCTGCATTCTCCTTATCTATGACTTTAAACCCTATGTTGGTTTTCCATTTACCACTGAAACTTTCCATATCCCTCTGCTTTTTCTCTTATGGCAGAGCTAACTAAGAACAGTAAACACTAATCACACCACAGTCTAGATATTATAGTACCTCAAACTTTTATCTACCAAACATCATACTCTATTACTTTTTAATTGAACTTCAGTCAATTTTTCATTATACAAGTAGAATGTAGTCAGATTCTGTATCAGAATGCAACAAGAGGGGTCTCTAGACCAGTTACCAATGGTGTTCTCTTTTTAATTTATTTTTTTCTCTGGTATAATACATCCCAGCTACATCCTCCTCTCCCACTCTGCTCCTAGTTCTCCACCCATCTCCCTCTTCCCCATATCCACCCCACTGCTTCCTCTCAGAATGAAGTAGGCCCCCCAGGGTTACCAATGGAACAGGCATAGAAAAAGGCCAGGCTGGAGACCCTACACCTAGGCTGGATGAGGCAGCCCAGCAGGTAGAAAAGGGTATTATTGCCTTCTGAAATCTCTTGAGCCAGGCCTCCTCTGTATACATTTTTCCTGGAATTTTGGTCTTTCTGAATCCCTTTACAATGGCCTATTAGGCTAGGCCCTGTGGCTTCTCTAACCCAAAGCTCCAATTTTTTCCACATTCCTCTTGCATATATGAATCCTAGTTTTTAATGTTTGTGCATGTGCATTTGGGACTTGGTGTATGTAAAAAGGGGCCATGAAAGGGGTTGTAGAGGAAATGGGAGAGCAATAGAACACCTGTAATATGAGAGTGGGAAGGAGGCTACTGGGGAGGAAGGGCACAAAGAAGAAAGAAAAGAGAAAGTAGAGTGTTAAAAATAACTTTTGTTTGAAAATGTCATGCTGAAACATAGTGCTTTCTGTGCTATTTGAAAAGCTAAATAACTGAATTGCAAAACCTATAAAATTGTTCAAACACTAAAATTTAATAAAATATAACACACAGATGTCTACAGAAATTATGCGTATCCACAGATATTGAACAACATACTACTAAAATATAAATGGATCATCAATAAATCCACAGATCAGTATAATCAATATTAGCAGTACAATGTCAATATTAGCAAAACTGATGTACTGACTTGATACAATCTGATTCAAAATTCTACTGACTTTCTTCACTGTAATAGAAAACACAATCTCAAAATTCATGTGGAAGGACACAAACTCTGAGTTACCAAAGTAATTACAAGTAAAAGATGAAGTACTAGAGGTACTACACTACAAGATTTCAGAGTATACCACAGAGATTTGATATAATAAGTCAACTTATAGTCACATAAACACATATGACTAGATAGACCAATTAAAAAAATCAAAGAACCTGGAATAACCAAATGCTGACTGAACCATTTTATTTTTGACAAAGAAACTACAAACATCAATTGATAAAAACACCTTCTTAACAAATGATGCTGACAACCTGGATTTACACAGAATTATGAAACTAGATCCTTTCTCTCTGTACAGAAAACAATTAAAATGCATCAAAGAACTTAATATAAGACCTAAAGTTCTGGAACTGATTTAGGAAGATATAAGAAAAATTGAAAAAAAAATAAGCAAATTGGAAAAAGTCTCACTCCAGTGGGTCAGGATATAATCTGAAGAACTGATAAATGAGACTGCATAAATTTAAAATGCTTTTGCACAGTGAAGGAACAAAGAGGAAAACCAACAAAAGAATAAGGTAATATCCATGCCACCTATAAGCCTGACAGAGTATTAATATTCAGAACATATGAAGAAATTAAAAATAAAATTTAAAATTTCAAACAAAACTCAACCAACAAATTAGACAGTTCTCAAAGTGTAAAATATAAATGACCAATAAATATATGGAAAATGTTGAACTTCTTTAACCATCAAGGAGGGGTAAATAAGTACACTGAGATTCTATTGCACACCAATCATAATGAATATCATTAAAAAAAAATAACAGAAACACTAGCAAGAATGTTGGGAAATTGAACCGTTATACATGGCAGTGGTAATAATGAAAATTATTCAAACCACAATGGATAAATATATTGAGATTCCTCTAATTAGTGAAACTGCCATATGGTTCATGTATACCACTTCTGTAAATATAATCAAAGCAACATCATCAGCATACCACAAACATACCTAAACTTCCATATTTGTCATGATGATAAGGTTACAGAATTAGCTGTAGTGACCATAAAATGTGAATGGATGACTAAAGTTGTACAAATGCCCAACACAGTATTATTTAGCCATAAAGCCACTTGAAAGAAAATGAATGGACCTTGAAATGATCATATTAGGCAAAATAAACCATATTCTGAAAAATATTACATAAATGTGTGTGTGTGTGTGTGTTTGTGCATACCCATCACTGCAAACCAAACAAGAGCCATTGGTCAACATGTGTATAAAGAGCTATATAGAACCTTTTCAAGCAGTTTGTGTCTTTTGCTTTGCTTTGGTTCAATTCAGAATGTACTGTTTTATTTAATAATCGGGTACTGCCAAGTATATCTGATTATATAATCTGTTGAACTTAAAAGAATGCAGTTCATATATTAATTCATTTTCTTATCACTGGTATAAAATAAAAGACAAAATTAACTGAAAAAAGGAAAGATGTATCTTATTATGTCAGAATGATTTCAGTCCAATATGGTAAGGAATACTTGTAAGCAGAAATGATAAGACCCATGGTGGTAGGAGAACGAGTCAATGGCTGCTCATGTGGCATGGATCACAAAAAAGAGAACACAACAGCAGCCAGAGGCTGAGATAATAACACTTTCATCAAACTTCCTCAGTGACTGTTTTTCATAAGCTAGGCTCTATCTAGTAAAGGCTCAGCAGGCTACAGCACAGAGTCATATGTTGGAGACCAATCATGTCAACTATGAACCTATGTAATGAATTTCAAATTCATACCATAAGATGTGTCTTGTGTCATGGAACTGTGGTACTAGCTATTTGGAAGGCTAAGATGGGGGAATTGTGACTTCAAGTCTTTGTAGGGTATGGGAGATAGTAGTAGGCCAGTATGAAGAACTTAGTCAAACCGTGACTCAAAAGAAGGACATATTTTCTCAATAGTGAAATATTCAATACTCTGGGGTTTATTTAGTGGTACAGCCCAAGAGATGAGGATGACTGTGTTGTGGTCTGGACCTTTGCCCAAGTTTTGATTCCTTCTAAGGCCTCTTTCAAAACTGGCAGACTTCCAGGTCAGCAGGCATGGAAGTTGGAACAATATTACTAGGATGTTGAATTCTAGGGCTGTAGGCATCAAAGATTCTGCCAGAGGATGTACATCAATCCTTCTTTGTAGTGAATCAGTGAAAATGGATGCAAAAATGTAGTTTTTACTTTAGAAAGGATATCACTAACTGTTATTAGCCACTGGAAATCGAAAAAGCCATTGAAATCTCAGAACCCTTTGTTTTCGACTCTCTGGAGTGCTTGTGTTTTAATTAGAACTCTATTATGTTAATCACTTTTTATCGGTCCTATCCAATTGCCATGCTTTTATCAATGAAATAGATTAATATGATGTTTTGTGGATTGACCCAGTGGTCCAGAGTTCTACATACTATAACATGTCAGAAGAAAGTAAAGTTAGCATAATTACCACATAAAATTGCAGACTAATACAGCTGATTTCTTATGAGTACGAATTAATTCTAATATCCTATTTAGAATGGAAAAGAACACATTTACTTAGTGAATGGCAACATGTAATACATCAAAGAGCTTATAATTAATCCATAGTAATGACACTACGTTTAACACAGAATCAGCAATGAAGGTTGCTACTTCATTAACACTATGGTAATTTAGAACTATTCATCAAAATCTACTCAATTTCTGCCTGTTCAGACTGGACATTTAAACATAAATATAGTAAAATGTCACTCCTACATTTTAGTACCTTTAACAATGAGTTAACTTCTAAATATCTTTTTATGGTATACGATGTGTTTTACTTGCTAAATTTTATTAATTTTTAGAAGTTTTGTATTTTTTCTATTTTTATTGAACATTTCATGTGGGCTTACAATGTGTTTTGAACAAATTCACCCAATTTCCTTCCAAACAATGTTTTCCCTATCCCCCACACCACTTTTCTTCCCAACCTTATGTTTGTTATATTTTTAAGAAACTAAAATTCACTTAGTGTTGTCATTATGTTCATGGTGTAGGGCCATCTACAGGAGCATGGGTATTCTCTCAGGGCTTGTATCCCTGAAAAACTTGAAAACAAACAAACAAAACCTTACTGTCCTTCTCCCACAGTCAACCAATTGCTAATAGCTCATCAGCTGCAATAGGACATGGAGACATACTTTGATGTGAGCTGCTTAAAGCTACACCGTGAGATTCCACCTTGGTAAAACAAAGTATAATTACACAACAGACATCAAATAAATTCAGGATAATATAATATTCAGAATATTTTTGTTTGATTTCTTTTGACACAGGGCTTCACTGTTATAACTCTGGATGTCCTGCAACTCACCCTGTAAACCAGGCTAGTCTCTAAGGGAGAAAGATCCACCTGCCTTTGCCTCCTGAGTGCTGGGATTAAAGGCAGATGCCACAACTGCCTGGTGGAAATATTCTTAAAAGTCTGTACTCTATACAAAAATATAACATAATAAATGTTATAGATAACAAACCCACATCCAAAATTATCCTAAATGTTGAAAACTCGAAGTGATTCCATTAAAATCAGGAATAAAATAAAGAGAGGACCAGGCTATTTTGAGTGAACCATTAGATAATATTGCATATTTGTACCCAAGTGGAGTAGAGAAAGGAAGAAGGAAGTCTGAGTAAAAGTATACAGTCTAGAAAAGGTCATATGAGAATCTTCAAAGCATAGTCAACTATCAGAGGAATACAATATTCCCCCCATGAGTATGCCTGCTTTATAATCCCCAATGCACTTACTCATTTACTGGGAGTAGTCCCTGGGACATCTAGTCTCTGCACAGATATATGAATAGATATCAGCATTCAGCAGCTGCAAACACAATTAATTACACTCCTTGTAATTAGAATTTGGAAAGGAATATTCTCATGGCTGCCACTATTAAGAAACTAGTAAAAAGAAAGAAAGACCTGGAGGGGAAAGTCAACTAGGAGTTTCATCTTGGATGACTAGCATGATTTTTAACATAAAATTAGATATTAAATTGGAGCTGTAAGTAGGAAATGAACATTTAAATCTGAAGCTTAAAAGAAATAAATGGACTATACTTTTGAAATTTGTGAATTTAATTAATGTTTAATTGAAAAACTTATTAAAAAAGAATACAGAAAGAAGAATATGATGTATTTCATGCAGTTGAAAGAAATTCCTATTTATTCAGTGAAAGAGGAAAATAGTACATTTTGAAGTCATTTTATGCTATCATTTTGTTATGTTATTGTTTTAGTTATTGTTATTTAAAAACACATGGAAAATACAATTCCCAGTAAATTAGGAATGAAGTTAAGACACCATTTTATCTAAGAAGATGACAGAGGGCAAGAGGGGAGTTCTCTTTAAAAGGTGGAAGTGATTATTTGGGCTTCTAGTTCTGAGAAATGAAGTGAAGATAAACAGAGAAATGCACTCAAATTATATAATTTATTATTACATAATATTTGTATATCCTGTAATTTAAACATTAAAACATACCTTATAATGTGATAATATTTAGAAGCTGCAAGCCTTCAACATAATGATGTCATGAGGGTTGACATTTCATAGATGGTTTTAATGACAAAGTGAAGGCCTAGTGACTAAAGCTGTGATCTCATCTACTTAGGAATTTGAGGCTGGTGGATCGTGAATTCAAGGCATGTTTAGGCTGCAGTGATATTCCAAGGCCTACCTGGACAAATTAGTGAGACATTGCCTCAAAAAAGTAATGAAAGCTAAAACACCTTATCATATACAGTAGTGGTAGACGGAGCAAGGCCCTGTTTTCAATATCCACTAATGACTATAAAAATGACGCTCAATTACCTTTAGGATACTTTGTAATATTAAGTTATAGAAATAAAATGCCACTTAAGCAGCAGAGACAGATATACCAGCACCTCAACCTCAAGAATCAAGATCAGAATAAGAGAAATGTTTCTTTTCTTTTTCTTTTTTTCTTTCTTTTCTTTTCTTTTCTTTTCTTTTCTTTTCTTTTCTTTTCTTTCTTTCTTTCTTTCTTTCTTTCTTTCTTTCTTTCTTTCTTCCTTTCTTTCTTTCTTTCTTTCTTTCTTTAGATGTTCCAAGATGATTGAATTTCACTATAGTAACTTGAGTGGACAGAGGTATTTAAATAAGTAAACTGCTACCTGCCCTTGATTTGCTTCAACTGTTAAAGGAAGAAAATGAAGGAGAAATGGAGGAAAACTGGAATCTGTCTCAAACAACTTGTGAGACATTATTTTTGCTATAACTTTGGAAATTATAGCTTAAACAATAACACAAATGTTCACCTTATATATTTCGGGTGAGGAATACAATAAAAATAATGGTCATTGAGTTTAGAAAGTAGAACACCATAGACACTCTCAGTTTCCCTTCGATGCCTGTCTTGTAGAGCTCTACATTTATGGAGGGTCCTGTGATCATCATCCAAGTGTTAAAAACTGAGCCTAAATACACCTGTACAAAATCATCTCCTATTTGCTGTATAGAGACTGTGAAACTTGTTCATTACTTCAGTTCATATATGCCTCGCCTTGCCAATAAAATGAAGTTTATTTTTTCCTATTTGAGATAACACGAAAACAATCCTACAGCATAGTTATTGAAATGTCATTGACTTAATGAAATAAATTAGCATTTTTTTCCAGACTTATATCAGCCGAGAAACCTGTTTATATGCAGGAATAATTCTTCAGGAAGAGAATCTGCTTTTTTGGGAGAAAAGTGTCAAAGACATAACACACAACAACCAAGAAATGGCTCTAAATACAATTTCTATAGACAGAAAAGTGTTTTCCCCCAGAATCATAGTAAAAATAATGTTCAGATGAATTTTTAATGTAGAAATGACAGAAGCAGATTAACAATTGGACCAATATGCAAATAATTTACTGGCAGTCAATAAATAGAAAGACAAAAAAAATCACACAGTGATGACCCTTACAGTACTTCCTTGAACTATTTTCAAATATTTTCACATTTTTTATATTTGAATGTATTTGAGGAAGTGTGGGCACAAATTATATCATCTATATCAATATTTTGGTAAAGACTATAAACTAAAACATGTATGTGTGTGTGTGTATGCATATGTTTATGTGTCTGTGTTTTCCTCCCAACACCTTCAATTCTTTGATTTCTAATTAACACAACTTTAGATTTCTTTTTATTATTTATGCTCGTGTGTGTGTGTGTGTGTGTGTGTGTGTGTGTGAATGTATGCCACAAGTGTGAATGCCTACAGATGCCATAAGTAAATGTCAGGTCCCCTGGAACTGGAGTTACAAGCAATTGTAAGTCAACCATGTGGGTGCTGGGAACAGAACTCCAGTGTTCCTAACTGCTATGCCATGTCTTCAGCTCAAAATCACTGAATTTTTTTTATGAGACAGGTTTTCTCTGTTGTAACTCTGGCTGTCCTGGAACTTGCTCTCCAGACCAGACTGGCCTTGAACTCATAGCTATCCTCCTGCCTCTGCCTTCTAAGTCCTGGGCTTAAAGGCATGCACCACGATCATCTGGTGAAATTTTTTACTTCTTGGTATTCAACACAGATCTTTGAGGGTAGGGACTATCCCTTTTTTACATCGTTATACCTTTCATATAGCACAGTGTGAATACATATTTCTCATTCAATAAATGTTTAGTGAATACAGTAATAAAAGAAAGGGGAAATGGGTGGAACAGAATTGTACCGTTATGATTTTCTATTTCTACTAATAATACAAAATTTTATAAGTGAAAGGAAGGAAAATAAGCACATGATACTTGTTGGGAAGGTTTTTTATTGTTGGAATAGATAGAAAGAGATAGAACAGAGAGAGAAGAAAGACTGAGAAGCTCTTTTGTGATCGTCCGGATACCACACAATGCCAAAGAGAGAAACCTCCCTGTAGAGGTGGTGCAGTCCTGAAGGGAGAATATCCCAACAGGACTGATGAGTTGCTCAGCCCAGTGGAGCTGAGGTGAAGTGTCCAGCTCTGCTTCACTTCACCTTGCCTCGCTGTGCCTTGCCTCATGGAGATGATGCAGTTCTGAAGGGAGAGTATCCCAACAGGACTGAGGAGCTTCCAACTAGGTGTCCCCAAGGCTGCAGCTCTGTAGGGAAATATCCCAGGCGAGCTGTTCTTCTTTCTTCTGTCCGATGATCTCAGCAGGCCAGTGAGAAACAGCAAAAATTGCTCAGTCCTTTTTATAGGGTTCTGGATGGGGTGGAGTTATCAACATGGCCTGTGATTGGTGGGGTTTCTTTGGCCTGTGATTGGTGGAATTCTCAGTCCAGAGAGGGTTGGGGGGGGGGCCCAGTTCAGGGCCATTTGTGTTTGTTGGGACTCCTTCTGTGCTGTACTGTCAGATTGGAGAACCCCTCAGCCAGATGAGAGTGGGGTCCCTGATAGCCCCAGAGTGGAACTTTCTTATGAGGAGTTTCAAGTCCCAGAGCTCCCCAGCCTTGCAGAGCTAGACTCCCCCAAAAGGGGAATATACTGGCTCCTTGGTTGTCTTTGGCATCATTTGACGTTCCTGGTGGGCAGAAGGAATGGTGGCTGGGCCCCCAGAGTCCCCAGCAGGGTAGCAAGGGAGGCAAGCATTAGTCTCGAATAGCAGTTGGACAGTAGGAGAGGCTAGGTTTACTGGTAAAGTCAACTTCCTGGAAGAAACACAGTTGGCTGTGAGGGTCCATCTTGGGGTGGGGGTGTCAGCCAGGAGTACTGATGCTGTTAGGTTCCATCTGTGAGGGGAGGGGTCATCCAGGAGCGAGCATAGTCCTCAATCAGGTCCTCTTTCCGTTTGACAGTTAGCCAGCTGCGGGGTTGGGCCTGGCAAGGGGGCAGAGCTAAGGCAGAGCTGCCTTCACAGGGCTGTGGAGGCTGATCATAGATGAATGTAGAAAGGCATGTCAGAGCTTCTCACAGAAAGTGGGAGTCCCACACTGTAGACTGGGGTGGGGCAGAACCCCTCAGAGGGAACCCTGGACTGTGGGCTCTGTCTGTGGTCAGGGGTAGGGGGCAGAGCTCTCCAGTGCAAAGCCCTGCTGGGGACTCTGCTTGTTGCAGAATCCTAACAATATTTAGAATAAGAGGAAGAAAATCTAAAGAATAAACTGTATTAAAAGGAGAAAGTAGAAAAGACGTATCAGAAGGTCCACTGAGAGATTTTGATTATTAGAATGTTTTATTACATAATTTCTAGTTCTGAGATTTACAACACTATGTGTGAAAAGTGAAGAATTCTTCCTGCTAGTTGGCTGAGGATTTGTAACACGAAAGGAATTGGAATTTTTTCAAATTGTTTTTCTACATCAATCGATATAATCTTATAGCTTTTCTTTTAACCTTGCTAATATGCTAAATTGCATTTATATGTTTTTCAGACGTTAAATCACTGTTACCTAAAGTAAATCAAACTTTTCATACTGATTATTGTGTTTATATTAATATCAATATATACTTTATATAGTCATATTCAATTTACTAACATTTTATTGGGAAAATTTTATTGTTTGTCAGAGTTATCAACACAATGACATTTAGTTTTCCTTCTCCACTCCCAGCTTCTTGTATATTTTCTCATTTGCTGTCTGATATGTGTCTGGCTTCAGTATCAGAGTAATACTGGCCTCAAACTAAGCTGAGTTGTGCTTATTCTTTCAGAGTTTTCTGAAGGCTATTTTGACAAATACTGAAATAATTTTTCCTTACATTTGTTGAGCTTTCTCTCTTTAGATATTCTGAAAAAATTGTCCTTTCAATCACCTAGATCTATAAATTTCTTTCTTCCTTCCTTCCTTTCTTCTCTCCCTCCTTCCTTCCTTCCTTTCCTTTTTCTTGGTTTTGATTTCTGTGTTCTTTTCTGTTCTGTCTTGATTTGTTGAGACACTGTCTCACTGTAGCACCAGATGGTTTGGACCTCACTATGTGAGGAAGGCTATCTTAGCTTCAAATTTATGGCAAACCTCCAGATTCAGCCTCTCATATGATAGGATTGCTGGCCTGAGCCCTGTACCCTAGTTTGACAGATACTTTATTTTAAGGAATTTTATAATTGAAACATCAGTTTTTTGTTGATTCCCTACCATTCAAATCATCTTAGTTGAATTTTTATCTTTCCAGCATATAAGAAATTGGTGTATTTCTTCTTTAATGGCAGTTTATTGAGTAAAATTGTTGTAGGTCCCTTCTTATTCTTTTGACATTTGTAGCACTTGCAACATCTGTGGCATTGTTTTTCATTTTCATCATGTTGTTATCTTATTGTCTCCTTTATATGAAAATTCTAATGATTATTTTTAATTCATAAATGGCTCCTAATGTATTTAAAACAACTCAGGTCCACATAACTTTTTAGATAATTTCATCAAGTTTTCCAAAAACAGATCATTTCATTTTTTGATTCTTTTTATTTTTTTTCTCATCACCCCTGCTCCCCTCTCTCTACTGCTCCTACCTCTCCCTATTTCCCCTCTCCTCCAAATCTACCTTTCCCACTGTCACCCACCCACTCCCATCCCTGCCATTGCCCCAAAAAGAGCAGCCCTCCAGAGTTACTGCCCAAACAGGGCACAACAAGATGGAACAAGGTTGGGCACTAATCTCTACATCAAGTTTTGACTAGCCAACTCAGAAGGAGGAAAAGGGTCTCAAAGGCAGATAAAAGGATTGGAGACTCCCTCACCAGCCCCTCCCACACTTGACTGTAGGATCTTTGCAAGAACACCAAGCCAGGCAACCACAAGACATACTTAGGGTACCCTGGAGGTTCTACATCTGCCACTTAGGGCTCCATGAGCTCTCAAGAGTGCTGATCAGTTGACACCATGGTAATTATTCTCTTGATGTCCTTGACCTGTCTGGTCCCCACTATTCTTCCTCCCCTTCTGGACTAAGTTTGGCTCTGGGCCTCTATCTGATCCCATTTGCTGCTGGAGAAAGCCTCTCTGATGAAGATTGGTCTAGAGCAGGCCACCATTAGAGATCATCTCCTGGCTATCCAGTCTCTAGTTCCTGGCCTACCCTACAGTATCAGGCATGGATTAATGCCTTTGGCACTAGGTTCTGCTCTTCCACTGTCCCAGTGTGTCCTGTAGGGAGGATAGGTTATAGGTCAAAGATTTTGTGGCTAAGAAGGTGCCCCAATCCCACCACTAGGAGCCTTGTTCTGTTATAGGAGATGGCCTATTCAAGCTCACCATCTCCCATTGCTAGATGTCCTCACCAGGGTCTCCACCTTGGATTCCAGTGAGTTTCCACTGCCCTAAGTCTCCAGTACCCCTCCTCAAATGTACTATAATTATTGTCATCTCTCCATATATTTTCTCCCTCCATCCCCCCACATTTGGTCCATTCTCTTCCCATTCCCACCCTCCTCCAGCCACCGGCACCATCTGTTCTATTTCCCCTTTAACAGGGAGTTCCTTGTGTGCCCACTGCGGTTCTCCTTGTGGCATATTCTCTCTGGGTCTGTGGATAGTAGTACCTTTGCCCTTCGCTTAAACAGTTAATGTGCACATATAAGTGAGAACATACCATGTTTGTCTTTCTGGGTCTGGGCTACCTCACTCAGGATGATTTTTTTTAGTTCCATCCATTTGCCTGCAAAATTCACATAGGCATTTTTTTAATAGCCAAGTAACACTCCATTGTGTAAACATGCCACAATTTCTTTACCTTTCTTCAGTTGAGGGACATCTAGTTGTTTCAAATTTTGGATTATTATGAATAAAGATGCTATGGATATAGTTGAGCAAGTGTCCTTCTGGTAGGATAGAACCTCCTTTGGATATATGCCCAGGAGTGGTATAGCTGAGTATTGAGTTAGGTCAAGTACTAATTTCTGACAATGTTTCAGCAAAGAAAGAGAATTACATAGCAATCCTCATGAACATAAATGCAAAAATATGCAATAAAATACTTGAAAACTGAATCTAAGAACATAAAAAATATCATACACCATGATTAAGTAAGCTGTATCCCAGAGACCCAATATAGGAAAATCAGTTAATGTAATCCACTATCTAAACAAACTGAAAGAAAATAGAAACACATGATCATCTCTCTAGATGCTAAGAAAGTTTTTGACAAAACAGAACACCACTTCATGATAAAAGTCTTGGAGAAATTACAAATACAAGGGACATGTCTAAATATAATAAAGGCAATTTACAGCAACCCTACAGGCAGCATCAAATTAAATGCAGAGAAACTCAAAGCAATTCCACTGAAATCAAGAACAAGTCAATGTTGTCCCCTCTCTCCATACCTATTCAATATAGTACTTAAAGTCTTAGCTAGAGAAATAAGACAACTACAGGAAATCAAGGGGATACAAATTGGAAAGGAAGAAATCAAATGATATTTGCAGACGATATAACAGAATATATAAGCAACTCCAAAATTTTCTCAGCTGTAGGAGCTCCTACAGCTGAAAAATTTCAGTGAAATAGTTGGCTAGAAGCTCACCTAAAAAATAATCAGTAGCCCTCCTATATACAAATGACAAATGGATTGAGAAAGAAGCCAGGGAAACAACACCCTTCACAATAACCACAAATAACATATAGTACCTTGAGGTGATCCTAATCAAGCAAGTAAAGGACTTGTATGAGAAAAACTTCATGTCTTTGAAGAGATAAGTTGAAGAAGCTCTCAGAAGATGTAATGATCTCCCATGCTCCTGGATTGGTAGGGTCAATATAGTAAAAATGTCCACCTTACCAAAATCAATCTACAGATTCACTGCAATACTTATTAAAATACCAATACAACTCTTTACAGACCTTTAAAGGAAAATATTCAATTTCATATGGAAAAAAAACTCAGGATAGCTAAAATAATCCTGAAAAACAAAAGAACTTCTAGATGTATCACTATTCCTGATCTCAAACTGTACTACAGAGCCATAGTAATAAAAATCACATGGTGGTAGCATAAAAACAGACACATAAGTTGGGCAGTGGTAGCACACATCTTTAATCCCAGAACTCAGGAGGCAGAGGTAGGTAGAGCTCTGTGAGTTCAAGGGCAGCCTGGTCTACAAAGTGACTTCCAGAACAGCCAGAGTTACAACAGAGAAACCCTGTCTCGAAAAACAAACAAACAAACAAACAAACAAACCAAACAAACAAACAAAAATAGACACATGGAACAATGGAACAGAATTGAAGACCCAGCCATAAATCCACACACTTATCTTCAATAAAGAAGCCAGAAATATACAATGTAACAAAGAAAGCATCTTTAACAAATGGTGCTGGTCTAACTAAATGTTCACATGTTGAAGAATGCAAATAGATCCATATTTATCACTGTGCATGAAATTCAAGTCCAAGTGGATCAAGGATCTCAACATAAAACCAGATAGACTGAACCTGGTAGAAGAGAAAGTGGGGAAGAGCCTTGAACACATTGTCACAGGTGATAATTTTCTGAACAGAACATCAATAGCTCAGGCACTGAGATGAACGATTAATAAATATGGACTCATGTAAAAGCTCCTGTAAGGGAAAGCATACTATCAATAGGACAAAATGGCAGCCTTCAAAATAGGAAAAGATTTTCACCAACACTAATAGAGGGCTAATATCCAAAAGATATAAAGAACCAAAGAAACTAGACATCAATGAAACAAATAATCCAATTTAAAAAATGGAGTACAGATTTAAACAAAGAATTCTTAAAAGAACAATCTCAAATGACCAAGAAACACTTAAAGAAATGTTCAACATCCTTAGCCATTAGGTAAATGCAAATCAAAACCACTTTGAGACTCTATCTTACACCTGTCAGAATGACTAAGATCAGTAACACAAAGGACAGCTCATGCTGGTGAGGATGTGGAGCAAGAGGAATACTCCCTCATTGCTGGTGGGAGTGCAAACTTGTACAGCCACTATGGAAACTAATGTTATTTTTAAAGAATCAACCTTCTTCTTTCATTGATTTTTTTCTTCTATTGCCTTTGACTAATTTCTTTTCTTTTTTCTTTTGTATCATATACCATTTGTTTAGTTCTTTCTGTTCTAGATCTTTGCATAAGAAGTTAGATTATTGATTTGGAATTTTCCTTCTTGCTTTTATGAGAATTGAGTATTATAATCTACCACTCTGACTTGTGTTAGCTTTCACATATGATTTGTTGTGTTGTATTTTTATTGCCATTACATTTTATGAATTCTTTTTCTTTTTCTAAATCTTTCTATTTTTATTTCTTTTTCTTTGAAAAAAATCACTGTTTAGCCTAGGAGTAATTTAGAAATATATTTTAATATCAGATGTTGGAAACATCATTTTCTATCAGTTTTTGGATTCTAGCTTCATGCCACTGTGGCTTAGGAACATCCTCTGTGACTTTGGTACTTTTAAAATTGGTGGCTAAATGTTTAAGGATATTTTCTGTAGTCAGTATCAGTTTATGGAAGTTGTAACAAATTCCTGTGAGTTTACTAGTTTAAAACAAAGCCATATATGTACCATATCATTATGTACAAAATAGCCTACAGTGAGTTAACTCAAAGCAAGATGCTGGCAGATTCTGAGGAAGACTCCTTTTTCTTTAATTTCTTTTTTAAAATTTAATTTATTTTCTTCCCCTCACATCATATATCTCGAGCCCATCCTCCCTTCCCCCTCCCTCCCCTTTTGATTTAACTATTCTTTCCACATTCATTGCTTGGGGGTTTTCCTCCATTTTAAAAAGCAGAAACACAGGGCAAGTCTTTCTTTAGCTGCTGACTCATACATTATTTTTTCTGCTTTCCTCTTCCAGTTTTAAAATGTTCTGTGATTACATTCAGACCATTTTATAACTCTACATAATCTTTCTAAATTAAGATGAGATGATTATCAACTTTTATTTTATCCAAAACCTCATTTCACCTTTTCCTTGGAATATAATGTATGCACATGTTCTATGGACTAATATATGCATATCTTAGGTAGTTCTGTATCTAATACTAAATTTTTCAGGAGTGAAAAATTAATAGAAATATGCTCAAAGGAAAGCTAAAATATTCATCACTAACTAACCCACTCTTAAAGGATAGCTATAGTTCTTTCTATCATCAAAAGGAAAATGATAACAGAAGAAATCTTGGAATTTTCAAAGTGAAAAAAAATATTGTTTAAGACAGGGTAAAACATCAATAGCTCTAACACTTTAAAATTATACAAGAGTTACATCAGGAAATATATCTCAGTGACTTAGATAGCATTTGTCAGCATGCAAGAAGTCCTGGGTTCCAGCCACAGAACAAGGAAAACAATGTAACAATATTTGACCTGTTACTCAGTGTATGTGAATATGAAGCTATAGATGTTCCTCAAATTATTGTTGAGCCAATTTATTGTAAGTTGAAACTCTCATAATTTGAAAGTGCATTTAATATATGTAGGGTATCAAACATCATAACTTAGCCACACAGAGTGTTGTTTACCTTCAGCATTGTGTGGTTAGCAATAGCAAAATGTACCAATCAGAATCACAGACTATAATACTACATATTACTAGTCTGGGAAAAGTTCAAAAGTCAAACTTTAAGAACAGCTTTTATAAAACGTATACTTTTTAAGATATCATAGAGTCCCAAAGCTCATAAGTGGTCACATTATAAATTGACTCCCCTCTTTACTGTATTTAAGAGATAGATAGCTTACGGGAACATAAGTGAAAATATGACTTCTTTATTTAGGCCATACACTGAGTTTTTTGTTAATTCTCCAATTTCCATGTCTTAACATTATTCCTTTACTAAGGTTTTCTGCATTTTTACTTGTTTCAAGAGGATTTGTATTTGCTTTTTGAAGCATCTATGTAATGGCACTTTAAAGTACTTGCAACATAATTCTAGCATCTATTTTACTTCTGAATTTTCATATGATTAACTTTTCTCTTTTTGTTATGCTATTTCTCATACTTGAAATGAGTGTTTTTTTTAGAGTCCTAGCTCATTTCAGTGTTCTATTGTGTGATTATGAATCAAATTTACTGTTTTCTTCTAACAAGTAGATCCTCTTAAGATACAGTGCAAGACCCTGATGGATATGAGTTCAATTTCTCAATGAGCCCCATGAATATCTATCAAGCAAAGTGAAGTACTGCAAAAACTGTTCTTTTTTATGATTAGATGGAGTAAAATTCTGCTTCGTATAGCTTTTCTAACTCTTTTTTGAAACAAGCTTTACCCTGATATCAGAACCAGATAAAGACAAAATTAAAAAGAAAATTATAGACTGAACTCCCTGATGAATATAGATGTAAACATTCTCAATTTAATTTAAAAAAATGCAGAAAGAGAAAATTTTCATGAGGTCACACCCCTGGACCAGGAATTACAAGCAACTTGAAGAAATGTTCAACACTCTTAGCCATTTGGAAATGCAAATGAAAAGTACTTTGAGAGTCCATCTTACACCTGTCAGAATGGCTATGATCAATAGCACAAATGACAGATCATGCTGGCAAGGATATGGAGCAAGGGGAGTACTATTCAATTTCTGGTGGGAGTGCAAACTTGAGCCTTCAAACTCTTAAAACCTACCTCCAGGGTTATACTTCTTGCAATAAGTGCATACTTCTTAAACCTCCCAAAGAACATCACCAATTGAGCATCAGGTTTTTTCAAATGCTCAAAACTATGGAGGACACTTCATTCAAACCATCACACTCATCTTAATTCTGATCCGTGAAATATCCGTGAAGGGCACAAATAGCCAGTTTTCCAAATTTGTAAGCAAAGCTTTGCAAGAGTATGTTTTAACATTTAATCATCCTGCCTTTCCTAAGGAATAGGGTCTGAAGTAAAAATGTAAGGTAATATTTAATTCCTAATTCTTTAGCCAGTTATTTGATTGCTAGTGAGATAAAAAGGAGCCCATTGTCACTTGGTAATGACTGAGGCACCCCAAAGCAAGAAATGATTACTTTCGGTAGTATCTGTTTCTATGTCTTCTCTTCTCAGTTAGCCAAGCATCTATCCATCCATCTTTTTCCTCCTCCCACTTCTTTTCTTTCTTCTTACAATTCTTCTTCCTTTTTTATTTTTTAACATTATTGTTAAAATCGTCATTATCATCACCATCATCATCATTATTATTAAATGGGATTAATTCACATTGGCCAGTATATTTCTCCAGAACTATAAAGTAGGACTCACATGAGGATTTCACAGTCATGTCTGTGAATACTGTTATACTTTAATGGTTTAGCCTTACACAGGCTGTGCTCTGAATTCTCTGTTTTTGAGCTTTCTACTTCCAGTCTGCTGTGTGCTACTACCAGCTACCTCAAACAGTCTCCCGTACAACAGACATAAGCCATGTCAGCCATATTCCCTGCAACAACAGATTGTATCCCTTGAACAGAAGCCTCTCCACATTTAAGTTGCTTCTGTCTGTTATTGTTTCACACACAGGAAAACTACCATAACATACTTAAAATGTACCAGTGATGAGACCAGTGCATTTAGAGCACATTAACAATGCAAGAAAACTTTAAAGAAGCTCAGCTGATGTTTCTACAGTCTTAGTTTAGGTTGAGTCTCTGGAGCTTTTGAAGCTCCATTCTAAAAACTTTGACTATAGATCATTTCAGTCCTAGTAATTGATTGTTCCCATATAAATAAATCCATTTGTTGTGCCTCTTAGCTATTAGTCTATCCTTTACCACCAGGTTAGACAAAGGCTTTAGAGTGAAATGTTTTGTAAGGTATTTAATGACTTTTCTAGTAAAATAGAGGGCAATGGAAAGTGCTATAATTGTGGATACTTGAAGAAGTGCTGTGGTTTTAACGATGTCCTGTTAAAACTCACGTTGAGATTTAATTCTCAATATAACAGTATCAAGAGGTGTGGCTCTTCAATAATTAAATCTGAAATGACACAGTTATAAGGATAAAAAATCTTTGTAAGTGGAACTAACACTATTATAAAAGTGTGAGAAACTGAAGGATATGTGTTACTCCCTTAAGAGAACAAACAAGGCAACATACTGGATGCCAAGAGCAACCCTCATCAGACATCAATGTTGATACCTTATTATTACAAATTTCCAAGCCTCTACAATTGTAAAATAAATTTGTAATATGTGCATTACGAAGCTATTTTATTATAGCAACACAAGTACTGAGAAGAAGCTGCTCTGAAAATAAGCATCTAGATTAAAAACCACTCAAATATAGGAATAATCAATTGGTTGCTTGTTTTTGGCAATAAACGCCTACTCTAAGATGTAAATGTCTTTATGTGTTTCTTTTAAATTTTTCAAAGAAAAAAACTAATGGATCACTATTTAGCACATTTTATAAATCATATAGCAAATCTCATGAATATTTCACATCAACAATTTTTGAAACTTCCATATTTGATGTTCCCAGGAAAATTTTGTTTATATAAGAAATGTATTAAGTACTACAATAGAAATTAGTATCAAAATATTTTAAAGGTAAAAATGCTTTAAAACATTATTTACAAATTTAAACATATTTTGTAAGGTGGGTTATTGGGAAGAATATGTGTTAAACTTTAGAAGTTTAATAATTTCTTATTAATAATAACTTAATAACTCATACTTTGACAATTTATTCTCATTCCACATAACACAATATTACAAAACTTTTCTATATACTTTCAGAATAACAGGAGTCTAAAAGGTACTATAGTGTTATGAAAACTGTTTTGGTTTGTGGACATGAAAGGATTTTATGACCCTCTCAGGCTCCCTGAGACCACCACTGTAGACATAGTGTTTTACTTATACTATGGATCTGGACTATTTTAGTAATGGTATAAGGACACTATGAGTCTCTGTGAGGACCCAAATAAGAATTACAACATGTAAATTTACACAAATTGATTTTGCAAATCTACCTTTCCCTACCTTGTTCCTGGCTCCAGAAATCAATTTGCATGTATAACATGAATTGGTTTCCTTTGTACACTGATTGGTACTTTACGAAATGGGAGTCTTTAACAAAAGATCAAGAATGAAAGTACAGGAAGATTTTGCAGGCTATTCCACCGGATTTCCTCGCTGATAGCCTTTGTGTTGACAGTGTGACAGTGATTGCTTCTTCATAGAAGACCATAAGCCTTTTTTTTTTTTTTTGATTTCAGCTCCTTTTTTCTGGGTAAAGTAATAATTACATTGAAACTGGGATGGCTGCACATGCTTATAATGTAACAGTGACTTCCTTAGAGTTAGTAATACTCAATGCTGGTTCTAGCCCCATATTGTTTAGTCATGTCAAATTAATCAGTTGCCTTTAGCCCTCTTAATTTTCCTGCTTCAGCATATTGTTTATTCCCTATCCAGACACTGAATGATATAATTATTATCTGATATATTAAAGAAAAATAGAAAAAAATTCAAATATGTCCTTGATTAGAATACATTTACAATAAATACAAGTAATATTGCTGTTTTTTTCCACTGTAGATTATTACTAAGTTGCTAGTAATACAATAACTATCATCTTCTTAGTATATGTTTATATGATTTATTCTATTTTTACAATGAGAGTACTATATCTGTGTATCTGTGTACTTAGTAAGTAGCTATTTGGGTTCCTATGTTATGCTAACTGTTAACCAGGTGATACTGAAACTACACAGACAGTTATTTAAAGATATTGTAACATATGCTATAATGCATTACCTAGAGACCTATTCTAACTTAAGACTGATATCTGACAGTATCTCTGAAGACTGTCCAGGATGACCAAAACTACCACTTTCCCAGAGCATTCTGCATCAAAGCATTGACTTTTGCTGAGGTAAAAATGTGGGTGGGGATGCCTCAGATTTAAACAATTGA
The DNA here is from genome assembly GCA_026225945.1 of Cricetomys ansorgei. Taxonomy (NCBI): domain Eukaryota; kingdom Metazoa; phylum Chordata; class Mammalia; order Rodentia; family Nesomyidae; genus Cricetomys; species Cricetomys ansorgei. The sequence continues at coordinate 4,236,035 of JAMJFZ010002759.1, read as the reverse complement.
AGGCTTCAGTACAACTGCATGACAATTCAATCCTCCCTCAACCCACCTTACTTCCTTCATCCCAGACATGATAGAAAACACTAATAAGCTAATTACACACAATCTCCATACTAAAGGTAACTTTCTAGCATCCTGTCTGTGATTCTTGCTCTCTACAAGCTAAATATGTAACTTAAATTTATTTCTGTCTTATTTCTGTTAAAACAATATTCTGAAAAACAAGAAGTCATATTGTAAATGTCTTTGAAGTCTCTTACAGAATGCTTCAACTTATATGAAGACCTCATTTTTACAATGTAAAATGCAGAGAATTGAGATATTAAGATAAAATTACTGACATCTTAGTGAGTTTAGAGCAATTGAAAATGGCTCTTTTCTTTGACAGAGAGACAAAAAAAGCTATATTATGGTCCACTCATTTGGGGTTGACAACATGGAGAGTGTACTTTAATGTGTTTGTTGACAGTATTTCAGAAAACCTATAAATGGTACCAATAGAGTGGCTTCCTTCTACAGATAATTTTTCCTGGGCAGTTCATTCTCATTTACTTTTATTACAGATCCCAACTGTTTCTAGCAACAATTGTGGAGACAGCATCAAAAATAATATTTGGTAAAGTGAAGAAAAGCTTTGTATCAGTGAAAAGAATGAACTATAACCATTCCAGACATAAAATGTTGAATTAAGTTGGAAAGTAATGGTAAAGTTGGAAAGAAATATTTAATAATAGAGAGAAATTACTGTTGGAAAGCCCTATATAATGGTATGGAAACAAGAATTTTGATAAGATCAGATTTCTTAAATACTTGAATGCCACAAAAAGATACTTAAATTTTGATGTGGACCAAATGGAAAGACAATAATGTGAACATTTAAATTTATGAAGATTGGGGTCATTTGTCAGGGTCCAGCTCCAGGTGAGGACAGGGCTTGAAGTGGGTGGATGCAAGAGCGGCTAGAGAAGAATCAGATGCCAGATATAGCTTAGTTTCATTTTACAAGAGACAGACAGAGAGGAAGTGCACTTTACCTACTCTGACAATCTGTGTCTCTCACAGGCTTTATTTATACACAAAATCACTTCATCAAAGACTTTGATCATTGACTACTTAGCCATTTAGAATACAATTTTTCTAAAGTCTTCCTTGATTACATAAGGTAAAACAGACAAAGTGAGCAAACAGCAAATTTCCTGAGAACTAAAAATTAACACTATGATAAAATCAGTTTTCTTTTAACTTAATATCCCTTTCCCTAGGATTGGTGTCATAAAGCCTTACATGTACAGAAGTGCCAGACAGGATGACTCTATTTGAGTTTGATTCTGTTTGAGTTTGGCACAGAGTTAATAGATCAGAATTTTTTTTCCTACGACCTGTTACATCACATTTATCTTTCTACAGAGATCCAATCTCCCAGACCCTTTTTCTTCTTTAATATTTAATACAAGGTCTGTTTACTTTGTTTTCAGGACTGCTAACATTGTCTTCATTAACTGTGTGATCAAAATCTCTTCCTGCTCAAACTGAGTCCTTGTTTCTAAAGCTGGACATGAAAGCCTAACAATTCAGTTACAATTTGTCAGCTTCTAAAATTTCCTTCTTAATAATTTTCTTAAAATTTTCTTAAAATTTTTCTTCTTAATAATTTTTCTCAGCTCCTGTGTCTTATGCTTACTAATATCATTTATTAATAATCTAAGTGTGTGTCTAAGTAGTAGCTTCTATGGTAGACTCAACTTTTTGCATAGTTGTTTTTTCCAAGGAACTACTATTAGTTTCATTCTTTTTAACACCAGCTTTTGTTACATTATCCTGGCTCTAGCTTTCAGTGAGAGCCCTTTAACAGTCAAGAATATAAGTACAAGAGAAAGATATATAGCAAATTTCCATCAAGGGCAGTGAAGGGTCAGTCCAGGTCATTCAACTCCTGAAACTTTGTCAAACAGAGCCTTTAAGATGCTTGGCATCATCAGTCAGTGTCTATATAATTATTTTTGTTTTATAATCCAGTGGTTTAAAAATATAGTTCATAGAACTCTTATGTTATAAGAAGTCTTTCACCAGCTCTAACATCAACATTTGTTAAGGTGCTGTAGTCTAAGGTTAAAATAATGTACAATTGGAAATGAACAGGTTTTACAGCAAACCAAATATAAAAGGCTTGGGGAAAGCATAAGATAAATGATTGAAAAGTTACAGGAATAGGAAGCTTCCATATAGTTTATTTAACAATAAATAATTTTTAAAAATAAGGAAAACTATGGATGTCAAGGAATGTTTTTTTGGTGCCTAAAGGTAGATCCTTAAAAATTACAAAGCAGTCTTTGTTTTAGAAGTACGTATCAATAGAAAAAGATTGATATCAAACTGAATAATTCATCAACCAAACTGCACATAGCCATTAGCAGTAATTCTGATGAGGATGCATATAGAGAACTTGGTCAAACTTTGTTTCTAATTTTAGCATTAATTTGAAGTGCTCCTGATTCAATTTTCATATATCTGTCAGAAAATTCAGCCACTTTATTAAGAAGAAAAATCTTAGGAGCATACTTACAACTGAGAAAACATCTATCATTTCTTTTCTAGGGAAATTTACATGAATTAAAATGCTTGCCAACATGTTTTAAACAAAAATTTATCCACATCTTCATCATTTATAAAAGAATATCTTAAATCTCAAAACGTTCACTTCTAATTTTAGTATGAAAAAAAAACTTGAAAGATAAGCACAATTCTTTCTCAAAACTGAGATGAGAGAATAAGGAAGAGAGGGGGTCTGGAAGGTCTTGCCCAGAGGCTGAAAAAATCAGCATACAAACACTAGTTAACAGAGAGACAAACTGAACTGTCTCCTGTTGTGGAAGTTTATTTTTAGTTAAGTGTAAAATTGGTTGGTGCACTGTTGGGTGAAAGACTTCCTAGGTCTTGGCATTTTGTATTGTCTGCAGGTGTTGGATTATACGGGAGAGGTTGATTGCTAATGATCTGCATATGCTACCAATAGAACACCCAAGGAGATCTGAATCAATAAAAACACCTGAGCTCAGACTCTCTAGCTTCCATTGCCGAGTATGGTGTTGGCCATGTTGGTGATTACCTCTGTAGAGGTTTGCCAGATTTTGCACATATGAGAAGGCCTCTTTGTCATTCTTGCTGAGCTGCCCCAGTAGCAGGTGAACTACTATAGTCTCCTCTCTAACCAAAACCAGCAAACTATCTGGAACCACCAAAAGTGCCACCCTGGAGTGCCTGAGGGTGACTTGTGTCTCATTATGATATGAAAAGGGCCCCTGAGTAAAGATTTTAGATGCTAATTGAAATGAATGATACATTGCATGTAGAACTATATATAATAGAGCATGTACAAGAAACGACATGATATACAAATGGGCCAGAAAACCCTTTTTATGTAAATAATCCCCAAAGATCATGAAATGCAGTAAATATTGTCCCTTCTTTGTGTAATGTGGCTGGTCATTTGAGCTTCTAAACTTTGTCCCTCCTCTAGGCTACCATTTCCCTTGGAATTCTATCCTTTTCTAAGTGTCCTTGCTTCTGCTACTATCCCAAGTGTCTTTGACCAATTCTTTGTCATGGGACAAGAACTTGGGAACTTTCTGCAGGTGCCCAACTAACCCTGATATCTACTGATATAACTGTCTGCACACTAGCACACACAGATATTTCAAGCTTGTGTGTGTGTGTGTGTGTGTGTGTGTGTGTGTGTGTGTGTGTGTGTGTATGCATGTATCAATCCAACACTCTGGAGAGACACAATTAACAAGTGTTAATTTCCATACAGGTGTTAAATAACTAAAAGGTAAAATAAGTATAATGAATTCATATAAGAACTTCAGTGTATAAAGCAACACATCACTGTTTAATCCAACCCAAATATGTTGGATTAATGTTCTGCTGTCAAATGAGAATGCATTATATTAGTCCTATCACTAATTACTCAAGAATTCACTGAGGTATTTTACAAAAGAGTATACATACAACAAAAGGTATCATAATGAAAATAAATATGAGTGAGATAGTAACTAGACATGAAGACATAAATTATTTCATATCCTGCTGTCAAACATTTACTCTATTTTTAAATTTCATTGCCACAAAGTTTAAAATGGTCATATTATTTGTGTAATTTGACTATTTTAGCATGGATTGCTTCTTTCTGGAATAATATGATCATCCCAAAGCTATCTTGGGGTACTAATATCTTTAACTTGGTAACCATAGCATCTAAATCAGCAGGAACAGTACAGTGGTATGAAAGTCTATGGTGATAGTAATGAAATTGTTATTATTACTTAGTAGTAGGAGAGGAGGATCACAATATCATCAGCAGGGATCAGAGATTCCTCCCATTACTTACCCTGTTGCTGCACCCTAGCAGTAAGTGATCTTGGGAAACAATACAATATACAGAAAGCCGAAGTTAGATGAAAGTAGGGCTTCCTGATACATCTTTCATGAGATCATCCATCTATGATGAGGTGGAACATTTCAGGAATGCTGCTGTTTTAGAGACATGTGTCATAGTCTTGAACATAAATCACAGGCTTTTGAGATGTCCAGGTTCTTGTGTCTCAAAACTCTGATCTCAGAAACTTTGGAGGGAATTTAAGGAAGATTATCCATCTTCGATAACTTTTCCCATGCTAGTGATTGGTGCAGAGCTTTCACAAAAGAAGCCTTTTATATATCTATCAGTTATAGTTTCTGATTTCTCTAGGTTGGCAACCTGTTGATATATTTGAAACACCAGTACTTTTAATAGTAGCAAATGCTAGGTTCTAGCAGATATATGCCACATTATTAGGTCTACTATATATGGATCAAAAGCACAAGCCAGATCCAGAAGTCAAAGTTTTGACTACTGGAGCCACTAGAGCAATTAATCCCCATAGCCTACTCCTTGTGGATTGAAGCAGAGAGCCTAGCTACAAGAGTGGATAAGATATCAGATTTCAGGTTTAAGTATACCTTAATCATCTCTTCAAATTTTATAAGAATTTGTTTCATCTTTTTGTGTCACACTCATTCAAAAGCAACCTGTTTTGTTAAGCATTACATGAATCCTTCTCACCTGGAGTATGGATATATCAAATATTTTGGGATTCTGTAGCAGAATTTGAGAGAGTATTGAAGCTTTCTTGCCACACTTTGACAGCAAATTCAGTGGTATAACACTATCATTGCAGTGCCAAGGACAAGGTTCATAAGGAGTGTATTGGATTGTCAATAGATAGAATGCAAAACAAAGCATGTTTTATAGTCTGAGGTCTTCACTTCTACTTTTTGTATAAGGAAGGTATAATAAGGAGGTCTTAAGAAGGAACCCAAGTTGATAATATTGCTAGAAATTGGGAAGATATCTCTGCTATATTTTTTAGTTCTGAGAAGATAGCCACAATGGTGCATTGACCTCATCACCTCTGGGGAAAGACAGAAAATAACATCATTCTACACTTTAAAAATATCCAGTGGCCTTTAAACTTACAGCAGGAATTGGACCCTGAAATTAAATATATTTATAGGAAGCATATATTGAAGAGTTTTAGAGTGAGTTGAGAGGTCTCATGGTGCACAAGATCCAACAGAAAAGGGTGGGTTTTCAAGGAAATAATTATCTATGCCTACCAAGTAGTGTGGTGGTTCATTTGAAGGGAAGGGGTACTGAGAAATAGAGTGAAGTAATACTGTAGTGTTATGACAGACTTTTATACTTATATTAATAATTTGTGGCACATTCATTTCACTATCCTGGGTGATTCTGGGTACCAGAGGACATTGTCCTACAGTTATTCAAGGACCCAGGAGTATATTCTGTAAACAGCTTTAAAGTACATCAGCATAACCCAAATTTCCAAGTCACAGGCATTACTTTTGTGTATGCAGAAAAATGTTGAGCATTTGTTAGAAGAAAATATTAATAGTTTATATTTAAAAGTTATGATCCAGAACATTTTCTCTTATGCTCATAATCTCTGACTCTGTTGAATAGCCATACAAAATCAAAAATGGAGATCCTCAAAAGGGTAGGTTATGTATGTGATAAGGAGGAAGGCTATAGCTATGACAATCAGCAGCTTGTATAAAGGTCTGTGATAATACTACTGTGTTATTTCACACAGCATTTCTTTATCCCTTCCTTCAAAAGAATTACCACACTACTTTAATTATTTGTCATTCATAGCATACACCTATCTTTCTGAAATGTAAAACTGGTATGCCTCAACTTGGTGATATTTTTAAGATAGGAATTGTGGAAATTTGTCATTTTGATTTTTGCATGGGAAACTAGAAATGTAGCCTAGATCTTATTGACAAGTCAAAGCAGAAGAATTCATAAAGATCTATGTATATGAATGGACTTGTTTCACTTACTCCAAACAAAAGGCATGTAAAATATGAAAATCCAATGAGCATGGTTATATTACACCATACTATTTTCTATGTTTCTTAGACTTTACTTCTATCTTAGTCTTTTGCTTTTTAACCTGCAGGAAACTCTTTTTTATTCTTGTCACTTGGTTCATAATAATCTTTCCTTCCTTCCTGTCTTAGTCACTGTCCTATTGCTGTGAAGAGACACCATGATAAGGCAACACTTACAAAATAAAGCAATGAATTTCAGAGCTTGATTACAGTTTCAGAGAGTTAGTCCATTATCACTGTGGCAAGGAGCATGTCAGCACACAAGCAAGAATGGCCCTGGATCTGAGGGTTTATATCCTGAACCACAGGTACCAGTTAGGGAGAGAGAGAGACACTGGGCCTGTATAGAATTTTGAAACCTCAAAGCCCACTTTCAGTGACACACTACTTCCAACAAGGCCACACTTACTCCAACAAGGCCACACCTTCTAATCCTTCTAAACCATTCTTAACTGGGAACCAAGCATACAAAGAAATGATCCAATGATGGCTATTCTCACCACCATAATTCAACCCACTGTGCTTCTAATGGAGCATCTTCACTATAAAAACAAAGCTGGCCCTAACAATGAAATGAATTACCAGTCTGTAACTTATTAATCCATAAACCAAGCACAGTTCACTGTACAAGATTTTTCATTTATTTATTGATAGGTTGATTTATTGAGATTTCAATATTCCCACTCTAACCCTCCCACATAACCTTCCCCACTCACTTTCAAATCAATGTCCTTTTTGTCATTAATTGTTGTTATATTCATATGTGTATATATATACATATATTTTCCTAAATACATAAATGTACCCTGTTCAGTGTGTATAATATTACTTGCATGTACGTGCATTCGATGCTTACCATCAAATGGTACTGGATAACCATTTGGTATGATCTTCCTTGGTGAAGATTTCTCCTGCTCTCAGAATTCCTAAGTTGCCTATAGTTCTTTGTGAAGGGTTGAGGCCTCCTGGACTTTCCCCTGGTCTACATTAGCATGTCTACTGTTATCATACTTATTCTGTTCACTTTTTAGGCAATCGTGCACCGGATTTTTTAAAATATATTTTTTTTAAATTTAGGAATTTCATATTTCTCTGGTCTTGAAATCCACATCTACCATGAAACCAGCCCAATTTCAGTCTTGGCTATTAAAATCTTTCTTCAAATCTGTGAAATGCAATAGTATGTTTCACACTTTCCTAACACTCCAAAATTTGTTTCCTTTCTGTGTGATTGAATGAAATTGTCCTACTGTACACACTGTATGGTAATTACTTTGTTAGGCTGAAAGACAGAAAACTAGTATTTGAGTCACTATATGTTGATATATGTCTATTATTGACTTATTGGCATATTCATTTTCTTTTTTCTTATACATAAAAACAATAGCTTGAATAAAAATAATAATAAAATATACATTTAATTTCCCTAGAAGTAAAACACTGGGACACTGAAAAACAGAAAATTAAGAAGATACTAAACAATGAAATGATCTTTCACACTCCTGGATAGGCAGACTAACATTATGAAGATAGGTATGCTAGCAAAAATTATATACAGAATCAATATAGTTCTCATCATCAGAAATTGAATAATATTCTTTATGGAACTAAAAAAAATCTGAAATTCTCCCTGGAACACAAATAAATAAGACAATTCTAATCAGAAAGAACACAACTAGGGGCATCACACTAGCTAATGTCAAACTAAACTACAAAATGATCATGCTAAAACAACATGATACTGACATATAAACAGATATCCAGACCAATGGAGCATTCAATAGAAGATTCAGAAATAAACCCACAAAGCTATAGCACTTAATTTTTGATAGGGTGTTAAAAACATGCACTGGAGAAAATACAGACTTTATTAATAAATGGTGCTAACAAAATTGGATGACCACCCATTGAACAAAAAAATTAGATCTTTATCTTTTATGCAGCAAAAGCTCAATTTAATTTGGAACAAAGGTTTTAATTCAAACCTGGAAATGCTGAAATTGCTAAAAAGAAAACGTAAGTAAAACACTTCAGGATATAGATATAGGCAAGCATTTTCTGAATATCATCTGTTGCACAGGAAATTACGCCAATAATTGAAAAGTGGGATTTCATGAAATTTATAAATGTCTGTACAACAAATGAAATTATCAACAGTGTGAAGAGATTGCCTATATCACATTGAGAGAAAGTCTTTGTTAGCTATCCTTCAAAAGCAGGTTAGTATCTAGCATATACAAACCCCCCTGCAAAATAAAAAAGGGTCCTCAAACTTGTCCATCAATAATTTGGTCATTGAACTGAACATTTATTTCTCCAAAGAGGACATATAAACGATGAATACATATTTTTTAATGTTCAGATTCTTAGCCCCCACATAAAATGCCAGGCAAGGCAGTGTGTCCTTTAATGCTATCACTGGAATGGTAGAAACAGGAGAAAACCCAGGGCATTCTGGCCAATGATCTAGCCAAATCAATGAGTCCCACAACCTACCGAGAGACCCTATCTCAATAAATGAAAAGATTGAGGAATATAACTGATGTTAATCTCTGACCTCCGCATACCTGAGTGCACACATGAACATATGCCTGCCACATCTGCCCCGATCCCCACAAACACATACACACAACAATAATAAAAAACTATTTTAAATAATCTCAAACATATATATTTTTTACTGAACCTTTGACATATCAATATTTATGAATCAATGTATTCTTGAGCAATGGGGATATGAATCAGTCAATAGCTAGGTTCTTAAACAAAGGCATTATAACAGTTCTTACAGGAAACAAATCAGACTTAGTGGGAAATGATCAATGAACAAGTGATTACAATTAAAAGGATTTAGACCTAACCAATAGGTTTATGCTTGATTTCTGTAACTGTGCAGGTTCTTAAAACTGTATGAATAGATATTTTGTTCATAACTGCCCAGTTTTAATTTATGAAATTGTACTTTCAAACCTATACTTATTGTTTTGAACCTAAATCTCTAAACAACCCCATTATACTTAGGAAATGAGTCCAAGAAACATCTGATAGTGAGATCTTTTCATTCTGATTTCATCACTGCTTGTCTGCAAAAAAAAAAAAAACAAAATGTTTTTCATTTAATTAAAAAAAAAGTCAGATACTTGTATACTCAATGTTTTCTTAATATTTACTCATTTTAGTATAAAATATTTTCATTATAAATTGGTTTGAATTTCAATGGACTTTTAAAACATATTCACTTCTTTACATAATGGTAGTAAAAATTTTGAATATTATATATGCATATATATTGACCCAGTGACATTCAAACACTATTTTTTTTGAGACAGTTTCTCTGTTGTAACTCTGGCTGTCCTGGAACTCACTCTGTAGACCAGGCTGGCTTCAAAATCACAGAGATCCTCCTGCCTCTGCATCCCCGTGCTGGGATTAAAGGTGTATGCCATCCTGGCTTCAAACAGTCTTAGTCTTTCTGTCTAACCACTATTCTAAATTTACCCAATTTACACAATTTCTAAAAGCACGCTTTTTATTAGTACTCTCTTGTATCATCTAATAATTAGCTGTTAAAATCTTTTCCTTTTTCTTACAGTATGACTTAAAATATTGACAAAATTATCTTTTATCCATGACACACTTTGAGAAACTAACAATTCAGTATTTTCCTTACATGTTCTGAAAATTTCAGTCACTTATAAAATGGCCATGATATATTAGTGCGTGTATTGTATTTCCTCTATGACTTTACATGCAAGCAGTTTTCTTCCTCACATTCTTACCTTCCTTCCTCCACGATTCAATTTGAACCAGACACCAAAATCACCATTTCCCCATTATTTTCACATTAATAACATTATATCTATCAAACTACCCAGAAATGCCTCCCTATAATCTCTGGGAAATATAAAAGTTTAATGGCTTATATATAACATGAATAGAAACTGACCTGTGTATCCTGTCATTTGGAAATTTGTTTAGCATGCATTCTGTTTAGCAAAAGTGGGAACGACGCCATCTTCTACGAAAAGTAAGAATGAAACCGATGCATAGTTTTATGAAGAATATTATCAAAAGCAGGAGTAGGAAAGTCCAAGAGATTATAATTGTGATTAGCAGCATTTCTTTTTTTTTATAATCTAGATTCCTGTCCATGTATAAAGTTGTGGCTGGACTGGACACTAGTGCAGAATTTATGAAAAGAAGAGGAAAATAGCCAAATGTTTCTTTGAATTTCTCTGAGTCCTTCTCTCTCCAGCAAGCTGTGTCAAATCTGAAGGACTTCATGTTCATTACTACTTACTTCACAAGCCCACCTAGCTGTGCCAATTATCATGTCATGAGCACTGAGGGAAGCAGTAGCCAGAGCAACTGGTGAAGGGCACAAGCAGTTTATTCTTGACCAAAATCTCTTTTTCTTAGTCTCAAACTATGGCAGTACCAGAAATATGAAGAATGGAACAAGATATCCACTTCCTTATCTTTCTCTTATTTTTATACCTCTATAGTCAAGTTGTGAATCATTCATGAATTCACGAATCAGTTGTCTGATTCCACATTTTTCCACTAATATACAAAACATATTTAATCATATACCAACAAATTCTTCTAAGTACATTTGCTGTGTATAAGTACTAACCTTGGATTTAATTTTTCATTTCTTTCTGCTCCAATCTTTTCTTAGAGATGAAGGTTAGTCAGGAGAGAGGAAACTACACTTCATACTAGGAGTATTAAAAATTTCTTTGTGTTTATTTCATAAGTAATCAATCTATATACTTTTCTAATGAAATCCCATTTTTTCTAAACTTCAGATCTGGTATGTATATAAAAAGAATTATGTTTGGAGACTCGGGAGCTTGTGCATGGGTCTAATTCCCAAATCAATCACTCAGTACCTGGATAGCAATGACTAAAATTAAAAAATGTGAGGAAAAAATAACAAATGAACAGGACAGCAATAACATATATAATAACTCCATCTTTAAAAAGCTTTGATCACCAATAGGCCTTTCAGAAATTGACATAATAAAGCATAAATAAATCTGGGACTTTTTCACAGCAATGGTGGCAAAAAGCTTGTGGGAGTAACCAATCAATAATGTTCTGAGTTAAGGTCCACTCTATGACATGGAGCCCATACCTAACATTGCTTGGTTGACCAAGACAGATCCTGAAACTAGATAGCTCAGGGACCTAGGACAAATCCAAGCAATACTAGTCTGAAAAAAATGTACTGATAAAATGGCTCTGATATAGATCAGTGCCTTGCTAGGCCACCTTCAGAGAGGCTTCCTCTGCAGCAGATGGTAACAAATACAGAGACCCACACCCAGTCATTAAGAGAGAGTAGAGGGAACTTGGAACACTCACCCCTAAAAGGAATGTCTCCATCAAAGCCCGCCCCTCAGGTCAAAGAACCCTGTGGAAGAGGAGGTAGAAAGAGTTCAAGAACTAGAAGAGACAGAGGACATCAAAGAAACAAAGCCTTCTAAACACAGCTGGCCTAATTTATATATGAACTCACAGAGACAGAAGAGACAGAAGCAGCAAACACCAGGTCCTCAGTGTGTGTATTATGGCTTCCAGTATAGTGTTTTTATGGGACTCCTGAGTGAGCAAACGAGTGGGCCTCTGATTTATGCCTTCTCTTGGGATCTTTTCCTTCTGTTGATTTGTCTTCTCAAATCTTGATGTGATAGTTTTTGTTTTATCATATTTTTTCATATTTTAAACTGATTAATTAATTATTTTATTATTTATTAATTAATTAAAACCTAGCCACTAGGGTTAATGTTAACAACTGAACTATCACTTACACCTTTGGGGATAGGAAAATATTTTTCTCCAAGAGTGAGACTGCGTATATCAACCAGTCCAGGACAGGCTTCATATTCAGGAGTAGTTGAACAGCATATAATGGACTCCACAGGTTTTATTTGTGTGCTTTTCTTTGGTTAAAATTTGGTGTTGTTGCTTTTGTCTTTTTTCTTTTTTGGTGATGTTTTCTTTTCTTTTCTTGGTTTGGGAGAGTTTTCTTGTTGTATTTTTGTTGTTTGATTTTTGAGACAGAACTTAAATTTGGGTGGGTACAAAGAGGGAGAAGATATGGGAGGACATTGAGGAGGGGGGGAGTAGAATCAAAATATATTTCAATTTTAAAATTCTTTTAAATAATAAGAAATAGAATATAATAATAAAAATACACATTTGATGTGAAGATATATTATGAACAACTAATATAAAATGTTTCAATAGTAATTTTATGTTGAATTTTATATTGAGTTTAAATTTAACTGCTAATGTTTTATATATACTGAGTTAGAAAAAGATAGTCCTAATTTCTTGTCAGATAGGCTCTCACTGTATTGCCTAGTCCATCCTTGAGTTCACAATCCTCCTGATGCAGCCTTCTAAGTGCTAGAATTAAAGTGTGTTGCATGTAATTCCTTTTATGTTTATCATAGGAAATTAATAATTACACATTAGTTTCCATTATACTCGTCCTTAACATTCTATACTATTTTATCACACATACCAAGTAATAGACTTGAAGTATTCTTTATCTGTGATCTCCATTAGAGTAAAATTTTAAGTAAAATATTTTTCTTAATTTTTTCATACAATATATGATCTTATTTTTTATTCCCTTAACTCCTTCCAGATCATCCTCACATCCCTACCCAACCAAATCACACACACACCTCTTTCTTTATCTCTCTCTCTCCTCTCTCTCAGAAAAAACAAAAATCAAACATCAAAAAATCAAAACATACAAACAAAAAGTCACAATAAGACAAATATTAAAACAAAATGAATAGTGGACAAAAAATCCATGTAATTTGTTTTGTGTTGGATATCTACTCCTGGGCATGGGGCTGCTCTGGAATGTGGTTGATATATCTAGTGACACTCCATTGAAGAAAATTGATTTTTCTCTTTGCCATCAGGTATCAGTTCCAAATATCTTCTTTCATGGGGTGGTAATTTGTGTATATTTCCCCTTCTTAGTGCTGGAATTTTATCTGATTTGAACCTCTGTGGGTCTTGTGCATGCTGTCAGTCTCTGTGAATTTGTATGTATGTCAGTCCCTTCATATCTGGAAGATGCTATTTCTTTGGAGTCAACCATCACCTCTTGTACTTGCAATATTTCTGCCTCCTAGATCCCCAAGCCTTCAGATAAGGGGTTTGATAAAAACATCTAATTTGTGTCCAGAAATTTCAGTCTCTCACTCTCTGTGCATCATTCATTATGGGTTTCTGGATTAATTCTTATGCATTGCAAGAAGAAACTGCTCTGATGAGGCTGAGTGATGCCACTGATCTATGTATATGGCCATATGTCATTAGGAGTCGTTTTATTGTTATATTCCTTTAGCAGAATAATAACAATATTTTCCCCCTCTGGTACATGCATGGCCTATCATGTCACAGGTTCTTGGCCACTTTAGCAGTGTAAGTTATGGGGTCTAACTCATTGAATGGGCCTTAAATATAGTCAAATGTGGTTGACTCTACCACTTATCTCACCAGGACATCTTACAGGCAGGTTGCTACTGTAGGTTGCAGAGTTTGTAGCTATGTGTTATTGATGATTACTTTTCTCCTCAAGTATGTGCAAAGTACCTTCCAGCACCATGCACACTAGACAGTGAGGGTGAAGCTTCTACTAGGACACCAGCTCAAGTTTTCCAAGTTTGAGAACATAAGCAAGTTGTATCTTGAGCAACAGGGGCTTACCATCAGAATTTTGGAGCATACATGAGACTCCTTTTGCCAGTGAATTCAGATAATGTAACCAATTTCTGACACTGAGGGCTTTACTTGATAGCATAAGAAATCTATGTGGGGCATTCTCTCTCCCTTTATATGATGGTTCCATTTAAATTATATTGTATTATTAGAAAGCTTCTACAGTTAAAGGTTTCTATGTTTCTTTTCAAAAGGCTTTTAGTGCTGGTTGTCCTTCTGTGTATTTTCTCCTTTACTGTGTTCTCCCAACACTCTCTCATTTTATTTCTTCTTGTTGCTACTTTTATCTCTTAATAACACTATATTCTATTTTCCCTCTTTGGAAAATCCCTTCTCTGCTCTGGTACCTTATTAACTTCCTAAACTCTGTGGTCATTCTGATTCAATATACATACCAAAATCTTAAAAGCTAACATCCATATACAAGAGAAAACATGAAATATTTATCTTTTGGGTTCTGTTACCTCACTCAGGGTGAATTTTTCTGACTTCATTTACCTGCAGATTTTATGTTTCTTAACAGCTGAATTGTGTAAATGTACCACATTTTCATCATTCATTTGTCAATTGATGAGCATCTAGGCTGATCGAGTTTCTGGATGCTATGAATAGAGGGGTAATGACCATGGATGAGCAAGTATCTCTGTAGTAGGATGTAGAAAGTCTTTTGCGTACATTTTCAAGACTCATATAGCTGGATCCTGAGATAAATCTAATTCCAGCTTCCTGAGGATCTTTTACACTGCTTTCCATAGTGGTGGTATAAGTTTGCAGCGCCACCAGCAATAAATGAGTGTTCCCTTTACCCCTTATCCTTGTCAACATGAGCTATGTTGGCCATTCTGTCTGATATAAGATGAAATCTGAAAGTAGTTTTAATCTGTATTTCTCTGATGCCTACGGTTGTTGAGCAATTTTTGCGTGTCTTAACATTGTTTTTAAACAAAAGTACTGTATAAAGTACTATTGGATGGTACCTATATCTCTTGATTCCTCATTTAACTACAGAATTTGTTTAAACTTAAACATAATTAGTTGTTATGTTGTCCTACTTATCAAAATATGATATAAGTGAATGTTACTAGCTCTTTTTGGTTATGAGTCATTGTCAACATATAAGAAAATAAGTTACTTTGGTCAATGAAAAAAAACAGAGCTGGTACTCTGCCTTTCCATGCATGGCCATATTTTTACTCTCTTTAGTTAGCAAAAGTGATCTTTTTGCTATAGTAGCAGCACATCCTGTGTGCACACACCAAGTGAAGCTCTGGATTCAGACTGTGATATTTTCCTTAGAGATTAACTTACCTTGGAATTCTCTAGTTGAAGTGGGATGATTTTCTCTTCTACTGTTCTCTTCTCTAATTCTTATTGATACAATTTCTTTTCAGGAAAAAAATGCATCTCAATGGTGCCATGGTATTCTCTCAGTGAAGATGTAGAAATATTTTCAGTTTACACTGCCCTTCCTTCTACTGTCATCAAAAAGTACAGATAAGAAGGAATAGAAATTCCTTGTGTGTCCTTTCCTTATTATCAACTAGAATATATTGTCTTAAAGACAAGAATTCTATTTTGAAATTAAAATTGTTTGTCAGTCTATTAAATTTTGTGTCTAAACATATTAGAGTCATCAAAATTTTAGGTAGCTTGGCTAAGCATGGTATTCTTACTCACTACTTTCTTTTAAGAATTGAATACGAATGTCTGATGTATCCCAGACTACTTGTAAAAGTCTGAATATACAAGCTATTTAGATCCTAAATGCATCCAAATGGTACACTTCAAAATCACATTGTGGAGCTCAAATTGCTCTATGGAATCTCTCCAAAGAATCAGTGAGCATGTAGTTTCTAAATAACATACTAAATATGATTACTTAGAAAACTGAAACTGTAGAATGTTGGCAAATTTTCCAGAGCAATCTATGTTCTTTTGCCCTTTTCCTCAATTTGATCACTTTTAAACAGATACAAACAGATTAAAATATATCAAAATACATTTATGTTTATAGAGATGTTAATTACTTAATGGCAATTCACACATTTAAATAAAACAATTTACAAGTTTCTCTTAGTATATTCACCATTTGTAGAACCATTACCACAATTTTGGAAATATTTCATCATTTCATAGTGAAATACCATGCTGATTCAATACTCATACCCTCTAATCCTGTAGCTGCAGTATTATTTTCACAAGTTAATTAATTCTGAATGTTTGATATACCTGAAACGATATAACATCATCCTTTTGTATTCTATATGACATCTCTCAACATCACAACTTCAAAAGTCTACCATATTATATTATGAATCTATACTATACCTTTTGATTGTTAAACAGCAACCTACATGGATTTACAAATTTTATTTACCTATTTTATAGTTGATGGTTACTGAATTGTTACTATTTTCTATCCATTTGTTATAGATTTTGCTATTGTGAATGTTCATAGCAAGTGCTTGCAAAATTATTTTCATTTTTTATGGTTGAGCTTTGAGGAAAAATGTTGATTCCTAAGAAAACTGTATATTTAATACTTTAGGAAATTTCTTCTTTGTATTCTACAGTGGATCAACCACTATAATGGGGTCCTATCAACTATGAATACATTTTCTGGTTTTCTTCACATTCTAGATAACATGCATTATTTATAGTTTTTTACCTAGCAGTCGTCCTAGTACTATTTTTAACAATTACTTGACTAGATATTCTTGCTCTACTAGGGTAGAAATGGTGGTTAAACAGGAATCATTGCAAATGCTCATCTCTAGCAACCTTCATTTCAGTCACTGCTAATCTGCAATCAGCCACAACGCAGGCTGGTGGGAGAAAGAGCAGGTGGAACCCTGCTGTGTTATGATTCTGGTGAGTTGTAGGCCTCCTGTGTAGGACCGGTAGCCCTCTAATAGTTACAGATCCTGTGTGGATCTAGGATATGAAGATTTTTCAGCCACTGATTCTAGCTGATACTACTTTTATAGCTCAGCCTGATGACAAGTCACTACCACTACAGTCCACTGCTATTGCTTTATTGGGAACACTGCTTCTTTCCTGGTGTTAGTAAATCACCCCATACTACTACAAGTAAGCAAGGAAAGCCTTTTATTGGGTCCAATGGAGCAACTAGCTTCTTTAGCCCAAAAAGGTGTGTGTGTGTGTGTGTGTGTGTGTGTGTGTGTGTTTTGAACTAATCACAATCTTGTCCCTTAGCACCAATCACAACCATTTAAGGGTGTGTTATGGCCCAACCACAGCCTTACTTCTTAACACTAGTCACAGCAGTCTTACTGTGTATAGAAATAACACTTTTTTGGGCAAAGTAAAAATGGTTGTAGAGTGATCTGTTGTCCATCAAAGCTCGTGAAAGCAAATATCTTGTATAAACTGCTTAAAACAGCTCTACTTAGGGCTAGTCTATGCCTTCAGGAGCCAGGGAAATCAGCTGCAAATATAGTGTAGTTTTCTCAAGGTGTCTGGGAAGTGTTCCAGATGGCTGGTGCTGGTATAAGGAGAATTTCAGCTGACTGTTTGGTCAGTTGTGTTTTTGCTTAAGGTGGCCACAATAGCAAGGGAGGGCCCAGTAGCTGCAAATTAAGAAATCAAATTGCCTCATGACCCAAAATCTCTCTGCTTGTTCACAGGAACATAAACAGCAGAAAGAGTGTGTTCACTAAGGATTTAAACAAACATCATTAACATTATTAGTAAACAATAATTTTTAACAGTGCTTTAACAATCATTAACACCTGTCCAGTGCTCCAGGGAGAAATTGGTATATTTCTGCTCTCAGTGTTGCATTACTTGTCACTGTATTATTGCTTTGCATTTCCCTGATGACTAATTATGCTGATTGTTTTCTTATATGCTTATTGACCACTTGTTTCATTCTCTTTGAAGAAATATCTAATGAATTTAAAAGTATGTTTTATTGTGTGTATGTGCATATGTATGCTCACAAATGCACAGCTATGAATCCTATAGTGTGTATGTGTGTGTGAAAGAGAGAGACAGACAGAGACAGAGACAGAGAGAGACAGAGACAGAGAGATGGAGAAAAATAGCTTTTAGGGGTCTGTTTTTTCTACCATGTAGGTTCTAGATACCAACAGGTCATCAGTCTTGGCAGCCAGAGCTTTTACATAATGAGCTATCCTTCCAGCCCTCTATTGAAAATGTTAGCTCATATTTATAGAGTTTATTTTTTATTGAGTGATAGTTTCCTTATATTCTGAATATAGCATTGTTACCACATACATTATTTGAAAAATTATTCTCCCACTCTGTGGGGTATTTTTGCGGTATTCTTTGAATGAAACCCATTTTTCACTTTTATGAAATTCTGCTTACATAATTTTCTTTTATTCTTTATACTATTGGTATTTATCTATGAAATTCATATCTAATTCACAGATGCAAAATCATGTTTCTGTTTTCCACTAAGAGTTTTATAGTTTTGCTTTTCATATTTTGAGATCTCATGATTTTGTGACTTTTTATGTGTAGCATGAAAATGAGACCCATTTTTTTTACTTGCATGTTTGTAGAGGAATAGGCCTATGTGAAAGCTAGATAGGGTCTACATTCCAGGGGTCTATATTCAGAGGCCTGTGTGGTCTAGATGGATTGTAGACACATCTTTAATCCAGTATTCAGAAGGCAGTGGTGGACCTTGCCTTTAATCCCTAAGAAAAACAGTGTAGAAGCAAACACTGGAAGCATAACAACTAAGAAGGAGTCAGTATACAGGAAGTGTTGTCTGAAATGAGTCAGAGTGAATGACAGGCAAAGTGACTAATCAGAGGAAGAGTTAGCAGAGTGAGTCAGAGTAACTACATGCCCAACTCTCATGAGGGAAAGGCAGGCTGTCAGCTCAGAGTTGCAGAAGAGGAGTAAAAGAGACAGCAGTTACAGAAGAGTCAATCAAGAGTCAGTTACAGAGGCAGGATGGAGCCTTGAGACCTCAGGGAGACACACAGACACAGAGGCAACTCAACAAAAGAAGTCAGTATCAGAAGGGAAGAGTGAGTCAGTTTGAAACCAAGCAGCTTGGGAAAGAGTCTGAGTCAGAACAAGTGAGAGTTGAACCAGAAGAGTCAGAGTTCAGAAGGAGCTAGTCAGAGTTGCTCAGTCAACAGTAGTTCTCAGAGGCTAAGGCTCAAGCCTTCTAGATCTGTGCTAGCAATTTAAACATTCCAGATTGTACAAAAGCAGAAACTTTCCAGTTCAAGAATTAAGAGTAGACTGTAAAAATGCCAAAATGTTCTAGGGCTCCAAGGCTCCAGGGCCCCAGGACTCCAAGCTTAGAATGTGATTTAATTATACAAAAGAATAAACCGTTTTTGACCCAGAAATGATATGGTGAATGTATATCTATATTCATATGTTCAATTTTCTAAGAATAACTATGTAAAATACTAATCACCCTGTAGTAATATAAATCAATTGAATATAAAATGAAGTGCTTACTTTTAGACAATTGATCATAGTCTTTTTATCTGAATACCTGTACTTATGTCAATATTATATATATATATATTTTCAAAGAACATATATATATATATATAATATTGACATAAGTACATATGTATATATATATATGTTCTTTGAAAATTCCATATATGTGTACAATGAAGTATGATCATAGTCACCTCTATTTCTCCCTTCAAACCTTACCTTATGTTTTTCTCAACATATTCCTATCCCAACTTAATGTATTTGCTTTTCTTCTTTTTTCTTTAATTAGTGCTTCCCATATGTGCATGGGTATGGAGCCATGCATTATAGCTTGAGAAACCTTCCAGGGACCACATCTTCAAAAAGGATGATTTTCCTTCCTGTGACAGCTATCAACCACCAAGTTTCCTCAATATAGGGTAAGGGTTCTGAGAGCATCTCCCTCATCAATGCAAAAATTTTCTCTGGCTTTATCTTGTGTGGTCTTGTTCAGACAATCATAGCTCTTGTGTGTTCATGCATGCACCAGCTGCGTCATTTCCAAAAGACAGAATTTCACAGAACCCCTGCCTGTCTTCTGGCTGTTATAATTTTTTGCAACCTTTTCCAAGGCTCAGGAAACATCTTGGTGAAGGGGTGGAAGGTTAATAAAAATGCTCCATATAGGGCTGAGTGCTCACATACTCTTATTGTCAACACTTTGACCAGCTATGGATCTCTGCATTAATTCTTGCTTAGTACAGAGAGAAGTTTCTCTGACCAATGTCTAGAGCTACCTAAGTCTGTGAGCATAAACATAAATATTTGGAAGGATATTTGACAACGTGATTATTTAACAAAATAATAGGTTCTACCCTAGGGACTCCCTAGATTCTACACTATGACCTCCACAGTCAGTGGCTTTTGGTCAGGATTACAAGACCAGGCTTGAAATTTCCTCTTATGAAGCAAGCCTCAAATCTAATCAAAGCATGTTTAGTTATCCCCAAATAATTATGCTCCTATTGAACCAGTAAACATATTTTGCCTGTGAGGTCAGTATTAAACATATGGGGTCCAGGACTTGATAAGACCATTGATATCTTATACCATAGCAGGCTATATAGCACTTTCCTGAACTATAAAAATTAGCCAACAAGAAGAAAATAGCTAGGTCAGTTTGAAATTGACTTCTCTATGTCCTTCTACAAAAAAGCATACTGTCTTCAGCATCAGGGTCTTGCCATGCAGTTGGGATTGGTAACCAATGGCGATATCTATAGCTTATGCTGCTTTAGAGATTTCTGAGGCCTCTTTGACCAGTAACACATAGAGAGGTATCTCATGCCTTGTAGTGTGATTTTTGTTTAATAATCCATGCCTCCTGGGAGTAGGATTGCCCATTCATTCAGAGTAATTCCTTTGAACTCTTTTAAGTTTTATATATTTTTAAATCAGCTGACTAACTAGTGGGTTTCCACAAGGCTTTTCATCCATACTTAGCTTTTGCTAGTTTTCACCAACAACTCCCACTTCTACCCATCTCTCAGCCCTCATTTCTGCTTTTCTGCATAATCCTTTAAGCTTCTAGTATTTTCTGTTCTTCTTTTATGTCACATATATTCTACTATCCCTTCAATTATATATTTTAATTGGGGTGGGAAATAGCAGAATTCCTTATAGATTTTCACACACCCTTTTTAGGTCAACTTTCCCCTGCACCATTTCCTCATGTTCCTGTGCCTGAATCTGCACAACCTTTCTTACAATTATTAAAATAATTAGTAAGTTTGTATTCATCACTCCTTTGTGGTTGTTTTTCATATATCAAATCAAGGTGAATTGTGGCAAAAGTCATAGTTGGTTAGATTTAGGATTCTTTCTTCCATATCTGCCTATATTTTGGTTGCTGAGCTTCTTTTTCAGATTTGTGTCTCATACTGTGATACTGTTATGTAGCTATGACATGTCTTCACAAAGGCTCTTCGAATTGATCCCCATCCTAGTACTATTGATGGATTATTTAGTCATATAGCTGCTAACTGCCTCAATAGATCAATCCATTAACTAGATCACTTTTTAAATGTCTATTAAGGGTCAAGTGCCTTTGTAGAGTCCCTGGACCCTTTCTCCTTTTATTTGCTCCCTGGCTTCTGTATACTGAGAAGCTCTTCTTTACCACACATTTCCACCAGGTTTCCCTCCCTTATCACAGGCTAGAAATCTGTGGAGCTAGCCAGAAAGTGTCTGTACCCTCAGTAACCAGAAGACAAATCATTCTTCTGCCCTTAAAATTGTTTTCTCAGGTATTTTGTCCTACCAATGGGACAGAACAATAAGGGGTATTATTTTGTCACCAATTCGATTTGAATTTTTGTTGTTGTTTTGAAATACAATTTCTCTATATAGTCTTGCCTGGCCTAGAACTTTCTAATATTTCAGGATGGTTTCAGATTTACAACAGTATGCCTTCCTTTGCCTCCCAAGTCCACAGAAAGGCATGTGCCACTACATCTTGAAAGAGATATTATTCAATAGTTTTTCTTTCTTTGATTTTTCTTTATTATAGGTTGTCTATTCACAGTATTAGTAGTCTAAGAGTCTTCTCCTTAGCTCCTTTCAAAAATAGTTTGTGAAGACATTTCTTCCTACTTAGAAGCTTTAAAAAAATGCACAAAAATATGTTCTTGTGAAATATGAGATAAATATGGAAATTATTGCTCCAAGCTCTGTGTTCTAAGCTTTTTCCAATTTGTTATTTACTTACTTCTATGCAATATCTGTTTCCATCTGCAAATCCATTTCATAGATTTGTATTACAAATACAAAACTTCATTTGATGAAGTTTCAATAATTTGTTACCATACATTTGTTTAAAGTTAGAAATATTTTTCCTCTGTTGTATTTAGGATTTTGTTAATCTCAGACATCACTTTTTTTCTTTAGAAATCTTAGGTAAAGTTTAACTCATTTACTTTTTAATGTTGGCCAAAGCCTGTCAATTTGCACTGTCAATTTCTCTATTATTTCTATTTCGTTAGTATTTCTCCAATTGGTATTGTTACTTACTTTTGTATTCCCTTCCCTTACATTTACCAATGCCAAATATCAGCAATATTTAGCAAGAATAAACAATAAAAAGCATATTAATATTCTTATAGACACTCTATATCAGATATCAACTGGATGCTTCTTGATTTTAGTCTCAGCTGAAGGTTCAGTCTGAAGACTTAACTTGGCTAGTTGTCCAGAATTATTCCCTTATCCCAGTAATTGATCTGGGTTATAAACTAAGAGCTCAGCTCAGGCTGTTGACTCTTCAGCATGGGCAATAAATGGTACTCAGACTTCTTACATAAAATTTGCTTTCTCTAAGAATCATTATTCCCAGAAATCCAATTCATACTAATATACAAAATAAAATATTTTAAAAGAAGAAACTAAAAGGCACTAGCGGATTGGGAAAGTATATTTACAAAATATTTGGAGAACTTTGAGAAGTCAAATATAAGTTGTAAAATTGTATGCAATATAATGTTGTATACAAGTATTTCAGAGTCATTAAAGATCTGAAAAATGATTCATTCTACACCATGGCTACAAAAGTCACAAAGAGATATACAAATGGAATTTTGAGATGAGAGTTCATGTTGTAATCCAGAATAGCTTGCAACTTCTTATGATTCTTTGAATTCCTCAGTATCTGCTCTAAGGTCTCCTTTACATTTATAATTTTCATTTGGATCTTCTCTCTTTCTTTTACTTAATTTGGCTGAAAGTTTCTTTTTAATGTTGTTAAACTGTTTAAAGAACCAAGTTTGTTTCATTGTTTTGTTTTTCAATTCTATTTCATTAATTTCTGCCCTAATTATGATTATCTCTTCTCCTCTACTGTTATTTGGTAGTGTTTGATCTTGTTTTTCCAAGACCCTCATGCATATCATTAAATTATTATTATGCTATCTAGCTCTCCTGTTTTTTGTTTGTTTGTTTTATGTAGACACACGGTGCTATAAATGTTCTTAAAACTGCCTTCAATGTGCCCCGTCGGACTTGGTATACTGTTTTTTTTCATTTTCATTCAATTTATAGTAATTTTAAAATTTACTTCTTGATTTCTTCTTTGACCCAAATATTAAGGAATAGTGTGTGGCTTAGTCCTCATGAGTTTATATACTTTCCATCATTGTTTTTGTTATTGATATTTAGTTTTACTCTATTATGGTCAGATAAAATGTAAGGTGTTATTTCAATTTTCCTATATTTTTGAGACTTTCTTTGTGTCCTAATGTGTATCAAATTGTGAAAAGGTTCTGTGGGCTACTGAGAAGAATATGTATTCTTTAGTGTTTAGGTAGAATATTCTGTAGGCCCATTTGATTTATGATGTTATTTAATTCTAGCATTTTCAGTTTTTGCTCAGATGACCTATTTCGAGAAAGGGGTTCTGAAGTCAGTCTCTAGCACCAGGCTCAGGATATTCTGTAGTTTTCCTCTAGCATTATTGGAGTGGAAGAAGCTCCTGGTCAAAGAATGGAATCTCAGGCCTGAGTAGAAATCTGCCAATCCAGTTGGGCTGGTTTATGACTTTTGCTAATTGAACACTCCTAAGAAGATGGATTCACCTTAAACCATGTTAAAGAGATAGATGGAACAATTAGTTCTTTAATGAAACAACTGTATCTTTCCTTCTTAAAATTCTCACCCCTAGTGTAGAAGTGATGTACCACAGCAAAGACATATAGGGTCATATATCTGCTCACTTTTTTGAATTCGGAGAAACTTGTAAATTTTGCTTTATTCTTTTTTATCTATCTCTTTTCTAAGCATGCTTTCCTTAACACTTGGAGATTCCCTTCAATTCTTTGGACTTTCTTACTATTTTTTAAAGGTTCCTTCGTATCCACATAGCTGCCTTGTCTTCCATGTGTCAGACCTCACACCAGCTTTAATTAAGTGGCCCTTTTCCTTCCTTCTTACATTCTCTTCCTCCAGGTGGTTGCTGAAATTTTGCAGTTTGCCTGCCATGCGGTTTTTCTTTTAAACTTCAATAAAATTGTCCTTGTGCTTCAATTTAAATCTATATTTAAATTATTTTATTATTTAATCTGGCAACACCAAGAGGGACCTAGATTTTCCTCGTATCGATAGTATTTCTCTAATGAAATTGGGTGCATCTGTGTTTAGTGTGTTTGTGCTTAGCATTGTAATATCATCTTGGTGAACTATTTGTTTAGTGAATATGAAGTGTTGACAGAATAAAGCACAGGTCTCATATTAAAGGAATAAGAGATAATTTATTCTGGAGCCATTTTAATGACAATGGCCTGGAAACTCAAATTTAGGTTACCCCGGATTCTGTGTTCCAAAGTAAAGCAATTTCATGAAGTTTTACAGTTTTACAGAACAACAAAAGTCATAAATCAAGGCAACTTTACAATACATTGGTTCATACATCACTGACACAGTTACAGCAACATGGAGGAAGATTTTCTATGGGCTCAAGATGCTATCTGATGACATTCTTAGCTTTGGGAATGGTGAAAACTAAGTTAACAGATTCCAAAAGGATTTGTATCTATTAGTTGCAAGATGTTAGTTCAGACACAGAGTTGGGGAAGGAATTGCTGTTCTGGATACTAGAACTAGTCCTTGGTAAAGTAATTAGCCTCTGAATCTGTAATATTCTAATCTCTCCACAGTACCGACATTCTAATCAGTCAATAAGTCTCTGCAGACATGGCTTCTCTATAGAAATTATCATTCACAGAGCTAACTATCCTTATCTCTCGAGTTTGGGTTGTGAAGATTGTTTTCTCAGCTATTAGAATAGCTATGCCTGCTTGTTTCTTACTTCCATTTGTTTGGAATACCTTTATACTTCTTAGGTGATTTTTGGAGGCAGTTAAAAGATAGATCCTATTTCCTAATTCAATATGCTAGTCTCTGTCTCTTTATTGGAGAATTGAAATCGTTAATGTTAAGAAGGATGTTTATTCATTCCTGCCTTTGTTTGTTTTGCAATGTTTTCTTGGTCCTATTTTTATTAACTGTTCTGGAATTATTTATTCCCTGTGAACTACTTTTTCTAAAGTAATATTGGAACTATGATTATGCTTAGATTTTTCACTAACTTTTCAGAGTATGTATTTTTATTAACATAGTCAATTTAATATTATATCTTTGGGGAATTAATTTATATTAATTTATCTAGGGCATTATACTGAAAATAATATAAAATGAATCGTAATGATGAGGGAGATTATTGGGATCAGATAAATCCTTGAATTAAGAAAAAAAATCCTCTACTGGCATGACATATTGTGAAACAAAGTAGTCACAAAAATTTCATTGCAAGATACAATGTCAATCAAAATATCTCATCATACAAAATAAACAATAAAATACTCTGTTTTATTTGATGATTATAAATTAATTTAACTCATTTAATGTTCAAAGTGATTTCATTAAGTTTTTATGAAATTTTGCTTTGTATGTATGGCAAATCTTCAAAGTACCTCCCTTTTTTTTCTGTTTAATCCAGCATGACATTACTGCTTAAGAAACAGGACAGCATGGGAGAAACAAAAAGTGTGAAACAAATTACTAATGAGTGAAATTTACATAACAAGGAGGAACAACCACAGTCTCTTCCTCTCTTCTCTTCCTTTGGAAATGACTAAGGAATTCCTTGGAAACAGCCAGTGAGTGCCTCCTAGAGTTTTCAGCATCTACTAAAATAAAAATATAAAGAATTTTTCTTTATTCTTTCCAATCTCAGCTTTTAATAAAATTCAAAGTTTAAGGGCATAATATATATCAGGAGACAGGCATCAAACAAAACTTTGATTTATGACTTTCATTGTTCTGTAAAACTCTAAAACTTCTTGAAACTGCTTCCATATTGGAAGATGTAATTTGAGGTACTGAAATCTGTGTTTCAGGTCCCTGGTTACTCAAAATGGCCTCAGAACATACTATCTTTGATTGATTACCTTTAAGATGAGAAGTATTATTTTTTACATTGACATTCTCTTGCCATGTCTACTTGAGATTATAATGCCTTTTAGGTTTGAATGAGTATTTCATTCTATACGTTTAGGAAATTTGAGGCAATAACTTTGTTATTTACACTGTGCCTTTCATTTATTATCTTAGCGCCTTCTTTTTTAGTTTTTTTTTTTTAAGTTTTTTTTTATTCGTGTGTTTTGCCTGAATGTTAGTCTGTGCATCATGTGTATGCATGCTGTCCAAGGAGGCTTGAAGAAAGCACCATCACATCCCCTGAAATTGGACTTACTGGGAGGTTTGGGCCACCACATGGGTTCTGGTGTTAGGCCTGAATAAGCCTCATCTTGAAAAGAGGCTCATCTTAGAAGGGCCATGAGGAATTCAAGATAAGATCTCACCTATCCTAGTCCCTGGAAGGTCCCTATCCAGGCACCAGACAATTAAGGACCAGGGTCATAAATCCTGCATCTGACAGGGGTGAATCATGTATCCTGTATCTGAAAGATAAGGCCCCATCCAGCTTACAAAAGGGCCCTCAAGGGATTCAGCCTTTGGTCATCCAGCCCCCTTGGGCCAAGGCTGCATTAGCTAATTATCAACAAATCCTGTAGCAGCCTGGTGGGAAACTTGTAAACTGTGTTGTAATTACTATAAAAAGCTTGCTTCCAGGGGCTTTGGGGCTTACCTTGTGGTTCTCAGTGTGTGGACACAGCACATGGATCCTAGTCTAGACTCAAATAAAGGCTCCTTGCTTTTACATCAGAACTGGTGGTCTTCTGGTGGTACTTGGGCAGAGGGGGATTTCGAAAACTGGACACAACACTGGTAATTGAACCTAAATCCTCTAGAAGACAAGAAAGTGCCCTTAATTGCTGAGCCATGGATCTTTAGCTACGTGGCTACTATTTTTTTTTTTTTTTGAGTTCTAAGGTTTTGTCTATTGTTCTTAAAGTATTCTAAAGTTCTAAGATATCATGGTCAGACTCTTTAATTTTAGCTCTTTATGTTTAAATGTAGTTTGCCCTTCATTCCTGGCATTCTTTCTTCTGTTTTTGAAGTCCATTTGCAATGTTTCCACTGTCAGTTTTTTTCATTTATTTATTTTAGATTATAATGTAATTATATCAGTTCCCACTTCCCGTTTCTCCCTCCAAACTCTCCCAAATGACCCTCCTTGTTAACGGCCTCTTTGTTCCTTCATTAAGTGTTGTTATGTGCATTGGCAGAATTAATAATCTGAAAATGACCATTTTACCAAAAGCCATTTATAGACACAAGGTGATCCCAATCAAAATTTTCATTTCATTCCTCATAGAATTAGAAAGGAAACAATTCTGAAATTCATATGGAACCATAAAGTACCTGGATAGCCAAAACAGTACTGAGCAAAAAGAAGACTGAAAAGATTATCATTTCTGATTTTAAGATATGTTACAGAGCTGTAGTAATAAAAAAAAAATATGGCACTGACCCCAAAAGAGACATGCAGTCCAATGAAACAAAATCAGACCCAAACATGTGTACATTTAACTTCAGCTACCTAATATTTGACAAAGATGCCAAAAACAGAAGCCAGTAAAAAAGAAAGCATCTTCAACAAACGTAGCTGGGAAACTTTGATGTCTTACCCCAAGTGGAATGGCAAAATCAACAAAACAATTGCCAACAGATACTGGAGATGGTGTGGGGATAAAGAACCCTTATTCATGGGTGGGAGGATTACAAACTGGTACAGCTACTAGTGAAATCAGTGTGGAGTAGTACACCTACTGTGTACTACCTCAAGGAAGGTAAGGAGGCATAATCATAGGTGTAATACCAGGCAGACCTCAGCAGAGGGAACCACCATCATGGCTAATTCCATACTGGACAGTGGAACCCAGTCAGAACTCCTCAGTTGTGATCAAACATCCTCCACATAAATCCAATATCTACAGACAATACAAAATATCAAGACCTAAGCAGACCCTTACCCAATAGTGCATAAAACAATTATTTTACACATAACTAAAAATAAATGTCCACAACATTTCCCCTTTTCAGTATAAGACCAAAAAATGCTTTATCTCTATGACACAATTTAACACTACAGCAGCAAAACCATTTACAAGAGGAACAATCTTGAGGGTTGTTAATGCGTAGGACCAGATGAAACCAAACATCTACCAAGCTTTTCACAATATCTTTGGATAGCAGAAAAACATTACCAATGTCCAATTATCTGGAATTCTCTCATGATCTTCTGGCCTCCTCCAAAGGGCTTGAATTACTTCTCTGGCTCTGCCCTCTGCAGCACACACAACTTGTCCTCCAGGCTTCAGCTGGCTTTACTCCACTGCTGTTGCTGTTCTTAGTGGTCATCCCATGGTCCTGGCATCTTCAGAACTGCTTCAGTCCCTTGCTGCAACTAGGCTGCACTTTCACCATAGTCTCTGCTGGGCTCTCTTTATAGTGCCATGTCTCAACTTTTTTACATGACCCCTTTAATCTGGGCTTTTAACTGCTGCTGAGACTATACTTTTACCAATGGCTTCTCCTGGCCATGCCTCAGCTGCTCTCCAAAGATCCTTTCATGCCCCATCTTTACTTCCAGGATATTTTACCCACTCCTCTGACCTTTGAGTGTGCCAGGCACATACATTGTGCATATTCCTATATGCAGACAGAACACATAAAAATAAGTAAAATAAGATAAAATAAAATAAAAATTAAAAACTGACTTGTAAGCCAATGGACTAGACAACATTAGAATAAGTTCAGGCAGTTGTAACCACCCAGTCTTTCACAATGATGTAAGGCACAATGTATATTCCAGAAAGCCTCTTTAAATGGTATTGGAATAGGATATTTATGTATTTTAGAAAGGAAATTAAGGGACTAGAGAGATGGCTCAATGACTAAAAGAGCTTGTTGCTCTTTCAGAGGATGCTAATTTGATTTATAATACCCATGACAGCACACAATACCTATAGCTCCAGTTCTGGGGAAGTCTAATGCCTCTGGCCTCAGCATCTACCCACACTCTTGTATGGACATCCATGCATATGTGAAAATAAAAATAAAACATTTGTCAAAAGGAAATTATGTGCATGTATCTTAAGCTTCATGAAAATTAATTCACTATGTGTCAAAGATGAGAGCTCATACCAGAAACTCTGAAACTTCTAGAGGAATACACTTTAACTTATAGGCTTAAGCAAGTACTCCTCTAAAAAAAATCACACAAGATTAAAAATCTTTAGTGAAGTAATCATCAGAGGGAAGAGATTATGGATAGGATGGGGAAAAATCTTTATCATCTTTGTATCTGACTTTAAAGCACTCCAAAGTTATAATAAATAGGTTAATAATAATAAACTGAACATACAACCTTGAAAGGAAGAAATATAAATGACCAACAACTATTTGAAAAATTGTTCAACATTCTTGGCAATTTGTTCAATGAAAATTGAGACCACATTGCAATTTTATCACATCCTAGTCTGAATGGCTATCATCAAGCAAACAAATGACAATAAATGTTGAAAAGTATATAGAGAACAAAGAAACATTATTCAGTGGTGGTAGTGGGGTTGGGGTAGTCATCATGGAAATCAGTTCAGAAGTTCCTCAGAAAATTAAAAACAGAATTACAACATGACACAGCTATAAAATTACTAAATATATACACTATGAAGTCTAAGTCAGAATACCACAGAACACTTGCACATCCATGTCGCTTGCATCACAGTCCTTTGTAAGAAACACAATATTGATCCTATGGATCCAGCCTAGCGGTTCATCAACCAATGAATGAAGAAAGTGCGGTACACATATAAAATGAATTTTATTCAGCAGAAAAGATGAAATTGTGACATCTGCAGGAAAATGGATAGAACCAAAAATACTTTATGTGACATGAGCTAGTTTCAGAAAGACAAGTGCTTCATATTTCTATCATACAAAGAATTTAAATTTAAAGTCACATGTGCACTTGTGTGTGTGTGAGAGAGAGAGAGAGAAAAGAGAGAGACAGAGACAGAGAATTAGAAGAGGAACTGGAAGAAGGGAATAACAAATAGAAGGCAGAAAGATCTAAGAAACTATGTGTATGTGACAAGAAAGAGAAAAGGATAACTTGGGAGGAGGAAGGATACAAGCCAGAGGGTGGAGGGGAAGGAGAAGGGTGATAAAGGGAGCTCTTTATTTTAGGTTTTTGTTCTTATACCCTCTTTATCAGAGGTATACGTGTAGTTATCAAGGTGATGATCATGAGCGACAAATCATATGTGCATGCAAGCAGGAGATTAATGATCACAAGGGAAAAGGTATAGATACAGTCACAAGGTTCTCACTAGGTGAAGCTAAATTTCCTGGAGAGGGGGAGTGTTACTTAAGCATTCTTTAACTTTCCTGAAACAAGCTGTCTCCAGGCAAGTCTTGTTTTATGACCCAGCTTTGCTCAGCAGGTTTCCCAATTGATAAATAAGCTTATAGCAAAAAGCACACAGCAGAATTTAGGCCCAAAGTCAGGGGGATGGGGCTCTCCACAAAAGGGCAGTTGTGGCAAGTAAGAAAAAAATCGCTATTAGTTTAAAACAAAACCAAAAATAAACCCTCATGGCTGTTGAAATGAACAGAAATCCCATAGTTTTGTTTTATTTTGTTTTGGAAAATAATGTGTAGGGAAAAGGAATCACCTATATACATTTGATTATGAATTATGTTATTTAAGATTTATTTTATGTGTATGTATATGTATGTATGAATACGTGCATGTATGCATGTGTACCATATGCATATATGGTTCCCACAGAGTCCAGATGAGGTGTCATCTGGACCTGCAGTTACAGATGATTGTAGGAAACCCTATGAGTGCTGGGAACTGAACCGAGATCCTTTGCAAGAGGAGCAGGTGTTATTAACTACTACATGATCTCTCTAGCCACTGAATTATGTTTGATATACTACATAGTTAGACATAACTAGACTTAGATAACATTGGCCTTCCATCACAATCAACATTTCATAAGATAAAAAGACATCTGGACTCAATTTCTAGTCATAACAATGGAATCTGAGCAATGAATCTCTTAGCTACCTCAAGTACCATTATTTAAATCTGGCTCCAGGATTCTTAAAGCTTATAGGATTCCTGCATAACATAAGAGTGTTGGGATCCAGGTTACCCAGACTATGAAAGCTTCAGCTTGACAAGGTTCCTGGGCATCCGCTGTCGGGAACTGGAATTCCTTAACTGCTTTGCCCCTTTCTTGTCTGTACTGTACGGTGACATACATTTTCTCATCAATAATAAGATCTGCATAAGCCTAATAGTAATATCCAAATTAATCCCTGAGCTGGCCACTGTGGGCTGGAATGAAACACAGCCATGCTATTCAGAAGTAAATTGTAATCACATCCGGACTTCCAAGTCCTGGAACGTGAGAGCAACCCAGATTTATTGCAAGTGCATCATAAAACTATTCCTGAAGTAAATGCTGATCTTCCCAGGAAGAGATAAGCCTTAATAGATAGAAGCCAGAGAGCTTAGTTAGAAAGTTAGTGCACTTGGAAAGACAAGCAGACAATTAGCCCTTCACTAACGAAGAATATAGCAAGCCTGCACCAACTTAAAAGTAAACATTCCCAGGACTTAAAGAGAGAAATAGCCTTCAACCTCGCCAGGCCACCAAATAAGACTAGAAATTTAGAGCTTTGACCCAGAAGAATAAATATATACCAAGGAACTAAAAAACCATAAAATCCTCCCTTGGCGCCTTCATGGCACCCTGAACTATCTGTGCAAGGCAAATGGCAATCAGCAGTGACATCCCTACCATCCACTAATTAATCATTGTATCATTTACTCTTTGGTGATAACTGAGTAACTTTGAAGCCTGCAGCTGTAAAGAGGAGAGACACCTTTCCCATTGGTTCCTATTTGAGATATGCCTGACACCTGCAACCCTTAGATAAACATTCCTGCAGTGCTACTTAAGCTACAGAAAAGTCTTGGTCAGAATAGAACGAAGAACCAGAGGAGAAGCGAGACGAGAAGAATGGACGAGGGCGAGGACAAGGATGAGGACAACGGACATAGAGACAGAGACAGACAGACAGGAGAGATGAGAGGAATGAACTAACTGAGGAGAATAGATTGCAAGGCCTAGAGAGTTGGATTGCTAGCTTAGAGAAACTTTGTTTTATTCCCTTAATGTGCACATTGTTATTTTCTTTGATTTTATTCTTTGCTTTTCTTTATCTTTCTTTATTTTACTATTAAAGAAATGCTCCTACATGTCATAATCACCACAAGACGTATTCTATGTATCTTATTAAAAGAGCATTAAGTTTGCCAAGTAAGGGTCCCCTAGAAGAGTGAGATACTGAGCTCACTGGTCACTAATTTCGATTGTTTACCCTCCTTCGTGGAAGCTGAGGAACCCATCGCTGGAACTAGAGCTGGACTCAGACCCCCACATAAGAGTTTCTAAGAAAGAATAAAAATATATCAGTTCCCCCTTGTAAGAGTAAGAGTCAATCCAAATTGCCTCGTCCATATTCTGGACAGTCTGTATTTCCTCAGGAAAAACAATCTAATTCATTTTCCAGATTTTAAAAAATCATATAGCTTGCCTAAACTGTAAATCTTGGCAGTGGTTTCTTTGTTCATGATGCATATTTTACTCTGTAATACTTTGCCCATTTTTAAATTCTTTCAACACTGAGGAAGGGAAGAGTCTATACTGATATTCCAGTAACAATACTGAGAGATTTTCAGAGCAGTTAACACACATGCACACATATAGAGAAAAGAACAGCTAAGAACATGACTCATAAGATATTATCAGTTGTTTGGAGAACAATCATAAAAAATTAAATAGCTTTTAAGAAATGCTACATTGCAGATACTCTTGGTGTGACAGAGTGTGATATCAGAGACAAAAACATAAAGCCCTGAGTATACACATAATTTGGATGAGTTGAAATCTGGGTAGAAAAAAAAATCACTTAACCAAAATATTTACTTATACTTTTTTATTATTTTGATATAAAGCACTTTGTGCTTTAAAAGCCCATGTTAAATAATTTAATATAACAAATTCAACAATATAAAATAAGTAATTAAAATGTCCATGTATATATTTGTTCTTTGCTAACTTTTACTCACTGCTATTTTCTTTTCTTCTTCTTTTATTTTAACTGTCCCAGGGACTGGTCCAAGGGTCTTGTGCATGCTAACTCAGTGCTCCACCAACTGAGCTATATCCTTAGCCTAAATTTTAAATAATTCTATCTTACCATATTAGATCTCACACAAAGAAAAATAGATCATGATATTTGGAAAGGTGCTATGCATATATGATAATTGAGTTTCATTTATGAGAATTCTTGACAATGTGTTAAGTCTATTTTGACAAGGATTGATGTCTTGACTAAGTCTTCAATCAAAGATGACAACCTGCATCCTACATGGTCTCCATCAAAAATAATTATAATGTGGGATTGCTTCTTATTTATCTCAAAAGTTTGTTAATTTTCTTTGATGCTTACAATGTCTAGTACTTATTTTTTAAACTTGAGCTTTTCAAATTCAATTATTTTAATAAAGTTCTCTTATGAACATAATTGTGTCAGATTCACAGGCCATTCTCCCCACTTACTTCCACGATAATTATTATTAACCCTATTCTGCCACAGAAAGGACAAAACAGTCATTTTCTCTAAGCCACATTTATAGAAATGGTAATCGAACTGTTAAATAAAATAAGTCAACTACAGAAAGACAAATGTCACATAATATTACCTTTATATGGGATATAAGTAAACTAACTGCATAGGTTGATAGTGGAATAACAGTTACTAGAGGGTGAGAACAGTAGAAGGAGAGATGGGTTGAGAAAAGCCGATATCTGTAGGTAGACACATAAGGGTAGGAAGCTACTATGATATTACACAGTAAGGTCTGTAGATGATACAGTGAACAATGTTAAAAGTTGGAAGGAAGGATTTTAATTTTTCACTACAATGAGATTATGAACGTTTGAGGAGAGAGACATGCATACTCTATTAAATATTTACAATGTAAACACATATAGTATACTACAGGGAAAACTGTTAATTTGAATAGCATTCATGTCTTGGCATTTAAGTTAATTTTTTTAAAAAATCAAAGAAAATAGGTGCTCTAGAGGAATACTTCAGTAGCACAGCGCGTGCCAGGATGTGCAAATGAAAGTCAGTGCTATGGATGAGTCCAGACGGATGTAGTTTTGTTTTTTTAATTTCATTTCATTCAACCATCTATCCATTCACTCATTAGTTTGTTTGTTCATTTATTCATGTGTGTGTGTGTGTTCACCATGTTTGTGTCCAAGGAAGCCAGAATGATATCTCAAAGCTGAAGTAACAGGAGAATGTAAGCCACCTGAAATAGGTGATGAGAATTAAACTAAGATCCTCTAGAAGAGCAGCAAGTGCTCTTAGATGCTGATACATATCTCCAATCCTGTGTTTTAGCTTTTAGCAAAACAAAATGTTAGGTACTGAAGTAGATTTACAGGTACATTTATGGACAAGGAAAGCATAAGAAACCATCCCTAGAGAGCCACTTCTTGTTCTCAAAAAACACTATGAAGAGAAAGTGCTGGAAAGCATGGGGTTTGGTACCTAGACAGGAACAATAGGGGAAAGGGAAGTATCTACTATGAGCTTCAATGTAGTGGCCTCTATAATTTCCTTCTTTACTCCTCTTACAATGGTGCTACAGATGATATCCCAGATTCAGTGCCCACCAGAATTTGCTAATAAACCCAGGAACAGCCTCAGGTGCCTGGAACAAAAGATTACCTACTCTCTTGGATCAATACTTTGTTCCCTGTCAGCAGTAAGCAGCAAGAGTGAAGATTCCCTCACACTAGTCAGTGTCAGTCTCTGAGAGGGAGAAGAAAATAGAGTTTAGAAAGGGACATAGGTAGAGAAGGGTAATGCAAGTGGGCTTCCTGAGATAGCTGGTTCTTGTTCCCAGAAAACCTTGTGAAAAGAAACAGCTGGAAGGGATAGGGGCATAGATCTAGACAGTATAGATAGGGTATAGGTGATGCCCCAGGCCCTATAACACACCAAAGACAACATTCCTTTAGCAGACTTCCAGTCTAGAGTTTTCGCCATCCTGAATGAGTAAAACTGTTACTTTTCCACTTCTTCATGGCTTGGCCTTCTGTTTCCAGATCGCCCATTATTTGTTCATGTCAAGGAACGAACTCCGCAATTCTCTAGATAATCTTTGTCATTCCATTGTACCAAAAATGCAAAAAGAAGGTATATACAATATAATATGTATTTGTTGCACATTGTGCCATCCAAGTTTGTGTAAATACACATGCCATTTGCACAATAAAAGAATGACTTACTACTACACTTTTCAGAACATATCCTTAATAATAGAAATTAATATTTCTCAAATTTCAATATATAGAGATTTTTTTCTGATTTTTTTTCTTTTAAGATGTGATCTCATTAAATTTACTTATTTGGTCTAGAACTTTCTATATATCCTCTGGCTTCAAATTTGTACTGCTATCCCTGTCTCTTCCTGTCAGATGCCGATATTACAAGTATGAGGCATCACAGACAGTATATATACTTTATCATTATAAACTGTCATTTTATGTGACTTAATGTCTTGAAGGATTGAATTACACTGAGATTAATATAAAATATGCTGAGTCCCAATTTTCTTCCATTCTTTCTTTCTTTTATGTTTCTGTTTATTTGATGCATACTCATCTTTTTAATTATAATTTTTAAAATCATAATGTTTTCCAACTATTTCCTGTATATACTATGTATTGAGAATGATTTAATCAAATAGTATGACAATTTTATTCTTAACTAATAAGTTGTACTCAGTTAAACTCGATGATATGGTAATTATAATTGTCATTTTACTTTTATTATGAGCCTACTTTCTCACTGTTTTCCAAAACTGCATGACTCTAACAGAAAGTAACCTTTTTTTACTTCTACTCTTTTTTTATTTTGAGATTTGTCTTTACAATTAAACTTGTATATAATTACACTTGATGTAACACATTATTGCAAGAGAAAAATCTATTTTGTAAATGTACCACTCTTGTTTAGATAATATTTATCCATTAACATAATACAATCTAAATAAAAACAAGCTGAGGTTTACATCTATAACTAGACAAGCTGATCCTATTTTTGTTATATAAGAGTAAAAGAGCAAAAATATGAAAACAAATTTTAGGGGAGATTAATTAAATTTACCAGAAAATAAAACATTATGAAGATTTAAAAGTGAAAAATATACAATTAGAACAATTTAACGGAATTTGTAGAAATACCACCAAATATATATGGAAATGGAGCACATTTTAGTTTGAAAAATTAAATTTTATTATAAGATGATAAAATAACTGTGTAGTTGTTTGAAGACAACATATATATATATATACATATACATATACTCAACTATGCTCAACATTGCTAGCTTCCTCAGAAGATATTTGAAAAAATCCAAATACTCCATCTCTTGGTTGATTTGTGCTACTATAACAAACCCAGAGATCAAGTCATTTATAAAGTATGGAAATATATTTCTCACAGTTATGGAGGCTCCAAGTCTTATATTAAGGCACCAAAACCCAGGAGTCTTCGGGAAAGTACAAAATCTGTTTTCTCACATGGAAGAAAGATGACTTTGAGATAATTTTGATCCATATGAAAGAAGACAAAAAACATTAGATCATTATTCAATATAACATAAGAAGATAATTCTAAATGGAGAGAGATAAAATGTTAAAACATCTGAAACTGAAGAAAATATAAGGTATGTTTACAATAAGTTCTTAACAAAAAGAACATAAGATAAAAATTGTAATACACCACACATATGAAACACACTTCCCAAACATACACAAAGCAAATATGATTGTTTTTAGTATTCCAGTATTTGAGAAAACAATTGTCCTTTTTCTTTTCACATTCATGAACTTAATCTTCTAAACAGAAAAAAAAAAACTTCATTTAAAATGTAAGATTACCATCAGTAAAAATACTGAAAACTATATTAAATTTAAAATGTGATTCTAAGAGCATAAGTCCTGTTTGTGTCTTCCTCAAGGGTTCTGTTTGCCTTTATTCAGTGTCAATCTCAATTGTCATCATATAATATGGATATTAAAATTTCAACTTCTATTTTTGGCTAAAAAATAAAAACATCTGTAAACCACAACTTTTAAGATTTGTTGACTTTAGGCTAGAGCAAAATTAGGATAAAGTAAGTGAGTTTAGGATTTATCTCTCTGTGGTGTCTTAGATCTTAGAAGATGAATAATTGGAAAAATTCAGTTTTCTCTATGGATAATCAAATCTAAGGATTAAAAGTGATATAGCAACTCACTTAATTCATTGCATAAAAATTATGTGATTTAACCTATTTGGAAGAAAGGCGTAGAAATAAGCTTTCACATTAGTCATCCTGTGGTTCTTTTCATCAGTATCCATGTCTGTATATTGTATACTGTCTTCTCTAATGTGAAGATAAGTGTTGATTCTAGGCATCCAATGTACTCCGTGGAAATTTCAGTGTAGAGAAAAATTGATTTCTCTGGGTTTGAAATTGCTACAACCTCCCAACCCTCACTTCTTTTGATTGATTTTATAGTTTATTACAAATTTATTGAAGACTCTGGGATATTTGGAAATAGAGAGCAAGATCAGGAAATATGATTGGATAGCAAAGTTAAAGGACAAATAGAAGACCGGACAGTGGTGGTGCATGTCTTTAATCCCAGCAGCCAGAAGGATCTCTGTGAGTTTGAGGCCAGCCTGGTCTACAGACTTCCAGGACAGCCAGAGTTACAATAGAGAAAGCCTGTCTCAAAAAAAAAAAAAAGGATAAATAGATTCTTTATTTTTGCTATTCACTCTGAAGCTCTCATTTCCTTTGCTTTTTGATGTTTTGAGTGGTCT
This sequence comes from Cricetomys ansorgei, assembly GCA_026225945.1. Lineage (NCBI taxonomy): Eukaryota > Metazoa > Chordata > Mammalia > Rodentia > Nesomyidae > Cricetomys > Cricetomys ansorgei. The sequence continues at coordinate 4,197,401 of JAMJFZ010002759.1, read as the reverse complement.
TCAATTTCTTTTTGAATTTTCTTTTTCTATTTCTTGATGATACTTCTCACATTCGCTGTTATACAGCCAGTTATGGTCAGCTTCCCATCTCAGCTGTGAGAAACTTATGTTTTGCTAGCCATGCACCATGCCAAGATTATCAAGTAGGTGACCAAACACTTCAGCAGAGACAAACAGGCTAAAGCCATTGAGAGGTCTTCCTTTGGTCATTGAAAAGATACAGCAAATCAAAACCATCTTCATTTCTTCTCTTGCTTTTCTTTGTCCTCTGAAAGGGAGCTTTCAGAGGCTCCCTTAGGACTGCCAGTCCTTAAACAAAAGACTACAGTTAACATTATCAATGCAAATTGAATCAGGAGTACCTTTCCTAATCATCCCTGTCTTACCACATCTTTTCTCTGCCTAGAGTTTAGGAAAATGTCTTAAATTGTGTGATCCTGAAGTCCTCTGCAGGTGCAGTAATCTGTGGTCATTTTAGGATATTTGTCTTCATTTGATTATTTTCTTCTTTATTTTAGCTAAAGTTCTCTTACTATGATAAAATTAAAGTATTTAATGAAACAATCGTTTATGTAACAGGGAATATCTCCATTATTTCTGCTTTTTCTTCATGAAAAAATTGTCATTGCTATCTTTATTGGTATAATAATAATTGGTATAATAATATAATAATTTCATTATTGGTATAATGAAAATTATACCAATGCTGTTCTAATATGGCTAATTATTACAAGTTACTTTATAAGAATCTAAAATGTCATGCTCCACAATAGTCATTCAATAATTTTGACTGAATAAACTTGCCCACTCAACAAGATGTCAGCTCTCTAAACTGATATTTTTGTGGTTATGTTTTACATTAATCATGGACATAATTGATTAGATGTTTATATTCACAAAATGAATATCTAGGATCAATAATAACCCGAATTATACTTTAGTGATATCAAAATGCTTCTTTACTCATACACCAGCATTTAGATATTATATATTAAAGCAGTGGTTCCCTTCTTTATCCTGTCTTTATTAGTTTAATTTAATCTGTTATTTGAGATACATGCAAAAAATATATAAAACAAATATGGCATCCATCAATCATTCCTTAATTTATTGACATTTGAGATTGTTCCTGAGTTTGAGATATTCAGGTTGATGTAGAATGAAAATCATAGAATATCCCTTTAGGGCATTTTCCCTGTATTTTTCAATAATCACATTCTTCAATGTGCAAGAATAATTGTTGAGGGGAGATGTCTGTTTCTACAGTTATGCTACTCACTGAAGGTTTTAAGATGTCAATTAGCACCCTCATGAAAGCATAGTTTGAAGTGTTACTGTTTTGTTAATATGGAAACAAATAATTTTCTGTTTAAAGGATCAATTTTGTCCATGATAGATGTACAATCTCTAATGATGTGGCAAGTCATTTAGAAATAATTTTATTATCTGTGGAACAAGAAGATCTGCCATTAAAAAACACTGGAAAATAGTTTCTGGGAAAAAAGTTTAGTGGAAAGATTATTTGTATTAGAGAATATTTATATTTCTTGGTTACAATATCTATTAAAATTAATAATATGGTTCTAAAAATACAAACAAGCATACAAGAAAAGCAATAAAATAGTATACTTTACTGAACTTCCTCAAAGTTCTATTTTCCCCAGTGTCAGAACAGGGTCCGTGAATGAAGCTGTGTGAGATTTCTAAGAGCTTGTGAGAAAGTTCCAAGTAAACAAGACCAGAGTGTTACCTCTGTCACTTCATAACATGGGTTGTTCCTGGAATGTGCTTGCATGCCCTCTTGCTTCAGATTACACATTGCTACTTACTTTTGTTATTCAAAAAATGTTTCCAAGGGAGGGAGGGTTGCCCTTGTAACTGTATACAGACTAAACTCATATGACCCTGCCCAATGCTCAGAATATAAACTGATGCCCTGAATAAAGTTGACTATTGCATGAGACTTTAGTCCACCTCAATTTTAGGCTATACTCTCCCAGGTCCATGCCATTAACTAGAGCATTAATACCCAGATGTGGCAATTTTTCTTTGAAAGAAGTTTTCAGTTAGAGTATCAGATGGAAAAGCAAGAACCAGTTCTTGTAAGAGAAGCATACATAGTTCGATGATTGTATCTTTAAGCAGGTAGTTTTCTTCTCACTTTGTGTATTTGGATTATATAAGCAGCAAAATCTTCTGACAAAATTCAATAAATGTTAATTATAAAAGTCATCATAAAATTAAAAATAGAAGGAATATAGCTCTAGACAATACAGCCCATCTATAATAAGCCAAAGAACCATCATAGACCGTGAAGAAAAATTTCCCTTTAAGAGAAGAAAAAATATAAGTCTTACTATTCTTACCTCTTCCTTTTGGCAATGTTGTTTGTTGTACTTTTCATTTCATTTTGAAGAAGTCTTACTATGTAGGCCAGGGTGACCTCAAACTCCTGGCAATCTTACCACTTTTGTTCAACTTTATATTCTAAATTCTAGCCAGAGAAATTAGGTAAGAGGAAAAACATAAAGGCCATTCTAATTAAATTGTTCTTCTTTTCAAAGAACATGCTCTTATATGTAGTCAGTCCAAACCCCATTACCACAAAATGAACCCAACAAATAAATTCAGTAAAGTTGCAGGAATCAGAACCAATACAAAAACTGTAGCATTTCTGTATACTAAGTATGGTTTATGCAAGAAGGAATACAAGAGGACAGGACTCCTTTAAAATTAGCCTGCCTCTCCCAAAAACTTATTGGAATATACTTGAGAAAGAATGTTAAAGATTTGCATTACTTCCACTTTATTTATTGAGGCTGAATCTTTAGCTGAAAACTTTAAAATAAAAGACATTCATGGATGAAATGGGAGATTTAACAATAATTGGAAAGCTACTACAATGTTCATAGCTTGGAATAATTAATATTATCAAATTGTCCATACTATACAAAGAAATCTATAAATTCAGTGTAAACCCCATAAAACTCCATATCAGTTTTCATGTAAAAAGTCTTGAAAATTTATATACAACCACAGAAGATCTCAATTAAAGTCATCTTAGATAAAAATACTAATGTGAGAGACCATGTTGGAAGTATAGCAAGAAGGTTCTTGTGCCCACAGATCTCTAGAAAACCAGGAGATTTAAACACAAAGGATAGTCTTTCCAATGGGAAAGATGAAAAACCTGTTCTTCTATCTAGAAAGCTGAGAGTTAGAAGTGAATATAACCGCCGATCTGTGTTATCTGTTGGGCCAGGCCATATCGTAATCTAAATGATTCTTACAGCCAGAGGCTCCCCAAGCTTCCACACCTAGGACCAGAGGTGGCTGATAGCCCAAATGACCTCTACACTATCTGTATGATCGAGATCAGGCGAGACCCCTTCTTAAACAGTTAAGCTAGCACAGGTAGCCTATCTATAGAACCCATCTTCTTGGAGGAAATTACATCTACCCGGAGTTGAGTTTCAATGTAATTACATTTCCTTGTGCGCTGGATATTGTATTACACCAGGAAACTGTTTTTGTTTTTTTGTTTTTTTGTTTTTTTTTTTTTTTCTGAATTGTACTAGGCTTAAATATGTCAGACTCCCCAAAGTCTTGTTCCAGGTTGAGAAGTCAATCTGAACTCGGTTTTCATTCTCATCTTTTTGTGTAGTTTGCTTCTCCGCCTGACACCTTCAAAGAACCCCTTATCATCATACTAACTTTCTCTGATGTTTTAGTAATCAAACCAGCACTAGACTGTTAAATAAATCAGATAGATAAATGAAGCAATACAGAGTCCCAAAACTAAATCTATGGCAATGATACCAAGAGATGACAATGGATAAAAGGCAAGGTTTTCAATGAATAAAGTGTGATATAAAAATGTGATATCCTCATCTAGAAGATTAGAACTAGATTTTATCTTACATATACCAAACTCAATGGAAAAGGGATTAAATATTTAAACATAAGACACAAACCTATAAAACAAGAAAACCAAACAGAAGCTCTGTAACTTTGGTAATGACTTTTGGATATATCCACAGAAGCATAAATAATTAAAATAAAAAAAGTAAGATTATATAAAACTAAAAAGCTTCTGTACAGCCACAGGGGAAAAAAAATTGCACAGTGAAGATACAACCCACAGAATAGGACACAACTGTAACTTATATACTTCATAAGGGCTCAATATTCCAAATAAACTCTGAAAAATTAACAAGAAAATAATTGGCTCAATTAAAGTAAGCAGGGTTCTTGAGTAAATATGTTTCAAAAGAAACCAAACAACAACACCCTCCATCCCAAACATGGCAGATTATCCAGCTTAAACTGTGAATAGTACCAAGACTAAGATACTCTGATAAGAAAAATCACTTTGTTTCTGAGAGACTAGGAGGTAGACAGACTCCCTCTTTGGTAGACAAATAAGGAGAGGGGCCATGGCTAGTTACTAAAGGTGGTAGAACTTCCAAGAGATCCAACTTTTTCCTCATCCTCTTAACTTGAGACAAAGGCCTTGTAAGCTTCTGTCTCCCACCAGCAGGCCCTCTGCTAATGAACTGGCTCAATGAGTTCAGGACTTGATCAGGATATGTGTCACACAACAGTTGTGGACCCATCGACTATCCTATCTGTCTTCAAACTGAGGAGCTCTAAAGTAGGGAAGGAAAACTCTTCAGGGACATTAAAATTCCCAGCCCTAAAGAAGAGATTGGGTTTTTGGCTTTCTGAGTTCCCACTATGATTTGCAGAGGGTCTTTTTTTTCTGTATGTCTGCTGTGTTCCTGTTTCCTCACTGCCAATAAACGCCTTCCTTCATCAGCTGAGTCTGCCTGAGGTGCTTGAGAATTCTCTGCTATTGCCTGTTGTGCTTCAGATTTTCTCTACCTTTTCATTTTTAAACTGGGAGAGAAAATGAGTCCACTTTAAGACTCCTAGACCATATCATTTCTGTGGAGTTTTCCTTTTTATATTTGTAAAACATTTAAGGGGTATTTTGGAGACACTCCAGCAATGACCTTAATGATATAATGAATCCTATTCATGGAAGAGTACTAGGTATTTACTATAATTCATCATTATGTAGAAACATTTGGTTTCAAGCCTGTTTTAGAAGAATCTGATACAGAGACAGGTTAAATGACTTTGAGAAGAGCTTGTTAAAAAAAAAAAAAAAGAAGAACTTTGGTCTGTGGAGTCCTCAGTCAACTGGGCTGTCAGCTTTATCACACTACTTCCAAGATGTGGAATGTGATACCATGAGAAGTATCAGACTGGTCATGTTTGCTCAAGTTTTGGTCATAAACAAAACTGTTTTTATTCTCTTATCTGTTATGAGTGGGTGATTTTTTTTTTCTTTTGGGGTTGCCTTCAAAGATCTTTGGTACTTCAGTTCCTCAATCTATTTGATTTTTTAAAAATATTCTATACTGCTAACTCTTGTGTTTTGTTATAAATCCCAAGATGCTGCACCATTAAATAATTGATTTCATAGGTCTTCTTTTTTATGTTACTTACACTATTGAAAAAGATTTTTTTCATAAAATATATTCTGGTCACAGTTTCAGTTTTACAGATTAGTATAAACAGTGCAAGGTCCCATGGTGATTTCTTATTATAACATTGTGTGATATATTGTACTTATCTATTACTGAGTTGATAAAACTAGTCATGAAATTAAGCATATATATATATAATCTTATAAAATGTAATCATTTAAAAAAGTACTATAAATTTAATTACACTAGTTCCCAAGAATAAGGATCAGAAGCCCAGTGAAGGGACAGCATACAATGCTCAGCTGTTTAAAATAAGTTTGAAAAATTTACAAAGTCTATTTTATGATACAGATGAAAGATTTTAGAAATCTGCCATCTGCCACACATAAGCAATTGACTTTATCTAACAGCCTCACCGGAACTATAGGTTACTAATTATCATCACCATGTTGGAACTGATTTATCCTTATCAAAGGCTAGAAGAGCTACAAGAAGAGTCAAAAGAATAATCACAGGTTTTTCAATAGAGTAAGTGTGTCAAATGTTTGGTTTCAATTTAAAATTCACTCACTATTTATTTTAATATCATTGGAACAAGTAGGTGAGACATCACTGGTTCTCTTCTGTTTCAATTTTAGGTAGAATTTAATTTGAGGTGTGGGAAAAGACAAACAGAAACTTTTCAGGCTTAATATTCTTAATGAGCAAGAAAAAAACAATTCTATCTCAAGTAAGCACCTAATTAGACATTGGCAAATGAAGACATGGATCTGAAAATGGTAATTTTAAGTCAGATTGTAAGATCTCATCTTGCTGAGATGACTAACAGTTCATTGAGGAAGTTCCTTATTGGACTAGCTGTAGAGGAATATTTAATCATTTAATCCAGCAATATGGCTGCTCTGGGAAAGGATCACATTGAAGTGGGTAATAGCTATGAAGTAATCACATCCAAGGGTCTATGTGAAAGGATAAAATCTAAGGTTCTATATGAAGGGATCACATTCAGAGGTCTGTGTGGTTCTAGTGGGAATGTAGAAAGAATGTTAGTGTGCACCTTTAATCCCAATATTCAGAAGGAAGTGGTAGTATACACCTTTAATCCCAGCACTTGGGAAACAGGAAGAAGAGTTCAGAAGGAGTCAGTGTCAGACAGGAAGTGAATTCTGAGATGAGTCAGAGTGAAGGGTAGGCAAAACGACAAATCAGAGGGAGAGTTGGCAGAGTAAGTTAGAGTGGCAACATGCTCGACTCTCACAATAGGAAAGTAGGGTCTCAGCTCAGACTGTCAGGATAAGATATAGAAAGAGAATAAGACACAGGAGCAGTATGAGGAGTCTGAGGTAGGGACACAGAGGAGGTTCAGCAGAGGAAGTCAGTATCAGATGGGAAGAATGAGTTAGTTTGAAGCCAAACAGAGTAGTTCAGAAAAGTTGCCAAGAGTCAGCCAGAATCTGCCAGAATCAGAATAGTGCCGTCAGAAACAATAAGCCAGCTCAGAAGCTCAGTTTGAATCAGTCAGCTTAGAGAAGAGTTTGAGCCAGAACAGCAACTGATGTGAACCGGAAGAGTTAGTTGAGTTCAAAACATCCCTGAGTTCAGAAGAAGCTAGTCAGAGTGGCTCAGTCAGGAATATGTTTTGGAGGCTGAAACATTCTAGATTGTATGGAGGCTGAGGCTGAAGCCTTCCAGTTCTAGTCTTAAACATTTTAGATTGTATAGTTGATGAAATGCACCAGGACTCTAGAACTAAGACAGGGGATTGAATTAAACAAAGAATAAATGACTTTGAATCTGAATCTACTGTTAACACTAACAAAGGAAATAACAGTACAGTTCTACTTGGGAAATATTTTATTTACCAAAGGGGAGGACAGTAAAATCTGCCATTGAATTCATTATATTCCAAGTGAAATTAGAAAGTAATTACTAAACTCTCATGCTAGATTTTACATGTGAAGCACTGACTTTTGATATTACTCAAAAACTATCATGGTTTTTTCAATAGAGGGAAAGCAGAAGGTTTTAGTGATATTGTATAACAGTCTTAGGTTTTTCACCACAGAATATAATAAATATATATTTGGCTAGTTTCCCAAAGATTTTATTAATTAGATAACATATTTTTTCATTTTACATTCATGCTTAAGAATTTTCAAATTCTTTATTCAAATAGTACAGTAACAAAAATTACACATATTTCTGAAAATAGAATTGCAGTGGTAAAATTTATGAACAATTATTCATTACCAAAATAATGAGGAGAAGTTTGATAAATTGTATAAGGCATAAAATACATATCAGTCATTTAGTTAAATAAATAATTATTACACAAAATAAAATGAGAGTAACTTGGATACTGTGAAGTAAGAGACATGTTCTTTATCCTCTCCTTTCTCTACATTCTTATCAGGACACCTGGGGAACATGATTGACTCAAGGCAAAGTCAGAGTTACAAGACTTATTCCCCTATCTCCTTGCTGTCTCCAGTCTCTTGCTGCTACTTGGGAAGATTGATTTATCTGAAGGCAGAGACACATAACCTGGCTGGAAAAGCCCTTGTCTGTTTCCAGCTTCTGGCAGGACTGAAAGAACTCTGACTGACCTAGAAAGAGGTCAAATCTGCAACCCAATTTCCTACTCCATGGCCTGCCTCCAAGCTCCAAAAAAAGGACATTAAAATTCTAAACATATACACAATGAATACAGGTATTGCAAATTTAATAAAGGAAATAGTACTCAATTTAAGTTACATGTTATCACATATATCACACACATAGTGTGTGACTTCAATACCTTATTTTCACCAGTAGATAGGCCTTCAAGACAAAATACACAGAAATATTAGAGTTAAAGGAAACCATAGATTGCAGTGGCTTTTGTGAGAATGGACTCCATAGATTCATATGTTTAAATACTTGGTCCTTGACACAGCCATACAGCAAAATATAAAGCCAAAACAGCTGTTTGACACAGTCCAGCAAAAGTGGAGCTGAATGCTACTTACTGTCATGCTGTCCTTCAACCTAGATTCTGGTCTCTACATGGTTTCATTAGGGAATGCTTTACATTGTGATTTATGTTTTTACCAAAAAAATTATTTATGAATCTCTTTTGTAAAGTCTTAATCATTACAGCCCCTTCTGCTTTTAGGGAATCATTCATAAATCTTCCTTAAGCCTTGAGAGTTGCAATAAACACAAAAATGCTAGCAATTTATGATATTCTATGTCTAAAGGACTCTTCTTGATATATTTACCCCTGAACAAAGTCAGGACTGAGGCAATAAGGACAATATAACTTGAGGATAAACTTTGAGACAAATGGGCACTGTTTACTTGAGAAAAGCTAATAAGAAGTGGTCTCCTATATACCCTCAGAGTTTCTTGGATATATATCTTACGAGATGGGGGGGGCATATGTGACATGCCCCCAGAGAAATAAAAACTAAGAAAAAACTTAAGGTTGGCTAAAATAATCTTTACCCTACCTAATAATATGATGTGGAAGAAAAAGTGTTAGACATGATACTAAGACTAGCTGACACCAGGTTTTATGTGAGGTCACTTAACTCAGAAACAAAATGAATACTCATATTAAAATAGAGTTTTATAGATATCATTAAAGCAAGTTACTACAGAGAATTTTAGCCTAAGAAAACCTTTTAAGGTTATTCTTTAACTACCAAAGTTGTATTATACTTAATACAAGTCTTGAGGACTTACCTAAATTGGCTCAGATATTTACAAAGTGACATGAATTGTATCCCTTTGGAAACTGCAAGGTTATCTTTGTCTTGTGATTTATGTATAACAATCTTCATGATTAATCCGGATGCACAAATTCTAAATAAATTACTTTTAAGCTGAATACAAGAGCACAAAATAATATTATAATGCAGAAAGGGAAAAATCTTATAGGGTCCCACTGCTGGACAAAACATACAAATAAATAATGTATAGGCAACTAATGACTGCTGAAAGAAGGAGAATTAAAAACTCCCAAAGAATTAACAACTCCCAAATAATGTAATCCATTATTTGTTATCCAATATAAAATAGTCAGCCATGAAACCATATACATATAAACAATAAAATAGATTCAACAGGTAATATTTACAAACTGTACGTGTGTGTGTGTGTGTGTGTGTGTGTGTGTGTGTGTGTGTGTGTGTCTGTGTAAATGTGATTATCAGGGCTGGAGAGATGGCTCAGTGGTTAAAGCACTAGCTGCTCTTCCAGAGAACCTGAGTTTAATTCCCAGCATCCACATGGCAGCTCATAAATGTCTGTAACTCCAGTTCCATGGGATCTGATATCCCCACAACAATGCACTTTAAATAAAATTAAATAAATCATTAAAATACATAAAAGAATGATTATGAAAGAAAAAGTGGTTATCAATTTGAGAGTGAGGAAACATTGGTAGAGTTAGACAAAAGGAACATAGGTTCTGGATATAATAGAAGAAAGGAGGTAATTTAATTATATGTTAATTAAAATGTAAAAACAAAGGAATAAAGATGATAGATTGATGGTGAGCTTGTGTACATGTGTGACTAGATCATCTAAATAGATGCAAAGAAGTTCTTTGAAAGAATAAAAATTAGTCAAGATAAAATTCTTGAAGGGGTAAGGAAGAGGAAATATATTATAACAGAGTAAGTGCTATGTAACAAAGTCACACAAAGTATCATACTTAATATAGAAAACACAAAGCATTTCCACTAAAAGTAGGATCAATATAGGCATGTTCACTTTCTCCACTCTTATTCCACACTGTTATTGAAGTCTGCTAGAAAAATAAGAGGAAGAGATTACAGAAAATAATAGGGTTATCAGCATTCTTTGTATATCTATGACAAGGAGACTGAGAAAAAAATCAAGACAACAACCCCATTTACAATAGTCTAAAACATTTGGTTAAATTTAATAAGAGACATGACAGATATATGAAATGAAAACTTCAAATGAGATTAATGAAGACTCTAGAAGATGGGAAGATTGCTCACGTTCATAGATTAGCAAAATTAATAATGTAAAAATGTCCATCCTACCCAAAATAATCTAAAATTTCAATGCAAATCAATAATAATTACAGTACAATTTTTTCAGAAATAGAAAAAATCATTCTTAAAATTCATATGGAAGCACAAAAAAACTCTACAGAGTCAAAAATTTTGAGCAAAAAGAGTAGCTCTTGATGTATCACCAGACTTGATTTCAAGTTATACTAAAGAGACAAAGTATTTAAAAGAACATGATTTGAGAATAGAAACAGGCATGTAGATCAAATGAATAGACTATAGGACTCAGATATGTCATATATATGCATATATATATATGCATATATATACATATAATCTTTAGCCATCTGATTTCAACAAAAGTGTCAAAAATATACACTGGAGAAAAGGCAGGATTTGAAGATAATGTATACAAACTGGACTTTCAAGCAAAGAATATGAAAATAATGCATAAAGAGAATATGCAGGAACTTGGGAACACCATGAAGATACCAAAGCTGTGAACTGTAGTCATAGAAGAATAATTTCAGATCAATGGCATAGAACAGGTATTCAATATAATCATATAAGCATACTTGCCCCAGTTTAGAAAAGAGATTTTGATACAGATACAAGAAGCACACAGAACACTAAATAGACAGGATAAGAAAAGAAACTCTCCCTGGCTTAACAAAGGGTATTAAAAACTCTGTAAGAGAAAAGCCGTAAATCACAAGTAATAGTTGAGAATGTCCAACATATACTGTTGTATTTGAACACTTTGTTCCCAGTGACACTGCTTAGGGAAGTATAAGTGATTCAGCCTTGCAGGAGGAAGTATATCAATGGTAGGGAAAGGGGGCAGTGCCAAGCATAGGGAACCTCTCTTTGAGTTGTTCCTCAGAGGAGTCTAGGGGATTTCCCAACAGTACAAACTATTGTCATTGCTCTTATGGCTGGAGACATTATTGACACTAGAAGAGAGTCTACTTCTGCCACTTTCCTAAACCAGAATACTTTCTGTTTTCTACAAACTTATTCTTATATCCACAGATAAGTGTAACTTTAACTCTTCTTCAAAGGAGCTTCTTTGTAACAGATGGAGACTATCACAGAGATCTACAACTGGTCAAACTCCATAAAGTAACTAATAGTGAGGGCTCTGCCCCAACTAACACATCTATAACACAAATCCTACACTTAGGCTAGAGAACATCTTGAAAGAGGCAGAAAAGTTAACAGCCAGAGGATTAGGATGGCTGTTGTGAGTAACTATCCTCTAGACATGTCAGGGAAACTTCACCCATGAAATTTCAATAATAGGGTTGCCTAAACAAAACCTGCATAATGACTACATCAGTTGACATTCCACCACGGATAGGGAAAATGTCATGGAACCCCATCCCTACTTGAAAAGCTACAGGCAGGTAGTACATCTACATAGGCACAACACTAAACATATGGAGTAGGTTGCAAATATACATATAAAATAGAATTGTTTTAGTACTAAATAAAAATGAAATTTTGCAAGAGAAATGATGAAACTTGAAAAATTATACTGGGTGTGATAACCTAATTCCAGAAAGATGAATACTGCATGTTCTCTCTCATATGTGGATTCTGAATTCAAAATTTTTAGTTTATGTGTTTAAGTTGGAGTAAATACATGTAGAGTCCATGGAGTAAGAAATGATTCATGAAATGTGCCTTTATGGGATAATGTCTTATGGAATCAAGGGAGTCAAACACATATGATATGAAATTACAGCGAGGTGGGGGAAATACTAGAGGTAGGGAGTTTTGAATAGAGATTGGGCTGAGGGAAAGGGGAAAAGCAGAGGTTGTAAAGAATGTTAACTGCAACTAAAGATATATGGAAAAAATATGGGAGCCCATTACTACATGGACACGAGGGATCAGGTCAGGGGAGAGAGGTGGAAGGAGAGAATATAGCAAAAGACCACTGGAACTGAGGGACATTTAAGGGGCAAAGTGGAAACCTAGTGCAGTGGAAACTCCCTGAAATCTACAAGGGTGATCCTAGAGAGAACTCTAGTGATGGAGGACAGGGAGCGATCTTCTGTAACCAGGTTAGGCTTCCAGTGGTGGGACTGCGATATCAACCCAGGTACAAAATCTTAGACTTATACGCTAACCTGCCTGCATAATCTGCTGGGGCAATGGAGGGGCAGAATCTTGCACCAAGGGAGGAAGCCCATGCCTGACCCTGCAAAGCTGGCCAAGAACCTGAGACTGGGTATCCCAGGGGCAATTTCTAATGATATTCTGCTATGCTCATAGATCAGTACCTAGGCCAACCGTCATCAGAGAAGCTTCTTCTGGCAGGTGATGGGTGCAGATGCAGAGGCCAAACATTAGGCAGAGATCAGAGAACCCCACAAAAGAGGGAAAGGAGGGATTGTGGGGTAAAGAGGGGTGGAGGACACCAGGATCACAAGTCCCATGGAGTCAACTAACCAGGGCTCATAGGGACTCATAGAGACTGAAGTGGCAGTCATGGAGCCCACAAGGGTCTGTTCTGGGTCTCCTACATATGTCTTAGGTCATTTGCTGTGGTAGGAACAAGGTTTGCTGTAGGAGGAAGTAAGGTCTCCCTAATAACCAGCTGACTGTCACGAGAGCCAACCAGCAAAAGACATTTCACCAAGATCATGCTCAAGAGAGAAATGGGAGCAGAATGGGGGGAGATGAGGGGATCTTAGGGGCTATAAAGTGTGCCTTTTGTCCTGAACAAAGAGAGTTTGCTTGTCCATGCGTCTCCCGGAGTCTGGTCTCTTGATTCCGTGCTGGCTCATCCCCCTGGCAGCAGTTGGGAGGACAGGGCCAGAGGTTCCAGGCAGTAACCAGGAGTGCCCCCCAGGGTGCCACCAAAACTACAGCTTGCTGCTAAACAGCATGTATGTACAGTTTGCCAAACAGTGCACGATCTCAGCTTGTCAAACAGCAGGCACAAACAGATGTGTAGCTGGGCTCCCACTTAGGGTCAGCCCGGTACTTGCACAGAGATAAGCCCTCCATTGACACATGTGCAGTTAAGACTTCCTGTTCCAGCCAACCTGAAAACCTGCCAATGGATCCAGAGACAGATGACATGGCAAGACACAAGCCATTGCAAAAGAGCCACAACAGCAGACTGCAGTCCAAGAGCCAATGGGATGCTGGGCGAGAGTTTAAAGGGGTCCCTCTTCCTGAAATAAACCATTCTGTTTCTGCCACTCACCTAACTTCCAGGGTCTGTTCCTTTGACTCTGCACCAGCTAACCCTGCCCTCAAGGGTTCTGGGAATAGGTTCAAGCAACAATTTGGCTTGGTGTTCCTGCAGAAGCTCTAAAAGTTGGAGTGGGGAGTTCTCTGACCCTTCTGCCTATCCTGGGACTGTTTTCCTTCTGTTGGGTTGCATTGTCCAGCCGCGATGTAGGAGCTTGTGTCCCACCTTGTTCCATCTTGTTATACCCTGTTTAGTTGGTAATCCTGAGATGCCTTCTTTATTTAGAGGGGAAATGAGGATTGGGGATCTGAGTGAGATGGGAGATGGGGAGAGTAGGGAGGAAGGGAGAGAGGAGAGGCTGGGGTCAGGATGTATTGTAGGAAAAGAAAGAAAAAATAAAAATAATAGTATAAAATTTAAAATGAAAAAAAAATGTTTCAAGTATAGTTACGTAATATTGATACCAGAAGCTACTAATTTTTAAACAAAAATCCCAGTTCCAAGTATAAGATATTTCCTATTTTTTCTTTTTTTTTTTCTAATCTTTTTTCTTTCTAATGCAGCCACTACTACAAAGTCAGGTCAGCATGTTCCTATTAAATGGCTCACTTCAGAAAATTCAGCAAATGACATAGATCATTGGGTTACTAATCAGCTGAATGCTCAGCCTTACCACAGTGCACCAAAGAGATGTGACAGTGTGAAAAAATGTCTGCCTTTTATTCTTTGTGCACTTCTTGGTCATAAACTAAAACAAGAATTGTTTTCAGTCTTTTCTTTGTGTAACTTTAAGGAATCTTCCATTCACAAAAGTAGATCAACCTCACAGACATCTTACAACTCAATATATTAATCTATTCGATTTTTTTCTATGATGCTCTAGTGTCTAGTATGAATCCCAAGCCATAGTAAATATTTTTGTTCCAAGTGAAAATTTGGAGCCAACTGCATTGGCTACTGATGTGCCTATACTTCCCCAGCTTTGCTGCCTTTATCTATCTGTGAAAGAGGTAGTAACAAAATCAGCTCTCTCACATTGCATATTGTCCCTATATGAAATATAAAATGTTATGATACATTATCATTATAAAAATATGGACACAAAAAATAATCTTATGTACATTGAGTAAAATGTCTCAAATTTCACAGAAAGTAGCACAATCAGGTCTCAAACCAGTTTCTATTATAAGAGCTAGTTTCTTGCTACAGTGCTGCAGTAGGGAGCAGTTTTCTGTGTTTATTCCCCGCTCATTTGAAATGTCTATCAGTAACATTTCTACTTATGTTTCACATGTGTTTTTAGTAACTTTCACTACTTTGCAATGGAAAATAATAATTGAATATATTTTATCATGTAAAATACACTGTTTAATTTCAATTTGTGTATGCATTGTTTAGAGATCAAATGAGGTTGAATAACACATCTATCATCTTACATAGGTATTATTTAATTGCAGTGACACTATTCAAACTATTTTCAGCTATTCTTATATGAATCAAAAATGTTAATCTTTCAGAAGTTGATAGTAAAATACTAGCTACCTGTTGCTGCAGGAAAGAGGAGAAAAAGAAGGTGAAAAAATATATGTCAAGGGGCACTAATTTAGATAAGAACAAGAAGTTTCAATATTATAATATTACAGACTACAGTGGAATTTAATAATGATAAATTCACTCTATATCCAACTTAGTGTTGTGCAGAATGAAATCCCAGGTGAATGTGTATTGCTTGACATGGTCACAGATATGTCAATGACTGCAGTGACTCAGCCCTTTGAGAATGATGAAGCTTAGAAGAATGGCAAAGGCCTTCCTCTGGTCCAGGTGAATATGTTACCAGTATGTACAGAACATACTCATCATCACTCCTTCCTCCTCCCCTTGGTGTTTATGGCCCGAAGACTGTTCCCCTATAGAAACAGCTCCTGTGCAAAATTAATTAAATAAAAAAATTAAGGTGACTAGTTTAGCATAATTCCAGGAACGAACTTTAAGGAAGTCAATTTTTATGAATATTCTTCCTTAACTTTCTTGCTTCCCCGGTGTCCTCAAAGTCTGCTTTTTATCCAGTAGTGCATTTCAGTCTTCTTTAACCCATGGACTTTTCCTAAATCAGTGACTATTATCAGGCCACCCACTGCCAGACACATAAAATATTTTGGCATACTTTTCTTTGCAACCGCAGTAAAAGCCTCCTATAGGAAAGATGTTTCTTCTTCCATTTACCAAGAATTTAGGCTGTGTCCACATTTTTTAAGTGCTTAATAACTATACAGTCTTATGTCACTTTTTGTATTGTTAAATAATGATACTCCCTACTTGTCCTTCCCAATAGGATGTCCTTGACTAGATATAGCTATTAAAATGCAGTAAATAATACATACTCCACTCTCAGATGAAACATTTCCTGTTGAGGAAATCCCAGGTAGGGTAAATATGAACTGTGAGATGAATATAGAAACTTCAAAAACTGGATGCTCAGGTGAAGCTTCTTGAGCTGAATTTGTATAGATTGATTGACATTGACCTAAAGTTCCATCCTGGAAAAATAATGTCAAAACATATGGATTGTCAAGCAAAATAAACCTGTCCTTTCAGAAGCAGCACAGAGATTTTATTATGGTCATGGATAATTTTAATATAGCTTCTATATTATATAAATAAAAATACTAATAAGTAAATATATATCTTGAAAGAATTCCTACTTTTAATGGGTCTAGAATGAAAGTATTTTAACAGTAAGGGAAAATGCTGTTTTCATTCTAAGAGTAAGGAAAGAGTTTAATTAGTCTCACACCAAGAAATATGTTGATGATGTTACTTTATTCTGATATTAGGAAAAATATTTAAGCAGAAAGTGTAAGTTTTCCAAAAGTCATGCTCTAAAAATACAATGTCTTAAGGCCTGATTTCATAACACCTTTTTGATTTCTCAGAAATTAAAATACATCATATACTGTCCAAATAAATTCTAGAAGAAAATGTATTTCTAGTTGTGGTTAAAAGGAGTACTACTAAAAATGAGAATTATCTTTACTTCTTAACTGATATAGGAAAAGCAATAAAATCATTATATAATTTTAATTGATATGGTGGACAACATGTTCATTAAATAAAACAGTCTAAATTTTTAATTATTTTATTTTAGCCATAAAAAAGCAATCATGTTTATTTTGGCTTACTTAGTTGCACTGAATCTCTGTTGATATCATTGTTCTTTTTATGGTAGGATCTTAAGATTCATTATTAGAAGATACACCCATAAATGATTGAGGGATCTTGATTAAAAAGGTAGAATAAACCATAGATCTGGAAGATCATTTGAAAGTCAGAGGTAACGACTATATATTATAACAGCAATTTCATAAGATTTTTAAAAATGAATGATAGTTTTTAGGATGTTTTAAACATGTGTTGTATTATTTAATTTTGTATCATTGTGAACATAATACCTGAGCAAAAAAATTTAAGGGAGATATATTTATCTGAGTTTGTTTTCAGAGGACATCAACCCATCATGTTGAAGCAAAGATGGTGGAGAAGTTCTATTCCCAACAGTAGAACCATGTGGTAGATACTGTTCATATAATGATGATCTAGGAAATGTAGAGCTAGACATGAACCAAGGACTCAGTAACTTTTAAAGGATCACCTTTAGTGTTCTGTGTCTACCAAATAAGTTTTGACTCCTAAAGTTTCCAAAGCCTCCCAAAACATCATTACTTATCTGAGGAAGAAGCATTCAAAATGTGAGTTTGTAAGGAACATCTCAAATCACAGAAGATATATTAAAAATATAATGCATATGAATGTAAACTTGGGAATTATTCACAATCTCAAGAGAAACAAAATAGAGCCACACAAAATAGATTAGAGACACTTCAGTGGTAGTACAAGTGTACTGATTCCTAAGCTAGGTAATGAGCTCATAATTATTTATTTTATTAATAAGCTTCCTCATCTATATAACAATTGGTTACTTTCTTTGATATGTATTAATTTTCTATTGGATGATGGATATAGACATTATATAGACATTAACTAAAGGGATGAAGATTTGGGGAAACTCTTTAGAATTTGGATTTGTAAATACAATGCATCTTATTTGAAAGATAGTAATATTTTGAATACACAATTTAAATCCCTTTTAATGGCTAATTTTATGTTAACCTGACACAAGCCAGAGTCATCAAATAGGATAGAGCATTGATTGAGATAATTCTAACTGTAGGCATGGATGTAGGACATCTTAATTAGTCATTTGTAGAGGAATAGGCCTGTGTGAAAGCTAGGAAGGGTCTATATTCCAGGAGTCAACATTCAGAGGGCTGTGTGGTCTGGGTAGAATACAGACACACATTTAATTCCTGTATTCACAAGGCAGTGTTGCTCCATCTTTAATCCCTAAAACAGAAACTGTGTGGAAGAAGCACTCAGGAGTCAGTGTCACACGGGAAGTGTGTGTGAGTGTTAAAGGCAAAGTGACTAATCAGAGGAAGAGTTAGCAGAGTGAGTCAGTGCCGGGACATACCCAACTCTCATGATAGAAAAGGTGGGCTCTAAGCTTGAATCAGGGTAAGTTACAGCAGAGTCAGTTACACAGGTAATATGAGGCAGATAGGGGACAAGACACAGAGAATGAAGCAGTCTGACTGATGATAAGGCTGAGAGGCTGACTGAGGCAGTGTGGGTCAATGAAAGCTCAGGGAGAGTCACAGAGACATAGGAGCAGCTCGGCAGAAGAAGTCGGTGTTAGACAGGACAAGCGAGTCAGTTTGAAGCTGAGCAGAGCAGTTTAGTCTGAGCCAGTCAGAAAATCAGCCAGAGTAAGCTGGAGTCAGTTCAGTCAGAAACAGAAAGCTGGCTCAGGTCAGTTTGAACCAAGCAGCTTGGAGAACAGTTTGAGCCAGAATGGCAAAAAAGGAGTCAGTTGAGTTCAACCAGCTCTAAGTTCAGAAGGAGTTAGTCTGATTGGCTCAGTCAGCAGTAAGTCTCAGATGGTTAATTGGTCTAGATTGTACAGAGACTGAGACTGAAGTCTTCCAGTTCTAGACTTAAAACTAGATTATAAAAAGGGCTCCAAAAGCTTCAGGGCTCCAGCACTAAGGCCCAGGGATTTCACTAGACAAAAGAATAAAAGTTTTTGACCCTGAATAAACAGCTACAGTTATTGATGTGGTAGGGCCCATCCCATTGTGGGCAGTGCCACTGCTCTGCTGGTGGTCCTGGGTTCTCTAAAAAAAGCAGGCTGAGTAAGCCATGGGGGTCAAACACTAAACAGCACTCCCTCCATGGCCTCTCATCAGCTCCTGCCTCCAGGTTCTGACCCTGACTTCCCTTGGTGATGAACAGTGATAAGGAAACATGAGGCAAATAATTCCTTTCCTCTCCCAAGTTGTATTGGCCATGGGGTTTCATCATAGCAATCAAAACCCTGACTAAGACATCCTCCCATACTTAAATTTTTTAGGTGTTTGACTATGTAGCTTGTTTTCACTGAAGATATGAAGAAGATAAAGATATGAAGAAGTACTGTGTGTAAGCATCTAAACCTCTGATTGAAAGAATAACTTGAATTAAAACTGTCCAAGAACAGAGGCTATTTATTCCAAAGTATTTCAACTTGTTCATTTTATTTTTATATGTATACAATTTTATTTCATGGACATTGAGTTCACAATATTATGGGATATTTAGAGGAAACAAATATTGGAGACTAAAGAAAAATATTATGCATCTCCTAAATTGTAGAAAAGAAAGAAAAGAATATAAAGACAAATTAAATCTAAATACTGTTGCAAGTTTCAAAAAACCTGCAAATGCTATTTCTTTAGAATCTTAGAGCAAGTTATTTGGAATTTCAGTAAACAAAGGTTATACTTGCTCAAACCCTCCATTACTGTGTTTACTTTACTTCTTGCTGGTCAAAATCATTTATTAATTTTTTAATGTGAACCAGATTGTTGTAAAGAAACACACATCTATCTTTTTCTTCAGAAAATTTGGGATTATGCTGTCGCATTTTCTGATATTCTACTGAGATTCTTTTAGTAATATCTTGGTATTCTTTTGATCCTGGATGAAAGCCCTTCCTTTCTGAATCTAGGTCAATGATTGGTGTGCATGAAATCTGTATCTTGTTGTATGTTGCCTGATATTCACTATAAAATGCCTGGAATTCCTTCTCATAACACTGACGTTGGTCAGAGGAAACTATAATGGAATAATTAGCCAAATAATCTGGAGTCCCAGTTGTAAAACAGGTCTTCCCAGAGTCAGCAAAAGCTTTTTTAATTTCTTTGTTGGAATTTGACTTCACAATTTCATTGTGTTTTTTAAAATCTCTCTTCTGTTTCTCCGTTGTGCCAGTAATATAATTTAGGATGCTTGCCTTTCGCTTTGCAAATGTACATTTGAACTTCGCAGGCATGAAGTGTTGTATTTCTGTTGACTTTGAATAGTTTGTTTGAACTGAAACACATGATGAGGTTTCCAAAGAAGTGTGTTTGCTCTTCTCTCTTTCAAACATTCCACCATCGAAGCTGATACTATCACATGGATGTTGAGTCCCAGATCTTTCTGGAACACTGCAAACACTATGGTTGGATTTCCTCAGAAGTGGTGAATTTGAAATTGGCATGTGGGAGGTAGGCAATGATGAAGGTACATATTTGGTAGTAGCCGCAGAACTTGGTAGAATTACAGATTTCTCACTGGTTCCATTCACACAGCCATTTGATGTTAACTGCACAGCAGATTTAGGGGAAGAGAGCCCACCTTTGTTTTTCATTAAAGGGTCAATACCAGCTAAATAGAGAAAATTATCCTTAGAAGAAGGTGCATCATTTTTATTAGAAACTACCAATGATTCTTTGGAATGTATGGCCTTGGTAGCATTGTGAAATGGTTGTAGTTTTCTGGAAAGCACCAAATCCAATGACTGTTTGTCTTCTTCATTATAACCAGGCCAGTCTCTCTGGACCTCTTTGAAGATATTGTCTTTTAAAGTATATGACAAAGTAGAGGCATTTAGATTAGCCACTTGCAGCAGAATCTTTCCAAGAAAATTGATGTCATTTATCTTGATGCCATCTTTTTGAAGTTGAACAAGAAGTTCAGATTTCTTGTAGTCTTTCAATGCCAGTAGGTGAATCACCCTGTCCCTATATGATTGCGTGTGGACACCATTGATCAGCCAAGACTTTTGAGTGGCATGTGCAGGGTTGAGAGAAGTTGTTCTTTTTCTCTCAGCTGTTTGATCAGGAACAAAATGAGGCACTTTGCGAACTGGCACTTTTTTCTGTACATATGATTTTCTAATATTCTTCCATGTATTGCAAGATTTCTCTTCAGCTTCTGACATTCTTTCTGGTGTCATCTGAGAAGAGCTGCTGGCTCTACTCGTTGTCATTTTGTCTTGAGTTAATTGCAGGCAGTTGAATTGTGGGCGAGTAGAGTTTGACACATTTGATTGGGGATTGCCATATTTATCTTGTTGGGTGTCATTGCTCACATTCGACAATTGAAAGTTAAAGACTTTCACATCAGTAGACGAGTTGTTTGGTGAGAGTTTGTTAAGTTGTTGAAATCCTTGGAACTGTGAAATTTGAGATGGTAAAGAATGCTTATTATTCTGGTACATAGGACTTGCCTGGACGATTGGCTTTGGAAGTCCCATGGGCAGCCTGTTGGTATTGCTTTGCCCTGAGTCTGTGTTGTCTGCCTCCTGCACAGGCATCTGTCCTTCTGTGTGTATTGTTTTTCCTTTTGCTCTGCCTCCTAAGGCAGCCAAATGGTCATATCTGTAAAAATCAAAGTTTGAAAGAAAAAAATGATTTTACTCTCCTTGGCATATATAAACCATTATTTTGCTATTCTTTATAAAACTATACTGATGAAAGATTTTATCCTAGTTGAACAAATAAGAGAAATAGCTGACTGAGGGAAATTTTGGAGAGCTTAAAATTGGTTGTAAGAATCTTTTTACTTTTCACTTTTATTCTTTTTTTCTTCAAGAAGCTTTGTTAACTCAAATTGAAAATATGTAAGTCATTTTCTGAGTTCAATGTGTAAAAGCTATTTCCTCCTCAGAAATTAAGTAAAGGTACTTGATAGGGGGATCAACATCTACAGATTACTGGAGGCTGGAGGAGGCTTCCACATGATATGATTAAGAAGTCGATGTTTACAAATATTCTGATATGCAAGACAGTTTTTGTGTCTTTCATGGGATAGGAGCTTGGCCTATCCACAGGGGCTCTCACCTATGACCACATAATTTATATTAGTCATAGATAGAAATAAAGAATTTAAAGGTGCTTATTTTTACTTCTTGACTCTCTATAGATAACTAACAAGAAGTGATTTACTTCATAATTACTCTCTTCTCAGCCTTTCATTTGATATACCTTTTCCCACTAATACTTCTCTCTATAATCTCTTCTTGCATTATTCCTCTTCTTTATTCAAAGTCTTCACATAACCATTCAATTTTAAACAGTACCCTACCATTCACATTCACTCCAGAAAACTCTTTCCATTATCCTGTTTAGAGCATATTTACTTCCTGGAATCAGATTACATTCACTTGTTTGTTTCACCTACATTACTTTGACCAGGATATGTATTTAATAAGGTATTAGGTTTTGTCACTCTTTACACTGCTTTGGCTCCAGTAGCTAGAGTTATGACTCAAAGATGCAGGAAACAGTTGGTACTTCTCGAACAAATTAATATGTCAATTCTATATGCTTTCAAGTCTCACTCTTGATAGATTCACTCTGATAAGTTTCCATTTACTATTATAAATACAACTCAAGAGTAAGTTCATTTGTAAGATCTATCAACCTGTGAATTATTTCCTTCATTATCATCCCTGAGCACTTATTGTAATCTCTATGGAAAATAGCACACATTATATCATCATCACATACATGTTTGTTTCTCTACTAGAAAATGACCTTTAGGCCCATAGAGACTATTTTATGTTCAATTTTATTGACCCTTGTCTTTTTTGACTCTAGGACCATACTCTTTAAGCAATATGTACATAGGAGTGATGGTTTCTAAATGCCAAGAGAATGACTAGCGATACATTTACATTTCTTAAGGCAAAGATATAGCATCTATCACATCAATAAATATATGAGTCTATTAAAGTGAAAGAGATGTTTCATTCCTCTTTAATATTTTTCATGCTCCCATAACTTCACAGTACATTTCTATAAAATAAAAGTATGAAATAACTGATGCAGAGATAACACAATGACAATGGCCAGGTGGTGGTGGCTCACACTTTTAATCCCAGCACTTGGATGTCAAATGCAGGCAGATCTCTATGAGTTCAAGGTCAGCCTGGTCTACAGAGTGAGTTCAGGAACAACTAGGGTAACAACAGAGAAACTCTGTCTCAAAAAACCAAACCCAACCAAACCAAACCAAAACAAAACAAAACAAAAAACAATACAATGCAGAAGCATACTCAGAAACATAATGCCTTCATATATACAGGAATGCTATTTTATTCTTGCTAGAGTTCCTTAGTAAATAAAGATAGAAATAAGCTATCTCTCCTGTCTTTATGTCTACAATATATTCCAACTCTAGTCTTCTAGATAACAACATAATGTTATCTGGCAAAAAATTTTTAAAAAAAACTTGGAAGAGAAGCATTTTCTGACAAAAATATAAAATTATTTTTATAGACATAGAAGACTTGAAAACACAGACAATTCATAACCTGTAGGAATGACATGTAACATATTTCAAAATTGCTGCATATATTTAATACAATTTTAAGAAGTTTTTCAGCATGGTCTTTCAGTCTACCAAAATAATTCTAAGAAGAGCTAAAAGAATTTCATAAATGATACTGACAATGGAGATTTTCTCTACGTAATAATATAAAGAAACAACAATAATTAGCAAAGTGAAGAACTAATATAAGATATGGAAAAGTACATGAAAATGCAGAAGTGCCTAAAGCTTAACAACCAATGGGTAAATGGTAGACTACGACATAAGCATTACTAAATCCAAATTGTCAGCACTTTACCAAATGTGTCAAATTATAATTTCTCCTCATTATAGAGATTAATTTTGTGTATATCATAGGTTAAATATAAAAATTAAATAAAACAACAAAGTAGTTGATATTTCAAAGTGTTAGAAAATTTTATTACATCAAATTATTTTTCAAATAATAAACCCTCAAGTTTCATGTCATCCACCCTCAAAACTTGCTATCAAAGTACAAAAAGGTGAAGAATGACAGATATATAGCAAAATTTTGAGATGTGAAGAACTGACTTGTTTGCATGCATCTTGTTGCTCATTTTAAAAATTATTGAACATCATTCAAACATAATTATTAGTCTGATGACAACATTATATTTTCAAATATGTGATTTTTTTTGGTATTTTTCAAGTGGCCTAGTTTGGCTCATTGTTAGTAATACATGAAATATTTATCTCAGAAGGGATTGTGAGATTGGATAAGACTAACATGTCAAACGTCTCCACCACTAAAGCGTGTTTACAGGACATTGCAAGATTGCTGCTCCAGTCTGATATTTGCAGCTTTGCATGGATAGCCATTTGGTGTCTGATGAGAAGCTTTGCATTCTCATCCACAGGCCGTGTCTTATTAGGGATCTCTCCGAGGTCACCTTTATAAGAACACTCATCTGATTTATGAGGACTCATTCTCTTTGTGCTCTGTGGCCTTCAGAAAGACAAAGCTTTGTTAATTAATCCATTGTATGTACTATAAACATGTATAACAACCTATGTACTATATCAACTTCCTGTTTGATAGTGCCTCAAAATGTGGCTGTGATCACTATGGACACGCTATGTAAACTCATGAGATCATCAGTACCCAAACTTTGAGCAATTTTCTATGTTAGAGAAGTAAATATTTGTAGCAGATATCTTAGATCTCACTGATATCCATTATATAGCACATGGAGTAGCTTTGTAGCAAAACAAAGAAGAAACTGCACAAACACATGTTCAAATCATTTTTGTTAATTTTTGACACTTTTGACATCTAGCCAAATTAGGAACATGTCAACCTTTTCTTACCTGTCCATTGTTTTTTGTCATCATCTAGGTTATAAGCTTTATGAAGCACTATATTCTCTGTGGTGTGTCTCCACACTGCACTTAAAGTCCTTCACTCTGTAACTAATCAACAAATCAATGCTTCTAGAACTCTGACACTACAATCACTAATCTGCGCTGACATTCTCTATCTCCTGGCTTAAAGTGAAACTTCAGTTCCCTTAAAGATATTGATTTACTACAGCTCTATCAAGTCATTTTTTGTTGGTTTAAGTTTTTAATTAAATTTAATTAAGTTTTGTCTACATGTATGTCTGTATACCTACTTCATGCCTGGTGTCCTTGGAGGACATAAGATGGAGTCATATTCCATAGATCTGAAGTTGCAGATTGTTGTGAATTACCATGTGGGTTCAAGTAATTGAACCCAAGTCCTCTAGAAGAGTAGTAGCCTGTGCTATTAACTTATGGTCCCTCTCTTCAGCTCCTGATGTGTTTTTTGACAGTCTCTATAACTCAGGGTGGGTGTCTTAGTTGGAGCTGCTATAACAATCATAGACTAGGTGGTTTATAAATGGCAAAAATCTGAAGATGGGATATAAATCAAGGTGCCTACACAGTTGGGGTCTGATGGGAAGCTATTTTCTGAATTGTAGACAATGGCATGTTAGTGTGTCCTAGAATAGCAGGTGAGAGGAATCTCTCTGGGGTCTTCTTTATAAAGACACTAATCTATGTTAACTCATTCTCTATTTCCCCTTCAACTTAGATGTGAAGATTTCAATATATGAAGTAGGAGTGTAGTAGTTAATCTTGATTGCCAATTTAACAGGAATACAGGATCACTTAAGAGACTAGTATCTAGGCATCTAGGAGGGGCGTTACCTATATTAGGTTAGTCTGTGGGAAGATTGATGAGCTATAATGTTGGTTAGGTTTAGTGAAATGAGAAGATCTATCCAGAATGTGGAAAACACTATTAAATTGAGCAAGGTCATGTACTGTATAAAAAGGAGAAATTTAACTAAGCACAGAATTCATCACTCTCTGCTTCCTTACTGTTAATGGAATGTGATCAGCAGCCTCATGCTCCTGCCACCACTGAATTCCACCATGATGGATTATACTCTACAATGGTGAGTCCAAATAAGTACTTGCTCCTTTAAGTTCCTTATTTTTACATATTTTATCACAGCAATGAAAAAGTAACCAAGTCAAAGTGTAACAAAAGTACTCAGATCAGATTTTCACCCATACTCCTCCAAATTCATGACTTTTACATGAAAAATACATAAATTTCAACACCCTCAAATCTTAACATATTGTATATGTCCTGAAAAAAACATATTTGTCTAGATAAAATCTATTCTGAAGCAAATTTCTTTGTAGCTACAAAATCAAATACATTATATGTAAAATGCAATAATTCTAAAAGTGAGAAATATGAAAAAATGTAAAAGATCCCATGCTAGTCCAAAATACAAAAAGAAAACAGTATTAAAGTATAAGACTCTGGAATCATCTTCTTTAACTTCATATATTATCCTTCAGTCCTTGGGAGATGTCATCTTCATTTCCAGACACATTGGTTAGAAATGCTGTCGTTTGATACACTCTTCTTGTAAGTCCATGGCTGTACTGTCTAGACATTGAACCCCCAAAGACTATGTGGTTCTTTCCATTTGACTGTTTTTTGCCTGTGCCCTGGCTCTGAATGTGAATCTGTGGTCAATGTTATCTGTGCAGCAGCTCAGTTCCTTGATTTCATGCCTGAGAATCCTTTAGGCTGAAATACCATGCTTATAGTACTATGAGCCTGTGGCTCTTGGCTCCAATTAGCATTCTACTAACCATGTACTTGTTAGTTTTCATTGACACCTTGACAAAAACTTAACACACCTAGGAAGACGGAACATCAATTGAGGAATTGCCTAAATCAAATTTTCTACTAGGCACAGCTACAGGGCATTTTCTTGATCGCTAATTGATGTAAGAATGCATGGCTTAATATGATCATTCTGTGGGAGTCTGAAAGATAAGAATGCTGAAAGACATCCAGGCAATGGAGGTCCTCTTTGTGAAGTTTTAGAGGGAAACAAAGACTCTATTAGATTGTTCATATCCTAATTTAGTTTAAAAATAAGAATGACAGTAAGCTGGGTATGTAGAATCAGCTGTAATTAATAAATGATTAACATCAGGAGGCAAAATCTGGGAAGTATTTCCTCAGGGTCAGCAAATAGAATTGTGGACTGAGGGGACCAAGTGTATATCTTAAGCTGGCTATAAACTTGACAATGTGTAAGAGACTACCATGTGATACTGCTTTTGAAGACATGAATGCTACAAGATTGAGAAGTTCATGAAGATCAACTAAGGCCTGACATGTGGCACTAAGTCCAAGTTCCTGCAGAGAGGCCAGGAGAGGACACAAGTTGAGGTACAGCCTCCATTTCAGTGGAGAATGCAGAATACTCAAGATGCTAGAGGCATGAGACAACCACCAGGCAATAGAAAGTTTGGAAAGGAGCTATCATAAGTCCAAGAGTTAAGATATGTGTTCTATGTCTGGCAGAGATGAGGAGATGGGATTGCTCAAGTCCTATGGAGCCCAGAAAATTATGTCTCAGATACCTTACATTGTAGTACTAGATTTAAATTACTATACTGTATTTTGAATTTTCCTTTGATCTGATTGTTTTTGTTCCCTATTTCTTCCCTTTTAAATAAGAAAATATGCAGTTTTTTCTTTCTTCTTTTTCTTTCTTTCTTTCTTCCTTTCTTTTTTTATTTTTTACTTTACAGGACCCAATGAATAAGAAATTTTGGATTATTTTTAGACATTGGACTTTTAAGGAATTGGAATTTTGGAATTTTTATAAGACTGTGAGACTTTTAATGTTATACTATATTTGTATTTTGTTATTAAAATGAGATCCTGCAAATTAACTAGAAAGAAAGATTGTAATTTTATATTGATAGGTCTGTATGTAAAGTTGAGAAGGAATGGATTGTACTGACTAGTCTTTATAGTCAAGTGGGCACAAACTTGGCATAACCTGAAAGTCTGATACTCAGTTAAGGAATTGTGTAGATCAGATTGACCTTTGGATATATCTGTGGGGCAATTTAAAAAAATCGAATTGACATAGGTAGTCTCAGCCTACAGGAAGTGATAAATCACTAGATGGGTAGGGTTGGGGTGTACAAGAAAGCAAGCTAAGCAAGCCAGTAAGTGAGCCAGGAAGCAGTGTTGTTTCACAGCTTCTGCCTCCAAGTTCCTGCCTTAAATTCTTGTCCAGTGAGTATATTATCCTACAATATGGCATAAAGATTTCCTCCCTAAATTGTGTTTGATTATGATGTTTGCTGGAGCAACACAAAAGCAAACTAAGACACAAAGTTTTCTAGGATTGGTCCAGTGCATGCTGGTGATTTTTGTCTTCTGGGCTCAAAGTGGAAAGGTAGCACAGTCAGTGACGTGCATTTCTTTAGAAGCATTCTTCTGTCATTTTTCACAGGACATTTCTGTTTCTTTTTATTATTATTATTATTATTATTATTATTATTATTATTATTATTATCAGCAGCAGCATCATTATTATTATTATCACCATCATTATTATTATTTTATTATTTTGGGTCTTTTTTGGGGGGGCAAGGTTTCTCTGCTGTAACTCTGACTGTCCTGGAACTCGCTCTGTAGACCAGGCTGGCCTCGAACTTACAGAGGTTCATCTGCCTCTGCCTCCCAAGTGCTGGGATTAAAGGCATGTGCCACAACCACATGGCTTTGGTCTCTCTTTAAATATTTCATCACTATCCCTCTATTTTTTAGTGGGCCAAAGCATCACAGTTTGTTCTATAATAGTATAAATATCAGATATCATAAATGTATTTTTAACTTGCGCTTGATGAAGCATTTTGTTTAAATTTTCACACAACATATATTTCTCATTTGTATTAGTTCTTTGATTGTTTTGTGTAAAGCATTTTGATCATGTTCACACATTCACTTCTCTAAGATCACACTCTCTTTCCTACTCACCCAACTTTAGGTCCTCTTTTCATTTTTAAACCCATCAAGTACAGGTATGCTGCCTATGTACTCTTGGATTTGGGGCATATTTTTCCTCCAAATTCTGTCATTGCTTTGTATTTTGAAATAACATATGTGTCATTATGTTTGTATTATATTTTGATCATGCCATTTCCTTCCCCCACTCCTCCTAGAATCTCCCTACCTCCCTAATCATCCAATTTCATGTTCTTTTGCCCCTCTCAACTAAACAAAATTCAAAAAGAGAGAATTGAAAAAAATAAATAAGTAAAATTAATATGATACAAGATAAAAACAAAACAAAACGAGCACACAAAAAAAACACATGGCCTACCCTGGAGTATTGTTGAAATTCCCAGTGACAATCCATTCAAGACAATGGATTTTCCCTATCCCAGAAGGTATCAATTGCAATATTTCACTAATAACTTGATCAGACAGTACTTTAGACAGATCCTTTAATATTTTAACCATGGCAGACTCATTAGTTATTTGTGGATAAAATAATAATATACAAAATATTTTAGTCAATATGGATCATCTGAGAATGAGTAGTTACCTTTTTAGTTAAAAATTCCATGTCTAAGCAACTATTTTCTTCTCATACTTCACAATAGTCAATGAAAGCTAATTCTGAACTTCAAACTTCCGTATCTTTGAATTCAGTAAATGCAAATGTGAACTTTTGAATTTATCATGTTGCTTTGGTATTCCATGTTTTTCTGCATGTGTGTTTCTGTGTTCAAAATTGTGTATCTGTGGGGAGAGGTATCACTTATTATTTTATTTTGGGGTCTTTTTAATAAACAATTTTCTCTTGAGGTGTTAATTCCATAATCTACTAAGAGACAAGAATTCAAATAACCATAAAAACAATAAAAAAAAAGTTATTCACTATATTACCAATGACTACAGAAAATGGCAAAAAAAATTTTTTTTAAACTATCAAGCCAAAAAAAAAAAAGGAATGAAATGAAGACAGTGGCATAGAAAGAACAGAAGAAAAATGATGCAAATTTCAATAAAATGAAGAATAAGATATGTATGTATATATAGATGTATATAAAATTTCATGTATCTACATAAAATCAAGGATCCACAAATAAGGGAAAATTAGATATTTGATGTTCTAAGTTGAGCCTGGCTTATTTTGCTTAATAAAATATTCTATCACATCCTATCTCATGTAAATGACATGCTATCATTCCTCAGAGTGAATAAAACCTCATTATATATACATTTTCTTTATGCATTCAATGGTTGACATGCACCTAGGCTGATTCCATAACATGGCTGTTGTGAATAGCACTGCCACAAATATCAAAGTTCAGGTGTCTCTTTGGTATGTTGACTTTGAATACTTCAGCTGTATAACTGGGTTATATTCTGGCTTATTTTTAAGTGTTTTGAAGAATTTCCATGGTGATTTCCATGAATGGACTAATTAGACATTATTTCAGTAAGTATGGGGGTTCTTTGTTCTCTATATACTTGCTAGGATTTGTTGTTATTTTCATAATGATAGCATTTCAGACTGAAGTAAGATGGACTATCTATATATTTTTACATTGATTGGTGAGAATGTCGAACATTTTTTCATAAATGTTATACCAATTTGTACTTTGTTTTTTGAGAACTGTCTGTCCATTTCATTAGTCCATTTATTTTTTGAAAAGCTTCTCATTGGAGGAAAATTCAGCTTTCGCCAATAGAATGACCCTGGGTATCTCAACCAGTCCAGGATCCAGGACAGGCCTCATTTGACTTCTAAAATTTTCTATGTATTCTACATACTGACTGTCTCTCAGATATTTAGCTGGAAAAGATTTTCCTCATCTTTTAGGCTTTCTTTTCACTTGAGTGTTTCCTTTGCTGTGGAGAAGAAGCTTTCATATATATATATATATATATATATATATATATATATATATAATTTAAAACAATTTTTAAATTTGAATATATTTTAACCAATTCTTCCCCTCTCCTAAATCCTTCTAGAACATCCCTTCCCTACCCATACAACTTTAAGTGCTCTCTCAAAAAGCAAAAACCCAATAAAACAACAGAAACCCCCAAACCAAGAAAACAAAACCACCCAAATAACACCAAACCGTAACCAACTAAAACCAAGAAAATACTGTGGGTCCATTATACGTTAATCAACTACTCCTGAACCTGAGGCCTGTCTTGGAGTAGCTGACATACCCAATGTCACACACACTATTGGAGAAAACTGATTTTTCCCTTCAATGAAGAACCTTTACAGTTTCATTTAATTACTTTACTTTCTTATGTGATTGTTTATTGTCAGTTTAGAGTTTTGTCACTTTGTAGATAATTGCTTCCACATTCTGAATTAAATTTATTTATTTATTTATTTATTTATTTATTTATTTATTTATTTATTTATTTATTTATTCATTTATTCATTTATTCTCTCATACAATACATCCTGACTATAGTTTCCCCTCCCTCCACTCCTCCAAGTCCTTCCCCTACCTCCCCTCTCCCCCAGATCTATTCCTCCTTTTTTTCCTTTCAGAAATGAACAGGTCTCTCAGGGATATCAACCTCATGTGGCAAAATAATATACAGTAAGACTAGGCAGAAACCTTCATATCAAGGCTAGACAAGACAATCCAGAGTCCCAAGATCAGGCAAGAGTCAGAGACCTCCATTCCCACTTTTGGGAGTCCCATAAAAACACCAAGCTAGCAAGCATAACATATATGCAGAGGACCTAGCACAGACACATTTAGTCTCTGTCATTGATTGATGCTTCACTGTCTGTGAGCCCCTATGAGCTCTGCTTAAGTGGTTCTGTGGACCATGTTCTGGTGACCTAGATACCTCAAGTTCCTAAAATCCTTCCTCACCTTCTTCCATGGGGTTCCCTGAGCTCTAAGGGTAGAGATCTGATGCAGCTCTCCATTTTGGACTCTCTCTCTCTCCACCTATGATTTGGATGTGGGTCTCTGCATATGCTCTCATTAGCTGCCAGAAGGAGCATCTCTATTGACTATTGGGCTAGGTATCGGTCTTTGAGTATAGCAGCATATGATTAAAAACCATTTCATTGATCCTTTTTTTTTAAATTTTGGCCAGTCATATTTGGTTCTACCATAGGTCTTTTGGCTATCCAGCCTCCTGTTTCTTGTCATTCAGGTGGTATGGAGCATGGGCTCCCTCTCATGGCATGGGCCTCAAGTTAGACCCCTCATTCATTGGCCTCTCCCAGTAGTTCTGCACCACCATTATCCCTAGCACATCTTGCAGGCAGGATAGATTGTAGGTAAAGGTTTTGTGACTGGGACGGTGACCCAGTCCCACCACTGGAAGCCTTACCTGGTTACAGAAGATGGCCAGTTCAGGCTCCCTGTCCTCCATCACTAGAGTTCTCTCTAGGGTCACCCTTGTATATTCCAGGGAGTTTCCACTGCACTAGGTTTCCACATTGTCCCAAGATGTCTCCCCACTTCTAGTCATCTCTATATATACTGTGTCCCTCCATCACCCCCAGCTGATATCTCCTATTCCACCTCCAGTCCACCTTCAAAATCTATTCTATTTCCCCTTCCAGGGAGATCCACGCATCCCCAAAAGAGCCCTCCTTGTTACCTAGCCTCTCTTGGTCTGTGAATTATAGCATGATTATGTTTTACTTAATAGCTAATATGCACTTATAAGTGAATACATACCATGTTTGCCTTTCTAGGTCTGGGTTGCCTCATTCAATTTTTCCTAGTAATCTGAAGTAACATTTTGTTTTATTTCCTTGAGAATACAATAAAATGTAATATAAACACACAACTGTGATTGGAAATGCTCTCATTTTAAAACAGCATTATATAATATTACTTATTTGCTTTTCTTTTTATTTAATATTTTTCAGTGTTTCATGTATCCCAGACTGGATAACATCTTGCTATGTAGGCAAGGATGGCATTGAACTACTTGATGTTCCTGCCTTTGCCTCTTGAGTGCTAGGATTACAGATAATGTGTCACCATTCCTGGCTAGAAATCATTTAAGGGGAAGTTTCTTTTCCCATCTTTCCACTTCTTCCTGAAATGTTCTTGTGGTTAATGTTGTACTTCTTGCTCCTCAAAGTCATGTTTTGAATTATTCTGGATTAATAAAAACTTAGAAAACTCATTCCATTTCTATGCTTTTGGGTGACAGGGGACTTGTATGCTATGGCATCCATATGGATCTCAGAGAACTTGCAGGAGTCAGCTCTCTCCTTT
Source organism: Cricetomys ansorgei (assembly GCA_026225945.1). Classification (NCBI taxonomy): domain Eukaryota; kingdom Metazoa; phylum Chordata; class Mammalia; order Rodentia; family Nesomyidae; genus Cricetomys; species Cricetomys ansorgei. The sequence continues at coordinate 4,164,300 of JAMJFZ010002759.1, read as the reverse complement.
CACCATGCAGGTGCCATGTGTTGAATGCAGGTCACTGGGCTTGGCAGTAAATGCCTTTACTCATTTAATTATCTACTTGGCTCACATTGCACAAATTTAAGACCCCTTGTATCCTGAAACAGCTACTCTCCTGTGTTCTAAAAGATATTATCAACATTGGTGGTCATTTGACTTTTGATTTCTATTTGACTAATATTGCTATCTACTTAGGACAGACCATTCTAAACACAGTGTTCAAAGCACTGATTACAATTGTGAAAATGTGTACGGTGCTTAAGTGAAATTCTATTATTAATGAAAGTCCCACATTTATGTAATAAAGACATGTAGTTAATATAAATGCCTGATACATTAGTGGATAGAATCTGGGGCATCTAGAACACTCTTGGTAAATCTAGCGAAAACCAATATTCCTGAGGTGAAATGGAAATTTCCTTTATCAATATCAATTAAACTATTTTAGTGCCCAAGCTTGTATATGGAAATAGGACATTCTATTCAGTGATTCAGCTTAGTTAGTATAAGCTTTGAAGATTATTTAATCTATTATAGAGTTAGTTTATAGTCATTTAATACTGCATATTTTTTATATTTTAGTCCACCTTGCAAGCATTCACAATCCCAGTGAATGTATTTGTGAAAATTCTCAGTGTTATTCACTAAAGAGGACTCAGTTGACTAGATATAAATAAAGTCTAAGTATACCTGACTTCCATTTTCTCATTTTAAACTTCCTGTATGGCAAATATCAAGAGCTAAAACAAGAAAAACTCTTTAGGTTTTTTGATGTTTGAAGAATGAAGAAAATTCTTGAACCCCTAAGTCTCCTAATACCTTCTCTGAATTAGGCTATTGTAACTGAAAATAGTATTCTCATATATTCCATTATTTCACATGTTCCAAATTATTTTTGTCTACTACTAGATTGTGAATGCCATGAAAGTAGGAAGCTTGCTGTGGTAAATCACCACTGTTATCAAAAGAATATGGAACTGATATGGCCTGAAGCCTTTGCTTCAAGGGCACTCACTCTTCCATCTTTAAATCCAGTATTGTGGCTTCTTTACAATAACACAGTGCATCTATTGCCTTTACCTAGCCTATAATACTGTAAAAAAGGAATAGCATTTTTGAGAGAATATTTGCCTAACATTCATTTCTCCCTTTGCACCCTTATTATTCAATGTAATTAGTATATTCACAGAATGTTTCCACCAACAATTCAGGCAATTTTAGGATTTTTTTTATCACCCCAAACAGAAGCAACTAGCACAGTTAGATATTATTGCCTATCTCTTCCCAAATCACACAGTTCTGTATCTCTACTGTTTTCTGTCTGACATAGTTGCCTGCTTTTACTATTTTACATAAATTCAATACACAGTCTTTTGTGAATAGTTTCTTTGTGTTCATTCTCTTGCTTATAAAACAATCTTTACTTACTTTGCATTTTCCATAGGATAAACAATGTCATGAGAAGATTCATTATGAGAAAAATGTCACTCACAGCTGTAAGATCCTACTTTCGAAGAAAAATATGAGAAAATACGTCAGGAAGTGAAACTTTATTGTATTTTAAAACAATTTCTATAATTTTTCTTCTCCTAAAAGTGGTAGCTTTCCTTGTATTTTCGAGATGAATAATTATTGTGCTGTAGACAACTGAACAATTTCCATATCATGAAATACTGGCTATCAAGCCCTACGATAGCCACCTAGGCCATGTAGTCTCCCCCAACTCTAGTTGAGAAAAAAAAGGAAAGCATCCCAGACTGTATGTCTCTGCTTCTGGTCATCACACTATTGCTAACAGCCCACTTTATGCAACCTTAGGGAGGCTGAATCCCAGATCTCTCTATGGCCAAAGCTACTATACCACCAATCACATGGACGCTGGCATAATTCCCACCTATCTTCTCTGCATTATTCACAATGAGCCTTAGAAGTCATGGTCCTTTCTTACCTCTTGTCTGGAAAGGAGAGATGCTTTGAATTGTTTTATCCTTTCTTAGATGATATCCATGAAAGTACCAGTTTATATGTTAATGCAATTGAGTTTATCTGTTTTCTAATTATTTGCTTATAATTTGTTGCATATGTCAATGTTCTTTGCTTAATTCAAAATCATAAATTTTTAGTTCTGTTTGTTAAAAGATTTATAACTTTGTTTCTTATATTTAGGAACTCGATCATTTTTGGTTAATTTTTTAATATAACATGTGGTAAAGATCCGAATTTATTCTTTGCATGTGGCTATCTACTGATTCCAAAAACATTTCTAAAGAGACTTTCATTTTATTACTGAATAGGCTTTGTAATTTTGTCCAAAATCAATTGAAAAGGAGATGTTGTCTCATATGATCCATGCTCCCATTGTTATGGAATATTACTGATTTTGTTTTAAATTAATAGTTATTCATTTCATATGTGTACATTAATTTCTACAGACTTTATTTACAGAGTTATATCATTTGGTTACTTTAGATGACATTACTTAGATTTTCTCCCAAATTTAAATGATACAAACATTTTAATTTTTTTTTTAAATGGGGCATGGTTATTTCAAATACATAGTTATTTCTAAATGATACCGTAACTATAGAGAAAAACATAAGAAGATAATATGCAAATTCAAATGTTTGCTATGTTCTTCATCCTCAATGTATTATCATGATCCTTTCAACATGGTTAAATTGAGAATCACCCCCAGGTGTTGGTGGCCCATGGCTTTAATCCCAACACTCAGGAGGCAGAGGCAGGCAGATCTCTGTGAGTTCAAGGCCAGCCTAGTCTACAAGTCTACAGAGTGAGTTCCAGAACAATCAGAGTTACAACAGAGAAACCCTGTCTCAAAAATGAATTAGAATCACCTAGGTAATATGCATCTGAGTGTGTCTGTGTATTTCCCCTTAATGTAGGTGGTACAATCCTATTTAATTAAATTTCAGACTAAATAAAATGGATAAAATAAGCCTGCTCAGCACAAGAATTCATCTCTCTCTGTTTCCCAAGGCTATAATGCAATCTACTGCTTCATGCTCCCACAACCACAGCTAGAGCTGCTAAAGCTGTCCCTATGTTTTTCTCAACTTGGTAGACTGTGCTCTCAAATTGGCAGCCAAATAAATTCTTCCTTAATTGGTTTTATATAGGCATTTAATCATAGCATTAAGAAATTCAAATGTTATAATTTTAAAGTAAATAATGTTGTAAATGTCAGGAATTTATTGACTAAATTGTCCTTGCTCAAAATGTAACACACTCAGCCATAGTAGTGATTTCTGTTTCAGTAGGAATAAACTTGTCTTTGACTTATGAATTGCTTGATTTGATGGCACCTTTCAGAGCCATCATACAATAATATTACAGTTCTAACAAAATATAATTGAGAATTCCTTACTATTATAACTGCAAGCCCTGAAATTGGCAATAGCTTGCTTTACGAAGGTTCCTTGTGCTTCTTACTTGGGAATGTCTTTGACAACTTCCAGTAATTAAATTTTGCATTGAGTCTAATTCTGTTAAATCTTTTTGCTTGCTATTGAATATCTCAAATGCTGAGTTTATATTGTTACCTAGGAATAAGAAGTTAGCTTTAGGGATCTTTTAATAATATGGTGAGACTTAGCCTTAGTGAATTCTTCTTTAATTACTTAAATACTGAAACTTTTTCTGCATGCATTAATCATTATTTATTGTATGTCTAGAAGAGGAAATATTTTAGGGAAGATTCCTCAAACCAGTCCCTAGATGTGAGATGTTCATAAGTTTGCTTATCAGATGTTAAACTTGGGGAAATTTTTTCCATACATTATGAATGATTATTTTAATCAGAAGTGTCATCAGACTTATTTTGTCTATTGATTGGAATTCATGGGGACTCTTATTTCAAATCTATGTTTAGTGGACATTGTATCTGATTGAAAACTATGCATGCATTACTCTGAGGAACCTAAGGCACAAAGTTCATTAAAAGTTCAAAGACATGAATATTAACACCTTATATATTTAGAATAAACATTGAAGAATACACATTTATAAGAATATTAAGTCAGAAGTTGAGAAAAAACTTAAATGGAAGCAAAAATTATGTTGAAACAGCATCTCAATTACAGGTCTTCAACACTGTTATAGGCATTTTGAAAGAACTTCATAATAGAGTAAAAAAAATAAAATAAAATTGATGATGACCTTATAGAAAAAAGAAAGGTTCTATTCAGCCATTACAAATTTAAACAGGCTTTACAAAAAAATTTGTAACTTTAAACAAAAAAGATACTGAAAAACGATAGTTGAGAAAATATAATAACAAATATCAGTGTTCCAAATATGAAAATAGTACACAAATTTTATAATTTACTCCAATGTAAGCATAGATGTGGGTATTGAATTTATCCAATTATTCTCATATGTACATTACAGAGGACAGTTTATTCTTTCCTAGAGTGTTTCAGTCTCTATACAATCTAATCTTAACCTAGACCTGGAAAGCTTCACCCTCTGTACAATCTAATCTTCAAACCTAAACCTGGAATGTTTCAGCATCCAAAACTTACTGCTGACTGAGCTCACTCTGAGTACTGTCTACTGAACTACCTCTCTTCACTCTGATCAGCATTGTGAACTCTGAACATTAAATCATAAATAGTCTGCTTCTGACTGTGCTTGCTCTCTGTTTATTCTGGACATGCTTCTTGTCTGCTTCCACATTTTGTTTCTACTCTCTGAGCTCTCACTGCTTCTTGTCTGCTTCCACATCTTTCTGAGCTGTGCTTCCAATCTCTGCTTCTTCCTCTGCTTCTAATTCCTGCTTCTCTCTACTAAGTTGGGTTTAAAGTTGTGTGCTACATTGAGGTTAAAGACATGTACTAACATTCTTTCTACCCTAAAGCAGCCATGCTGCTAGATTAAAAGATTAAATATTCCTCTACACTCTAATATTCATGAGAAGAAATACCTCAAGATATTATAGGAAAATATTGAACATGCCCTATCTTAATATTAGCATTACAGTATGAACTTTAAATCTGTGTGTTGTCAAATCTCCCTTGAAGTCAAGAAACTACTGAGGTGGAGGGTAGCTTCAATAATTCACAAAGATATCTTTCAATATTTCAATTCATATTTATCACTGTTGCTTTAGAATTATCTTCTGCATGATACTATATTTTATAACCCAATAAAAAGGCTTTGCTTAGTTAAGGGAACTGTCAAAAAAATGTTTTCCTGGTACTTTTCTTCTTTAAAAATCTTGTGGAGTTTCTATTTGTGGAAATATAACTGCATTATATATGATTTTACTAGAAACTGTATCTACATGAAGTGAAATGGTATTAAAAGCATTCCAGAGAATGTTTTGTTTGAAACAGACATATATTTATTAGGTAATATTCATAGGAATAATAGCCAAATAATTTCTTAATCTCATCAAAATTTCATAATTTTCTTATTTTACTCGGTTTCTCAAAAATTACTAAAATGTCACACTAAAGCCATAGACTCTCATTAAAAAAAAAAACATGTTAAGCATGAGAATCCTTCTTTTGAGTTGTTGATCAGGAGGCTGCAAGAGACTCTTAAAACATACAGCCTATCACTGTTGCCCTTGTTTCCTCTCAGAGATTGGGATAAATTCTTACTGTAGAAGACACCAAGTATTTCAAACACAAGACCCAGAAGATCTGAGCTAGTTGATCTGACCTGAATGCCCCTTCCCTGAGAACTAGCTTTCATAGTATCAGAAGGTGCTATGCAATCTTCCAAAAGAAAGAAGCAACAGTTCTACCTAGCCATGATGTCTGTTAACCACAATAATGACAAACATGGCAAGATATCCTTAAAGGTGCAATGATGGAACTCATACTTAAGTGATAAACAACAACTATCTAATTGAATTTAAGACAGCTTGACAGGAGGAAAACCGTTGCTGATACTGTAAGCTCAGACAACAACCAGAGGTTAGTCTGGTCACGGCTGTTAGAAGAAAACCTATTATGATGACTTTGATAAACCAGAATAATTTTTAACTACATTCTAAATATTTATCCTTATAATGAAAGATAAATGTAGACCTTGCTTCTCTTTAGAGAAAGCTTTTTGATACTGGTCTTGGCAATGATTTACTTATTTATTTTTGAGTAAGACACCAAAAGCACAGGATAAACACAATAAGTAAATGGCAACATCATAAACTAAAAAGCAAATTTTATACAACAAAGGATATGATTAGAATAACCGAAGACAACTTACAGAGGAGGGCAAAACATTTGAGTCATTCATCTAGTAAATTATTAATATTCAAAGTATATACAAAAGTGAAATAAAAGTATGCATAAATTTAAAAATCAGTAATGACCAGAATGGACGTTGTCCTAATGATTTCAAGTAGCTATACAAAAAAATACTCCATGATGATAATAATTAAGTAAGTCTAATGTCAAAACTGTAAAGATATTATCCTCTCAAAAATGTTAGGATGGTGGAATGACAAAATGTCTCAGCAAGTAAGGCTGCATGTGGCTAAGCCTGATTACTTGAGTTTGATTACTGGAATCCACATCTTGGAAGGAGAGAACCAATTCCCACAAGTTGTTCTTTAAACTCCACATGTGCTCCATGGCACAACTGAGCTCAAGCATAAACACACAATAAATAAGTAAATGAAAAAATAATGTTGTTTATTATCAAAATGTTAAGAAATAACAGAATAGTGACAAAGATGTTGGGAATTAAAATTTATCCACCTAATATGAAAACATAATATCTCTTCTAGATACTGACTTTTAGTAATACCGAAAGGAAGGATTACTAAATTACACAATAATTATAAATCATTTTCTGAGTATCTAAAATATTATTTCTCATGACAATATTTTCTCATGTTCATTCCAGTATTATTAACAACAATAAAGATATAGATATAGCCTAAATTTTTGTGGATGAATGAATGAAAAAAGAATATATACTATACAGATTTTTATTTATTTATCTAATCATATACACATAGTTTTAATGAAATACACTCATCTATAAAAGCATAGGACATATTTTAATTTGCAAGAGTATGCATTTGCTTGGAAAATATTATTCAAATTTAAGTAAGTTACACAGAAAAATACCTTATGATATCACTTATATGTGAGATCTAACAAAGTCAAGCTCATAGAAGCAGAGCTTATAAAAGAGATTTAAGGGGCATGTCTTTTGGCTTCTTCCAACATAGGAAGTTTCTAAGGAAGTTCTGGGAAGACTAGGATTCCATCAGACACCAAATATGGCAATAATTTGATGTGGAAATTCCAGCTTCTCAAACTATAAAAAATATGTTTGTTTATAAATTACTCATTCTAAGGTATTTTATTATAGAAGCAGCAACTAAACCAGTTATCAGGTGATCTGAATATCAAGCCCACATTTAGCTGTCTTCTTGAATGCAGTTTTCTAAATATATTGTACTATTTTATAATACATAAGCATCAATCTTGTGATGCAATTTCTACCTAAGGAGACCTTACAAGCTACCTTTAACACTCCCCTTGGGCCTCTTATCCTTTATACATTCTTTATTTCTCTCTCTCATTTGTTCTTTCTTTTTTATTTTTTTTTATTTTTTTGAGACAGGGTTTCTCTGTTGTACCTCTGACTGTCCCGGAACTCACTCTGTAGACCAACCTGGCCCTGAACTCATAGAGATCTGTCTGCCTCAGCGTTCTGAGTGCTGGGATTAAAGGTATGCACCATCACTACCAGGCTTGTTCTTTGCTTTTTAAGGAAGTTATCTCTCTGCATTGCTCAGATTGGCTAGAACTTTCAGTGCATTCCATGGTTCTCTCCAATTTATGATCGTCCTATCTATATTACAGATGTTTGCCATCATGCCTGGATCATTTCCAAAATAATTTCAAGAACAATTCTGCTTTCATCCTATAAATCAGGTGAGTTTTTGTTTGTTTGGTTGGTTGTTGTTTTATTTATATGCAGGGAGCATGCTGAAACTATTTTTTGAATGAGACATAAAAGTTTAAAGAAACATAAGTTTGATTTCTTTTTGTAATTTTTGTAGGAAAAATATTAATATGACATTACACACACTCATTCATATAAAATACATAATATTCCATAAATAATAAACACATATTTTATATTATTTTATGCAGTGTTATTAGTTCCTACTTATAAGTATATTTAATGAAATCATTGCTATATATTATTAAAAAGAATATATATCATCACTCTCTTTCCATGATTGGAAGGGTATGGATCACTTTTCAAATTTTTGTTCTTTTTAGTGCTGGGATAGAACTCTGCACATGCTAGTCAAACACTCAGCCCTACTGTGACATATCAAATGACAACACTTTTCTTCAAGGATACTGAAGGAAACAAAATAATTTGTATTAAGAGTATAACACAAGAACTGAATATTATAAATCCTGGGATTCAATTTTAACCTATAGTCTATAAATATGTGAATTTGTGTGAAGTTGTTTTTTGTTTTGTTTCATTTATATCTCATTTGGACTCAGTTTCAAATTCTAAAATATGGGGTAGTTGGACTAGATTGTCTCTACGGACACTTTTAGTTCTGCAATACAATGAATGGTTATAAATATTTAATTTCAGTTTCTGAGTCATCTGTAAAAATAGTTTCAAAAACAAGCTTTGCAGCAGGAAACCTTTCTCTACCATAGCAACTACTAGAGGCTCATGTTACATTGTGACACAGCAGAGCTAGAAGTTTCCAGCACACATGAAGATACTAATTATCTCACTCTGCCTCACATCACCAATACAGCCAGATGGCATTCCTGAATCAGAGACACTAAAAGAAAAGGATTATCAAAAGTAGGAAAACCTTGGGAAACTTTGTCCTGCCAAATATCTCTCCATATTAGCCAGTTAATAAGAATAGACTCTTGTATGATCAATAGTTTTGAGTGTTGGGTTTGTAGAATTCAGTCATAAATATCATTGCCTTTGAGTCTTGTGAGGAAAAAAAACACAAGTTGAGTTAAAATTTAATACAGGACTGTTAGAATGCTATAATACTGGGATTAAATAAAACCTTATGCTTTTTTACACACATTGGTTACAACTGAAGCAAATCTCTTTTATGTTTTAACTCTAATCATATAAACCATTTTGACTATACATAACTTATAATTCTGATAAACTAAAATTTATTCTGTTCCCAAGTCTGTCCTGCCTGAAAATAACTCAGAGACATTTTATATTTACCCCATAGCTAGTTTGTAAGATTTATTTATATTTTATGTATATTATTGTTTTGACTGCATATCTTTATGCGTGTATACCATATACATTCCTGGTGACCATGGATGTCAGAACAGAGTATTGCGTTCCCTGGAATAGGAGTTACTCATGGTTGTGAGGGGTTATTTGGGTTCTGGAAACTGGTTCCAGCTCCTCTGCAAGAACAACAAGTGCTCTTAAGTGCTGAACCATCTCTCCAGAGTTATTCCCATGCCATCGAAAGTCACTATGTTTCCTTTGTTAACATAATCCAAATATCTGAGGACAGAAACACATTCCAATGTTTTTTAACTCACCCTTTTTTGCTTCTCTAATTTATAAATCTATTAAGCTCTGTTCTATATTGCATTATAATTTTCTTGTAACCATATCTGACTCAAGCACTTCTAGCCAAAATTATACCAAAAGACATTAAATGTGTACATCAGATATCATTACCAAATTAATGAAACCAATTCATTTTTATAGTAATTTTATTTTTTAATATGTTAATCAAACATCTTTTCATAGACCTGTTAGATATCTTATACACTGTTTATATAAGTGATTGAATATTCTTTTTTAAAACAGAACCAAGGATAAGTAAATTTTAGAAACCTAAAAATGTGTACCTTAAATTCAGGAAATATTCACAGTATATTATTTCTAGAACATATTAGAATATTTTAAATATATAGCTGTTTCTCAGTCTCCAGAAAATATTTTGTTTGAAAATCCATTGATGCCAAATTTCACAGATACTCAAGTCTATTATATAGAATGTGTTCTATGCACATGCTTCCATAAACATTAAATTATATCTACTTGATTCTGATACATAATGCAAATATAAATGTTATATGGGTAATTTTATGCTATAATATGTAATAATGACCAAAAAAAATCTATACATATTCAGTACATATACAAATATTTAAGCATCACATTTGTTTGAATCTGCAGTCGTTGAACCAACAGATAGAAAGGCTTCATGTACTGTTTTCTATATTGAATTGAGAAGTATATAAATGATTGCAAATTTGTAAGCACAAAAAATTAAATACCCAAGAAAAACATTATGGAGAAGAGCATATTGGAGTTAGGAGGTAAAGTCTGGGTAGATTTAAACATGTCTAAAAGAGTAAAAGAAAGACAGTTTAGTGATAAAGGAGATAATATGAACAAATATATAGGCTATGATTATTATAGACTGATTTTCCTGGTTTGGTAGTTATAAATGACCTCTACCTGCTGCAATATGTTGAGAACTTGGGGTTAAGGGAAGCTGTGATACACTTTAAATGTCATGCTAATGAAATGACACTCAATTCTGTAGACAATGAGGAATATTAAAAATTTACAAGGAAATGAGTATGCCATGATGATATGCATACATTTGAATGCCAAATTAAGCCATAAATTGTCCTGAAAGGGATTTAAAAATGAGCTAAGATCCTAAAGAGAAAATATGACAATAATTAAGGAAAGAAATTATGGTAGTTGTTTTGTAGCAGTAGTAGTGTTGACAGGGAACTAGACATATAAAGACAGGCTTAAGATTTATTTATTATATAGAAATGATGGACCGTGATGGAAATTTTCTTCTTGTTTATAATATACATTTTAACTTTTAACTTTAAATGGTTACAGATTTATAATCAGTTTCAAAGTAGCACATCAAGGTTCTGTGTAGCCTTTACTCAATTTCCTCCAATGGTTCCTCTTATATAATTGTAGTACCAAGACATTGGGGACTGGAGAGATGTCTCAGCAATTAAGAGTATTTCTGTCTCAGAGAACTGGAGTTTGAGTCTTAAGCCCCCTTCTGGGCATCTTAAATCATCCTAATGTGGAGGAAGGGGAACATTCATCCACTGCTGTTGAGAGTACAAACTTGTACAGCCACCATGGAAAGCAGTATGACAGTTCTTGGGGATAGACCTACCTTAAAATCCAGCTATAGCACTCTTGGGTATATACCCAAATGATGTTTTGTTGTGCTGAAGAGATATTTTCTCAGCCATATTCATTGCTGTCAGAAATTAGTAATAGCCTAGATGTCCATCATCAGATGAACAGATAAGGAAAATGTGGTACATTTACATAAAGGAATATTACTCAGGCTTTGAAAAATAAAATCATGCTGGTGGTATACACCTTTAATCCCAGCACTCAAGAAACAGAGGCAGATGGCTATCTGTGAGTTCGAGGACAACGTGGTCTACAGAGTGAGTTCCAGGACAGCAAGAGTTACAACAGAGAAACCAGACAAAACCTGCCTCAAAATAAAAAATAAATAAGTAAATAAAATAAAACCATGAAAATTGCAGAAAAATAAATGGAGTTAATATAGACTCAGAAAGACAAATATAGCATGTGTTCACTTATATGTGGTTGTTATTTCTTAAGTCCTCGATAGACAAGCTACAGTCCTTACAGCCAAAGAGGTTGGGTATAGAGTAAGGGACTACAGGGGGGGTGATAGCTCTCCATAGGAAGGGGAAATAGAATAAATAGTTGTGGATAGATGGAGGTGTGGGGCTGGAATGGAAATATCAAACAGGGCTGGGGAAGAGGGAAGCAAGAGAGGGTAGACAGGGAGGGACAACTAAAACCAAGAGACAGTTGAGGGGCCATATTGAAACCTAACACAGTAGAAGCTCCATAAAATACATACATGTATGAAGCCAATCTAAATGAAATCATCAAATAACAGGAGAGACAGAGCCCCAAGTGCACATCTCTCATTACCAAATGAAGTTTCCAGTACCAGGAATAGGTTACATGTAATTGAGTTGTTGGTCAAAGGGGCCCCCAAAGGGAATCTCCAAACTTAGTCGGAACTGAACTCTGACTAGCTGCCTTCCCACCTGCATGTTCTCCACATGCCAGCCTTTAATCTCCTGCTTCTGTTCTCTTGCTTCTCACTCTGAACTCTGCCTTCTCTCTCTCTGTTTATTCTCTGCTTCCCCTCTCTGCTTATCCTCTTCACTTCTCCTCTCTACTTCTTGTCTGCCTCCATCTCTCCTTCTATCTTGTTTCTTCTCTGCTTCTATTGACTGTTCCTTTTATATGCCAGGAGTTGGGTTTAAAGACTGTGCCAACACTTCTTTCTAAGTTGGTTTTAAATATGTGTGCTACCACTGGCTTCTGAGTTGGCTTACTTAAAGTCTCCTTCAGATACAAAGTCTTATTTTGCATTGATGAAGAGGATCGTATAATTCACTTCCCAAACAGTAGGCCAGGCAACCATGCTGTCACTAGGTGAAGGTCAAATTGAGAAATGTGGGGTGTTCCTCACATCTCCTTGTTAGTCACTGGGGAGGAACCACAGAATTCCCTTTCATTTAGCATCAGCACAAACAGAGGACAGGATTAGCCTGGCTAACATCCTTTCTACTCTAGAGCAGCCATGCTGTTAGATCAGAAATCAAAAGCCTATTACACTGGCCCTTGAAGGTGATCCTTTCCCAGAGCAGCTATGATGCTGAATCAAGGATCTAGTGTACCTGTACAAGCAGACAGAGTATAAGAGCCAGAGGGGATGGAGGACAGTAAGACAAAAAGGCCCTCTAAATACAGCAGGACCACCACAATAATGAACTCGTAGAGACTGTGGCAGCATGCAGAGGGTCAGCAAGGATCTGTGACAAATGGAATCCTAGAGCTGAGAGAAGAGAACACAAGTCTGCATCCCTTAACCTAGAAGATATTTCCAATTAATAACTACTCACAAATAAAAAATTAGTTTTTTTTTTCAAATGGAGTCTCAATGAGGATACAACAATCCTAAGAGCAGACCCCATGCCCATAATTAAGATAAACATTTTTCTTGCCAACACAAAGCAAACTCACTGTCATCTTCAGAGGTTCTTTTACTCATGTTTTGTAAGGACTTTTTGTGTATGTGTTGATTTTATTTTTATGGGATTTCTGTGTGTGCAAATGTGTGTGTCACTTAATCTGTATGTGTTTCACGTGCTTTTTCTTTGATTTGTTTGTTTTTGCTTTATCTTATTTTATTGTATTATTGTTTAGATATCTGTTGTTTTCTGAGATGAGACAGAAAGGTTATAGTGTGGATGGGAGGGCAGATGTGGAGGATCTCGGAGGAGGTGTAGAAGGGGAAAGCATAATCAGAATATATTCTATGAAAAAATATATTTTCAATAGAAGAAAAAGTAGAAATAAAACTTTCTGTAACTTTAGCTCCAAGAGAACCAATGCAGGCCTTCTGGCCTTTGTAAGAACATGTCCACATTTGCACACACATACACATCAGTAAATTATAAAATCAAACATTAAATTAGTAAGAAATTGACATTTTTATAAAGCATGAGGATAGTATAATGTCATTTTACCTTATGTGTAAATTTCTATAATATCTATTATGACAATCTAATTACAAAACTTTACAATGTCTGGTCATCACATTTTTGTTCTCATAATATCCCTTTATAGTTACAACTACTACGTGGTCTTTACCATCTAAAACCTATAACCACTCCTTGTATTTTCCTATGAGTATAATTTTGTCATTAGACCATGTTACGCAGTGAAGTTCTATAGTTTGAGTTTACTATACCTCACAAGAACAGTTGTATAACAACTCAGTTTATTTCTGGCATAATATACTGAGAAAGTCAGAAGTAAGAGAAGTAGAACATGTTTGGAAAAATTACACAGTGAGTATAAAATATGAAGTTTTCATTATTTAATTTAATTATTAGCATATCAATCTATATATAGAGATATCAATATATAGATAGATATAGATAAATATGCCAGCAACTTTATTGAGTATACAAAGATTTGTTTCCTTGTGATTTCTTACATTACACACAACTTCCTAAAGGATAACTTTGAGTAAATAGGAAAATGTTATTAAAATAACAAAATTGTATACAATATAGCTTAATAAAATGGATTAGTTACAGAATTTATCGCATTTACATTATTTCCTTGGATTTATTACTATAAAGAAATAAACAGAATCAATAATCCTACCCACTTGTACAAGCAACACACACAAAAATGACCATAATAGGAAGATATACACATGGTACCAAAGGTGGCACTTTCATCTTGGGCTTCTGATTGGATTTGAGGGCTGTTGAAAGGAGAAAATTCATGCCTGGTACTATAAGCCTAGCCAAATGCCATTTATTTCTGAGACTAAGGACTCTAGAGGAGAAACTACTACATGCATTTTCATAAACCAGTAGATTTTTTAACTACATTCTAAATGCATATCCTTATAACCACAAAGTAATGTGGCCCTTCATCAAAGAATCTGCATTTTTCAGCAGGCAGAGGCTACTACAGAGATCAACAACTGGTCAAAATGAATAGATATAATAATAGAATAGATGAATAGAAAAATAAAATAGATGAATAGAATAGAATAATAGAATAAATGACCATGGAAGCTCAGCTTCAATTGGTGCACCTATAACACATCCTCCACACTTAAGGTTCAGGGAACTTGATAGAGTGTGTAGAAAGATTGTTAGAGCCAAAGGCTCTGGGAACATGCTTCTAGATAGTGTTTTCTAGACATAGCAAGAACACTGCACCTACGAAATTTAAACAATATGATTGCTTAATCAACACTTGAGCAATGACACCAGTTATGATGCTACCACAGATGGAGAAATTTCATGAGGCCATGCATCTAGATGAAGAGCTACAGCTTATCAATGGCTGCTAATAGAGGGAGAACAAGTCTACCTCAGAGAGGGGTTCCCTGATAAGTTATCCATCTCCTGGTCAATTCTAAATACATGCATATAGGCACAACATGAAATGGACTCAGTATGTGTTTTAAATATATGTGTGTGGCATAGAGCATGTGTATAGCAAAAATAGTTACAGAAGAAGAGGTCATGAAATGGAGAGAATGTGAGGAGAGGTTACAGGAGGAGATGGAGTGGAAGAAGGATGGAAATGTAGGAATACTCATGTATGAAATTCTCAAAAAGTTAAGTTAAAAAAGAATATAAATTTAAAAATTCATCAGAATGATTATTATTTAATAACTGATTCTGCATTTTATCTCTAAGATAACTTTGGGGCAAAATAAGGTCAATTAGATGGATTTCAGAGCAGAGACAGTGTTAACCTTTCTTGCTTCATAAATTCATAAATTTTTCTGGTCCAAGCATATGTGGCTTATACATATATAGTCAGCACAAAAGAGATAAAATGGAAACCACTACAATTTTATAGTCAAGGGAGAGAATAAGAAAGAAAATATGAAGGATACTCATTTCCATAATGTTTCTGTAGTAAATGATTTTATTTTCAATTTATATCAGAACTAATATGAATTATCTTATTTAAAATATGTTAAGTCTTAACAATATAGAATTTTAGCATCAAAAATTTAAGCAATAAATAAAAGACCAGGCTACAATTTGATAGATAAATATTAAAAAAAAAACTTGCACTAGAGAGATCACCTAATCTTGGAAATATATGAATATGTATGAAAAAGACTATGCAATAAATGAATGTATGGCATTCAAGTTACTTTTGGCAGTATAAAAAAGGATTCACAGCAACAACATGCATAAATGGCAATATAAGTACATACCCATATAATGCTCATGGTACAGAATTCAGTGAAAAGGCCAAAAAATTCTCATAACAACCCTTTATCTTGACCCAAACAGGAAGTGAATATAGACGTATCTCTCTGACTTTGGATCAAAAGTGTTGTTCAGTTTATTTTAGAATTATATCTTTTATTATTATTGATTGGTCACATCCATAATTATGTGCATTATTGATGAACACATATGGAAGATATATAAATATATATATATACAAAGATAGATATAGATATTCAGCAAACCATTCTTGTATGTAAGGTAATATAGAGTTACTGATTTAAATACTTGTGAAGAGAGGGGTGAATAAATTAATTGTGACTCTTTGTAGGAAGATTTATTCAAGTCCATGACTAGAACTTTTTCCTAGAATTGTAAAATCCTTTGTCTTAGTGCTTTCACATGAAATTTGGGGGCTCAATTTCCTCAAAATGTTGCTAGATTAGTTTATAATAACCAATATAGTAAATGTCTTCTCTCTAGAAAATTCTGTAATAAGACTATCAGATTTCAATGTCCTTTGCCTGTTATCAAGACAAAAAGGAAAATCATGAATATATTGGTAAGAGAAGAGAATTCATTTGTATAGAAATTTCTAATGATTGAAAAAAAATGTAAAGTACCAATGCTAGTGAATGAAAAGATTCTTCAAAGAGGCTCAAGTTTAAGCAAGAAGTTCCAGGAATTTTGCATCATAAAAATTTAGGTAATAGAGGGTTTGAACTTGCGTGCAGGGAAATGGCTTAGTAAGTAGAGTCACTCAGCAGGAACTGGAGCTACCAGCAGTTGTCAGAAGTCATGTGGTTTCTGCACCTGAGTCCTCAAGAACAGCAAGTACTTCTAACTGCTAAGCCCTCTCTCCAGCCCCAAAGTGAAGTTCTTGATCCACAAAAGAACACAGTCAGGTCTCAGCCTCCAAGAAATCAGCAAAAGTAATGATGCTGGTATTCATTCAAATCTTTGTACTCCGTCCTCATGAAGCTTTTATATAAGTCCATGATGTCTACAGAGTGTCATTACTCATCATGATCATGTAACTGAAGTGCTGTTGGGCACAGCTTATCACTTCCTTCAGAAAACTTGTCCTAACTCGTAAGTTACTGGTCAGGTTCATTGTGTCTTGCTAGACTACCCTGTCTTTTTCTACTGTAACAAATACTGTAATTACCTACTAGTTTAGCTGTATTCTCTATCAAGCTACTGTCTGTAGGACTGAAGTAGAATTCAATTCAACTCTTGTGACTGAGGAATATATCTTTTACATATATTATCAACTGAAATGTTAATGTGTTCTATAAACACCCCCACAAATTTACCTAGAAATATTTGACAAGTTGTTTGGCGCTTAGGCCAGTGAAGAGGATACATAATATTAATGATCACAAACACTAATCTAGATCTTTCAGAGCCTTATTTGTCCCCTTAGGACCAGAAACACAGACTTCAAGATGAGATGAGATATGAGTGCTGTGTTTTAAAATAAGCATTGTGAAGGAAGCAAGCATAGTTGGAAAGATCTCTTAGACTAAAATGCAGTCTGACATTTGTGAAAGAAGGAAAACAAAGAGTTAAATTTCATTAGAAAGCCCTTCATACAGAAATCCAGTTATGTGCCATTGTCAGTCAGATCAATGGGAAATTGTTCCTTGAAAATGTCCATGATGACCAGAAAAGACCTGCCACTAATACAATTTCAGTACTCAGTCATCTGCTGGATACAGCCATGGAGAAACAAAAATAGTAAGAGTAGAACAGTAAATCCAAATGGACAGCAACAGACACTAAAATCAACTGTGCTCCCTGAATCAAGAATCTAAGTGATGTCTACTCTTACTATTTCAATTTGCCACTTTGGTTGCACAGATATACTCTTCCTAGATGGTTGAGTGTATTTTCTCTTTATTCTTGAAAATAAATAAATAAATAAATAAATAAATAAATAAATAAATAAATAAATGAATAAATAAAACTACAACCCATGAATGTTTGTATTAAAATTTGGGTTCTTAAAGACAGCATAAATTTGAAAGATATTTTTATGCAATTTAATAATTTTTCATTGGTATAGAAGAAATAAAAACTCCCAATAAAATATGAAAAATATTAATCAACTTGGGAATGCAAATTAGGCTATATCATCATTCTGTCTCATCCCAGTGAGTATGGCAGCTATCAAAAAATGGTGACAAATGCAGAGAAAGATTAAGATAAAGGGTGCTCTTCTATACTGTTCAACAGAATCTCAAATAGCACAGCAGCTATGCAACTCAGTATGAGGGATCCTAAAAAGCTAAAATTTTCATGTACTATATGATCTAGTTGGACAAATTTAGTACATACACAAAGGACACTTAGTTAACATATCACAAAGATACTTGCCAACATATAAAGAAGGTGGTGGCTATCTCTAGGGCAAATACATTTTTCCTTCTGTGTAATTGGACTCTACAATATCTTCTGCTGTTACTTCTTAACAATTCTTACTTTTAAAAGGGGGAAATAGAACAGACATTGCAGGTGTTCTGGCGGGAGGATGAGAATGAGAACAGAAAGGGTCAGGTGTGGGGAGAGGAATGGAGAGAGAGAATATAGGGAGAGATGACAGGAATTAGAGGACATTTAGGAGGTAATCTAGAGATGTAGTGCAGTGGAAACTCAGTGGAATCTACAAGGGCGATCCTAGGTAGGAACCCATAGTAATGGGCGATAGAGAGCCTGAACAGGCCATGTCCTGTAGGCAGGCAAGGCTTCCAGTGAAGGGACTGGGATACCATCCCAGCCACAAAATCCTTCCACCTATAACCTGTCCCACTGGCACGATCTGCTGGGGCAAGGGAAGGGCAGAACCCCACACCAAGTGAAAGAGCCTATGCCTGAAACTACAGGACTGGGCAGGAACCAGAGACTGGAAAGTCCAGAGAAAATTCCTAAGGATATTCTGCTATACTCATAGATTTGGGCCTAGCCAATGCTTTGTCGGAGAGGCTTCCTCCCACAGCAGATCAGGTAGAGCTTGGAGAACCCCACAGGACAGGGGGAAGAATAATTGAGGGGATCACGGCTGTTGAGAACACCAGGAGAACAAGCTCCATGGAGTCAACTGACCAACACTCGTAGAGGCTCACAGAGACTAAAGCAGCAGACATGGAATCTGCAGGGTCTCCTACATATAGCTTATGGTTGTCTGGCTTGGTGTTCTTGTAGAACTCACAAAAGTTGGAGTGGGGGTGTCTCTGAACCTTTTACCTGCTCATGGGGCCTCTTTCCTCCTGCTGTGTTGTCTCCTGCAGCCTTGATGTACAGGAGCTTATGTTCAGCCTTGTTTCACCTTATGATGCCTTGTGCAAGTGGTAATCCTGGGAGGCCAGCTCTTTTCTAAGGGGAAGTAAGGATGTGGAGGTGGATCTGGGGGAATGGGGAGATGGAGGGAGCTAGGAGGAGTGAATGGAGGGTAGGATGGGGGTTAGAATGTATTTTATGAGAGAAGAAAAATACAAAAATATTCTCTTAGAGGGTATCAATTCTATTTTATGATTGTCAGCTTGGTGTTCTTTTTTACATTACCTGTTACTAGCCAAATTGCAGAATCTTTATTCCAGAAAATACAGTCTTTCTAACAAGATGTCATCTTAATGTAACACTGGTAAAATCTTCAGTAAGCAGGCTAAGCATTGTTCTTACCTCATATTTCATTTGAGAATGGATTATTCTTTCCAGTCAAGCAATAAATGGCTCAGTTATAAAATCCATCCTAAAATTATTTCATATAATTCCTCCTGATTCCTGCTGTGCCAATTTGAATATTCTGAGAAGTTGATGGAGATATGGGGTGAGGGAGATAGTATAAATAGGAAAAAGCTTGAGACTGTAGCTCAGTTTTCTGATTATAACACACTAACAAGATATCCTCAGCCTGGCTAGTAAAATAACACCATGCAAAGCTTGCTAATAAAGGAGACCTGCCTGCATCAAGTAGAGATGTTCTGGCAATGGGACCGCCATTGTGTTCAGTATTTGTGTGGGAACATCTCCTGGGTAAATTGTAGCCTTGAAGCAAGTGCCATGGTAAATGCATAAGTTTAGAAGTTAGAGGCTCTTAGTCTAGTGTGTTCCCTGAAGCTGATGCTCTTGAAGGGAGATCTGAGCAGTGTGGTGAACCTCCATGGTTGTCACATCTGGAAAATGTTTAACAGTGTTTGCCAAGAAATTACCAGATGTTGCACAAATGGATCTATTTTAAGTTTATTCTCCAGATGGGATAAACTTCTCCTTCAAAACTAGATTTTAACATTTTAATCATGAAGAGAGAAATCAATCACCATATAAACCACAATGCAGCATGTTCAGATTAGAAAGTAGAAGCATTCTAAATACATCTTTGGCATAATATGCTAAGGCCAGAAGCAATATCTTTACTAATACAAGGCTTAGAGCAAGCAATAAGTATCCCAGCAAAGATCAGTCCAGGCCACAATAAGCAAAAGTAATTCAGAATAGCAAAACAAAATCTAGTCAATCTCAAAATTTAGCAGTAATGTTTTAAAGATTATAAGGCATAATTTCTACAGAGTATTGGGACCTGATACCAGAGAACGTGAAGCCTAGACATGTCAGTAAACAAAACTATAACTAGCCAAGGTAAAGGGAGAAAATAGTATAGACAGGAAGCAGTGTCTAACATTTTGTGTTCCCCATAATAGTCATCATTTGATGCTTTATTGAACATTAAGAATATGGCCTCACTAACTTATCATACCCACTTTCCAGCCACTATCGAGGTGCTGGGCAGAAAAATCAAGCCTATTACAGAGATTCCGTTTAATGGCTAGTCAATAATTAGTCTTGCAGCACATTAAAAAAAACAGTTATTTGCTACACCATGAATTGGAGAGTGGAGACATGGACCCAAATTCAAGGAGGTAAATATGATTTGTTGTTGGTTGTCCAACTAAATAAGAATGTATAGGCCTGATTTGATCTTGGATTTTTTTATTCGTTGTTAAAAGCAATATTTGCTTTCTTGGTTTCTGTATTAAATGTGGTAAAAGAGTGAAAATATGTGAAAACTAGGAAGTTCTATATGTATTTGAGAAGATATTATTCTTAAAGAAAATGATTATTATTAGATAGATTTATATTTTTTCTTCAAGCTATCATACATTGATAATGTAACTATTGGTTGGTCATAGTTGAATTATCAATTGTATAATGTTTTATACTGTTAATTTATTTTAAGGTTTTCTGTAAATACAGAATTCATAGATAACCTGAAAATAAGTTAAAAATATAAATGGTTTCCTTCAAGTGGTTCTTTTTGACAAAGGAAATGCAAATAAAATGCAATTAAAAATCATACATTCAACCAAAATGAAGGGATTATGAAAAAACTATATGAAATCTATAGTCCTGTTACCAAAACGAATATATGCATATATTCATATATATGAAAGAGTAAAGGGAGTTACCCCTAGTGACTAGAAAAGGCTTCTCCTAGAAGCAGTGGTTTACTAATCAAAATTTCCAGTCCTAGATATGGGGTACAACCAGAAGTGTTGGATAGGAGAACACCAGAGGCTCCCTAAAACAACACATATTCATGTCATTCTTCTTCATTATTTTTCAAATCTAGAAGAAAGCTCTAATTCTAAAGGTACCACAGTTGAGAGCTAAGCCCTAAACAAAATGTTTTTATCGCCTTCTCTAAGGCTCAGGGAACATTACAGAAGAGGGAGCAAGAAGTATGTAAGATCTGGAACATAAGATGAAAGGTTGCAAAACACCAACTTTTATACTCCACACAACCATTGCAATTCTGAACTCACAACTATGGTTTCCAGAAATGGCCTCTGACAAAATTAGTCCTTTCAACAATCAGTCATAGATGGAGAAGAGGCTCACAGTACCCTACCCCTTCCTAATGAACTATTGATGGCTAATGGCTATTGATAGATTCTTTAAGAAAGGGAATCATTGTCTTCAGTTGTGTACCTTCCAAGCTCCAATAAATATTTCCAAACCCATGGTCACAAAGACAATCTAATTAAACTCAGTGGCTCACAAAACAAAATAAATACACTTGAAAATGCAAAAGAAATTCATATTGAAGAGCATGGATAAGCACGGATAGTAGGGGTGTGAGTGAAATTGGGGATGAGACTGATAAATATATATTATATGCATGTATGAAGTTGTCAAAGAACATATAACTAACTGATAAAGCACTCATACTGCAGAAGCTCAAGGGCCAGTTAGCCTGAAGTACGCAGCACAGAAGGAAGTAAAGACAACAACAATATGCAAAGAATGAGAGATTGTGGGGTGCTCACCTGTGAATGGGGCATCTATATCACAGCCTCTAATCCCAAGACTTCAGGTATCAACATAGATGTAGTTGATATCTGCAGCTGCAGTGAAGCAGTATTTGTTAAGCATAACAGGGCCAATGAACACTCACAAACTCACAATGACTATAATTGCATGCACAAGACTTGCACAAGATCAAGCCATACAAAGTCCCAGAAACAAAAGGGAAGAGGGTCATAAAGTCGCATCCCTAGCTAAGGAGCTATTAGCAATTGATGGCTTCTGTGAGAAGGGAAGTCAATTTTCTTTAGGCATGTGGTCCCTGAGAGGCTGTCCTTGCTTACTTAATAGTCTTGCAATCATGCACATACAGGCATCAGTAGTGAACTCAATGGGTTTGAAAAATAAAGAGCACATCAAATTGAGAGGAAAAGATGATGAGGAGATAGGAGAGTAATTTGGGAGGAAAAACCATTTGATCAAAACACATTATACCCACGTATACAACTCTCAACAATAAAAAAGAATAATAAAAAGGAAACACATTTATGCAGAGGAACATAAATAAAAATAACAGATTTTGGATTTAAGTATGCAAACTAGAAAATAGTGTAGGGACATCTATTTGGGAAGCCTACTACTCTGCACCATGATATATTCACTCAGAAAAGTAAAAAAGACCAAGAAATAAAAGAGGCCCTGCCTCAGCAAGGTAGAAGGCAATAATCAACTTCTGAAAGTTGTCCTCTGACCACCACATGTGCACTTTGTCACGTACAAATACACAACACATTACAAACTGAATAGTAATCCAAAAATTTTAAAGTCATATTCAATACATTGTTTCTATTTATAACATATTAAGAGAAAGAGTGGCATTGTTTTTTATTTTAACACTATCACAAATACAGATATTGATGAGCCAAGTGAGGGTAGTGAAAGGACAGTACGTAAGAAGAAAGTCTCAGTGAATTCTCGATCTAGAGTCAGAAAGGCCATACCTGATCTTGAGGATGACCTCTGTTTATAAGTTGATTATTTCATAGCAGAAAATGTTGTAATGTGTGTTTTATTGAGATACAAGTTTGGAAAATTACAGTGTTTACTGCCTTCATATTTTCTTCTGCAAATCATTTGAAAAGGAATTAACCCTTTTGATTACAAGAAAGAAATATGAAGAATACAGTAATATGGACTTAGGAATTATTCTTTCAAAGGAATATCCCTCATTCGTGTCCACATTCATAACACTTTGGCACGGTAAGTGTGAAACATTCCCTTAGATTGCAGGAGTGTTCATTGTGCCTGCTAAGGGTTCCACTTCCAATTTATCCTGTTAGTTATCTTTGCCACAGCATGAGCTCTTACAGCTGAGCAAGCGGCTTTGGCAAAAAGTCTAAGGCACTGGGGTTGAAGAGGAACAAAGGGAATTAAGTTGGCTGGAGGCCTGAGTACCTCAAGGGCATGTAACGTGAAATCAGTTAATTTTCAGGACTTATATAGATGTTAGTCACTTCCTGTCTCTATTTCTAAATGACATAGGGAAATTTTGGCTGCCTGTGAACTTGTCATAGCAACAAAGAACAATTTCATTCATCTTTCCAGGAATAGCTTCTGGTGTATATGTATACAGATTGATAGAAGCTCATTCAAATGAATATTGGTTTGGGAGCTTTGGGGGATTCTGAAAGGGGCACAGCTGTGATTCTTCAGTGGCTAGGTGAATGAAGGCAGCTATCTAAGAAGGGAGGCCAGCTGCAATGAAACAGTAGCTGTAGTTGCAGGAAAGATAAAGCTTTAAGACCCTGGGAACCAATGCACAGGAGCTTTCCTCTAGCTCTCTGCTGTTAAGTAGATTTCCACTGGAGGCTGTCCAGAAGAGATTCCAACCAATTATACACCCTCATACAGTAATGCCTGGGGGTGGGCAGTAACTAAGAAAAACTAAAGAAAACACAGACATGGAATCAGAGCACAAGCCAAAAAGAACTGGTTTGCCTTACAGAGCTTTGGTTTACTCAGTCCTCCTCTCTTAAACTCATATATCCTCATAGTACAAAACACCTAGATTTAAGGAAACAACAGTATGGAAACTATTAAAATAATTTTCAATAATAAGTATCAATAGCCATTGAACACCAGATGCAAGTATTTCAATGTAAGCAAAAAGAATACTGTGTAACAGAAGCCTTAATTCAAAATTATCTTCAGACAAAAATATGCCTATTATGAATGCAGTAAGTATATGCAGTTCTATTTTTATAGGAAAATTTCAATCATTCATAATTTATTATTTATTTGATTTAGGGATATTTTAACATTTCCAAAATCTAAAGTCGAATATTATAGCTTGTCTTTTATCTGTCTTTCATTAAATGTCAGGACTAGAGTACCTTATAATTTGAAAATCTTAGAAGAGATGGCATCTTGGAATTGGGATCTGGAAGATGAAAGGACCCCCTCCCCTTACTAACCTCTTCTTGCAAAGTAGAAGGCTAACAATGAGAAGGAACATAAAAGCACTGGGCCTCAGATCTGCTTACAATTTGATCATAAGTAAATATTCAATGATTAAAGAACTAAATTAAAAATACAATGATTTAGCACCACAGCTCATTTCCCCAACTCACAGGTTTGGAATGTACTCTAAAGGAATCAAGTATGGCCTTTGTTCCCATCTCTACTGCCGTGTTCCAGAGTAGAGAGAGTTTACCACAACAGAAAAAAAACTGAGTTCTTCTTGGGCAGAATGATTTTATTTGAAACAAAGTATGGGAAATCATCATGGATCAGGGATTGCAAAGGTATCAGCAAAGATTTACTAGTAATGATAATAAAGATCAATTTAAAAAAAGAACAAAATTGTAAAGCAAAACAAAACAAACAAAAACTAAAAACCAAAACCAAGAAAAACAATCATAAAATCATGACAAGCATCACAAAGAGTAGAAATACCCTATCCCAAAATAACCTATGGCAGGGACTGAGGACACAGCAGTTAAGAAAGCCTACTGCTCTTGCAGAGGGCCTGCAATAGCTTCCCAACATACATTGGGAAACCCACAATTGCCTATGACTCCAGAGCTAGGGGAGACAGCGCCTACTTTTGGCATGAAAGGGTAACTGCACCCATGTGCACTTAGCCCCTTACACACACACAAAAATTGAAAATAAAATAAATTATATACTTTTAAAGGGTCATAACTTTGATTACATCAAGCTATGGAGTAATTTGTGCCCCATAAAGATGTAAGAAACTTGCTATAAAGCGATTAATGTGATCTAATAAAGACAACCCAGCCTGATGTAGAGATCAAGGAAAAAAAAAGAACTTGATTAAAATTAGTCACCTTTTGTTGTCCCAGTGACTGTGTATTTTTAGCAGTTATTTCTATAACCTCATAGATTATGTTTTTGGTGAAATAAATTCTACTTAAATATTTCAGACAAGTCACTAAAATTAAGAGGGAACAATCATAACCAATGAATAAATGGACAACATGTACAATGGTGTAGATTCATACCTAGAGATGCTGGAACACATACTGCTGACTTGTTGGGTGTACGTATACCCTATGTTATCCAATACCAAATGAGAGGAGTGTATAATAATTATCTTAAATGTTCACTATGAAATCACAAATTACAAAATATGTGAAATCATGAGCCATAAACATATAAAAGAAGGACGTAGATCTTGCCGTTGAGGGAAAATCGGTGCTGGAATTGAAAGCCGCTAACGTAAATATATTCAGTGAACTAAGGGAACCATAGGAATATTTTCGTTTTTACCAACGTAAAGGAAGGTATGATGACAACCTTCATTAAATGAAAGATAAAAATTAATTCTTTACAATAACATAAGGAAATGAAATGAATTTTTAGACTTTACAATATCTCCATCATTCATCACATAAAAATGGAAAATCTGAAATATATTCTTATAAGCTAAGATATAGAGTAATCATTAAGTTTTTAAAATAAGAACTGTGTGTATATATACATATACATGTATATGAATGTACATGTACATTTAAAATTATTTAAAGAATTACATTCATAATGGAAAATATTTTCTAAAGTTAAAAGAAGGCACTAAATCAAGAACCGGATAGAATGATATGAGACACACAGAACTAAAATTAATACCTTTAAAAATCTAAATCAATTTTACACACAAAAAACATCCAATCACGTCAATAATAAAATAAAATGAAGAATTTAAACAATCTTATAGGGAAACATATCAAATATTTCAATAAAGAGACAACTCTCTGATGTCTTTATTGGGCACATCAGATTCAAAGACAGAAAGAGAATAGTTTTATAAGAAAAGTACAGAAGTACCTTTGTCAGGCAAACAACAACCATAAAATAGCTACAATGGCTATATTTACATTATATAAAATAGACTTTAAACTCAGAGTTTCAATCAGTGAATCAACAGAATCAATGAAACAACAGACACAAATAAAAAGTTAGTTCTTTGAAAAAGTCAAGACTGACAAACCTTTGGCCAGGCTAACTGAAATAGAAATATCCAAATTGAAAAGGAAACACTGCTACAGAAACAAATGAAATTTAGAGACTCATCAAGACTCAGTTTAAAAATCAGTGTTCTGCCAAACTGGATTTAGTTCCACCAAACTAGGTTTAGCCAAAACCTAAAAAGAATGGATGAATTTCTTGGTATATGTTACCTACCAAAGTTAAACCATGATGAAATAAACACTTTAAACAGCCTACAAAGCCACTTGGCACTATGAAGGCCAGCTGGTAGAAAGGAAGCCTTCACTCTCAGCTCCAATTTAATTTCTGTATTCTACAACTGAAGTGTTCAGTGTCTTTAGTAATATAGACTTAAAATCAGGTTCTAATGGAAAACCAAGACAAATGGTTATAACCTGTATTGTTATATAAAGTCCCTGTTAAGGGACTCTAGGGACTACAAGACATCATCTTGTATGGAGATGGACCTTATCTGGAACTGAAATTTTTAATCACCTGTGACTTCTAGCAAGAACATCATTATCAATGGAGGGTACCACCATTCAAGCTTTTAAAGAATATTTTATTTTAAAAAGCTTACAAGATAGTAGAACCAATGTCTAGGGGTGTTATAATCCCTATAACATTCTAAGAGGAATCCTATTTATACCTTTACTATTTTTCCTAAATGATCATGCTCTCAAACTGCTTCCTAAATACTCATGCTTGTACACATAGATTAGTAGTTCACTCAGAGTTCATCAGAAAAGCCTCTTAGTGAAGTAGGCAGAGATTAATTCAGAAACCTATAATTGGTCAAAGTTGAATGTCATGATGTCCTTGAATGGAACATCTATATGAATCCAGACCACTGCTGAGAAAACACTGTGGGAGAGAGTGAAAAAAAATGGATATAAGAGCTGGTGAATGTGGGGATGCTACTCAAAAGAGACTCCTGGACAGGAAATAGCTATTGCACTCATAACCTCTCTGTAGCTATGCTATCTGCAAAATACCCATACAATATTTGGCCCCTTAACATTTTATCATGGATTGAGGAGGGGCCCATGAAACTTTTTCCTTCCCTAAAAGATTATTCACAATTAACAGTTTTTGTAGGGGTAGGCGTTGTAATTTTCTTCACTAGTATAACCACTGATAAATTGTTCTTACCATTAAATAATCTCCCACTCATGCTCAAGCAAGAAGCTCTATTTAAACTCTGTGGGCCACACACATCAAAATGAAAAGAAAGTAGGAGGAGGATTTTTTTGAAGAACCTGTTCCAAAGTTAGAAGGGGGAGATGAATGACAGGAAAGGGGTGAAAATAACTAACTTCATTATTTAAATACATGCATAAAATTCATTATATAAATAAATGCATAATATATACACATATTTTCAATTTAGTTAAAATAACAAAATAAAGCATATCCTAAATTTCCACATTAGAAAACTAGAAATATACCAAACTAAATACAAATCAATCAGAAGAAAGTAATTACAATTCAAGTAGAAATTGATAAAATAGAAAATGGAAAAATCAATGAAACTGAAAAGTTGGTTCTTTGAATAGAACAAAAGATTGAGAAATCTTTACTTAGACTGCAAAAACAACAAAAGGAAAACAGAAAATACCTAAATCTGAAGTTAAAGAGAAAGCACAACTAAAAAGCAGGGTAACCAAAACATTTTAAAAGAATACAATGGAGTATTGCATGCTTTTCAATTGTGTAATATAGGGCTGGAAAGATGGCTCAGTGATTAAGAGCACTGGTTGCTCTTCCAGAGGACCTGTTTTCAATTCCCAGCACCCACATTACATCTTATAACTGTCTGTAACTCCTGTTCCAGGGGATCCAACACCCTTACACAGACATATATGCAAGCAAAACATCAATATACATAAAAAATTAAAAATATGTAATGTAGAAAACAGATGTAATAGGAATATTCCTAAAAACATATTGTCAGCAAAGCATGTATATATCCAACATTAAGTGGTCATCTCTTAAGTTATATGTATACAAGCAACTTCACACTGACTGAGCAGGTTATATTTATATATTTAAGAATCTCTCAGGTAGACGGTGGTGGTGCACACCTTTAATCCCAACACTTGGCAGGCAGAGTCAGGAGGATCTCTGTTAGTTCAAGGCCAGCCTGGTCTACAGAGTGAATTCCAGGACAGCCAGAGTTACAACAGAGAAACTCCTGACTCGACCCCCTCCCCCAAAATCTCTCTCCCTCTCTCTCTATGTGTGCATTATAAAAGGAAAAATAAAACATGAATTTATGGAAGAGCAGGAAGAATATGGGGAGAATTAGAAGGAGGAAAGGGAAAGGGGAAATGATGTGGTTCTATTTTAATTTCAAAAGTAAAAAAATACGAGGAAACAAAAAACTTGACATATGTGTATAAGGCTTGGGAGATGGCTCAGTGGATAAAGCACTTGCCAAAAGAGCACAATAACCTCAGGTTCCTCATCACCTGTATAAAAAGCCAAATATGCTGGCAGCTTGGATTCACAGCACTCAGAATGCAGAAACAGTAAATCCCTGGGGCAAGCTAGCTAGCTAGACTAGCCGGATTAGCACTCTCCAGGTTTAGTTAAAGACCTTGCCTTTATAAAATAAAAAATGGGAAGAAATCAAGGAAGCATAGAGCTTCTATTTCTGGCTACTGTATGAATGTGTACAAACATGAACACACACAAATCCATGTATGCTTGCGTATATGTAATGAACATATATATGCATACATATCACACTTACACAAGCAAAAAAAAAAGAACACAGAAAAATTAAAAACAAATTAAAAAGTGAGCACATTGATCAATGATTACAAACTCTCTCAAAGGGAAAGCCTAGACTCAAATGCCTACAACCAGAAAACTCCACCAAACAGTTAAGGAAAAATTCATACTAATTATTCACAAGGTTATTTTAAATAAGAAAATGGAATGCTTTCCAGCTCATTCTATGAAGTCCATTACCCATTACACAAACCAGACAAAGATATGACAAAGAAATGGTATGACTACCATTATAGTTACATTATAGTTTCCATTATAGTTACAAAAATCCTAAAAAATATCAAATCAAATCCTGAAAGATATAGTAAACATTGCATAGCATAATCAAGGAACATTTATTTTAAGAAGCCAAAGCTGAATAAACATCTGAATATCAAATTTCAATTTCTTGATTTTATAACATAGAAAATGGACAAAATCTACATGAATATCTTCAAAGATACAGAAATTATTAGATAAAATCTAAAAATGTTTAAAGTTAAATGCAACAAACTTAAATGCGTGTTGGGGAACTTCTTCAACACATTAAGACCAATTTCAAAACTCACTAGCTAATATTATACATTAAATGAGTAAAAGCTAGCCTCAATGTATAGCCTGTTTACTTTATAACAGGCTAAAAACATTAGCTGAAAGCTCACTGGCACCAGACACAAACTTTAACACATCCAGTTGCTTTAAATACAGTCTTCACTGGCC
Organism: Cricetomys ansorgei; assembly: GCA_026225945.1. Classification (NCBI taxonomy): domain Eukaryota; kingdom Metazoa; phylum Chordata; class Mammalia; order Rodentia; family Nesomyidae; genus Cricetomys; species Cricetomys ansorgei. The sequence goes on along the minus strand of JAMJFZ010002759.1, from coordinate 4,134,130 downwards.
TATTTTTAGTCATGTAGAGCCTGACTGCTTTGCAAATCCTGCAAAATTACACATAACATCTGCTGGCCATAGATAAAGCAAACCTTGTATCTATAAAAGACCATAAATTGTGCTGCTCTTCAGAGCTGTCTGACCCAAAGTTTTCTGCTGTTCCAGTGAGTGACATCACCCAAATGTGTGTGTGTGTGTGTGTGTCTATATACACACACACATATACACACACACACATATATATATATACACACACACACATATATATCATCCAAATATATAAGGCACTTCTCTAATTCTCCTCACAACATTCCTTTTCCTCTTCCACTCCTCTATTTGGCAGGTCATTCTCTGCATGTGTATTAGTTACTTTGGGGAGTTTGCTGTGACCCTGTGTCTCCTAGGAATGTCAGAAGCTACGTTCATAAACTGTCACCAACATGACTGGACAAACATGAGCCAAACAAGGATGATATCCATAGACATGCTAAAGTGGACAGAGAAAATCCCAGGAGACCTCAACCACACACAAAGAATTACAGATAACTAAAAATTTCTGACACCTAGCATAATAATCTTCCCCAAAGAAGAGTATGCCAATTGGCTATCTAATACCAAATGGCCATGCCTGAAAACACACTTAATTGTTAGTGTTATATTTAGAGCAGGTTATATTTAGTAATATATATTAAAATAAACACATATATGTTTACAATAACAATTAATAGAAAAATGGCCATGATTTTTAAAGAGATCAAGAACTGGTATATGAGAGGGTTGGGAGGGAGGAAAAGGAAGGAGGATATGATATGATTATATTATAATATCAAAAAGTAAAGAAAAAAAAACATAAATGCTGGTGTTTAATCTGCCTTTTCCTTGTAACTCCTGTGGAACTCCACTCTATCAAATGGCCCCATTCACATTCAGGGTGAGTTTCTCCTATGAATTAAGGCTTTCTGGAAATACCCTCATAGACATAGCCAAATATGTTTCTCCATGGTGATTTTAAAACCTGTTAAATTGGAGACGGAAATTAATCATCACAGTGAGAAATTACACTTCAGATTCAATCCTGTTCAAATATTGATTAATCATGCTTATTTTGAAATATTGCCATCTCGTATTCATATATTTTTCTCAATTGACCTGAAAGTCATCCAACTGATTAAAGGTTGAAAATTTTCTTAAGATATAGCCCTAGATTAGTATGTCTTCTCTTGTTACTTTTATTAGTTTGCTTAATATAAGAAATAAAAATAGAGCACCACTAACTGGGTGGATTAAACAACTTGGATGTGTTTTTTTCCTCACAGTTCCACTGAAGTCTGAAATACTATTTTCTTCTGATGATGACAAAAGGAAAGTCACTTCTAGACCTCTACTCTTGTGTTGTTGATATGGCTATAATCTTCTTGAATCTTCATCTTCTGTTTCTTGTGTATACATCTGATTCCAAATTTTCTCATTGGATTAAAACACCACTTAGACTGGATTAAGACCCACCTCGATGTCATTTTTAAAGATTTATTTATTTATTTATGACTTTTTATGTATATGGGTGTTTTTCTGCCTGTACATCTACACATCAGAAAAGAACGTCAGACACTATGGGTCTATAGTATGGGTACTGGGAACTGAACTCAGGACCTCTGGAAAAGTAACTAGTGCTGTTATCTGTTGAGCCATCTCCCCAGCCCTGGTATCAGTTTGTTTGTTTGTTTTTTTAACTTGTTGCCTCTATAAATATGATGTCTCATGATATGGTCATACTCTGAAACACCAGAAATTTAGACTTCAACATATGATTGTAGGAAGGGAGAAAAAAATATAGCCCATAGAACCACTTTCATTTAAGTACTGAAAACTCTAACCAGAATCACTAGGCCAGTAAGATCAGTGAATGTATAGAGGTTAGAAGATTGTAATTTCAGAGCCTAATTTACAATTTCCTTTCAACCATCTTTAGCCACCCAAGCAGCAATTTCTCACTCTCCTCTAGTTCAGACCTAACATCCTAATAAGTATGGTAAAAAAAGAACTTGGAAATGTAGTAAGTTAATGAAAACTTAAGTCTCCACCAATGGAATGGCTGAAAATGTTATTGGGTAGCATCTGATGCTTCTCTATCTGGCTGTAACCTGCTTAGCTGATGTACCCAAGGGTATTTTCTAAAGTTACCTTGATTCAGCACTTTATTTGTTCTGGTACTGCAAAACTTCATGAAACTTATTCCACATTAGAGCATGGACTCTGGGTTAACCTAATTCCATCTTCCTGGGTCTGATCATTCAAATTGAACTGTAGAATAAACTATCTCTTATTTCCTTTGCTGTGATAGCTGTGGATTTCTGTTTGTTTGTTTTTGTTTGCTTGTTTGATTGGTTGGTCAGTCAGTTGGTTGTTTTGTTTGCACTGACAAAATCTTGCTATGCAAATATATTCCAGAACCATACTTAAAAAACTACAAGCAACTAAGGAATGCTGAAAGTGGGAGAAATAGTCTTGCCCTGGGAAGAGTACAGCAATTGGTTAGCCAATACCAAATGGTCAACCCTGAAAACATACATGCAAATAACATTATACAGACCAAGCATGTTATATTTAGAAACATGCATGTGTATATTTATGCATTATTGACAATTAATGAAAAAGAGGTCATGAATTTGAAAGTGAGCAAGGAGAGTATATGTCAGGGTTTGAAAGGAAGAAAGGGAAGGGAGAAACAATGTATTTATAATCTCAAAAAAAATCTCAAAAAAGCCACAAGTGGCTGTTCATGTTTGTAAGCCAGTCATTGAAGGTTCATGAAGACAGGAGTTTTCCTGAGATGTGCTAGACACCAGCAGTATGGGGATTGGGGTAGAACAACTAAATCAGGAACAACAAAAGAAACCGAGCAAGCCCCAGGTTCCTTGAGTGCCCTGTCTCAGGAGAATAAGACAACAATAGAGGGAGACACCTTACATTCTCTTCTGGTCTCTATACCTGTACATATATGTACACATGTGCACAGATTTGTGTGTATGCGCAGACACACACACACCTACACACACAGACACAAAGAAAAAGGGAGAAAAAAACAAAAAGTCTGGCTGCTTTGCATATAATGTCATTTCTAAATGAAAAGTTACAATGCAGAAACAAAATAAGGTAATTTAGCATAACAGTCTAAATTTCTATCTTCACTTGAAAAAATTAAAGCTATAGTAGTAGATATGAATCTTTGTTTGGAAAAACAAATTTAACTTGAGAAGCTGCTGCTTCCACTGGCAGCCTGCTTTCTCTTTTTTGTCAGTCTCCTAACACATCACAAGTCACTAATTTGACTTGCCAGATCTCTTATCATTTAAATGCTAGGAAATATGCTAAAATTCTACACTACAAAATATAAATACCAATAGTAAGATGTACTGTTACAAAATTTTCTAAAACTGTCTAAATGTTACAGTAGCTAGGAGACTTCTTGCTGAATATATCTATCTAGGCCCTTACTGTACCCATCATTAAATTTTATAGTAGCTATCCAAACTTCTACTATTAGTTTTAAGGCCAATGACTTTGACTATTGATAAGTGTAAACCCGGTATTTGAAAATAACAATTGCTAATTATATTAAAGATTTATAAATGTTGAAATTTTTAGGAAACATTGATATATGAGCTAGTTTTTAACAAAATCAATTAGCAACAAATTTAAATTTTATTCACATCTGAAAAACATGATATCTAATGTAGCGATAGCATTAGTGTTATGAATTGGCTAGAGCTCCCACCCTGGAGCTCGCCCATCCCCCACACTCCTGACACTCCCCACCTTCTGGCCAGGTACTGCCCCTGTACCTGACCCCAGACAGGTACCTGTCCTGCATCATCAGTCCCACATAATCCCAGTGAGCTTTGGGCTCTTCCTCTCTTTGGATCTCTCTCTCTCTCTCTCTTCTCTTTTCTCTCTCTCTCTCTCTCTCTCTCTGTCCCTCTCTTTGGCTTTTCTCTCTCATCTTTGGACCCCTCTCTCTGGTTCTCTCTCTCTCTGTCTCTCTGTCTCTCTGTCTCTCTGTCTCTCTCTCTCTGCCCCTCTTCCGCTGTTGTCTCCCTCCCTCTCCCACTCTCCCCTCTCTCTTTCTTCTTCCCTCCACTCGGAAGTGGACAGTTCCTGTCTCACCCACCCCAATAAACCTCTTGCATGTGACTCTACTGCCTGCTGTGTGGTGTTGTGCTCTTTTCTTTAAATTAGTAAAATATTTGTTGAAAGAACATTAAAGAAAATTATACTAGCATCCACATTGTGACAGTAATCTATCTCCTTTATATTAAGTACGAGTGTTATTTATGCAGACAGAACAGCATTACACTCCTTTGTAGAACAAAAATTATAGTGATTTACATTATACTGTGTGCCAGTTCTTAAAATTTTAATAGGATGATTTTAATAATTAATTACACAACAGGAACTAATTGCCTGTCAGAGTGATATGTGATAGGAGCTCTATATAGGAACAAAATGTGCGTTGTTACTGTCATAAATATTCACTCAAATGTCCTACACTGAAATATAAGCATATATACAAACAATGAAGGAAAAGCAAGCAAAGAGTTTCAATATGAATTATTTGGATATTGACTAAAAATCATACAGTTTGATTTTATACAGGTGACATCTGTATTACCTAAAAAACAAGTAGGTATTTGTGTCTCATAACATCAAAACAATGGAACAGTCACTAAGTATCCAGCTAATAGTAGACATTTTAATTACTTTCTATATACCACTGATCACCTAGTCCCACATATCAGTATGTTAAATTGACAGTGTATGTTCAGTAAATTGATGCTCAAAATAGACTTGGACAATATGAATCAATTATAAGAAATGTTCTGTGGAAATTCATAATGGAAACACAATTTAAAATAATGTTTTGCTGAGAATAAGAGACTCTGAGGATTCATCTCTAAAGGGGACATTGTTATCAAGACCTCCAACCTCCAAGGCTCACAAAATATTGTGAAAGAGGAGGTGGGAAGAATGAGGAAACTGGTGGATGAGGAGGAATACTGTGAAATACTATCTTCTGGACATGACATGGGTATTATACACATGAACTAAAGAAGCAGTTGGAGTTATCTGAACAAGACCTATACAAAATCAAGCTAGCCAAAATTCTGGCATATAGAGTGGAGGTACCCTTTACTATTATCAGTGGATCATTGCTGTAAAGAAAAGAATCATTCATCTTTCAGAGTGTGGTCATTGGCAAGTCTCCCATTCTTGAGTGGGTAGAATCGCACACAACCACATATGGGCAGTGTTTACTGGATTTGATTATCAAAACAAAACAAAGTTGCGATCTGGTGAAGTATGGTTGGTCTTGGAGGGAGAAAATGGGAATTATGTATGATTAAGTATTATTGTATACATGTATAAGATTCTGAAAGAATAAAACAAATTATATTTTTAAAATCACTAATAAGTATTTTGTCTTAAAGTTATTTTATAATATTCCTCTTTACCCTAAAAAAAAAAAACAAAGGCACTGACATTCAACCAAAATGACCTAGCCAATAAATTTCCTGTCATAATCGCAAGTCATATTTATACAGAATAAAAATGGATAACTTTCCCAGGAAAGAACAGTCCTCCCAGAGTTATCGCTCAGAAAGGGCATGGCATAATGTAACAAGGCAGGGCACTAGTCCCTATATCAAGGATGGGCCAGGAAACTCAGCAGGAGAGGGGAGTTGGGAAAAACTGGGAGGAGTGGAAGGAGGGGAGGAGGGAGGTTGGTATGTATTGTACAAGTTGTATGAAAGAAGAAAAATCAAAAATCAAAAACAAATACAAAAATGATTGTTCTTAGGAATAAATTTGGGCATTGGAAATCAATGAGTTTATAAAATAAATTACTGTGAAATAATGAATAAAAATGTCAAGAAGGAATATAATATACCAAAGGCCATTATCAAGTTGAATTTGCTTAAAATATTACTTCAATCTATTTTTGCTTGACCACAAAACCAAGGAAGAAGAGACCAAATCCTAAGTTGTAATTTGTGAATGAAAAAGGACAATGCAAAGATTTATTTTCAAAAAGTGTTATGAAAAAGTTGAAAATCTATTATCTCACAAAGCAGAGCATTGTAGGTCCAAGGGGAACCCTTGGGTAAAGATAAATTTATAGAAATTGGAGAAATATCATCATGGAAAAGATCTGATTATAAATCTTTAGCCAGGAAGGACGTATACCTAGTAGCATTTAGTTTATCTTGCAAAATTGGCAATAAAAATTGCCAATACTGACAAGAGAGAGATATGTAGATTAGAACACACCAGGAAAAATCTCCTTTTTCTGAAACAGTATAGTCACCAAGATTTTTATGGATAACCCTTCCTCTTAAAAGACAAAAGGATTTTTTGTTTGTTTATTTTGAGGTTCATCAATAGAAAGTCATATGAAATGTAATATAAAACCTACAGATAATATTTTGTCTCAAATGACTAAAACTATAGTGAGACTGGAAAGTAATTATGCAAGATACTTCCAGATTCCAGTGCTGTTCCTTGTTATCTTGAGTTACCATCTGGAAGTGGAAGCTGCTCTACTGTATTTCCAAACCTCAAGTATCCGTGTACAAAGCAGCTCATCATTTATACTGATTTTATTTTAAGAAGGAGAAACCTTTCCTGGATTTAACCAGCCTTCTGATAATTCACATACAAAATATAGTAATGGGTAAACAACCAACATTGCTCTGGAATACAAATTATAAGGAAGAGAATCACAATTCTTAATTGGAACCAAAAAATGATAAAGATTTGGATAATGTGATATAATCACTTTAATTGTCTATTTTAATAATGAAATGAAAAACTACATATTCAATATGTGTCTAAGGTGTTTGGAAAGGACATCTCAAAACTAAATGCTTTAAAAAAACAGTTAAGATTTAATTCAACATGTATTATAGACAGCTATGAACAAACCAAATATAATCAAGGACTTCTTGAAGTATCTATAGCAATATTCTCTCTCTCTCTCTCTCTCTCTCTCTCTCTCTCTCTCTCTCTCTTTGTGTGTGTGTATGTGTGTGTGTGTGTGTGTGTGTGTGTGTAACAATAATAATCAAAGGAAAAGAGATGATCAACTTTAGAGGGGAGAATATGGAGAGATTGGAGAGAGTACCTGGGAGAGGCTTGATAAAGGAAAGGGGGAGGAAGTAAAATAATCCTATTTCAATTAAAAATATAGTCTTAAAAAACTGAAAATGGAAATACAAAAAAAGTATCCAAATATAAAGGGTCATTCATGAGACTGGCATATAGCTTTGAGCATAGGAGAAAGGCATAGACTGATAGCACTCATGTTTAGGGAGCCGACTTTGTCTTTGGTGTCTGGCTCCACAGAAGTCATTGGTGTGATTTAACAGGGAATTAGTCAACAGCTATTCCTTCTAGAAAACCAGAGAAAGAGGGAGAGGTGATTTGATGGTTATCCTTACAACTAAATCACCTCTCATTACAATATGTATGATTCAACCAAAGATCTTTGTCCTTGCAAATGCTCAAGTTCTAGACTGTAGATCTGTGGCACCAGTGGAATTACCTTTGTCTTAGACACAAACCACTGCTTTAGCAAGATTATTAATACCCTGGGGCTCACAGCCAAGACCTCCCCATATGTATATGCAATCTGAGCACCAGATAAGGTGCCATAGAAAATCCAGGCCCTCTCAAAATGATTAAAAACATAAAAGATAAGAACAACTACTAAATATACTAAAACAACACACAAAGTCAAAGCTCTATAACACTTATCTGGCATCTAAACATAGGCAGAAAAAGCAAAGATGGCAGGATACAAAATTAATCTTCACTAATTAATAGTTTTTCTACACACCAAAAACAAACATATAGAGAAAGAGATAATGGAGATACTTCCATTCACAAAAGCCTCAAAGAAAATAAAACATCTAGGAATACACATAACCAAGGAAGTGAAGGAACTCTACAATGAAAATTTAAATCCATAGATTAGTAGAATATTTATTGTGTAAATGACCATTTGTCCAAAAGTTATTTAGAATAATTGCAATCTAATCCTCATTTTATTCTTTGAAGACAAAGAAAAATATGAAAACACTATTATAAAATTCATATGGAACCAAAAAAGACCCCATATAGCCCAAACAATTCTGAGCAAAAAGAAAAATGCTAGAGGGATTATAATTCTAGTTCTTAAGATAATTTTCAGAGCTACAGTAATACAAATAATATGTCACTGGAACAAAAATAGACAGATTGGTTGAACAAAATTAAAGATCCAAGCACGAGTACACATAACTTTAGTCACTAAGTATTATACAAAGAAGCCAAAAACATACAATGTGGAAAATAAAACATTGTCAACCAATGTTTCTGAAACAACTGGATGTCAACATGCAGAAGAATAAAATTAGATCCATATCTGCCACCTTGTACAAAAACTAACTGCAAATGGATAAAGGCCTAACTATAAAACCTGAAACATGGAAAGTACCAGAAGAAATCATAGGCAGTACCTTACATGATATAGGTGTAGGAGAGGAGTTTTTGAATAGGACTACATTCGTCCAAGATTAAAGCTAACAAGTGACAAGTGCAATTTCACAAAATTAAAAATCTTCTGCAATGTTAAAGAAAATCAACTAGATGAAGAGGAAATCCAAAGAATAGGAAATATCTTTGACAGCTATACATCTGACAGAGTTTTAGTAACCCAAAATATACAAAGAACTTGGAAAACAAAAACAAAACAAAAAACAAAAGTAAAACACAAAACAAAACAAAATGAATATCTTCAAATACACATGCTACTGCTATAGCCCTTGGTTACACATGCTGAAGACACCATGCACTTCAGACACAGAAAATATAGGGCCCTGAGCAGAACCATACATGAATTTCTCCTTCCTGTAGAACAGCTTTCATGATAAAAGAAGTGTCCTTCAAGCTTCCAAAGGATGGAGGCAGCTAACAGTTCCCAGATATGATGCCTATGAACCACATCAATGACCATCATGACATGGTAATCCAAGAGGGTCACGTATACCTTGGAATAACACACAGCACTCTATTTGGATTTAAGACTTGTTCAACAAGAAGGAAATCATGCTGGTACTGGAAACCTGGCTAACTGCCAGGAATAGTGAAGTCATGGATATTGGAGGAGAACCTACAATTGCAATTTTAGTAAACCACAATAACCCTAATATTATTAACATTGTTCTTTATACCCGTTTTTATCAAGGAGACTTCTCTTTGAAACAGACAAATACCATTACAGAAAAAGTCAAGCAGTAAAATTGAAGAATTGTGGGCTTCAGTTCCAAAGACTACATCTACAAACTATCTGTATACTTAAGGTCCAAGAAACACTGTGAAAGAAGAAGCAGGAAGATTGTAAGAGAGGATTGAGGAGTTTGTTTTGAGACTTTTTCTCTTAGCAATGTCAAAAGATGCATGCATATAGTCTCACCAATATAACTGCCACCTGAAGATGAGCTGAACAAGGACAAAAAAAAATAGACATGCCAAAGTGGATGAGAAAAATTCCATGAGGCATTAACTCTACACAAAGAACTACAGGCAACTAAGATATTCTGTTTTTTATAGGTGGGGGGTTGTTTTTGTTTTGAGGGGGGCTTTTTTGTTTGTTTTGTTTTGTTTTTCAAGATAGTGTTTCTCTGTTGTTAACTCTAGCTGTCCTGGAACTCACTCTGTAGACCAGACTGGCCTCAAACTCACAGAAAACCACGTGCCTTTGCCTCCTGAGTGCTGGGATTAAAGACTTGCACTACCATGGCCAGGCAAGGAATTCTGAAAATAGGAAAAATAATCCTCCTTAAGGAAGAGCACACTGATTGGTTACCCAATAACAAAAGATCAGTTCTGAAAACATAAATGCAAGTAATATTATACAGACTGAGCAGATTGTATTTAGGAATATATGTGCATAGATATGATACATGAATGTAACTATAATTCAAAAACAAAGGTCATGAATTTGAAAGATAACAAAGAGGGGCATATAGGAGAATTTTAAGGGAGAACAGGGAAAGGGAAAGTGATGCAGTTATATTACAATCTCAAAAGTTAAAGAAATAATAATAAAAAAGTTATTATCAAACCAAGCCGACCTACATTCTATGAAATCACACAACAATCCTAGGAAGATATGTCAAAATAGAGTTAAGTGCATAGCATTAGATAAAGTGTCTAGACTCACACTCCTTTTCTCTAACCATGGACAAATTGCTTAACTTTTCTGACTTTTTACCTGTGAAATTTTGTTAGTAACATAATAATGCCACAAAAATTGTCATTAAGACTTCATTAATTGCTACAATGGATTTACAGGGATTCAATAAAGTCAAATAATTTTCTTTTGATAATTGTATAATAAAAAATACATTTCTGATGAACTAAATTATTTCAGCCTGAAAGAGAAAAGATATTAGAACATAAATCAAAAGAAAGGTAAGAGAAAGAATATTAGGAGTGAAAATGTCTAACATGGAAAAAGAAGAGAGCCTGAGGAGTAGAGGGTGAGGAGAAGAGGAGTGTGAACCAAATGAAGAGCATATGAATAAGTCACAGAAAATTTTTATCTTAAAATTCATAAATAAATTCCATAACAGCACAATATATAAAAAATTGAAACACAGAAGGAAATTACCAATAAGACAAAAAAAGGCCAAAATCAAGCAAGATGAAAACAAAAATGACAAATAGAGAGAGAGAATGAGAGAGAAAAGGAGAGAGAGAGAGGGAGAAAGAGAGAGAGAGAGAGAGAGAGAGGAAGAGGAAAAGAAAAGGAACCATGTGTTTGTTTGATGTTGTTCAACTACTTCTGGGCATGGGTCTTGGAGTGTAAAGATATATTCAATGAAAACTCTATTGGGGAAAAAGGATTTTTGCTTTGCCAACAATTTAGCTTCTGGGTTGGGGTAGGAACCACTCTCTATTTACCCTTATCAGTGTTGTGACCCTGTGTGGCTTGTATCTATGAAAGTCTTGTGTGTGATGCCACAGTCTCAGTGAGTTCATATGTATACCATTCCTGTTGTGTCTGGGAAACACTGTTTTCTTGGAGTTATCTGTCATCTCTGACTCTTATTGTCATTCTACTGCCTATTCAGCATATATTGCTGAGCCTTGAAAGGAGGAGTTTGATGAAGACACACCATTTAGGGCTGTATGCTCCAAAATTTCTTAATCTTTGCCTGTTGTCTATTTGTGGGTCTCTGTGTTATATTTATCTGCCACAAGAAGAATCTTCTCTGATCAGGGTTTATCAGGGCACTGGTCTTTAGGTATAGTAATATGTCACTAGAGGTATTTTATTGCTTTGGTGTTTTAGCAGAATAATAATAATAATAGGTTTTTCCTTAGAGCCTATGATCTATCTCTTCTCAGATTCTTGGCCTGTTTATCAGCATCATGTACAGGTTCCATTTCATGGAGTGGGCCTAAAAGACAATTAAAAAGTCGTTGGTGCCTCCCATAACATTGGTGACACTATTTCATCAGTGTATCTTGCAGGTAGGTCACAGGACTTCTTGATGGGTGATGTTAATGGTCACCTTTATCCTCCTGTAGCAAGCAGAATACTTTTAGCACTATTAAAACTAGTGTGGGTAAAGCTTCTACTTAGACTATGGCTTGACTTCTCTGTCTTCAATTACATAAGTAAAGCATGTCTTCAGCAATACACTCTTACAATAAGGTAGTAGAGAGCAGCAAAATCCTATGATGTTAGGGTTGTTGCATGGAATCCCAATGGTCAATATCTTAACAAGTTGCAAAATTTCTTGACAATGGAGGTTTTATTTGTGACATAAGGTGGCTAGTTGTCACATTGTCTCCCTGTTATTAGGTGACTCCTTTGATATATATATATATATATATATATATATATATATATATATATATATATATATATATATATATATATCAAAGGAGTCACCTAATAATATATATATATATATATATTAGATAAAAGGGAGAGAGAGCATAGTTGATATGAGGGAGAGCATACCAGAAGCATCTGGAAGGGTCCAGACTGGAAATGACCCTGAACTGAGCCATAGTGTTAGTTGTCTCTCTTCTATATTCCCTACTTTACCTTCTCTCTGATCCTCCTCCTGATTTAATCCTCCTGTTATAGCTCCCCTTTTGTCTCTCTATATTATCATATTCATTCTATTTCCCCTTCCTTGGGAGACTCTCCCCTAGCCCCTTGCTCCGTACCTAATCTCTGTGATTATTCACATTGTGGCACACAAATAGAAAACTTAAACCACATATATGAGAAAACACAATCTTTTGGGGGGACATCTGTGTTACCTTACTCAGGAAGGTTTTGTTTTTAACCAGCTCCATCCATTTACCTGTAAATTTAACAATTCCATGTTTCCTAACAACTGAATAATATTCCACTGTGTAAATATGCCATATTTTCATAATCCACTCCTCTGTTGATGGACAACTAGGCTTTTTCTAATTTCTGACTATTGAGAATAGAGGAGCAATGAATACAGATGAGCAAGTATACATGTGGTAGAATTTAGAGTCCTTTGGGTAGATACCAAGTAGTGGTGTAGCTGAATCTTGAAGTCAATTGATTCAGTTTCCCTGGGTACCAACACAGTGGTTTCCATAGCAGCTGTACAAGTTTACACACCCACCAACAATGAGTGGGTGTTTCCCTTTCCCTGCACCCTTGCCAACATATGCTGTCATTTGTTTTATTGATCTTGGTCATTTTGACTGTGGCAAGATAATATCTCAACGTAGTTTCATTTACATTTTCCTGATGGATAGGTATGTTATATCTTTCTCTAAGTGTTTCTCAGTTATTCATATTTCATATTTTGAGAATTCTTTGTTTAGTTCTGTACCCCATTTTTAATCTAGCTATTTGTTTTCTTGATGTCCAGTTTTTTTTTAAGTTTTGTATATGTTTTGAATATTAACCCTCTATTGGATGTGTAATTGGTAAAAAAAAAAAAAAAAAATATTTGCCCATGTGGAGGCCTGCCACTTTGCCTGAATGATGATATCTTTTGTAGTACAGAAGTTTTGTTTTGTTTTTTTATATTTACGAGGTCCCATTTGTTAATTTCTAATATTAGAAAGTATTTTTCTCTGTTAATGTGTTCAAACATATTTCCCATTATCTCTTCTACCATATTCATGGTACATGATCTTAGGTTGAGGTTCTTTGTTTATTTGGAGTTGATTTTCTTTTGTGGAAACAAGACAAAGATGTCTACTCTTTCCATACTTATTCAATATAGTACTTGAAGTCTTAGCTAGAGCAATAAGCTAACTGGAGGAAATCAAGTGATACAAATAGAAAAGAAAGATATCAAAGAATTTTGATCCACTGATCATATGATTTAATATATAAAAGACCTTAAAGATCTTTTATAAAGAAAACTTCTGCAGCTGAAAAACCCTTCCAGTAAAGCAGCACATAACTAACACACTAATACACATGAATCAGTATCCTTCCTATATACAAACATCAAAAATATTAAAAAATAAATCAGAGAAACAGGACCATTATCAATAGCCTCAAAAATACTTTGTGATAACTCTAACCAAGCAAATGAAAGAATTGTATAATAAAAACTTTAAGACATTGAAGAAAGAAATTGAAGAAGGCATCAGAAGATGAAAAGATCTCTCATGTTTATGCATGAGTAAGATTAGCACAGTGAAAATGGCTGTTCTACCAAAAGCAATTTACAGATTCAGTGCAATCTCCATCAAAATTTCAACACAATTCTTAACATGAAATTGAAAGGACAATTTTTGTTTCTATGGAAACACATATACGCATAAAAACCAGGATAGCTAAAACAATTCTGAATAAAAAAGCACTGCCGCACATCAGTGATTTCAAGTTGTACTACAGAGCTATAATAATAAAACCAGAATGGTATTGATATAAAAACAGGCATGTTAATCAATGGAATCAAATTAAATTCTCAGATATAAACCCACCACACACCTATGGGAACTTAATTTTGACAAAGTAGCCAAAACTACACACTGGAAGAAAGATAGCATTTTCAACAAATGGTTCTGGTCAAACTGCATGTCTGCATGTAGAAGAATGTAAATAAATCCATATTATCACTCTGCAAAGCAATTCAATTGCAAGAGAAATGTTTTCCAATTGTGAATATTTTCATTAATATATACTGATCCTGTGAGTACTAGTTCAAACTTCAGTTTTGTATTGCTCCTTGTAATTTACTGCTAAAAGGGAAAGAATTTGACTTTATCTCATTACTACCAGGCAGAGGTAGAAGACCAAGTGAATTGGTTACTTTTTTTTTTCTGAAGCAAAATACTGTAACAAAAAGCCAATTATAGAAGAAGTTATTTCGGCTTGCAGTACTAGTTGGTCAGGTTCTTTAATTTTAGAGAAGGAACCGCAGCAAGCAACAGGCACATCTTCACAACTATTCTTATCATTCTAGATACTGATTTACATCTAATAAAAATTCTAGTGTTTAAATGTTAACTGAATATTTCAAGCTTATTTTTTAATTATTTTCAGAAATCCAAAGCAAGGTCTCTAAAACATTAGTTTTCTGTGATATTACCAAATTTATAATATGAAAAGAATCATGAATTTCAATCAGAATATGGTGGTTTGTGCTTAGTATTTTAGATTTACTTTCATGCTTCGATAGGAAGACATTAGGTTAAAATTTAATTTTTCACAGAAGACTATACAAGGTTGCCCCAAAGTTAACAATGTCTGGAAAGACTATTTTATGACTTCTTAAACTATTCCAGTGTAGAATCATTAATGAGCAATAAACGTTTGAGTTTAGAATCATTAAGTGAAGCAAAATAAAATGCTTCATTTCTTTTCTTCAAATACAAAACTAAACAGATCTTGATTTTCACAACAGAGAAAATTCATTTTAAAACACCAAAACAGTTTCTAACTTGTGTTAGGCTTGAATATTCCACAGAATATTGTTTTCTTTAAGAAAATCATTATTATTGTGTAACATATCATTTAGAAAATGTGAAGATATGTGATTATTGCACAGTCCAACACTGTGTAAATTGTATATGTAACATAATTACACTAAGTGTAGCTATATGGAATGATGTCAGTATAAGTACTACGTACATCTAAAAAAGGAATAAGCAATAGACTACTATCACCAGCACACTGTCTCATATCTAATGTGAGGAGCCTAACATATATTACATAATTTATTTGGAGATGTTTCCTAAAGTTTCAGGTGTTTCTCTTGCCTCAGTTGAGGTATTTGACAAGAGGGAGTAAACAATATAGTGCTTGGCTAATCCTTAGGAGTTGTTGAACAAAACTGATCAAACAATCCATATTTAACCCATATTTAAATAAAAATTATGAGTCAAGATACAGACTCAAAGTAATAACGAAAATGTTAGGTGAAATGAAAATAGATATTAGTAGATCAAAATCAAATAGATAGTCATGTTATATTCATTATAGAGAATGAAGAAAATCTTGTAATATTTTTATAAATTCATTTAATATGCTTATATTTAAGCTGCAGAAATATTTAGAGACCAGAAAAAGTAAAAAAAAAAAAACAAAAAAATTGTTATCTCTTCTGATTAAGTCAGAACAGAGAACAATTAGTGAATGTATGCCCATATCACAGAACAATGAAATATACAAATACATATCAATAATTTAAAATACTTTATATTCATAGCTAATGTAAAATATATAAGCATCTATACATACTTTTTTGAGAAACGGTTTCTATATTGTAACTCTGGCCATACTGGAACTCACTCTGTAGATCAGGCTGGCCTAAAACTCACAGAGATCTACTTGCCTCTGCCTCCGGAGTGCTGGGATTAAAGCATGTGCCACCACCACCTAGATTAGTCTTAATTTCTTATCTTCATTTTCATATAATAGTAAAATTATCCTAATCAAATCCATGTGTCCTGTGATTTCTGAAATATTAGGAAGTATCAAGTAAAATTCATGTTCTGTGGCCCTAACAACAGTATTTCGAAATTACTATGAAGATCATAGAGGCATTAGATGCTCACGTCAGAGGAGAAAGAAGACCAGTGAAGATAAGGTAGTATTATGAAATGGTTGGCACAGGCTGGGTGCAGAGATCAGAAATGAATTTGACCATTTACAAAGGGTAAAACTACATTAAAATGAGAAAAAAAAGATGAGTATAGCAGATAAAAACATATGCTTGAGATTCCAGTAAGAGGAATTCTCTTTGTGGGCAGAGGAAGAGAAAACTGGGAAGGTAATTTGGGGTCAGTGTGTAAATAATCAAAGCAAGGAACAAGACTTTCGTTTTTCTAAATAAGTTGTGCCTTTTACCTATAATCAATGGAAAGTTATAAAAAAAAAAGAGTATACTGATTAAAATGTCAGCAATAAGGTTTCCTAGCAGAACAAGTCAATTGGATGGAGGCTGGACTGACAAGGTAAGTCATTTCTCAAAAACGACTGGTGCATGAATGTGTTGAATAAGTCATTTACATATAGAACAAAGAGAATCTATGTAGGTATGGGTTACAATAATTCAGAACTAAAACATCGCAAAATACTCATGGTGTAAGGGAGGTGTAACATGAGGCATGCTGTAAGTAAAGGATTTTCTGTTATTTCCTATTAGCATCCAGGATAAACAAAGTACTTGCAAATTTGTTTCTCTACCAAGTAACAAAATAGAGATATTTAGAGTATATTATAGTTTATACACAGGGCCAGGACCAAAACTGCAAAGAAAAAAATCAAGGCAGTGATGAAAAAGATTGTATTAAGGAGTACTAAATGGAATATAGATTTGATATCAGTTAAGGCTAGAAAGCCTCCTGTACATATTTTTTAAGAAAAAGAAGTGTGTGTGGGGTATGTGTGTGTGTGTGTGTAAATGTGCATGCATAAGGGAAAATGAGCATCCAAGTATGCAGGGATTTATTTTATTTACTTCTGTGCCTGCACATTCAGCCTCCTAGTTGAGTAAAGCCATAGAAATTAACTTGATAACATTTTAGAAGATTTCCAATGTAAGATTCATGGAAAATTGTTTAAAGAAAAGCTATCTAACAGCAGACAATATTAGGAAGAATGTTAATACTAAAATAAGGAAACTTGCAGAGTCATTTTAAAATCGTTAACAAACATTTAAATTTCTATTAAATAAAATAGAACAATGAATCCTTAAAGGTTACTAAATGGTGGCACTCCACATTGTATATTTACATACTTATGAATAGCCAATTGTAAGTAATCCAAATTTCAAAAGACAACTGGCCTAGGGAGGTGTTTACAAGTGATTAGAATTTCAAAGAGCTCAGAATAAATACCAGCTCTTTGATAGGATAATTTATGCATAAAGTGGCAGGAAGAGGTGTCTGACTTGTTCTTGGAAAGTTCACACTATTAGGACTTTAAAACAAGCTTTGGTAATTTCTCAAGTGTAATAAAAGTTTAGGCAAGATGTTTTTATTAAAATATTATTGACAAATAGTATACACCAGGAATAAAGAATATCCATATTGATTTATTATAAATAACATATCTACAGTGTTTGAAAAATATAAATTGTGATGTTTGCCAGAATATCCTTTAAATTGAATATCATCAAAAAACAGTCTAAAGAAAACAGAGATGAATTAGCAATTCAGAGGAAAACTTGCACTCAATGTCTTTTTGTGAACATCAGCTACTCACAGGAAACTCTAAATCCTTGAATGTATAGAGCTATTTAGTAATCAGTAGCTCTCTAGGAAACAAACAAACAAAAGGGCTGAAATACCCATTGTATTGCCTGGGCCAGTTGAGGGTTTATACAGGTAATAATAAACAGTTCAGTCACTAACTAGCATTTTCCATTGGGTAAACATTAAAGAACACAACAAAAAGGTGTTCTTTAAGAGTAAATGATATTTCTTTCAAAATTAAGAGTATTTATAGTCTAACATTTTATGTTTCAAACATTTCAGTCCTTGGTGTTTGCCGTTTACTTTTTTCCTTATAGACATACTGGTGAGAATCTAAATTTCAAATATGTATCTTGTTCTGGGAAAGAAAACAGCAAAACAGGGTGATTTGTATAGTACCTATTGCTGGGTCAATGAAAAATTCACGAACTAAAAAGCCACATGACTGATGTATAACAGTTGAAGGGATTCATGGGAACCATCTGAGAATTTCTCAGACTCTCAGCTGAGGCAGTTTTCAGACAAGTGTGAGTGAGGCTCTGTTTGGACTCTGCCTGGGTCCTGCGGTCCCTACATGTAAGCCACAGTCTGGCATTTTTCTCTCCTAGAGCACAATTCCACACCATTGCTCACATTGCAGAGCAACTGAAGCGCCTGGGAGCATACAATAGTGGCACTTTCGATTTTGGAACCATGCCTGAAAAACAGTTTTTCAAAATCCTTCAGAGAAACTGTGTGGATCCTATGGTGTGTAATGCAAACTAATCTCATTCTTTGTGTTGAGGCCAATAATTTGAGAGGAAGGCATTCTCTTAAAACAAATTAAAGATACTTGCTTCTGAAAGCAAGAGCTATTTTATTTATCCAGGCAAGAACTGATAAAACATGAAGCTTGAATGATAAAAAAAAAAAAAAGGATCAAAGGCAGATTGCTTGTGTGCAGCCTTGGGGAGGGGCTTCTGGGGGGATTGTAGGTGCTATTTAACAAACAGTAGGTCCTATGGAGGTCCTTATGTCTTTGACACCTTCTAATTTCAAATGTGAAGCATGTGAAGAATAGGGCTGTGGTTTAGTAGCTTGGGGATCTAAAAGGTGGCGGCTAAAAGTGTGTGACTCTCTTGCTTGTCTGCTTCATTGCCACCTAATATAACAGCATTCAACCAAGACAATCAAATACTATTTTTGTTTGTTTGTTTATTTGTTTGTTTTGTTTGGTTGGTTTGGTTTTTTTTTTTAAAGTGGTTGTCAGCAAAGACAGGACTAACCCATTTAAACACATTTCTAAGAGTGATTTCATATGGCCTCTGCCAGGAATCCTGGGTTTGAAATGCTTACATAGGGGCCTTCCTGAAAAGTCAGAAACTTGTCAGGTTTCTTCTTGGGACTTCTGTGTTTGAGAGGTGTATATTCTATTCTAGCTGGGAAGAAACAAAATAAAATACCTAGAACAAAACAACAACAAAAACAAACATGTATTTCATATCTTTAATTAGTAGAGCCAAAATGCATGCTGGAATAATATCTTGCTGCTGTCCCTGTTTGAGAGGTAGCACAACCCTAGTTTCTGATTCAGACACTTTAGTTTCATGAATCATAAACATTTCAGGTAACTGACACTGGCCTGTAAGGAAAAGAAAGAACTTTTAAATTCTTAACCTGGATTCAAGAGGTCACTGCTGCTTTGAATAGAAAAATGTGTCATAGTTGTACACCTACCTCACAAAGCACAGTGTCTGAGAGTTGTGGCATTGTAATTAAATCTACTATGGCAGAAGTACAGATTTCTTTGCTCATTCCCTCTTCACTGAAAGGATCATCTCTCCCCTCTCTGACCCTGAGTTTTCGATCTGTCCAAATGGCAGCACAGGCATCACTGATGGACTAAGACTGGTAGAAGGTAGTAGTAGTCAATAACTGGAGGAAATTAAAGTCATGTTAGATCTAGCACACAGTACATACTTACAATTAATTGATATTTAATTCATCATCCTCGCAGAGACAGCTTAATTTGTCTGCTGTCTCACTGTCAGAAGGTAGCCCAGTAGACTCCTTAAAATGAACAGTTCACACAAAGAAATAAGCAACAATCCAAGTACAAAGGCAAGACTAATCCACTCAAACACATTTCTAAGAGTGATTGAATATGACCTCTGCCAGGAAACCTGAGTTTGAAATGCTTTATTTTCCAAGTTCTTTTAAGTAATTTTGGTTCATAGACACTCACAAAAGGAATCATGGTAGAGTGGTTAGATTTGGCAATTGAAAAATATAGCCTATCTGATTAAACTTAAATTTCAGACAAAGAATAACTTTTCAGTATAATTTTGCCCCAAATATTTTATGGGGCATATTTACAGTAAATATATGGTAAGAACAACTACATAGCCACATTCAGAATGCTGTGACTGGTCCTTTCTGGATGTCTTATAGGGACTGTATATTCACCAGGTCAGATAAGAAACATAAGCTACCTGCACTAGAGATAATTCCTTTTGTCTCAGGTCAGAAACTTCAGCTGTTTTTGACTCTTCTTTCTGTCGTGTCTCATATACAAATTGTTGGAAAATTCTATGGGTACTTCCTCAAATACATGTGCAGAATAGGAATATCTCTGGAAAATATCTTGTCCTTAGCAGCAACCATTTTATCCTGAATAATTACCATGACAAATTCATTGAGTTTCTTGTTCTGCCTTCTACTCTGCCTTCAGGTATACACCACTACAGAAGCCAGAGTAACCATCTCACTTAGGTTACATTAGAGTAACCACAGTGGCACATTTTATTTTTCTGTAATATCTACCTCAACTTAGTAGACAGGAATCTTCAAGAAAAAGTTTTACCTTTCATTTATTACTTTTCCATAAACCTCATAACAGTGCCTGGGACACAGTAGACACTCAGCAAATACATATTCAAATAAATGAATGAATCAGACTTTCAGGTACCAAAAATAAATGTGGTAGTGGCTTGTGGTATACATTTATTCCATGCTGACATTCTGTAGTATTAACAGTGTTAGAACACCACAAAGTCAAAAGGCTTCACCACTGATTGTGAGTCAGACACTGCAGTAGTACTTATGCTGCTTACAATGTTTACAACAGCCCCACAAAGAAAATGAAGCATAAAGATAACTAGCTCAAGGTTGCCAAACAGTAAAGTCTCTAGAATAAAATAAAGTGAAATTCATCTAAGTATTCAGTACAATTTCCAAAGAACATTCTATTGCATTTTTGTGAGAGCCTGTGGCATGGTTGTGGCTTCTATATTTCTACAGAGACATTCTTGCATAGAAATCTTCTACTGCTGAGTTTCATCTTCCTTTGCACTGAACTTAGATAAATAAAACAATTTTCAAGTAGGTCACAGCCTATTGATTACATGGTGATACAAGCTACCCTTTGTCCAACAGTCCTCTTTTCTTACATAGCCTGCCTCACAGTAACTACCTTTCTTTTCTCCACATTTCTACTCAGTGTTTTAGATTTCACATATAATTGTACAAATAGTTTTGTTTTTGTTTGGTTTATTGACTTTTCCCTACTGTGCTTCAGATGCATTCATATTTTACTAAAGATGAAAATTCATTTTATGGAAGAATATTTCATTCTTCAGTTGTTTCTTGCTATTAATGGAGTTTGTTTCCAAGACCCTTGGAGCTATCCAAATTTGAAGGTGCTCAAAACTTCATATAGAATTGTTCACTATTTGTATATAAAGTATATTCCCCTGCTAATTTTTGTTCATGTCTAGATTGGCTTTAATATATAATACATGGAGGCTACAGAGATGGCTCAGTACTTAAGAGCACTGGCTGCTCTTCCAGAGGTCCTGAGTTCAATTCCCAGCAACCACATGATGGCTTACAGCCATCTATAATGGGATCTGATGCCTTCTTCTTATATAATGCAGATAGAGCACTCATACATTAAATAAATAAAACATTTTAAAAAATGAGTTATAAATATGTATCTGCATATAATATATATTGAGAGAGTATAATTTCATATAAACCATTAATTATGTCATATTTTTGTCTTTTTTAATTTGAAAAATTTTTTTCCATACAATATATGTCGATCATGGTTACCCTCCCCCACTTCCTCCCAGATGTTTACACTTCCCTAAAGCACAGGTCTTTATGGGTTTTTTTCCCCTTCTTTCTCTTTTGAAAACAAAGAAAAACAAGAGACATACACAAAATGGCTCCTACAAAACCAGAAATTAAAATAAATAAGCAAGCCACCAGGTAGTGGTGGCACATGCCTTTAATCCTAGCACTCAGGAGGATCTCTGTGAGTTCGAGGTCAGCCTGGTCTACAGAGTGAGTTCCAGGACAGCCAGAGTTACAACAGAGAAACACTGTCTCGAAAAACCAAAAATAAATAAATAAATAAATAAATAAGCAAGCAAACAAGCACATAAACAGACAAATAAATAAATAAGCAAAAAACCGATGAAACAAACAAAACAAATGCCCAAACAAATACAACACAATCATCTCCTAATCTCTACTGATTAGTTTTGGTTTGAAGTCTCATTTTGCCAGACATTAAAATGACTATATTTGCTTGAATCTTGGGTCCATTTGCTTGGAATACCTTTTCCCACCTTTTTACCCTAAGGTAATTAGTGTCCTTAATGATGAGATATGTTTTTTAGATACAGAAGAAAGAGGAATCCTGTTTGTTTGTTTGTTTTTTTTAATCCAGTCTGTGTCTTTTTAATGGGAGAAATCCAACCATTAATATAATATTGTTACCAATGAGCAGTGATAACAGGTTCCTGTTATTTTGTTGTTATGGGATGGGTTTTCCTCCTCTTTTGATTTAATGTTTGGGGGTTATTTATTCCGTGTTTTTTCTCTACATTTAATGTTTTAATTATTGCCTTAATTTGGGTTAGTATTGCTATGATGAAAAACCATGACCAAAATCAATTTGGAAAAAAAGGTTTATTTAGCTTACATATCCTCATTCATGGTCAGTTGAGGGAAGGCAAGTCAGGAACTCAAACTGAGCAGAAACTTGGAGACAGGAACAGATGCAGAGGCCATGAAGGAGTGTTGCTTACTGGCTACAAGGGGAAAATACCAAGTAAAATATAAAGTCATATCTGCCTTCCCTTCGAATATAAACAATGACTTTTTGCAAGTTTCTTGTCTTTTGTGTATATCTCGGTTCAAACATACATATCTAAAATTTAAAGACAGCATCCACATATGAGAGAGACCATGCTGTATATTTTAAATAAACATCAGAAGTAATTAATGCTGAGTATAATATAAATTTGCAGTTACCTACACATACTGTACATTATATTTCTAATTCCAAAATTTATTTAGAAAAATTGATTAATGTTTTGATTACAAACTCAGTTTACCCATACTCTTCAACATCGTGCAATATCTTTTTAATGTAGGAAATTTCTATTGTCAAACATCCCCACATACAACAAGATGATATTTTTATTTTATATTTTCCTATATTTCCTTGCTCTTTGACTCATATATGTCTTTTTCTGTTTTAAACTTTCTGCATTCTTGGTGTATTGCTCTCTTCCAGCTTCACAACATTCATGATTCAATCAATAATTTTATAATAAAGAAATTAATATATACTCTTATGTATGTATTTAGATACCAAACATACATATACATATACACACATACAAACATACATGCACACATGTACAAAAAAACACACACACACAAAGACACATACACATGTAGATACAAAAAAACACACACCTTTAACTTTATCCTTAAAATACAATTAATTTATCAAAATATTAAATAAAATTTTACAGTAATTTACTTCCTGATTATATTACAAAATCTTTACAATAAAAAAAAACTTTGGCTGATAAGATGCCTCAATATATAAAGTGCTTGTCATCAAACATGGCTTATGGATCTCAGTTCGGTCTCTGGAACGCACATAGTAGGAGAGAACCAGCTGGTGCAAGTTGTCCTATGAGATCCATACATGGCATGCACATGCAATAAATAAACAAGAAATCAAACAAATAAGTGGGAACATTTAAATATTGATGCAGATGATTTTGTAGACATGTTTGTACAACTTATAGATATTGTATCTGAAATAACCATTTATAATAATTATCAGCTTTAGTCAAAGTAACATATTTTTTCACACCAGACACAGAAAACAGAGAGGAAAACTTTGCAATTACTTTGTTGTTGTTTTCCATGAGCATTCATTTCAGATTATAATTTTGTATAGATAAAAATAAAAATATATGGCATCACAAATATTCACTAAAATATTATTTTAAAGGATTTGTATATTCGTTTGACATGTTTAATCTGAAATAATAAATGTATATGTTTTGTATCCAGTACTTTCCATATACTTTTAAGATATGTAGAATATTAAAAATTTAAATGCTTTAAAAGGATATGAATTGCTATAAAAATTTATTCAACATAATATTGAATATATAAATTTTATATAATTATATAAATTATATATATATATATATATATATATATATATTTAAATATTTGTAGAACCAATGATAGATTTTTAACTCATAAAACTCCTGTGGGAAAAAGATATTTTAATTATAAAACATTAACCCTAGTCATAAACAAACCAAACTATTAAGCTAATAGCATTTTTATGAGGCAAAGTAATTTTATGAAGACTTCGAATAATTTACCTTATTTTATACTGAAACTTAAAGATCTTCTAATTATCTTGTAACTGTAGTAACAAAAGCTATTGTGTAAACATACTTTTCAGTGTCTAAAAAGGGAAATACAATTTAGCAACTTCTTTTGTTCTTATTTTGTTTGCTTTTTGTTTTGTTTTACCTTTGGACAATTTTGATAGTCTAGAGGAGATATCTCTAGATTAAATGCATATAAGTAAAATGGTTTTTGGTCACTTATTCTTTACATATTGTAAGTGTGGAGAAATAAAAATAAACTGAAGAAGATAAAATGAAAGAAATCCAGATCCTGACAAATATGAAATTTTCATTGTAAAATAATAACTAAGTTTCCTATGCAACAAAACGGAGGAATTTTATAAATAAAGAAAAAATTCACATGCATATACACATACACAGACACACACACAAAAGAGTATAGAGGAACATTCTTTTAATCTGTTAGCATTGCTGCTCTAGGGTAGAAAGAATGTTAGCACATACCTTTAATCCCAGTATTCAGAAAGTAGTATTAACACAGGCCTTTAATCCCCCAAACAGAAGCAAGTGGAAGCAGAGGAGGGAGCAGAGTCAGGAAGTAGAGTTTAGAAGGAGTCAGTGTCAGACAGGAAATGAAGTCTGAGATGAATCAGAGTGAATAGCAAGCAAAGTGACTAATCAGAGGTTGAGTTAGCAGACTTAGTCAGAGTGAGGACATGCCCAACTCTCACGATGTAAAAGCAGACTGTCAGCTCAGATAGGCAGTTTGAGGCTGAGACTCAGAGGCAGTCAATTGGGAGCAGTCAGATGAGACACAGAAGCAGTTCAGCAAAAGAAAGAGTGAGTTTGGGAGAAAGTGTCAGCTAATAGTGAGAGTCAGTTTGAAGCCTAGCAGAGCAGTTCATTCAGTGAAGTTACAGGAGTCTGCCAGAGTCAGAGGAGTCAGTCAAAAAGAGTCACCCAGCTCAGAAGGTCAACTTGAACCAGCAGCATGGAAAAGAGGTTGAGCCAGACAAGTGAGTGAGCTTAATTAGCCAACCAGAAGAGTCAAAGTTCAGTGCAGCTCTGAGCTCAGAAGACAACTCATCAGAGTGAGTCAGTCAGTATTAATTCTCAGATGTTGAAATATTCTAGGTTTAGGCTTGAACATTAGATTATAAGGATACTAAAACACTCTAAGGCATGGATTCAATTGGCAAAGAATAAACTGCCTTTTTCCCTGAATCTATGTCTACAAAGAGAGAGGGTTATGCAGCTGGCTTTGACATAACTTAGTGCCTTGACAGTTTCAAGTCATGTAGTTAAAAAGTCAGCATTCACTGATATGATCTTGTCCATAATCATTGCATGTGTCCTCATAAAATTTTCTCTATTTTAGTTTCTACTATGTGTCTCAAATGAACTATCTTTTTTTTTTTTAGTGGGAGAAAACTACGTAAAATAGCCACTTCAATTCCAAGTTCTCCATGTTAAAATCTTCCCAGTTAGAAATGTGCACACAGTTCATATTTATAAGGAACAGCTTGATGAAGGGACGTTCAAAGCCTGTAAGAGGCTGAAATCACGAAATCAGAATATCCCATGAGCGCTCTGCAACATGTAAGTATGTTGCTTTTGTAAGCTGATGAATCCAAAGGCAATTCAAAGATTAGCCAGTGCTTGAGAATCACTAAGCAGGCACCAAACAGGGCCTTCTGAGTATATGCTGATGAAACTAAACAGAATTATTCTCTAGAAAACATAAATCAAGACTGGGGAAGGTTTGCTCAGTTCTTAAAAAGGTGACCCTTGGAAAAATGTGGTCAAAGAACCTTGGTCGAAGGAGACATTATGAGTTCCTGGGCCCAGAACTGTGAAAATGATGGTCTGTTCAACATGCACTGTGCACTTTTTTTTCTCATGGAAAACAGCACACATGACGCTAAAACAGTGGATAGACATTTTTAAAATGTATTTAAGGCTTTAAACAAGTTACAAAAGAATAATGTGAATGTGATCAGGTAGCAAAAATTCCAAGGGAGTTTATTTTTAGGAAAAAATAAACCCAATTCTAAATGGCTTCAGTAAAATATCATTGTTCAATTCAAAATTAACTAGCTTTTCAGAACTGTGTCATTTCAAGCAGAAGCAGGAATTTTGGATAGAAACAAAATAACTAAATTGAAGGACCTGGTCCAAAACACACAGTACTTCAGGTGAATCAGAGTAAAACCACCATTTCTATCAATGCCCTCCACTCAAAGACAGCCAAGGACATGCCCTGTACCAGAGGAGTTATATTTATTCCTCACTGCAGGAAGAACACATTGCCACAGAAATGAGTTGCAGAAAAGACTTATTTGAAAAGGATTTGAATTTGTGCCCGGCATTTTGGAGGAGTATCGAAAGAATCAGGACTTTGCTCCTTATTGGATATTATTGGGAAGTGGACTGTGTATTTGAATGAATTGCATCTGCCTAGAAAGAAAGCAGACCTGAGTGTGACTAAAGCTATGTTTAGGAAAAAAGCACCGGATATTCATATTTGTCCATGTAGGAGAAACTTTGGTATTTTGGGGTTCAGACAATAGTCATGTTTTCTTATTCTGTGTTCAGAGACATTTATTGAATGGCATTCTTTTGTGTTGATCCATTGTGGTCATAAAGTGGCTTCTTAAGGTATTGAAGTCCCTAGGGAAATGCCAAAGTCCAGCAATGAGTACTAGGCTATAATGATCACACCAGGACAACTGCTAGATATCATTCAATGCTTTTCTCTTTCTCATCATAGCCCAAACATCATTTTCTCAGGATAACCAGACATTTTATCCAAAGATATAGAGGGAAATAACAGTATAAGCAGTGAGAATACATTCTTTCCCAAGAGAACAAATGTCATAAGTGAGAAGCAAAGCTTGTGTTGGAGGGATATTGCTAAATTATCAGGACAGACCTCAAATTGGCTCCTGTATGGAAAAATTCATGTTGGGAGAGATAAATATACATTAAAATGCCCTTAAATCTGTATTTTTTATAAATAGTTCAAGCAAGCTTATTCAAGAATCTATTTTGAGCTGGATTTCTCATTAAAAGTAAAAGTGTCTAAATGAGAACAATATACCCATTTTGCTCAGTACATGAAACTCTATAATTTTCTGGAGAGATAATAGAACTGTTGCACAGACAAAACTAAAGCTTTAAAAAATCAGTTTACCACTGGCCTAATAATAAATCAACCCCTCTTAGTCTTTTCATATGCAACTGATGTCTGGAGGTTGAAAACAAATGAGTGAGTCAAGAGTTTAAAGTTGGACAAATTAATCTCACTGTCAGGCTTGATTTTTGATAGCACTGGAGTTAAAGGAACAAAATGAGACTTGGGCTGCTAAACTGGGTTCCCATTGGAAGTAAGTGCTTAGATGACTAGTAAAAGGGAAGAGTATGTAAAATACTAGAGCATCACACAATGCTCATCTCCTTCTCTCCAAAATACATGAAAAGTACAGCAAACAACTAGAAAATTGATGTAGATACATTGAGACTTCAAGAAGGCAGGGTTTTTGAGAACACTCCAGGTACCTTTGTTTCTATTGGTGAACTGGGCCTAATGCTTTGAATGATGCTTATGTCCTGAAAGTTCAGAAGAATGTGTAGAGAAGATGCAGACAGTGGGCTCTTACATGGATTAATATACACAACCCAATTAATAATTCAAATACACATGATTCAAGATTATATTCCATTATCTCTGGTACTATTTATATTATTTTAATTAGCTTCTTATCTTCCTTTTTAAATCCTATGGTTTGTTACCTTATGTATCCTACTGGAATGAGTTTTCATATGTCTCATATTTCTTTCTGCTATTGACATGTATCAAAATAATATTTACCCTTTCATGATAATAATCTGTACACCTGACATTACATCAAGAGCATTGCTCATATCATCTTTAATTTTTCTAATAGTCCTGCAACATTTGTACTATTACTCTTATTTTGCAGAAGATAAAAGAAGGGCTGCTGCTAAAGTTCGATGTAGTTGTACACCTACTGTGTATCTCAGCAAAAAGGACAATAAGGAAGCATATACATTGGTGCAAACCTTTCCAGACCTCAGCAGACAAAACCACCATCATGAACAGTGCCAAACTGGACTGTGGAACTCTGAGCATCTGAGCTCAGGTGTTTTTTGTTTGTTTGTTTGTTTGTTTGTTTTTATCCAGAATTCCTCAGGTGTTCTAGTGATAACACATGCAGATTCTGAGCAATCAAATATACATAAACCCACATAAATCCAACACCTGCAAATAATACAAAGCTCCAAGAACTAAGCATCCTCTCACCCAACAGTGCACAAAATACTTATTTTATACATAAATAAAAACAAAATTTCACAATAAAATTCTCCTTTTCTGTATAAGACAAAAAATGTTTTATATCTACAACACAGTTTAACACTACACCAGCAAAACTATTTACAAGAACTATCATGAGGTTGCTAGTGCACAGGACCAAATGAAGCCAAACATCTATCAAGCTTTTCACAATGTCTTTGCACAGCAGAAAAATATCAATGTCCAATTTTCTGGAATTCACTCACAATCTTCTGGGCTCCTCCAAAGGGCTTGGGTCACTTCTCTGGCTCTGCCCTCTGCAGCACACACAGCTTGTCCTCCTGGATCTGGCTGCCTCCACTCCACTGCTGCTGCTGTCCTTGGTGGTCATCCCATGGTAATGACATCTTCAGAACATGGGGATTTTCTGAGGCAACTGGACTGTACTTTTACTAATAACCTCTTTTGGGCTCTCTTCCTGGCATCAAGCCTCAGCTTCTTACATGATCCCTTCAATCCGGGCCTTCAACTGCTACTGAGGCTACATTTTTACAAATGGCTTCTTCTGGACTCTCACAGTGACAAGCCTCAGCTGTTCTCCAAAGACTCCTTGATGCCTTTGAAACCAGCACCACCTGGGTTAACTCTTACAGTACCAAGTTCAGCTACCAGCACGAGATACCACTTCAACCAGTTCTGGAAGATAGCCTCTGTGTACTGACCCTGAGGAAACACTTTCCTGATTTTAAGATGGAGTCTGATTTGCAAGAAAAAATAACTGGTCCTCTTGTCTGAATAAAGAAGAGTTCCCTTGTGAGGGGGAGTTCTCATTACCACAGATGTGTCTTGTCAGGACCACCTCACCTTACCAGTATCTGGACTGGTTTGACGAAAACAAAACAAACAAAAGAAAACAGACTCTTTGAGGTCTGGAGTTTCTTTCTCAGTCTTCCCTGTCTCCATGTTGGATGTGGCTGGTATCCCGTCAGTGCCCCACATTGGTATGCCATTTGTAGTTGTATGCCTACTGTGCCACTCAGCAAGGAAGAGACAAAAGCATTATCATAAATGCTAACCCTGCCAGACCTCTGCAGAGGGAACCACCATCATGAACAGTTCCATACTGGACAGTGGAACCCTGAGCATCTGAACACAAGTGTCTTTATTGATCCAGAACTCCTTGGGTGTTCTACTGATAGCATGTGCAGATCCTGAGCAATCAAACATCCCCCACTTAAATCTAACACCTGCAGACAACAGAAAACACCAAGGCCTAGGCAGCTCCTCACATAACAGTGCATAGAACAAATATTTTATACATAAGTGAAAATAAACTTCTACAACATTTCAATGCCAAAGTGTTTTCCTGGAAATCATGAAACACTAGGTTCAATATCCAGTATTTCCAGAAGGAAAATAATGCAATGGAACTCAGACAAGCATCAAATAACTTCAAAATCAGGATCCTGAGATTTCTTGCCACCATATATTATGCCATCCAGTTTTCATTGGGCACCTCTTCTTGTTTTCAACCCCACCATCTTCTAAATGTGCCCTACTAATGACTTCACTAAAAAACTGCCACCTGTCTTCAGAGGAGGGAAGTTATTTTAGTGAGTCATTTGCTGACTCCTCAGACTTTTGCTCTAAATGCCTCCTAAAAATTTCCTATTGGGGTGCCCTGTTTACGTAGCTCTCCAACTACAATATCACTATTAATACACATTATAATATGGTGTGATATCATTATAAGAGCCATAATCATATTGAACTGTGGTACTCTTTAAGATCTAAACCACATTTTAAACTTTTTTCAAGTTACATAAGTTTCAGTCCATGAAGACATCCAGAAAGTGCTGCAATGCTCCAATGATAAAGAAATAGGGAAATAAAGGAGGGAAGTGGGGGAGAGGGAGAGGTGAACACTGATGATGCTGAATGCCGTCCTCCTACGCTCTTCTCTGCCACCGACCTCTCTAGAACTACGTACTAATTTACTAAAGGGTAAAGCCTCACTCACTAACATTTTTTATTTTCAAGTCAACCACCTTCACCCTACCATTTAGAATGTTTCTGTATCTTTTTCTACCTTCTCTCAGAATTTTCCATATTATTCACTAGCAATGGGTATCTGTCCTGTATTTGCTAGTTCAGTATTCAGGAATCTTAATCTCAGTGACTGAAGGTCACACATTCCAATTTGATGTCACTTTATTTGTACTTTCTACATTATCTAAAATGTTAAAAATTATGCTTATATCAATTTAAAAGCCAGATATTTCATCGTAAAGAGCCTGCATAGTGAAAACATTAGTAACTTGAAAGTAGAATGTACAAAATATTTTTTTTAATGTTAAAAGGCAATATCAAGTAGAATAACTGTCCTGATACATCATCATAACATTAGAGTTTCTGTGAAGCCTCTGCAGAGACACATTTCTTTTAGTCAATGGAAAATCAAATGAAGAACGAGTGTACATAGTAGCCACACCAGGAATTATTAGACCCACATCATATGTCATTGCCATCTTCAAGTAAAATGTTATTAGGTGCATTCCTAATTTTCTCAGAGTAAGCTAAGCAACAATAAAATAATTTGGAAGTAAATGCAAAGAGTAACTGTGTCTTCAAAATTGTATTAAGTTTCTGAAGATGACAATGTAAATTTATGGAATAAACCAAACTCTGTGTATTTGTCTCTGGAAGAAGTATATTCTGATGAGGAAGTTTGGATGTTTTCCCCAGCTTTAGCTTCCTTGTTACAATATTTTCTCCTTTTCTTATGACTTCTGAGTTTCTCTGCATATACCAGCCTTAGGATCAGGGACCTGACTTCTGGAAGAAATTCATGGAAGCACGTTGTGTAACTATTTCCTCTTCAGTTGAAGGTAGATTGCATATTTGCAAAATGACAATCTCATTTCAGGCAACTTATATAATGTGAATACTTAAAAAATGAAATTTTTTTACAGACAAGGGCAGTAATTTTTTTTTTACTCCCTCTGGAGTAAATCACCACCTTCTTCCAGGACAAAACAGCATGTGTGAAAGAGCTCTGATTCATGAGTGTAAAGCAGATTAATGTGAGAAAATCTGAAATGAATGAATTGCTTTTTACCTATGCATATACATGTGTGAATGCCTGTGCACAGATATATGTACATAAGCATACACATACGCAAACCTACAAAGTAGTGGAGAGAATCAGGTACTAATAATAGCAGATAAATGAGAAGTACTTAGCAAGACGATCTGAAGAAAGATTCCCCAGTCAGCAAGATGAGAAGCTTAATATTTAAAAAAAAGATTATTAAAATAATTACTTTTCAAATAAATTTTCAATTATTCATATTTAAAACTATGAATATCATGTATAATAAAACATTAAAAAACTTATATTTATACTTGCATCATACCAGAAATTCTAATTTTTATATGCCCTTCCCATTACTGAAATATAAAACCAGACCGTTACTTGTTGCTTTGGCTGCAGTTACAGTGCCTCAGTACTCAAGATACTTTTGGTAACAAATGACAATTAATTAAACCATTAAATTGGATTTTATTGGTCTGCAGAACAAGGTAGAAAAGACTAGAATTGATGACTGAGCACATTAGAAACTGTATGCAGATTTTCTCTTTGAATCTTCTTTCATTTGCAGGCATAAAGAAAAATGCAACTGCCAGGGTAACCTGACATTCTAGTTGTTAATAACACAGTTGGCAGCATATTGCTCATCACAGCTTATGATACTTATTTTGGGCATTGTATATTAGCCACCAAATATGTTCCTCTCCTCCACCAAAGTGAAAATTAAATGGAACTGTAAGAAATAATGAATACATAAAATATTCATACATGTAATCCATTTCCATTGGAACTTGCGGTAGCAATAGTAAACTTGTTCAGCTCCCATCACATGTGTTATGAAATTACTATAATCTCTCTCTGGAATTTCAGCTGTGTTTGGCTAATTTGTTCCATTCTGTTTTAATAGAATGCCGTGTTTCTGACTAGGTGTAGACATTTTAATCCACAGATCTCAATTCCTCCTTTACACATTCATACCTTCTAAAAAGCACATATTCAGTTTTGAATGATTGTATCAATTAACTGCGAACAGACAGAATTTGAAGTGAATAGGGAACATCACAATGATTCAACTGTTTGTTTTTATGAAACAAGAAAATAAATATGCTTTTATCAAAACAGACTTTTGAGAGGAACGAAATGAAAGTTAAAACAGATGATCACAAGAGTCCTTAAAAATATGTGATAGAAAATGTAGCCCAATTATAGGAAAGGTATGTGTCCTATACCCAGAGAGGGACTGTCCTGGGCCCATCAGGGACAGACAACATCTTGCAGTGACCAAACAGTCTGTGATGAGTACATAGAGAAGAAGGGTATCAATGTGAGAGACTTAAAATTTATTGAGTCTAGATGATAACCTAATGCTTATTTCTGGAAAGACAAAATAATGTTTACACTACTAACACCAGCCTGAAGGCAGAAGCCATAGATCATGTGCCAGGTATGTCTTTTGTGCCCAGGTAGAAAATACTCTTTTCTGCTTTCATAAAAAGACATATTTTTACCTTTAAAATATATATTAATCTTTCTGATATATTTTAAATATACAGAAAAGAACAAAGAGTGCACAACAATACAAATTAACAAATGTCAATTAACCTTTTTGCCATTTACCTCAAGTCTTTTTTGAGGTTGTACATAGTGAGTTCTAAGCCCAGCCATGGCTACTTGGTGAGACATCGTCTGAAGAAAAGAATTTAGCATTAGGATGTCAGTAAGAAATATAATGCAATAGTCACCAGAATGTAGGTAACTTGTAAAGACATACTAATGAATAAGGTGATGTAGGGGTAGAATTTGAGTAAGAAAAAAAAAACTCTAGGATCAAGACTGTATTATTTCAGTGTTTGGAAATAAGGGAGATGAAGATTCAACCACTGAGACTGATTTTTTTTTAAAGTAGGCAAAAGGGTAGGGTATCTGCCTAGAAATCAATTAATAATAGTGTTTTAAGAAAGAGACAACAATCAAATCTATCCACTGCTATTGAAGAATCAAGTAGCAAGGTGAATGAGAACATATGAGGGAAAACAAGGATGCAATTGGGTAACATTACATAGCTGCCTTAAGGAATCAACTATTTTTATCATATAACAGCCATCTTATATCAAAACAAGGAGGATAGAAATAGGTATTGATACAAACATTAAGCCTAAGTTACAGAAACCCTAACAACCTTTGTCCTAGATTTTTGCTTAAGCACTTCCATTATCATTATTATCTATTATCCTAGAAATGAAAAATAACCATTTTTCACTTTTGGTGAAGTCACAATGTCCCCTTTAGTTGAATATGTAGGCATATTACTTCTTATTCACTATTTAAAGTTCTGCCTTTATGGTTATGAAATGCAAATTATTATTGAAAGATATACAGATGTCACTTGTATTATTTAAATCTTATGTTTTGCTTTGTTTTTATATTTCCACTAGACATACACCTTTTTAGGGACAGCACTTTTGGATGTGATGAACATCCCATATGCAGCTACCATCCAGGTTCGTGAAGTCTCTGCTTTGCTCAGTCTCATTCCAATACTCTATTCTCTGACACATGATAAAGTAAAGTGCTCTTAGTTCATATCATTGTTCTCTACATTCCACTACAAATAATTACTCCTCTCCTTCAGGTTCTGTGATTGGCTGGTGTTCACTCACTTCATGTCTCATATGTCTGTTACCAAGCTACAGTAAACCCTTTATGAGAAACAATCAGAGGTCGAAGATTTATTATTTTCATGATTGGATCCTTAATCTCCAGTTCTAAACTAAGTGTACAGTCAGTAAAACCCAGACATTTTCTAAGTACTCTAAGTAATAAATACAGTGCTACTCAAAATTCCATTCCACACACCCATACCAACCCATCCTAAAAATGGAGTCAGAATATAATGTGAGAAAATGTGATTACCCATTATAAAATAGTATTGCTTCAAAGTCAATCAAGTAGGCATGAAGATGACTTCATCAGAGTTATCAAATTACTCACCATTCATGAGTGAAAGAATATTCCAAAAAAAGAAGTGTTAAGCAAAATTGAGTGGCTAAAAGTCACTGGCTATCTAATTTCTCAAACATCCACACAAAACTTCAGAGGACTCTTGGAGGTCAGATTTCCACCGGTTAGCTTTGATCTGTAAATGATGCACTTTGGGCGCACTGAACAGCAGGAAGCTGTTATTTTTTTCATATCTTTCCAAAGTTTGTTAGAATGACATAAACAATTTTAGTTGTGTACTTAATTTGGGCCGTGGTAAGGAAAAACAAATGCAATGTAAAGAAGTTCTATGCTGAGTAAAATCTTCCTGTAAATTATTTTCCGATAGACTGACTATTCCCCCCTCTCAATATTCACTGCTTGAAAAGAAACAAAAACAAAAATTGCTTTTCAACAACTTTCTGCAAGTTCTGTATGACTCATTTTCTTCCTTGCTGGGCTAGTGAATGCTTTTCACCATGACGATGATCCTGCTACTTATATCCTTGTCTCATTTTATAGCTACTCATCAGGTGCTGTTCTTAGAACAATCACTCTCCTTACTCTACATCCAACACTTGCAATTCTTAACTTTGAACTAAATAGGTTCTCGAGGTTGACTATGTTAGTTTTTGTTTATCCAGGTGTTAGTTTCAACAATGACAGTAATGTCATAAGGGAACGTAAACATTAGAGCAGCGCTTCCATGGACTGCTGATGCCCTCCCCTTCCCAGTGTGCTCACCCTTCCTTTACTCACCATCTACCTACTGTCTTAGTGATTTGTCACTTACTGTGACAAATACTCTATACTCTAATATAAACAATTCACTGTTACTGTCACTAAAGTTAGTATAGCTCTGAACCCAACATGTTCTGTATGTTCACAACATTTGTTCACAGTGTAGGAGCTGGGGAGCTAAGAAAAAGAATGAAACAGAACACAATCCAAAGGATACCCACGACAGAGGAAGCATATACATAATCTATTGATATAAATGCACTGATCAGAACGTAAACATTCTAGAAACACAGTAAGAGATCACATAACACAGATGATATCAAGGAAAACATCATGAGAAGAGGAAACATAAGTTGATTTTTGGAGATTAAGCAGAGACTAGACAATGGGTTGAATGGGACTAAATGGGAGAAACAAAGAGAGGTATAAAGCAGGAATGTATGTGTGAGGAATTTCAACCTGCTTAGTCTTGCTATGGTTAATACTAATCATCAACTTGACAGGATCTATGATCACCTGGGAAAGAAGTCTTTTGACACCCCAGAAACTGATTACATGGTTTAGGTTAGTCTATGGGCATGCCTTGGATGAATTATCCAGGTTAGGTTGAATTAAATGGGAAGACCCACCTTAACTCTGTAGACTGCCCTATTCCATTAGCTTGAATCCTGTACTAAATAAATAAATTGAGCTGAAAAATACCATGATTCGCTGCTTCCTGATCGTGGATGGAATTTGAGCAGCTGCCTTAAGTTTCACACCATGAAGGCCTCCTGGACTGTAAGCCGACATAAACATTTCCTTATGTTGCTTTTGTCACTGTATCAGGGAGAAAAGTGACTAATACATAAGTAAGTATGGGGACGCATCTGCATAGAGCAGAAGATGGGCAAGCTCACATTCAGGAGGAAAGGAAAAATCAACTCAAATGTTCAAGGATGATTTAGTGCAGAAA
This sequence comes from Cricetomys ansorgei, assembly GCA_026225945.1. Lineage (NCBI taxonomy): Eukaryota > Metazoa > Chordata > Mammalia > Rodentia > Nesomyidae > Cricetomys > Cricetomys ansorgei. The sequence goes on along the minus strand of JAMJFZ010002759.1, from coordinate 4,097,618 downwards.
TAGATTTTAAAACCTCGAATGTTTCTAATATGTAGCCATGCTGTAAGACTGCTTCCACAGACTCTCCATATCCATGATTTTCATGTTCTAATGTGCAAAGAAGTCACCTTGAGACCTTCTTTAAAATGAAAATTCTGTAATACCTCCTGTACGTAGTGTGCTTCCTCATATCTTGGTAACATTTAGGTAGATATATTTTGATAGATTGCACTTAACTCTGATAAAGGCAGCAGCCACAGCATTGTTACAAGTGATGCCATCCACAAAAACATGCTTAACCTCAAGAGACAAAGTAATCATCTCTTATCAATGGAGACTATATTCCAAATCCTCCAATTGATGCTTAAAAGTACAGAGTATTAATATATAGAGTGTTTTAATTAAATTATATAGTCTATTCATATGTTAATGATAATGTTTATGAATTAACCCAATAAATGATTAACAGCAACTACTAAATAAAACAAAAAGTTATAGCAATAGACTTTAGTACAGTTTCTGAATAATTGATTCATGGAATTCTCTTTTTCATATCTTCTGACCATAGCTGACTACCATGGGTAACTAACTGCAACTCCAAAAATGTAAACTGTAGATAAAGAAAATTGTTAAAGCCATATTTTCAATCCAATCTCCTTTCTGAAAGCCCACATTTATCTATTCATTTTCCTACTAGAAAATATCTCTTGGATGTCCCACAGGTTGCACAAATTCAGAATGCTCAGCATCAAAAAAATTAATTTTTCTTAAGCCAACTTAATACTAATCACTAATCTCTATTCCAGTGTTGTCAGCTACCCAATGACTTCCCATAGCACTCAAGGTAAAATCTAACACTCACACAATAGTCTACTATTCCTCAGAGTAATCAATCCAGAGTTTCTCACTTCTGTCATCGTCTCTGTTGTACCTTTTATGCTCAGTGCTATTAATCTTGTTTAGGTTCTTTAAAGTTCCCTGTTCCCTTACTATCTTGTCTTTTAGTGGGCTTTTCTTTCTGTCATGGTGCTACAATGTTTCATATCCCTCCTTTCTTCAATCTCAGTGAACACCATTTCATTCAAGAAATTCTATGCCATTACTTTATATATTGATCTTTACAAGGACCATGTCAATTGTTACCTTTCCATTGAATGGGCTATATAATCTGACTAAATTATGAACAAAGGAAAAGAGGAATACATGTTTTCTATTATAATTCCAGTCTCTTCAGTGCTTAACATTATACTTGGCCAATAGGGAAAATGATATTTAAAACAATTTATAAATAAAAGAAATGGCACAGGTCAGTAACTTGCTAAAGAAAACTACATATTTCAGATGTATCTTGATGTACATAGATATTAATCAGAGTGGTGATTATGTAAATCATAGAGGAAAGATTCCAGATGGAATGCAGTAAAACCATAGGAACTAAGCACATATATGCATTATAAAGATGGTTTAGTTGCCAAATAGTCTGTATTTAAAAGTACAGTTTCACATGTAGCAATTTTTAATGAAATAGGTAGTGATGGAAATGCTATTTCTCTGAAAATTATAGGAGAAATCTCTTTCCACCTAAAATCAGATTTTAATCAGGTAAATGGAATATTCTGTTTTCTTAATTAAAAATCATTTGTTTCTCTCAGATTTGGGGTAGTAAATGGAAATTAAAAGTTCTGAGTGAGAAAAAAGGGAAAGAACTTACTATAGTGTAAGAGATAGCCCAACACTAAAGCTTTTTTTTCCAGATAGTGTTTCTCTGTTGTAACTCTGCCTGTCCTAGAACTTACTCTAGAGACTAAGCTGGCTCACAGAGATCTGCCTGCTTCTGTCTCCTGAGTGGGTGCTGGGATTTAAGACATGTGCCAACACCACCTTGCTTTAAAGCAAGTTTTAAAGTGCATTACTGGATTATGAGTGAGTCTTAAGAAACTATTTCATAAGTGTCTTAAAATCCAAGCTCTGTTCATGCCTGCTTATACCTATCCCCTAAAAATAGTGATTTCAAGTTCTCTTCTGTATTACCACTGGTAAACAAGTGACCTTCTTGGTCATAGGACTTCAGCTTGCCACTATAATGCATGTGGAAAGAATTCTGAGTAAAGCAGAGTAGTGTGCTGGCTTTTCAAATAAATGCAAGCAAAATGGAAGTACAGATGAATAACAACAAAATGACTCAGGCTGCAAGTCATTTGGATATAACCCTAACATCAGCTTCCAAACATTTTTTGAAGGCACTGTAGTTTACTGGGATAAAAGATACTGAAAATTTGAAGATTCATTGAAGTCCTGATTCCACAGTTTATTTTCTGTGTAACCCTGGGCTTTCTTCTGACCTCAATGTAATTAATTATTAATTTGTACTAAGCAGAAATAATGTTTCCCCATCAAATACAATTAGGTATTTGAAATTTTTTTATGAAGTACTACATATTATCTATGCTTTTAAATTAACTCAACAATTTGTTTCTCTGATAAGAGTCATCAAAAGAATAATTCAAACTGATGAGGATATATAGCTCAGTAATAAAAAATTTTACTGGATTGTAGGCAGTCCCTACATTCAATCCCCAGACCTGAAAAAATAAACAAAATAAGGGAAGGCAGTAATTCAACAGAATAATAATAGTGTGTTGATGGTTTACCAATCAAAACTCCCAGAGTACTATTACAAAATTATATGCTTAAGGTCAATCCTCTTCCATCCATTAAATGTTGGTTGATCATTATGGCAAATGCCAGTACCAGAAGGCTAAGTGTTTACTATGAAGGCTATGAGAGACTGGCTGAAAAGCAATTTGTAAATCAATGAATGCTTAAAACCTATTGAGAAGATGGTGAAACCTACAGCTGCATGAAATTGCAATTGTTAAATCCTAAATAGTTTGTGAATAAAAATTTTAGAAAATGTGCTGTGATGACTTCTAGTTAGTGAATTCATAAAGCTAGCCCAGGTTTTCGAGCAAACCACTTGACAACATTTCTTATCATTACTGCAAAACCAGGGATCACAGTTGCACACTTTCAAAGAATTGAAAAGATTATGAGAAAACATCATGCAATGAGTTTCCCAAACAAAATGCTTGAAAGGAGCATTTTCTTACTCTATTTACCAGGATGGAATTTGCTGTGTCATCCTCAGAGCAAACGTTTCTTCAAAGGAAATGGTACTGGAGTTTTACATTTTTCTACTAACCTCAAACATAATGAGCAAATTAAAAAGTACAAAAATAAATTCAAGTCACCTACATTTAGAAAAGCAATATCTTTCCTGTCTTCTGCCCCTTGAAGTGAACACACCATAGTTGTTCTAGAGCAGACCAGATGATTATTTAGCAGCAATATCAGAAGATTACAAGAGGGTTTCTCAAGCAGTCATGTATACAGAAATCACCAGGAAAGGAAGTTTAAAAAGACATTCTTGCATTGTATGCGCTGGGCTGACATTCTGCATATCTAACAATCAACAAGAGGATGGAGATTCTGATAACCTGAATCATATTTTATGAAGCAAGATACTCCATCTGTGTTTACTCACATAAAACTTTTGGATCCATACTTGTGGCAGTTGTTAAAAATTCATAATTCTATCCTCCAGATGGTAATTATTTCTAAGGGTAGGCAAAGACCCAACATTACATATCTGGATAGTGTATGAGGTTCTCTATTCTGAACTACTCTTCATACTGTATCTGGTCATAAAAGGAAATAGCTTTGTGGCTTTGGGTACAGAAGTAACAATAAAAACTCCCAAAGACTGTCCTTGAAATTTGAATGTTAAAGAATATTCCCAACTAGAAGTCTGTTTTCTCATGACCTGTCAGTCTTGAATGTTCAGGCCTGGACATTTCTTCAGAAAAATCCAAATTCCATAACTCTCTTCAGACCCTCACATCTCAGTAGGACTTCCACTGCAGGCTGTGCATATACTGCAAGCCTCAGTGTTCTCTCTTGCCCTACAAGATCACACTAATAGTGATTTATTTATTTTAATAGCAATTTCTGGGCATTAAAAAATTAAAAAAATTGTTCCCATGCATCTGCTTCTCAAATTGCTAAGTCGTTTGATTTATTTACTTCCAGGTGGTTAGCACAACCACCTTCCTTTTCTATTCTTCACTAATGACCTTCAAACAGATCAGCAGAAAAGAAAAAAAAAACAAAGAAATACAATAGATGCTAAATCACTTCTCAAACTGCTACAAGTTACTTTTCCCAAGAGGCAATAGGTAAGATTAAAAAACCCACATAACACTTATGTTATATTTTATTCTTCTGATTTGTCTTCAAATATCAGAGGTATTACCAGAAGAAGAGTGGTCTTGTTCCAAGCAGGAGTCATATTGGAAACTAGGTAATGAGTTACCTCAGCCAACTGATAAACATTTTGACATGGAAGATGGTGATCCTTTTCTGAAGCACTCATTTCTATTCCCCCAGAAAACTGTACCCAAAAGTGAAATGTATTCTTAATGCTGTCTTAGATTCCAGTGAATATCCTAACATAGATTTATATTATCTGGAGGTTTGAATACAAGGAGAATCTTTAGTGGCCTTATACAAATCACTTAGCAGATGATAAGCCATTACAGCCTTGAAATGGTCCCTATGTAACATTCTCAATGAATTGTGATTAAACTGTCTCACTTGAAATTTCAAGTGAACTTGTTAAGCATATTACATACAATTCAGTTATGTTTCATGTTTAGCTCTCTTTAAATTTAATACAGGTAAGTAGATAAGAGGAGATATTAAAACAAGTAAGCTATTGAGGTTTCACTGACACAGTGTTCGTGGATGGTGGGAAGTGAGCAGTGTCATGAAGTCCATAAATGGCCGAGGAACAGGTATCTATTCCCCATCGTTAGCCAGCCTTGTGAGTTGGCAATGCATTTTACGGTTGGCTTGCTTGCACCGGCTTATGAGATTTAATTAAGATTGATGGACATTTTGTAATTTAATGAGATGTAGAATTGGAACTTGAAATCAACAATGGTGAGAATATTTGCACCAAACACTACAAATCAGGGATTTTGTGATATTTATTTCCTCTCTCTCTTCCTCCTTCCTTTTCTATCTCTTCTTTATTTCTACTCCTTCTTTCTTCTTCTTCTTCTCTTCTTCTTTTCTTCTTTTTCATCTTCCTTTTAGAAAGTTTATCATCATAACATGACTAAGGGTGTGGTATATTTCTTTACCTCTCAGCTCTAGTTTCTCATGTGTAAAATGAGATTCATAGTAGTTAATTATGATTTGCAGAGGACTGTGGTATAAAATGAGATCTTTAAAAGTTACAAGTCAGCATACTAAACAGTGAAATACTTTCTTTAGTACCAACCACTTATGATTAACAAGTAAAGAAACTCTTGTTTATTGTTGGTTGGAATAAAAAAATTACTGCAGCCTCCTTTGGAAATCAGCATGATGGTTCTTCCCAAAACTCAAAGTATGATGTTAAACAGTTATAAGGTGGTGATTTGAATAAAAATTGCCCCATAGGCTTTTATATTTGACAGTTTAGTCCCCAGGGAGTGGCACTATTTGAAAGGATTAAATGAATTTGGAGATGTGGCTTTGTTAGAGGAAATGTGTCACTGGTGGTGGGTACTGAGGTTTCAAAACTCCATGTCAGACCCAGATTCTCATTCTCTCTCTCTCTCTCTCTCTCTCTCTCTCTCTCTCTCTCTCTCTCTCTCTCTCTCTCTCTCCCCCTTCCTCTCTTTCTGCTTAGGTACTAGACTATAGAACTCTCAGCTACTTCTCCAGTACCATGTCTGCCTGCCTGCCACCGTGCTTCCTGCTATGATGATAATGAACTAACCTTGTGAAACTGTAATCAAGTCCCTAATTAAATGCTTTCTTTTATAAGAGTTGCCTTGGTCACAGAGTCTCTTCACAGCAATAGAACAGTAACTAAGGCATGCTATTCCTGAAAATATAGCCAAGGGAATCAAAGTCAACACACAACATCTTTATATCATCTTTACAGAGAAATGCTTATTGCTGCATTATTCACAATAACTAAGATGTGGAGCCAGCTTAAATATCAATCAACAGATTAATGCATACACATATTTACCTGTATGTGACAAGACAATAGAAGAAGAGCTAGATGGAAAGACATGGGGGTAAAAGAAGGAAAGAGAACATGAATAAGGTCAAAATCTATGGACCACTTGAACAAAATGTCTTTATGAAACTCTTCAATCTGTACTATGAGTATATACTATAGAAATGATTTTAAAACTCAAAACTTGTCTAAGACTAGAGTTTTCTGGATTAAATGTGTCAAAATAGAACAATAAATAAATAAATAAATAAATAAATAAATAAATAAAAGAATATCACACAGGACTTTGGATTCTCTGTTGATTTGCTATAAATGTTTGGATAAATAATAAAATAAACATATACTTAATTCATAAATTATTTTCTAGTTTTTTAAGCAGATTATTTTCTCCTTTATTTTAGGGAAGCTTTTTTGTTAATAGAATCAGAATTTATAGAATTTATTTCATTTACAAATAATAAATAAATAATAAAATAAATATTTCATTTATAAAAAATAATAAAAATCGTAAAAGCCATTTCACTTAAAGTGTCTAAAATCTTAGTGTATTTTTTAAAATTTTAGTTGTGTACATATATTATTTGTACAAATCTCTTAGCATGCTTATAAAAGCAATTTCCATTTAAAGATTCAAAATAGCTGCTAAATAATTGAACTATGGGGAAATTTAAATAAATCATAAAAAAATAATTAGAATAATATTCATTAAAACTTTATATTCTTTGTCTTTGTTCTTTGATAATGCAAAGAATTAATACAGAGATTTCCTACAAACTCAGAGACCGTTCCAGACAGGGAAGCAGATAGATTAACTGCAGATCTTCACCTCCAGAACTAACACTGGGTCTTTTCCTCAGCTCTGTAGTAGACCACCTGCTGAGATCTATCCTTCATTCCCTGCCCCCATCTCCAGTGGATCACACAGATCTTCCCTCATAAATCCCCTTCCCTTACTCATTGCTTTATCCCAGCCCTCAACTCCTACAGTCACTCCTTGAGAACCCATAGCCTACTCCAACCAGGAAAGCAAGTAGGCTAACTGAAGATCTTCATCTCTCATTGCCATATCCCAGTCTCATCACAAGTTCAGGAACAGACCACTTGCTGTGGTCCTCCTCACTCTCTACTTCCATTCATAGGGGACTAAGCAGATTTTGTTTTTCTACCCCTTGTCCTTCCCCTCTTACCCATCTCCATTCCTAACTGTCAGTTCATAATACCTTGAAACACATTTTCCCGGAACCCCCAGTGGACACACTTTTTCAGAATCCCAGAAGAATTTCCTACCGGGAAACACATAGCCACTACATACTCTTAAGAATCGGGAGGACAACAGAAACCAAGGAACAAAACACCCACTCAACAAAGAGAAGACTGGATATCAGGACCTAGAATTATAATTTTCCCAATACTAGATGTCTAGATGCCATAAAAACACCAAAATCAATAACAACCAGGACACTATATCTCCATTAGAGCCCAAGAGCATTATCACAGCAGGCCCTGAGGACTGCAACATAACTGGAATATAAGAAAAATGATCTTAAAATAGCCTTCATGAATATGATAGAAATCCTTAAGGAAGAACTGAAAAACCCCTTAAAGAAATCAACACTGTCAGTGGAAGGAAATTAATAAAACTGCTTACGACCTGAAAATACAAACAGAATCAATAACTAAAACTCAAACTGAGAGAATTTTGGAAATGAAAATTTTAGGAACTTTAACAGGAACTACAGAGGCAAACTTTACCAAGAGAATACAAGAGATAGAATAGACTATCTCAGTATCTGAAGACACAATAGAAGAAATGGATACTTCACTTCCATCAAAGTAAATGTTATATATAAAAAATTCCTGGCACAAAACATCTAGGAAAACTGAACACTATGAAAAGATCAAATCTAAAAAAATTAAGAATAGAAGGAGAAGAAACACAGATCAAAGCACAAAAAAAGTATTTTCAACAAAACCATAGAAGAAAATTTCCCTAACCTACAGAAAGAAGTGCCTAACAAGGTACAAAAAGCATATAGAATACCAAATAGACTGGACCAGAAAAGAAATTCGTTTTGACAGATAATAATCAAAACACTAAATATATGGAACAACAAAAGAATATTAAAAGCTGCAAGAAAAAAAAACAAGTAACATACAATGGTAGACCTGTTAGAATAACACCTGAATTCTCAGTGGAGACTCTAAAATCCAGAAGAGCCTAGACAAATGTACTGCAAACACTAAGAGACTACAGATGCCTGCCCAGGCTACTACACCTGCCAAAATTTTCAACGGGAGTAGGTGGAGAAAATAAGACATTTCATGATAATCTAAGTGTAAACAATATATATCTACAAATCCAGCCTTGCAGAAGGCACTAGAAGGAAAACTTCAACCTAAAGATGTAAGCCAAATCCAAGAAAACACAAGGATTAAATAATCCCAGACAAGCAAATCAAAAGAACTGAAACACACACCCACCCACCCACACACACACAGAAACACACAATAACAAAAATAAAATAGCAGGAATCAACAAACACTGTTCAAATATTATTGATATCTCTCCACAGCAATAGTCTCAGTGCTTCAATAAAAAGAAATAGATAATTTTCTCAATATATACCACTTACCAAAGTTAAGATCAGATGATAAGTATCTTAAACAAACCCATAACCCCTAGTGAAATTAAAGCAAGCATTAAAATCTCCAAACCAAAAAAGAAGAACAAGAAGAAGGAGGAGGAAGAGGAGGAGGAGGAGAAGTAGATGAAGGAGAAAGAGGTGGAGGAAGAGAACAAACAAGAGGAGGAGGAGGAAGAAGAGGAAAGAGAGGAGGAGGAGGAGAACTATGCACATACTGGCCAGTGCTATCAACATTTATCGAATAATCACATGTCTCTATCATTCATTCATTTCATTACTTACTTGTCTTGTTTCTGTGACAAAATAAGCCTAATGAAAATAAAATAGGAAGTGCTTATTTTGTCTCACTCAGTGGTTCTCAACCTGTGGGTCACAACTCTTTTGTGGGTTGAATGACCCTTTCACAGAGGTCACCTAAGACCACTGGAATGTCAGTCATTTATATTATGATTCATAAAAGTAGCAAAATTACAGTTATAAAGTAGTAACAAAAATAATTTTATGGTTGGGGGTCACCATGATATGAAACTGACTATATTAAAGGGTTACAGCATTAAGAAGGTTGAAAAGCACTGATTTGAGTGTACTGGTCATCATAATGGAGAAGTCATAATGGCAGGGGCGTGAGGCAGCTGGTCACACTGCATTTGGATTAGGACGTAGAGGGAAATGAATGCTTGGGCTCAGATCTATTTTTCCTTTTTACTCAGTCTGGGACCTCAACCCTATGAAGTAAAACCACTGGCATTTAGTGTGTGTCTTCCTATAGTAATTAATCTAATCTAGATAATTTCTCACCAACATGCCTAAAAGCCTACTTAATCTATGTAATTCCAGAGGTTCTCTACTAGGTACTTCTAGATCCTATCAAGTAGATAATAAATATTAACCATTATGTCTATATTTGATAGCATAAGCATGTAGCTAAAGGAAATATGGATGGGATTAAAGAAGATAGGATCAAATAAATAGTGGTGATATCCTTATTTGTTTCTATACTTATCTATTCTACTTTCTCCACAAACCTGAACAAAGAGCAGACTATATAATCAAAGGCTCTAGCATAGGAGATACCCTTTGTGACCCCAGGCATATTATGACCTAGCATTTAACTATAAAGGTGCCTTGTTTCTTATGTTTTAATAATATGTAGGGCATATAAATATTTGGAGTACAATAATATTGTGAATTGAGTAATATAAAACAAAGCAAAATTATCAAGTAAATATCAAATATTTTTCCAAAATAGCCTAACACTCACATGCTTACCAGAGCTTTCTAATATACTTTTGACTTTGAACAATCTATTCCTTCCTTTTGTTACTATTTTAAAATTAGCATATTTATTGGGAATAAAACAGATACAGTTGTTTTTTTGTATTCTCTAATTAAATACAGAGACTTTGAAGTAATAGAAGACTGATCAGAAAATGCTGTAGCCTTTGATCTCTTAGAGATTTCAGGACAACTCACCATCCATGCTTATTTTTATCTTTATTTTCGTTTATATAAAACCACATATCTTGGAGGTCAATCTGTGTTGACTTATTTTTGCAAGTACATAGATGATTATTTAAAGTAACAAAATTCAAATTTGGAAATTTGTATTGTAAGCACTATACTAAGCAACATGTGCCAAATTAAGATGATTTATTTTACTCTGGATTTCCATTAAAATGAGATATCTTTGTTCAGGGTGCATTATTTCTGGAAGCCAAGTTTGGTTAAAAAAAAAAAGAAAAAAACTTATGATATACAGAACACCTTTGATAAATTTAAGTGTTCCCTAATTAGGTAGAAGTCATTTTTATATCTAGAGGTATATTAATTATTTTAATGCAGTAAAAAAGTATCAAAATGTCAAAGTGCATATTTGAGAACTGTATTTATTAAGAAAAACTTCCTTTAACTTTTCCTGGGTAAGTATAAGCAAGTGTCTATTCATTCCAGATAAAGCATCAAGGATAGATAGACTATATTACAATTCTATCAAAGACCAAGTTGGTGAACCAGTTGGGCTACTTACAGGTGAGGGTTTACTTACATTCTGAGTGACTCCAAATAGTTGAATGACTGAAAAACCCTACCTCATTATGGATGGAGACAGCATCATGGAAACAGTATCATGGAATCCTTCTGTTAATTAACCTTCCACTTCCTGTACACAGTATGCTAAGATCACTAGCCTCTTGGGGCAGGAGTGGTGCAGGACAGATTAATAGCTTAGACATCAAGGAATGGTCTTTTGATTCTCATTCATCAGCTAGGGAGAATCATTACCATTTTTATAGACACAGCTACCTCTGTATTGTTTTGCTGATTAGTGGCCGTGTCTGCCTGGCTAAGGTATTCTCTACTACGGAATGACAATATGGTGAACATATTATGTCCAAAGGAAAATAATTGAGACTTTGGGCAGACATGGGTATATTAAAATCATATCAGGAAAACTGGCCCTAATTATTTGTTGGACACACCTCAGACCAAGGAAAGAGAATAACTCATTCATGTGAACTCTGGACTTGTTGTCCATTTGTGCCCCTATTGATTCTCCTGGACCTGGTCCTACTATTTTGCCTCTGTAGCCAGAATCAAGTCTACAGCTCCACTCCCAAACCTGTGACCCTCAGAAGCATGATTCACAGAGGCAGCTTCTTCTCTGTAGCTGCTCTGTATTATCATATCAAGAAAGACTCTACTTAATTTACACTTCTATTATATATATATAGATAGATAGATAGATAGATAGATAGATAGATAGAGACAGAGAGAGAGGGAGAGAGAGACAGAAATATGTAATATGAGAATTCATTAAAGAATTATTATTGTGCCTGGCGATTTCTTAATAAGCACACAGGAGACATATATATATATATATATATATATATATATATATATATATATATATATGTATATTTCAGTATTTCAGTATAATTCAGACAAACCTCAGGAGATTCACACTATGCCATGTTCCAGCTCCTCCTGCTTTCTCCAACTCCTTCTGTGTCCTGGCAGTTTATTTATTTACCTTAAAAGCCTCCCCCAGCTCTCTCTTAGCAGTCTATTTGCATGATCAAAGAGACAATGGTTTATTCCTCCCAAACTTTAGGCCACTGGGGCATGTCCACATTTATAGAGGAGTACCACCTACACAAAAGGGGCTAGACCCCACGGGTCTGAGCTATGTCCACTTTTACAGTGAGGGATCTGCAGATAAATAGGGGAGACCAGGCCTCACGTGATGTTCCTTCCAGTCTGGTAAAGCATCCAATTGATCTCTTTATCAACAACTCTATTTACATTAAGCCAAAAGAGAGCAACTCTATTTACATGATAACACAGGCTGGCTCAGTCAAGAAATCCCATTCTGTTGGCTTCAGGCAGTTAGTGCAATGATCTTTAGTAAATAAAATATCTGAAATATGTTCAAATATATTGCAACAAGAAATAATATTAGTAATATTATTGGAATAAAAGTACCTATGTTTGCTTCAACCATGTTACCAAAGAAGTGGTATTATCTGGCAAATTGTTGCCACTGAAACCTATTTACCTTGAGAGTTTATTTCTATTCAAGGCATTATGACATTGTAGCATGACATACGCATGTATATTTTGGTTTCTGAGATAGAACACACATGACAGTATAAAAAGCAAGCAGGAATAGGATTACTCTAAATATCACATTAGTACCACAACGAATCTACATGAACAGAGATATAGACTTCAAATACAAATTCATCAAGCCATATTTATATAACAGATTTCATAAAAGCAATGCTTCAATCTTAATGAATAGTGAAGGATCTGCTTTTCTAGATTCTAAAAGTATAATCATATTCATACCAATAAATTTGAAAAACTGAATATGAGAGATTAAATGTTCAACTGCTATTTAGTGTGTGAAGAAAGTTATTATAAAAGGTTAAACTATGTCAAAAATCTATGCTAAGGTTTTTCTTTTTTCCTACTTTTTTGTATTAAAGTTTGCAGATAAAACTATTTTCAAATAATGGGGATTTTAAAGCACAAAAGCACAACTCTACTATTTCATGAGGGATCCTGACTCTATTTTTAGAAGACAGAACTGCAGGAAGGATCAAGGACATCAGTGATTACAATTGCCTAATATTGCTTCAAGGGGCTCAAGTGATTAGAATATCTGTTTGAAGAAAAGAAAGTGCCATAATGTCTGTCTAAATAAAGAAAAAATGTAGATAATAATGATTTGTGGCCTCATAAGAGTAAAAGTCTTTCAAGCTAAAATTACATACTAATGCTTTCTTTATAGTATTTCACATTCTATTGGAATAATGTTGCCCAGGAGAGAAAGTAGAAGTGACTTGGTCACCCATGCCAGAATGTTGTCCTATGATCCACCACTACTTAGCTTTGCAATCTTAAGACATTGCCCAACATCTTTGATTACTGATTTCTTCATCTGTAAAATAATGATACTGAAATGAGGGACACGAAGAAGGTTTAGCAGGAAGAGATGCCTGTGCACAACTCTGCTGTGAGTTTGATTCCTAGATCCCACAGAGTACCAGCAGAGAATGACTTCCAAGAATTTTCCTTTGACCTCCACATGTGTACCATAGTACCTGTGTGCCTATACTTTTGCAAACACACATGTGTACACAAAGGAATGAATGAATAAATATTTTTAATTTTATTTATGTGGGTTGTTATGATGATCAAATTAATTTATGGCTACAAAATACTTTGTAAATCCCAATGTTCCATGCCAACAAATTTTTTATAAGACTTTAATTAACAATTTGAGTTTCATACAATGTATCTCAATAACACCCTCTTCTCATTCTTCCCTCTTCCATCCTCCCAACTCTGTGCCCTCAAAAAAGAAAAAAAAAGAAAATTAAGTCAAGTTTGTGTGGCAGAAGCATGGATGGTGAGTTTCACAATGGTCTTTGGAGACAGAAGGTTGGTCTCATTGGGGACTTTGAACTGGCCCATACTAGCCCTGAAGTTGGACATCACCACCCAAATCTGGACACCAAGCGGATTCCTGATAACGTGCAAGCACTGGGGCAGCCCACAGGCCCCTTGACATCCCAAAGGGACCAGGATCTCCCATAGGAGAGTAGTAGTCACTAGAACTTTCCACAGGTATCAGTACCTCCTTCAGGCACCCAGACATTCTGCAAGCACTAGGGCCTCCTCTAGGCATCAGGCCCTCCCACAGGTACCACAGATGCCCAGGCATCACACAGACATTAGACCAGCCCACAGACACCCAGATATTATACAGGTACCCAGTCTTCCCACAGGTAACTGAAGACATCTGGTCATCCCACTAGCACCCAGACATCCCAGAGGCAGCAGGGCCACCCACAGGCACTAGAGTGTCCTGCAAGCACCCAGATATCTTGCAGGCACTCAGACATCCTACAGAAACCTAGAAATCTTGTAGGCACATGGACATCACTCAAGCACCAGGACCTTCCACAGGCATCTGGGCTTCCTGAAGACACCTAGACATTCTGCAGGGACTTGGATATCTCACAAGCACCCAGATATCTCATAGGCTCCAGGACTTCCCATGGACACCGGGGAGTCCCACAGACAGCAGGCATCACACAGGCACCCAACCAACCTGCAGACACCTGTACATCATTGAGGCACCCAGTCTTCCCACAAGCATTGTGGGCATCTGGTCATCCCACAGGCACCTGAACATCCCACATGCATAAGAGCAATCTACAGGTGCCTGGACATCCAGCAAACACCCAGACATCCTGCAGGCACCCAGATATCTTGCAGGCATGTGGACATCACATCATACAGGCATCAGGATATCCAGCAGGCACCAGGGTTTCCCATAGGCACCTGAATATCCCACAGACTCCGGATCATCTTGAGGATGCTGATACATCTCACAGTCCCCAGGGCATCCCATGGTCACCAGGGCATCCTACAGGTTCATGAATACCACACAGGTACCCAAGGTATCACACAGGCACCTGGCCATCGCCCAGGCACCTGGACACTACATAGGCATCCTGACATACAGCAGACAACAGGGCCTCCCACAGGCACCCCAGGCATTCATCAGGCACCAGGATGTCCCACAGGCACCCAAACATCCTGCAGGCACCAGGGCCTCCCACAGGCATCATGAAATTCTGCAGACACTCAGGCATCACACAGGCACTCAGCCAACCCACAGATATCCAGACATCATGCCAACACCCAATCTTCCCACAGGTACCCACAGGAACCCAGACCTCCCGCAGGCATTAGGGCTTACCGCATGCACTTGGACATCCTGAAGGTCCCCAGACATTGTGCAGGCACCAGGCATCCTACTGGTACCTGGGCACCACACCAGCCACCAGACTTCAGTTAGGTGCCTGGACAACAGCCAGGGCCCCAGACTGTCTGCCACAGTTAAGCCCTCATAAAGCCAGGGTCCTGTGCCAGGTGAACTGTAGCAGTGTTAGCAATGCAGATAAAACTCAAACACAAGAGGATCCCCAGGACTTCAAAGCTCCTTCCCAAAGAAGGAGGTTCAACCTCACCTATGGAAAATTCTTCAGATCGGATATCTTGTTGTTGCTCAAATTCAGGGTGCTCCTCAGGGTTCATTGGAACTCTAGGCAGCTTGGCACCACCTCCACCCCAGCACCATTTATCCATCCTGTCACCTTGGACCCTGCACTTGCAGCCCTCTGGCATTGCTGCATTCTGTGCCCTCCCCACCCCATCAGAGAGGGCAGAGCACCACATCACAAGCAGCAGCCACAGCCAGAGAAGCAGTAGCTTGTATCTAGTATGGCAGACAGTGAGATGGCCAGTCAGGTCTAGTAGTAGGCATAAGGCTGGCCCTTTGTGTAGAGACCTTGCCCCAAAGATGATACTTTCTTTTAGCTGGGACATACTGATGATTGTTCTGGTTCAAAGTGATCCTGTGGTTTGACAGCTTGCCCATGGGCAGAACCTACTCAGACTCTAGGTTACTGGACTATGTTCTGCCCTCAGCACTATTTGATCCAATGCCTCAGACCTTGTGCCTATAGTCGGCTTCCAATGGGCAGTGCTGCTGCCCACAGGCTCCCCTACTGCGTCAGGAAGGGTGTTATAAGCAGCAGCCTCAGCCATGGGAGCAGTGATTCAGCTTTTGTATGTCAAGGGGTGAAGCCACCAGGCAGGTCCAGAGGCAGCATGAAGCCCAGTCCCATTTGGAGACCTTACCCAAAAGATGAGACTTTCCCCAGCTGGGAAATCTTTTGGATTGTCCTGGCCCAGGGCAACCCTGTAGTTTGGCAGCATGCCCAAGGCAGCAGTACTATCCTGCTTCCTCAGGCACTGTATCTGCAGCCCACTACGGCAGCAACTGGAGCAGAGGCTCCAGTCTGGTAGTTGCTTGCTGCCACCCCTAGCCATGTGTTTCTCATCAGGGCTTGCCACCTTCCCTTGTCTGCAGAACCTGCCTTCCTCCTCCATGTCATTTTGCCCAAGTTCTTTTCTGCCTTCTTGGTTGTGCCAGTGCCGTGACTGTGCTTCCAGTTCAGATTCTCTCTGCTTGTAAGGGGGTGTGTGTGGCAGTGGCCCCTGCTTCCCTGGGGGACCCCCGCATCTGATGCCGCCTGGACTTTAGCTCCACATCTCCACTGGGCACCCTGCTGCACTCTGCCATCTTCCCTCTCGCCCCTTGCCTCTAGTCAGTTATCCAGCTCTACTGAACCTCCTACCACACTCAACTCTCAAAATCCTTTCCCTTGAACCCAGTGGGGAGAGGACTGCAGTGGCATCTGCATCCCAGTAGGACCGCCACTCCACCCCACCTGCACCTGACACTCCACATCTCTACTGTGCACCCTACTGTATTTCCCCATCTTTCCTCCTTCACCTCATGGGGCAGCAGGTTTTCCAGATCTGCTGTCTTTCTAATCACATTTAATTCTCAAAATGTTCTCCATTGAACTTGGTGACAGAATAGTTTCTCTATGTCCATTACGCAAGGAGCCAGAGGTGACCATATTGGTGAGGGAGCAGCCCCATCAGACTCCACTATGTGCCCCAATGCCATCTTGGAATCTCTAACAAATCTTAATACATTTATTTACTACATGAATTCTGAATGAAGGACTATGACTATATGAACAATAGTAGTAATAGTAATGTTAGCATTTGTGAATTCTTTGTTCTTTGCCAGACACTGAATTCTGTAAACATGGTTTTGATCCAAGCTGCAAAGAGTAAAAGATAGAAATGATGAAAGAAGATAAAAAGCATATTAGCATAAAAATTCAATATCGTATAAATTATCCACCTGAGAATAAGACAAATAAATAAATCTCAAACAATAATTAGACATGCTATAGAAAAACATTTCTGTGGAATATAAAAGAGTTTGCTAATCAAAAAATTTCATTGTATTTCATCTGAACTTAATGTAAAGAAAATAACATCTAGACTTAGTCTGGTAATATTTTTGAATTATCTGGTTGAAGAAAAATTCTATATAGGTCAACAGAAAAAACAGAAACGTTACAAAGAAAGGAAACAGATGTGTTATTAAACTTCTTTTCTGCAATATTGAGCAAAGGGAGGAAGTAAAGCAATGTATTTAGAACTATGAAGTAAAAAGGTTGTGACCTCAGAATTTTTTTTAACCAAGTTGAGTTCATTAATAAAAGTTACATTCTCCCATGAAGAAACAGTAGTCATGAACATTTTTGCTCTGAATGGCAGAACAGGCAAAAAAAATGTTAAAAATACAATACAATTTAATGATCTATCTGGAATATAAACCAGAAACAACAGAAGGATAATAAAATTACACCAAATAAAAATTTTATATAGCAAATTACATTTGCAATGGAGACAAAACACAAGAAATTTATAGGAATAGCCATAAGTGTATTTTTGGACCTGAATAAAGAAAGTTAAAACAGATATATGAGGGAATTCTTTTAAAATATTGTATAACCACAGCTAAAGATTTTTAATGTTCTCTTCTGTATGCATGACATATAATTAGATCCATTCTTCTTAAATCAATTTTTACTTTCAAAACAAATCAAATTAAAATATCATATGAAAAGTCATTGAAATTTATGTTTTTATATTATCTATGAATATATTTAATGCTGATAATAACTGGGAAATATTTGAAGAAAAACTATTGCATAGATATTGAGTCCACCAGATAATAAAACAAACTATGAATCATGGGCATTAGAGAGTTTTTTAGGGACATAAGAGTCAACAATCAGATAAATTAATTATATGGATTTGTCTACAGATACTTTTATTCTAAAAACAAACTTAAAACATTTGAAATCAGACTAAGGAGGAAAGAATATTCCTGTAAACAATGTGATGTTAACTACTTGGAAATCACAGGTAAATCTTTATACTAATTATCAAAATAAATTTCAGGTGGATTAAAGAGCCAAATATAAGATACAGATGATATGAAAATATAGGTGAATGTGTAATTTATTATAATTTTCCAAAATATATTAAGATCTCAGGGCCTAATATTAGTTGGATGATATAAAGGAATACTTTTGCATTGGTTCTTGTTTTGGAGTGTTTGTAACCCTCTTGATGTCTTATATTGAACTCTTACCCTCCAATGTGATAATATTAACAAGTGAGACCTCTGGGAGCTAATTGGAATTAGAGAAGGCCATAAGGATAAAGGCCTTGTCAATAGGATTGGTGCCCTTTGAAGAGACAACAGAGAACATGCTTACTTTCTCTTCTCTGTGCCAGGGGATGATACAACAAAAGTCAACGGTCTCCAAAACAGAAATGTCTCTTTTCCAGAATTCAATGAGGCTGACATCCTTTCAGCATCATGAACTGTGGGAAATAATATTAGTTTATAAGATCATTGTACTTTACTATGAAAGCCCAACTACCAGACTTCTCTATCCCTATTTGTTTCAAATAAAACAGTTGGCTCTAGAGACAGTTTAATAAAGTGATTTATTTATCTGTTTTTGTTTGTTTGGTTTGCTTTGGTTCCTTTTTTAATTTGTTGGAGTCATGGTTTCACTATCCAAGCTAAAATACACCTGAAATCACTTTACAGCTCAGGCTGGTGTTGAAATTTTCAGTTACACTCACACATTGTACCTATTTGTGTACACACAAAGTACCACACATTGCAGACCTATTCATTTCATTTCTGGTGCATTGTAATGAATTAACTTTTATATTTCATAAATATGTTATATATATGTATAAATATATGCTATATGATATATAAATTTATGTAATATGATCTTTTCAAGATGTGAATGTCAATTTATTGGTGGGGGATGAATTTATTTCTCTCAACCAGACTGTAAATTATACCAATGCAAAAGTCATAACTATTACCTACACTGCACTGCATTAGGTAAAATTCTCTGATGACTAAATTTAAAAAAAAAATGAAGGCAAAAAGTTTGAACCTTCTTATAGAGAAAAATTCCAATTCTGACTTTCCTCATAGAGTAGATGAATAAATGTATACTTTTAATCTTTATAATATTCAGTGTTTCAAATCATTCAGAAAGAGTGAATAAAAAGATCAGAACAGTTCAGAAAACACATTAAGTGTTCTAATATACTACATAACTTACAAGTACTATTAATTTGGAAATAATCTAAATAAAACTGTAAAAATTGATAAATCAGCACATGACTTCACTAAAGACTTCTAGGTTTGAAATTTCATTTCCTTTTTTAATGAATTCCACAGCATGATGTTGAAGTGTAGATCTCTTTGATACTATTGTACTTTGATTGTGCCAGTGTCCTACTTACTTTTATGTTGCCGGAATACAATACCCTGATAAAGACATCTTTAATAAATAAAACGAGTTTATTTTGGCTTAAACTTCCAGTCCACCATGGTAGGAAAGATATGACACCAGGTAAGGATGGCATGATAGCAGAATCAGGAGCCTGGCTGGTCCCAATGCATCTACTCACAGAAGAAGAGGGCCATGATTGCTTGCTTCATAATCCTCAACTCACTATTTCTGTTTTATCCAGTCCAGAATACCCTGCTTAGGAATAGTCATTTCCACAATTAAAATGGATCTTCCAACATCAATAAACCTAATCAAGACAATCCCCCACAGACATCCTCAGAGACTAGGCTTAATCTAGATGTGTCAATTGGCTTATCTCTGTACGATTTTAGATTCAGTCAAGTTGACAATTTACACTCATGATTACACTTAGTAAAGACAGACTAACACAGGATTTCTAATAAACTCTGATATATCCCGAGAAGATTCATTGCCATCCAGGCATATAGGAACAGACAAGATTTAACATTTTCCCTCCAAACTAAAGAAGATTCAGTATTTCGAAACTTTACAGTATCACAGAACTTTTCTGAGGAAGTCCGTATATTACCACAAATTTAACGTTCTGAACTATCACTGGTTCTTTCTTTCATTTGCACAGAAATCACTTGTGGGTTTTCTTTAAATGCAAGTTCTTTTACATAACCCAGGGGCAGGGCCTGAGACTCTAGCTCTCTATCAAGCTCCTATGTAATGTTGATACATGTGGGTCCATGGCCTGGTTAGCACACCCAGAGAAATAGGACTACAGTATACACACTATTGTAGAAATAATTTCTGTCACAAGCACACATACATATACATGATAGGTATTTGGTTATGCTAACTTGTATGAATGTAAAATAATTTTATAGTTTACTTAAGCAAAACAAATAGCAATAATATGGAGATATGTAGAAAGATACATTTGTATGTCTTAATTTCACCCACTGTGCAGGTAGTTATACAAAATTATCATACCATGGATTTAAAAAATTCTATATCTTATAAGCCACACATATCAAGAGTCTATTTTACAACCCAAGTAGGAGTTATAGGAAAATCATTACATTTTACATTACTGAAATTAATGGAATAGCATTATTAATTAATAGTCAATGGGACCATGGTCTTCAGAGTTTAGATACTCAATGATATTATTAACTCTATCTAGATTAGCATGATTTCTAAAGTGACATAAAAGTATGTTCCTGAAAACTAATCACATTTGCAGTAGAATAATAGAACTAGCTTAACCGAATCTAAAAAAGCTTCTCAAAAATCAAGCTTGATAGAAAGTGTATCTTTTTAAAGAAACTACCCATATATATTTGATAATTCTATGAGCTTTCAAAGCCATGAAATTGTCTATTATGTATCCAGTCTACTTTCTGAATGCTGTGCCAAGTTCCAGTGTAATTTCCGTTGCTTTTTTTCTAAATTTACCATTTCTGGTCAGACCAATTTAAATTTACTATAATCAAGATTCTATTCTGTTCCCTCTTCCATGTGACCACCTTTTAAATTCACTTGGCTCACCATTCTTGCTGTGATAAAGATGTAGGACTCCAGCCTTCATTTTGAGAACAAATTCCAAATGTTGCTTTTGATCTGCAGAATCACTTTGGAACCACTTTTCTGTAATTAGAGAATTTTTACTTGGGCTTATTTGTCAAATGCTCTACTCTTACCATTTTACATTGCTCATAAATTGGAAAACAAGATTTTTCCCCTCCATTTGAAAACTATTCATTAATAGAGCTCCCATTTCAGATTTATTATAAAGCCTCGGAGTTCTATTTAGAATAAGGCATACATTATTTATCTTGCAGTAGGCATCATGTGGGTCAAAGGGCAGTAAGTGTGTTTTTAAAGCTAAAAGACAACCATGCTTTGCAAAGAAACACATAACTTAGTGTTGTGACTATGTTTATATAACAAAACTAGCAGAACATTTCATAACAGCCTATGGAACAAGTAATCCTATGAACTGGAAATTCTTACACACATGATTTGCAAGCTATGGAACGGCTTTAAGTACATTCCCTAATTCTCCACTTCCTGGTGCCACCTTTGTACAGTTAATAAACAAAGGCTGAAGCTGGCTTTCAAAGCCAGGTTTGGCCACGTAATGCAACCTTAAATCACTGCACTATATTTTGATTCAAGTCAATGCTCTTTGCAACAGCTAGGCCTATTCATTCAGAGACAGATCAAAACACTTTTTAGCACCTAAATGAGTTATTAGGGCTCTGATTTCAACTTCTAGGAGTTAAAAAATTCAAGTTAATAAAAGACAGCATGAATTTGTAATCTTTTTATAAAATGCCTTCCTTATATATGCCATGAAATTTTTGGATTTGAGGTTTAATATTACTGTAATAAAATATTTTTCATCATAATTTATGGCTATTAAACCTTTCTCTCAAATGCATTTACATCTAACATATTTGTTTGTTTCAGGGACCTTCAACATAGCAGGTGCAGAAACTCAGTGTGATTGAAACTTCTGTCAACTTCCAACTCTGCTAATGAAACACTAATGAGGAGATTTTTCCAGTGAACTTAAAACATCTGTTTATGCCCTACATTGGCTGCTTAGTAACAGTGCAAGAAGTGGAGCGCAGCCATTACCTGATTGGACAAATTGATTTCTTTTCTTTCTTTTTCTATAAGCAATATATGCAGATTATAATTTCCTCTCCTTCTACTACTCCCAATACCTCTCCACCTCCCCTCCCTTCTGGATACACTCCAATTCTGTCTCTCATTAGATAAGAACAGTCTTCTAAATGATAAAAACCAAACATGACTAAATAAAATATGACTAAATAAAAGATGAAGCTAAATCTAGCATTTTGAAGTTGGACACAGCAACCCAACGGGAGGAGAAGAGTCCCAAGAGCAGACACTAGAGTCAGAGACCCACTTGTTCTCACACTCAGGTGTCCATAAAAATACTAAGCTAAAAGCTATAATGTAATCACAGAGTCCTGGTGCAGACCCACAAAGACCCTGTGCTTACTGCTTCAGTCTCTGTGAGCCCATATGCACCTTGCTTAGTTGATTCAGAGGGCCATGTTCTTCTGGTATCCTACAACCCTTCTGGCTCTTACAATCTTTCCGTAATTCCTGTTCTGCTGGATTCTTTGTGCTCTGAGTGGAAGGATTTGATGGAGATCTCCAATCTAGATGCTCTCTCCTCACAATATCTGGCTGTGGGTCTCTGTATTTGTTCCCATCTGCTGTCTGATGATGACTGGATAAAACACTGATCTATGAGTATAGTACAATAACATTAGGAGTCATTTTATTGATACTTTTTTTGTTTAGACCAGGAATGTTTGGTTTTATCCTATGTCTCTGTGATATCTAGTCTCTGGTGTTTGATCACCCAAGCAGGATTCGGTATGGGTTCTGTCTCGTGGAGTGGAGTGACCCTAATGTCAAATCAATCATTGGTTGGCTACTCCCACAACACTGGTGTCATCATTTCCCCAGCATATCTTTCAAGCAGGACATATTGTAGGTCAAAGGTTTTGTGTCTGTGTTGGTGTTTATGTTTCTCTTTTTGTAGCCTACAGAGTGTCTTCCTGCTCCTAGACTAGAACATGGGGGTAATGGCTGCATGCATTCACCAGCTTGATTTCTCCATTTTCAATGAATTGTGAGGGTGTTGTCCTTTGCAATGGGGTCCTGCTGTCAGTTTGCAGAAAGCAACCCTTTTCATTGGCAACAGCCTGTGTTATTCAGGGATATATATGGGACCCCTCAGCCACCAATTCAATTGAATACAACCCAGTCTCACCTTTGGAAGACTACATGAGATGACCAGTTGAGACTCTGTATCTCTTATTACTAGGAGTCCTCATTAGGATCATCTTCATATATTCTAGGGAAGTTTCCATTCCAGAGTGGTTTCCATACCACCCTCTAAGTGCTCCCCCAATTCTATCAGTCTCTACCCGTACTCTCTCCCTCTATCCCATCCCCCTGATGTGAACCTTTGCTGTCCCCACTTACCCTCCTTTCACCTATAAAATCTATTCTATTTCCCCCTCCCAGGAAGATCTATGCATCTCCCCTAGATTCCTCCTCTTTACCTAATCTCTCTGGGTCTATGAATTGTAGATTGGTCATCATTTACTTAACGGCTAATATACCTCTTAGAAGTGAATATATGTCATATTTGTCTTTCTGTGTCTCAGTTACCTCACTCAGAATAATTTTTTTCTAGTTCCATTCACTAGCCCATAAATTTCATGAGGTCATTTTTTTAACAGCTGAGTAATACTCCATTGTGTAAATGTATCATATTTTGTTTATTCTTTCTCCTGTTGAGGGATATCTCTGTTGTTTCGACTTTCTGGCTATTATGAATAAATCTGCATTGAACATGGTTGAGCAACTATCCCTGTGATAAGATGGAGCCTCCTTTGGGTATCTGCCTTAGAGTGGTATAGCTGGGTCTTAGGGTAAATCGATTCCCAACTTTCTGAGGAATCACTACACTGATTCCCATAGTGACTGTACAAGTTTGGACTCCCACCAGTAATAGAATAGTGTTCCCCTTGCTCCACATCCTTGCCAGCATGAGCTGTCACTTGTGTTATTCATTTTAGCCATTCTGACAGGTATAAAATGGAATCTCAAAGTAGTTTTCATTTGCATTTCCCTGAAGGCTAAGAATGTTGAACATTTCTTTAGCAGTTTTCAGCCATTCCAGTTTCCTCTGTTGAGAATTCTCTGTTTAGATCTGTACCCCAGTTTTTACTTGGATTATTTGGGATTTTCATTTGTTTGTTTGAGACAGGGTTTCTCTATTGTAACTCTGACTCTCCCAGAACTCTGTAGACCAGGCTGGCCTCAAACTCACAGAGATCTTCCTGACTCTTCCTCCTGAGTGCTGGGATTAAAGGCTTGCACCACCACCCGGCTTATTTGCTTTTGCTTTCTTTTGTTTTGTTTGTTTGTTTTTGATATCTGGTTTTTTGAGTTCTTTATATTAGTCCTCTGTTGGATGTGCAGTTGGTAAAAAAGAAAGAAATTTTTTCCCATTCTGTAGGCTGCAGTGTTGTCCCACTGACAATGTCCTTTGCTTTACAGAAGCTTTTCAGTTTCATGAGGTCCCATTTATTAATCCTTGATCTTAGTGTCTGAGTTATTAGTGTCCTATTCAGGAAGTTGTTTCCTGTGCCAATGCATTCAAGACTATCCCCTACTTTCTCTTCAATCTTGTTCAGTGTATCTGGTTTTATGTTAAGATCTTTGATCTACTTTTAACTGAGTTTTGTTCAGGATAATAGATATGGATCTATTTGCATTCTTCTGCATGTAGATATTCAATTAGACCAGCACCATTTGTTAAAGATGCTTTCTTTTCACAGTGTGTGTTTCTAGATTCTTTGTGAAAATTCAGATATCCACAATTGGTTCCATTGATCAACATGTCTGTTTTTATGCCAATGCCATGTGCTTTTTATTACTACAGCCCTGTAGTACAGCTTGAAATTGGGAGTGGTGAAACCTCAGGCAGTTCTTTTATTGTTCAGGATTGTTTTAGCTACCCTATTTCTTTTTTGTTCGCTTGTTTGTTTGTTTTTTTCAAATGAAGATAAGAATTGTTCTTTCAAGGTATATAAAGAACTTTGTGGGAATTTTGATAGGGATTACATTGAATGTGTAGATTACTTTTGGTAGGATGGTCAGTTTTACTATGTTAGTCCTACTAATTCATGAGCATGGGAGATCTTTCCATCTATTGACATTGTCAATTACTATCTTCAAAGACTTGAAGTTTTTTTTGTAGAAGTCTTGTACATTTTTGGTCAGAGTTACCCCAAGATAGTTTATATTAATTGAGGCTATTGTGAAAGGTATTGTTCCCATGATTTCTTTCTCAGTCCATTTGTCATTTCGTTATAGGAGGACTACTGTTTTTTTGTTTGTTTGTTTTGGTTTTTGGGGTATTGTTTTAGTTGATTTTGTAGCCAGGAATTTCACTGAAAGTGTTTACCAGATGTAGAAGTTCCCTGGTGAAATTTTTAGGGTCACTTATGTATATTATCATATCACATGCAAATAAAGGTACTTTGACTACTTCCTTTCCAATTTATACCCCCTTGATTTCCTTCTAATGTCTTATTGCTCTAGCTAAAACTTCAAATGTTATAATAGATATGGTGAGAGTGGAAAACTTGGTCTTGTTCCTGATTTTAGTAGAATTGCTTTGAGTTTCTCTACTTTTAATTTTATTTTGGCTATAGGCATGATGTAAATTGGCATTATTACGTTTAGATATGTACCCTCTATCCTTATCTTTCCAAGATATTTATCATGAAGGAGTGTTGGATTTTGTCAAATGCCTTTTCTGCATCTAATAAGATGATCTTTTGGTTTTTTTTTCTTTCACTTTCTTAATAGGTTGGATTACTTTTATATTGATTTACACATGTTAAACCATCCCTGAATCTTTGGGAGTAGCCTACTTGATAATGTTAAATGACTTTTTTTTTCCTGATGTTGTCTTGGATTCAGTTTGCAAGTATTTTATTGAAATATTTGCTTTTATGTTAATAAGGGAAATTCATTTATCTCTCTCTTTCCTTGTTGAGTCTTTATGTGATTTGAGTATCAGGGTAAATGTACCCTTGCAAAACAAATTGGGCAGTGCTTCTTCTATTTCTATTTTGTGATATTATTTGAGGAATATTGACATTAACTCTTCTTTGAAAGTCTGGTAGAATTCTGCACTAAAACTTTCTGGCCATGGGCTTTTATTGGTTGAGAGATTTAATGACTGCTTCTATTTCTCTGGGGGTTATACTTCTATTTAAATTATTTAACTGCTGTTGATTTATCTTTAATAAGTGGAACCTATTGAGAAAAATATTCATTTCTTTTAGATTTTTTTTCTATATTTGGTGGAGTACAGGTTTTTAAAGTATGTCCATATGATTTTCTGGATTTCCTTGGTATCTGTTGTTATGTCCCCCATTTTGTCTCTGATTTTGTTGTTTTTGATATTCTTTCTCCTTCTTTTAGTTAGTTTGGATAAGGGTTTGTTTATCTTGTTGATTTTCTCAAAGAACCAATTCTTTGTTTCATTGATTCTTTGTATTGTTCTCTTTGTTTCTATTTTATTGATTTCAGCCCTCAGTTAGACTATTTCCTGCTATCTGTTATTCTTTTTAGGAGTACTTATTTCTTTTTGTTCTGGAGCTTCCAGGTGTGCTATAAATTTGCTAGTGCTGTGAATTTTCCCCTTAGCACTGCTTTCACTGGAACCTCTACATTTGGGTTTGTTGTATATTCATCTTTATTGAATTCTGGAAAGTTTTTAATTTCTTTCTTTATTTCTGAGTTGACACAGTTGTCATTCAGTAGAGAGTTGTTCAGTTTCCATGAATTTGTAGGCCTTCTGTTGTTTCTGCTGTTAATATCCAGCTTTAATCTGTGGTGGTCTGATAGGATTCAGGGAGCCATTTCTGTTTTCTTGTATCTGTTGAGACTTTTTGCTTTGTGTTTGAGTATGATCAATTTTTGAGAAAATTCCATGAGGTGCTGACAAGAAAGTGAATTCTTTTGTGTTTGGGTGAAACATTCTGTAAATATCTGTTAAATCCTTTTCATTTAAAACATCTGTAATTTTAGGTTTAGTTTTTGTCTAGATGACCTGTCCGTTGTTGAGAGTAGAGTACTGAAGCCTCCCACTATCAGTGTGTGAGTGTCAATAAGTGATTTAAGCTGTAATAGTGTTTCTTTTACGAAAGTGGGTGTCCTTTTCTTTGGGGCATAGATGTTAAGCATTTAAATGTTATCTTGGTGGTTTTTTCCTTTGATGAGTATGACACTGCATATACAAGCTTGTTTCTTGGGTACATTTTCTTGGAATATCATTTTCCAACCCTTTATCTGGAGGTAATTTCGATCCTTGATGTTGAAGTGTATTACTTATATGTAGCAGAAACATGGATCCTGTTTTTGAATTCATTCTGTTAGTCAGTGTCTGTCTCCTGAGGAATTGAGACCATTCATATTGAAAGGTATAAATGACCAATGATTGGTAATTCTTTTTATTTTATTGTTCATAGTGATGGTGGTAGTGGTTGTGGTGGTGGTGATGGTGTGTGTGTGTGTGTGTGAGTGACAGAGAGAGAGAGACAGACAAAGTATTTCTCTTCTTTCTATTTTTCTGGAGTGGGATTATTTGTTTCTTGTATTTTCATGGGTATAGTTAACCTCTTCAGGTTGGAGTTTTCTTCTAGTACCTTCTATAGGGATAGATTTGTAGACAAATGTTTAAATTTGTGTATACAATGGAATATCTTATTTTCTCCATCTATGATGATTGAAAGTTTTTCTGGATATAGTCCTCTGGGCTGACATCTGTGGTCTCTTAGAGTCTGCAATATGTCCAGGTCCTTTCCGGCTTTTTAGTATCTACATTGAGAAGTCAGGTATAATTCTAATATGTTTGCCTTTATACGCTATTCGCACTATTTTTAAAATATTAGTATTTTCTTTGTTTTTTATGTTTAGTGTTTTGATTATTATGTGGCAAGGGGACTCTTTCCTCTGTTCCAGTCTTTTTGGTGTTCTGGATGCTTCTTGTATCTTTATAGGTGTCTCCTTCTTTAGGTTAAGAAAAATTTCTTCTATGATTTTGTTTAAAATGTTTTCTGGGCTTTTGAATTGTGTTTGTTGTCTTTCCTCTATCCCTATTACTCTTAGGTTTGGTCTGTTAATAGTTTCCCAGATTTCCTGGATTTTTTTTAGATTAGCACTCTTTGACTGAGGTATCCATTTCTTCTATCCTATCTTCAGTACCTGAGATTCTCATTTCCATCTCTTGTATTCTCTTGGTTGAGCTTGCCCTTGTAGTTCCTATTCATATTCTTAAATTTTTCACTTCCATAAATGCCTCAGTTTGGATTTTCTTTATTCATTATGTCTCAATTTCAGGTATTGAACAGTTTTATTTGCTACCTTATGCTGTGTTTTCCTGGATTTCTTTAAGGATTTATTAATTTTCTCCTTGCTGACATCTATCATCTCCATATATAGTTGGTTTTAAGGAATTTGTGTGTGATTAACTTATATTGGAATATTCAGGACCTGCTATAGTAAGATAGCTGTATTCTATTGCCCTCACTGTTATTGATTGTGTTTTTTTTTATGCTAGTGTCTTGGCATGGGGGTTTGGGCAGATTATAGGTCTAGCTGCTGATTTCTGGATTTGTCTTTGTTGCGTGGATATTTTTCCCCCTTGGTTTCTGTTTTCTATCTGGATTTTTGGAGAGTGTGACAGCTAGGTCTTATGTGTTTTCCTAGCCTGCTCCACTGGTGTGCTCACAGGGAATGCCTGCTGCTATTGGGGACTGGGATACTGGAGTAAGTTGGGGGAAAGAAGGCTAGAAGAGAAGGCCTTTGTGATAAGTTGGGATGGGATCAAAGAGAAAAGGGAGGGAAGACCATAGCAGCTTTCTTGCTAAAGAGCTGGAGATGGGACTGGGAAAATTGGCTCTAAGGAGAAGTAGGAGAGGTGTTGATCTGTTCAGCCTATTTGTTGCCCTGAGAGGAGTGGCCCTTGGATTACTGGAGTTGGGTTCTGTGACAAAGCAGCAAGTAGATTAGTGAAGATTAGCAGGGGAAAATCGGATCTGCAGGATCCATAGGAGATGGGAGCTCCTGAAGAGGCAGGAAATTCTGCCAAGTGTGTTCTGCTGCAGAAATGGGGATTTGATTGGGGAATTTGGTCTGGGGAAACAAGAAAGAGAAGGTCTGAGGGCAGCTTACCCAGTTGTCTGACAGGTATAACCTGTGCTTTAGCAGGGTGTGCCTTTTGGAGTTGGGGGCTGTATAGCAACGAGTTAGGGGAGCGAAGTTAGAAAGGAATGGTTTGTGGAACTCACAGGAGATGTAGACAGTAGGGAAGGAAAGCTACATCTGGTGATGTTGCAGTGCTAGGGCTGAGACTATGGGAATTTGTTCTGGAAGAGCATAGAGAGAGAAGGTCTATGAATAACCTACCATGCAAGTTGGTTATCAAAATTCATTTCCCTTCTTTGCCCGTTTCCCTTCTTCTGTTCCTTCTGTGTCTCTCCTCATCCTCACTATTGTCTCTTCTTTGCTCCCCCTCCCTTGCTCCTCTTTCACAATGTCTCACTTTGTCCTTTCCGTTCTACTTTTTCTTCTTCCTTTACCTTACTGTCTAGCTGTTTCCTGTTCTTCATTTCTCTTTTGCCTTTTTCTTCCCATTCTCTTCTTGCTACATCTTTCTGCTTTACTTTTCCCTCCCACCCATTCCATACTTTTCCCTTTCATGTTCTCTTCATCGTCCTTCTCTTCTTTGCTCTCCTGTAGATCTCTCCAGCAGGCTTTGGTAACAGGCCTAGGCTACAGCTTTTCTCCACAGGATCACCAGATGTCTTTTCACCTTCTCATCACCTTCTCTTAATTTTATTGTCATATGTTATTTTCCTACCCAGTGAAATTGAATGGTGTATTTTTTTCCTGTTTTATTTTGCAAGAAATATGCCCACCTGCTTAGCTCTTTCATTTTCAGAGTGTCTCTAGCATTATTGAAAGTACTTGTGCTTTCCTATCTGTTATTAATTGACAGATATATGTGTTCTGTCATTCTACCTTCTTAGAAAGAAAGCTAAGGATGAAAAACAGACTTTACGGAAATGTATTTTCTTCAAAGACTTTATCATATACAATGAATGCCAAATTTGATAAATAAGCATAATAATTATGTTACAAAAACTAAAAATACAAATGGAGTTGAAAGAGCAGTAAATTATTTAAGTTTTAGTCTATATATCTGGTCTGTTAATCTTAGACAGAGTAAGGAAATTCACAAAAAATGTTAAAATCATTACTTAGAATTTATAAAATGAGAATATGGCTGTCCTGGAGAAAAGAATATTTGGATGGTATGACTAAATCATCTGTGAATTTAGACATTTTAATGTTCTAATAGAAAAAAATTAAATAAAATAATGTATGCATAGTGTCTTCTCAAAATATAAGTTAGACTTCATATGAAAAAAGAAACATTAAAATGTATCTTTATGGCATGAGCTACTGAACAAAATAGTCATGTAACAAATCAATAAATCTAAGTATAAATTTTGAACCTTAAGTATAACCAAAAGTGTGATCTAGGACCAAACTCAAACACGCTAATTAAACAACAAATGGAAAGCAAGAGACTTCATATATTTTATCTAACTTGGACTAAATAGCTGGTTAATTTGAGGGCAGAGAACACACACAGCAAAACAGCTCCAAACAAGGACAAATACTAATACCCGTTGTAACACACATACTGAAAATAACAAGGCACAGTTGCCCCATTGCTCACAAAAATCAAGTAGAAACTCACATTGGGCAGGCTAGTAATGAAAGATCAAAGCAATGAAATCGTTGTGTCTCTGACCTGAAATATGCCAGGAGTCAAGGATGCTGTCTTGGAACACAAAAAGCATGATTTGAATTATGCTTTATTTTCATATTTTGCATATGTTTCATTATCCCAGCAACAAGAGACACAAATAGCTAAGATTTTTCAGTGCACCATTTCTTTTAAATATTTTTTTGTAAAACCTTATGACTCTGAAATTCTACATCAGTTTGATCCACATAGAACTCATCTGCTACTAAGGTAAGACATAGTACTTAATTGTTAAGCCATGTCACCATGTACATGAAATATCTTCTAATGTTTCCAGTTATCTTTCTATACAAGAAGCAATATTTTATAAATCATCTTTAAAGAAACTCTTCGTTCTAATTCTGACTGGCCACTAGCAGGAAGGTTTGCCCACTGTGACGTTGGGTCCTCTTCAAATTTTAAAAGAAAAGGTGAACAAAGAGATAATATTCTATTCATGTCATAGTTAAATTCAAGTGCCAACTTTCAAATTCATAGAAAGGAGCCACTCAGAATTTCATCATTTGTTTATTCAACTTTAGTATCAGCCTATGCATTTGTTTCAAGGTGTCATTCTAGCGTATTGGAGTTTCAGGGTATTACCATATACAGACATCCAACAAAGAAGTACTGCCTTAACTTTTCTCATTGTCAGGCTGCTAATTTGGCACTTATGTAAGTCCACTCCATTTATTAAGCTGCCAAAGGTAGATTTTGCCATGATGAGCATTCACAGACTTCAATATAAATATAGAGGAAGACTATTGTTTCACTGTTCTAAGAGAGGTTACATAATATTTGGTCATATATGCTGTAATTATTTGAAAGCAAGAACTTCAGGATCTTAGTATTTAGTAATATTATGTTAAGTATACAGATAAAAGAAAAGAAGAGGCAGTTAAATTCCACATTGTGACAGAGGATGAAGAAAACTGACAGGAGTACTCCAGAGAGAAGACAGGTAAAGAAAACACCAGAAATGTTACTGAAGGGATGTAAACCTCTAAGCTTGAGTCTGATTGGAATGGAAAGGATATTATACATAACCTAATTAGCACAATGCATCCTTAATTGTATTAAGGGAGTGTCTGCAATTTAATGGTTCAAAGGCATATAAGCTCAGTCAGAATACCCTTGGAGGAAGAAATAAGAGCTTAATTTATACATAAAGTTGTGAACACTAACAATGTTACCCACAAATTCAAAGAAAAATAAATAAAAAGAATATAAAGAATATTAAATACTTTGCTAATACTTTGTACACATGATTAGCTCATGTTTAAATCAGCTCTATTAACTCCTTTCTATTCATAAGCATTTCCCCAAAATGTATTACTGAAGCAATCCTTAAGTTTATATGCCATTGGGAGTTTATAAATAGTTCATTTTTGGGTATAAATTGACAGTCCCCTGTCACTTATGTGAATTTCCTCAGAAAATAAGTTTTCTATAAATTCCCTGGATGCCCAGACTACTCTGTCAAAGTTACTAAAATTCTTTCAGATTTTGGGTGGCAAGAAAGAACCCCAGGGTTAGTATTTGTAGTTAAGCACTACTAGCCATATCATAAATTATGCACAACCTCCATGACAGGCTAGGTGAGTGTGGTCTCTGCCTTCCATGTCTGAGGTTTCAGAATGGATATACCATGACATTTACTACTTCTGTGCCATTTTAGTTTTATAATGCTTAATATCAGCTGTGACTATGCAGATGTCAATATAGAACATGACTAGAAAAGCAGCTTTCAATCCAAACCCAACTTCACAGGTTGTTTGTACATTACAACCTTTCCTCTCTTCTTCCTACGGCAAACTTATTTCCTCCCACCATCCTTTCTACTCACTGGATTCATTCCTGATTTGGGAAAAGAATCATTCCCCAGCATCTGAGTTAGTTCTCTACCAACTTTCTATCCCCCTACCCCTTTTATTTAACCAGAAATTTTGAATCCACAATTAAAGACATCTACTTTAGGATAAACATAGTGATATATTCTAATAACCTTAACAATCAAGAAGCTGACACAGAAGGCTAGCAATTGTCAGGCCAGCCTGGGTTACATAGAGTGATCTTGATTCTAAGAATCAATTTTATCTTTACTGTTGCCCTCTCTCAATATAGTGTTTTACTCCTTGCTTTTATCACCTATCTTTTCAAAGTTTGATTTTGTATTATATCTTCACATGTTACTTTGTTCTTGTAATTTAAATTCTAAAAGTAAAAGTCATTATATAGTTTGTGGGAGTAATTAACCAATATCTGATTTGACTGAAGGGCCACTCCACCAGGAGGAACCTATACCCAATACTGTTTAGGAGACCAAGAATCTGAGACTAGATACCCTATGGACCCAGGGTAAACACAAATATTACTGTAAAGAGCTCACAAAGGAAGTTTCAAGTCAGACGTTTTTCAAAATGAAGTTTAAGTTAATAAGCGTGATAAGCATGGCTGCTATATGCATAGAATACTTTGATCATTTAGATATTCCTAACTCTGGCTTGTGATAGGTAGTTTGTCTCCATTTACCTCTTCACTTTGAAATAAGAGTATTTGAAGAAGAAAACATATTCTGTTTCCTGATTACCTCATATGTCCTGGCATCTTTGATCTACCTATCCAACACTCCCTTCACCATACATTCTGAGATTACAAACTACCACTGCAACAGCCATCTTGTCTGTCTTCTATTTGTTTTATAGCCTAAACAGTTTTTCACTATTTTAGGAAAAATACAAGCATACAATCAGCAAGAGTGGCAGTAAACTGGAACTTTCTGCTACAGCTGGGGTTTCATCCGTTGTCCTCACAAAGGCTGTGCAAGGTCATTTCAGTTTTTCCTAGCCTAGAAAAAATAGTAAAATTATGCATCCACTTCCAATGGTCATAGTAAAGGATGCATGTAGGTACCAGCAAAACAGAGATTCTGTCTTTGTATTGGCTAATCCCATGATCTCATAGGATGAGACATAGTGAAAAACTTAAGAGAAAGCTCACATTAGATCTCTATTGCCTAATTCTACTCAGGACTCTTATAAATCTCTAATTACAAACCAAGTGAAGCACACATGGTATTTCCTAGAGAGATTTCATAACAGTTAACTATTCTAAGATAGTTTTCTCATTAATTTTGACACAGCATCTGGAACTCAGAATACAACATGGTGTAATGGAACTAACACACAACTGTGAGACAAAGGGAACCGGAATTTCTATTCCTGGATCTGTTCTAGCCACTCTGAGTGTCCCAGGTCATAGAGGCTCATGAATCTGTCTTTCAATGAAGGAAATATATAAAATATCAGAAGCATGCATTCATATGAAAACCTCATGGTTCTCAGTATAACTTGCATGAAAATACAAGTAAGAATAGAAAAATAAACAGGGGCTGGAGAGATGGCTTAGCAGAGAGATGGCTGCTCTTCCAGAGACCTTGGTTTTAATTATCAACACACACATAGCAGCTCACAAAAATACGTAACTCCAGTACCAGCAAGTCTGACACCTCTTTTTGGTCTCTAAAGGCATCATGTGCACACAGATTGCACAGACATGCACGTGGGTAAAACATCCATACATATAAAAAATGAGTTAAAAAATTCAAAAGAAAAAACAAACAAAATAACTGATCTCCTAGTGAGCTAGAACAACATGAATGGATTCATTGAGATCCAGAACAAGAAGTTAAAGATTCAGTGGTGGCATAAGGTGAAGAATTTTCATTGTTCACATATTTGTAATCATACCAGATACAGTTTGGAGTTTGAGAGAAAATTTAGACATTGGGACATTTTTCAAACAGATATTGTCAGATAAGAATTATGGAATGGAGAAGATTTGGAAGAAAGAGATTTTAAAGCTTATTACTATGAAATGTAGATTTAAGCATGCATCTCAATTCCTCAAAAGACACTAGTGGGGAATACAATCATTGGCAAATTCCCTTTGTCAAGATCAGATGGTGTGAAAAAGATACTGCCATTTCATAAACATCTTGTATTTCTATTACATTTGTTATTACACTCAGGGTAATAGGTACTTAACCCTACTATCTATTAAGGACATTATTTTAGGTATAGGGGCTGTGTTATGGATATGTCCATTGGGTCTAGAAACTCCATAATAGGTTATTTTCTGCATTTGACCAGTTGTATTTTTATGTAATGATCTTCTGTTGCAAAGAAGGCTTTGTTGATGAGGGATGGGAGCTACATTTATCTGTAGATTTAAGTATATATATTTAGAGTGCAAGTCAGAATTATACTTGTTTAATAAAGTGGTGGTAGGAGGTTCTCCTCTAAGACCCATGACTTCACTAACCCTGGGTAGTTGGCTAAGTTTACAGTAATAAGTATATTTTTCATCCTATTTTACAGGCTTGAAGTCTAATTACATTACAGAAGAAAGGACAGATGATTTTAAGAGCACAAGAACCAGGAAATATCCTGTAAAATTGTATTTCCAAACCATGACAGAGAAATTTTCACTCATAATGATATTTCCAACAATACGGCTGCCAAAACAAGACCTGAACAAGAATAGCATCAAAAGACCTGCTAACGTCGAATGCAAAAATTTCAATTATATAAATCAATTAAATTGATATAGGAGAGTTTGGAGGGAGGAAAGAGAAGTTATGAAAACATAAAATGAGTCATTTCATAGACGTTTAGATTGAGGATCACAAATTCAATGACTACCAAAACAACACAGCAATTAAGTATGAGTAAAAATAATTTTAGCTGGAGTCAATGAGGTCATCCAGGTGGAGTATTATAGATGACCCACAGATTTCCTTTTAAGGGAAACCACCTCATCATAATCACTGGGTCTTTCACCTAGGGTCTCCACTCAATATAAACAACTTAATATTTATTAGGAAGCATATTTATTACATTTACACTAGAAGGTTTACTCTCACTGCTTTAACCATAAGCAAGTCTGGGAGCTGAGAAAGTAACTGGCGGTAATCCACAGAGGTAATTAACGGCTGAGCTGTGACCTGAACTCAAGCAGTTTCCCTACAGTGCCTATACTCTTAAGTGCTATAAGGCAATTCTCCTGACTTCTAATATCAGACGAAATGAAATTGCCTCATGCGAATATCTGTTTTCTTGGCAGTTTGGAGACTAATATATGACACTCCTATATTCCTTACCTTTCATCTTAGTCCATAGTCAATTCTTTCATGTAGGCTGCAACACAATCTGAAGTCTGAGCAGAAGAATGAATTGGGAGTTAATAAAAGACATTCCCCAAGGTAACATAGTAACTGGAATTTTCAGTTTACAACACATACTAGAACTATGGTAGGCAACTAAGTTAATCCAAATATACACATAGTTTTGCTGTATGTCTCTTAGTGTGAAAATCTAGCTTGTGATAATTTAAATGAGGAATGCTCCCCTTAAGTTCCAGAATCTGAATACTTGGCCCCCAGTTAGTAACACTGGGGAGGTTTAAGAAATGTGGCATTGATGGAGGAAGTAAGTCACTGGGAGTGGGCTTTACATGGTTAAAGCTTTACCATAGTCCAGTTCCCTCAGTTTCATGCTTAAAGTTGGATGTGAGCTCTCAGCTGGCTTCCTTCTCTTCCCACCATGCCTGACACTTATGTCTATACTGCCATCATTACTGCACCAAGATGAACTCTTATCTCTCTTGAACTGTCAGTCCAAATAGACTCTCCTTTTTATGAGTTGCCTTGGTTGTGGTATTTTAACACAGTAACAGAAAAGTAACTAATATACAGTTCTAGAGGAATGGCTCTCAATAATGCTAGCACTCCCTAGTAAAATTTCTTAAAGTACCAATGCCCAGACTACCCCAGAGAGTAACTATAGAAAAGTCTCTGGATACCATAGACAGACATAGATATGTTTGAGGTCTCCAAGACTTTATTTTTACTTTTGTGTTTATGGGTGTTTTGCATATATATATGTCTGTGTACTATGTGTGTGCCTGGTGCCAGCAGAGGCCCAAGGAGGCCACCTGATACCCTCAACTGCCATGTGAATGCTGGGAATGGAATGATGGTCCTTTGAAAATGCAGCCACAGCTCTTAACCACTGAAAGAGCTCTCCATCTCACTGAGATTTTAATGAGAAACAAGAGACCAGAATAAGTCATGGGTGTCACTGTATGAATTTATTTGTCTTGTCTTGTAAATATTTATTGCCATACCCCAAGAGATGATATAGAAACCACACTTAGAAAATTTCACTTTGACATCCCTGGTAAGAACAGTTGAAGCTTTATTTGCTCTAGAAGAAAGAGAAACAAATAAATACAATATTTGGTTCTCAAATACTGAATATTGCTATGCTGTGTAAAAAAGGAACCTTGAGCAGCTACAAAATTACCAACTATAAAATTAGACTCTTCAATCCTCAGAGCAAATGGAATCTGAGTCCCTAAGTAGAACAGTGTTGATCCATAATGACTGTTATTAGCTTCATCT
Organism: Cricetomys ansorgei; assembly: GCA_026225945.1. Taxonomy (NCBI): domain Eukaryota; kingdom Metazoa; phylum Chordata; class Mammalia; order Rodentia; family Nesomyidae; genus Cricetomys; species Cricetomys ansorgei. The sequence goes on along the minus strand of JAMJFZ010002759.1, from coordinate 4,060,198 downwards.
TTATACTACAAAATATTTCACTTGCACTAGTTATTAGGTCTTAGCAATGCAGTGTGTCTCCATGGCTCTTTTTAACTCTGTGTGGTATTTATTTTATAGCCATCATCTGTGATATGACTATGACAGGTGGTACTTATGGCAACATGATAAGCATGTTTGCTGTCTCAAGGCCTAGTGGCTGATTTATTTAGAAGTCTCTTTCTGAAATTAAACTCTTTTTGAATTGCCATAGAACCAGATTTGCTTTACTGAAAAGGACTAGCAATGCCTGTCCCAGTTTAAATCATCCCTAAAACTAATAAAATAACTTAAATATGTAAATATTTCAAGACAGCAGAGGGATTAGGCCAGCCTAGGATTGTTTGATGAAAATCACTCCCAATCTTGATGAACTTTTTCTGAATAATGTATAAAGTGTTCATCAGTGACATGAAATTTTTGTTCTTCTTTGGCTCCTAGGCAGCCACATAACCTCTCTGGGCTTCAAACATTTGCTTGTTCTGTGAAGTGGGGCCACTGGGTCCTACTCTGTATGGTTATTTGAAAATTAAATATCATTACTGAAAAACAGAAAGGTATCTAACTAATATCAAGTACAGAAAATTTATTATTCATCAATTCATACATTCACTTAATCAACACTTTAAAAGAAATTTCTGTGTGTCTGGACAACAACTAAACCAAACCAAACCAAACAACAACAAGAACAAAAAATGTCCGGATTGTGAGACTAAACATATATGTAAATTATCCTGAAGATGTCAATTTCTTATAAGCACGATAGAGAAAACAAATCACAAAATGGATACTAGGAATGCCAAGGGTAGGATAGGAACAGAAGTTTCAACTGTATAGACTTTTCAGGAATGACTCCATGATAATATGACCAGAGAGAGACAAGGACGGAGTGTTGCACAAACTATTTCTTCCTAGATAAAACCTTATAAGGAAGTTCACAGTATAGTGTGTTCTAAAGAGAGGTGAAATATTTCTTCCTGCAGGGAGCTTCTTAAACTCTGGTAATAGAGAACTTAAAGGCTTCAGGGAGTCCATGACCAGATCCCTAGCCTCTGCCTCAAGCATTTATAAGTAGTAAAGCCTGCTGTGGAACACTCTCACACATGCCAACTTCCTGCAAGAAGCAAAGACAAGCTGAGAAAAAGGACAAGTTACCTGAAAGAGGCTAAGACAACTTGAGCTGCTGCAAACAAGAGATATTCTCCAAACCATTGAGCTGCACAACAAATTGTACACTGAACTCCAAGTTTGAAACTTAAGTGAGTTATCATCCAGAATGAGGTGACTTTCTAGTGATGCAGCTGCTTTTAAGTCACTTATGTTCCTGAAAGTAACCCCTAACCCATAGTACAGTAAACAACCCCAATAGAACTCATTGGATCACCAAGTTGAACTTTGGTGATCCTTGGTTCTCTATCTGGAGTCGATAGACATTTGCTGAAGTCTCACTAGGAAAAATATTACACAACAGGGAGTGAGCCATATTTATGGCTAGAAGAATAATTGAGGCAAAGTAAACCAGAGTTCAGTGGCATGGCTTCCACACCGATGCCATGAATTTCAACGAATAAAAGTGTTTCTGTGATTGTTTATTACACAAAAGCAATGTAAACAATGCACAACCAAGTAGGTAAGTTTATATTCCAATAAAGCTACTTGAAAACACTTTGATTTTGAATTTTGTACAATTTACTTAAATATTTTATCATTTGAATGTTTTGCCTGCATGTATGTATGGGTACCATGTGTGTGCCTGGTTCTGGCAGAGGTCAGAAACAGTCATCAGTTACCCTGGTATGAAAATTATGGATGGCTGTAAACCACCCTGTTGGTATGGGGAACCAGATTCAAGTCCTCAGCAAGACCAACAAATGCTCTTAACAACTAAGCCGTCTCTCCAGATCTCAAATTTTGTACAAATTTCAAGTAATGAAACCATCAGCATTTTCAAGTATTAAAATATTTTTTAATGCCAGGTGGTGGTGGCATACAACTTTAATCCCAGCACTCAGGAAGCAGAGGCAGGCAAATCTCTGTGAGTTCAAGGCCAGCCTGGTTTACAGAATGAGTTGCAGGGCAACCAGAGTTACAAGAGAAACCATGTCTTGAAAATTTTTCTTAGTTCAAAAAAGTCACATGTAAGCAGTAATTGACTAGAATCGGCTCACGGGACACGCCTTTACTTAAGTCTCTATAGGATGGCAATAGTAAGGCATATGTTTCTCTTAAAATTATTGATAAATTCTAATATGAAAATAGTATTCTCAATATTATTGATTAAGCTGGTAATTATCCTTTAAGGGATAAATTTTCAAATATTTTGTCTAAAATTATCCAAAATATCCTCTTATAACCCCCACTTCAGCTGTGTTATATCCTTAATCATTATTACTCTATAATCCTGTTGTTGTTGGTGGTGGCGGCGGTAAGGATTTAAAATTCATAAAAAAGTCTGAATCTGTAATGACATGTCTTTATCACAAAAAATAGTTAGGGCAAGATGTTATTCATTTGTTTGCTTGTTTTGTGGTCATGGAGGTGAAATACAGAACTTTGATCATTTTACTCAAGGACTCTACCACTGAGATACATACCTAGCTTTTTTCCATGATGGTTTCCATATTAGATTTTATTAATAATTAAAAAAAAGTAAAGTTCATATTTGTGAAATTCTTCCAAATATATATTCAATTATACTTGCTGTCATGAGGTTAGTGAAACTATACTACAAAGCAAACTATGAGTAAGTAATATGAAACCTCATAAATACAGCTAGACTCTATTAATGTGCATAGAAGCATATGTTTTATATTATTGAAACTAGTCATCAAACATATCTTTACACATCCACTACTGCAATTCAGAGATCACCTATTACTTGAATAATAATAATAATGCAATTACCTAATATACTTATTAATTATATTATAATATAATAATATAATTAATAACATATTTATAATATAATATTAATATGATTAATAATAGTAATTATATTACATGATTATATTATTATTATTATCTTACTCTTCAATCTACTTTCAATGGAATCCACACTCTTACAAAATCAATATTTTGCTAGATACTACCTTTATAGGTTTTCTAATCTTGTCTAGTTTCTCTAACCCCTTTAAAAATAAAACTATGAAATTGTCTAGATTATCTTTAATCCTATGCTACTTATTCTCCCTAAACTTACTCCTTCCCCATAAAAGCATTCTTCACCAACATCTAAACAGGTATCTCATCTTTAAAAGGCACTTTCTGTAATGAAGACATATGGAAATTATTATTAATTGAAAAATATGTAAAGAATTCATAAACCTCTTTAATATAAAAATATCCTATTGATGCAGAAAATCAGTCTATTTTACTATTTTATGTGTTTGATACTTATTTCAAATATACTGGAACAAAACACTTCAAAGGTGGAGGCAGAGATGAGAATCAGTACTGGAGGGATGGTCAACCAAAATAAACTATATATTAAGAAAAATGCATAAAGAAACAGGGTTTCTTTGTAAGATAAATAAAATAATTAAGTAAAATATTAAGGTTACCCTTGAGCATTATGCAGTATCATACATTCTGTCCATTGACCAGTTGTGGATCTTTATGTTAACTTCCATCTACTGCAAAAAGAAACTTCTTTATGAGGATTGGGAGATGCACTGATTTATGGTTATAGCAATAAATCATTTGGAATATGTTTATTAATATGACCATCATGCAGAGTTATAGTTGTAGGTTATCCTCTACAGATTATTACTTGTCTAGACACAGGTTTTTGGCTCCAAAAACAGTAAGTGTAGGTTTCATCTTGTAGAGAGGGCTTTAAATCCAATCAGAAAGTGATGATTGGTAGCTCCCAGGATATTTGTGCCACTACTGGATGCATTTTTCCAAGACAATTATTATTGTTGTCTGCTTAATTCACAACTTAATAAGAGTGATGATTAAGCTTATTTTCTGATTTGTGTGCATAGCACCTTCTGCCAACGCAAGCCGGTCAAGGTAACACAGTTCTCTTGAGGGGGAGAAGTGAGGATTGATTAAAAAAAAAAAAAAACAAACAAAAACAAAACAGCTCAATGGGTAATTTCAAACCACACTGGCCCCAAACAAGTGTTTGGAGCTCTTTTTTATTGAGAAATTACAGGCTCACATCCAGTAAATTCTACATTCCATTGATCAAAGAAAAGTGCACAAGCAAAGTACTCGAGTCCTTCAAAATATCAAACTTCAGGAACTTTAGAGATAACATGGTTTTTCTCATGCCCAGTATCCATGATCCATGGTTACATTCTTGGGAACTCAATAAAATGATTCTGAAAATTTCAGCAAAAACTAATTCTCAGAAGATAGCAAGAGCAAATCTCAGCAAAGCAAATCACAGCTGTACTGTGGGAACTCAGCTCCCCACAACCTTCTACTACTCTGAAAGCTAATTAATAGGGATGATGCTTGCAGGTTAGTGCCAGATTGATTTCTCAGTGTTCTATGATTAAAGTATATGGAATCTTCAGTGATTGGATCTTAAATGTCAATTTCTAGAAAACTAAAAGCATTGTCATTAACCAGGCTTTTTATTTGATAGATTGTGATGTTTTAAAGAGGTATCCTCTTATGTCTATTATATGGTAACTAATTTTTTCCTCTGTGTATATGTAGATATTTTATGAAGCTTCTACCCTAATAGTGTGCTTGTATATGACTTTTCCAAAAGGTCTCTACTGTAACTTATCCAAAGATTCTGAGAGACAGGAGTGGTTGATTACTATAATGAAACTGTTTTCATCACACAGCAGAGCAGTTGACTATATGAATTCACTATGGTTGAAACAGCATGCACAGGAGCTGCACTGGATCAAGCCAGACACTATCTCAGCATGGAAAGAATAGGTAGGCATCAAATCTCACCTTTATCTGGGGAGTTATTGGCAATTGACAGCTTCTGAGAAATGGAGAAATAGTTTTCTTTAATAATGTAGGGCCTTAATAAGTCAACCACACTCTCAAGGAAGACCACACATAAAAGAATATATGGGCAGAAAAAATTTGACTTGAAGGGTTTGAAAATGGAAAACACAAAATTGGTTAGGTGGGTAGAGGGGTTTATCTTGGAAAAACTGGAGGAGGAGGGGTGAATATGATTAAAATACATTGTATGAAATTCTCAGAGTTAATGATTTTGGACAGTGAACTTAAGTCCAAGATTATCTCAAGGTGTTAGGAAAGATGTGGAAAACTCAAAGAAGGATTGAGATATTGTATACAGCAAGAACAGTCAAAATATTTAATAAAGACATGTAAGAAGGAAAAATAAAATTAGCTTGATGTTAAATTCAATGAATTAATGAAAATATGATTCACAGAAAGTTAGAGGCATTGTCACAATTAATGGTGAAGTTTGATAAAATATTGAAGAAATTGTTTCATGTTAATTTGCTAGAGAGTAGAAAGAGAAAATATTTTCTCATTTTCTTCTTTCCTACTGCCCATGGTTTGTGTCAAGGACATTGACTCTTCCATATCTCATAATGCATCATTCCATTATTTCTTTAGCTCTGGAAATCATATCCCTTGTGTATGTAATGGAGGAATTTTACTGAAATTTGTTATTGGAAGGAAAACACAGAAACTCTAATTTGTTTATCATTTCCATGGATATTCATTGGTAGCCTTGAGGTAGAGCCTGGTACTTTTTATGAAATGAAGAATAGGTACCCATGTGGCATCATGATGAAAACTTGAACGAGTATGGTTGACATCAGGGCAGCTAAGTTAGAGCAAGAGCTGTCACTCACACTTTGTTGTTCCCTTACGTGAAATTAACAAACCTGTTGGTACAAAATAAACATTTTGACTGCATTTCATAGAAGCTATATATGTAAGCCTCTACAGTAGTAGGTTTCAATGTAACTTATATGAAAGGTCTGCAGTGTTATCTGTCTCCCCCTGTACTAGCTTCTCTATCCTGCCCTCTCATATCCCACCCAATTTAACTTTCTCTGTTCTATTTTTCCCTTTAGCCTTTGATACCACATTGTTCTATCTGTACTCCCTGTAAAGTGACCCCCTAATTCTTTTCATTTGCTGACCTCTATAAGTAATTCAAATGATGCACAGATATTGGAGATTCAGATATAACATGCATATTTGAGAGAAAATGTAATGTTTGTCTTGTTGTATCTGGGCTATCTCATTCAGACTGATTGTTGCCAATAACCTGAGAATTTCATTTTTCCCAATAGCTGACTAATTGTGCAAATACACCATATATGCACTGTCCATTCACCAGTTCCTTGACATATAGGCTTTTTCCATAGACTATTGTGAATAAAACAGCAGTAAAAACAGATGAGCAAGTGTCTCTGTAGTACATCTGAGTCCATTGAGTATATTCCCAAGAATGATATAACTGGATCATATAGTAGATCTATTTCAGCTTTTTGAGGACTGGCCACACTGAATTCCATAGTGCCTATGCCTGTTTACACTCCCAAAGAAGTGAGTCTTAACCTTTCCCATATCCATGCCAGAATTTGTCATCATTTTAAAAAAAATCTTAAACATTCCAAATAGGGGAAGATAAAACCTCAAAACAGTTTTAGTTGAATTTCTCTGATGACCAAAGATGTTGTAATTATTTGTAAACATTTATCAGCCATCTGAATTTGAACTTATGAGAACTCTGTTTAGTTTCATGTCCCATTTTTCAATTGTTCCCTTGTTGTTGTGGTTGCTGTTGCTGTTACCTTAATGATTAGTTTGTTTTTTTTTTTTTGAGTTCATTGTATATTATAGATATGAGGTGGCAATTTCCTTGCTACATACACAATCTAACAAATAAAAAGCACATTGCTAGGAATGGGCTACTTCTTTTGTAGTTGTTGACTGGTGAGGTACTCTAGATGCCAAACCATCCCCCAAGTATTGCAGTCTGTTGCAAATGCTTTTGGTTGCTCTCTATAACTTGATATTAAGATGCTATTATTGAAGATACCACATACTGAAATCATAGAATATGGAGAAATCTAGCTGGTACTGATCTTGAAGATTGATATGTGCTGGCTAGCCTTTGCTTAAGGAATACATGAATGGATAAATAATTATAAGAAGTGTTTCTTTTTTATTTTTTCTATTTTTCTTTTATTGGAAATGGATATTTTGAATACAATATATTCTGATTATTATTTTCCCTCCCCCAACTCCTCCCAGGTCCTCTCTACCTCCACTCCCATCCATATTCACAACCTTTCTTAGATTCTTTCTCCTTATACAACAAAAAAGTCATCTAAAATGATAAAATCAGATATGAGAAAACAAAATAAACAAAATGGGACAGAAAAAAAACAAGCAGAAGAAAAAAAAATGTCAAACAACAATATAAGAAACACATACTAGACACAGAGACACACAAAAATCTCATAAAAACACAAAAGTGGAAACCATAATGTATATTGAAAGGGTCCTAGGGAAATCATTTGCAATTATAGATTCATTTTACTGTTTAGACTCTAGAATGAAAAACTGAGAAGGCAGGAATCCAAAATTGTATTATTTAAACACACACACGCACACGCACACACTCACACACACACAGTCTGACAAAAATGTTTATGATCTACGAATTTACACTTAAAATAGTCAGAAAGCTGAATATTCTAAAGAATCAAAACCATTCCAAAACTAAACAAATATAGAGTTCTCGGTTACATAGGAGATATTTCTTTGAGAAATATTACGGTTATAGAGGCAAAATTCACACTGAACCTTAAATCCACATCTGAAGACATTTGCAGCATTAACAGACAGAAATTTGAAAGATAAAAAGATTTGATGCAACATCTATTTATAATTAACTATGTAAGAACATACAGACATACAATAGGCTTCTATGTCTCAGTAAATATCAAATAATTAAACATAAAATGTTTAAATAGCCCTGATAGCAATGTGAAAATGGAAAGATATTCTGCCATTGATGTGTTTCACTGGTTATATTCAGTTTATCTCTTCCTTAATTAAATCAAAATGATATATTTGTCGTTTCAGTTCAGAGATGTTATTAGTGTGTCATAATGTTTCTTGGTACCTTTATACATTCTTTTCCCAGTGAAAAAGGTCTTTCTTATTCTTTTATAATAGATTTTTTTCATGGTCATTATTGTCTGCTAGTCACATTTTAGCTTTTATTTAGTGCATTTACATTTCTAAATTGAATTAATTCTTAATTGAATTAATTACTAACTTAATTTAACCCTAACTTTAAAATATTTTACTTTAACTTGTGCTATTTCTAAATATGACAATGACTGTCAAAGATGTCATGTCCATCACAGTAATTATCATTCCCAAAGAATGATAAAGGCCTTCCTTTGAACAATGGCTTTTTTGTGTGTGGGCAAAGAAGTTGCTGTATCAATGGCAAAATGGTTCTGACCGCTGCAAGCCATATATTCTCTTAGACCATATTCTAGTCAATTATTGAGTCTCTTTGACCTAAACAAAAAGAATAATGATAATTGTGTTAATTTTTAGCCATTTTTGTTTGATGTAATTGTCTTATTTGTATTGTTAAGGAAGTAATGATTCTCTCTCCTACTATGAAAGTTACACAGTATTATTAAGAACAATTTGAAAAAAAAAGATACTTATATTGTCAAAATTAGACAGTGTTCCTTTTTACAGCCATTGTTCTGTTGTAACAACTGCTTTCAGTGTATTTATGCACCCATTGGAATGTGTTTTGATGCTATTTTCAAAATAGAATTGATCACACTGAATATATCAGAATATATCTAATCTGTAGTTTCAGACTGCATGAAGTTTAATTCATTATTTTATTTAAAATTCAGAATTTAAGTTTAGGGTTAAAAGTGTTCTTTAATTCATTGCGTGTTTTCATAATTGTAATCAGCATAAGGTCTTGGTTTAATTTGTATTTTTACTTCCTGGCCTTTCCAAGTGTTTAATCTCATCCTTTGGATATGAATATGCCCTTATAAAATATATTATTGATGAATGTTAATTTACATAAAAGACATACTGTGGAATTCATTTTACTTTTTTGTTTTACTCTGTGCTAAATTTTAAGACCTTATTCACATTGTCGTAAGTAAATTCAGTTTATTTCTTCTAATCAGTGGAGCATTTTCCATCATGTAAATTTTATTCAACCTTACAAGGTACTACTACTGTACAAAAGTTTATAATTTGACTTTAGTAAGAGTTTGTAGAACAAGTGCTTGGAATGTATGTAGTTAACAGCTACACACATTTGTTAATCTTACAAAATAGAGATAAGTTCTCTCCAGAATGCTATCTCATAGTACATTCTGAACAGTCATTTTATGGGTCTTCCTTTTCCTGTATCCTTAGAAACATTTGATATTATCTATGTCACTAAGTTTCACAAACCTGAAAGCTATAAAACAGCATCTTAATGATTCTTGAAAGTCTATGTTCCTTGTTATTATTGAGGTTGAACACAAATTTACTAATCAGAACTTTCCATTAATAAGAAAAGCTCCATAACACAAGTCCTTAAACATTAATATGAAGATACTTAAAATTAGCCAACATAACCTAAAATAAAAGCAAGTTCTCCACAAATGTCCAACCTTATATTAGTTGTCCTAACCTATGACCTAAGGAACAAAAATAAATACAAGACAAAGAGATTATAGAGGAATATATTAAAGTGGCATTATTCACAAATGGCATTATTATCTTTGTAGAAAATCATAAATAATCTACAAATAAAGGTAGTAGAACCAGTAAGGAAAAGTGACAAGGATTCAAGACATAAGACAAATATTTCTGAACATAAACAATGGATAAAATTTTATCCAAATGATTTTTCTAACAGACTCAGTTATCTAAATTGTCCAAATTTACTATCTAAATTTTTATATTATATTATACTACATTACATTGCATTATATTATATTATATATTAGAAACTTATTTATCCAACAGACTCAAAAAAGAATTCTTTATGATATTGAAATAGGCACTTTCCTTTCATAAGACACAAAATGCACAAAACAAAGAAAAAATAAGATAGGACTTTATCAATATTAAAATAAAACATGTGGTCTTGGAAAGATGTTGCTAAGAGAATAAAAGTGAAGCTACACACTAGGAGAAAATATAGTATGTATAAAACCTCCACATTCTACTGATAACACCCATAACCAAACAAAATGGTAAAATTCTTAAATATTGATTTTGAAATTTAAAATAAGAATAATGAACGAACAAATAAAGATGCTCAGTGTTACCAATTATGTAGGGTATATGAGCAAAATCCAAAAATAAGACCCTATACAATCAGTGACTTGGCTAGTTTTCAAATGTTGATGAGGTTTTGAGTCAACTAGATCACTCACACTTTGTAGGAGTAGTAATTACTTATGAATGTTCATGGTAGTTATATCTAGAATAGTAAAACATAGATACCAACCAAATGGTCATCAGCAGTTAACTAAGTAAATAGTGAGATAATAAATATTATCCAAAAATGAAAATAAACTACTTCTTGGTATCAGAATCAACATGACTGAATCTCAAAATAATATAGATGAATGTTATGTCAGAAAACAGAATCTTCCATGTAATTTCATTTATATTAAATTAGTAGTCTAAACTCTTGTGATAAAAGGCAGATAATTGCAGTGCCTACAAAGGAGTACCAAGAAACTTTTGGGAGTAGTTATCTGTGTCATTTCTAGATTATGCTAGTGTGAAACATTGAATTGATTGAACATTATAGTAAAATTAATTTGTTTTATTTCTTTATATTGAGTTTCAATTAATTTGCCAAGTGAATGCAAATTTCTTTGGTTCCAAATATATGAGAAGGGAAAGAATCATTATAATAAGATTCTTACTTTGGCAAAAGAAGTCTCATGAATACCTTAACAGTCAAGAGTATTTAAAATATTTTATTAAATCAAATAGATAAAGAATGCTAAGATAACCTTTAAAAATCAGATATAAAACTTTAAGGAGGGAGGGAGAGACCTTAGGTATAGAGGAAATATAAAAATTTTAACATATATACACACATACATTTTTAATATTTTTTGTATCTCAGGGTTGTATAGCAGAAGCACAAATTCACCAAAAAAGAGGTTTCAATTGTTACTCCATAAGTTGTGGAATAAAGAAAAATGAAATAGATTAAACATAGGTGAATAGTATTTAAGATATTCTGTTAAGAAAGACAAATACTATACAAGAAATGTATGTTTATTGTATTTGGAAACTAGTCAGCTTGATCTTTTCAAGTTTAATATTTCTGTCTAATTCAACATGGCAAAATGTGATTAATGTCAAAACCTGAAAAGGTCAACCATAGTGTCTCTCATCAACTACTTTAAACAATGTATAAATGTGCTACTAGGTGGGATAATCCACAAATACCTCCTATAAAAGAGTTTAAGACAAGATCCTTAAATGACTTTCAGTGAAAATTAATGTAGGATGGAGGGAAGTAAGGTTACTGCAAATTTGATTGGAAAAGTACATTTTAAAAATCCTCCTAGGAAGATAATAACCTTTAGTTTATTAATGAAAAGAAAAAAGATAAGAAAAGAAGAATTAATAAAAGTTTTAAAAAAGGAAAAGGAAAGATAGCTCCATGAATAAATTCCTAGCAGTTTAAACAAAAGATCCAACTTCATCTTCACAACCCACATCAAAAACTAGGCAGGGAATATGTGTGTATATGCAAATACATATATACACGCAATGACAATTGATGAAAAAAGAGGTCATATTTTATTTTATTTCTATTATTTACTTATTTACTTTTTTTTGAGACAGGTTTCCTGTCTGTAACAGCTTTGACTATCCTGGAACTGACTTTGTAGTCCAGGCTGGTCTTGACCTCACAGAGATCCACCTGCCCCTGATACCCTAGAGCTGGGATAAAAAGCATAAATCACCATTGCCCAGCTAGAAGTCATGAATTTTAAGTGCAGTGCAGAAGGATATTAAGAGGGTGAAGGGCACCTGAGGAGGAACAAACCCTGAAGTTGACCTCTGGCTTCCATATACATGTGTACACATATGCACATATACCTGTATACATATGCATATGATCATATGCACACACACACACATACACAAATACACACATACACACACACACACACAGAAGACCATTAGTATATATGGACAGTTTATACTTAAGATATTTCTCCAAATTATATTTAAGGAATTTGGAGGCTTAGAGTACATACTAGGTAGGCCACACAACACAGCCAGGAGAGCAAGCAGACAGCTCCTGCCCCAGAGAAGACCATGCAAGCCAGCCAGAAGCACAGTCTCCATGACCCAGCTCTTAACTCAGGCAGAAACTCCCTGCTGGACCAGAGGCCAAGTTGGCTAACAGAGCTCCAGTCAACTTGGGTGGAGACACCTCCTCGACAAGAGGCCACTAAGAACAGAAGATGAGAGAGGAAAAAGAAACCAAGGAATAAAACACTTGTCCAAGAAAGACAAACCCAGGAATTTGGCACCTAAACCTATACTCACTCCAAACCCAGATGCCTAAATACCAACATAGGAGCTCAATCAACAACAACCAGGGCAATATGTCACTTTCAGAACTCAATTATCCTACTACAACAAGCATTAAACACTCTGATACAGAAGAAGCACAAGAAAAAGATTTTAAACAACTTTAGGAATATAACAGAGGCCTTTAAATGAATAAATCCCTCAAAGAACTCAATGAAAAGACAAACAATGGGAGAAATTGAGTAAATTCATTAAAGAAACGCAGGAAAACAGAAGCCTTAAGAAAAAGAAGAAAAAATAAACAAACAATTGAAGGAAATGAACATAACTGTGCAAGACCTGAAAATGGAAATAGAAGCCATAAAGAAAACACAAACAGGAATTTTGGAAATGAAGAATCTAGAAAAGTAATCTACAGAACTACAGAGGCAAGCTCCAGTAACAGAATGCAAGAGATGAACAAGGAAATCTCAAGAATTGAAGATAATATAGAAGAAATAGAGACATTGGTAAAAGAAAATGCTAATTCCAAAAGATCCCTAACACAAAACATTCAGGAAATCTGGGACACTATGAAAAGACAAAACCTAAGAATAATAAGAATAGAGGAAGGAGAAGAATCCCAGTTCAAATGGCCAGAAAATATTTTCAACAAAATCATAGAAGAAAAATTTCCAAACCTAAAGAAGGAGATCCATATTAAGTTACAAGAAGCATACAGAACACCAAACAGACTGGACCAGAAAAGAAAATCCTGTTGCCACATAATAATCAAAACACGAAACATACAGAACCAAGACAGAGTTCTAAAAGCTGCAATAGAAAAACAACAAGTAACATATAAAACCAAACCAATTAGAATCACACTCTACTTCACAAGGGAGACTCTAAAAGTCAGGAGGACTTATACAAATGTGCAATAGACTCTTAAGGGCCATGATTACAGCCCAGACTACTATACCCAGCAAAACTTTCAATCACCACAGATGGAGAAAACAAAATATTCCATGATAAATCCAAATTCAAACAATATCTATCTACAAATCTATGCCTACCAAAGGTACTAGAAGGAAAACTCCAACCCAAGGAGCTTAACATGAAAACCAGGAAATAAATAATCTCATACCATCAAAACCAAAAGAAGGAAGACACACACAGAAAACACAACAAACAATACTACAAAATAACAGTATCAATCATTGGTCTTTGATATCTCCCAACATAAATGGACTCAATTGCCCAATAAAAAGACGCAGTCTAACAGAATGGGAGCAAAAAAGTATCAATCATGCTGCATACAATAAACATATCTTAACATCAAAGACAAACATTACCTCAGAGTGAAGGGTTGGAAAATATTTTCAAAGCGAATGGACCCAAGAAGCAAGCCCGTCTAGCCATTCTAATATCTAACAAAATAGACTTCAAAGCAAAATTAGTCAAAAGAGGTTGGGAAGGACAGTTCATACTCATCAAAGGAAAAATTCAAGACAGCAGTTCAATTCTTAATATCTATGTCCTCAATACAAGGGCTTCAACATTTGTTAAAGAAATATTACTAAAGCTTAAGATACACATTGACTTGCACACATTGATGGTGGAAGATTCTAATACCCCACTCTCAGCAAAGAGCAGGTTATTCAGACAAAAACTAAACAAACAAACAAACAAAAACAGAGCTAACAGACTTTATAAACCAAATGGACCAAACGGTACCTACAGAATATTTCATCCACACACAAAAAAAAATGCCTTTTTCTCACGACCTCATGTAACCTTCTTCAAATTGACCACTTAGTTGCCACAAAGCAAGTCTCAATATATACAAGAAAATTGAAATAATTTTCATCATTCATCCTATCAGACCACCACATATTAAAACTGAATTTCAACAACAGCAACAACAGAATGACTACAAATTCATGGAAACTGAACAACTCTCTATTGAATTACCACTAGGTCAAGACAGAAACAAAGAAAGAAATTTATGACTTTCTAGAATTCAGTGAAAAATGAATCCACAACACACCCAAACTTATGGGAAACAATGAGAGCAGTGCTAAGAAGAAAATTCATAGCACAAAGTAACTACCAAAAGAGTGGAGAGATCACATAGTAGCAAATTATAAGGCTCTAGAACAATAAGAATTAAGTATACCCAAGAGGAGTAGACAGCAAGAAATAATCAAACTAAGGGCTGAAATTAAAAAAAAAAGAAACAAAGAAAACAATTAAAAGAATCAATGAAACAAAGAATTGGTTCTTTGAGAAAATCAACAAGATAGACAAGCTTTATCCAAATTAATTAAAAGACAGAGAGAGAATATCCAAATCAACTAAATCAGAAATGAAAAGGGGATATGACCACAGACACTGAAGAAATTCAAAGAATCATTAGGTCATACTTTGAAAGCCTGTACTCCACAAATTAAAAAATATAAAAGAAATGGAAATTTTTCTCAGTAGAAACCAATTACAAAGGTTAAATCAAGATAAATAAACAATTTAAAGAGACCCATAACCCCCAAGGAAATAGAAGCAGTCATTAAGGTCTCCCAAACAAAAAACAAAAAACAAAAACAAACAAAAAACCCATGGCTGGATAATTTCAGCACAGAATTCAATCAGACATCTAAAATGATCACGTAGGCTTCATCCCAGAGACACTGCAGGGATGGTTCAACCTATGAAAATCAGTCAACGTAATATACCATATAAACTGAAAGAAAAAAAATCACAGGAACATCTCACTAGATGTCAAGAAAGCTTTTGACAAAATCCAATAACCCTTCATGATAAAAGTCTTGGAGATATTAGAGATACAAGGGACATACCTAAATATAATAGTGACAATTTATAGCCAGCAGCAAATTAAATGGAGAGAAACTCAAAGCAATTCCACTAAAATCAGGAACAAGACAAAGTTGTCCACTCTCTCCATACATAATTAATATTATATTGGAAGTCCTAGCTAGAGCAATAAGACAACAGAAGGAGATCAAGGGGATATGAATTGGAAAGGAAGAATTTAAACTATCCTTATTTGCAAATGATATGGTAGTATGTATAATCAACCCCAAAAATTCTACCAGGGAACTCTTACAACTTCAGTGAAATGGCTGCCTATCAGATCAAATAAAAAAAAGTAGCAGCCCTCATTTCATACACAAATGAAAAATGAATTGAAAGAGAAATCAGGAAAACAACACCTTTCACAACAGCCACACATAGTATAAAATATCTTAGAGTGACTCTAACCAAGCAAGTGAAAGACTTGCATGACAAAGACTTCAAGTCTCTGAAGAAATTGAAGATCTCAGAAGATCTCCAATGCTCCTGGATTGGTAGAATTAACATAGTAAAAGTGACCATCTCACCAAAAGCAATCTACAGATTCAATGCAACCCCACAATTCCAAGACAATCGACAATCCTTTACAGACCTTGAAAGGACAATACTCAACTTCATATGGAAAAACAAATACCCAAGATAGGCAAAATAATCCTTAAAAGTAAAAGAACTTCTTGAGGTATCACCATTCCTGACTGATCTCTAGCTCTACTACAAAGCTATAGTAATAAAACCTCATGGTATTTGCATAAAAATAGACATGTTGATCAAGGGAACCAAATGGAAGACCCAGACATAAATCCACATACTGATTTTCAATAAAGAAGCCAGAAATTTACAATGGAAAAAACAAAGCATCTTTAACAAATATTGCTGGTCTAATTGGATATCCCAATGTGAAAGAATGTAAGTAGATCCACATTTATCTCCCTGCACAAAACTAAAGTCCAAATGAACCAAAGACCTCAAACATAGAAGATAAAGTGGGGAATAGCTTTGAGCACATTGGCACAGGGACAGTTTCCTGAACAGAGCACCAATGGCTCAGGCACTAAGATCAATGATTAATAAATGGGATCTCATGAAACTAAAATCTTCTGTAAGGCAATGGGCACTGTTGGACAAAATACCATCCTACAGAATTTGGAAACATTTTCTCCAACTCTAATTCTGATAGAAGGATGATATCCAAATTATATAAAGAACTCAAGAAACTAGACATCAACAAAACAAAACAATCTCAGGAATATTTCACAAATGGCTAAGAAACACTTAAAGAAATTTTCAAAATTCTTAGCTATTCAGCAAATGCAAATGAAACCTACTCTGAGATTCCATATTACATCTGTCAGAATGGCTAAGATCAATAACACAAATGACAGCTCATGCCAGTGAGGATGTGGAGCAAGAGGAACACTCCCTCATTGCTGGTGGGAATGCAAACTTGTACAGCCACTGCTGAAATTAATATGGCAGTTCCTCAAGACACTGGGAATTGACCTCAACTATGTTCATAGCAGCTTATTTATGATAGGAAGAAATTGGAAACAAAGTAGATGCTCCTCGTTTTAAAAATGGAAAAAGAAATTGTTGTACATTTACACAATTAATTATTACTCAGCATTAAAAATGACTTCATAATTTTGTAGGGAAATGAAACTAGAAAAAAGAAATTATCCTGAGTGAGGTAATCCAGTCTCAGAATGACAATGGAAGTACAGTCTACAGACCCATAGAGACTATGCAACAAGGAGGGCCTCAGTGAGGACATGGAGATCTCCCTGGTAAAAGGGAAATAGAACAGATAGTGCAGATAGGTTAGAGGAGAATGGGACTGGGAAGAGAAGGGAACCCATGGAAGAAAGGGAGGAGGGATTGTGGGGACTACACAGGTAGAAGACAACAAGAGAACAAGCTCCATGGACTCAACTTACCAGCACATATAGGAGTTCACAGAAACTGAAGCAGTAGACAAGGAGGCTGTAGAGTCCTCTACATCTTATGGTTGTCTGGTTAGGTGTTTTTGCAGAACTTTTACAAGTTGGAATGTGGAGGTATCTGACAACTTTACCTGACCTTGGGACCTTTTCTTCTTGCTAGGTTGCCTAGTACACTCTTGAAATCTAAGAATAAGTGCCTGACCTTGATCCATCTTCTTATGCCATGTTGGAGCAGTAACCCCAGGAGGACTTCTCTTTTCTAAGAAAGAAGCGTGGGGGGAGGATAGGTTGGGGGGTACATCTGGGGGAGTGGGGAGATGAGGAGAGCTGGGAGGAGTAGAAGGGTGGGTCTTGATATATTATCTGAGAGAAGATAGATGATAGATAGATAGATAGATAGATAGATAGATAGATAGATAGATAGATAGATAGATGATAGATAATAGATAGATAGATAGATAGATAGATAGATAGATAGATAGATAGATATTTTTAGAAATAGGAAAAAAAAAGAATACCTATTAACTATTCATTTTATTAATACTGTCCTAGCACTTTCTTCTATCTTTGAGTAATCTAGTTTGGAAATCTATCAGACTTTTCTTCAAGTTCATATAGTGATATACAAATTTATCAAAGCATGTTTACATAAGGAAATAGGATTGAGTAATATTGATTATGCATATATTGTTTACTCATTTGAAAATATAGTATAATAACACTCCCAAATAAAAGTGAATATTTAAAAGGAAAAAAGGGCAAAATATATTCCAATGTATCTGAGCTCTTGCTGGTCAATCTTAAGTAACCTATGTTCTGCTCCTAGCACCTACACTGGGTGACCAACAATTGCACATAACTCTAGCTCCAAGGAATCCAATGCCTACTTCTGGCCTCTGCCCTTGAACACAAGTCTCTTTCTTTCTCTCCCTCCCTCTCTCTCTCTCTCTCTCTCTCTCTCTCTCTCTCTCTCTCTCTCTCTCTCTCCCACTCTCCATCCCTCTCTCTCTTTCTCTCTCTCTCCCACTCTCCATCCCTCTCTCTCCATCTCTCTCTCTCTCCCTCCCTCCTTCTTCCCATACACATGTAAATAAAAATAAATAAATCCTTCAAAAAGTAATTCCCAATTGACTAGTCCCACTAACTCTTGCAAGCTGTCCTCTAACCTCCATATCCATTGTGGCACATATGACTCCTCTACTTGTAATTAAAAATAAAATAATTGATTGAAAACCTAAAGGATAACTACTTAGATATGTTCTTTACCTACATTCACTCTCTTGCCATTTCACTAAGTCCTAAATTTAAACGAGTTACAGTCAGACAATTCCAAATGAAGATTCAAGTTTTTCTTCTTTCTCCAACTTGAAACACCCATATTTAATTTCCTTCTCAACTCATGAAATGCATATCTAATATTTCTTAATTTATCATTCATATATTTTGATTTCAAAAAAGAAATTTAAACTACATATGCTGTTGTAAGCTATTGCATATTTAATAGAAGAACCAAGTTGCTCATAGAGTTACTGGAATTGCTCTGGGGAGGATATAGGTTTGCTGACCTCTTTGCTTCAACATACATTAAAGCAACTACCTAGATTTCCTCCATACTCAAAGTATTCATCAACCAAATATCGTCTTGGCTAACTTCCTACTTAGTCAAGTGTATACCCATTACTTTATTTCCTCAACTTATTTAAAATTGTAGTCTATACCCTATGTCATTGATCACCCTTTCCTCGTTTGACTCCATTAAGAATATAAAGGAAAGAGGTACTGCTATATTAACAAGGGGACATGATCAACCATATCATGTTTCAAATGATCCTCCAAAGTTTACACATTGGAAACTTAATCCAAGATGTAATATTGTTGAGATCTGAATCTATAAAAGATGATCAAATCATTAAATCTCCACCCAGGACACAAGACTTAGTTTAATAAAACCAGTTGTCATACGTATGTATGTCCAACCTTAGATAGTAAAAGAAACAGTAAAATCTAACTCACTAGAAAAGGTAATATAAAATGAAAAATAAATCAAAATGTAAAAGTGCAAAATAGATAAATCCTGGCAATAAGTAGCGGTCCTGTTGAATGCCATCAAAGGGCATTTGGAGAATCCAGTAATACATTGCAAACTGCTTGAAAAGAAGTGCATGGAGAGCTTCTAAATGTTATCTATAATTTCTTTTTGTAAAAGATAAATCTCAGAGACAAAAGCATCAAATCTATCAAACCCAGGATGTCATCAAAATTTCCAATTGCAATGATTTTCCTATTTCTTGAACTCTCCATTTCACCTATAAAGCTCTACTTTAACTTTTCCCACATTCTGCAATTTCATCAAATCACGGTATTCTTCATTTTGGGCCATGTGTGTTTCCAACAGATAGAGTTTGTTTTTTAATTTACTTTTTATTTGTGTGTGTATGTGTGTGTGTGTGTGTGTGTGTGTGTTGTGTGTGTGCGCGTGTGTCCATGCCATACTGTGGAGGCCCATGGAGGCTAGAAGAAAAGAGTGTCCAATTTTCTAGTCCTGGAGTTACAGGAAGTTGTAAGTCACTTAACTCATATAACTGGAGCCTGAACTGGGTCTTCTAGAAAGTACCAAGTGCTCTTATCCACTGAGCCATTTCTCTAGCTTGAGATGCAGTTATTTATAATACAATATCAGATATATCCATACCTTCAAGCAGAAGTTTAAAACAGCATAAATCAAGACAAAAAGACAAATGGCACGTGAATAACAAAACCTCATTATGAAATGTTGAGGTTAATTTAAAATAGTGGGGATGGATAAGAATCAGTATATCTTAGTAATGAATAAAATTCATAGCAGTATAGGAGTAAATTTTATCCAAATTATTTCTATCTTTTGAGTAAAGGAATTAAAAGTTTATGCTTCTATTTTAAGTAGCATTAAGATTATTTATATGTCCTTAAATGGAAATAGACTATATTTACTCATAAAATGTTTGGGTCACTTATCAATATACCCTGCTTACACACTTTTCTTTATCTTTACAAATCAAATTGTATAAAAGTAGTATTCGGCATTTCTGAAAGCAGCAAAATTTCACATAAATCCTGATTCATGTTCCCAATGGTCTCCTGTTACAACTATAATTAACAGATATTATGCATCTGGCATGTGTAACCTGCAGATGTCAATGCTTCATACTAATGATGTCAGCAATTTTCCTGTTAATTTGTATTTTACTACTGCTGTTAAATGACCTAAATATCCTCAGCACTTCCATGTAAGCTTTGCTGTGCATACTAACATGTAGCAGACAGGAATGGAAGGCTGTCTACTGGCAATGGACTTGGCACATAAGGAAAAAAATTAACAACAGAGGATCATTCTCCTGGGGCATCACCCAGATAGATATATCAACCTTAAGTTCTGCAAGATTCACATCATGGTGGGGTGATTTTGTTGGAGATATTCATATGAGAAAGAATGGCTATTATATTTTTTTTAAAAAAAACATGGTTATATTATGTTTAAGACAATCAGAAAATAAGTATAAATGTTAGTATGCATATACAACCTTTCCCCATGTTCTCTAATTGTATTTTGTCAAGAGCTTGGACAAATGCTTTAGTTATGACACCTTTGCTAATGTGCAATCAATTTTTTTCATTTTAATAGGGGAAAACTGCCACATGCCATTACAGGGTAGGTACTCCACTACCCATTGTTTGTTTGCCATTTTGAAAATGAGCAACAATTTGGTTGCATCGAGAGAAATTCGGAAGCTCTTGTATGTGTGTGTCTATGTTTGACATGGCAATGCATTCTGATTGGTTAAATAACTGGCTGCCTTTAAAACAACTCATATCTACAGAACCTTTGAAACATCATGAGAATTATTACAAAGTTTTTCATTTAGAGTTATTGGTAGACAGTCCATTAGAAGTCAAGAACCCTGAAGCCCTTCCAAGAAAATATAGTTATATACAATGTTTGGGTCTCCATAATAAAAATGAATTAGCCACAGTGGCCACTACACAGGGTCATTTATACCCAAAAGATATTTTTAGATCTCAGCCATATGTCTTCACTCCTACAGAGTATATTTCAAGTCACTGTTCAATTAATAATTAGACTAAATTTTCAACCTCTAGGAAAAATATGTCCTGGCATTAGAGAAAATTTCTCCACATGGATTCAAAATTATGAATAGTGTCTTCTCCCCATTTTCAAGATTCTGTCTCACTTTTTCATAAGTAATTGATTTGTGGCCCAATTCAGGGAAACATTCTGGTCATCAAACAGTTATTTCTTCTCTGTGCGTGTGCGTGCACACACACACACACACACACACACACACACTCACACACACACAAACACACAAAAGATAATTACTTTATTGGAACTGCCTTTAGTTATGGAATTCTATGGTGTTTAGTCCTGGTAAATTGAACATGATTAGTGCCAGAAAGAAATGTAATTGTCAAAATGAGGAAAATAAAACAAATAAGCATGCTGTATTTTGAGGACTCAATTATAATATTATTACCTAGTATATAATAAAACAGGACTATGAGATCTTTACTTGTAGTGAGTAGCCATCCTCAAATTAGTTTAGACTGTAGTACAGAGTAAATGAGCAAATATTACCATTAATCTTACCACAAATATTACTTAACTATATAACCTTGATAGAAGGTTATTAAACTTTAAATCTTTGTTCATAAAATAGGAATGGGGTAATACTGTACACATTGGTTATCTTCTTTTTGCTGATGTATATGCAAATAGATGCATATACATGCTTGCATACAGGTAAGGGCAAAATTGTATTGTGTTTTTGCTTGCTAGGTAAGTGATATAATACAAAAGGCAATATTTCTTTCTTATTTTTACATTTCCTTGTTGTCAGAGTTGATTGAGATCAAGCTTCACTCCTGCCAGTTCTTTCTAGTTCATATATTTTATGACTATACCTAATACTAAGAAATCCTGCCTTTTTATATCAAGAGGTTAAGATGAGTAAGAAATATGTCAAACTGAAATACTTTTTCACAGTTACAACGAAGCGGTAAGGTTAAAAATATCATTCATAGACTAATTGGACCAGGTGGGTCAATAAAATGGTTCTTGCATTATAGAGTAACTTTTAGCAAGACAAAGGAAAAGTCTAAATCTCTGCCAGCCTTGAATATTATCAGGTGTGTTAGGATCATGCCCTAAGAAATCAGTTATTTTCTAACAGCTTTGAAATATGGATCTTTGCTCTTTTAAGCTCTTGTTAAAGAAGTGGGGCTGAGAGCTTGTGTGGAGAATAGAATTCTTAGTTGGGTTTCAAAGAAAAATTGTTAAGTAAAGTCTGCAAGCTTAAAGGCATGTGAGGTACATTGCTTCATATGGATTGTAAAGTTTTAAACATAGGGTGACTACTTTGAAGTAGTGTAATAGATTTTAAACATGGAATAGTGGTTAACCATTCAAATCGAGCGAGTTGTTTTTTTAAGCTGAGAGTTTGTTATTGTATATAACTTAAGAACTAAAAGCACTATTTATAAACTTGTCATAAATATACTGCTTCAATTTAAAATTTTTCCAGTAAGATTCGACTCCATTTAATTTTCAAATTTAGTGACTACTTGTTGTTTAGAATTCTCTCATAATGCTTGAATCTTTATAATATTTATTCCTATATTACCCTTTAAACAATGACTTTATTTCTACCTTCTCACCTTTCATCCTCAGGCAATCTTGTCTGATGTTTGCTACATTTTCAAATGAAATAACTTTGAGGTTTGATGATGTACTTATGCCACTTGAAATTTCATTCTATAAATTAAGTTTAGTCACTTGTATTGTTCATATCTCTCTGGTTTCTTTCACTTCATTATTTGTCATCTATTATTCATGAGTTCATATAGCACATTGCTTCTTGGCATCTTTGATATACAACTAAGTTTTCATATATAAATGAAATTTTCTATTTATGTACCAATTTTGTATATCTTTTCTTTCTGAAATGAAGTGCAGTCTTCATAATTTAATAATTAATAAGTCTCAATTTTAATAGTTTTGCAAGTGTCCAATAAACTGTCAAAAGCCATAATTTTCATGATTAAACATTCAAGTATAAAAGAAAGTGATAAAGATTATCATAATTGATATTTAGATGTTTTTCATTTTGTTGTAATTATAGAACATTATATTCATGATTAAATCCTTTAGTAATTACTTAAATTTCTTTTTCATCCTAGTCCATGATCAATTTTTTGTTTTAGATCAGTTTTTGAGATACAAATTTGAATACAACCCAAGTTGTATTCAAACTCATGATAAGCCTGTCTCAGACTCCCAGATTATAAGGTACGGGTTTGTGGCATCATGTCAAGATCAAAGACATTTTTCAAAAACTATTTCACTTTATGTCATTTTTCAATGATTGGAATCATTTCTAAGGTATGGTGCATCCTTGTATACCGTTTGTATAATGCTATGCCACTATGTTACAACCACAGCCCATGTTTTCTTGAAAATAATGTACTTATGTTGGTATATATCAGATATGTACACATGTATATTTTAGTGTGTACATGTGTACATTTATATGTTTATATGTTTGAGTAAGAATGGCCCCCAGATGCTCATATATTTGAATGCTTAGTCTTCAGGGCCAGGCACTACTCTGGAGGAAATACTAATGTGGCCTTATTGAGGGAAATGTATCGTCAGAGGTAGAATTTGAGGTTACAAAGCCCCAAACCAGGCCTAGTGGATTTTTCTTTCTTGTCCTGCTACCTGAAGATCTGGATATAGAAGTCTCAGCTATTTCTCTACCACCATGTCTGCCTGTGTGCTACCATGATGATAATGGACTAAACTGCTGAAACTGTAAGCAAGCTCCAATTAAATGATTCCTTTTATAAGAGTTTCCTTGATCATACTACCTCTTCACAGTAATAGAACATTGACTCAGACAATAGTTGGTACCAGGAGTGGGGTGGACTGACTGTACTGCTTCATAGTGAAATGTGGACTTTAGAACTTTGGATTTGGAAGGCAGTTTAATGCTTTAAGCATGGCTTAATGGGACATACTAGGATGATCATAGAAAATAATGGTACTAGAAACAATGTAAATTACAATGTCCTGGCTAAACAAGATTCAGAGGAGAAGAATATTAGTAAGTGGCCTAGGGACCATTCTTGTGATACTTTGCTAACGAATGTGACTGCTTTTTGTCTTTGTTCAAAAGATCTGCCTGAGACTAAATTGAAGTATTTTGGATTAATGACATTTGAAGAGGAGATTTCAAAACAGTGTAGTATTGACTGTGTCACATGGTTGTTAGTGATCACTCTTATGCAGATCTATAATTATTAATTTTATAAAGAAAATACTGATGGAATATCAGTATATAATAAAATACTAAATAGAATAAAGGAAGTGGAGACCTCAGGACAAGACACCACCTAGCTAAGCTTCCACCTTGTAAAAAAGGAATTAAAGAAAAGCTTAAGCAGTGAAAGAAACCATTGAAAGCAGAAAGATGATGTAAATGTATTTGAGCAAAGAGAGGAAGGATGTCAAGTTCCATCTCCAGAAAGCAGGATAACTTGGCAGCTTCAGCTACATGGTTTTGGATTTAGAGTCAAGGATACAAGAAAGCGATTGTAAAACCTTGCTCCATGGCTAAGGATAGCTGCTGCATCTATATGTGAGTCAGTGGTGTCTCTGATGGAGGCACAGAGAGACCACTGTCGGAAGCTATGAAGGTGAAGCCTAGATTTTGGTGGCGATTCCAAGATATTGGAGATGCCAGAGACACATGATAACTGCCAAGAGGAGCTACAGGCCAAGAGAAAGAGAAGTTTGTTGCAATTAACAAAGCTGAAAGGAATTGGAGATCTGATAAGTGTTTGACATCAGAAATGGAACTGCAGAATTTGGAATTTGCCCTACTGGTTTGTGGTTTTACTTTGGTCCACTATCTCTCCACTATTTTCCCTTTCCTCCATTTTGGGAGCTTTGTGTGTTAATGTATATTCTGTGCCATTATATGTTGAAAGTATATCATCTGCTTTTTATTTTTGTTTTACAGGGGATTATAGTAAAGAGATTCCCACAAGTCTCAGAAGGGACTTTGAACTTTGGAGTTTTAAACAGTATTAAGACTGTTATATACTATAGGATCTTTTGAAGTTGGACTGGATGCATTTTTGAATTATGATATGGCTAAAGCCTATAGGAGTCAGGGAGTGGAATATGAATGTTTGAATGAGAATGGCCCCTAGAGGCTTATATATTTAGATGCTTAGTCATCAGGGAGTGGCGCTAATTGGGAGAGAGTGAGAGATATGGTCTTGTTAGGGTAGGTGTGGCCTTGATGGAGGAAGTGTGTTACTGGGGTATGGGCTTTGAAGTCAAAAGCCCAAGCCAGGCCCAATGTCTCTCTCTTGTCATGCTACCAGAGGATTTGGATGTAGAACTCTGAGCTACCTCTCCAGCTCTGTCTTCCTGCATCCAGACATTCTGTTCACCATGATGGTAATGGACTAAGCCTCTGAAACTGTAAGAAAGCCCCAATTAAATGCTTTATTTTATAGTAAGAGTTGCTTTTGCCATGGTGTCTCTTCACACTAATAGAACACTGATTAAGAAAGACACCATACTATCCCTCAGATGTTACTTAATTTTAGCTGCCTCTCCCCGTATTCCCTCTCTTAACCCCTTCTTCTCTCTATCTCCCCACTTGATCTTCCTTGTGTTTCCTTTCAAAGAGAAGCCTAAACAAATTTAATTGCCCTTGCTTCGTTTTTTTATTTTAAGCCCTTATAGGGTTTAACCAATGCATGTACCATGACCACTATCCTAACTTCTACTAGCATAGATAATTTTTTCTACTTTTGAACTTCATGTGAATGGAGTCATCCAGCATTTTCTATTCTGTGTCTGACTCTTCTCAAGTTTATGATTGGAGATGACATTACAGTTTTACTAAGTTGGATTTGATTCCTTGTCATTGCTTCCTTCCATTGCACAGTGAAACTAACCTACAATTTGACTAGTCCAATATAACACATAAGGTCACTTTCTCACTTGGGCCTCATACTTTTGAAACTATGCTAGCTATGAATTCAGGGATAGATTATTATACATAATTATTATACATAAGTCTTTCTGGTTGTTCCCATTGCACTCTGGTACAGGTATCTCTGTAACACAATTTATAGTCACTATTTGAGATTTAAACATTTTTATTATTTAGGACAACTTCTTAGAATTCAGTGTTATACCAATCTATATTTGTGTGTGCATATATATGCTTGTTCATATGTATATTTGTGCATATATTTGCATATGTAATATTAGTGGTGGCTTCTATTTGTTTACAGAAGAATACAGGCTTGCCCTTATTTAATTAATTGTTCACATGCCATAATTATGTTCACCATATTACACTGCCTAAAACTTCCCTGAATTTTTTCTCTGGCCAAGGATATGTGCTTGTTATCACCTTTACTTAGACAGTAGCACAAAGCACTATTGTACTAATTATACCACATCTATAGATATCTTTATGATGTTATTTTTCTCAATGAACTTCAATTTCTTGAAGACAAAGACTTGAGTTCTGTTACATGGTATTTTAAAGAGGAGAGACTAATAATTGTAGACCAAATCATACATACACTGAAACGACAAAATTTCCTTTAATTTTCCTTTAACATGCTTTTCTAAAGCATTTATAGGGAACATCATAAAGATAATTTCTTCAACAAAATATATAGGAGAAAGTCATGCACCTATAGTCATACATGTATGCATTTGATATGTGTATAAAAATGTGTCTCTGTTTACTTGACAGTTATCCCAAAAGAGGAAATTTGCCATAAACTGTCATATTAATATGCTCTTGATAAGCTTGAATATTGCCCTGCATGTGACCAGGCAATGAAGTGGAAACTCCACCAATTAATTGGTGAATTTTATAAATAAGTTCAGCCAGGTGGCTAATTTATGTCAAAGTTTCTGCTATTACTTTAAAAGCAATGCTCACTTCAACTTCCCACTTGAGGAGATAATCCATAGAAGAAGCAAACAATGCATCATGTTAGAATAATATGGTAAGTACTTATCTAAATGAAATACTTGCTATAGCACATGTTTTATGTTGTTTGTAATAAAACCTTAGTGGCAGAGTGACAGTGTAGTTTATTAGAAACTACTCTGTTGCTGTTCTACAACCGGTTATTGTGAAATATAAACTAAAACTAGGTAATCAGAACATATCAATACAAATCAAATTGTATACATATCACCAACATTAATAAATTAATCCAAATAAGCCACACCTACTCTTAGAAATGTAAAACACCATATACAAATTACCTCTGAATGTCCTCTTATTAATCTCAGTTCATAAACTGTAAGCTTTTTTTCACAACTTTCATCCAATGAAATAATGACTATACATATTAAAGTGGTAACCCTAACCCTATATGTGATCTATGTGCCCCATCAAGCATTTGTCCACCATGCAGAGCTTTTTCTTCATGTTTTAAGATTCATGTCCTACAAAGTGCATTGTCAGGAGCCACACTTGGTATCTTTTCCTCATGTGCTTTCAGGGTATAAGGCAAGATGTTAATGATATTGGTCATTGAGAACACTTGAAAGCAGTTTAATTGCTGTTGTTGCTTTGTATGTTTTCATGTGGTGACTACATTTCATAAGTATTAAGAGTGTTAAGAGAAAGAAAGAGCTGAGACCATCCCCTAAAAACTATTGATAACAGTGAGACAGACACTCAGAGAGTGAAAGGAGAGAGAGGGGGGGGGGAGAGGAGAACCTGATGCATGAGAGATTATGCAAAGACATATCAACTACTATATATGAATCCATTACTCTTTTATTTTTAGAAGTTTCTGATTTGAAGTTTCAATAAGCCTCTTGTGCCCCCACAACATATTTATTCCTTTTTAAAGGAAGTTTCCATATAGTATACTTCAGAAATATCCAGAAAATGTGTCCTTTCTTCATAACCCCTGAAAGGAATAGTATTTTTGGCAATAGTTTAGATTAAAATAATAGTTATTTGATACCCAAGTATGATGTTAAGTCCTTTTGACATTTGCCAGTGAGGAATAGAGATAGGTCCTGTGGTAGATTTTATTTTAGTGTATGTTTTATTTTTAAATATATTATTTGTTTGTTTCCTTACATTTTATTTTAGTTTTGAGATTATAAATATATAATTTCTTCCACCTCTTTCTAATTATTCACAATGTTGTTCCAGGGTATCTGTGCTAATTTACATCTCTACCAACAGTGAATGAAGGTTCCTATTTCTGCACAACCTCAACAACATTTGTTGCCAGTTTCTCTGACTGGGGTGAGATGAAAATTCAAATTTGTTTTAATTTGTGTTTCCTTAATTGCTGAGAGTGATGAACACTTTTTGTTTTATTTATTAGCAATTATTATTATTATTTATTTTACTGATAACTCTCTGTTTAGATCAGTTTTCTCATTGACTCTTTGCTGTTGAGTTCTTTGTATACTCTCAATATTAATCCTCTGTTGGATGTATAACTGACAAAGATTCTCTGCCATTCTGCCAGTTTCTTCTTCATTTGGTTGGCTATTTCTTTGCTTGTACAGAAGCATTACTGAAGCAGAAAGATTCTAAGATCCAAAATACCAGGAAATCTGCTGTGAAACAGTGCCTTATAGAAATGGCTACATAAACAAGATCAGAACAATTGCACATCAGTAGATGTGCTAATGTCAAAGGGAGAAAATTTCATGAGGCCCAATCATAGGCAAAGAACTATAGGAAACTAATGACTTCCAGGGAATGGGAGTGAGCTGCTCCTAGCCCCCTAATTAGTTATCTAAGACAAAGTTGTCAGCTCTGAAGCCATATAAGCACAAACAACAAAAAGTGGACTCAAGAAGTTCTATTTATATATTTATGCAAACATGTACATATGTGTCCATGTTTGTGTAGCACTAAGAATCAAAGAAAAAGACATTATCCATCTTATAGTGGGGACATGAAAAGGGTAGAGAAACATGCCAGTTTGAGTGAAGGCAATCAGACAAAGAGCAAAGTTTCCTTATTCAGTGTCCTTTCATGTTGGCTGCCACCAGAAGATGTGTCCCAAATTTAGGTTCTTCCTAATTCAAATGATCTGATTTTAAAAATACCTTATATGAATACCAAGAAATTTGTGTTTTAATTGATTGCTGATACAATCAAGGTGACAAACAAAATTGTCCATCAGAGCAAGTATTTCTTTTTGACAAGTATTTAAAGTCTAGATAATAGTGTATCTTTAATTTATCGGCTCTACCATTCTCCGAGTCCTGAAAGATATTGGATCATTCTTACTGAACAGCTCCTTTACCTTAACCATAATATTAGGACAGTGACTTATACTTGTTGGTCATTCTTTGCAAATTCTCTCCCCTCCTCCATTGGTGTTCCTATCACCTGTCTCTATGTTCCCCTCAAAAGGCACAACAACGAGTCTTTCTTAAGAAAAGGTATTTAATTGTAAAATCAAACATATATGTTCAATCAGGAGAGCATACAGAGTTGTGTTTAAGATAATACTTAGACTGATCATAGTGATTGTGTGTGAAAATAAACAATGTGCACATGTAACATATATAGATGGAAATCATTGTTATCATCATAATTGATCACAGAAGTGAAACAACACTATGAATTACTAGTTAATTAGGGACTACTGATATATAGAACAATAAAAAAAACTGCAAGTGCATTCTCTCCCATCTGTCCTGGTTTGAATCTGTCTTTTTTTTCTAATCCTGCTCATAATCCTCCTGATTTCCATCTCTTACTGAACTGTATAATCTATACATACATATCAATGCACTAGAGAAGTACTTAGAAAATTCCTGTAGTTATAGCATTTATAATTTAAATATATAGAGTGTATTAGATATTTTTCTGCTGGTGTGATTAAACAACATGACCAGGACAACTTGTATAACAAAGAGTTTATTTTGGTTTACAGTTCCAGAGAGATAAGGCTCCATCATAGGGGAGAAGATTGCCAGCAAATAACAGCATGCTGACAGGAATTGGATGCTTATACCTTGAACCAAAAGTGTGAAGTCAAAAGAACAAACTGAAAGTGACATAGAGTCTTTAAACTCTCAAAGCACACCTCCAGTGACATACTTCCTCTAAAAGAGTTATTCATCCGAAGCCTTCCCCAAACAATGCCACCAACAACCAACCAAACTGTGGAAGAAATTTTCATTCAAAACACTACAGAAACCTTTGGTGTTAATCACACAAATGTCATTTAGCTATTATATTTTAGCTATTTGTTAACCTGTTTGCTATTTAATCTAGCTACAAGCATATTCTTAAAGTTCAGGAGTCAGACTCATATTCTGTGCAAATTCAAGCTATTATGCTTAGAGTGTTCCATGTTTTGCTTTTGAAGTATGAATGGAAGATTCTTGATATCAACTATTTCAAATGTTGAAAATATATGGAAAGGATGAGAGTGAAAATGTAAACCCCAGTTTCATTCCAAAATTCTTCCCTATACAGTTGCTTGTGAGTTTTTACTACTAAATTTCCTCTACTTAGTGGTAACTCATGCTTAAAAGAAAATCATATATATGGCAAAATTATCACTTCACTAGTCTATGCTTATGGCTTAAATGTTTTGTGTTTGATGTATATATT
Organism: Cricetomys ansorgei; assembly: GCA_026225945.1. Lineage (NCBI taxonomy): Eukaryota > Metazoa > Chordata > Mammalia > Rodentia > Nesomyidae > Cricetomys > Cricetomys ansorgei. Next base: position 4,029,144 of record JAMJFZ010002759.1, on the reverse strand, counting down.
TTAAGTATCATTCCTCCCTCATAACATATATCTCTGGTTTTGCTTCTTCCAAATTTATCTTTGACTGTTGTCATTTTGATTCTCTTGAAACTTTTCCCACTTTATTTTTCTGTCAAATATCATCTCCTACTCTTGGAACATTAGTGATAAATACCTTAACCACACCCACAATGCTACATATTACTAACCTCATCTTCTAAACTCATAAGTCCTCTCATCATTTCTTGCTTACTTTCTTTCAATCTTCTCTAAAGGATAGGTATGTTTAATGTTTGCTTACTACCCTTACTATAGTTGTTATTGTTTGCTACATTCTATCAAGTTCCCAGATTATCTCAAACCTCATAATTACTTCTAGAACAATACAACATATACTTTGTTCCCCGTTAGAACTTGACAACTACAGTGTCAAAACAACCATTTCCATTATCCCATATAACAGTTTCTGTTTTAGTCATTTTTCCCTAGTCAAGTTAACATAATATATGAGATAAGGATTATTTTCTACTTCTTTAAATTCAGTTGCATGGGTTTTTACAAAGGCCTGTTTATCATACTAGTTGAAAGAATGAATAAGTGAATGCCACAGTAAAAAGATTATCGTTCCTCTGTCTAGCATATTAAGACTAAAATCTTGGTTTTATCTTTCAAATGACCTCATCATCAGTAGTGTTTTTAGCAGGAGTGTACATTCCCTTATCTGTAAAGTGAAAATAAACTACCACAATGAATACATCCACTTTTTGCGTAGGTGAATATAAAATAGTATTTTGGAAGCCATAAACATGGATATTAAAGAAAATATACCATTCAGTGTTGTGGTATCTATTGCATTTCCAGCTCAGAGATTCAGCAAGTGCAAAGGCATGGACCATTAACTAACCCTTCCAAGAACATAGGAATAAACAAAGATGTCCTTTTAAGCTACAATTCAGAATACCACAGTCAATTTTATTTGTTTCCATATTTCATTATGGCATTACAAAATCAAGCAACTTAACCATGAATTTATTTATATGGTGATTTCTAGGTTGACAATATGCCTTTTGCATAAATATGTAGTTTTTTCTTCCCAAAAGTCAGATGTATTACAGAACATCTGCTCTAAGAAAATGTTTATAAAGTCACTAGTGTTCTGGAATATTTATGCACTTATTGTTCCCAGGACATGCACCCTACTGTTTGTTCCTTGTCAAATGTCTGTGCCTTATTAAACACAGTACTTTAATTGACACAAAAGCATGCTAAGAAATGCAACAAAATTTTAAAGAATGCAATTAAGCCAAATGGCTAAAATTCTTCTGCAAATGCAGTAACATTTACATGTTCTTATCTGAAAGTCAATGCTTAAAAATGATGATGGAAAATCTTTATATGGCATTTACTACATGACAGTCAATATTCTAAGTGCATTATCCAGTTATTGGCTAATACTATTGTCCATATTTTTATAATAAGGAAAACTGAACTACAGAAAGGTTAAGTGTCTTATCCAAGGTCATACATTACTGTCTTAGGAGATGTAAACTCTTTTTCTATTCTTAATAACTGTACTGTATGCCTACAAACAACTCTGTCTCATGGTTTTGAAAATTGTCACAGGACTTCCTTATTATGAATGGAACATCACTTATGCAATCGATTCCTTGTTAAAGAAACATTTTGATTATTTTCTCCTTTTTTTTCTATCATAAACTCTTAACTGAAGAGCCTGCTGCAAAGTGCTGGTATTTTTGTTAGATAAATCTCTCCCTCTCTCCTTCCTTCCCTCCCCCCTCTCAATCTATCTATCTCTCCTGCCTGTATGTAGATAAAAAAATGTCATCAGGAAGCTTCCTCTGCCTTCAGTTATGCCATGCCATGCCTTCTTTGCCATTATGGACTCTAGTCTTCTAGAACTGTAAGCAAAACAAACACTTTCTTAATTTATTTTGATCACAGCATTTTATCACAGCAACAGAAAAGAAACTAATGAATACTGTGAACATATATGAATGTTGCTATTATTTAGAAATGTGGAAGTAAACTCTGGTGGAAGCAGGTCCAAGACTTAGAACAGTATTTCCTCTGATGCCAGATTTGGTTCTGTGATTAGAGAAGTACTGTTTAGTACTGTTTTTTTTTAATGTTATAAACATGCTGCTGTTTTAAAAGGCACATAATATTGGAAAAGCAAAGAGGAAGTTAGAAGATAGTGCTTTCAGGAAGAAAAGTGTAGCTGCAACAGAATTTGTTTTTATCTTCTAAAAGTGTATGAGTCTCATAGTTTTAAAAATTACATTTTCTAAACCTGATTAATATGAACAATGAGACCTCAGCACTGATTTTCTTTCACATTTATACTACCAGTGTAATAAAAGTATTAAAGGTTCCTGCAGTACGTACAAACAAGTTACAGCTAAATTGGCTTACTTTATAGTACATATTTTCCACTATTTAAAATCTCAAAGTAAGATCTTTATTTACTCCCATAAATTGGAAACAATTAAATGCATGTATTAGAAAAGATTATTTCCATAAAAAGCAATATTATGGTAGTTTCATATGCCATCCTAGATAACTAGAGAAAACTATCCCCAGAAGTTGTCTTCAGGCAACTCCCCAAATACACCAAGCTGAAGAGCAAATGGATCAGCAAGTGACATGATCTGGGTACGAGCATGGGGAGAGAGACGGTGAAATGTGACTAACTGAAGAAACTGTGGACACATTCATTGAATGGAGACAGCAAAGGGTGAAATGTGATTTGGGAGACAACTATAGAAAAGCTTGAAATAGAATCGAAGCTGCAAAAAAAACAGAGTAACAGCTTCCTGCTCCCTTGTGATATGAAAAAAAAAATCATCTGAATCAAGTTGAAGGAATAAGCGATATAGAAAAAAACCTAAAGCAAATAAGGTAACGATATCAAAACACCCTGGAAATGAAAACAAATAACAAGGTAGATGAAAATGGCAATTGAAATAAAATGCAAGAGAGAAATGTTCCTCCTAGAATTATAAAGGTACAAATAATCACCAAAAACATCTAGTCATATATATGGTCAAGTGAAGATACTGCGCAAACCAATTGATTACCCAACATCATGTGGTCATTCCTGAAAACAAAAATACCAGTAATTATATAGACTGTATGGACTGAGAAGATTCTGTTTATGCATTCGGGAATATATATATGCAATTAATGAAAAAAGAGGACATGGATTTTAAAGAAAGCAATGAGGGGCATGTGGGAGTGTTTGTAGGGAGGAAAGTGAATGGGGTAAATGATGTAATTATATTATAATTTCAAATTTTTAAATAATTAAAATATATATGTAGCTTATACCTCAAACCAAAAGCAAGAAAATGGATGAAACCCTAGTACTAAAAGTGAAGAAGGACCTCAAAACCTGAATGTAAGCTTGACAAAGATGATCTCTAAGAAATAAGTGGACTGTGTCTATGAAGCTTGAGATGATCAAACAAATTCTTCTATCAGAAGGATCGGTAAAGAAAAAAGTATTCTCATAGGTGCAGTTACAAGACAAATACCCTTCTGTAGATAATGATGTGAACATTGATTTATTAATTATTCTTCTGTGTCCATGGCAGAGAACAGTTTATTCTTTGCTAATTCAATACCTTGTACTAGAGGGTTTCTGCCTCAATAAAACCTAATATTCAAGATACAAGCCCTGACCTAGAAGGCCTTAGGCTCTGTAAAATCTAATCTATAAACCTAAAATATTTCAGCTTCTGTGACTTACGGCTGCCTGAGCTCACTATGACTATCTGTCTTCTGAACTACAAACTGTAAGTCATAAACCATCTGATTCTGACTCTCTATTTTCTCTCAGCTTATTCTGGACTGGCTCTGCTCTTCTCGGCTTCTCTTTCTGAACTGAACTGTCTGTGAGCTGACTGCACTCAAACTGCCTGAATGAACTAACTTTCCACTCCGCTTCTTGTCTGCTTCCACCTGTACTTCTAACTTGCTTCTGTCCCTGAGCTCTCTGCTTCTGCTTCTTCCTTGCTTCTCTCTCTGAGCTCTTCTATCTGCTTCCACCTCACTTCTACACTCTTCATCTACTCTTGTCTGTCTGAACTCTGCCTCCTCTGAACTAACTGTGGGGGATTGTTCTCCTGCTGTGCTGGACCCCTCTGGTCCCTGCAGTCTCTTTTCCCTCTTTTCCATGGTGTTCTACAAGCTTCACATGATTTTTGGCCTTGGATTTTTCATCTGCTTACGTCAATTGCCAGAGGAAGCCTCTCTGATGATTGTTGGGCTAGTTAACAATCTATGAGTAGAACATGACATCATTAGAAATAATCACTGAGCTATCCAGTCTCTAGCTCCTGTCCTGCAGTGTCAGGCATGGGCTTCCTCTCTTAGCATATGGTTATGCCCCTCCATTGCCCCAGAAGATTCTGCCAACCAGATAGGTTATAGATTGAAGTTTTCATAACTGGGTTTGTGTCCAATCCCACCACTGGAAGCCTTGCCCTGGTTACAGAAGATGGCCTTTTTAGGCTCCCTATCTACTATTATATGATTCCAGGAAGTTTCCTAAATGTTCTCCAGTTCCAGTAATCTCTCCTTATATTCTCTCCCTCCTTCCCTCCACCCTACCTGGTCCCTCCTGTGACTTTGCTCTATTTGCTCTTCCCAGAAAGATCCATGTGTCCCCTCTGGGACCCTCCTGGTTAAGAAATTTCTTTGGAGTAAGCATGGGAAAAACCATTATTGCTTGTTTTCAGTGATGTGTATGTGGTTGTGAAACTTTGTGTCTGATATTTTATAATGCCAAATTAAATTAAAACAGTCTTATTCTAACTCAAACTGTTCTATTGTCATTGGTTTCTTTTTGTCCTTGACCTACATTATTGATTCCAAATGAAAGAAGTCTAAAAATGTCATATTTTTAGCAACAAAGATCTTTTCTCTCAATAAGTGTTAATTAATATCTTTGCATGATCCTAATGATATATCTAATGTCATCTTCAAGTATTAACATCTTAGGTACTATGTGATTTACACTGCATCAGGCAGATACAATCTCAGCCATGAAAGATCCATTTGTGTTGAGAATTTAATACCCCTAGACAGCATTAATTAAACAAGAAATAATAGCTCCATTTGGGAGAGATTATTGTCCTGTCACATTCTAGATCACTAAAACAAGCTATGGACATTTCAACACAAAGTCATATGGTGATTTAAATTATTAAACAATAAAAGATGGATCTCACTGGCATTGATATATTTTAATAAAATAAGATGGATTCCAATGGTTATCTTTTTGAGAATTAACATTATTTACATTTTTCATTTTGTCATCTGACACTGTTGATATATGAAAATTTAATTTAAATTTTCTCAAAAATCTCCATTGTGATTTCTGTCCCAGATAAAATAGTCTGTTGTGCTATAAGAAACAAAATAAATGCCAAATAAACTGGCATGCTGTTAGACTGAGAAGAGTAAACATATTTTAATTTGCTGTTCTAATACTTTTTCACTTGCCCAACATATTTCTGTGTTTATAGAAGACAAATATTTCTGGAAGTCATGCATATTTAGCTGGGTGGTGGATATTGGATGTGTAGTAGATAATTCTTTCAATTGTTGGACTGAATTTACTAAGCTTTGGACTGCACAAAAATTCCTAAGCTCCTTTTTGCTACCAAGATATTGATTATGGACATATTCCTGCCAACCTGTACTGCTGCTCATCACTCAAGTATGGTGAGGAGCAATAAAGAAGAAAAAGAAACTCAATTCAGGTTTGTTTTCTGTGATTGTATTTTGAATATGTTTTCTTATAAATATGTATATTACTATAGACCAAAATGGAGTTTTGGGAATGTAACTAAGCTTGCTCTTCATAACATCTTCCCCATAAAAATGGAGAAAAAGTTAATAATGAAGGTCGTAAATTAACAGCCCCGGAAACTCTTCTTTCTTTAAGATATAATCTTACACAAAGATGTACTTTTTATAGAATAAACAAACAAATAATTTAAGTTGTTAGAGTTTCATTGAAAAGAAACACAAGTATTTCAAACTAAAAAAAAAAAACTGTCAAACGCCAATTTATTAACTCCTATGGGTCAAGAAGTTTTGAATATATTGACTCATTTGACACTGTCAAGCATTTCATAGTGATTTTATAGAGAGATAAAATATGGATCAGAGACTTTTAATGCTTTTTCCATAACCATATAGCAATAAGTTTTATCTATAGAATTATATTGTCGAACAAATGAAATTGGAATATGGATTTTATTTTATTTTATTGGTTTTTGAGGCAGGGTTCCTGTTGTAACTCTGGCTATCCTGGAACTCACTCTGTAGACCAAGTTGTCCTCAAACTCAGAGATTCACCTTCCTCTGCCTCCCAAGTGCTGGGGTTAAAGGTGTGCACCACTACCACCCAACTGGGATATGGAATTTAAACCATAAAAGTTTGCATATATCCCATTCACCTCATAGTTGTTCACTCAAACAACACTCCATTCTGATATTTGACCAAATTCTATATGGAGAAAGTCTTACTTTCCTTTTTCCTTTTGCAACATATTGGGCAGTTATCAAGAAGAAAAATTAACCTCAATGTTACAACTTTGTAAATATAAAATTTACTTATATCCTTTCCTAATTGTTTTCTGTTACAGTGATAATACATTTACCAAAAGCTACTTGAAGGAGGAAAAGGTTTATTTCAGTTTATATTTTACTGTCCAACTCATGGAAGCCACAGCAGGAATTCTAGACAGAAATCTAGAAGCAGGAACTGAAGCAGAGACTGTGGAGGAACCCTCCTTACTGGCTTGCTCAGCTTGCTTTATTGTACAATCAAGGATTACCTGCCTGGGACTGAGACTGCCCATAGTAGTGTGGGCTCTCCTGCATCAATTATTAATCAAGGAAATGTCCAATAGGTTCATCTACAGACCAACACGATTGGAGGCAATTTCTCAACTGAGGGTCCCTCTTTCTAGATGACTCTAGTTTGTGTCAAGTTATCAGAAACTAATCAGCATATATTGCAAAGTAGTTTTCCAGTGAAATAGTATTTGCTGGACACCACAGGGCTATTGGACATGTGTAATAACAATGGCCATTACTGCATGCACAGGACCCATAACAAATTAAACTGACCAAAATCTGAACATGGGTGTGGGAGGGATTTATGGAGCTCTACCTTTAGTTGATGGACTATTGACAACTTCCAGTTGCTGAGGGAGAGAGAGTAAGTTTTATTCAGGAACATGGCTTCTAAAAAACTGTCTATGATCCATAGATGGTCCCCATCACAATCATATATAGACAGCACTAAGTGAACTTAGTGAGTTTTTTTTTCCTAAAAAGACAGAACACAAAGTTATGAAGGGAAAGTGTTGTGGGAATATGGGAGGAACTAGGGGGATAGACCAGGGAAATAGATTTGATTAAAACATATTAAGTGAATACATTAAATTCTCAAATTAAAAATATAAAAAATCAGGAGAAAAGAGATGTTCATGTTTTGAATCTACCAATTAACACATTTATTTCAATCTGTAGTAGTTTAACCAACACTTGTGATGAGTAATATCAAAAGGCTATTTATTATAATGATATGAATCGTAAGTGAATATTGCAGAACTGGAAGGAATAGAAAATATTGGACCAGTAGATTCAAGGAGCTTTATCATGGAATAGAGTGGTAGAAGTAAACTGTAAAACACTAGCCTATACAATTCATCCAAGCTGTAATTAAAACAGTTTTCATTGCTGTTAAATAATTAGCTTCTTTATGAGGCTTACATAAATAAGTTGTTGTATGATTGAAACAATTTGAGAATTACTGTTCTAATATAACTCATTTATTTTATAAGTAATAATGCAGGCTCATTGAACTAGGAAATTTTCTCAAGTTTACAAAGACTCTTGGGACTAACTAGTTATTTAAATTTTTTTTAATTTTTTAAGAATTTTGTGCATTTTTATCACATTCAGCCCTTCACATTCTAAATATTCCCAGACCCATTCTCTTTCCATACCCACACAATTTTATGAACAATTAAATAATTAAACCATCAAGACAATTTGTGCTGCCCAAATATTCTTGGATGTGTCACTTTTCCCTGGAGCATTTTCAACTTACCATGGTCTACACTCAGAGAAAACTGACTCTTCATTTCACCAAGCTATCAATTGTCAATAGCTCCATATCCAAAGTGGGTCTTCATACCCAACTTCAACCCAATTATGTGCCAGAATTTTAGTCTGGCTTGGATTTTGTGAGTAATGTCTCAACCACTGTGAGTTTATATGTATGACTTCCTTCTTGTATTCATAAGCCATTCTTTCCTTTTAGTCATATACTGTTTCTGGTTCCTATATTATTTTCCATGGGCCTTGGAGCATGGTATGATATAGATGTCCCATTTAGTATTGGTCTTCCCTCATTATCTTATTCTCTTCACTTTAATCAGTTGTGGGTCTCTGTGTTAATCACTCTCAATGCACATAGAGACTTCTCTGATGAGGACCGAGAGATGCACTAATCTCTGGGTGTAATGATACGCCATAATCTTTTGTATATGTAGATTATTTACAAATAAGGGGTTTGAGTGTCAGTAATGGAATAGATTAAAGCTAGAACTTTGCTAATTCTTATTTTCTTATACCACAGTATCTGGGAATGCCTCTACTGATTAAATCAGAGACAAGCATTAAGATTATTTTGAACTAAATTATTAGTGCAATATTCTTCCAAGAGTGTGTTTATTTTCATTAGTAGTTATTTATAAAAATAAAGTTACTCATGAAGTTGCTGTAAATTCTAAAAATTGATTACACTATAATTTGTGAAATAATTTGCAGGTAATATCATCAGATTTAAAGAGACTGGGCACCAACTATTTTAAACACCAATCAACATCAAAGATCTATTAGTGATAATAATTGTGAAATATGTACTTTACATTTCCTTCTCCCCAAATTCCAAACCATAATGTTTGAAAGCTAAATTTTAAGAACTTTTTCTGTAACATTCATAGTAAACTCAGAATCATTTAATAAATCACATATTCTACCAAAAAGTATCATTGTTACATACTCATCTCTATGCAGGAAGCATATGAATGAAGAAATGCAATACTTTCATATTTCTTTCTTCTTTATGTGGTAATGTGACTTATGTATGATTCTTCAACAGTAAGTGGCGGTTGAATATTTTCATAGTAATTTTATTTATTACTTTAGTTTCACACAATGTATCTTGATCATACCCTCTTCCCATTCTGTCCTGGTCCATCCTCCCACTACTGTGCCAATGTATAAATTATATATATAGTTCATATTCAAGTAAATAGCAAGCATGAAGAAATTTTTTAAAATAACCTGAAAATTGTTAAGCTCAGCATTGGAGACCAAAATAGAGATCATTATTAACTTTGTGGGTTATCAAGTGTAGACATGAAGACATATATAAAGTAATTAAATAGTTGCTCAAATAAATATAAAGTAACATATCAGTAAAGTGCTATGACATTTAGGAAAGAGTCATTGAAAAAATATGGGAAAAGAAAAAATGTCCTGCTTTCTTCCTTAAGTGTAGTACAATATCCTTGTGCTATTGAGACATTGTAAACAAGACATCAATTGATGTAGAAGTCAGTAATGTGGATAAGATACTTTATAATGCCCCATTATGTTACAGGTCTTTCAAAACCAGACTAACAACTGTTTTATAATAAGAGGAAATTAACTTGTGTACAGAAAACTGCTCCTTAAAATGAGTACGCAGTCTTTCAGTTGGCAACAAATTAACTGGTTTTAGAATACATCATTTTTAAAATTTTTATGTATAAAGAACAACACAGTAGACAGTGGGTATTCTATGATTTATACACACTGTTACATATATTATTTGGGTTGTATTTATTTACATATAGTATTTTATTATATGGATAAACCATACTGTATTTATTTGTTCAGTTATTTCTTAATTTGGGCTACTGTAACAGAATATTATATAATAGATGACATATAAGCAAAAGAAATGTTCTGGAGGCTGGAAATCAGAGATCAAGGTACTTGTATTGTTGGATTAAGGTGAAGCCCTCTTCTGAATCTTTGCTTCATTGGTTCTGTAAATTGTTTTTTCTATTTTATTGATTTCAGCTCTGAGTTTGATTATTTATTGCCATCTACTCCTTTTGGTGTTATTTGTTCTTTTTCCTGTAAGGCTTTTAGGTGTGCTGTTAAGTTGCTAGTGTGAGATCTCTCCAGTATTTTTATGTAGGCACTTAGCATTGTGAACTTTCCTCCTGGAACCACTGTCATTGTTGATCAGTGAAACTGAATTGAACACCCAGACACAAATCCATACACCCATGAACACTTGGTTTTTATAAAGAAGCCAGAAATATATACTGGAAAAAAGGTAGAATCTTCAATGAATGGTACTGGTCAAATGGGATAGCTGCATGTAGAAGAATGTGAATAGGTCCATACTTACTACACTGCACAAAATTCAACTCCCAATGGAACAAAAACCTAAAAGCTAAACAAGATATATTGAATCTATTAGAAGAAAAAGTAGGGAATATCCTTGAATTCATTGTCAGAGGAGAAGATTTTCTGAACAGAAAATCATTAGTATAGGCACTAAGATCAACAATTAATGAATACGACCTCATAGAACTGAGAAACTTCTGTAAGTCAAAGGGTACCATCATTTAGACAAAGTGGCAGTTTACAGGATGGAAAAAGAATTTTTTACCAACTCCATATCCAATAGAGAACTAATATTAAAAAATATGTAAAGAACTCAAGAAACTAGATTTTATAAAACAAAATAACCCAATTGAAAACTGGGGTACAGATCTAAACAGAGAATTTTCAACAGAGGAAACTCAAATGGCTGCTGAAAAACAAGGAGATGCTGAACATTCTTAGCCATCAGGGAAATGCAAATCAAAACTAATCTGAGATTCCATCTTACACTTGTGCAAGTGGCTAAGATCAACAACACAAGTGACAGCTTATGCTGGCAAGAATATGGAGCAAGGGGAACACTCTTTCATTGTTGGTGGGAGTGCAAACTTGTACAGCCATGATGAAAATCAGTGTGACAGTTCCTCAGAAAGATGGGACTGAATCTATCTCAAGGCCTAGCTATACTACTCTGGCATACAACAAAAGGATGCTCCAACAGGGACACTTGTTCAATCATGTTCACTGCTTCGATATTCATATAGTCAGAAATTGAAAACAACCTAGATACTCCTCAACAAAAGAATGGATTAAAAATGTGGTACATTTATACAACAGAGTATTACTCGGCTGCTAAAAACAAAAGAAAAATGATATCTTGAAATTTGCAGACAAGTAGATGGAAGTAGAAAAAAATCATCCTGAGTGAGGTAACATAGACCCAGAAAGATAAATGTGTTATGTACTCTCTTATAAATGGATATTAACTGTTAAATAAATGATAACCAAGCTACAGTTCAAAAATCCAGAGAAGTTGGGTATAAAGGAAGGGACTAGTGGGAAAACATAGATGTACTTGGGAGGGACAAATAGGGTATAATTTATGAGTGGACTGGGGATGGAGGGACAAAATGGAAGGATCAGGTGGGGAGGAGGAGGGGAGATGGGGTTGATAAAGGGGATGCAGAAAGAGACAGCCAAAATAGAGGGGCATTTAGGGGATGGAAAGGAAACATAGCACAGTGGAAACATCCTAAAAATATATGAAGGCAATACTAGAGATGTCTCCAAATAATGGGGAAGAAGAAAATCTAACTAGCCATCTCTTGTCACCAAATTGGAGCTTCTAGTACCGGGACTGAGTTACATTCAATTGAGTTGTTGGCCAAAGGAATTCTATGGAAATCCTCAGACAACAATTGCCAAGACAATAGGTTGCCTTCCACAAATGGACAGCAAGGCACCATTGCTGAAGACAACACCCACACAACTCATGGAACACAGAAAGGTCAAGCTGGTGCTTATGTAGAACCTTAACCCCTCTGTTTTAGTGTCTTTGATATAGGAAGGTACTCTGCAGGTAACCAAAAGAGACTTTTAAAGTCCAACACAGCTACAAAACCTTTGACCTACAATTCTGTCCTGCCTAAAAAGTATGCAGGGCAATGCTGGCACAAAGTTTGTGGGAGTTATCAACCAATGTTTGATTTGACTTAAATGAGCCTTTTGCTTAAGGCCAATACCCAACACTGCTTGGATCACCAAGCTCCAGAGACTAGATATCCCAGAAACCTACTGTAAAATCAAAAACTGTTGGTCTTAAAAAAAAAAAAAAAGAAGTGAGGCCGGGTGGTGGTGGTGCATGTCTTTAATCCCAGCACTCAGTAGGTAGAGGCAGGCAGATTGCTTGAGTTTGAGGTCAGCCTAGTGTTCTGAGTGAGGTCCAGGACAGCCAGAGTTACAACAGAGAAATCCTGTCTCAAAAAAAAAGAATGACTCCTAATGATATTCTGCTATACTCATAGATATACTCATAGCAGAATATCATCATCAGAGAACCCTACTCCTGCTTTAGACAGAAACAAATACAGAGATGCAGTCAGACATTAAGCAGAGAGAAAGAGACATTGGAACACTCAGCTTTAAATGGGATGTCTCCATCAAATCCTTCACTCTCAGAGCTCAGGTACTCAGTAGAAGAGGAGGCAGAAAGAGTATAAGAGCCAGAGAGGATGAAGGATACCAGTAGAACAAGGCCCTCTAAATAAGCTGAACAAAGCTCAAAGACTCAAGCACCAAGCAAAAGATCTGCCCTGGTCTGCTCCAGATCCTTTATGTATATATCATGGCTTTAAGTTTAGTGTTCTTATGGGACACCTGAGTATGTGAATGAATGAGTCTCTTATTCTTGCGCCTTCTATTTGTCTCCTTTCCTTCAGTTTGCTTTGTCCAATTTCAATGTGATGGTATGTCTTTTATTTTATTATATTTTATTTTGTTATATTTTGTTTATATCCCTTAGAATTCTGTTCTTTTCTAATGAAAGACAGAAAGGAAGTAGATACAGATAGGAGAGGAGGTGGAAAGGAACTAGGGAAAATAGAGGGAGGATGAAACCATAATAAGGATATATTGCGTGAGAAAAGAATCTATTTTCAATAAAAGGGAAAATAATATACATTATTGCATTCCTTCATATCTACACACTGCGGCTAGTTCAATTGAATTTTGAATAGGCATGGTGGTGTCAACTCACTGTTAATATTAGATATTTTTATAAGTATTATGAAATTTCTTATATCCAAATTGTGACACATTTATCTTTAAAGGGTAATAGTATATGGCCAATGCATTTTGTGCACCTATTGACATAAACATGTGGTTTTTGTATTCTATTCTCCTAAATTGGCATATTAATTTGACTTCATTTGGGATATTGATAGACCACTTTGTGATGTGGTTTGATAGTTTTATATTTATTTCTAAGTTTGGTTCCATATTTTCAATTTTAATATTTACATTTATTTTCATAAGGAATATATTCTATAATTTTCTTTGTTGTGATGTCTTTTTCTAGCTTTAGTATCAGAGTAAAAGAGGACCAGTAGCATTGATCAGAAAGTTTCCTTTTCAGGGTTAAGCTACTTGCTTCAATTATAATAAAAAAAAAACATAAATAACTTTGAAACCTATGATTTCTTGGATAATGTTCAATAAACACTTTAATCATGAAAGGAAAGCCAATAGGAATTTAATAATAAACTAGAAAGTGTTTATAAAGAATTAAGCTACCAAGGAAGTGAAAACAGGAGGTGCAATAAAGGCTTCCCCTTCCCCTTTATGGCTTATTTAAATCCTCATAAGGAACTACTAAATTTTATCATCACTTAATGCCTTAAAAGCAGCACTTGACAGGCCACCAAACAGCTGCTTTGTTTATAGATTGCAGTTCTATATGAAAGAGTGAAATCTTTTTGGAAAGTGACTGCTTTAATAAAATAAAAATCAAATCCACTAAGTGAGTTTAATAGCAAGCTGTTTTCTCAAACTTGGTATAAAATTTATCAAAGATGAAACTCCCTATATTTGTGTTTTTCTGGCTTCTACAGTGTGGGCAATTGCCTGGCCATATGGTCAGGCAGGGAGTATTGAAAAACAGACTTAATAAACAAAAGCTTGTATGAGACATAGTCCTACATAAATCACTATAGGATTTAATAAAATATATTAAGGTAGAATGCACTGATGTCTTTCAGAAGAAATGTCTTCCATATTTAAAAAGTGAGTGGTATTGACAACTGGACATTCTAGTATTCTTACTTGAACATCCACCTGGAACTGTGAAAGAACTGGATACTGGGAGCCAGCATCAGTGTAGAGACTACAAATAAATATTGTTGTATCTGTCACTATAGATATAGAGACACAGAAATGAAGATTGATATGTGAAAGGTTATCACAGAGAAAACTACATTGGCTTGATGCTGGTCACCTGAGGAATACCAGTAGGTTCTTATGAGCATAAACATTAACTAACTATAGACTGGATTTTATGCTTCAGTATATAAAATAATATAAGGAACTGACTTTGATGATAGCATACCAATATGTCTTCTAAGAAATGTTTCTTCAGATCAAGGATCACAACCTATGCCACAATCCACAATTTGCCCCCAAAGACAGAAATGTCTGCCTCAAAAATAATTTGATAGATGCCTGGAACACACAATTTTAATACCAGATGCCTAAAATATGTAGAAACTAGACACAAGGTACTAGTTTCCTGGCCTTTAAAATATACACATTATAAAGGACTTGAGAGTATGTCACACCAAGTATATCATCAGCTTTGTACATGGATCTGGAGAAGAGAAGATAGAGAAGATTTTAGAACGACTTCATTTTGTTTCTTCACTTTCTTACATGAAATTTCTTTTTCAGACCTAATACAGTAGCCACATAACCAATGATACAGACACAAGGTGGGGAAGGAACAGTAAATCCTGAACAAAACCTCTATATTTGTGGTTTTAAAAAGCTTTACATCAGAATTCCTAGAGTCCTGATAGGGTAAATTGTGGCATTACTCTATCCAATGTTTGGAATATAATTCTACAAAAGCATACATGGAGTTCATGGAAATATAGTTTTTATCAAAATTTAAGCCATTATTTCTTCGTGTGTGTGTGTGTGTGTGTGTGTGTGTGTGTGTGTGTGTGTGTGTGTTCCTCCTGTCAGGGACTCAAATTGTTTATATTTGCTCCAAAACTCTCAGATGCCCTTTCAGTTCTGATTATTTTCTAGATTTAAATTAATTTGGGTAGCTTCCAGCTCTATCTCTTCAAGTTTACTGATTTTATCTTCTCTGATGTGTGTGGGTGTGTATGTGTGGATGTGCGCGTGCAAGCACGTGAAGGTCAGAAAAGAGCCTCTCTGGTGTCATTCATTCAGGCACCACCCTACTTTAATTTTTATACAAGCTGTCTAACTGACCTAGGACTAACAAGTAGGGTAGACTGTAAAGCCAACAAGCCCCATGAGTCCACTTATCTCTACCTTCCCAGAACTTAAAGTATAATGGCATGTGCTAGCATACCTGTGTTTTTCCCCTCACATAGGTTTTAGGGATAAAAGTGAAGTCCTCACATCTGCAAGTCAAGCATGTCTTCTACAACATCTAATTGGCCTTTCATTCTACTTCATTTAGAATGATTTGTGGATTTTAATAGCATTTGTTTCTTGCCTTTAAAAATATGTAATATTTTCACAATTCATTTAATGTTCTTTTCCTAATTCTTGCATAAGTGTTATGTCTGGATAGGTTTTTGAGTGATATTTTTATCTTCTTTATATAATTCACAGTCCTGAGGTTTTGCATGCCTAAGAATTGATTAACTGCTGGTTAATATATCATTTCATATATATATATTGAGCTTTTATCTTGGATATAGTTGAGTTACACGAAAACAGCTAATTTCTTTCTGATTTTGGTAATTTGTTAAGTGGTACTGGAAGTGTTCAGAACATGGTTAGTTTTTCCTTATCATTGAGGCAAGTTCCTTCTGAGTATTCTATCTAATACCCTATGAAGGATGACTGTTTCCAGTCTGGCAGATGGAAATTAGCCCTATTTTTAATTCTTTATCTGAACTGTACCATGCTCCTTCCAAACTTCTCAGTTTGTTTTCTAGCCCATAAACATATTCTGCAGAATATTCCAATGCACTCTGTTAATATATGTGTGTATCTACCAAAATCTTTGTTCTTCAGCAGATGTTCTATGAATTTCCATTTCCCTCAACATTTAGTTCTTATCTTTTATTTTTCATTTTTAACTCTGTAAGAAAAAAGAACAGTCACTTAGAAACTCTTACCAAAATAAGTTGCAACCATTATATTCCTGAACTTTCTTGTTTTCCATTACTCAGGACTGCATGCTTCTTCATAGATGGGTGCTAGTTTTGACAGATAATATTTGACTTAAAGTTATTTAACTAATTAATTTATTCCTTGACAATTTAATATACATATATGTGCATTTCCATCATTTACACCCCCATTCCTCTCTCTCATTCCTTCTCCCAGTAATGCTGAAGTTCTTCTTCCCATGAATTCTCACTTTTGGTATGAGTGTGTGCGTGTGTGTGTGTGTGTGTGTGTGTGTGCAGGCCTGCACGCGCACACGTGTGCACAGACTCACACACACACATGAGTGCACATGTGTGTGTCCAAGTTGATTTAATTAGGGTTCATTTCATAAATATGAATGTGAGGTTATGCCTGGAACATGAGAAACTCACAAGCAAGTATGCCATTGAAGAAAGTGACATCCTCTCTGCCAAAATCTTTAACTACCAACTCAGAGAAGGATGGGGCTTCCTGCACCCGCCGCAAAACATGATAAAAAATTGAGGTACATACTCATGTTCAGGCGACCATAGCTGTAGTGAGTTATTGAGTACAACAGCATCCTTGTCACATAGAGAAGACATTTTCCCCAGAAAACCATATTATCCTCTGTTTCTGACATTCTTTCTGCCTCCTCTTCTTCAGTGTTCCCTCTTTAGGGCCAAACACTCCAATACTTAGAGTTTTACATAAACAATTGTTTTGATGAAAAATCATTATATGCTGGTGGTATATTTATACCAATAATCATCTTGTGTTCACTTATAACTGTATATAGACCACTAAAATTGAGATTAAATCATGTAAAAAGAAACAGAACTACCTGAACTCCTGCTAAAAATAAATCATAGTCTTTCTTTCCCTGAAATGCTAACTGGTAACACTCAGGTTACCAATTACCAGAGATACCAGTATGAATACTATTATTCATCAGCAGTCAATATTGTAGAAGTCGGACCCAGATGAGTCTTTTAGAAGAACAGGAAAGACAGATGGGAGAACCTATTCGCTTCCTCTTTACCCCATGTTTTAATCATTACTCAATAACAAAAATCACTTACACCCACATTACTTTCTCACATAATGTGTAATGAAGTTAAAGTGGAGTTTTAAACACTAATGTGTTCTGATTATTCTACATGTAGTGAACACTGGTATCTTATTAAATACACTGTTGTATATATATATCTGCATATATGATGCACATGCAAACACTTCCCTACAGTAACATCCTGCATGATTTCAAAAATTCATTTTCTAAGTGAAACACTCATATTTTAATCAATAAGTAGTTTGAGATGCTTTTTAAAACATAGTAGGTAGTTAAATACTTTCTGTGAAGTAAGATTTACAAAACTATTCCATTAGTTGCAATGGATATGAGTATGTTCTATCATCTGGAATTCAAACTGCCATATTATAGTGATAAGTGACATTAAACAACATGATATGTACTGTGGTTTCTGGTTAAGTCAATATTTATGAACATTTCTAAGGAAAACTTGTGGTAACTTTAACAAGTTACTAACTTTCAAAAGACCGTAGTGCAAAAGTTTCAAAGTCGGAAATAGCTATTCACATTATTGTTTATCAATTATTTTATCATAGCAATCAATAAGCAAATATAAAACTACATCAAATTCTGCATATACTTCTGTTTTTCTGCTACTAATTCTTCAAAATAGGTAGATTACAGGTAGTGAAATATATATTGCCTAATGGCACAATATGACAATAACATGTCTTTCCCAGACCACTGATCCACTTTCCCTTAGCTATCTGAATTATGAATGGCTCTGTAGTTGTCATAGGTGCTAGAATGCTCTACTTGCCATAGCTTTGGGAAGTAAGGGTTTCTCATGAATAAAAGTAAATGAAAGGGCTATGTATGAATATGCTATCTGTTACGTTTTCTTTTATAATGTAAATGGTATTTATTAATTGTGACCAACAGATAAGGACTGTTATAACACAAATGGTATATTAATAGTGACCAACAGAAAAGAACTGCTAAACAATTGAAAGTTCATTAAAAGGAGCAGATATGTCAAAGATGTAATGCACATATTAAAATACCCAAAGCACTCATTTTCTATTACTGCTTCTTTAAGTCAATTTTATTTGAAGACTGCTAAGTCTATGTTACTGCATTATCATCATGAAATTTCTGGTAACATTTTCCTAGTGGTTCTTACTTTATAAAGCTAAATAAAATAGATTTTAGGCCACACATATTTCTTGTTCAATTTTATATCTAAACTAAAGCTAAATGGGCAGAAAAAATGGTTGACAATTTATTGAACTCTAAAAACAACATAGAGTTTGCTATACTAATCAGATAAAAGGTAGAAAAGACCAGAGAAGAGTGTCAGATCCCCTGCAGTTAATTACAGGAAGTAGTGAGCTGCCTAACATATGTGCTGAGAAACAAACTTGGTTTCTCTGAAAGAGTAACAAGCACGTTTATTAATGCTAAGCCATTTCTCTAAATTTCATAAAATATTAGTGAAGTGCTTAATTGTCTTCATAGTAATCATTATACTTTAGTAATTAAATATATATTTGCAAAATGCCAATAATCAAAACGATCTTTTGGTGTATGACATTTGAGTTCATACTTGTCTAACAGTGTCATTTTATAGAGAAATGCCTAGATTATGCTCAAGTGGTGTTGGAAGTTCCTGTAGTTGCAGGAGTAAAATCAACTTACTGTCCAGATCACTCGAAGGAAGATAAACACGGTGGAAATAATGTAAGGAAAACATTTGAGAATGGAATTATGCATCAAAATGCCATTCATGCTAATTAAATATAAAATAAATTAGATTAACATGGTTAGAAAGGTCTGGATCTTTATTTCACTTTGATTAATTTAAATTCAAAGAGTAATATTTACCCAGTGGTTTCTATGTAGAATACTGTAGGTCTATACAATTGATTAACATGATTACCATCTTCCTTAAGTTTTATCAATATCCTATTGAAATATAGATGCCAAAAATATACATGATATCCACTTACTTTTATTCTTCACTTCTAGCAATTAAAACTCAACACAAAATTTTAGGAGGAAATATATCTTCGGTGCTCTGGGATTTAGAGGCCTACATTTCTAAGATTCTGACAGAGTGAAAAATGGTAAAAGTTGATTGAACATCAAAGCATTCCTTTTTAAATTAGACTATTTGCCACATTTTTATGAAATGGCAATTTTTGTGCATTTAAATAACACCCTTAACCCCTCATTAAAAATAAAAATAAGAGAGTCTAATACGGGTTCTACCTGGCAGACCATGTTTTTAAATACTGCCCCACAGTCAATTAATGGAAAAGGTGTTGTGTATGCTAATACATAAATTGTGGGATATTCACACATGCTCATCCTCGGAGCACAATTCTATTTATCTTGGCTCATCATATTCTTTTTGCAATTAGTTTAATTCCTACTTTCTTCCTATAATATGATTTTATTAACCAATATGATTGACAGATCTTATTATATTTGTAATCCATAACCCAGTGTCTGTAAATAAAATGTCCTCTTGAGGACTAGTAAAGTATTTGAAGCTTCACAAACCAGATCATAAAGTTAGATTTGATGGTCTCATATATATGTGTGTGTGTATGTATATATATATATATATATATATATATATATATATATATATATATATATGTATCAACACTTAAAAGAACTAACATAACTAAATAGATTTTAGTAGTATAGTTTAAAAGTACACTATCTTGATTATCACTCCTTAAAATGTTCCAAAATCTGATATAATTGGTGATGTTGGGAAGATTCTGGACTCATGCTTTCTTATTAGGTATCTGCGCAAAATATAATACATTTTATTTAATTTTAAACTTTATTTAATTGCTCAGTATGCAATGACCTTTGTTACAATGGTGCAGTGATATGAGTTCTCCTTGATTCTTTTCATGAGTGCCTTTTTCTCAAAGGAAAAATAGGACACAAAACTTTCATTATTTTTTCAGTTGGAAGCAGGTAACAATATGTATGAATTTCCCTTTGTTCAATAAGTGTCATCCTCAACATTATGAAAGAGATTCAAGAGAATTGACAGGAAGTGAAAATCAGGTACAAAGAAGCAGCTTTCAGGGTGGTGCTTCATATTCTGAAAACCACAGCATGGGGAAAGCTGAAGAATGGATTAGCAAAGGGTGAAGGAGGTCCCGTAAGAGGAGTAAATCTAAAATGTAGAAAACAGTTGGGGTAAATAAGAACAAAATACTTTATCAGGATCTGCTTGACATTCTCTATTATAAGATTGCTGTGTTGTGTATTACTTTTCTTTTTAGTCTTGCCCCTTCCCAAATCTCTAAAACAGAAGCTTTATATGAGAATAGTTGAAATATTGGACAAGGAAGAAAGGAAGGAATGATGGGAGAAAACTGCTATACAAAATTATAAGAATTCCCTAGAATAGGAAAACATCTGATGTTCTAATTGTGTTTGGAAAGGAAGGGACACCAGCTCGTCTGTTATTAACCTTTCCCCTGGAGTACCTATTAGTATGCCACTCACACAGGAAGCTCAGAAAGGAGAGGAGAGCCCAGTTGCATGGCATCACTCATTACTCAGTTTGTGAGTTCTGCTTACTTTGCAGTGGCAAACTTGGGAAATTGGGAAGAAATAAAGCATTTCAAAACAATTTATTGTCTTTTAAATCATGTTAAATGACATTTTATCTATTTTTTATCTCCCATATGTGCTTACTATTCCTTCCTCAAATGGGAGGGGGAGGCAGTTGTTCTTCTTAAACCCTTCCATGGTAAGTGATACCTACAATGTTATGTAACCCATTTCATTAAAAAAATTAGTAAATGTATTTGAGTAATAATTTTCTTATGACATTGCCATCCATATATATAATCACATTTTAGATAGAGTTTTTATGCATTAATCTCTCTTTTTACTAATCCTCCTTCCTACTGGTCTCTATCTGAATATTTACATTTGAAGGGGAACTCTAGTGGAAAATGTTGAAGCTAAGCTCCCAACTTTGTTGTTAGTAATTTCCCCTGTTCTATAGTTTAGTCTGCCTTTTACATTTTAAACACTTATTCAATTCTTGTCTAGCACACAACAGATGACATGCTCATAGCATCTAATAAAGTGACCATTTATAAAGAAGTGGACAGAAAGACCCTGAAAGTGGACTGAGAGAGGCAAAAGACCTTGGAACTATGAAGTTGCTGCCAGGAAAAGAAGCTTTCCAGAGAGAGATAAAGATCAAAGAGAAAGGAACTGAACAGTACCTATGATCATAAAGAAAGTAGCACAGCTACCAGCAAGTCCAAGCTCAGATACGGGAACTAAGAAAGCTTAATGCTATGGCTTGCCTCTCTCCCTCCAGTGCTGATATTGCTGCTGTAAGACAGTGGCTGAACGCAATGAAATGCCAGAACAGAAGAGAGTATAACATGACAGGAAATGCATCTGAGTAGGGAAACAGCATTCTACCTATTTGAAAGCTAAGCTTGTGTTCTCCCACAGTTTTCTTCAAACAACCCTCTTAGATTTCTCCATTATTGTTCATGAGATATCTAGAAGTTTGTTCAGCATCCCAAAGGCCTATTCTTGGCTTAATATCGTTGTTTTAGCATATGAATCTGGAACTATCATCACACTCTCTGAATCACATACTTCTGAAGTAGTTTGTCTGAAGAAGTATTTGATTAATGGTTTAAATGGATACACAATATAGTATCCTTTTACAATTTTATAGTCCTAAAATTATCCATCAATCTTACTGATCAATTGTAACTGATATCATCCACTTTTCTTTTCCTTCATTCTTTCTTTTTTCTTCCTTTCTCCCTTTCTCTCTTTCTCTCTCCCTTTCTCTCTTTCTCTCTCTCTTTCTCTCTTTCTCTCTCTCTTACTTTCTTTCTTTGCTTTGTACTTTGCTTTCTGGACCCAAATGCAGGACTTTTCATATATTTGCCTTATATTTCTTTCTGAGAGTCAATCTTTCACTTCACTTGCTACAATATTTTTTTCAATTCAATTAACTCAGCATTTTACGTTAAGAGACATTTAGACACCATCTACTCCAATGCTGACATTTGTATAAGGCTGAAGGAAGACTCCAAATTGAGAGCTAGATCAGACAGTGCTTATTTTATTCCAATTCAGAATCCACAGAGCTTCTATCAGGAATAATTGGACATTTTAGCATTTTGTACATTTAATGTCTTAAGATTTAAAATAGATAAATTCTTATTCTTCAGCATCAATTTTGAATGTATGCATATCTTCTGTCAGCTTGATGATACTGCTATCTTGAGCTAGTAGTTAGCAGGCAATTTTGTGTGTCATTCTGTTCTATAAATGAAAATCTGAAATATTGGATAAAGAATCCTGACTATGGCCTCTCAGCTTCCAGAAGCAATATCACAAAATTACAGTTCAATAAGTAATATTACTAAAAATCAAAGTAAAATTGTTGGACATTTCTGAAGAAAATGATTTCTTTAATTTTGTCAAACCCAAAGAAAGTAAAATTCACAAGTATTGATTCATCTATATCTCAAATATCACTTTTTATTACTTTATCATATATTTTGAAGTTTTTAATTTTTATCCAAAATAAAATTGTTTAAATTAAAGCTTAAAATAAACATAAAATTTGACAACAAAAGATGATGATAATTTATCCCTCAGTTCTCCACTTTGCACATTATCTGTTGTCCGCTTTATTGTGCCCTTGGATTTTACCAATGCTCATTTTGAAAAATGACAATGAATAGTTGTTCTCTTTATTTTGTAATAAATGAGTTTTGAAGATGTTTTCAGGGTTTTTTTTCAATATATCATTCATATGTGGCCACATGATGTTACTTTTAGGGTACAATGGAGATCTTAACTTATATACCCAATAAAAATCTAGAGATAGGATATAGCTTGTCCATAACATATTCTTTCTCTCTTCCCTCCCTAAATCCCTTTAATTTCGAGGTAGGACTTAATTATATATCCTAGACTGGTCTGCAACTCCTAATCCTCCTGCCTTGGATATTTGTAACACCACATATGGGAATTTTCTTCTGTCTCTTGGCTTCTAGAAAGCTCATATTCCACCTGAATAGACATTGATTGTATTAGCATAGCATTGCTTCCTCCTAAATCCATTGGATTTTTCTTTACACTTTATTGTAACTACAGTTTTGGTACAAGTTACATCTTTAAGTAAGCAGTTTAAATGTTAGAAAATATATTTTCTATCATTAATGGAGATAATACAGCACCTTGGAGGAGGCCCTCTGAGAAAACCCACCACACCCAGTTAATTCTAAATGCTTCTGAACAGCTAACTTATCTAAATAGATAGTATGTTCTGGGAGTTGAACTGGAAAGTTCAGAGAAAAGCCATAGAAATGTCTCTATTTATTATAGAATTGGACACAAATTTCTCTTAGGAGCTTTAGGATAATAGCAACATCCAGATATGGATTGTAGTCTAGCTGTATCAATTCAGAAAAAAAACTATCAGGGTTAATTGGGGCAATGAGTATAATAGTAAGTTAAAATGTAACATAGCTGATGGGTGCAATTGGAACCTACCAGCCATACTGAAGATTTAATTCATCTAAATATTTGAAAGCAGAGGTAAAGCTACTGGCAATTTCTTATTCTGTAATCATCGTTTCATAGTGTGACTAATAGGAAAATTCATGTAAAGATAATTCTGCCATCAAAAAGAGAATTAAAAGGATTCCTAGAAATTGGGCTTGCAAGTAAGATGTGTGTATGTATATAAGAGCCTTAAAGAAAAGGATGTCCTATTTATTCAGTCATTTAATGTTGCTGAATCAGGCAGACAGACAATTTTAATCTTGTTCAGATCTTCAGAATAAAAGCAATCATAAAATTACACCTACAGTAGGTAATGTTACCCCTTCTAGCTCTATATTTACATATTTCCCAAATGCACACTTTTATCCAACACAAAAATTCAAAAAGATTAAAAATGTTTAAAAAATCTACAAATTTACCCAGACCATAGCCTTTATATGGGATATAGCTCTTACACATATATCACAGTGTTAATAAGCAAGCATGTAATTTGTTACTGTTACCATGGGAAGCTAAAATAGTCACATCTAGAGCTACTCATATATCCATCCACTCAACCCTCACATTTAATATAGAGGAAACTAAGGAAATAAGTGCTAGTGTTTTGAATTATCACATTGACAACTCATACATTTGTTAATCTTAACCAACAAGATGAAATAACCTCAAAATGCTCCAGTAAAAAAAAATGAAGTAAATTCCTTTATGCTTCCACCTTAGCGTTTTTATGGGATCCCCAAATATGCAAATGAGTAGGTCTCTGATTCTTGTCCCTTCTTTTGGGTTCTTTTCCTTATGTTGATTTGTATTGTCTTTTATGTGATAGTTTTGGTTTTATTTTATTACATTTTCTTTTGTTACATTTTTTAAACATTTTAATGAATGAATACCTACTCACTAGGATAAAAGTTAACAACTGAACTGTTATTTATACCTGCTGGTAGTGTCAAAATCAGTTTTCTCCAATAGAGTGACACTGGGTATATCAACTACTCCAAGACACGCCTCATTTTCAGGAATAGTTGACCAAATCAAAGCTTGACTCCACATTTTTTTTGTGTGTATGTACTTTTATTTGGTTAGAGTTTGGTGTTTGGTTGGGTTTTTTTTCTCTTTTTTTGGGGGGATGGGGTAGAGTAATAGTACAGGGTGGCTCAGTACAGAAGACAAGGAGGCATTTTCATAGACTCCAATCTTGCCAGACCATAGCAGAGGGAACCACCATCATGGCCAGCACCATACTCAATTGACAGTGGAACCCTGAGCACCTGAGCTCAGGTGTATTTATTGGTTGAAAACTCCTCAGGTATTCTACTGAGAGCATGTGCAGATCATTATCAATCAAACAACCCCCACAGAAATCCAACACCTGCAAACAATACTAAATGCCAAGACCTATTCATCCCTTTTTCCAACAGTACACAAAATCAATTATTTTAAACACAGCTAAAAATAAACTTCCACATTTCCCCTTTTCTGTATTAAAAAATTGCTTTACTTTACAACACAATTTAAACACTACACCAGCAAAGCTATTTACAAGAGGAATAATCTCGAGGGTTGCTCATGCATATGACCAAATGAAACCAAACGTCTGTCAAGCTTTATGTCTTTGGAAAAAAAATAAAACATTATCAATGTCCAAATGTCCAATTATCTGGAACTCACTCATGAACTTCTGGTCTCCTCAAAGAGCTTGGGTCATTTCTCTGGCTCTACCCTCTGCAGCATACACAGTTTATCCTCTAGGCTCTGGCTGGCTCCAGTCCACTGCTGCTGTTCTTGGTGGCCATTCCATGGTACTGGCATCTCAAAAACTGCTGGGGTTCCTTGCTTCAACTGGGCTGCACTTAAACCAATATCCTCTCCTGGGTTCCTTTCATGGTGCCAAGCCTCAACTTCTCTGCATGGCCCCTTCAATATGGACCTCCAACTACTACTGAAGCTGCACTTTCACCAATGGACTCTCTTGGCCTCTCATAGTGCCAAGTCTCAGTTGCTCTCCATGACCACTTCAAGCCTTCAAACCCAGCACCAAAAGGGTTGACTCTTACCAAATTCATCTGACAGCATGAGATACAACCTTGGCCAGGCCTGGAAGACACCTTCTGTGTGCTGAACCTGAGGAAACACTTTCCAGGTTTAAAGATAGAGTCTGAATTTCAGGAAAAAATAGCTGGAGTTATTATCTGCAGTAAGGGTCCTCTCATGGGTGGAGTTCTCATCACCATCACCAGTATCTGGACTGCTTGTCTTTCTCTTAGTCAGGTTTGCAGAAAAAAACAAAAACTAGTCAGTTTAACTAAGTTGCTTTTTGGCTCTAAGCCACAGGGGGTCCTGGGCCAGTGGGAAGAATCTCCAGTTAAAACATTTTGGCTGTTTGGTGTTCTTTCTCACTACTACTATAGGGAAACATATACCCTTCTTCATAGACATCTTGTGTTTGTAAAACCAAAATCAATATAAATAAGTTTTTTTTGGTAATTCACACCCACGCGTGGTGTAAAGGAAAAATGTCACCTGACCTTTGTATTTCCAATAACACTGAAAATGGCAATACTCTGTGTTCTTATTTTGGTTTTCATACAAATTATCAAATGACAGAATGTTATAAAGGACAGTGCATAGTGCATTATGTGGTACAATAAAATCAGGCTGTAAGACCATTAGGCAAGATTCAAATGTCATTTCTGCTACTTCTTTGTGGAATGACTTCTTCAGTAACTTATCAGAAGTTTTGGAAAAAAGTTTAATGGTAGGAAGTTAATTTTCAGAGGGATATAGTAAGGATGCTGGAAGTGGGTACTGAAGAGTAGATCCTTTAAGAATTTGTCAGACCACACTACTTTAGACATATTGAGAGACTGGCTCACCCTAGGTCTATCTTATTATCAACTGTGACTCTTCTTGGGAGCTCAGTGAGGAAATTGAGGTTCACAGAATAATATAATTCTTAGAAGATAAGAATAAGCAGACCCTATGATTTTAGAACCTTGATAGTATCTAAGAAACCCCAGCTATTTGCAGGGGCCTGAACAACTATATTTCTTGGTTTCTCCCACTAATATCCCTGTAAATAATTACTTCTTCAAATCCACTCAGAGGGTGCTGGACCATGTGGCAACTAAAGATACCACCTATGACCCCAAAGCAAATGTGTATCTGTGTGTGTGTGTGTGTGTGTGTTATTCATATATATAATATTCATATGTATATGGAGAAGATGCTATCAATTTTATAGTGGGAGAGGCATTGGTAGGAGTTGGAGGTGTGGACTTGAGAGGGGCTGGAGAGAGAAAAGGAAGAAGGAAAGTGATATAATTATATTATTTAAATTAAAAAATTTTGAAGTTAAACAATTGAAAACATAATTATGAAAAGAGAAAGAATTTACACATGACTATACACTTTGGCTAATTTAATAATTTAATCATTCTTTTGTCACTATTAATTATTGTTTCCAAACTCATGCCAGAGAAATATTGAATAATAAGCATTTGTAAGACAAAATACAATTTGAAAACTTCATTTTTTCCTGATTTTCCTCATGTCTGTTATTGTTAGCCCTTCTAAACCTAGTTTGCCTCTACCTTTTCTATGTCTTTAATTTACTGTCATCATAGAACAGAATAATCTTTTTGGCATCTCGTCAACTCAAAGGACCATATCCAGACTCAGCCTCCTTCTTCTTTGCGTACCTATTTATTTATTCAGCCAACACACAGTTATTACTCAAATCATTATTCTAAGAGCTTGGAACACAATCATGTCTACAGGCATGACAAAATGTTCCTTGGAAAATAAAACTGCCCACAGATAACAACCGAGACTTTATACACCTCCCAGTGAACATGGAACTAAGAAGACAGTGAAAAAAATCACTGCCAATGAATAATCTCAATGTGTGTATTTGTACAAAAGCAAAAAAAAGGAGACTCTGATTTTCATAGGGTAGTCTTTGTTATTTGCTGGCCTCTTGAACATTCTCATATGTCAGCCATTAAAAAAAAATTGAAGGATGAAATATGGATGTCTTCCAAATAGAAAAAAAAAGTATAAAGGTGATGATATGAGAACAAATATGGTATGAGGCATGGGTGATGTAGTCACCAAAAGCAAAGACCAGAATAACTAAAGCACAAGTGACTGGGACAGAAGTAGCAAGTGTCCAGATGTTTTCACTTATGCTCTGTTCTGTGCTCCATTTATGTCTTTTTAAATGTTTTTGCAACATGTTTAGATTAATCACAAAAGGGATGCTCATCATGTATTTACTTTCCAGAACTTATGCAAATAGAAGTGTTGCATTCAGAAAATTTGGGCTTTATTCATATTAAAATTAAAATGAGAATGCGTGGAAATTATATTTCCTATATGACATAATTTAAACAACTACATGCAATGTATCTAGAACTATAACATTTAGTGCTATTGTCTGTCTTTTAAAAATATTTACTTATACAATGCATTTGATCATGAGCATACCTATTGTTCTCCACTGTTGAAACTCTTACTCTTCATGACTAGTTGCCCTAATAGTATTTGAATCAAATGCTTAATCAGAGTCTGAATCAACTCTCTCTGGGAGGTCACTGATAGAGACAATGTTGAACATATATTGGGTTTTCGGTAATAATGACAATAGTGTTCTCAGTGTGTCTAGCAGTAGGTGAGTAGGATAGAGACTGTCTTGTGCACTGTTTTGTCTGGGATTTGCTGCACTGCTCAGAGGTTCCATGTTGTTAGCTCACCATTGAGCTCTTATTGTGGAGTGTGGAGGCCTTGGTAGAAAGAACCAGAGGAATTGTCAGCTTTTCACACTTTTCCTCTGTTGAAGTTTTCAATTCCAGTGTGTGTGTGTGTGTGTGTGTGTGTGTGTGTGTGTGTGTACATGTGTGTATGTGCCCTCAGAGGCCAGGAAAGAGTGTGGGATCCCTGAGAGCTGGAGTAACAGGTGACAGGTGGTTGTGAGCTATAAGTGATGGAACTAAAGTCTGACCCTCTGAAATAGCAGCAGATGTTCTTAACTGGTGAGCTGTCTCTTTAGCCCCGTGTCTGTTTTAGTTGCTCCTGCTACAAGAAAATATTTGAGACTCGGTAATTAACAAAGAGTACAAATTCACTGTCACGCCGCATTATAGAGCTTGGAAATCCAAGATCAATGCACCAGCAGATTCAGTGTCTTCTGAGGGCTTTTCCTTACATATGGTGCCTTTTCTATATCTCCACATGACAGTAAAGGAAAGCAATTTTCTGTGACCTCTTGAATCATGATACCAATCTCATTCACTAGGCTTATGCCTGCATGACTTAACCATATCCTTACAAACTTTTTCATTCTTATGGAATTTCATTCTTACAGCATTACATAGAGTATTATGTATCAATACATGAATTTTGGAAGGGACATGAATATTCAAATTTGAAGCTTCTATACCATGAAGAGCACGATACCGAGGCCTCTTACTTCCAGTTTACTCCATCCGTGGCACTATAATATATGAGAAAATACCAAATATGAGACTTTTATAAACAGATTAAAGTACTTCTCAGATATATGATAGGCAATTGCCAACTTCGGCTGTAATACCATATACTGGAAATTTCAAAAGATTTGGCACTAAATAATGGGAATTATGTCATGATGAACACAACCTCTTCTGTTCTTTCAAGGAATCAGTTATCAGCTAGGATGCCCTGCTCTTTGCTTCTTCATCTATGTTGCTAGAAGACAAGTGTCATGCTCTAATCCTATCTAGAACTGCTTCATTTTTCTAAGTCAATCACTTAGTCAATCTATTTTTTCAAGTTCAAATAAAAAGAAGAATTTTTAACAGTATACAGAAAACCAGGCCATACTACAAATGCTTAATCTGTGTGTGTTTGTAAACATATAAACACATATAAATACAACATGCTCAGTATATAATGTTATTTATATGTGTACATTTTCAGGGCTGACTATTTGGTATTGGATCACCAATTGTTTTGCTCATCCTTGGGGAAAATTATTTCTTGCACTCTTAACTTTCATTAGTTGCCTAGAATTTTGTGTCTAGAGTTGATGCCCCATGAGCTATAGAGGAGAACCTACAACTGTCATTTTACTAAACCAGCAAAATGCCTGACTACATTAATATTTATGCGTATACCCACAGATTAGTGTAGCTCTCACCATTCATCTAGGAATTTTCTCTTTGTAACAAAAGTCAGAAACCACAAGTGATCAAAATGCAGTGTTGTCTGTTATTTCTTAGTGGAGCAGTGTTTTAAAGAGACTTTAACTTGCCTTCTATGACTGTAAAACTGAGATGATACTAATACATCTTTATTGCCAATTTATGAGAATTGAAAAATAATGATGCCTGCAATGTATCACTACATTGCTAACCACACAGTGAGAATCAACAAACTCTAGTTGCCACTATTGTAGCCATTGTTCCTAATGTTGTACCCTATGCTTAAGCAGACTAAAGCCCCAAATAGAATCAGAAAATTTCTTCATGATCACCAGTCTCTATAATGGACCTCAAATCCAACCTGCCTGTCACAAGAAGAGCCTATGATATTTTAAGAGTCTAGTATAGCAAATAAAGACACATATAAGGAAGAGTAGACTATACATTCAATAAGGATTGCATTAGATCTTAAAATGTCTTCTAATTTAATAACTCATAAGTGTCATATGATTTAATAATTGGTTCTGTATGAAGGAGAAAGCAATAAAGCCCACATTATAGTGAGAGCCAGAAGACTTGAGTTCTTGGTACAGCATCACTATCAAAGAAACTATCTGTGTGTTATCAGAAGATATAGTTACTCATTTATAAATAAGAAAAGATTGGATTGCTAGATGGTTACACTATGGTCCAAGTGCTTTTGGCCTGGAAGGTATACTATACTTTATCTTGTTACTTCATAATATACAAAGTCTTGTAGAGAAATGTGGATTTACTGTAAAGGTCTGAATCTTGCTTCATAAGGGATTGAGGGAAATATGTCAAACTATGTAAAAAAACTATATATATTGATGTGTGTTAGGAAAGAAGGATGGTTTGAAATATGAAATGGAGAACAGTGGGCTACACAAATCATTCTATTGCTAGTCAGTGCTTGCTATTTTTCCCTCCCCTTAATGTATTATTTCACCCTTGGTCATTTGTAATTAAGTAGGTCCATGTGTCTACATTTTGGCAGGTGAAATTTTCACTGAACTAGATAGGTTCTTATTCTCAAGCACCCTCCATGATTTTTCATTCTCAATATTAGCACCGAAAGAAGAAAAAATCTGGTTGACAAACCCAAGGTCCCAAATGTTGGTGAGAACACTTTTCAGAATATCTCCCTCATGCCGTGCACTTGAGTGACAACATCCCACTTTGGATTCACTTCGATAGTCTACTGCAGGAGGAAGAAAATGATATCCATCTTGTTAAGTCTTAGATTCTGGATTCAACCACTAGGAAACCAACAGCAGATAAATCTACATAACTGTAGACATATTTGCAAATTTAGGAACATAATACCTATGCTAGGGCTACTGAAAGAAAAAACACATAAAATGTCTAGCTCAGTGTCTGGGTAATTGTAAACATTTAATACATGTAATGATCTGCACCTCCAACTAGGCACACCAATTATTTGTAACTTCTGAATCTTATTTTTATTACTACTATTGAAAATAGTGTTTTATGTGACAGCAATATTGGCTTTTTAGAGTGATTCTAAGCTGTTTTAAAGTGTTGCAGGCACATAGAAATTGCCCCCGTGGTTTATTCTTAAATAATAAGAAGCTAAGGCCATTACAACCACTGAAAAAAGCTCACCAGTGCCTTAATTTCTACTGCTCTCAAAAACCACAAACAATCTTCTGTGGGGGAAGAAAAATATGTCACTCAATCTGGTGATTATGTTGCTTGCCTATGTTGATTTCAATGTGAATTATTTCAATTTTCAAAAAAATACAGCTATTCACATTTAACATCACAGGACTGAACAGAGTGTAGGCTGGAACTAAGTATGGTTTTGTATCTGCAGCCAGCAAATGATTGAGGCCTATTTTGGACTCCTGTGTTCTGTTTGTAATAGCACCATTTTCCTTAATTGTTCCAGCAAAGACACACTCTTATAAAACAGCTGTAGTTCCTATAAAATCCAGTGGAATAAAAGACATGCTCAGGTAACCAATTCATTATTTTAGAAAAGCATTGGTAGCTCTGACAAAATAATTATACAGAGAGTCACATTGCTAAAAATTCACTGATAGGCTTCGTGTACAGATAAACAACAGATCAGAAAGGAGAACAGTTCAAAAGGTTTTGTTCTATCAATCCATTTTCTGGATGCCTGAAACATTCAGAGTACTAAATAAAGGCTACGTGACATACAGCTCAACAAGAGCATGAAAATGGAGAAATATTTGAAGTCTAGTTCTCTTTAGATCTCTGTCTTTCTCAAAAAATACCACAAATTTGTACTGCTTATTAATTAGTAGATTGCTATTCTGATATTCAAGAATGTCTACCACAAACACTGGTCTAACCTTTTAAGACAGGCCGAATTAGGTGCAGGTGCACAAAACTTTCCTATAGCCTATTTTTTTCATTTTGCCATATCTTCTGACTGACTGTTATTTCACTCCTGCTGGTCCCTGTTGAAATCCAATTCATCTTCTAAAGCTGGATCCCCAAGGTTATTGATTTTATAGGTGCTGATTACCTCTCAAAACACTTGAAAGAGATATATTTTTCTCTACTTCTTAGTGTGAATATTGTTTGGAGACTTCATCTCTCATCTATGTCTTAGGTGTTCTAGCATTTCAACTAATTAAAGGTCATAAGTATCTAAATTTTATCCTTCACAATGATTAATAGTTATCTGTGTATAGTTAATGCTTCTTAAATAGTACACTAAAAATTTAAAAGCCTGTTACAATTATTTTAATTGGTAAAGAACTTACCAATAGACATTTTTCTCCAAAGAACTTACATAAATGGCAAATGTGCCCATGAAAAGTGGCTCAGTATTAGTAATCATTGTGGAAATACAAATCAAAGCTACCAAGAAATATAACTTGATACTAATTAGCATAACTGTTATCAAAAATAAAACTAATTGCTGGCAAGGGTGTAGAAAAATTAGAACACCATGCATTGCTATTGGGAATATGAAAACAGAATGGCAATTCCTTACAATGTTAAAAATAAAATTAAAACATGCTCAAGTAATTCCACTGCTAAGCACATGCATGTAGGAGTAGAAAAAAAGGACTTAGCAGACATTTGGACCAATGTTTATAATATCACTCACTCTTCGTAATGGCCAAAAGCATTGTAAATTCTCATTTGTCCATCAACGTAAATAAACAACCAGGATGTTGCTTGCAAAAGCACTGCAGTACTATTTACCCATAAAAAGAAAGAAATTCTAGGATGACAAAATGGGTCAATTGGTAAAGGTATTTGCTCCCAAGACTCATGACCTGAATTAGATATATTAGATATATAGGACCCACATGGTGGAAGGCTGTTCTCTGACCATCACATGTGTATTGTGGGAAGCATGTGTGTACACTCATAGCACACACACATATATAAATTTTAAAAGAAGTTCTGGTGTCTGATACAAAATAAATAAACCATGGAAACATCATGCTAACTGAAGAGAAAAAAAAAACAGGTACATGAGATCAAATCTCTTTATTTAGATGAAGTAATCCAAAATACCAAATTTACAAAGAGAAAAACAGGTTATCAGGTTGGGTTGTAAGAGATAAAAGTAAAATTCTCCTAGTTGGTATAGAATTACTTCTTGGAAAAACAACAACAAAATCAGTGCATAAAAACTGCTAATTTTTATATATATTTAGATGGAATAGATCTTTGGAAAATATAAATCATTTGGAGAACTAGCATTTAGAGCAGTATACACATGACCAGCCACATGTGGAAGAAATACAAGAACAATGGAGTACAGCAGACATGAGTTCAAATTCAGGATGACCTTGGGAAGACAATAGATTCTCTTCTCATTTCTTCATCTGGAGAAGTATTAAAGGAATACCTTTAATAGCTACAAGAATATTGATGGTTTGAATTATTCAATGTGCAGAAAACACTTGATGTAGTGTTTAGTATATGCTAAGTGTTATACAAGTATTATTATTCTTACCACCAACAAACAATTAAGTCTCTGTTAAGTGGTCAATTATAAATAAGCCAAGAAGATTCCAACTTAATCCTGCTGTTAAGGTACAAAAAGGACAGACATGGTGAAAGACAGTCTTTAAGCAATGGAATCCAGGAGCATTGCATAAAGAAAATAGGAAATTTAGACTTAAAACAATAGGTAGAGACAGTAGATAAGGTAAAAGTGTAAACTGCTATGACATAGATGTTTGCACATAGTGACTGGGTCAGTATTTATCAGATTATTCTATTCACTGCTGCTAGCCAATCTAAGAGAATGGAATACTTATTTAAGGATGGCAGTGGATATAAAATGTCTACTGGTATTTCTCATAATAAATGAGCAATATTACATTTTGGTTTTTAGCATTTTGGTATGGCTGCTAAATCAGCGTTTATAACTATACACCTATTTCAAAACCATAAAAACACTGAGAAAATAATTTCCTGTACCTCATACATAATTTTATTTTTAAATTTTTTCTTTCTTGTATAACATAATGAATGAAAAAGAAAATAAATTAAAATAATTTTAAAATAGCAAATAGATAAAATAAGCCCCACTAGCTAAAAATAAAATGAAATTCTAAACACAGAGCTATCTAGAAAATGGAAAGAGAAATCTTTTGGGAATATTAAATATGTTCTAAAATCACCTTGAGATGAATCAAATTTATTAGTAAGTGAACTCATGGTGGGTAACATTGCTTTCACCCATTTTATTTCCTGACAAGTCACTTGGAGCCAGAGGCAAAATTTTAAAATTCATGCAACATTGAAGATCATGCAGAGCCAACATAACTGCTTAAAAATGAATTAAACTTTTAATTTAAAAAAGTAAAAGTTCTCAACAATACACTTAAAAATTGAAAAACTTACCCCTTGTTTAAAGAAATTAACAATGTTCTGTAAGAATAATAAGTAGCATAATGTGGCATAAAAGCTCTGTAAAATTAGTTTCAGGTACATAAGGCATAATAAGGTGCCCTGGATATGAGAGAGAGAGAGAACGCAGGGGAGATGGAGAGAGAGAGGGAGAGGCAAAGGGTGAAGGAGGGAGAAGGGAGTAAGGGAGAGTATGATCATGTACAGCATCAAGTTGGTTACAGGGAATACTCAGTTTTGATCAATATTCCAATCATGAAGTTAGCTGGGCTTCTGATCAGGTTATGTGCAGGGCTTTTCTTGTGCACTAAAATAAGCAATCACTGATAGGAATCTAAGGCTGGTCCTCCTCCGTAGTTTCTATAGGAACTCTGCTTATATTGTTTACCACACCCTATGTTTTTTAATATAAATTTTATTAATTAGTTAAATTTTTCATATACGATCCTTGATCATTTTTAACCCTGACTTCTCTCTCAGTTCCTCTAAGATCTGCTTCCATCTTCCACCCATTTCAAGTTCTTTAATAAATATCCCACTGCATTCTATTCTAATTAACTCTTTTGTTTTTCTTACTGTACTATGATACTTCACTTCTTAGTCATGATTATACTGTATCCCTAGTGTTTGGTGACATCTTTGGAAAATAGTAGATTCTCCAAAATACCAAACACAGAGTCCTTACACAATTCTTCATACTCATTAATATCCACATATTTTTCACTCATTCTGGAGTATTCTCTGTAGAAAAATCCTTCAATGATTCTGCATTATGGAACAAGATCACACTGCAGAAATAGGCAGGCATTCTGCCTGACTTCAGTGTTCTTTGCAACTGAATTATTCACAACCATATATAAGGCAAAGACACTACTCAGTGGCAGAAAGTAAGTGAATACAAATAAATACAAGGTAAAATTTAAAGATCATTAACCAAGCATGACTGCTTCACACAGGCCTGGAGTGGACAATTTTTGGTGGATTACACATGGTGCCTATTATAACAAAATTTCAGTGGCCAAAAATGAGAAGAAATTAAAAGAACAGCGAGACCAACTTCTTACGAACAAGTAACATGTACTGAATGCCTTTTCCTACTAGGTTATAGTTCCACCTCAATAAGCCCACAATATCAATGTTAAAAATAAAGAATTTGAGAGACCAAGACTGTACAGAACAGTCCTGAAGACATACAAACTTGGGGAAAAAGGCTCTATGACATGAACTCAGGAACTCTGTCTTCAGAACATATGAAGGTGACCAATGTAATTTGAAAAATCCATAAAACACTCTAAGAGATAACTATCCCTATGATGACTATGATCTATGATGGCAAACCAAGCCTTCTAGCCTGGGGTATTGTTCTTGTGATTCTGGGGGATGGGGTTAAGCCAACAGTCTCATGACCAAACTTGCATTAATGCAGAGTTTTCTTGGTATCAAAGTATTCACACTTCTTGGTATCCACATTTGTGGCAAAAACTGGAGACCAAATAATAAACTGTTGGCATGCCTTTTTTCTCCCCACAAGACAGGGTTGTTGTAACTCTGGCTGCCCTGAAACTCACTCTGTAGACCAGGCTGGCCTCGAACTCATATTGATCCACCTGCCTCAGCCTCCCAAGTGCTGGGATTAAAGGTGTCTACCACCACCACTGCCCAGCTTAAGTTTTGTTATCTTTAAAATATTAATATTAGTCGTTTCTATGTCACAAGGTTGTGAAGATTACTGTATAAAAGTACACAGTGGTACTTGGCATGAATGCATGAATCATCTTCATTGTGAATTGGATTGGAAATGAGTGCTCTACTTATATATGGTTATCTGGCTTGCTGTTCTTGCAGAACTCCTATAAGTAGGAATGGGGGTGTCTTTGGCCCTTTACCTGCCTTTGGGACCCTTTTCCTCCTGCCAAGTTGCCTAGCCACCCTTGACATAGTGGTTTGTGACAGTCCTTGTTCTGTCTTGTTATGTCCTGTCCAATAGGTAACCTTGGGAGGACTGATCTGTTCTGAGGGGAAGCAGTGCAGAGCAAAGGGAGCAGAAAGTGGATCATGGGGAGAGGGGGATGGGGGATGTGGGGAAGTGGGAGTGGAGAATATGTAAGATGGGGTTCTGGTGTATTGTACAAGAGGAGAAAAATGAATTAAAAATGTAAAAAAAAGTCTATCTTGCTATGCTGCAAGTGTGACAAAAAATTCCAAGGATCAAATATTTCATGCAAATTGATTTCTGTGTACTTAAAAATCCCAATAATTACACAAACATTTGTAATGCATGGCTGTTTATACACTATTGAAAGTATAAATCAAAACACTCATAGGAAACAATTGTAAGTACAACATGGAGCCACAAAGTGGAATATAAACTTCTTGGAGAAATTTCTAAGTAAGAAATGATGACAACTTTCCAAAGAGAAGACTCTACCCATCTTACAGAGTGAGATGAAAAATTATGACTCTCATAAGGGTTCTCACATTGACTGAAATCATAGACATATTTAATGAAAATCACGGCAGTAAGGTGTTTGCAATGTTTTACTGAATCCAAATGGCACAGAGGCAAATGTGCTTGTAATGCTTTAGCTCATTGTACCTTTCTTTTCTTGATTATGGCTTATGAGAAATAAACATCTGCACCCTTCCAGCTTCATCAAATATATGTGCAGTGCCAGCATACCGGACTGTATTGCAAAAGTGGGTATTGTGATGAGGCTCAAATATATGTCTATATTTTGCAGTGATCAAAGTAGAGGCAAAGAGTACTATGTAGAAGTGCATGATTTTACCCCATTACCCACTATGATAGCAAGTGTAGAAAATGATAGGAGCTAGCCTGCACAGACTACACATTATTCCTACAATAATGGAATTCAAATATTATTTTGCAAGCCAGTAACTAAGTGTATATGGCTTAATGTTGCTTTTTGTTTTCTTTGTTCTTTCTTGGCAACATTAACTCAATCAACTAACAGCATGCTGCTCCCATCACTGAACCTAAAGAAACTTCCCTAACAGGTACAGTTTAAAATAATTCATTTTAAAAATGAGATACAACATAATAGGGTATATTTGGGGTGTGGCTTTTAATAACAGTGTGTGAAGGTAATGTGGTATGCACCTTTATAAGATTTAAATATTTTATTTTATTTAGTATGTAGCACTCTTCAAGCACGAAGCACTGGTCAAAAATACTTATGAAATTAACTGAGTTGATGAAAGAAATGTTTGTGATTTGACTTTTAGGCTGAAGCTCATAGTTTTTTCCTTTGAGGGACAAGAAGATATTTGAACTACAAGCTACTAGCAGGCTATATTCTCCAAAATGATTATTGGCTACTTCATATTAGTGGTGAGAGAAAAGACGGCAGCCAGACAATGAATGCTGTGCAGGTTGGACTAAGGAACTTGCACTTCATCCCTCAGGCAATGAGGAGTTTCCATTATCAGAGAAATGAGATCCTGTTTGTACACTGAGAACTTGGGTTATGACTGAGCTGGGATTTTAGGATTTAGACATTTTATTCTTTGAAATAATACAACAAAGTTACCTCCTAGCTGTGTTTACTGAAAAGGAAAGGAGAACTGAGAAATGTTTAGTGTTGGTTACATTTAAGCCTCATCTATCTTTTGTTCAATGAATGAATGGATTAAAGCCCAACTGCAATTATGTGGCAATTAACTTGGTAATTCACAAATAAACAACCATGGCTTTCTGAATTTCTCAGTCCCCTTCTTTTACCTTATGCTCATTTACTTCATGTTACCAATGGAAATTTTCAGTCATATTCAATCCAGAATAAAACTACCATTTCCTAAAGGCCTTCTTTGTGCATGTCATTATGCAGTCGGCTTTCCACATGACTTACCAATTCTTACAGTTTGACAAGTTTTATTATCACCATCCCACAGGTAAGAGAACTGTGTTTCAAAGAGTCTGTGTGTCTTCCCAAGGTTTCTCAGCTAGGAAGTCATTGAACTGTGTCAGCATTTTCTCTCCATTCGTACTTAACCACTATTGCCATTCTCTCTAGCTCTTAAATTGTATTGCACCAGCCTGTGGCTGCATGTGCTCCTTCTCATCCCTGGAGCTTTTTATTCCCCATTTTCTCTGTTGGAGAGTTTTTCTGATTCTTCTAGTCTTGTTCTTTAAGGTGTA
Organism: Cricetomys ansorgei; assembly: GCA_026225945.1. Taxonomy (NCBI): domain Eukaryota; kingdom Metazoa; phylum Chordata; class Mammalia; order Rodentia; family Nesomyidae; genus Cricetomys; species Cricetomys ansorgei. Next base: position 3,989,933 of record JAMJFZ010002759.1, on the reverse strand, counting down.
GTCCAAATGTCACTTCCTTTTGGTATCTTCTCCATATGCTGCTTCCAAGAAGTATCACTTCTTGGGAGTAAATTCTCTTTGAAAATAATTCAATATTCAAGTGCTAAGAAGGGAAGGCATGAGAAAATGTTTTTCTGTCTCTAGTCTGTGAATCACATACATCACAATCACTCTGTCCTATATGCGTGCATTGTTATGAAAGGATAAAGCACTTGTTCAAAGTCATTCTCTCGGATCCAATTCTGGACATGCAAAACATGTCTGATCTTTACTCACTGAAATATGAAAGCACACAGATCAGAACTAAAAACAATAACATTTTAAAATCTTAGGTGCATAAACATCTTACCTTGGTGGAATTTAACAACTTCTGTGAAATGAAATTAATATTACCTACAGGAAAATGAAGGGAAAATTATGGATATGGAGGCTTTTAATATTAATTGCAATAAATTCTTTTGAAAAAAATGTATTAAAATTAAATTCAAAATAATTTAATACAAAATGAATATAATATATTTTAAATTAAGTCTGCCAAATATGTTTGCTTTTGGAGTGCAGCTTTCCTTCCTAAAGTGTAGGCTCTTTAGAGGTGGCACTCAGGTTTTTGTTTCTCAATTCTATACTCCTATTCAGGTGAACTATACAGTTGGGAATAAATACTTATACTCTTCTAGTGTTCAATTATTACATTTTAATTAAATGAAAAACAAAGACTGTATTACCAAAACAATCTTAAAAATATTAAACAGGATGAAAATCCACCATTTACAGCCCGGAATTGGTGGTGAGTACATTTGACATTGGTTCAGTCTCAAAAGATAGTCTTCAGTTATTCACTAAGTACTTGTAGAGTCACATATATACAGAGAAATATAACATGGAGACCTATTAGAAGCACCAGGAATGAGACATCCAAATGATGGTGCAAGGACTTAGAGAAAGGTGACTTTCTATTCTTGGATTAGACAGGGCTACATGGAAGAAGAGGCAAAAATGTAAATCTGAGTAGAATGGCTTGTCACTCACCTGAAAGCTAATGGGAGACCTGTCTGTCAATCTGCACACCTTTCTCAACTAATATCTTCAAGGCAGATCTGAGGGTATGGAGAAAGCAACAGGCACAGCAGGCTTGAAGGATTTTACATCTTGACTCTTTGTACTTGAGTGGGTCTTTCACTGAGGAAGCACAGCATGCTTTGGAGAATCTGATAGGACATCAGAGGAGCTCGGAAAGTTGAATGATTTGCCCAGGGGTAGGCCACCTGGCTCTGAAAATGTCAGGGAGGAAGAAAAGTGGCCCTCTGTCCTATCCAGCAGGGCAAGTTTCCCTCCACAAAGCCTATTTAACTGAATAGACTAGAAGAGGCAGTCTGGTCAAAGGAAGAACAAATGAAAATAAACAAGCAAACAGCATAATCAAAAAGAGAAGCCAATGGGTTAATGTAAGTAGTTTCCTCATTTGAAAAGAATTGCAGTTCATTTGAGCACCCAGGCAGAAACATAGATACACTCCTTGCAAAGTAGGTATTGTTGGCATCCTTCTAAGTGGGGGCTTTCGAGGCCATAGCTCTCTTCTCTGCAGTCTCTTTTGATTGCTTTTGGGTTGAGAAGCCATAGGAAGTGGGATTTATCACTACCAATCAAAGCTTTAGACACAACGGGGTCCTCCAATGATGATGATGAGTGCCCTGTACTTTGAGAGTTTCTGAAAAGGAAACTATTTCCCTAGAGAACCACTGATCAAGCCAGCTCTTTATTTCCTCCCCTGTAAGAATATCATTGTTTGACAACAGTATGCTGTAAGGTGAAGGGCAGTTGGCTTTCAGAAGTCACTGGCTAAATTCAACTGGCAGACAAACAACAAGACAACAGATGGACGCTGCCGGGATGTCGTGCCTTTCTCTCTCACTCCTCCCTCACACCTGCTGCCAAAGCCTGCTGCTTTTTCTCTGCACAGTCTGGTTGATAGCTCTACCTTTTTCTCCCTCAAATAGCTAGTCTCTGGCTGCTCAGCAGGCTACTATCATATTCTCCTCGCACCTCTTCCTGGTTCTGTTGTCCAGTCCCATTTCACAAAGCTAATCTTTGGGGTCCCTGTCAAAGTCAGAATTTCATGTCTTAGATTTTGACCTCTCACTTTTGATCAGTCCTCAGACAGCAAGTGTACCATCTTTCTATGACCTAGCTAACATCAGGATTCACAAAATAAAGCTCATGGGTTATTTGTTCTGAAGAAATGACTGAAAGCCACTGTTACACACACACTGAGAGCCCACATTCCAGAGCCAAAACAGGGGGTCTGAAATCTGTCTAATGCCACTTCTTGGCACTGTTATCTTGAACTAGGCTTTAGTTACCCTGTATATAAAATAATTATAGTACTTATTTCATAGGATTTTCCTGAAAATCAAATGGATAAATGGAGTATAAAGTGACTAAAATAGTGGCTGACAAGTGATAAATATTGCATAAGGTTAAATTAAAATCATCATTGATATAAATATGATTACAAACATAGAAATTATTCATGTACATGACAAAAATAGCACTGTTAAAATTATACATATAAAATAGTCCTAATTTCATATATAATCATCTTTCTTTGTAATAAGTGATATAAATGTTATTATAAATTGTTTGCTTTTAGAGCAAAAGTTTGTTTTATAATGCCTTTATCAGAAAATTGATATGTTTGTAAACATAATGCTGTTGTTGATTCTTTGAGATATCCTGAAATGTGTGAGAACCACAGACAGATATAAAGATGAATGAAATCAATCCCTGTCCTCAAGTATTTCACTCTTAGAAAAGAGTATGTCTTTGGATCAAAAGTGTAGATTTGTGATTTGTTTTGTCTTTGAAACCCCTTTTCTTATTGGAATCCCACACTTTTGCTAATACCAGAGGTTTGACCTCTGTTATGTCTGGTATCCAAGTAGGAAAGAGACGTCCTGGTTTGTTCTCCTACATGACAGTGTATTCTGGGATCAGAAAACAAAGATCATTACAGAAGACCACAACTGGACAAAATACAGAGAACAATGGATTGTGGGGAGCCCAGTTCCAGTAAATACATCTGTAGCATAACTCCTTCTTATATCACTCAAGAAACATCACAGAAAGAATATAAGAGTCAGAATATTGGGACATCTGTTGTGAAAATCTCTCAGAGAAGTAACTACATGGGGCTAGAGAAATGGCTCAATGGTTAACAATACTGATTGCTCTTCTAAAGGAGCTGGGTTCAATTCCCAGCACCCATGGAAGCTTATAACAACCACTAACTCCAGTTTCAGGGGATCTGACAAGCTATTCTGCTCTCTGCGGGGCACCAGGATTGCAAATAATGTGCAAACATATATGAATAGAAAACGTCCAAACCTATACGATTTAAGAATAAAAAAGAAATGGCTGCATAAACAAGACCAGAACAATTACAATATCACCGTGATAATTTTTCACAGAATGTGAAAAAAATAAGAGAGGGTCCCATCTCTAGACAAAATAAAGCCGATCTATCATGACAAAAAGCAAGGATTAAGAAAACAAGACATAAGGAACAGAAACAAAATATTATATATGAAGAATCAGATCAAACAAATTAAAAATAACAGTAAGTATGTATTAAAGTCAATCCTTTGAAAATAGGGGCTTTCAGTTGTTAATTCTAAATTCCAATGTATTGTATTGAAAAACATAGTTCCATGCCAGTAAAATTAGTGTATGATTGAAACTTGTGGGAGACAAAGAGAAAACAATGAATATACCAAAGACTTAGGAAAAAGTCAGGTGTGTTGAAAATGGTACAAAGGAAAATTTAAAACAAAAAAAACTAAACTGGAGAGTGTTTCATAGTACAATTTTTAATTCTGATGAAGAATTAAGCTAGTCTAATGATATAGCTTCTATACACCTTCTTTAGGGTATTAATTTTTTTATTGTTGTTGTCTTGGTTTGCTTTGCTTTTTGGGTTTTTTGAGACAGGGTTCTCTGTCGTAACTCTGGCTGTCCTGGAATTCACTCTGTAGACCAGGCTGGCCTCGAACTCACAGAGATCTGCCTGCCTCTGCCTTCTGAGTGCTGGGATTAAAGGCCTGTGCCACCACTTCTCAGTGTATGTTAGTATTTTAATACACATAGACAATTCTGACATAAACAAAACTTTAGGAATTTCCCACAATTATCTTGAAAGACATTAGCTCGCCTCTTGTTTACCTCAGAAGAGTGAAAAAAGGAATAGAGTTGGTACAAATAAAGTGAAAGCAAGGTACTTAGGAAAAAAAAGAAATAGGGAACATGTAAAGTATAGATGCTTGGAGAATGGAAGCAAGCATGCACCTATCATCCCATCACTCAGAAGGCTGAAGCAGGTCAATGACCAGTTCAATGTTAGTTTGAGTTACATAGTGAGAGTCTATTTCAAAAATCAAAAACATAAAGGGTAACAAAGGGAGGGAAGAAGGAAGGAATATAAAACAAATAAAAAGAAAATGCTGAACTGATTACTAAGCCAAAATCCAGTGTCTTGTCTGTAATACAACACATTATATAAAATGTGAGAGGGTCTCTAAAACTTTCACAAGCTGCAGAAAGATGATTCATGGGAGGCAAGAAGGCAGTTCAGTTCAATGTGACCACATAGTTGGTTCAAATATCCAGAGTCTGACTCCAAGTAGTTTATTTTAGGCATATTTAAGCACAACAAAGCATAAAGAAATCTCCTTGAGGAACAAAGTAAGCTAATAGAAATTGGATGTGACTACATTGAAACTCACTGTAAAGTACATGTGACACATTCCATAAAGATGAGTTCTATAGATTGAGAAAAACACACACACACACACACACATCACTGTAAAGGTCTATAGGAGGGTCCAGTGTGGTCTCTGGCCACACAGATAGACCAAAGGCCACTAGCTAGAAATCTTTCTTTTCCCAGCCTCCTGGGCAGATAACAGATAATTCACTTCTTCCCTTGAAGGATAACCCTGGGCGTTTAGCATCCCATGTACTCCCAGTGCTTATCTTTGAATAAGAAGATCCCTATGTATCCTGCAAAGTGGATATCTGAATACTTAAGTGTATGATGCAATAGTGTTGTTTGCAACCAATCACACTAATCTTTTAATATTGCCACCCTGGAATTCTGTAAATAAATACGCAATTCCCATAAGCCCTAATGCCTCCTTCCTACTATGCTATTTTATTTTTCTATAAATTTTATTGCTCTGTATACCAGTTACAAGTAAAATTGTGCATATCTGCTTTTATGTGACTACTTCATTAACACACAGTTCTAAAATAATTTTCCCAAATTCTAGGTTGGTCCTTTACTGCATTGATTACCCTCTTTGATATGCAGAAGTTTTAAGGATTGTTGTAGTTCAAGTATCACAGTTATCTGTTTATTCATGTTGTTCTCTATGTGGGAATCAGATTTGTAAATCAAGAAAAGATGGAAAAACTTTGTCACAGATCAATACAGGGCTGTAGATAGAAGGAAGATGAAATAAATGCACAAATATTTACAAGAAATCATAACAAGATAAACTACAAACTCTAACAAGTCCCATTTTTCAAAGCAATTATAATTTTGGAGTAGAAATACAGAGACTAATTTCAAACTTTATTTGTAAAATATAAATAAAAATAAATATATAATATAGTATGTTGGAGTTTATAAGCTGCTCATTTTTATGAAATTATAGTAAAAGAGTGTGCTACTATCATAAGGCTAGAGAAATGATGAAAGAGAAAATAAAGTCTAAATGAAACATAACCCATAGAGTAACATGATATGTAGTAAATCCTTGAAATACAAATGAAATATTTATCAAATGGGCTTAGGAGAATTTTTATCCATCTGTTTTTAAGATCAACCAAAAAATTAAATTTCATATAAAGTTTTGATTAAAGACTTGATTTGGAAAAGCTATGAAAATTTAAATATACTGGGGGAAAAACTGAGAATATGTTTTCTTCACTTAAATTAAAAAGAACTAAGGAAAACACAAAAACCTAAAAACCTACAAGAAAAGCTCAGTATATTTGAGCATATAAGCATTTACCATTTAACAACAGGCATCATGAAGAAAAGTAAAATGTGTGAGGTAGGAAAACATAAAGTTTGAATTAAAGATCAATAATCAGAATCTCTGTACAGTTTCTAGGAAGCCAAGACAAAGCAAAACCACTCAGCAGGAAAGAGAAAAGTATAAAAATCATTTCACAGAAGGACTATAAAGGACAATAAATATTTGAAACCATGCTACATATTATTAGTAATTATTAATTTAGAGTTAATAACAAGCACAAGCTTATTTTGCCATTTATAATGACAAAATTTTAAAGCTATAATAATATATACCAGAATGAATGGTTATTTAGCTTCATGTGCTATTTGGGACTAAGACAAATGATAGTATTTTAGAAGGGTAATTTGGCAGAGCCTGCATGAAGTTTTCAATGCACAGATTATTAAAAATTCATCACAGTTTTTGTTTATAAGTATTTATATTTTTTTCCAAAAATGAAGCATGAACAAGTTGTACAACATGTCTTTGATGGGAGACAAATTAAGTGTCTATTAATTAGGTTATGACTAAGAAAATTTCTGTAATATCTACACTAGACATTAAAATGTTACTTTGGAACTCAGTGATGCCGGCATATGGACTGACAGAATGATCCCTATTTTATTTAGGTAAAAACATATTTGTGGGAAAATGACCATGAAACCCAATTGTTATAAATGACTGTTCACTCATACAAGTATATATATATAGACTTCAAAAATTAAACTGTTCCCAATGGTTGTTTTTGGAGAAAATTGTGATAAAAGGCAGACTTTCTACTTTTGTTGAGTGAAATAATATTTTACTACAAGATGGTATCCACACACTGTTTTCATAAAAACTGATTAAAATATTGATTTTTTCCTAATTCTTTTTCCTGAGAAAACCATTTTTAAGCTTCATATCTTTTCTTATTTCCTTTTAAATATGATGGGTATAATCATCCATTTAAAGTTTCACTGGTTTCATTAATTTATTCTAAAGACAACTTTTAATTATAGTTAATTTATTCTGCTTACTTAGCAAACTAAAAAGCAAAGAAAATGTCGCATACCTCCATCCCAGATTATATATTTTCATTTGACAAAAAAAAAATTACTGGATATTTTGCCAATAATCACAGCATGTTTGAAGGCTTACTGGTGAGCCTAATCCTTAGTCCAGAGTGCTGGTAAGTAGCCAAATGCTTATGGTGAATAAATCACCTGTTTTACTTCAAAGTCATTGTATCCACCAAACTCTCTCTATGAGTCATAATCAAATTAGACATTGCTCAAAATGTGAGTCACAGTGATTATGAACAACTGGCAGCTTTTAATACTTAAGCAGGACATGCAAGCATTATACTTCAAAGCAGTTTTCATCAATGAATATTTTATCTTCTTTTGCATCTCATTTGAATGGCATAAAGAAACTAATATTTCACTTCATTGTTATGTACATGACCATACTACATTTATAATTTTTAAATCTTGTACCTATAACATATATTTTTATGTTTGTTAGCATAATATCTCTCAGGCAACCATACAGCATAATGGCCCTTGAGTACACCTGAGTAACTTCAGATATAATAAGAACTTTGTATTTTCATGGTTTAAGACATTGAATAAAGCACACATAATTGTGATGGACCTCGTTTTCCATACGTATAAGCTAGAAAAAATATTTGTCCTTGTCTTTTCACAAGACTCTTAGAAGATTCACAGTTATTAGTATGTCTGTGCATGTTGGGGAAGGGGAGTCTCTCAACTACAAAGCATTTTATATACAGGCTGTGTGACTGTTAGATGAAGATCAGACAGTGTAAGGTATATGAAGTCAATCAACAATGAGCCAAAATAATGATTTGTGCCTTATGCTTGTCTTTCAAACTTAATTATTTTTTGGACCATAGAGCCACATTTCAAGAATAAAAGGTAAAAATAAATACATTTCCAAGCCACAATTCTTAGGGAGACAAAGCTCTCTAGGGAGATGTACAATCTCTTACTATTCTGATGGCTTATAAATGCTATCAGTCCTTGACCCACCTACCTTGTTATCTTTTGTTTAGTGATGCTCTTTGATAGTAGAACTGCTATTTCTGTGTCCTAAGAGAAAATCTCAGTTCTTGTGATGTGATAGGAGATTTGCAGAAACCAGAGCCAGATAATAGCAGTCACTAGCTGCATGATGAATCAGTGCTTCAGTTTAACTAGATGGAACATTGATTTAAAAAAAATAGTTCGATATAGCAAATCTTTAAATGCTGAGACCAGAAGAAAATAGTTGGCTGTTAATGTTTTTCCACATTGTATACTATATTTCTGTCCATATAAACAAGGCTATCAGTTGGAACACAATTGTAAAGCAAAAGCAAAAGTAATGGAGACAATATAGAGAAGGGACAACCCCACACACTGATGAGATTTGAAAATTTGCTGGAAACTGTAAATACAGTACCATAACAAAAAGGAGGAATCAAAGGAATTCTATCTCATGGCCAGACTCTTGTGCTCCTGGTGTTTCTAGTCATTGACTAAAAATCATCTTGGAGAGTGCAGCTCTACCTGAGAAGCTGAAGCCTGTCCTGAGAGATTAATCAATGATTGCTAGCTGCAGTCTGAGCACAGGCATCCACTTACCTCATAGCAAAGAAGCAAAAGGCAGAGAGAGAGAGAGAGAGAGAGAGAGAGAGAGAGAGAGAGAGAGAGAGAGAGAGAGAGAGAAGAAAGAAAGAAAGAAAGAAAGAAAGAAAGAAAGAAAGAAAGAAAGAAAGAAAGAAAGAGAAGTTCACACAATCTCCTTTAAAGCTTGCCACTAATGAATGACCTTGCTCTAGGCCCCAACTCTTGAAAGTTCTATCACCTCCAAATGATTTCAACACAGGAATCAAGTCTTTATCACATAAGAATCTGAGAGACATACAATATCCAAACTACTAGCATTGATCTTATACCTACTACTCTGTATTGGTAGCCCAAAACAGTTTGTGAATATGACACGGTTCAGAAAGGTACCCTTGAAACAACACTTTATAGGGTATCATAAGTGCAAGGAGATCTGTGTACATATGCATAATCAGTACAGACACAAGACTACAGTTATATTCTTCTGTGTCTCATTTTAGTTGTCATTAACACTCATTTAGAAGATATTATATGTTATTCCATGTTGCTATAAATGCCAGCTGTTGATGTGGATGTAGATTCATCCAGATCTAGATGTTGATTTGGGGCATTTATTTTTTAGCTAATTAAATCACTCGTTCTAACCCAGAGCCTGGAGCCCTTGAGCATTTCTACCTTCTTAAAATCTAGAACATTTTACCTGCTAGCCAGGACCTAGAAGGCTTAAGCCTAACCCTTTTAGACCTACTGCTGACTGAACCACTCTGACTAGCTCCTTCTGAACTCCCACTCTTTTGGTTCAACTCACTCTCTCTTTTGGGCTTCTTCTTAGTAGAAGAAGCTGTGTCTTTTGTATCTCTGTGTCTCTCCCTGAGTTCTCATTTCTCCATCCTGCCTCTGTAACTGACTCTGTAATTTACTCTGTAACTGCTTCTCAACTCACTCTTCAGCCTGCTTCTCAACTGACTCTTCTTACTGACTTTCTCTGCTTCTGTTAACTAACTCTGTTCAACTCCTATGTAATTCTCCTTAACTGAATTGAGTCCACCTTTTCTCCTGAGAGTTGAGCATGTCCTTACTCTGCTAACTCTTCTTCTAATTTGTCACATTGCCTGCCATTCACTCTGACTCATCTCAGAAGTCACTTCCTCTGTGGCACTGACTCCTGAGCTCTGTCTCCTGTGTCTTCTTCTACACTTTGTTTTTTCTAGGGCTTAAATGCAAAGACCACCATTGCTTTCTGAATACTGTATTAAAGGCGTGTCTGCATTCCACCCAGACCACACAAGACTCGGAATGTAGCCCCTGAAAGGTAGAACCTAGTTTTCACACAGGGCTATTCCTCTATACTTCTATTTTCTGTTACTATAATAAAACACCAGAATTTGGATAATCCACATAGAATAGAGGATGATTTGGCTCACATTTGGCTTACATATCTTAAGGCTGAGAGGTTAAAGAGACTCTGCTGTGAATCCTCCTGCTCTGTCTACAAAATAACATGGGTGGAAGAAAAACACACTTTTAAGGGTGACTGTTACATTTTCTTCTTATCAAGTCACCAGTGCCATCATAAGAAAACCACAATCATGATCTCTCTAATCTTAATATCCTCACAAATGTCCCACCTCCAGATTCCACTAAAATTGATTTCAATATGACTTTCCAAATGGACCAGTGCATGTGACTAGTGTAGAGGAACACTTGGAATTTTTATGTTAAGAAAAACTTTTTGGTTTAACTGAGTAGTCACTAGAGGTTTGTGTTCCAACCCCAGCTGTGGTAGAGTTGTTTACAAGTTGGAATTGGAATGCTTGATGCAGTTGGATATAATTTGGTTGGGTGCAGTCATTCTGGCACCTGTAGCTTATCTTTGGGATTGCATGCTGCACGGGTTTATGGGAACTTTTGGCTTAGGGCATAAAAGGTCTGAAGCCCAGAGAGTCAGGGTGGGCATTGGTTGGTGGTTCGTTGGCTGGGTTGCTGCAGTTAATTAGTGAGATAATTCCTAAGAGAACAGAGGTTGGAGAAATTTGAGCTTAGGACACCCTAAAAAGAGGCTGTGAAGATTTCTACCTTTCTCTCTGCTTATAAAAGCGGTGAAGATCTCTATCTTTCCTTTCTCCTTCCCTAAACTGAGAGTAAAAGATTGTAGCATACTGCTACAGGCTAGCAAGATGGTTCAGAGATGAACACTGACTGTTCTTGTAGAACAACCATGTTCAATTTGAAACACCCACATGGCTGCTCACAACCGTCTGCAACCCCAGTACCAGGGAATCTGACACACTATTCTGGATTCTGTGGGCACCAGGCACACAAATGTTCAGTTAAGATACTATCTTTCCTCAAGTATCTAATGTGCCCATTTCACCTGACATTCTAATAGTTCATCATGCTTATAGAAAATTGGTTAGTCAGCTCCAAATAACCATTACTTGATCCATAGCAGAGTCTTCTTCCCATTTTTGGCATCTGTGCTTTGATTTAGTATATATTCTCCTCACAACAAGCCATTCTCCATTTCTCCAGGTCATACTCATTTCATCCTGTTCAGTTGGTAATTCCTCCTAGAAGTGGAAAGCAAAGATCTTTCATCCAAATTGTAACCACGGAGCTTGGGTCTTTACCCTCAGCTTACTTTTCTACAGCCTGATGGGTCTGTGAATGTCACACCATTTTTCCAAGATTCACACCTGAGAGGCTAATTGATTAGATGCCTGCTGAATGAAGGCTAAATTCAAGGTGAATGTCAGCAATGACTAGAGCTAGAAATAAAAGCTATTTATAGACTCATATGCAAAGCTTTATGTAAATAAAAGTATATAAAAATTTCAGGAGATATTGAGAGTTATGAATTTGTTTTCAGAAACATATTCGCCTATAACCTTATTAAATACAAAGTTTCATATTATTATTTATAGATAGGAAGGTAGTATATATTAGATGAAGTTATTTTCACTCAGAAAATACGATAAAAATATATACTTGCAATAAAATAGTAGGTACAAATGAGAACTTAATTATATGCTTATGTCTCCAGTCCTTATAACAGTAGACAAGATATTTGCAGAATAAATACAAAAATATATTATATTTAACACAGACTAGTTCAGCAAAAATATGTTGTGTACATGAGATTTAAGTACTTTGGAAATACTTAGAGAATCTAGCAGAGGGAAAAATGTTTCCAGATTTATGATCATAGAATGCTTTTCTTTCATTGATACCAGATGGATATACTCTTTGAAGCCACAGTTTGGGGAAAGATCAACAGGAAGGATACAGTGGATTAGCCTAATCCAGAAAGAAACATTGTTAAGGACAATATAATAAATGGTGAGGCTTTCTAGCCTATATAATCTCTGTTGCAACTACTTTATTCTGCTGTTGCAGCATGACAAATGTCACATATAGGGACTGAGGGGATAGCTTAGTTGACAAAGTGATTGCTGTGCAAAATCACAAGGACTTGTGTTTGATCCCAAGAATCCATATTTAAAAACCTGCTTCATATCAGCATCACAGCTCTGTAGAGGAAGAGGCTGGCTGATCTCTGGAGTTTACTAGCCATTCAGCCTAGACCTCTTGATACGTTCCAGTCCAGTAATAGACCTTAGTCTCAAAATCAAGGTGGACAGCGCCTGAGGAATGATACCTGAGGTTAACCTCTGGCCCCCACATGAATGTACGCACACTTGTACACATACCTGTACACATATATATACCCATAAGAACATAAACACATATACAATGTAATGGGTAACATGCTTATGAGAACAAGCTATCTGGAAGTGCTCTAATAACACTCTTTAATGAAGACAGGCCTTATTTAGCCATGGGCCACTCTGGAAGTACTGGAATTAATACAGGAGCTTTAAGGTAAAAGACAGACTACATCAGTAAATAAAAACATGAAAAGGTGGAAAAGCCTGAATAGACTCAGAAGACATTGATTTTATTGTATTTGGGTGAGAAAATCCCTATCCTGGTAATTCTGACTCTACACTTATAAGAGTAGTTGAATGCAGTATTATTTAACTAGTTCTCTTGAAATATATGACCACTAATTTCAAGGGAGTCCTTAGTAATGCCTAGAATTTCAGCTTTGTTTACCTAATTTACTCATTATTCTTTCCACTTTGTCATCTGGTTATTATGTTTTTTTAACATTGTGCGTTTTCACTATTCACAGTGGAACCAACTAGTCATGGGCCAGAACCTCCCAAACTGTTACTTAAAATGAATAATTTTGGGCCTGGAGAGATGGCACACTCTATAAAACCACAGATCATGAAGACTTGAGTTTAGATCTCCAGAACTCAGGTAAACAACCAGACATAGTAGCATGTGCCTGATTCCCATCTTTGGAGGAAGACAGATACAGGTGGGTCATTGGAGCCCATTAACCATCCAGCTTAGCCTAATTGATGGACTTCAGGTTCAGTGAGAAAATATGTCTCAAAAAATGAAGGCAGACCACAATTTAAAAAATACATCTTATTTAAACCCCAGACTGCCATGTGCAAACACATGTATACATATCTGCATGTATGCGTGTGCATACTATACACAGACAATGCACACACACAGTGACAAAGACTCATACACATACACAATGAATGTTTTCTCTAGATAATTTATCATCATCGATAATTAGTTCCAGTGATAAAAAACTAGCATAACAAACTCCATATACATTGAACTGCAAAACAAGATCCTTAACAATCTTATCCCCAGATCACTTTTTATCCAAATTCCATAAACTCTGACTATATTACTTCCTGAATATGTAATACTTTTGTATGCCTCAGTAACTTTTGGTCATTAGCATCCCTAAAATATCCTGCTCCACTCCTCCTTCCCTTCACAGGACTAGCTCAAGTGTCATTTTCTCTTTATTGATCTCATATCACTGGTGGAACTAATTGCTCCCTCGTTTTTGTCCTTACATATATTTCCCATTTACAATACTTGTCATATTAAATTGCAGTTGCTTTTTAAAGTGTCCACCCCTCACAAAATGAATGAACTGTTCAAAGCAGATAACATGTCTTACTCATCTCAGAAGGAAGAACAATAGCAGCTCAATAAAAGCTTCTGACTGAATGTTGAAAACTTTTACATAAATGTTTTAAATAGATGATCAGTATTAAAGAGCAGTGAGGACCTTCAGGATGAGCTAAATGAATACCTTGCAAGTACACCCACACGAGGTGACATTCTTAGCTAAATTATGTAGTTATCATCAATATAATTAAACTGGCAAGAAAATCACACTTTTACAAAAAAGTAAAGTCTATTATGCTGATCAAGAATTAGGAAGAATAGGTATAAAGAAAAATTGATGACATGACACTATTTATGAATTAAAAAGAGATAGCTTAGTCCAACTGTTTCTCATTTGTAAAAGGAGGAATTTAGATGACTTCTCAGAACTGTCTTAATCTCAGACGATTTGATTGTATGACTTCCCACATAGACCAGACACTTATTTCCACAACCCTGAGTTTTTAATTTTACAATTATGATTTGCTGAAGCAATCATCATCACTAAAGAGATGGTTAACTGGAAAAGACTTGTTTGTAAAAACCCAGTGCAGCACCTGATTCTGCAGCTGCCTGTCTGGGCTGCATCCAAGGATACACCAAGATAGCACATGGAATGTATGAAGTTGAGTGAAGACATTTCCAGCATGTTTAAGTATCAGCCAGCCTGAAAGACCACTGAACTGGGACCCAGGCAAGATAGGCATCAGATTTAAATTACAAATCCAAAGAATGGGTTGAAAAACAAAAAGTAAGCTGAAAAGTCTGGCTTACAGATAGTAGAAAAGTCTTATCCATATAGTTGATCCAATTTAAATAAGCCTACTTTGGAGCCTTGATTTCACTGTCAATTTAAATTGCTAATTGCTTATTTACTTCAAATTAATGGTACAGACCAAAGTCAAGTACATTTTTATAGCATAGCTATCACCTATATTGTGTTTAGACAAGTTATTAAGAACTAAATCAGGGTCAGAGAGATGGCTCAACTGTAAAAGTGCTTGCCATGCAAGCCTGATGACATGAATTTGATCCCCAGAATCCATGCAGAAATGCCAGATGGGGTGGCTGGCTCTCATCCGCAATCCCAGCCTCAGCACTCTTAAGCCAGATGGGAGGCAGAGACAGAGGAAATCACCTGGCAGCTTGCCTATGCAACACAGCAACAGAAATAACAAGAGACCTTGCCTCAAAACACAAGAAGTAAGGACAGAAATGAATCCTGAAAAGTTGCCCTTTGATCTCCTCATGCATCCTTGGCATGTGTATGCCCCCCAACCCTGAATTAATAAATATTTAAGAAAAGGACAGAATCATCATCAAAGTATAAGATGGGGAGAATTTCAGAGATGAGAAAATTGAAATCTGAAGAGGGTTACCTGTTTCACTATAGTTCTCTCTATTATGTAAATGTGTCATATACTGCATAAGGTTCAAGACATTGCAGATTTTCAAACTAGACTTATTAACTTGAAGAATCACATAAACCTCCCTCTGTCAACATCCTGCAAAGAAGCTTAAATGTTTAACAGTAATTCGTGGCTGCCCACAAACTATAACATATGTGTCTTAACTTAGCACATGAAGCCAAATCTGATTTGTCACCCTTCTACCTCTATGTAGCACTGATGTCTACTCCTCCCCGACTTGAACTGGACACCAAAACAACTCAGTATCAGTTGTTCAAAAATATTTATTTGGGCTATTTTTAATTTCTGTATGTCTAGGAGTGGGGTTGTGCCATGTGAGAGTAAATGCCTGCCAGGGACAGAAAAGCCATTAGCCTCCCTGGAGCTAGAGCTATAGGCAATTCTGTGTTGCCCAACCTGGGTGCTGAGAACAAAGTCCAGGTTCTCTGCGAGAGCAATAATTGCTCTTAAACCTGAGACATTTCACCAGCCCCATCCTTTATGGTTTTTCATAATTGTAATGCCGACTTTCTTCGTATGCTAGTCTTCATTCTGGGACTGCTGCCTTCGATATATGCTTTGGTTAACTTTTACTTCAATTTGGATATCCAGCTTTTATAAACTCTTGCTTAAAGAACTTTGCTGGAAATTTTATTTCAGATTCAGTCTCTGATTGTTCTCACTTGTAACACTCTTAGCACAACCTTGGTCCTATCATTCCTTACAGGTAGAGGTCATATTCTCATGTGTGTATCCATTTGATTACAAGTTTGCAAATCACACTGAAACTGCTAATATGGAATTTGGCATACAGTATATGCTAAATAAAGTCTATTTGTTTCAAAAGTTCAGCATGTCCTTTGGAAAGAGTTTATAAAAGATCTTTTTGCTGAAGAAAATTAGGCAAAAATATGGATCAAGTGTCATAGGTTTATTCTATCTTTTGATTCTGTGTGGTCAAGTACAAGGTCTTGTATGCCATGTTGGGAAATCTGTTTTTTCTTTATGAACTCTGTGCATTCCAAAAATTATTTCTTTCTTGTTACTACTTCAAAAACAGTACAAAACCCCATGTCTCAACGTATCTGCTCTCATATTAGACATTGAGAATAGGATAATTTTCTCTCAGGCAGTTTTTTCATGATTGTGAGGGTTAAAAAAAAATACCCACTGCAGCTGGAAAAAATGGCTCAGTCAGTAAGTGCTTGTAATGTAAGCATGGAGACATGAATTCATATACTCAGCGTAAAAGTCCAGGT
Organism: Cricetomys ansorgei; assembly: GCA_026225945.1. Lineage (NCBI taxonomy): Eukaryota > Metazoa > Chordata > Mammalia > Rodentia > Nesomyidae > Cricetomys > Cricetomys ansorgei. Next base: position 3,973,527 of record JAMJFZ010002759.1, on the reverse strand, counting down.
GCAGGAGTATGCATTGGTAATTGCAATGCTGGGGTGATGAGGACAGGTATGTCCCTGAAGCTCACTGGCCAGCCAGCCTAGCTGAATCTGTGAGCTCAGAGTTCAAAGAAAGATCAGCTCAAAAGATAAGATTGAGGAAGACACTCAGGATTGATCCCAGGCATTGACATCCATGTGTGCCTTCATGCATATGTGCACATATCTATACATACATGTATACATACATACATAGATACATACATACAACAGAATGAGAGAGAGAGAGAGAGAGAGAGAGAGAGAGAGAGAGAGAAGGAGGGAGAGAGAGGTCGGGAGGGAGGGAGGGAGGGAGAGAGAGAGAGAGAGAAGATATTCAACATCTGGCCGCCATAAGTGGGTACATACACACATGCACATAAACACACACAAATACATACACAAAGGTTGCAGTGAGGAAAATAAAAGCTCCTTGCTTAAATCTACTTAAAGATCCAGGAATATTTCACAGAAGGCAAGGATTCAGAGTTCTACTGACCAACACACTAATTGCTAGCTCATTTCATCCCTTTCAACAAATGCATGACTAATCTTGGTCATATTGTATTTAGTCAGAGGAGGTTGTTCTTTCCACAATATTGCCATTATGCACAGAAGTCTACACATGCACTTGAATATGGTAACCTCAGACAATATTCAATAACCTTGCTGAACTTTTCTTGATAATTCTAGTAGTTGATACACAGTGGTGATATACAAATCATGGGATTTTAGGTTTGTGTTTGGCTGCACCAAAGAGTCTCAGTCTGAGTCCTTCTGGAAGAAGGAACCAATATAGTTTGAGGTACAAAAAGATTTGTTGTATATACATAGTTTGTCAGATAAAGGGGAAGAGAGTATAAGAATAAACAGAATAAGTGATAGAAGATTCATTAACATAATGTTACAAGGTTCATTTATGTTTCTCTAAGTACTTCATATTCTAGCAGATTTCGTTCCTATGTATGGCCAAATGATGATCAGTATACAATGTTTGGAATGCCTTTGTCGTTAGGTCATGGACACCTTTCATCTACATTTTATTAATGTATATAATAAGACTGTAAGGTTATATTCACTTCCAAGTTTTTGTTTAAATGGCTTAAAGTGTCTTGTATGTGCATATAAGTTTCATTTCTGATCCTAAAATTCTAAGCTTAACCATTTGTTTACAGGAAGTTGTAGTATGTGAAGTTGTCAGTTTCAGAAAGCCTACCTCTTTCTTCACATTACTAGTAAGAAGTAAGCCACAGATTAGTGTTATTTGCAATAACTGTCTCCAATATATGACCTGGGCTCTTCAGTTTTCCTCAGCAACAAATTGTCATTTCTAAATTATGTATGTATATACATATACATACATACTATACATGTACTTACATACTATAGCAAAATATGTAAGCTGTGCCTCCTGATATATCATGTAGAAGCAAAGAGAAGAATGCTGGTATACACGGTGGGACAGTCATCTCATAAAAGCATCATAAGATAAATATGACATGTGGAGATTTATAAACCAGAGAACAATGACACCCATTTCTATAGGTAGACTAAATGAAAAACACCAAATCCCTAGTCAAATAGAATCAATCAAGTGTTTTTCTTTTTGTTTTTCATCTGACACTTAAAAGAATTTCATTGCTACCCAACAGGTCATTTGGAAATATTTTAATACACTCATGTTAATCTTCCAAGAGAGAAGATAGACTAAAATTTATTAAAATTACATTTTATTTGGGTTACTATGGATCTATGACATATACTATGTATAGGCAAAAATAGAATTTGGAAAAAGAGAAATATCATACCAGTGATATTAATTCTGCATCATCTCTGTACCAGATACCACATTAGATGTCTGTACATTTTGGTCATTTAATCTACCAACTATTTTATATGGTAAAGACAAATATCCCCACTTTACAAATGCAAACCAGATGTTCAGACATTCTAGACAACTTGGTTCAGATCAGAGAAGTAGTAGGTAGCCGAAACAGGTTTTAATCTATGGTCTTTGAATTCCCAAATGGAGTAAAATTTGAGAGTATTCAAGACAGGCAGTAGGTACTGATTTCAATTATTTAGTTCCACACCAGTGGAGTGATATGCCTTGCATGACAGTGTGAGTTCCTCATTAACAGAAATATTAATTGAAATACTTACGAATATATTAGATAACTATTTATGGGTGACAATGTAGACAGAGCTTGTTGTGATGCTATACACATGAGGATGCGTGTTCAGCTATGATGATTCTTTGGTGACAAATATTTGACAAAATATTTCATAATGATACAAGATACTAATTTTCCAGGTTATTATTAATAACTAAGACTTAACAATGTGAAGGGTATTAAAAGAAAGAGAAGGGGAAAGTATTGTAAGAGCCAGGGTATCAGAGAGTTTTCTGTGAGTGCATGTTGCCTCGTAACATCAGAAGCTACACCCCTCCTCACCAACATCACTGCAAAATGTGAGCTGACCAAGGACAAAAACAATGGACATGTGGGCGTAGATGGAGGAAAGGTCTTGAGACATCAGTCCTAAACAAATAACTGCAGGCAGCTAAGGAATTCTGAGACAGGGAGAAGTGGTTCCCCCCAGGGAGAAGCACACCAATTGGTTATCTGAGACTAAGTGGTCAGCCCTGAAAACATGCATGCATGTGGCATTGTACACATTGAGCATGTAATTCTTAAGAAAAAAAAAAAAAATATATATATATATATATATATATATATATATGCATGTGCATATGTGCATGAAACAACAACTCACGAACGAAAAGGTCATTTATAAAAAAATGGAGAGAAGGTATATGAGATACCTTGGAGGAAGAAATAGAAGAGGGAATTATGTGATTACATTATAATCTCAACAATAAAATAAGAAATAAAAATGGAAGTATATATTATAATTTAATTCATTTAATTATTGAGTAACCATTATAAGCCATGTAATTATCTGGGTGGCAGGAATACATGTGTGGATAAGATAAGTTCATGTTCTTGTGGTTTATTATCTAGTCATGGGAAAGAGGTAATACTAGATAAGTAAATCAAATGCTATAAATTCTATGAATTTATCTATCTGTAGAGTAGATTAAATATTGATAAATAGTATGGAGGAAATAAAGTAATAGGATAGTGGTTGACTCTGTGGGATCTGTTTGAGATTTGCTGAAGAGACAATATTTGAGCTCAAGCAAGGGTGACACAATGTGAACCGTATGACAAAATTAGGAATGGTATGAGTGTTTCAAGGCAAAAGAACCAAAAAGTGAATTAATTCTTAACTAAGAAAGATTGTAGACTTCTTGAAGGACATGAAGAAGGCCAATGATGTAGGGACCGAATGAAAAGAGTGAATAGACAAAGAAGACCAAGGGATAGAGCCATGTGCCATATGGTGCAATACCTTATAGGTTCTGGTAAGTTTAGATACCAACAATTTGAAAGAGAAAGGAAGCCAATTACAGTCCTATATATAGAAAGAGCATTAACTGATCCTCATGATAGGAGTTATTGTCGTCATTCCCCCCCTCCCCACATTGGATACAATGGCTTGCTGAGTGCAAGGAGCATGACATGACGCAGGGAGAAGCATTTTACAAGTGTTTTGTAAGTACGGAAGAGGTTGTAGAAGTTGATCCCAGGATGAAAGCTATTGTGGAAAAGTGGCTACATTTACTCAAAATTGAGGATACTGAGGAGAGTATATGCTACTAGGTTGGATTAGAACGTGAAAAAAATCACAAAAATACGAAATAACTGAATTTCTGGCTTGACAGCTAAGCAAAATGAGTAACATGTATGAAGATGTGGGAGTCTGTGCTTACTATCTAGGTTATATAGATGTGTACTGCCTTTTAGCTCTGTGCAAACTAAAATGGACCCTTTTCAACATTTTTCTTTCCAGTTGGCCTTAGGTTAGGTTATGTTTGGCCAATAGAGGGCGCAAGGGAGACAGAATTGGAGAAAAGAATTTTCCTTTTGGTTTTGTGTGCCTTCTCTTCAGACTCATTCAATGTAGATAGTTTCTTACCAGATTCTGCAGTGTGAGCAGTTTTTTGCATGCCCAGATCCCATGGTGTATGCAAGTTTTCTAGTGCTCATTTCCTGCAATATGTGCATTTTCCCCTGTACCTCTATTCTGGGTCAATTGCTTCTCTGGTGCCCAGTTTCTACAGTGCATTGTAAACAACACTCAGCTATTATACTATTGGATATTAGTTTATCTTTGTGTGACTAAAGTGATATCCCATGAGCAAATTTTGTCATGTCAAGTTACAGAAATAACTCATATGTAAACTTTGCAGTGGCATATGACATTCACTTTGCTTAGCTTCAAGAAATTGTAATTACAAAGTTAAGATGCTTAAGATGTTTTGATGGATAAACAATGTTTCCTTGACTTCAGTCCACTGAAAACCGAGCACTATGAGATTTAAGAAGGCCTGGTGGAAGGATGGGGATGAATAGGAGAAACTCTCACGGTCTCTTAAATTGAGGGCACGTTTACTGTGACTGTTCCTTTAGCTGCCAGTGACTTCCTTCTGTAATTAAAGTCCACCGAAGCAAAGCCCATGGGGCAATACAAAGAAGAATTAACTTAAGAAGACAAGAGTCCTGTTTAGCACTGTTATAGCTAGATGTTCTGCACTATCTGGATACAACTGTGCCCATTTTTACTGAGTTTTATAATATCTATTAGGATTCCCCCAGCAATATATCAAAATGACATTAGTACATTGAGGAAAGCTGGGAAGAAAATGAGTAAAGTCACAAGAACACCTTAGGAATACACCCATAAGTCTTCCTAGAGACATTATCTATGTTACAATTACACTGAAATACATAGGCACCTGTAAGGTGTTTCAAGCTCCCCGTCTCCTCTGTCACTTAGTGGAGGATTATCAAATCCCATCTGTATCTAAAATTTGATGTTTTGTTTATCATAGACATTTGTTAATCAGACTTTTTTCAAGTATTGCATTGAAATACATTTTGTATTAATTGAGTTTCTGGTATTCCTCTTCAATTTTATGCCCAATCAAATAAAGTATTATACTATCTCCCTACAATGTTATCCTTCCACCCAAAGAAACTATAAAATGAGGTATTCCCTGGGTAAGATGTCTCTGGAGGCTAAAGAAAGCTGTGGAATACGATCTGAACACTAGATTTAGCAACATGGAGATAATTGGTGACACTGACAAGGTCTGTTACAATGGAGTGAGACAGGCAAAATGCTGATTAAATGTGCATGGAAGATTATATTAAAATGTACCCACAGAATTTCAGTCTACAGAGGTGACTGACTAATTTACATGGGAAGAATAATGATTTAGACTATTCAAGTTCAAGTGGTTTGCTTTTTAGTCTTAATAATGTTATTAAGTTCTAGGATATAGACATGGTCTTAGTGGTCTGGTATCTGGTGAAGGGTGAGTTAAGACAGACAACATGAGCTTCCTGTGTGAGTTATATAAAGGGATAGATTAAAGGTTTTTTTAAAGAATTTGTCATATGAATTTGAAATTTTTTCTTTTCTGAATTTTTTAATCACATACTAAAATGGATTTGGTTATGAAATTTTCACACATAAATCATTGAACTTTGTATTTATTTATCTTTCACTTCCCTCCTCCCTCACTCCCTCTCTCCCTCCCTTTCTCCCTTCTTTCTTCCCTCTCTCTTGCTGGTCCCCTTTCTTCTGACAAATGGGCCTCCATTATGCTCTCAGGGCACATGTATTTCATCACTAACTTTTGTTCTGGTATCCTTATCCCTCTCAATGTCTTCTTCCTATGTCATAATCCTCTTTCTGTCTTATGTCATATGTGTGTGTGTGTGTGTATACACACATGTGTTTGTATTAAATATACAAAAGTTTAAAACATGTAATATTTCTTTCTGAGTATGGTTAAGTCATACTCATAAAATTGAATGGTTGGGAAGATAAAAATAATTTATGCCATTATCTTAGGTCTTTAATGAATAGATGCCAAGTAGACAGAAACAAAATCTAAGAAAATGAACAACAAATATGCACACATCAGTGAGGAATATTCAAAGGTGAAAATAGTTTTAGGTCTTTGTTTACATACTTGCTGTTCAGTCTGGGGACTGAGTTTATTCTGAGACTGTAGTTAAATAGCCAATATTTTCTTACAAAGCTTACTGTTAAAATATCTAAATAAACACCAAATCGACATTTTTGCTAAAATGTTCAGTCTAATGTTGTTTTCTCACAGGGCAAAGATGAAGAAACTTGTGCCCTTAAATTGAAGACATAAATCAAATAACTATGAGATAAAGTATTACTTCCTGTTGACATTTTGTATCACTTAATTTACCCTTAGAAATGTCAAATAGTCTGTTTTTCTTTTATTTAGCATGTCCTTTTTGCTTTTACTCTAAAGGGCTATTCTCTTCCCATCCTGAAATTTCTAAATGTGATTCAGTAGCTTCTCCAAAAGGATTAGAGGCTGCAAGACTTTATAAAATATGTACCATTTCTCAGAATAACTGAAATTAAGGGGTGTAAAATATTTAGTGTTCATACCATCCTCAACTACCAGAAATTCTTGTCACATAATGATTTGTAACTCTCGAGTTCATTGGAGTCCTTTGGTAATTAAGCCTAAAAAGCATAAAATGTTAAAGATAGAAGAGCTCAAAGGCAATGTGCACTCTAGTGTTTTCTGTAAACATTTTGATCTACAAGTGTATCCCGAGGGTTCACGTGGTGATGATGGCCAGTACAGCTGCTCCAATTTCTAGTTCAATATTTGCTTTCCACTTAAAGTATGTAACAAGTGGATACAGGGCTGATAAACAGATAAAATAAAGTTGCTCACCATGTATCCCTATCACCATCAGCTGAATTCACAGTTCTAAAATGTAAATAAGAGAAACTATTTGTCTTAATCTTAATCATGTGCCCTACCTAGTCCATTTGGAATGTGAGAACAGAAACAGAGGCTGAATGGATTATTAACAAAGTGGATTTATTTCTCAGGGCCCCTGGAGGTTGGGAGGTGCTATGTAAATGTACCAACAAATTCAGTACCTGGGGAAGCTCCCTGAATCAAAGGCTTTTCTCAGGCACTAGGAGGAATAAATATGCGTCTCCAGCCCTCCTCTTTAAAGGCATTAATTGCTACCTAATAGTCCCATCTATAAATACTATAAGATATTAGGCTGGGAAGGATGTTTACATTCAGGTAATTAAATAATTTATGATTAATTCTTACACTTAATATACAGATTGATGGAAAAAACACAGGGGACACTCATGCTGGGATTCAATATGTGACTAAAGAAATGGTCTAAAAATGATAGAGCTTTTCCTATTCGCCTTCAGTGATTTGGAATCTAGTGTATCAACATTCTTGTGAATTATACTATATGAATAGTATGACTTCAAAGGTAAGCCTTATAAGGAGCCAAATAATTATTGTATCTGTTCATTTAAAATTAATCAAAACTATCCCCAGTGTCATTTGTAGACAAATGATTTCCAATAGCAGCCTGAAACACACCCTCACCTACATCAATAGTTAGCACCTGGTATTATGAAAAATAAACAAATTGATTATTAAGCCTAGAGTAAATGCTTTCCAGACATATTAATCAATCAGAAATCCACACACCTTCAAATAATTTCAGCTCTCAGTCTAGCAAAACACATGTTATTGCACGAGAGTTCTTTTTGCCAGTGAAGAATCTATTGCCAGTTCTCTGCTGATAATTTTGCAAAACAACTGGATATGTCTTTGTTACAAATTTGATGTGAATTGTAACCCTACAAGGCTCACTTAAGAATGAGTCAATATGAGAGACTGTGGAACCATCTGGGGAGACCGTAGCAGCTTTAGAAGACAGTGTCTAGCTAGAAAAATGAAGTCACTGGGCACATCCGTCATGGCTGTGTTTTGTGCTAGACCACTCTTGGTCTGCTTTCTTGTCTATCACAGCCTGAGTAGCCTCTACCATAGACGCACAGCAGCATGATGTTTTGCCTCACCATAGACTCAGAATTAAAAGAGCCAAGCACTTTTGGTTAAAACTTCTGAACACCTGAAATGAGACAATTACTTCTTTTCTTAAGGTTTTTATGTAAGGTATTTGTGAAATTGATAAAAGATCTAACATAAGCACCTTTTCCATGACGAGTTATTTCAAATTACACCTTATGTAAATGCACATGATTTGAGCATAATTGTTTAATTTATTTCTTTATGAGAAAGGTGAATAAAATATCTTATATATTTTATAGTAAGATAAAGACAGTAATATGTCTGTTTTTATAAATGGAATTTTTGTTTTGTTTTGTTTTGTTATGTAGCAGGGTCTTACTCTAGTTGGTCTCGAATTTACTACGTAGGCAGACCAAGCCGGCTTTGAGTTTGTCTCAGCCTCAGGATTACTAGGATTGAAGTCATGAGGCAAGTCACAATGTCTAGCTTGAAACTCATACTTCTGAGTAAGTTTAACAAGCTCTCAATCAGCAAACAAAAGAAGATAATAAATGATAATAAAGAATGTGAACAAAACCACACTAGAAAAAATAGACTAGAATACATAAGTGACTTTATATTAGGAAGTGAAGAGGCTCAGAGAAGGAAAGTAATTTTTCAAAAGTCCCCTAGTAAGTTATCACAAAGGAAAAAAAAAAACAAAAAACAAAACAGGCAATCTGTTCACTAAGCCATGTTGGTCTCAGTTGTCCCTCCTTTACTCTAGATCTTTATAGGCTCTTATTTTGAATAGTTGTTGTAAACAATGTTGTTTATAATGTTAGGACTAAATTTGATGATGTCATTGGCAGAATCAATTCAGATTCTGGTAGCCTTTTATAACCTAGTAGTAGTGGGGAGAAATAAAAAAAAGAAAAAAACACTGAGGATGAAGTATGGGAGCTGGCAGCTAATAAGTAGCTAAAAGGACTAATGTGGTGCTCTAAATGTAAGACAGTAATGAAAAGAAAATTTACAATGTGAATGGAAAGGAAAAAAAATTGTAAAGCAAATTTGAAAGGCTTTAGTGATGACTCACAAGAGACAGCAGTTAAGACTGATTTAAAATGTGTGTGTGTGTGTGTGTGTGTGTGTGTGTGTGTGTGAGAGAGAGAGAGAGAGAGAGAGAGAGAAGGAGAGAGAAAGAGTCAACAAAGAGTAAGGGAGAAAGAGTCAGAAAGTCAGAGAGAGATCAAACATTGAGGAGGAAATATAATGTTGCAAAGGTCACTAGCACTCAAGCCCTATAACTTCTTTCTCGATGTCTAGAGACCGGGAAAGTGCATTCACCACTTTTCCTCGAGATCATAATTCTATTAAATTTGGGAGGCAAAATAAATTATATGAAAAAGTAGGAATGATGAATTTTCCCTGGATTCTGAGCAATCTTGCTTTGATGTTGCAACATGAGAAAAGCATGCTTAATAGTTTTGTATATATTGCACTTTCTGATTTCCAAAATTTCCTGATCTTTGCTCCATTTCAAGGATTATGAGAACATAAAATTCTCAGGATTACATCAATCTGCTTAAATACCAAGAGAAACTTATTGAATTTTTGACCAAACATTGATTAACACTGATTTTTCTTCTTTAAAGTGTGGTTCCTGGGCCAATTATTAGCATATCTAGGAGAGAAGCATCAAATTCCATCTCAGATATACTGCATTTGAATATGAATTTTCGTAAAATACCAAATTCAGTACTATGGACTTTGGTTTGCTGTAGAGCAATCAAGAGACATAGAAGAATTTATAAATTGGAAGTAGGGCTAAATCAATACTCTGTGTGTGTGTGTGTGTGTGTGTGTGTGTGTGTGTGTGTGTGTGTGTGTGTTTGCACACTGAACAAGCAGAGAATTTAGGATCCCCTTAGCTTTGGAAATTAGATTCACCCGCAGTCCCAATCTGGCACTGAAATCCTGGAAACTCTGGAGAGTTACTGATATTGATTCCATGTTGAATAGTTGAAGAAATCGAGTCTCATATATGCAGAGGCTAACAGCAAGAGTTCTAACCCAAGGAGCTCTCATTGAGAAAGAAGGGAAGTTAGGTAAGTACATGTTGATTTTTATTTGGAACTCATTATTTTTAATTTCTTATTTGAGTACTTTATGTATTGAGTTTTGGCCAAATCTCTGCCCTAATCCCTTCCCTCCAACTTTTCCCATACTCTTTTCCCTCCAAACCCTTCCATAACCCATTCTGCCGTATCATTTTTCCTCACAATTTCATGTGCTTTTTTTTTACTTATATAATTTTTATTTCTTGTGTTACAATAATAATTAAATAAAAAGAGGCTGTGGATTTGATAGTGAGAAGAGCAAAGGAGGGAAAAATGATGGAATACAGTATACATATATTAAATTAAAAACATAATCTGTAAAAAGGAACATGGTTGTCAAACACCTACTGAGTTTCTTCTTTAAGTATAACATTTTCCATATGTAATCATCTTATATAGAATTATTAGATATTTTGAATAAAACAAACATGTAAGAATTTCATGTATTTTCAGTATTCAATAATTGTCCCTAAGAAATTTACATATATGTGACATGTGCAAATTAGGTGTGCTGTATGTACACACGTGACATAGATGTCTGCTTGCATTGACTAATAGATGCAATGTAGAAACTCTATAGATAATAGAACATAGCAACACTCTTTACATACATTTAGAAATAAGATCATAGTTCAAATAAATCATCCTAACTTATACAATACAATTGTTATTTTAGGTTAGGTTACTTCATAACTTTCAGTTAATTTAAAAAAACTATACAAAATATCTCTACATGATAATTATATAGACACAGAAATACACTTGTTCCCACACTCGGGAATTCCATCAAAACACAAAACTGGAAGTAAAAGACACAAAGGACCTGTCAGGCTAAAAAAAAAAAAAAATCCTTGACAAAAGATAATGAGACAAAGACTCTCCTAAGACACCTTTGCTTTCATTTTCTTTCTGTTTTTTTTTAAAGTTTCACATATTTTTATTGTTCTCTCATATAGTACATCCAAACACCCTTCCTCCTCACCCTTTACTCTTCCCAACTCCCCCCATCTTCCCTCTTCCCCAGATCTAACCCCCATCTTCCCACTCCCAGCCCTGTGGTTACTAGAATCCCATCTGTACAATCCCAGTCCTGCCTCTCCCCAAGAAAGAATAGTCCTCCCAGGGTTACTGCTCAAATATGGCACAACCAGATGGAACAGGCTCAGGCACTTACTCCCTACTCAAGGGTGGACTAGGCAACCCAGCACAGGAAGAATGGTCCCAAGGGCAGGTGAAAGGTTGAAAAACACCCCTGCCCACTCCAGTCTGTATGAGTTCTACAAGAACAACAAACCAGGCAACCCCAAGACATAACTGAGAGACTCATCAGGACACATGTCTGCTGCTTCAGGCTCTCTGAGCCCCAAAGAGTGCTGGCCAGTGGTCTCCATGGACTTTGTTCTCCTGCTGCTCTCAAACCTTCTAATCCCCACAATCATCCCTCCTCCACTTCTTCAATGCTTCCCCCTGCCCCCTGAACTCTGTGCTTTATTTGTCTTTGCCCCTCTGCATCTGTTCCCATCAGCTGTGGGAAGAAGCCTTTCTGATGAAGATTGGAATAGGCACTGATCTATGAGGAGAGCATGGTAACATTAGAAGTCCTCTCCTGGCTATCCAGTCTCTACTTCCTGGTCTGCCCTGGAGTATCTGCCATGGGTTCCCTCCTTTAGCAGGGTATTCTGCATTTCAACTCTCACAGTGGATCCACACTTGCCTTTCTGGGACTGTGTTACATCACTCAAGATGATTATTTCTAGTTCCATCCATTTACCAGCAAAATTAGTGTAGTCATTTTTTTTTACTAGCTGAGTAGTACTCAAGTGTGTAAATGTACCATATTTTCTTTATTCTTTTTTATTCTTTATTCTTCAGTTGAGGGGCATCTAAGTTGTTTCCAGTTTCTGGCTATTATGAACAAAGCTGTTATATACATAGTTGAGCAAGTGTCCTTGTGGTAGGATGGAATGTCCTTTGGGTATTTGCCCAGGAGTGGTATAGCTGGGTCTTGAGGTAGGTCAATTTCCAATTTCCTGAGGAATTGCCATATTGATTTCCATAATGGCTGTACAAGTTTGCACTCCCACTAGCAATGAAGGAGAGTGTTCTTCTTATTCCACATCCTTGCCACCATGAGCTGTCACTTGTGTTATTGATCTCAGCCATTCTGACAGGTGTAATATGGAATCTCAAAGTGGTTTTGATTTGCATTTCCTGGATGGCTAAGAATGTTGAACATTTCTTTAAGTGTTTCTCAGCCATTTGGGATTCTTCTTTTGAGAATTCTTTGTTTAGATCTGCACTCTATTTTTATAAAGGGTTATTTGTTTTGTTGATGTCTAGTTTCTTGAATTCTTTATATACTTTGAATATTAGCCCTCTATCAGAAAGGGAGTTGGTGAAGATTTTTTCTCATTCTGTAGGCTGACATTTTGAGTTATTGACAGTGCCCTTTGCCTTACAGAAAAAATTTCAGTTTCATGAGGTTCCATTTATTAATCATTGAACTTAGTGCCCGAGCTATGGGTGTTCTGTTAAAGGAAGTTGTCTCTTGTGCCAATGTGCTCAAGGCTATTCCCCAGTTTCTCTTCTATTATGTTCATTGTGTCTAGTTTTATGTTGAAGTCTTTGATCCATTTGCTGTTGAGTTTTGTGCAGAGTGATAGCTATAGATCTATTTGCATTCTTCTACATGTGGACATCCAGTTAAATCAGCACTATTTGTTAAAGATGCTTTCTTTTTTCCATTGTATGTTTCTGGATTCTTTATTGAAGACCAAGTGTCCATAGGTGTGTGGATTTATGTCTGTATCATTGATAGAATCCATTGATCAACATGTCTGTTTTTATGCCAATATCACGTGGTTTTTATTACTATTGTTCTGCAGTACAGCTTAAGATCAGAAATGTTGATACCTCTGTTCTTTTATTTTTCAGGATTTTTTAGCTATACTGTTGTCTTTATTTTCCATATAAAGTTGAGTATTGGAATATTGATAGGGATTTTGTTGAATCTGTAGATTGCTTTCAGTAAGATGGTCATTTTTACTCTGTTAATTCTCCCAATCCAGGAGCATGGGAGACCTTTCTATTTTTTGATATCTTCAATTTACCTCTTCAAGGTATTAAAGTTTTTGTCATGCAAGTCTTTCACTTGCTTTGCTATCTACTGCTGGGCATGGGGACTACCCTTAAGTGTGGTTAACATACCCAGTGAGACATCATTGGAGAAAACCAATTTTTTTACTTACAAGTGGCTTTCAATTAGAGATAGCTTCTGGGTTAGTGATGGAGGGTTGTGTCTATTCTTAGCATTGGAACTCCATCTGGCACAGACTGACCCCTGTAGACCGTGTGCATGCTGCTACAATCTCTGTGAGATCATATGCATGATAATCCTGCTGTGTGTAGACAGCCTTTTTTTTTTTGCTGATCTCCAGCTCCACTGGCTCTTATACTCTTTCTGCCTTCTTTTCAACATTGTTCCCTGAGCCCTGAAGGGAGGGATTTAATAGAGATACCCCCCCTTAGGACTGACTGTCCTAAGATCTCTCACTCTGCACATTGTCCAGCTATGCTTCTCTTTATTTGTTCCCATCTACTCTTGCTCTTTTTTAAACCAACTGAGTTCACTTAGCACTGTCAGTATATACACAGGTATAGGACCATCTGTTGGAGCACAGGCAGGTTATCAGGGAAGACATCCAAAAAAACTGTTTCTTCCCCTCACAACAGCCATCAGTTAACAATAGCTCTTCAGCTAGAGATGAGACTTGTTGTATCCTTCCCACGTCTGTTCTGGAGTTTCTGCTGGCTTGGTCTTATGCCGGTCTTGTGCTTGTAGTCATATGTACAATATATTTTTTTTTTTACCTTTTTACCTGAGCTACTTGTTGGAAGCTGCAGCCAAATTGAGAATAGGTCTTTCGTTCCCACTGCCCTACAGCTCAAGCCTCTCTAAAAATGCCATCCTCAGTTACAAATACAAGTAGTTTTCACTAGTCCAAATGAATCTTATTTAGTCAAACTGCCAAGACCAGCATCACAGAGATATCTTTTTGTATTTGATATTCAACAAATTGGCAGGGGAATAAAATAAGAGAATGAAGTCTATAAATAGATATCACTAATTTAAATGGTTCATCCAAAAGTAAAAAGGACCATTCTTAAAAATAATCTCAGTCAGGGGGTGGTGGTGGTGCACACCTTTAATCCCAGCACTCGGGAGGCAGAGGCAGGCAAATCTCTGTGAGCTTGAAGCCAGCCTGATCTACAGAGTGAGTTCTAGGACAGCCAGAGTTACAGCAGAGAAACCCTGTCTCGAGAAACTAAAAAAATGTGTCTCACAGTCAGTTATTATGATGCATTTGAAATGTAGTTAGATCCAACACCCTCTTCTAGTAACCAAGGGCAGTCACACACACTGGCCATGCATGCATGCAAACATTCATGCACACTATATAAAATAAATAAATTTAAAACAATACCTTCTAAGTGAACAAATCAAATCTTATTTCTACTGTTTCCTCTAAATGATCAGAGCATTTAATATTTTTTATATCTTTACATGTGACTAAACACAGTTTCAGACATATTTGGGATGGTTTCATATAGTTCATTATGTCATGTCTGTATATATGGCCACCAACTTTGTGTAATGCATTATGTTCAACATGAGATGCATAGAAAGAATTGATTAAGTTCTCAAATTCAAGTAGTTGTTTTTATCCATGTGTATTTTCAGTAGCTTTGCTACAGTTTTACTGTTTTTAAAAATTTACTGTTAAAAATTAGCAAAATTGGGCCTGGGGAAGTGGTTATGAGCCCTGCTTACTCTTTCAAAGGACCAAGTTTCAGTTTCCAGAAACCTCATGACAGTCCATAGTCATCTGTACCTACAGTTTCAGGAGATCCCACATCCTCTTCTGGCTCCACAGGTTCCAGGCATGCATATGGCACACAGACATATATACAGAAAAAATGCTTATGCACATAAAATAAAATTAAAGAAGTATTTTTAATAGGTAGTAAAATTGTGATGATCATGAAATCACACTTTTTCTCTTTTAGATTTTTTTTTCTAAAATAAGTGTGTGTTTCTATGTTACTCATATTCTGAGTTATCTCCTGCCAAGTTTTTTTTTTCTTTTCATTTTATTGCTTTGCTTCCCAGTTAGATTAGCTCAAGGGTGAAAGATGAAATGGGTTCAATAATAGCTATACATGGCTGAATTCTTCCCACAGCCTTTCTTGTGGTAAGTCAGGGCTGTAGTTGGAGCTTTGGTGGAAAGTATTTAAACAGACATGATGATCAATACAGAGGTCTTAGGGTTTCCCCATTTCTTATTCTCTTCCTAAAATGTGAAAGAGCTACAGTTTGATTTCCACCTTTGACATATAGTAATTTAAACATCAAAGAGGGTTTCAGTAATGGGTTTCACACTTTTGAAGAAAAAAATAAAGGTTTCCCATGGCGTTGCTGGCAACAGATAAAAGCACTGAATCAAAGTTACCCAGATCAACTTCAAGTCCAGGGATTTTTAAGATTTCATACAGATTAGCATATTTCTTCAGAAAACAATGATCTGATTTATCTGAAGAATTTAAAAACAAGAATCCCATAATCTGATTTTAAAACTTTTCCAAAATTCTAACAATGGTGAAAGCCATATCCACTCATTCACTGGATCACTAAGTGAAACTGATCTCTGAAATAGAAAGAGTAAATTCTGTTCTTACCTGCTCCTTTCAATTGTCATGTAGAAACCCATCAAAGATTTGATCTATTCCCTAGTTTCAGAGTGGAGGCAGACATTTTTGTCAGTTGACTTGAGAATATAATGCAGAAACCTTTATATTTAGACTCATTTCCCCTTCATAACACTTACACACACAAAGATGCGTATGTGCACATCTGGTACATGTCCATAACATGAAGAGGATCACAAAGAGCACAACTGAATATAACTTGAGGTAGGCATTATTTATTGTCAGAAGCACAATCTTAACTGATTGCAGCTGATGTTGCTTTCATCAGGATTATTGCAAATGCCTCTTAACTAATGTTCCTGCTTTAGTGTTTGCTTTCCAATCATGTATTCTTCTTCACAGCAAAAGTTAAACTTCCCTCTCTCAGCACTTATTAGTTGTTTGTAGTTCTTTGTTTAGGGTTGAGACTCCATAAGATTTCTTTCTTCCACATTAGCATGTCTGTTGGTGTAATTTTCCAGGTCTTGTGTAGACTGTAATAATGTTCAGGTATCATGTTTGTATCTGCCCTGTCATTTCTAAAAGATGCAATCTCACAGCACACTTCTGGCTTCCTGCTCTTCTGGCTCTTATAGTCTTTCTGCCCCTTCTTTCAAGGGGTTCCCTGAGCCTTAGGTACAGGAGCTGTGTTATAGATGTATCTATTGTGGTTGTACTTCACCCAGTGTCTCACTGTCTGTCTGTCTGTCTCTCTCTTTCTCTCTCTCTCTCTCTCTCTCTCTCTCTGTCTCTCTCTCTGTCTATCTCTCTCTGTCTCTCTCTCTCTCTCTGTCTCTCTCTCTCTCTTTCAAGACACGGTGTCTCTATTGTAACTCTGGCTGTCCTGGAACTCATTCTGTAGATCAGGCTGGCCTCCAACTCACAGAGTTGTACATGCCTCTGCCTCCCTAGTGCTGGGATTGAAGGTGTGTGCCACCACCAGCCAGTCTTGATGTCTGCATTTTGATCAGTTGTGGTTTTCTTTAATGGTCTCTATTAGCTGAAGGGATGAGCCCCCTAACTCCAATTATCCAATGCAAAGTCTTCAGTCCTGAAATTATATATATATGCAACGTTAGACAAAATCAGCAGGTTGTATTTATATACTTAAAATGTGTTTACATATGTGTGCTCCTACCTCTCTTTCTTCTCTGCCTCCCTGTACGTGTAACAATAATACCCATAGAAAAAGTTGAGAGAGTTGGGGACATGAGAGGGGTTGAATGGAGGAAAGGGAAGGTTTGAAGTAATATAATTAGATTTATTTAAAAAAATGTAATTGAAAAAGAAAACAAGTGACTTGAGAGATTGTACATGATCTGTTCTGGAACCTCAGTTTTTAGTATTTTCTGTTACTCATTTTATTCTTAACCTTTGTCTCTCTGTCCTTTCAAAACCATAATAATAATATTATAGTCTTTGCACTTAACTGTCTGTTTTGTTTGTTTTTGTGCTCCAGATGTCTATATAGTTTTAATCTCTCAGTTACTTCAGGTCTCCAGTCAATTGCCACATTTTACTCAGTCATTCCCTAACTATCTTACACAAAATAGCAACACTGATTCAGCAGTCCTTATCTCCTTCAGGTTATGTTAGTTTTTAAACAATTTATCATTATTTTCTGTATTATATTATTTACTTATTATTATACTCATTTTGAGTAAAATATAAAATCCATTGGCACAAGAATTTTCGACTGATATACTTCAGGCACCTAAAATACAGAAGATACTCACCAAATATTTGTTTTATCACTGAGTACATAATGAGTGAGTACATATTGTTTAAAGACTTATTTTAATGCATCATATTATTGAAGAACCAATAAAACTGAATTAAGATGAAAAGTAAACGTGAACTGAACCATGGTAATAATAGCAGGAAAAGTGACATTTAGAAGAACTCAGAGACAGGGGAAGTTTGAAGATATTTTACCTATACAGTTCATCTTTCATTTGATATAAGTCAAATTGAGAACCAGAAATCAAGGCAAAGATCACAGGTTGAAAGAAAAAGAGAAGAAGCATGATAATCTGAGTGATAAGGAACGATGAAAAGTAGTTGGTATATGAAACATGAACAGGATATCATGAGGTGGTAGATGCTGTGCATATTAAAGCAAATGGTTCAGGTAGTATGAAACAAGGGGGCAGAGAGAATATCTGGATCTTTTGGGGGAAATGTTTCAATGGACAAATTCTGCCACATGAGAATCCAAAATTAATTTTTCATCATGAGATTTAAGTTAATAAATCTTACAACACAGTAAGTGTCATAAGAATTTTGTTCCTAAGTCATTGCTTATGCTATATAGTATTTAGGAATAGTTACCACACACACACATATGCAACATGATAAAAGAAAAAGAGGCTATGAATTTGAAAGGGAGTGTACAAGATAGAGAGGATACATAGTAGGGTTTGGAGAGAAGAGAGAGAAAAAAGGAAGAGTAAAATTATGTGATTATGTTATAATCTCAAAAAATAAAAAATAAAGGAAGAAAATATTTCTCCTTTTATTAAAAATAAATTCCGTTCTCATGCAATATATCCTATTACAGTTTCACCTCCCTCTATGCCTCCCAGTTCCTTTCCACCTCCCCTCCTATCTGGATCCACTCACTTTCTGTCTCTCATTAGAAAAGAACAGGCTTCTAAGAGGTACAAACAAAATATAACAAAATAAAACAAAATAAGCTAAAGCAAAAAAAAAAATCATATCCAAGTTGGACAAGGCAAACCAACAGAATGACAAGAGTCCTGACAGCAGTCACAAGAGTCAGATACCCACTTGATCAGGAATTCCATAAAAATACTAAACTGAGAGCTGTAACATAGAGGCAGACAACCTGGTACAGACCCATGCAGGCCATGTGTTTGCTGTTTTAGACTCTGAGAGTTTGTAAGAGCTTTGTTCAGCTGATTCAGAGGGCCTTGTTTTCCTTGTGTCCTTCATTTCATCTGGCTCTTATACTTTTCTGCCTCCTCTTTTGTGGGTTTCCCTGAGCTCTGATGGGAGGGATTTGATGAAGAGCTTTATGTTCCAAAGTCTGTCTGTCTCTTGTTTCTCTCTCTCTTTCTCTACCTTCCTTCCTCCCTCACCCTCACTCTGCATAATGTCTAGTTGTGGATCTCTGTATTTGTTCACTTCTGCTGCAGTAGGAAGTTTCTCTGATGATGGCTGAAGCTGAATAAGTCACTGATCTTTGATTATAGCAGAATATCAATAAAATCCATTTTATTATTATTTTTCTTAGACTAGTAGTGTTTATTCTACCCTAGGTCTCTGGCCTATCTAGTCTCTGGTTGTTGGTTATCCTAGCAGTGTTGAGTATGGGTTCTTTCTCATGGAGTGAATCTCAAGTCAAATAGTCCACCCATAAAATCTATTTCCCCCTCCCAGAAAGATCTGTTTGCCCTGCCTCTATCAGTTCCTTTATACTTAACGACTCTGAATCTTTGAACTGTACCTTCCTTATTTATTTAATGGCTAATATTCACATATAAGCAATTACATACCGTATTTATCTTTCTGAATCTGTGTTACTTTGCACAGGGTATTTTTTTTCTTGTTCCATCCATTTGCCTGCAAGTCTCAAGATGCTATTTTTTAAATAGCTGAGTAATACTCCATTGTGTAAATGTACTGCATTTTCTTTTTCCATTCTTCTATTGAAGGACATATATGCTGCTTTCACTTTCTGGCTATTATGAATAGAGCAGCAATGAACAAGTTTGAGCGAGTATCTCTGTGGCAGGATGAAGCTTCCTTTGCATTACATGCCTAAGATCTTCACATAGATCAATTCCCATATTTCTGAAGACCCACCATACTGATTTCCAAAGTGGCTGTACAAGTTTGCACTCTTACCAGCAATGCAGGAGTGCTCCCCTTATTCCACATCTACATCAGCATGAAATGTTAGTTGTGTTATTGATCTTAGCTACTCTGACAGATGTAAGATGGAATCTCAGAGTAGTTTTGAATTTTATTTCCCTGATGGCTAGAGATGTTGAACATTTCTTTAAGAGTTCCTCATCCATTTGAGTTTCCTCTATTGAGCATTCCCTGTTTAGGTCTGTATCCCATTTTTAATTGGATTATTTGGTTTTGGGGGCAACTTAGTTTCTTCGGTTCTTTATATATTTTGGGTATTCGTTCTCTACTGGATGTGGAGTTGGCAAACTCTTTTCCCATTCAATAGGCAGCTGCTTTGTCTGAATGACAGTGTCCTTTGCTTATAGACGTGTCCCAGTTTCATGGGCCCATTTATTAATTGTTGATCTTGCCTGTGCTAATGGTGCTTTGTTCAGAAACCTTTTCTCTGTGCTTATGAGATCAAGGCTATTCCCTACTTTCTCTTCTCTCAGGTTCAGTGTATCTGGTCTTATCTTATGTTGAGGTTTTTGATCCATATGGAGTTGAGTCTTGTGCAGGGTTATAAGTATAGATTAATATGCATTCTTCTGCATGCAAACGGCAGTTTGATCAGTACCATTTGTTGAAGATTCTGTCTTTTTTTCTGATGAATTTCTGGCTTCTTCATCAAAATTTAGGTGATCTTCTTCAAAAATAGGTATGTAGACTTATGTCTGGGTCTTCAATTCAATTCTGTTGATTAATGTGTCTGTTTTTTATGCCAATACCACACTTTTGTTTCTTTTAGATATCCTGTTTCTTACTTTTGTTTTTCTATGTGAAGTTGAGAATTGTCCTTTCAGGTACTGTAAGATTATGAATGGGATTACATTGACTCTATAAATTGATTTTGGTAAAGTGGCCATTTTTACTATGTTAATCCTACCAAATCATGAGCATGGGAGATCATTCCATCCTCTGAGATCTTTTTTTTCCAATTACTTTATTCAAAGACTTGAAGTTTTTAATCATCCAACTCTTTTACTTGCTCAATTAGAGTTACGCCGAGATATTTTATATTATTTCATGCTCTTGTGAAAGGTATTGTTGAGTACATTTGTCACTTGTATATGGGACAGCTACTAATTTTTGAGAATTAAATCTGTATCCACCTACTTTGCTGAATTACTGAATGTATCTATCAGTTGTAGGTGTTTCCCAGTGAAAGTTTAGAGTCACTTATGCATACTATCATATCATCTTCAAATAAGTATACTTTGACTTCTTTCTTTCCAATTTGTATCCCTTTGTTCTCCTTCTGTTGTCTCATTGTTCTACCTAATGGATAATATATTAA
Source organism: Cricetomys ansorgei (assembly GCA_026225945.1). Lineage (NCBI taxonomy): Eukaryota > Metazoa > Chordata > Mammalia > Rodentia > Nesomyidae > Cricetomys > Cricetomys ansorgei. The sequence continues at coordinate 3,952,466 of JAMJFZ010002759.1, read as the reverse complement.
ACATAGAAAAATTTAATCATGCTACCTGGTATATTGGAAAATCAGAGAATATATGTTATCATTATGAATTTAGTTTATCTTAAATGGGTAAAAATTTTTGCTAGAATTAAAAAGCTACAAAGAAATGTTCTTATATCCAGCAATATTTCCGTTTTCTAATCTTTGCCATTTAACAGTTTGTATCTTTTGGGCTCCTGAAATGTGGTTAGTCTAAAATGAGGTGTGTTATAACTTACAAGATATGCACTTGATTTCAATCACTTTTTCTAATTAAAATTGTTAAATTAAATTTTTGTACTGATAACATGTTGAAATTGTAATATTCGGGATATATTTGGTTAAATAATCCATATTAAGGCATAAAAGAGCAAGGAATTGCATATGTATGAAATTATGGGACGGTGAGTGGGAATATTTTACCACAGCAGCAAAAATATAGTAGGTTGCATCTGTAATATTTTGCTCAAATGCCTTCAGCTAAATAAATAAATTCAGCATTTACAAGATCTACCTTCCTTTCAAAACTTCAGGGAACAATTCAAACAAACTTTCTGCCACTATATTTTAGGGATCATCCTTCTTCCAGTCTCTACCAACCTCTTCCTCAGATTCTTCTGAGTCTTCCCTTCAGCACTTCCAGTGGCTAGAATTCTACTAATATCTGCTCAAGGTAGTTTAACCTTGCCTTTTCTTTTTATCAACAGTGTCCTGGCATTTTACATTGGTTAGTTCCAAAGCTCTTCCCACATCTTGTGCATATGTGATAGCAGTCAGTACCCTATTTTTAAATAACAAAGTCTGTGTTTGTTTTCTGTTGGTAGCCAACAAGGGTCAAAACAACATATCACTGAAGAAGCACAAATATATTATGTTTATAGATTTGTGGGTCATGTGTGAAAATAAATTCTGTGTTTGATGAGTTCTCTGCTTCTGGTTTTAACAAGCTCAAATAAAATATTGTCTTGGGATTATAATTCCCTCTGCTTTGAAACTCTCTGTGGTTACTGGCAGGTTTCACTTCTGAACAATTGTAAGATTTAGATTCCTAGTTTTGTTGGCTGTCATTCAGGGGTAATTCAGCTTCTAAAATCTACTTCCAATTCCTAGCTTCTGCACTTTGCTCCACATACTTACTCAAAGTCAACAGGAGTACAAAGTTCTATTCTGATACAGTGGAGTTTACTTTATATATGATAATCTCAGAAGTGACTGTCCCATAACCACTGTCTATATTCTCAGATTACAACCACTTAATGGATGAGAACTCTATAGAGTTTGTAGAATAAAAGGTAATAAATCTAATCATAAGATCTGTCCTAGAAATTTAGAACCCCAAAGAAAGTTAACAACTTCTTGTAAAGAACAAATATAAACAAAAGGATTAACTTTTCTATCCTAAAAAGTACATTCTTGACACCAGTTCGCCATCTCCCAAATCTCAGATTTCAACCGTCTTCTTGAAATAATTGTGTGAAAAATATCTACAATATTATTTGTAAATAAAATAAATGCTATGCAGTTCCTAAGTTTGCCACTACAGTGGTAGTAACAACATAAACAAGTCCACTTACTCCTGAGAAATGTTACTTGGAATGCTCAATCATATTTTATATTTTCATTGGATGTATTTTGCATAGAAAAATATCTGCCTTGACATATATGTACACTTGTAGAAAAAGGTAATTATGGAAAGTGGCTCAGATTTGTTTTATTATTTTCTTAATCCTGTTAACATATGGTGCCTTTTAAAAAAACATATAAGAGATTTGCTTTGTCATAGTATAAAAACCAAATCAGCAGTAACATAAATTTAATTTTTGTACTTCAATATGATTCCTTTTTTTCTACTGCAAAAAGAAATTTTTCAGATAAGGGTTGGTCCATTCTCTGAACTATGGTTATATTAATTAACATACTGTTATAGGACACTCTATCCTGAATGGGATATCCTTGTCAAATCCTTTCCCTCAAGGCTCAGGGATCGTTTCTGAAGAGGAGGTGGAAAGATTGTAAGAGCCAGCCAGAGGTGATAGATGAGTCCAAGGAAACAGTATCTTCCAGACACAATAGGAATGCTACACATATGAACTCACAGAGACTGTGATGGCAAGCACAATACTTGCACTGGTTCAACCCAGACAAAATTCCAGTACTGAAAAGTAAATTGGACACAAAGTCCCGCCCATAATCAAAAAGTTGTTTACAACTTATATATGCTTGAAAGGGAAAAAAATCACTTTTTCTGGTGGAGTATCACTGGTATGTTTTTGCCTTTTTGTTTGTTTGTTTCGTGTGTTTTTATTTTTTTTTTTTATCTCTCTTTCTTTGAGAGAGAGTTAAACAGTATAAAGTTGAGTGGGCAGGTAGGAAGGTAGGGAGCATCTTAGAGGAGTTGAGAGAGGGAAAATAATATCAAATATATTGTATGAAGTAAGTTTTAAATAAAATAATGATTTAAATTTTTTATATATTTTATTAGTTAATTTGTCCTTTAAAAATTTCTTATATGGATATAATGTATTTTAATGGCTCTCATTCCTGACCCTCTCTCAATTTTCTCCTCCCTTTACCAAACCTCCCCTCCCTAAAAATCTCGTTTCCATATTCATGTATTACATATCTATTTTTGTTTTGCGTTCCACTGAATTTTACCAAGAGTATGCTTGTGCCTGTAGCTTTGAAACTGTCAAATGGAGCATGGTGAATTTATCTTTGGGCACACAATTGAAAACAATGGCAATCCCTCCCCCAAACTCATCAGTAGACAATAGTGCAACAGAGAGAGGAAGGGCTCTCTCTACAGAAAACTTATAAGAAAGATTTCAAAATTGTCAGATATATGTCAGATAAGAACATAAGAAGTTATTTCAATTTTTTAAATATTTTTATACTTGTCTTTTATTTTAATACATGGTATATTTTGGAGAAAGTTCTATGGACTGCTGAGAAGAATGTATATTATTTAGTGAAGTGTTCTATAGATGTCTGTTAGGCCCATTTGATTCATAATATCATTTAATTCCAATGTTTATCTGTTTATTATTTTCCCATATAACCAATAAAATATTAAAAGTGGGGTATAGGCCAGGCAGTGGTGGTACACACCTTTAATCCTAGCACTCAGGAGGCAGAGGCAGGAAGATCTCTGTCGTTCAAGGCCAGCCAGAGTTACAACAGAGAAATCATGTTTTGAAAAACAAAACAAAACAAACAAAACCAAAAAACTAGGTATTGAAGTCCTCCACTATCACTGTTTATGAAATGATATATATATATATAGCTCCAGATCTAATAGTATTTCTTTTGTGAAATGTATTTGCCATGTCATGTAAATGTCTAGAATTGCAGTATCCTCTTGCTGGAGTTTCCTTTAATGAATGAGATTTATCCCTAATTATTTCTTCTGACTACTTTTGGATTGAAGATGATTCTGTCACATATTAGAATAGTTACCCTTGCTTGTTTCTTGGTTCTACTTGCTTGGAATTCTCTTTTCCATCCATTTACCCTAAAGTCATGTATTCTGTTGATAGTGATGTATGCTTCAAGGAGGTAGCAAAAAGATGGATCCTATTTCCAAATCCAGTGTATTTATCTGTGTCTTCTCATTTAGGAATTGAGACCATTAATAATCAGAGTTATTGAAAATATTGTATTATGCCCTATAATTTTGTTTATTTTACAGTTTTTTGACTAACTATCCTGATATTATTTTCCCCTCTAACCTCTTGGGTGTGTTTATCCTTTTCATCAATACAAAATATTTCTTCCAATAGCCTCTGTAGAGCTGGATTAGTGACCATAAATTCTTATGGTCTACAGGATAGTACAAATTAACAAAGGCGATGGAAATTTCATCTATCTCCTGCCTGCTACAGTGAATCAAACCATTTCTTCTAGGTTAAAAAGAATGTAGGCCTGGCGGTGGTGGCGCATGCCTTTAATCCCAGCACTTGAGGAAAAAAAAAATGCTGACTTTACTGACCTGAATTAAACCTCTCTGAATATCAGTTCCCTTACTAATAAAGAGATGTTGTGATGATTAGGAATGATATATGTGAAGTTGTTAGTTACTATCCCCTTTTGGTATGCAATCAATAAATTGCAATTATTTTTGCTTTGTTTATAGTCTAGATTTTGTACTAGCATGGTGTATACTATATAAAACTGCCACAGTTTACATAAAGAATAAATATCCAAAGTTAAATAAGGCCATAGCCATGAATGGTGGTGAGAAGAAGCAGCCCTTCAGAAAATGCAAATATGTTTTAAGATGTATATGGTATCTATAATTATACAAAACATGCAAGTGTGTTAGAGATAAGGTACGGAGTTGGAGTAGGAAACCAAAGGAACAAAATTTAAAGAGGTACTTATTTTCACATGCCATTTATGCCCTTGCACAACATTGACAATGGAGCTTTCTTAAATTTTAAGCCCTAGATACTTTATTCTCCTTACCCACATACTGGCCCTGTGTCTGTATTGACTATATTATTTTTTGGTAAGACGAAAAGTAGAGGTAAGAAAGAATTTGGAGTATTGCATGAAAAAGCCTGAGAATCAGATCAGCCTAGAAGAGACTTTGCTGGTGTATTAGTCACTTTTCTGTTGCTGAGATAAAATATCATAATCAAAGTCACCTTACAGAAGAAATAGCATATTTTGGCATATGGTTCCAGAGGCATAGAATCCATCAAGACAATGAAAATATCATGTGGCAGCAGGAGCAGGAAACTGGCTGATCATATTTTTATCTATACACGGGAAGCAGAGAACAGGAAGTAGGATAATGTTATATACCCACAAAGCTGGTTTCAATAACGTACTTCCTCCAGCAAGGCTCGACATCTTAGAAGTACCACAACTTCCTGTGGTGATTTGAATGAGAATGGCTCCCATTGGCTCAGATTTTTTAAGCTTTACCCAAGTTGGGAAGGATTAGAAGGTGTGGCCCTATGGGAGGAGATGTGTCACTGGGGATCAGGTTTTGAAGTTTCAAAAGATAACACCATCCTCAGTTATCTCCATCTGCCTCCATTTGTCTCTAAAGATGTGAGCTCTCAGCTACTGCTCCAGCATCATGACTGCCTGCCTGCTGCCATACTCCCTGCCATGGTGGTCATGGATTCTAACCCTCTTAAACTTTAAGCTCAAAATCAAACATTTTGTCTTATGACTTGTTTTGATCATGGTGTTTTATCATGCCAATAGAAAAATAACTGAGACAACTCCCCAAATACCAACGGCGCACCAAGTGTTCAAATACATGTGCCTATGAGAGACATTTCTGTCAAATCATCACATCTTCCTTAAGTTATTAGCAATTTAAAGTCACAAGGGGCAGAGGAGATGGCTCAGCCTCAGGTGTTGGCTGTGTGAGTCCAAAGACCTACATTCCAATTCCCAATATCCATGTAAAATGTCAGGCACATCTGTATGTGCCTGTAATCCCAGGACTGGAAATGCAAAGATAAAACAATCTATAGGGCTTATTGGCCAGCCAGTCTAGCTATATGGATAAAGTTCAGGGTTAGCAAGAGAAGCTTGTGTCAAAAAATAAGGTAGAGAAAAAAGACAACATACATTCTGGCCTCCAAATGCAGATGCACATATGTATGTATACTCCCATAGGCACATGTGCACACACACACACACACACACACACACACACAGACATATACACAAGTATAAATCAGACACACAAACACACAAATAAAAGTAATGTCACAGCAAAAGCGAAGCCTGGGAAAGATTAAAACACAAGCTCCAATCACACTGGCTCATTTAGATTCTGACCTTATTTTAGTAACATGCAACAGAGTGTTCCCATATAAAAAGAATAGTTGATCCAAAAGAAGAGGGTTAAGCCCTGTGTTTTAGTTGGCTCTGGCATAGAGAGTATAAAAGCATTATCCTGAACGAGGTTAATAATTAAAGATATTAAAAGGAACACTGTTCTTCTGAGACTGATCTATGAAAGTCGGTTTACATTTGTAAATGCTTTCAGATCCCTCATATGCATCCACTCAGGTAAGTGGCATTATCACTTCCATTTTGCAGAGAAAGATGCTCCTTGGAGAGAAGCTGGTACTCAGGACATAATTTGATATGCCTTTGCTTCTTGCTTCTTTATTTGTACAATCCAGGTTATAAGACTTAGTCTATCAGTTTATCCTTTACATTAAAATAAAATCAGGTTCAAAGCACCCAGCAACACACAGTAAGTCATCCACAGACTTTGCCCCCTTTTCCTTTGTGGATTCAATATTGTACCGATTCTTGTGCTCTCTGGCCCCAATTTTGTCAGGAGTGCTTTCCTGGCTGACTTCCCCTCTGAGTGCAGGGGTCAGCAGCTCCAGCTGGAAGATGCATAACAAAGAAGGCTTGTTTGTTCATCAAACAAATCCGTTTGCACAGCTAAATCTGAAGGGGTTGAGAGTGGTGCAGAGCTACAAGGAGGAAAAGGAGGTAGGCCTTCATTTTCATTGGAGATAAATCCATGCATGAACCAGAGCAGCACAGCTCAGGGCCCAGAGTGGCAAGCATTTTTAGAACTGTCACTTTAAAAATATGTTCCCTCCTGCCTTGAGGCTCTCTCAGTGGGCAGATTTTAAAATAGAAACAAGAAACTTTAATTAGGCTCTAATTAGCCCCACAAGTTTTGGTGAGCTAGGATAGTTTATTTTAGAAAAAAAAAATAATAACAGACGGAGGATTTTTCAGGCACCACAACTTTAATTACAATCTCAAACACCTCAAGCATGCTTACTGGGCCAATTAAATCAGCAGGGCAATGGCAAAGCTAATGTGCTACCTTAGACCTAAGCTATGATGATGCTCTCTATTTGAGTTTGCTTCTAAAGTAATTTGAAAAGCAGATAACTTACAATGCTTACTTAAACAGAAGCAGGAGGCCTTTAAACTGTTGGTAATGCACAATTAACCAGGATCTAAAAGTTGTGAGTTTTCTATATCAGGGATGCTTACCTACAACATGAGCATATCTCTCTCTTCTTTCTTTGCTTGTGTGTTACATCTCGTATGATATAATTCCTTAGGTATTTTCTCTCCAGCAGCTTTCTGTGTAATTTTAATAGAAAATTCAAATAATTGTCCAGTCCCTAGAACAGACAAGGAAGACATATTGCTTTCAATAACCTTCAGGCATCTTCTGAAGCTTGGGGTCACTGGGATAACCCCATAGTATATTTCCTGACCTTAAAGAGACAAGAAGCTGTTCAAACAGACGTCCATACAGACAGAGAAATCCTGTCTATTCCTTTCTCAAAAAACGTATTTTCATACACATGGAAGAATTAGAAAATTTGTAGCTAATGAATGGCCAGGTGGTCACTGTCCACATTCATAGATCTCATGAATAGTTTGTAAATGTCATGCTGTAGCTTAGAAAAGTTTTCTAGGTCTTTTCTTTTGTTTTTGTATGCCTGTGTTGTAAAATAGGCACCACAGTTAATGTTCTGTTCAAATAACTAATCTGGTGGGCCTGATGTAGCAATCAAAGTGTGAGTGTCTCTGTATGTAGCTACTACTGAATGCCAAACACATTGATGACTCTTTTTATTTTCCATGGTATCCTTCATTGATCTAAATCTTCTGTTCTATATAATTCATCCCTTCATTTAATAGTGAATTAAGTGCCAAACGTGTTTTTGACATGGCTAACTTCTGAAGGTACACAAAGAATAAGGAAGTATCCCATCATTTGAAAGGCATGGTGCTAGCAAGCATGAAATGGAGAATCAGGGAGGTGTAAGAAAAATCTGCCCAGGAATAATAAGATGGCTGTCTCTTTCCACAAAACCTGTAGCAATAGTCACCACCAAAACAACAGCCACAACCTAAAACTATCCGGAGATTTGACCAGTTACAATTCTAAAAGAAAAAGCCAAAAGAACAAAGTAGTCAATCCAACACACCTATTATAACAACTTCTGGATTCCTGCAGCACTTCCCTGAGATGGACTGCAGGAGACAAAGGATGTTTTACCCACATGTGTGCAGCCCACAAAGTATCTGAATATGGACTGTAGTAAGGAAATTGGGCTTAGGCCAAGGCTAGATTACTTCAGTGCTTTGGACAACAATTTGAATGTCTTGATTCTTTCCTGGGGATGTTCAAGGCTTACTTTAGGATCAAATCTAGTGGGGAAAAAGGTGCATCTGTATAAGCAATCAAAGCACTATGTAATTCCAGGTCTAGATACAGTAAGGGAGTGGAGAACTAGAAAATCCTACAAAGTTCTAACAGTAAGCACTTCAATAAAGTAAAAGAATTGAACCAAAGTGAGAGAAAGATATTAGACATGTTAAGTTCCATTTGAAAACAGCTAAGTAAAACAACTTCGGATCAACAAACATACAAAATGGCAACTTTCCCTTCACTAACTGAATATGTCCTAGATCTACTAACCTCTTAAACTCATTTTCTGCAAGGAGTGCTTCTTAGGCCTTTCCTGTCCTGAGAAGAATAACAATCTCAAACCAGACTTTGTTTTAAGATCATCTTTCCTTCCTTTATAATTAGTCTTAAGACTCCCCAGTAACAAATTCTTCTTTTCCCACCACACTTTGTTACTCAACATTCTTGCTTATGTAAGTCTTGCTTTGGCCTCTGTCAACACCAAAAGTGGCATTCACAATAATAAGGAAACTAATAATAATACCTAATTCCCAAAAATTGTGTATCAGGTGTCAAACACTGTGCTAATTAGAAGTAATGTAGATCTGATTTCATCCTTAGAACAGCTTTCTAAACCAGATATTTTATCCAATTTTTTTTTTCTGTATAAAGTTGCTCAGACTGCGAGAAGTAATCTCAATAACTTAGGAAGTGGTAGAACAACTATGACAACTCAGAAAGTATAAACCAAAAAGGAACCTATTCTCACTGGTGGTCTTGGTTGTAAGAATCATGAAGAATAGTCATGACAAGAAGGAACCCCAATGTAAACTGTGGAATTGAGGGTGTGATGGTGTATCAGTGTCAGCTCATCAGCTGTAATAAACCTGGGTAGGAAGCTAGATAAGTAAGGACACAGAGTATATGGTGGAACTCTGGATCTTCTGCTCAGTGCCATTCTGAATCTAAAACTAAAATTAAATTAAAGTTAAAAGTCTATTTGATTTCTGGGCCTTACTTACAGAATTTCTTATTCAGTAGGTCCAAGATTGGGCCTGAGAATCATTATCTCTGAACATTCCTGTTTCAGGGGTTATACTATGATTTTTGTTGCTTAATTAGATTTATTGAATTCCCCTCTGTCTCTGCTCAAGGAAATACAGGACATTGCCCTTTTATATGACATTGCCTTTAGGTTAATTTACTCAATAGCATAATAGGCAAAAATGGAGACTTTTGTTTCATTTTGTTTGTTTGTTCTGAGACAGGGTTTCTGTGTCTGTTCCACCACTGCCTGGCAGAAGGAGAATACTTTAAAGAAAACAAATAAGCAAATGAATAACAACAAATTTTCCTTTTCTACATCCAAAGTTACCCCACACATTAATTAGACTCCTGCTGGAACAATATCTGTCTATATTTTCTGTTTTTAATTTTTTGAGACATTCAGATATCCTTCCTTACTTTGTTTTTTCGTTCTGCTGTTTCTTCTTTCTTTCTTTCTTTCTTTCTTTCTTTCTTTCTTTCTTTCTTTCTTTCTTTCTTTCTTTCTTTCTTTCTTTCTTCCTTCCTTCCTTCCTCCCTCCCTCCCTCCCGGCCTCCCTCCTTTCTTTGTTTCTTTCTTTGGCTTTTGAGAACTTGTGAAATGAGAAAGGTATTTCCAACATTTCCACCTTTCTTTCTCTCTAACTCCTCCAATTTCCATCCCCTCCTGATAAAGACCTCTTCCTTTATCACTGTTACACATGTACATCCATATACAACCCACTGAGTCTTCTTAGCATTGCTCATATGCTGAGAATTCAAGGGCACGATATTTGCTGTTTCTGTGGGACTCACTCCTAACAGTGGGAGTGTCTCTAACTCTTCTGCCTACTTTTAGGACTCTTTTCTTTCTATTGGGCTGCCTTGTCAATCCTTAATATGAAGGCCTTTATTTTGAGTCATCCTGTTTTGTCATGTTTGATTATTTTATCTTGGAGGCTTGCTATTTTCTGAATGGAAAGAAGTGGGAGTAGATGTGGGGGAGAGGGAAGGTAAGGGAGAACTGGGAGGAGTCAGTGGAGGGGAAACTGTGACCAGGATATATTGTATGAAAGAAAAATCTATTTTAATTTTTTTTAAAAAAACATTCTTGTATCACAGGAAACTTAAGTAAATATGCATAATTTTTCCTGTTGATATATACTTATTACAGGTAAAAAAAGATAATTTTTCTTTCTTTCAACTAATCATTTATAAAGGATTTGTTTTCTGTGTGTATTAGTTGAATTTATTTTTTCAATAAAGACTATGGAAGTATAAAATTCTCACAAATGCACATAAAGAGATTTGAAAAGTCAATTTATAAACACTTAGTTAACTTGAGTTCTTCATTTATTCAAGAAGCACTGTACCTGACCCTTATGCAGCCTTTATTTGAACATTCTATTAACACTATATACATTGTAAAGTGTGCCTTATAAATATCATAACTGCCAAAAAGAAGAAACCATTTCTCCCACTGTAAAAATAAATAGCTCAGAAAATAATAGAAAGATTTCATAAATAGGATTGCATTAAGTTAAAAAGGGCATGCACAGAAAAGAAAATATTCAGAAGAATAAAGATACAACCTACAAAGTTGGACAAAATCTTTACCAGATGGTAATCTCATGGAATATTATTATCCATAATAAATACAAAATTAAAATGCTAAATACTAAACGAAGCCACTAATTCAGTCAATAAATTTGTAAATAAACTGAATACACATTTCAAATGAGAAAAATAAGTGGCCAATAAATATGAGAAAAAATGTTCAACATCTATAACTATTAAGGAAATGCAAATTAAAACTGAATTGAAATTGCATCACACTCCAGGCTGTATGCCTGCCATCAACACAAGAGAAAAACAGCAACCGTTAGCAAGGATGCAGACTATAGCCTCGTACACTGCTAGTAGAAATAGAAATTGGTACTAACCACTAGAAAATAGTATTATGGTTCCTCAAAAGAGATTAAAAATGGAACTAATTTTGTTTTAGACTAATATGCATATCATGATTATATTTTATCAGTGCAGTAACTATATTTTAAAATTAATAGAAGAAAGTGGAATCAATGGAGAATCAGGGAAACGTACAATGCTATATATTTAACACAATTAAAATGAATTGCTTGAAAATAATAGAGATACCAATATGTATCTATTGACATAAAGTATTTTCAAAACTCAGGAAAATGATCACTATTTATAGTTATACCTTTACCATACCCAGAAACTAATTTGGTTTGAGACCTACATGGAACCCTTTGTATAAGTTCTTTCATCATCTCTGTGATCAGATTCAGACAAAAGCAATTTAAGGGAGAAATGTTTATTTTGGCTCTCATTTTCATTATGGCTGGGAAGGGATGGTGAAGATGTTCAGTTTATGCATTTATATTATCAAATGTATGTGGTAGAAGCAGTACATGTTACTGTGCACCAAGAAGAGCATGATATAGAAAGTTAAATAGATATAATTTTCAAAACCTTCAGCAAATGACTTACCTAGGTCCATGCTCCTAAATAGTACCACTTCTTAAAAAAAACACCTGGGGTTGAAGACCAGTCATTTAAAATACGAAGGTGTGGGGTAGAAGCTTTTAAGTTTCAAACCATAATACGTTTTAAGGATTTTCACAGTAAAAGAAGACAAGAATCAGAATAAATCTTGGGACATGGACCTCTGTGCCCTTCCTCATCAAAAACTTATTGGAAAATCTCTGATTTTTGTGAATACAATAAATCTAAGTTTACTATTTTCTTATGATGACTGTGAACCCCTAAATCGTGGGTAAATTACTTTTACCTTAATGAAAAATATATCCTTGAAATTTGATACATTAGTTTTCATTTTGCCTTTTAGGGGTATACCACAATGTTTATATAACACAATGTTTCCTTTGACTTAGTTGTTTTCTGATTTAAATAAACATGTCTCTTCATCTAATATTGTATGTCTCTTCTGCCACCATGATCACCCTTCTCTAAATGCTCTAAATTATTTCAGTCTTCTTGAAAAGTGGAGATACTAAGGCAGCATCAGTTTTGTGATAGTTCACTCCATAAATAGAAAGAATGGAGGGCAGCAAATAATGGTTATAAATATGGAATATGTGAGATCTTTGAAAATAATTTGTCAACTCTGGAAATAATGTAAAGGATATATCATTCCTTTGTTCATTCAGTCAGAAAACATTTTACTGATGGTGCACACTGTGTAAATGGGACCTCAAAAATGAAATAGTTTCATAGCTGAAATCTATCATTTTATTTTCATGACATGACAGAGAATACATTTGAAGGCATCACAGGAAACACAATGTCTTGTCAAACTGAAGAAACTCAGAGACTAATGGTTTCCAGCTTTTTTGATTTTTACATTTAAGTTATTTAGTACAGATAGATTTCCAAGTAATTTTTAAGGAGGTGAATGTATTTATGTATTACAACTCTGAGAGTTTTATAATAAAATTAATCATGGAGGGGAAAATAGGTGAATTAGGTACAGGTCTTAGCACCAACATCACTGACTATCTTGGCTATGTCACTTAATCTTCCTGGATATCTGATTCCTCAGCTACAAGTATTAATAAATAATCTCAATTACCTATTTAAACAAAAGACTCAGACCTCTGCCTTACTAGAAGATAATGCTTTCTTTTATCCTAATTAAAGCAGAAGTAAGTATTGATGTTTCAAATGTATATTCTCTAAAGAATATTCTTTTATTGTCACTAGACTTCCTCTGAGATTTAAATGACTCACAAAAAAGTCAGGAATGGAAAAAGTCAAGAAACCTAGGCAAAACAAAGAGAAAAGACTGCTAATTTTTTAAAGCACGCTAGAACATTAAACTCAAAATAGACAGGGAAGGAAGAATATCAAACATCTTCTGGGTATGTCATCCTGACTCCTGAGGGGAAGAAAGAAAGGAAGCATTTACTGATAAAACCCAGTGATAGAAAGAAGAAAGAGGGAATGATAGGGAAGGTAGTTTGAGTGAGAAGAGTGCTGGGACAGCAGGGCAGATGAGGTGTGAGGGAAGGGATAACTAACACTACAAATTTTTGAAATTCCACATGGAAACCTACTATTTTGCAAGCTTCGTAAACACACACACGCACACACTCCACATGGCTTTAACTGGTGTCAGGGTCGGCCTGACAAGTCAGAAAGTACCTGAATGGGGAGTGGGACTGAAGGTCCTTATGAGGAGAGGGGGAAAAGAGATGAGAAGGGAAGGGGATAGACCAGACACACACAGCATCATTGATCTCAGATGGAATGGAGCTAATGTTTAATTTTTCTTTCAATTCTTATACTCCTTTCCTCAAGGGGCTACAGCAGTTACAAAGATAATCATCACAAAGAACTCAGCATATCAGTCCCTGGGTAAAATAATACATGAGTAAAACATCTCATTCTCTAGTTAATCCTAAACTTTGAGACTTCCCTTTTTTCTGCCAGAACAGGATGTTTATCCTGGGAGATAACCTGTCTCAGGGAAGCTAAATGATTACCCTGGGAAGTAGCTTCTCTAGGTGGAGTTAGATGCTAGTCTAGGACAATAGCCTCACATGATGAAGCTAAATGTTCAGCCAGAGAAGGGACGCTCCTTTAGATAACCTTGACTTCCCTGAAACCAGCCTCTCTCAGGCAGTTAGAATATTTTGTGACTCAGTTTCGCTCAGATCTCCCAATAATGGAATAGGCAATATTAGCCAGAGGCTCAAGCAGAGTCTAGGCCCAGAGTCTGAGGGGCTTACCACAAACTGGAGTTACTCTATAGAGGGTATAATATTCCTCCTAGAAGCCATATAAAAATCACAGTGCCAGGTATGGAGTACCTCATCTCAATGTGTTTGTCAGAGGTGTCCTGTGGACCCAGAAATCAATATAGGCTATTGCTATTACTTTTGTTTGCCCACCAGAACTTGATGATAAGACCCTATTGCTAGCTGAAGATACCTCACAACTTGGTCATAGAGCATAAAGAAATCAAGTTGGTACTAGCCAGGGATATTCTTGCCTGATGGCTAACTTTCACAGCACTGGAAGTTGCTAGACTGGATACTGAGGAAAAGTTTTGTCAACAGTCCTCCTGAGCTCTGAATCTTGTGAATTACAAAATCAACTGGTATGACAAGATATGCCCGTGTTTATAGTAGTGACACCAATGGGTATAATCGTGGTATACACGCATGTTATGGAGGCACCAACATCTTTCTGACTAGATTTAAGGTTCACTCCAGAGAAGGAAATGCTACTGTAAATCTGGCCAAATCCCATGATATCGGCCACGGAAGTGAACCTACTACTAAATTCACATCTATCTGCGCATAAGTTAATGTAGTTCCCAGATATCATCTGAGGAATTTCTTTCGGCAATGGAATGGGGTTAACACAAAAACTCACAATTGTTCAAAGTAAAAAGAATGTGTTTGTGGAGTGCTCAGCCACAATAGCTCTTCTGTATCACTCCCTGCCCCTCAAGGCTCAGAGACCATCACAAAGGAGGAGGCATAAAGACAGTAAGAGCCAGCAGAGGTCAAGGAAGACCAGAAAAACAGTGTCTTCTGGACACCATAGAATCATGAAATCATTGTATTTATAAACTCATAGCAGTTATGGTTGCCTGTACAAGAACTACAAAAGATCAGGTTAGTTAACATGCTAGCATGGAGCGGGGAGGATCTCATAAGTACATCTCCTAACTGGGGCACTATTGACAGGTGATGGCTTCTAGAGGATAGAGATTTCTTTAAGATTGTAACTCTTGGTAGGTTGACCACTGACTCAGTGATTGCCACATACCCAATAGTATGTTGGCAGCACAAACTGGATTTAGTAGGTTACGGAATAGATAAAAAAAAGATAAAAAAAGTTGAAAGCGGGTAAGTGGGGAGTGTATATGAGAGGAGCTGGGGTTAGAAGTTGGGCTGAACAGAATCAAAATACATTGCATACATGAATGAAATTATGAAAGAATTAATAAAATATCATATTGAAAAACAAGTCTTATGTTTTTATATAAGAAAATAGATAAATAAATGAATAAATAAATAAATAAATACCCAATCATCAGTGCAGAGCTGAGAGGTTAGTTAATATTTCCGTTGCAAAGTACCACCCCAAATTTGGATAGAGAAAAGTTGAAGCAAACAAAACAAGAATAAAGTAGTCCAATTTTGTACAATATGAAATGGTTAAATCAGGCTAATAAAAGCATTCATCACCTTACATTTCTGTTTATGCTGATATATTTTATATTTATTCTTTTAGCTATTTTAACATATACAAAAGAATATTATTGAATATTTTCTACCTGCTATATATTCTATGCACATATCAAAATATCAATATGTAAACCACAAATGTATAATTCTAGTGTATAAACTAATATAATGTTAATTAAAAATTTTAAATATAAATTCCCATACACAAACACACAGATCAGGAATTCCTGATAAATGTATTCTTCTTTCTCTGCATAACTTGTACACACCCACTGAGCCCTGAAGGCTTAGCTTAAATTCAGTTTCCCTTCTGTGATTTTTCTCTAACTATCCCACACAGAATTAATTATATTTCATCTATGTCACTCAAGTATTTTCGCATACCCCCATTATAGTCCTGGTCATATGAGTTTATTATCATTTGTATATACTTTCTCTGTTCTTCTTTCCTCTGGGGTTATGATTTTCTAAGGAAGTGTTTCATTTTAGGCTGCACCTCACTGAGATTTGTGCCTTGTCAGGACCCTAGGTTCAGAGTAACTGACTTTCAGTTTGACCCAAGGCAAGGATTATGATTTACAAAGTTCTAAGAACTTTCCATAACAATGAATTTATATTCAACTTTAGTAAGAAATGAATGTTCTGTTTGTACATGATTAGTTACAGCCAAGAAGTTTGTGTGCCCTGTAAGAAATAGTTTCAAACTGACACTATTTAATCAGGTGATCATGGACTTCATGTAGGTCTCTGGGAGTTCAGGTACACAGAGATCAGCCCTCAGGCAGTGGGAACTTCAGTGTCTTCCCTATGCTGACCTTATGAACTGAGACAAAGCACAACCTTGAGTAGAAAGTAGAATTTACCTTTACTTTTCTATTGCCTACTCACTTATTTTGTTAAGATATTCAAGAATACCTATAAAATACAGAAGAAACAATCAAACTCAGGGTAAAAGCTGTGTGGTTGAAAACGTTCTTGCTGTACAGTTCAGGAAGATATAACACCTTTACTGAGCACTTGTTTCCCCTACACAAAAAACAAACACATTACTATATCTCTATGATCACTACAGAGTGTTTGTTCCAACAGATCATGAGTATCTTAGATGATTTAGGTTACATAAGAGAAACTTGTAGCTTCACAACTAATTAATTTTACCTGCTTCTGAAGGATAAAGGACACACAATTAAGAAACCAGAACATCTTATAATATTGAAGCCTTCATCCTGTTTTTCAGGAGCTTATGGTATCCTTTGTTGGTGGGAGAACATGAGTCTTCTATAAGGCAGAAATCCTATTGCATTATGCTCCAAGAAAAGCAATTTAGCTAAAGAACAAGAACCATGTAAACGCAAACAGTTGATTGAAATAAGGACAATTATTCAACACATGAATGTAGAATTTAACAAAGAAATATAATCACTAAAGAAACCGTAAGGTGAAATAAAGATGGAAATGACAATCTCTGCAAGTCATACAAAAACCTCAAAAGTGAGTTCGCTAGCATATTGAAAGATATGGAATCAAAAATTCAGGTCTTGAAGACAAGGTAGAAGAAATGGATAATAATATTCCATTATATGTTTCACATTTTCTTATCTGTTCATCTATTAATAACATCTGAGTCATTCTCTTTTGTATTGAGTTGTACATGGATCTGCAGGTGTCCATGTAGTATAATATAAAATCTCTTGGATATAAGACCAGGGGTTTTATAGCTATATCATATTGCATTCTATGACTAGGTTTCATTGTTGTTTTCTTTTTGAGGAACCTTCAGAGTGGTTTTCAGACTGACTTTACTAGTTTATACTTCCATCAGTAGTGAATATGAAACCCTTAATCTCATATCTATGCTAGTTGTCTGTCAAAACTTTACTTAAGACTTTATTTTCCTGTTGTGAAATTCTTGATAACAATAAGAAATTTCCTACAGAATCCATAGAATCCCATAGCAAAATATTACACACACACACACACACACACACACACACACACACACACACAACACACACACACACAGAGAGAGAGAGAGAGAGAGAGAGAGAGTGAGAGAGAGAGAGAACACTTGGAACATACAGCTCTAAACCAGATGTTTTCATCAAATCTCTTCCTTCCCTCAGAGTTCAGGGAACCCATGCAAAAGGAGACAGAAAAACTGTAAGAGTCAGACAGGATGGATGGCATGAGGGGAACATGGCTTTCTGAATCAGCTGAGTAAAGTTCATACGAACTCACAGAGACTAAACCAGTATACACAGAGCCTGCACGGGTTTGCACTATGTCCTGTGATTTAATGGGACTCCTGAGTGCAAATGAGTGAATCTCTTCTTGTGCCTACTCTTGGACTCTTTTCCTTCTTTTGGTTTGCTTTGCCCATCTTCCATGAGATTGTTTTTCTGTTTATCTTATTATATTTTATTTTGTTACATTTTGTTGATATTCCTTAGAAGCCTGTTCTTTTCCAATGAGAGACAGAAAGAGAGTGTATCCAGAGGGTAGGGGAGGTGGGGAGGAACTGGGAGAAGTAGAGGGAGAGGAAAGACTAATGAGGATATATTGCATGAGACAGTAACTTATTTTCAATAAAATGGAAAAATATTGAAACAGAAGAAAGAAAGAAGGAAAGAAAGGAAGAAAGAAAGACAGGAAGGAAGGAAGGAAGGAAGGAAGGAAGGAAGGAAGGAAGGAAGGAAGGAAGGAAGGAAGGAAGAAAGAAAAAGTTATCTTAGAGTAAGTGATAATCCTGACAATACTTAATAAGGAGTTTTGGATAGAATTTAGTAGTAGAGCAATTGACTAGAATGTGCCAGGCCCTGGACATGGTACCCATCATCTAAACTATCATTGGGTATACACACAAGCTATATGGACTTTATTGTATGCAACTTATACCACAATAAAATGTGGAAGACATAGGGTACGCCAATGAATTATGAGTTAACACAGCAAAGAATACTTAGGTTAGCCTGACTAAAGTCAAATTGCAGGGAGCCTTGTTTATATCATACAAGGGTGAATTTCATATATCCAGCTACTGCTCTTCATTGTTCAGATAAGTAAACTGACTTCGTCGGAGAAGATATGCCTCCAAAGAAGGAAATGAAAGAGCCAAGAAGAAAAATAATCCACCACTATTTTAGAAACCCATTATACATAAAATGAACAAAGCACTGTTTTGTCACTGTGACCAGTCAGGATGTTTGCTTCTTGCCATGTTCTCATGCCTTGGATGGACTTCATCCTCTTTAATTCCATTTACACGGTAATGGAACTTCACTGGTTCAATCTTCACTAATTGGGAATCCATATCAATTTAGTAGTTACCTGTAACTCAGCAAAGCCTTCCTTTCAAGGTCTGGTAAATTAGGAGTAGAATCAAAATTTGAAAGGTTACACTTGCAGTTCTTAAAAGAAGCAGAACTTAAACAACACTAAGCACTTTAGAAATGCTTTTGAAACTGCAAGTCATCCTTTAAGGACAGGAATGTGTCTTTCACTGACACACTGGACATAATTGACAACTATTCTACCTCCATTCCTCAGAAGTTGAATCCTCTCTCTACTGAGCATTTTCTTGTTTTTTGTATGTTTGTTTGCTGCGTGTGTGTCTGTCTGCCTGTCTGTCTGTCAGAGAGAGAGACAGAGACAGAGAGAGAGAATTTGTTTAATTCTTGATTTCTTAAACTAGATTGTAATTTCTTGGAATCCCTTCCTTTGGACAGTGAATGTAAAATAATCAGGAATGACTAGATCTTAGAGATTGCCCTGGAAGCGTAGGGTATCTAAAGAGGAATTTGAGATAACAGGCCATGCTAGCCTGTAAATCTGCATCTAAAATAACAGCATTTACAAGCAGTGGGTTACAGCAGATTCATAAAATACCAAGTAGTTCTTCATGGCTATAAAATGGGCCAATCGATGATAGAGAAGGAAAGATGTATAGTTCAAGTAGTCTAGGACCAGAACAGAAAGGACTCCGTTTAAAGTCCTGTTAGGAATTTATTATTTCGGAAGTGGAAATTTACTGAAGTACGGAGGCGAAACTATTTTATTCTGTTTAAAATGTTACCATTCGCTGTATTACAGATTGTGACTTGAGAAGCATAGTAGATACAGGGAGATCACTAAAGCTCATTAAGAGTCCGAATTAGGATACAGGGAATGAAGATGAGAGGCAAGAAGGCAGATTCCACTGAAAGATTAGGAAGTAGAACAAATAGGGCTAAGTTTCTGGTCTGAAAGACTTTCTTTTTTGTGTGTATGAATTGCAACTCCTTACTTTGCACATGCACAGGAAAAATACTAATTAAGTAAAATTTTTGAGCCTCCTTGACTAGTATTTATTGTTGCTACAGATTCATTGTATAGTTTCAATCACTTCAATTGAAGAGAAGTGCCCATTCCCAATCCTACCAGCCATGCCCAGAAGGTCAGATCTTAACTTTTACGTCTTTGCATGAGATCCTCTACTAGACTCCCAATATTTCTCCCTCTCATAGACATTCAAACTGAATTCATTCCTTTTGTGCTTTATGCTGGATATATAAAGATTACCTCAAGGGAATTTCATGATATTGATGGTAGAAAAGAAAATGTATATGAAATGTGTGAAAATGTGTGATATTTGTTAAAGTAGAGTATTCATCCATCACTCCATTCAACCACTCGACAAATGTATGTTCAGTGTCAACCTGCATTACTTACTTTGTTGTGTGTTGAAGTGAAAGTGTAAATCATAAACTGAGAGGTTTATTCAACTCTTAGTTATATTAACTATGTTATAGGTTTCCTTCCCACATTTCTGTCACAAAATTCTCAACAAATTTTGTGTCCAACTCTTTCTAAGATATACCTCATACAATTAAAGGCTTCTTTCTATTTCTGACATTAAAATGAATAATGTCATACCACACTAATACTGGGCATAGAAAGGCTTAAGCAAAAAGAGATATGGGAATATAGGGGAAATCACAGGATAAAAGGAAAGGCTAACCAAAAGGAAGGGAATATGAAAAGTCATATGTACTTCTTCTATCTCACGACGCAACTTTTAAAAAAAAGTTGATAGTAGAACACATACAAAATAAAAGAATAAGAGAAAATACTGAGGATTAAAGGATTATGTGGGAATGTTAGTAGAGGGGGAGAGGAAAGAATAGGAGGGGTAAACACAATGAGGCTATGGGAAGAAGATTTATGGTAACCCAGTATTTAGTAAGCTAATTTTAAAGTACAACTTAAAAGAAGAATTAGTTCAGACATAATTACATTGTATAAGTTAACAATGTCACTCTCAGAAGTGACACGACAAAAGTTACAGGAGAAGACATGTGATACCTCCCTTCACCTTATTGATCAATGAGGCCCCAGGGGTCTTCAAGATGACACAGGTTATTTCCATTGTCCTTGGTTGCTAACAATAACTACAAGGTAAGATCCTATTGCTGAAGATAACACATACTTTGGATGAAGGATATAGAGAAATCAAACCTAAATGGACCACAAAACTTGTTCTCTGCTGGCTCTAGCTTTCTGAGTACCTGAAGTTGCAATGCAGGCCGACAGGAGAGAATCTTCTTACCTAGAGATGAATGCTGAATGCTTCAGTTCTGACTAGTTAGGCAAGACACGCCTATTGGTGCAAAAACTAATAAGACTACTGTAGAGTAACTCATTGCTTTCTGACTAGATTTGAGGCTTCCTCCACAAGAATGTATTTCATGCTTGATACTGTAACCCTCATCAAAAATTCATAGCTGGGGAGGTCATGGTTTTAGGGTAGAACCTACTGTTGTTATTTTGTTAAATGACCACATTATAAAATTCCCTTCTAAATCCTTATGCTTATGTCCATAGACCTTCTACTTTGGTCATAAAAGATTCTTTCTTCAGTAGGCAGCAGTCAATGGAGAGATGCATAATTGATCAAAGTGCTGAGAAGAACAGACTGAGTGCTCAGCCATAAATAAAACTTGCCAATGTAACAGCAGTAGGATGGGGAGGACTGCTATAAAATGCCACCTTTATGCATGTTGTGGTTATCACACCCATCTCAGCAGCTGTGGTTATCTGAACAAGACCTGGAGAATATCATGCTAGACAAAATCCTGGCATGATCTCAAATATGCTGGTAGATTATCTCCAGGCCCCATTACTTATTGGGAAGCTATTTGCAATGGATAGTTACTGAGGGAGGGAAAATCATTCCTTTTTGAGAAATAGCTTTCCCATGTTCCCCCACAAACCCCAAAACCCATGCAAATATGGCCATCACTAACTGGACACCAATAATCTTAATACTTGGGGGATAGAAGCAGAGAGACCACAACTTTGAAGATAATCTGGGTTGCATAGTAAGATCCTATATCAATAAACAGACACAAGCAAAAATTTAAATAGAAGGAATAATAAAAAATTTGCATATGAACACACACTGAGACCCATTTCATGTATGAAATTTAAGTTTCTGAGGATGCTATCTCCTTCAGAGTTTTCTGCTAGAGAAAGAACTTACCAATTTGCGTGTCTATCCAGTGGTCAAGAGATGTATTGATTTCTTCAAACAGGCTGAAGCCTCTGAATTGCTCTGGAAGTCAAAGTCTTCTCTGCAAGCTTGTGATATTTCAAAGAATTGAAAAAAAAAAACTGTCCAAGTCAAGGTTGAATTCCAGAGTATATAGACAGCATTGATTAGTACTGACTTCTAGTAGTCTACATTGGGTGTGTCCATTCTTTTTGTTCATGTGGCTAAATTATTAGGATGCAAAAATGTATTCTGCTCCATAGTATACAACCACAGATTTTATTGTGTTTTATCATAAAATAAAACCTCACAAAGAAGGTTTAGTGCGAGATTTGGAAGAACAAGAAATAAAATGGATTACAAAAATAAGAAAGAGAAAGAAAGAGATCTTCCTAAATTATCTAGGAAATACACACACACACACACACGCGTGTGTGTGTTAGAGTGTTGGTTCAGTCAGTAAAATTGCCTACCATAAACATAGAGACCTGAGTTCATATTCTCAGCACCCACATAAAAGGTTTGTCAGTGTTTGCTTACAACACTAGCAGTGGAGGTGAAAATAAGCAGATCCTCCAAGTTCATTGCCCATCCAGTCTGGCCAATCAATGATCAACAGGTTCAGCAAGAGACTCTGTCTCAGAAGATGAGGTAGACAGTAAAAGAGAAATATATCTCATATCTCTGGCCTCCAAATATATGCATATACTTGCGCATATAAATCTTCATACATATATCCACTCATGAACACTATACACATGTACACACATAAACTTTATGTAGATGTAGATTCAGGGTAAAAGCCATTTATTCTTTGGCTAGTTCAACCAATGGCCCTAGTCCTGTAGCCCTAGAGTGTTTAGGCCTCCATACAATCTACACTTCAAGATGCTAGCTTAGAACTAGAACTGGAAGGCTTCCATCTCAGTCTTCATACAATCTAAAACATTTAAGCCTCTGAGATTTACTGATGACTGAGCCACTCTGACTAGCTCCTTCTGAACTCAGAGCTTTACTGATCAACTTACTCACTGTATTGAAATCAAACTCTTCTCCAGGCTGCTTGGTTCAAACTGACCTTCTGAGCTGGATGACTGTTTCTGACTGAACTCTTCTGACTCTGGCAGACTCTGGCTGGCTCCTGCAACTTCTCTGACTGAACTGCTCTGCTAGGCTTCAAACTGACTCACTTTTCCTGCCTGATACTGATTTATTCTGCCTTACTACTTGTATGTCTCTGCCTCAGATTCCTCAGACTAATCCTGTGTCTCATCTTCTGTGTCTTATCTTGACTCTCTGAGCTGAGATCCTTTTCTGTCATGAGAATTGGGCATGTCCTCACTCTGACTCACTCCCCAACTCTTCCTCTGATTCATCATAACTTTGACTCATTTCAGAAGCCACTTCCCGTCTGACACTGACTCCTTCTAAGCTCTGCTTCCTGTCTGTTTCCACTTCCTTCTGTCTTGCTGATTAAAGGCATGTGCTACCACTGTCTTCTGAATACTTGGATTAAAGGTGTGTACTACATTCTTTCTACATTCCATCCAGATAACACAGGCCTCTGATAGTGATCCCTTCATATAGACCTCTAGATGTTATCCCTTCATAAAGATCTTTGGATTTGATCCCTTCCAAGATATCACAGAGCCTCTCAATATGAACCTTTCCCAGAGCAGCCTTGTTGCTGGATTAAATGAATAAATATATCTCTACATCCTGTGTGTGATAACTATATGTATGCTTTATATAATATATGAAATCACTGGGGCACAGATAAATAGTAGAAAAACTGTTGCAAGAGAAAGAGACATAATTTTTAAGAAGTTTATTGAGATGGCTCATAGGACTATGGAGACTGAGAAATGCCAATATATGCTGTTTTCAAGCTGAAGGTCCAGGAGATACCCATGCATAGCTTCATTCTATTTCCAAAGAGATTCAGCACAAGAGGACTGAGAGTGTAAGTGCAACTCCTAATTTAAATCTGAAGGTAGAAGCCCAATATCCCAGCTCTAAGGCACTGAAACAGAGAGTGAGTTCTCCATTACTCAGCCTTTTATTCTATTCAAGCCTTCAATGTATGGAATGGTATATTGTTACAGTAGTAACGGCTGTCACTCTCACATGCATGAGTGAACAAATAAGTACACACACACATGCACACACACACACACACACACACACACACACACACACATACACACACACACTGACACCTGAAAAAATATGTGGGCATCCTATGTCCTAGCAAAGTTGATATCTAAAATTAATTTTCATATAGAATTTCATATTCTCTCAATTCTAATATAGCTTGATGTATTTCTAAGCACCCTTAGCTAATGATTGGTTGTTAGCTCATGGAATGTGATTTTAAAAGACATACAGAAATCTGCTCCCAGAGGAATTCTCTCTGATGATGATTAGGCTAAGCATCAATCTATGAGCATAGCAGAATATCATTAATAATTATTCCATTGATTATTTTTTTGCCCAGTTGTGTTTGGTTCTACCATAGGTCTCTTGGCTGTCCAGCCTTCAGTTTATGGCCATATGGGTAGTGTCTAGCAAACACACAGTGTTGCCTTATAAAGTCAGCTGATCAGGACTCATAGGATTTTACAGAGACTGAAGTGGCAATCACAGAGCCTGCATGGGTCTGCACCAGGTCCTCTGAATACTATGGTTGTTAGCTTGGTGTTTTGGGAGGACTACTATCAGTGGGAGTAGGGGTGCTTCTGACTCTTTTGCCTACTTATGGGACCCTTTTCCTTATACAGGCTGGCCTCGTCCAGCCTAAATATGAGAGTTTGTACCTTGTCTTGCTTATTGTATCTTGTGTGGTGTTTGCTTGACATCTTTCGGAGGTCTACCTTTTTGTGAAGGGAAATAGAGGGGGAGCAGATCTTGGGGAGAGGGGAGGTGGAGGAGATAACTGGGAGGAGTAGAGGGAAGAAAACTATAGTCTAGATGTATTGTTTGAGAGAAGAATAAAATAAAAATTTACAAAAATTGTAGGCAAATTCTTCCACAGCACATATACTGCAATTAAAAGCATGTATAGGGAACACATGGCCAAATACTGAGCTGGGAAACAACCTAGACTAGACATCAATTTGTAACAACATTTATTATTCACCTAACACTTTGAATGTGCTAAGCATATTTTAATTAACCTTTCTAATAATCTTTAAATCACATTATGATTATCACCATCACCATCATTTCCCCCATTTAAAATGGGGCAAGCCTGATGCCATTAAATTACAGTGACTTATTCCAGATTACATAACAGCTAAATGACAAAGCTGTCATCTTGTACATTATTAATTTTTTATCCTGTCCTGGGTGGACCCAGGCCCTCTTAGACAGTATAATTAGTGTCCTAAAAGAAAATTGAAAATTTACTGAAAAAAATTAAATTGTAATCAATAAAACCTATGAATCAATGAATAAAACACAATTAAAAAGAAGATAATAGTACATGGGAGGAGCCATATTACCCCACCAGAGTTGTATGATGTTCTGTAACTGACACATAATGGGAAGAAGTAATAGACACACAAAACTTAAAAAAAACAAAACTCATTTGAATTATGGCTGATACAGTCAGGTGAATCTGTTTGTAAGAACAGAAAAGAGTTTCATTGCTTAAATGACCAAGAAAAGATGGACATTGTGGTGGGAGGATAAAAACTGCATCCTAGGCAAATGCTCTCAACATCCAGGTTCCATGACTATGACATGTGCAGCTATTCCATTCAGGCAGGATCATACACGATTTATCCTCATGCACTTGGAGTATTTCAGATGGAATAAGGTTTTCTGTTTGTTTGTTTGTTTTTGTTTGTTTCATCCATATTGTACAACAAAACTGATCCTTTCTTAAGTAAAAAAAAAAAAAAAGCAAAATATGCATTTCCTTAGTTACAGAGAAGAGAATCCTATTAGTATAGGAAGGAGGTAATGTCAAGACCCAAACAGAACCAACATCTTGAAAGTGGCATATTCTGCAGTTCTTTCCACATTACTGAATCAATACTTTTGTAGCACAAAACAATGCTTAAAAACACATGTTAGAAACTACTTCCTGCAAGGATTTCTTTTGCATCAAGAAGGTTACGAAATAGTAATTATACCCTTCCTTCCTCCATTAGGCCTCTACAAAAGTGAAGCATAAAACCATATACCATGGAATATTGACATTTGAGTACCAAAGTTATTTGTGTTTCAATATCTCAAAAAGTAGCACCTGCTCACAATCAAGCGATATGACACTTCTGGCCAACTATGTATTTTAAAAACAAGCACTTTATTAGAAATATGTTCCATAAGGAGCATGAATTTAGTCAGAACTATAAAATACCACTTCATGAAATGTCAGCATAGTTATATTCTATTGCTGATGTCTGTCACGCTAACCATGAAGTAATTTTTTATTACACATGCAAAAAATAAGACCAAGGAGGTTGATTTAACTTGTTCTAGAATTCAACCAATTAGTGGCAGAACCATGACATACAGTCTTAATTTTCGTGCCTTTTACTCAGTACCAGAAGTGACCACCTCAAAAAGAAAAACCAAGACAATGTCACTTCAATGTCACTTGATCTTTTCTCTCTTAATGAAAAACCTAATTTTCCTGCCAGTAGTATTTTGGTTTCTTTTGACTTTAGAATCACAGTACAGCAGAGGGAAATAATATGTTCTTGATAATCATACCACAGAGTCAGAGTGTGAAGAAGTGAGCCAGTCCCTAAAAAACCTGTTTCATTTTGGAACTGATTCAACTACTTTCAGGGAAAATAAAAATTAATTAATTGAATTAGAATTGAACAAGGACAGTTTCCAATTTCCTAAGGAATCACCATATTGATTTCCACAGTGACTGTACAAGTTTGCACTCCAACCAGCAATAAAAGAGTGTTCCTCTTGCTCCACATCCTCACCAGCATGAGCTGTCATTTGTTTTACTAATCTCAGCTATTCTGACAGGTGTAAGATGGAATCTCAGAGTGGTTTTGATTCACATTTCCCTAATGCCTAAGGATGTGGAACAATTTTTAAGTGTTTCTCAGCCATTTGAGATTCCTCTTCTGAAAATACTTTGTTTAGATCTATACCCCATTTTTAATTGGATGATTTGCTTTCTTGATGTCTTTTTTCTTGAGTTTTTTATATATTTTGGACATTAGCACTCTGTCAGAAGTGGAGTTGAAGTTTTTTTTTTTTTACCATTCTGTAAGTCTGCTATTTTGTCTTGTTGACAGTGTCATTTGCCTTACAGAAACTTTTCAGTTTTATGAAGTTCCATTTATTAATCTTTGACCTTAGTGCCTGAGTTATTGGTTTTCTACCTCAAGACCCAGCTATACCACTCTTGAGCATATAGTCAAAATATGCTTCACCTACCAGAAGGACACTTGCTCAACCATGTTAATAGCAGCTTTATTCATAATAGCCAGATTGGAAACAACCCACAATCTCCTCAACTGAAGAATGGATAAAGAAATTAAGGTAAATTTATACAGTGCAGTACTACTCAGCTATTTAAAAAAGTGGCTACATAAACTTTGCAGGCAAATTGATGGAACAAGAAAAAAAATCATTCTGAGTGAGGTAACCCAGTCACAGAAAGTCAAACATGATATGTACACACTTTGGATAGTAACTGCCAAACAAATGAGAAAGGTACTAGTATCCACAGGCAAAGAAAACTCTCTAAGAAGAAGGGTCTGAGTTGGAACACAAGGATCTCCCTAGTGGGTGGAAATTGAACAGAGGGCACAGGAAGGGTGAAGGAGGATGGGAGTAGAGAGGACCAGGAGGGGGAGAAAATATATGGAGAGACAATAAGAATTAGGAGACAATTACAAGGTGATCAGGGGATCTAATGTAGTGGAATCTCACAGGAATGTATGAAGGAGACCCTAGAAAGGATCCCTAGTAGTTGGGGATAGGAGCCTAAACAGGCCATCTCCTGTGGCCAGGCAAGGCTACCGGTGGTGAGACTGGGACACCATCCCAACCACAAAACCTTTGAATTACGGCCTATCCGTCCTGCAAGATCCACATTGACAATGAAAAGACAGACCCCCATGCCAAAGGAGAGAATCCCTGCCTGAAACTGCAGGGCAAGCCAGGAACTAGAGACTGGATAACCCGGAGAAGATTTCTAATGACACTATGTCCTGCTTATAGATCGGTACCTAGCTTAGTCCTCACCAGAGAGGTCACCTCCAGCAACTGATAGGAGCATATGAAGAAGCCCAGGGCCAAACATCATGCAGAAATAGGGGAACTCCACAGAATAAGAAGAGGAGGGATGGCTGAGACCAGAGTCTCTGAAGACAGCAGGAGAACAAGCCCCACATTGTCAGGTGACTAGCACTCTTATGGACCCACAGAGACTGAAGCCATAGACACGGAACCTGAAGGATCCCCTAAATACATCTCGTGGCTGTCTAGATTGGTGTCCTGGAAACATTCCCACAGGCTGGAGTGGGGGTGTCTCTGACCATTTTACCTGCCTTTGAGACCTTTTATATCCTGCCTGGCTGCCTGGCCCACCTTTGATGTAGGGATTGTTGCCTGGCCTTGTTCTATCCTGCTATGTCATGTACTGATTGTGCTGTAACCTTGGGGGATAGTTATTTTCTGGAGAGAAGAAGAGGATGTTTGTAGGTGGTGATGGGTGTAGATCTGTGGGAGACGGGCGAACCTGGCAGTGGAGGTAGGGGAAGCAGGGTTCTGGACTTATTCTATAAGTTGTGTGAGAGAAGAAAAATTAAAAAATAAAATAGCAATAAAAAAAAAAAGAAGTGGACAAGGAAAACAACAGGGCTAGGGGTATAGTTCAGTGGTAGAGCACTTGCCTAATATATACAAGGCCTGGGGCTTGATTCCCAATGTGGCAAAAACAAGTAACAACAACAAAAGACGAAGACATTTAGATGGTTGTTGCTGCCCTCAGTCTCTTTCAAAGTATCATTGGTAACATAAATGCTTCCTAAGTCTTTCTCATTTGATCAAGATTAGATAAACTAAACAAATAATTTCAAACACAAGTCCAGTTGAGCAATGGGAATTACAAAAATATTTACTATCCAGTTAGTGTTATATTAAGGTTATACTAAATATGTGGCTGTAGACTCTGTCCAGCAGGTAAATTTCGCAGAATGCCCTATGTTCCTTAATGGCCATCTGTAGGTGATGACAATAAGGGGAAAATATTTGTCCTCATACCCATTTTCTCACCAAATTAGATACCTGTGGATTCAAACACACAGAAAGATTAAAGCACTAAGGCTAAAGTCAAGTCACCTCCTGTATAAGCAGAACAAATAGCAAACACTTCTCTCTAGCACTGCTTCCAATCCTCTTCATCGCAGATACTTGATTCCCCCAAATCCAAAATTCCAATTGCTATACTCAGGTCATTATTCATTCCAGCTTTCAGGTGATTCTTAACAGGATATAAGCTAGCAAGCATTTCTCTACTATGTCTGCTTGTACCTAAACTGATAGGTCTGTCTCAATTTCTGAATGGGACTTTTACAACAGAGAAATAAGATTGTATTGTTCCTCTCCTCAACTACTTCTCATGGAACCTACTACCCTCATTCCCTATAGTGAGTTTTGAGATCCATAGTTATTACTCATTCAGTGCACGATAAGCAGCTCTCTAATGATCCAATGACTGTTTCTTTTTCTTCTGTGGAGCTCTGTCCTAATCTAACTGGTATCCCATGGATAGATGCTGATGCTAGGCACTAATTCATGATCAAGGATGGTGATCACAGGGTAGCTCTCTGATTGATTCTTAACAGGCCTCTGTTCTATCACTTTCTAGAGTTCACACACATCTTAAATGTTCAATTGTTTTACTTATAGTTTTCTTGCTGCTGTGTAATCCTTCTCTCACATAACCCAAGTTACCTCATCTATTGCCAACTATTAGTCACTGTGCCTCACATAATGTTTGTACCATCATTTCTCTGACCTTAGTTAGCTCTTTGGTTAAGGATACATCTATTAAGTCAATATTCATTATCCTTTCATGTATGTCTGGTAAATTGCTCTTTAAAAATTTTTGTGAGGCTAAAGAGATAGATAAGTGGTCCAGAGTAGTTAATGCTCATCCAGAGGACATGAGTTTAGTTCCCAGCATCCTTGTCATGCAGTTTTCAACCTCCTGTAATTTCAGCTCCAACAGGATTCAAGATTTTCTTCTGGCCTCAGTGGACACTCACACATGTGTGGCATATACACAGAGATACACACATAAATAAGTAAAACAAAACAAATCTCTAAAGTTCGTATATTTATTTGTCCGTGTGTGTATGTGTGTGTGTGTGTGTGTGTGTGTGTGTGTGTGTGTGTGTGGTGGAAGGGAGACAGAAAACAAATTGAAGCAATTAGTTCTCCTTCCACTATGTGGATCCTAGGGATGGAAGCTCAGGTTGACAGCCTTTGTGGCAAGTGCCTTTAACCACTGAACTATATTGCATGCAGGGAAGTTTTTGTTATTTTTATCTTTTAAAATAGAGTTATGTTTTAATCGAGTCTTTGAAAACTCCACATGCTGTGTATCATGATCACATCTGCCTCCCATTTGCCCACTCCCATTATTCTTCCCAATGCACCTCCCTTCCAAATTCTTGTTGGAATTCTGTCCAATTAGCAATGCTCATTTGTACCCTGACTTTCTCTTTAGACGTAATAAAATCAAAGAGGCAAAGTGTCTAGAAATAAAAGGTTACATGATTGTTTTTCAGACTGGAAATAGTCCAAATATTGTTACAGTATTACATTACATTATTATGATACAACGTTCAACTGAGATATAGAAAACAATAGAAAAAGATGCTTCTGTGATAAGACATCACATCCAAGGCAATAGAAGAAAGACGTTGTTGAGGTTTACATTTTCAGATGCTGGGCCATATGACATATGTTTCCATTCCATGACCATCATGATGGAGAGCATGCTGGAAGACAGGAAGTAAGACAGGCATGACACTGGAACAGTAGCTTAAAGCTCACATCTTGAGGCATAGACAGCTAACTGGGAATTGTGTGCTCTTTTGAAACCTCAAAACCAGCGCCTAAAAACACACCTCCTCCAACAAGGCCACACCTCCTTCTCCTCCCCAAACAGTCCCATCATCTGGGGAGCAACCATTCAAATATATGGGCCTACAAAAGTCATTTTCATTCAAATCACAGCAGCTATCTATTCTGTGGTATGTAAACTATACTGATGGAATTTTCCTACCAAGGTAGTACCACTCTTCTTCACCAAACAGAATGGATTTGAATCTGAATGCTACCTATTTGCTATATTTTATTCATATCAGTTCCTTCAGTAATGCACACGGATGACACCTGTACTTGAGAATACTATGTTGATAAGATAACTAGAAAGAGGAGTATAAAATGAGGTCTTTTATAAGTTGATCTCTCTTAAACAATGGAGTGAAAATTCAGGTGATAGTACATAGCAGACCAGGCCAGTTCTAATCCCAGTATGGATAGGGGGATATTTCATGAAGTCCCACCCTTAGCTGAGGAATTATTAGCAACAGATGGCTGCTGGATGAGGAAGAGTCAATTTTCTTCAGTGATATGTTTTCTGAGAGGCTCCCTATGCTCCTTTACATGGTCTTGCATCCCCGAACATACAGGCAACTTTAAGTGAACTCAATGGGTTTTAAAATAAAACATCATGTGAAATTGGGAGTGGAAAGTGTTGAGGTTACAGAGAGGGAAGTGGACTTAATTAAAACACATCATATGCATGTAACAAACAATAAAAATGTTCAAAAATAAGCAAAACTTGAAAAAATGTGCATAAATTTAAAGCATGATGTCTCTGGGGAAAGGGGATTCTAGAGATAGCTGGTCATACACCATAATACATAATCTGATTTAGGACAGTAATATGTGAACTAAACAGAGATTTACAAATGTAAGATAATGATATTTTCTATCCCTAGTCAGATATATATTTTCCTTTTTTGTGTGTTTTTGTTGTTGTTTTTTTTTTGTATGTTTGTTTGTTTTTGAGACAGGGTTTATTTGAGGTATCTCTGGCTGTCCTGGAACTTGCTCTCTAGGCCAGGCTGGCCTCTAATTCACAGAGATCCATCTGCCTCTGTCTCTCAGGTGCTGGGATTAAAGGCATTCATCATCACTGCCAAGATAGATATATATTTTCCAATTGACCCTGTTTATTAATCATCTTTTAAGGTGGCATATATCTATGTTTTGTTTTTATATAGGATATGCACACATAAATTATATATAAAATATTTTTGTCATTTCAAACAATCAGGTGATTAGCAGAGATTAAAGCATATGCTACATGTATTAATACAAGCTCTAATTTAATTGATAGGCATACAACTTCAAAGAAAAAAAATTGTCATAAGGAAACCATGACAATATTGGTCATAAATTAGGGCTTACATTTGAAAATCAAACAGGAAATATACTATGATAATCTAAAAGAAACATACCTAGCCAGGTGGTGGTAGTGTATACCTTTAATCCAATCACCTGGGAGATAGAGATAGGTGGATCTTTGTGAGTTTGAGGCCAGCCTGGCCTACAGAGTGAATTCCAGGACAGCCAGAGTTACAATGGAGAAACATTGTCTCAAAATAAAACAAAACAACAACAAAAAGAAGCAGAACTTTTAAAAATTTAGATACAGATTTTTTTAATGTCAACTTCATTTTAAGGGTATAAATGTTTTGTCTGTGTGTATATCTGTGTACCATGTGTATTCTTGGTGCTCAAAAAGGACAGAGGAGGACAACAGATCTCTCAAAACTGAAATTAAAGACATCTGTGCACCACCATATTATAGGTACTGGGAATTGAACCAGAGTCCCCTGGGAAAGCAGCAAATGCTCTTAATCAATGAACATTTATCCAGACGCTCAGACATAAATTTATTATTTTAGAGAAATACTGATAAAGAAATACTGTGCAGTATCTTCTAATACTGGGTCCCTGTATTGGCAGTTACAATGTATGGGTTTTCATCTTGACTTGAGAAAGAGACTTTAACTATCTGAACTTTTTTTGTTATATTCCAGTCAGGGATAAAAAGCTAATAATGAAAATAATAAAAAGTGATACAGAGTAATTTGCCTAGATTAAGTGAAATAATAAATATACATACCTTACATAACATTTAGTAAGTAAAACTTAGGCATTATGAAAATATTAATGGCATCTGTCTAAAGCTAAACTAAAAGTGTCAAATTCTTTTGCAGGTAAATATCCAATAACACTGGTAGGAAAATAGGTACTTTTTATCAACACCCCATCAAAGATTGCAACAAGTGGATTCTTATTTTGAACTTCACTCATGTCTTTATTTAAATATTTATGTGACATGTAATTCATAATTTGGTCTTTTTCACATGAGTTTTATTTTGTTTTAAAATTTATTTTGGTGTTCTGATGGAGCTGGAAATTTGGGTCTTGTATCATTCAGGGGAGTTCATTGAGGAGAAAGATTTGGATCCAGAAGATCCAAGATTACCTTTGGTAAATCAGAGAGTCCAAGGTTGTCTTCATCACAGCCTGGTATGTATGGTAAATAACCTCAAACAAGTTTTCACTTCCTCATTTGATACATTTGAAAAGTGGAATAGAAAACATATTGGCTACTGGAAAGCTTCATATTTACAAGGGAACTTGCACCTCAGAAGCACTTCCAGAGGTCAAAAGGCAGTATTTTTGCCCTCTTTAACTCAGCTTCATCATTTCAGCTGAAATGCTAATAGTCACTCTTACCTGCCTGTCTAACATCTTATTTCCACCCCATTCATCAATAATTATCCAAAGAAAGGTATGTGAACTGTCTGAATTTAAAGCATGTAATCAACTATTTAGACTCCTTTTGGGCTCAATGAATTAAGATTGGATCAGCAAAGAAAATTTAATTTATTTTTTTTTCCTGGAGTGAACATGGATAGGCAAATGTTATGTATTAGAGTACTCTAGCTTGAAAAAAAATAGAGATATGTGTAAAGAAGAGCTTTCCCAAACATATTTACATCCAAATCTCTAGACCCTGTAACTATGTTACTTATAACATAGAGGATAGTTCAGATGTGATTAAGTTAAGGGTTGGAATCCCTGAGGTTAAAAAGTTTCTGGTATTGTCCACATGGCTCCAGTGCAATTCCAGTGTAATGAAAATAGTCATCAGATGTGGGAAAGAGAGGAATAAGATGAAATTAGA
This sequence comes from Cricetomys ansorgei, assembly GCA_026225945.1. Taxonomy (NCBI): domain Eukaryota; kingdom Metazoa; phylum Chordata; class Mammalia; order Rodentia; family Nesomyidae; genus Cricetomys; species Cricetomys ansorgei. Next base: position 3,918,267 of record JAMJFZ010002759.1, on the reverse strand, counting down.
GTAATGGAAAGTGAGAAAGCTTTGACTCTGTTGCTAACTTTGGAGATAGCTTGAAGGGCCATAATTCAGGGACTACATGTAGCCTAGAAGCTATTAGGATGCTAAGTAGAAAATCCTATCTTAGAGCTTTCAGAGAGACTACAGCCCTGTCAACACTTTGATTTTAGTCAATTAGCCTATAAAATAGTAAGTTGCTATTTTCATATGGCTGGTAATGTACATTAATTAGAAACTAAAACACCAACCCAAATTTTCTGGCATTATAGTGAAGAAGCTGCTAGTTACCTATAAAGGAGGAATAACTTAAAGGTTAGTTTGATATATTCAGTGTTAAGACATCACTGATGAAGGACAGTTCAAGTACTAAGAGTTCAACTGAGGCAGGAATACAAGACACTCTACAACATGTCCAGACTCCAAGAAAACAATTTGATTCTTTAACCAACTTTACATTAATCATGAGTTTTCAGAATACATTTGCCTTCATGAAGGCAAGAGAATATTTTGAAGACTTCCGAGCTGAGCATTGTTTGAAGGAGTGGTTCTCAGCTAGCCTATGCTAGCTTTCTATGCTCCACAGCAGCACTTTAATAAGACAGGTTCAAAGACCATAAAGTAGTGCCTTTCTGTGGTACCCATAGGGAGGTGTTCAACTTAAACTCTGCACATTTCTTCCTCATTGATAGATACAAGAAGTTGTGGAAACAAAGGGGAAAAAAAACTTTACTTAGAATAATATTAAAGAAAAGAGTCAAAATAGAAAACGTGCCTAAAAGGAAATTATAGCAATGATTTGAAACAAACAAGAGCAGGATTTAACAAGCCAATTTAAAATCTACTAAACATTTGTTCATGCCACTGTGGGATTTGGAGGTTGATTATATGAAAACATCCCTAAGCATTGTCAGATATGAGATTTCCAAAATAATTAGGCTTATATTGACATAAATCTTATTTCCTTGGTAGATGTTTCAACAACCTAAAAACATTCTTTATCAGGGAGAGAAAAAAACTTAGTCTGAGGAGGATTGGAAAGAGGGCTACATGGCTCACTGCACTGAAGCTTTCCAAAGAAATGGGACCTGAGCATTGCTTTCTGTCTATGCCAGCTGAACAAGTGGCAGGATGACATGCTTGATTTCCACAGGGAAAGCAGAAACTGACTTTTCCCTCCTTGTCAGCTGTAGGTGAGGATCAGCCAACAGCACATCTAGCAGTGCCTCGTGATATCATAGAAAGAGTTCTGTCTTGGAGCAGGAAATGCAAACAGAGCATAACGCCCATACTAGGTCATCTGGGACCTTCACAGTGCACACAGTTGTTGGTATTTTAAGTCAGTTATCCTCTCCCACATCTAGCACAGTCTCACTTGAGCAACAACAATGTCTACAATGTCCATATCTAGGGAAATTGAAATGTGTTTGAGACAAAGGTTTAAGTGATAGCAACGGTGATATAAGCTGGAGAGACATCACTGTCATTAAAAAGAGGAATGAAAATAGAAAGTCTAGCAATTTGGTATTTAGTGCACTAGCTGAGCTTAAAATTGAATGTGAGGTGATCTAAACCCTCAAAGCATGGTTATCAGTGTTGTGATCACATGAAAGGCTCATAGAATTCTGAACCTTAGAGGCTTCTCCAACCTTGCTGAATGCATATTTACATTTTAGCAAGATAGTTTGGTAATTTGCATGTGCATTAAAGCTGTAGGAAGGCTGTAAATGTCTATTCCTCTTCTGGAATAGACACAGAAACTGGGGATCAGAAAAGGATCTCATAATTATGCAAGAATAGCTTTTAAAACACAGGATTAAAACTTAGACCTCATGATCTCTATATTGGCAATGTTTTTTATTCTTGTTTTTCTTCATGATTTTCTTTCACATTCCATTACTATTATTATTCTAAGACATATGAGACACATATTACTTTAGTAAGTGAAACATTTTATAGCAGTATATTTCCTAATATTTCAGCAATTCATGATCATTCACCTCTGCACTGTTTGTAAGCACCTGTCTCCTTGCGAGAACCAGCTTCAGTTTGTACATCATTCTGCCAATTCTACGTCATGCGACTTTAGTAAGTCACTTAACTTCTCTGTAGCAAGCCTTACTAACCTATGGGTCTAAGAAAATTCCACACACTTCAGGTAAGTAGTCTGTGTAGTAACAGATGCACAGCACTCAGCGAAGTGCTTATAGTGAAGTGAATAAACTTCCTCTCATGATTAATGCAAGGAAGGTAAGCTGCCCTATGCAATTTGGCAAACAGCCTATCCTGGAAGAGCCATTGTCCTTAATGCCACTGTCTTTAATGCTACTCAGGGTTAAGGGATTTCCCTTCCTTTTACAATCTCCAACTTTGTTCTGGATTAATGAGGTCAGCACATCAGAACTTGGCCCATAGTTTTGATCCTCACAGTGTGAGCCTCAATAAAAATGAAGCAAGAGGAGCTTCATTTGGAGATCAGATATACTTCTTCAGTACCCAAATCACAGCCTTTCTTTCCTTGCCTACAGAGACTAACATCCACCCAGTTTTCCTTGAAGAAAATAATATCAAAAATAAAAATCAGAGATATGAAGATACAATGCATATTTAAACACTAGAACCTTAGACTAACAAACATGAGAAGGCCTTTTAAGAATCATCTATTTCAACTTATTTATCAATATGGAAATAGAGACCAAGAGAATAAATGCAGTATATCAAAGATCACATGTAAATAAATGCCAGGGGAATAATTTTAAAGGTGTTAAATAATTGCAACAAATTTACTGCCTACTTGTTCATTAGAAGCCTTATAAATAACTTCACAAATTTCTGAGGCATATATCATCCTTCTCCCAAGTTTTAGCTAAATAAGTTAACATACAGAGAAATGAAATGACTAACTTAAGGCAGCACTGCCGGAAAATGTCATGGTTGGCATCTAAATCCAGGCCTGACTGCCTACAGCCTGCGCCCGCCCTTTGCTTTGGACCTCCATTTCCTGTCTACACATTTTGCTTGTACATTTGGAAACTCACTCTGCAGAGATATGGAAATTTGAGCTAGGGAAGGCCCTCTCTCCAAACTTCACTAATTAGTCTTTGATTTTCATTTGGGACTCCAGTTTTTAATTGCTGAGCTTCCATAAAACTAACTGCATCTACACAGACTCAAGTGTAGAGCATTGTTTCTTAGTTGCTTGTAGTAGTACTTGGTCAAGCCTAATAGCAGTTTGCTCCTAAACATACTGCATAATTACAAGTATTTACCCCTAAGACATCTAAATGCCAGAAGGTCTATAGTTGTGATGAACTTATTTAAATATAATTCCCGAGTTACAGTCCCCAGTCTACTACAAAAGAGCTACAAAATCACAATCTGCAGCTTCCTGTGATGATGCAGAGAATCAATGGGAACACTAGAATGGATGTCAAGAGAATTGTCGTTACAACTACCATGAGAACTCCTTTGAATTTTTTCCTTCTTTGAACCTCATTTGCTTGAACCCTTGAACTCTTTTGTCCAATCCAGTTTGTACAACAAGCCTTTCATCAGGACCACAGTTGATTCTGCCATAGCACAAAGCACTGTATGTTGTCAATATTCATGAATTTTTCACTCTCTTCCCATTACTGTATGTATGCCTTCACTGCATGGACTGTATCACATTCACTTCTTCATCCCTGGAGCCTACCATGGTGCTCAGCATGTAATATACTAGATAATGAGTCAAAAGCTCCCACATGCTTTGTAAAGTTCCAGATAGTACTTTGTCCTTAATAACACAGAAGAGAACAATTGAGATTTCCAGTAATAGGGCCAAATTTGTTGTGATTATTTTTATAAATAAGCAGTATCCATGACTTAACAAGAGAAACCATAAGATAAAGCTATATGAAGCTAGCTTACTTGGGGATCTTTGGAATCAGGAAGATGGACAGAATTTGGAGTTCAGAGCAAGACTGAGATCAATGCATCAGTATCAAAATTAGTTAGCCCACTCCATTTTCATACCCATAATTTCTCCCATTATATTTCTTTTAATGCTGAAATAGGAATAGTAGAGAGTGTTGTAGGAATTTATTTTTAGTTGTATTTAAAATAATTGTTTTGTGCACTGTTGGATCAGGGGCTGCACTGGTCTTGGCATTTTATATTGTCTGCAGGTGTTGAATTTATGTGGGGGATGTTTGATTTATCCTGATCTGCACATGTTATCAATAGAATACCTGAAGAGTTCTGAATCAATAAAAACACCTGTACTAAGACACTTCTGGTTCCACTGTCCAGTATGGTGTTTGCCATGACAGTGGAACCCTCTGCTGAGATCTGGCAGGGTTTGCACCTATGAATACACCTCTGTGTCTTCCTTGGTGAGCCTACACAGTAAGTGTACTACTACAAGAGAGTAAAACAATGATATTTCCTGGAAACTTTTAGTGAATTTTATTATTCTTATTTCTAGGCATTCCTAAACTCTTCAGAGTTTTAAGGGTCAGGCATTCATAGTAAAATCACTCAGGTAAACTCTTCTGAAGCTGGAATTAAACATTCTACATGGTATGTTTCATCCAGTAAGCTACTTAGTCACATTGAAAATTCTACTTTTGTCTTTATCTTTATCTCTGTGCTTAGGTACATGGAATCCAAAGATGAACAAGATAAGATTTGTACTCTTGATGGGCTCAGTCAGTGGGAGGCATAGTAATACTGATATAGAAAAGAAATGATTATTATACACAGTTACTGGTTGTTATGGAATGAGAACTGACTGTTCTGAGGGGTGAGAGGCGGTAGTCATTAGCTTCTCTTTCAGGGGTGGAGCTTCAAGGAGCAATTAGAAAGAGGAGGAAGAAGAAACAGAACAAAGACCTGAAAGTAGAGGTAAGAATTAAGCAATGTCTAAACGCATTACTACCAAATTATCAAGTGGAGGAAATGGATGAATACTCAATATTTTTTGCAAAGGAGTGACCTGTCATGGAAGGATGAGAAGACAGAGCATACAGGTAATAAGAAAAACTTTGATATGATTTAAGAGACTCAAGATGGTACTGTAGGCAAGACAGTCCACAGACAAAGGTTACAGTCAAACCAGACTTGGAATGTGAAAGAAGGTACAGACATGCGGGAGAAGTGGGGAAATAAGTCATGAAAGCAGAAGGGGCTAAACAGAGTTGCCAGAATTATGACAGAGAGCCAAGGAAAAAAGAACTGTTGCTTTTAAATTCTTGAAATGAAATTTTCAGAGGTCTGCTATAAACAAGTTAATGAATTGCAACTAAAAACTATCCACTTTATAGGGCAACAGAGTAGGTGGTTTTTTGACCTAGAAATGAAAGAGTACAAGAACATGTTCATGTACAGTGTGTATCCTATGCAGTAATTGCCAAATTCCTAACTCAAATTCCTAAATGTATATCACATTTACTCAACTGTAATTTTTTTCTACTGTAATAACAAGCCATCTCCCTAACTGGAGTACCTAGGAAGTCTTTTTATACTTTCTGAGAAGTTAAGTGCTTAAGTTTTCTATTGCTGACTGAAAAATAACAACACAGTGGTTTTATTTCAGTTTCTATAAGTTAAAAACCTTGTTGGCACAATTTAGCTAGATAAACTGCTACTGGTTTTGATAAGTTTACAATCAAGGTAGTAGTAAGGGCTGTGATTTTATTAGTAGCTCAACTTGTATATGGTATGGTATTGACAGAATTCACCTTTTAGTTATTATAGGACAAAAGGTCCCATTGTCTTCCTGGCTATTGGCCAAAGTGATTGCAATTAGCTCTTAAAAGACAGCTACACTATCTTTGTCCATGACTCTCAGTCCTCTAACAACCTGGCTGCTTATGTCTTCCTGGTCAGCCCTAGAAGGTATTTCTCTGACTCAGGGAAAGTTCAGGTCTTCATTTAAAGGACTTCATCTGATTATTTCCTGACAACTTGAATTACTCTCCCCATTTATTACATCTTAACTAATTATGGACCATAATTTTATGTGTAAAATCCCTTCATCTTTTCATGAACTATAAGCTAGTCACTGGTCCTGTCCACACTTGAGGGATATGATTGTATTGATATGAAGAGCAGAGAAAAGAAGCACCTTATGGTCTGTCAGCTGTAACAGATTATGCTCTTGTTCACTTTTGATAAATTACAAAGTAAACCTATATAGATTTGAACAAGTCTAACTATATATGAAATGCATAACTATGTTTTGACTCTATACTCAGGATTATCTTTCTGGATTGCTGTTTGTGCAAATACCTAAATCTCTCAACTTGATACTTAATTTTTCCCTAATTAATAATAAAGTAAGGGTAGCCATTTTCATTTCTCAAAAAAAATCTCCTACTTATCCATTATTCATCATAAACTCTACTGCTCCACATGTCCCAGTTTCTTCTAAAGTATCAATAATCTTACTTTTGACAAACTGAATAAATACACACATTTACATTAAAAGTCTATATTTCTATCTTAAATTACATACTACTGATTCTCCCTCTCTAACAATTATAAAAACAACAGCAGTGACAAAAAATGAAGGAAGTGATATTAGGATCAAGTGTGCTGTAAACTTTTTGAGGTTTGCAAAAGAAATAAAAGAAGCTTTGAAAACATTATTCTCTCCTTCTCCCCCCAACTCCTCCTCTGCTTATGCAGCCTTTTCTTTCTCTTTTCATCCTTTGAGAAGAAAACAAACTTGCCTGTGCCTCTGAAGAAAAAAAGAGCAAGAATAGTATTTTTCTGTTTTCATATCTCAATTTTACTAGGGGCCATGGGAACAGAGAATATTTTCCCATATTTGCTTACATTTTCTGAAAAATGTTTATCAAGACTACATATGCAAAGAGAGATTTCATCTTCCCCTAGTCAGAATGTCTAAGCTCAAGAAATCAAAGTGAAAACAAATGCTGATGAGGATATGGGGAAAGGAGAACCTTCATTCCCTGTTGTTAGGATTGAAAACTGGTGCAGCCATTATTGAAATTTGTGTGGAGAATTCTCCAAAAGCTAAAAATAAATCTACAATATGAGCCAGCTATCCCATTCCTTGGCCCTTGCCCAAAGTACTTCGCATCTTACTTTACAGTTACTTGTTCAGTCATGTTAATTGCTGCTCCATTCACAATAGCCAGGAAACAGAAAAAGCTTAAATGTCCTTCAAATGATAATGAATAGTAAAAAATATGGTGCATATATACTATGCAATACTATCTAGCTTTAAAGTATGAAATCACAAAATTTGCAGGTAAATGAATGGAACTAGAAAATATTATACTGAGTGAAGTAATCCAGATCCAGAAAGACAAATGCAGTATGTTTTCTCTTATTTGTGGATCCTAGCTTTAAAACTTTAGATAAGAATATATAACCTGAAGTAACTATAGATCAGTAAATTAAAAAGGGACCATGGCAAGGGAAGGGAAGAATAAAAGTCGTAGAAATGGAGTATAATGACACAGCTACTATAAAGGTAGAGATGGGAAAAATTAGTGAGGGGAAACAATTGGGGAGGGACGAGGGAGGGAAAGCAATACAGAGGGAGAGGGAAGTAAGAGTGATAAATAACACTAAGGCTAATTGAAGGAGACATACACAGAGAGAGGTGATGGGGAGAGAGAGAGAGAGAGAGAGAGAGAGAGACTTAGAAGTCCTTGACTTTACCCTCCCATGAGCCAATGATAATTCTACAGAAGTAGCCAAAGATGTCTGTCTAAAAACAGAAAATATGTGGGAGTCAGACAGCGATGGCACTCATGCCTTTAATCCCAGTACTCTGGAGGCAGTGGCAGGATGATCTGTGTGAGTTCAAGGACAGCTTGGCCTATAGAGTGAGTTCCAGGACAGCTAGGGTTACAACAGAGAAACCATGTCTAAAAAACCAAAAAACCAAAATAACAAAATAACAAAAAAATAGTATGCACTATGATTAGGTTATGGCCTATCATATTCTGGACACCAGAGGTATTTGACTTTATAAATAAAGCAGTGAATTCAGACAAAATAAAATTTCTGGTGCTTCTATATCAGGTGACATTAGTAAATTCTTAAACTCAGACTATTAGTTTTCATGCTTATGTATCTAAAATATTGGTACCTCCCTCACAAGAAGCAGGATGGAGTGGTATGAGTGTGAACTATTGCATCAGACCCCTATACATAGGTGTTTATACATAGATTGCACAGACACTCAGACACTATGCAGGAATCCAGACATTCCACAGGCATATGAGCATCTAGGAGATACTTGGAACTTTTGTAAGCACATGGCCATCCTGCAGGCACCTGGACATCACACAGGCAATTGGACATCGTACAAGCACTTGGACATCATATATGAACCTAGACATCCCACAGGCATCTGTACATCAAGGAGGTAACCAGGCCTCTAGCAAGCACCAGGGCATCCCAAAGGTGCTTGCATATTCACCCCTCTCTTTTCAGATTTTCTCCATCATTCCTATCACCCAACTTTGTCAGGTTTTGTATTTGTTTTGTTTTTTAATTCATGAATATAGTTTCTATCTTTTGAATGTGTTGCTTTCTCCTGGAATGTGGTCAACACATCAAGGGTTACCTCCTTAAGTAAAACTAATTTTCTTTCTCCCATAATCTACTAATTGTCAGTAGCTTTTATCTAGGGGATTTCATGCCCAACTCCTCCTTCCATGTTGTAATTTTGTCTGGCTTGAGCTTGCACATGTTTCATGCATGCTGTTTCAACTACTATAAATATATATGTGAAAGTGTCCTGCTGTGTCCAGAAAAACATTCTCTTATAGTTATATAAAACCTTTGGCTCTTAGAATCCTTCTGTCCCCTCCTTCACAATGATCTCTGAATCATGGGAGGGAGAGAATGTGGTATATCCTATTTAGAGCTGAGCATTCCAGTCTCTCATTCACTGCAACTTGACCAGTTGTAAGTCTCTGTATTAATCACTATCTACTGCAAAAGAAACATCCTGATGGGGGATGAGAGAAGTATTAATCTATGTGTAGAATAATACTTCATTAGGAATCAATTTAATACTATATTCATTTAGCAGAGAAATGGTGCTAGGTTCTTCCCTGGGGCCCAGGAGCTATCTAGCCACAGGTTCTTGGCCCTGATATCAGTTCCTTGACAGTCATGAAGATATTGCACCAATAGGCATGTCTTGCCAAGTTAGCCATTATTGTAGTTCACAAGTTTCACAGCTGGCTAAGACTGATGTTAACTTTCCTCCTCAAGTAACATACATAGCACCTTCCAGAAATATGAAAGGTAGCTAGTAAGGATGAAGATTCTAGTTCTGATTACCAGTGTATTTGACTATGCTTTATCATATAAATATGTAGTGTCTTCAGCAATATGGTCGTACCATCAAACACTGAAGGTAACCAGGAGCATTGTTAATAACTTACTATATTTGAGAGTCTATGGGACCACATTGGGCAACAACTCCAAAAAAAGTAATTCATTCCTGGTACTAAACATTCATTTGTTAGCCTATGATATCTGAAAAAGGCATTGCCTTCCTGTTATAGGGTAATTCCATTTTGCCTCTTTTGTGTGTGTTTATGTATATATTTTTGGAATTTGTTAATTTTGTTAATTTTTGTTAATTTTGCCTCTACACATTCCTCCTACATATTGATCCCCCCCATTAAACACTTCCTGTTGGGTTATTTCCATTTTCACTTTTATAACACTGCTTTTTTGAATCTTTAGACTTGTTTATTGTATTTGGAATATCCAGAGAGGTCAGGAAATTAGTAAATAACACATATTTTGAATGCTTGTTCTCTAGATTGCAGTGGTGTTTGGGAAAACTCTGGAACCTTTAGAAAGTAGGGCCTGGCTGGCAGAAGTAGAAAACCAGGGATATGGCTTTGAAGGTGATAGCCTAGTTTTTATTGTTGTTTGCTTTCCAGATACCACCTTTTCCTGCTGCAATGAATGTTCCTATGTCTTTACTACCAGTATGAACTACAATTGTCTGAAATCACAAACTACATCTGTCTTTCCTCCAAAATGTTGTTTCTGTCAGATGTTCTATCATAGAAATAAAAAAGTACTACATCTAAATTACTAGTTCCTCTTAAATCTGACAGAAAATTAAAATTAAGTATGGACACCTGGCACTTATGCTAATGTCTCCTGTGATGACGTACAGCTCCAAAAGAACATATGACCCATTCTCCTTGTTAGCAGTTAGATTAGGATTAAAAGTGTGAACAAATTGTGGTGATGAGAAATTTGTCATTGGGATTTCCTGTAGAGTTATTTCAAACAATAAAATAAATACTAAGGAACATGCTCTTACTCCTCTGACTTGGCCTGCATATGATGTCTACAAAATGGCAAGCATTTTGTAACTGTGAGAAGAATGAAACAAAGGCAAAATCACTGCACAACAAATGTCCAAGTGAGAGATGGAACATATCTGTACCCTCAAGGACATGGCCGAGTCAGAAGATTAGCAAGGAGTTTCTTGTCCTCGAGTTACCTTGTTTTGTGTGATAATTATTTTTAATGTTTAAAACAGTATTTCTCTAAGAGAAACATTGTAGAATTGTGAATTCTTGAGCCCTGCCCCCAATCACTGAATCTAAACCTCAAAGTGTTGGAGTGTGAAAACTGCAGAAATCTTGATGTATGCTTCAGGCTGAGAACAAGGCCTTGTTTTATTAATTTATATATGCTATTTATAGACAAGCATCTAGACTGATAGTAAATTCTTTATAAAATCTTCAAAGCCAAAAGTTATTCATTTATTTAATATTTGCTTATTGATAGAACCTAGGACTCAGATCTCTATTCACAAGGTTGGTCCAGAGACAGTCTGAATGATAGGCTTTGAATGCTGTCTTCATGATTCCCCCTTTCCTTCTCCTATGAGCTCATGATCATTCAACAAATTTGTCACTCTTATCCTTATTCCTCCTCTTTCCAATTTCCATTCTCCTATTCCAAGGTAGCTTTCTTTTCTTTGGAAGTCTCTTAGTCACTCTTGCATAGTACTTCATACTGTTTCAGAACCCATCTGTGATAAAATTGTCTATGATAGGGTTCATAAATATCATTTGGATAAGTACTCCTACTAGACAGGTGAAGAATAGCTCTTCCTCTTTGGAAGTCCTAGAACTAGAAGAGGTGATAAAGGTACGGAGACTGATTTAATGATTTTTGTAACTCAACTGAATATTTTACAAAGAGGCTACATATAATAGTCTCTTCAACTGTGATTAGGAATTAAGGAAATCAATCTTTTATTGAATATCTACTTGTCATCTTTGGGATGCTTTTTCAGTAAAGACTTATTCTTTGACTAAAAATATTTATATTCAAATACAGGGAAGATGGATCCTGTCATGCTGCCCATCCCATGCTTCTTGAAGTAATTTTACATTTAGCAGAGAGGTAGGGATGGACAAATATTTGGCTTTAGAAAACTTAGATTCAATTTCCACCTAAGCCACTTGATAGTCACTAGTGAGATTTAATATAATTCTCTTAATCACCTTCAATATCATTTGTCTCATCTATTTTAACCCCAATACGGTCCTCATAGATCATTTACTGCTGGCTACTCCAACAAATATAACAAATATCTAACAAGTGGAAATATGTATTGACATTAAATACCAATAGTAATTTCTATGGCTTTAATAATCTTTGACAGGCTCTGTTATGAGAGTTTCCATGTATTATTATTTCTTTGTATTTTCACAATAATCCTATGACAATCATTGCGTTAGTGCTGCCATTTTTAGATGAAGAAACAAGGTTAAATGATAGCTTTATATGATTTAAATAAACAGTGTGTGGGAGACATGAAATTCAACCCAAGATTGTTTATTTACAAAGACAACTATGTATTATTACAATGCCCATTTTACAGATGAAGAAAACCAAAAGCTTAAAAAGTTGACAGAGCCCATTAGAGTAGATGGCAGGCTGGAATACAGACCTCACAATGAGTCCAAACTCTGAGATTTTAGTAAACACTATTATGTTGCTTCCAACATGAATTTGTTAAAAGAATTAGGACAGAATAAGTGAGGGCACAGCCAAAAAGTCCTTCTATGAACACCTGTGTTTTAAGCACTGGTACTTATCTGTTCCCTTATTCTTATTCTGACCATTTGGCAGTGAATTTAGCAAAACCTATACATTTCTTCTATAGAAGGGCTGTTAAAATGTCCCCCCCGCCTCAGTAGTAAAAGGAATGCCAAGAGTTTTGTGGGTTTTATTTCAAATACTATTATGCCCCTATGTATTTGAGCTCTACATCTATGAATTCAAACAGCTGAAGATTGAAAAGATTCAAAGAAATTTGTGTCTTTCTTGAAACATTCTGGCTTTATTTATTGTCATTAGTCTAACAAATATTTATATGTGATTTATATTATACCAAGTATAAAAGAAACCTGACAATGTTATAAAAATATAAAATAGAATATGAATTAGTTATATACAAATACAACTCCATTTTCTATACTAGAACTCAGCAACCATGAATTTTGACATTTACAGAAGTGCTTGCGATTAATCTTTTTTGAATACGGATTGACAGAAAACTGTATAACATAAAATAATTCAGGAAGCAAGTGCACACTAGATGTAAGAGTCTGATTCTATCTTACCAGGAAAAAAAATGGATGAGATATGGCATTTTCATAGTTTTGGTCCAGAATATAGATGAAATCTATTCCAGAGTACAAGTAATAGGGGTTATCTTTTATTCTTTAATATGTCTTTTCCCCAGAATCTGTCTCTTACACTAAATCATCTAGCATTTGCTTCCGTGTTGTGGATCTTGCAAATATTGTGAAATTGAGATTAAATTACTATAACATTATATCAAAATATAGCAATATATTGTATATAATTCATTAACATGTTTGTTGATATTAGTTCATTGATTGGTCCAAACAGTTAAAAATCTTTCTACCTTCAACTACATTGTGAAATACGATTGTTCTATACATGAAACTATATGAAACCTTTTATTTGTGCTTTTCTGGGAGATTATCCTCCTTAATAGTGATTGATTTCCTGTTTTATCTAAGTATTGTTTTAGTTCCACACATTTTTCACTTTGCCTTCTAGGTAGGTCAATTCTTTTTGGGCAATTGTATGATCATTTACCTATGGCCCCTCCAAGATACAGTGTTGAACCATTGTGTGGCTAATTTACACCTGCAAACTATTGTATGAATAGAGAAATGAATATTAAAAACATCCTGTTATACTACTGAATTACTGGTAGGTGGGTTTCAACAGCAGATATGGTATGTTGGAATACCATGGTCCTATAACAATCCTGTAATAAAGAATATCAGCACATTATGAAAATACTAACAAACATACAGATCCAGATTCAAAGAAAATCAGAGAAGAAGTAAGGAACAGAGCAAGTTGAAAAATTGAAGTTTGATATATTATATTTAGGTTAGGAATTGGTAAGAAGTTAGATTCTCAGGAGACTCAGCAAAGTTGTGTAGTTAAAAACCCAGGTTCTGGAGCCAAACAGGTATGGATTCAAGTTTTTCTTTTCTTACTTACTGAGACTTTAGAAAAGTCATTTTATTTAGTTTTTACAATCAAACACTGAAGATAAATCTCACTTCCCAAAATTATTTTTGAAAAATAAAAGACAAGAGAGGCATGTCAAAGTATGCATATAGAGTATATGCTCACTCAAAATGTTTACACTTCTTTAAGAAAGAGACATAATGAGGGCAGCACTAAAGAAGAAGATTGTCTTCAGATGGGTGAAAGCAAAAAGAAGCCACCTACCAGGAAATTGTGTCCTCTAAACTCATGGACCTGGCAAAGCCAGATTGTGCATAGAAGGTCTTCATATTAGGTTTATATTCAAGAATGAATATTGCATTAGTTTGCTTCTACCATATTTGTGTATGTTGTAAACTACTATTCCTTGTGCAAATATTACAGTGAAATATACTTAATTTATTTAATGAATATTATTTAACTATATGCCTGAAGAAAAAAATTCTGTATAATGGACACTAGAACTGAGGAGAGTGGAAAGAAGAAACAACAGAGAGATTTTGAATGGAATTTGAATTCAAACATTCCTTTGCATGTTGTAAATCAATGCAGTAAACTAAAACAATGGAAAAGGAAAAGGAAAAGCCAGTAGAAGTCTTTATACAAGAGCATAAAGCATAGTTCAGTTAAGATTACCCTTTCATATTTCCAGATACTTTTACATACAAATAGATATGTAATTCTTTATAACTGTCTCACTCAAAGTAAATTAAATGTTTAAGATATTAAAATGTGATCAGTTTTGTGCTATACAAAGATTTTGTCTGTATTTCAAAATCATACATATTATGTTTATGGTATATTTCTGATCCAGTAAATCTGGCAGAAAGAGGTTCTTATTTATATGTCAGACTCTTGAGTCTGACAACTGTGTATTGTAGAAAAGAAAGTCTCAAGAAGCAATCTTATAACTTAAAAGAGACATGAGTCACCCAACACTTTAAAAGGGGAATTTGAATTAAAGCAATCCACCAGTTTAATGTGGTTAGGATTAGTGACAGGGCATGATCCAATTTACAAATGTAACTTCTTTTTCTTTTTTCTTTTTATTCAAATTAAAGTGTCTGCCACTCATGTATTAGAATTAAAAAACAAGGAATATGAATATGTGTATGTGTGAGAAAGAGGTCATGTAACACTCATTGCATTTATGTCTGGGGAAATTATTTCTCTTTAGGCATTAATGAAATTACAGAAGAATGAATGGCTTTATGATAAACTTAAATTTTAATTCTAATATTAAAGAAATTTTAATTTTTGTATTTTTTGTATTAATTTGAATCTTTTTTTGTAATTTCTAATTTTGTATTAATTTATGCATTTGCATAAAATGAACAATTCCTGTGAGAGAACTCTAAAACAGCTAAGATAATCTTGTCAAAAAGAATAGAATTGACATGTTCTCATTAGCCTCTAATGGCTGTGGAAATCTAAGCATGGTCTATTGTTTTCATTTCCCTATTGTTCTAAAAGGTCATCCACAGAAAAATGGCCCATTTCCTCCTCTGTGGCTAATTTGGCTCACCCTGGGTGAATGAAGAGATCTTTAACCCTATTCCAACAGGGTAAGGATTTGCTACTTCACAGTTTTCTTTAGCACTGTAGTGTGAGTTAAACTGCGATCTGGCTCTGTAGGAAGAAAGGTGGTTATCATTAAATCAAGAGTATTTTCTACAGATTTAAGTTCCACAGATCTTCAATTCATGCAGTTTGGGACCACCCAGTCCAGTAAAAAAGTGCCATTGTTTAAGTTGAATAGTGTCTCACAGCATTTGTCGTTATTTTATACTCTTAAGTATGTTTAGAATAGAGTTTCTAGGTAGAACATGTACTGTGTCCTCTTTATTAAGCATTTACTATCTGTCAGAAACTGAGCTGGGGGCTATGCTACTATTACCTCATGAAACCTTTAAACCAATCCTATTTAGATACATGACTGTGCCTGCTGGCTACCCATCAAATATCTACTTTCTTGCTTCAGGAAGAATAAACTTCATTAGGAACAGCAATGCAACCAGCTAAACACATTTCTTAGTCTCCCTTTCAGCTATATATGACTATGCTTAGTTCTATCAAGTACATACAAATGGAAGTATTATGGTTCCACCAGGTGTCAAGACACCAATTAGAATAAAACTATATTTTTATAATGTGCTTATTTAATTTTATGTGCATTGGTGTATTGTCTATATGTATATCTGTATGAGGGCATCAAATCCCCTAGAAATTGTTGTGAGCTGCCATGTGGGTGCTGGAAATTGAACCCAGGTCCTCTGAAGGAGCAATCAGTGCTCTTAACTGCTGAACCATCTCTTCAGCCCCCAAGCTATATTTCTTGTAGTTACATTTCTTAAATTATATACCTTCATAATCAAGATATTCATAGATAAACTGCTAAAAAGTCAGTACTTCTATTGTGTATAGGTATGAACATCTGGAAAATATGGATAGAATTTTGAGGATACAAATACATTTTTTAAATAATTTCATGTTTACATGCTAAAGTAAGAAATAATGAGACAGCCTTGTAAATCCTTCTTATGGATACCTTAATTGTAATATTTTGAGAGAATTGAAACAATGATACTAGATCATCATCCTATCAAGGATGGGTTAAAAATACCATGATAATAATTTTACCCCAGATTATCTTTTGAGAGAGGGTCTTATGACCATTATACCAAGCTGGTCTTAAATTTGAGCTCCTTCTGCTTCAATCACCACATACTGGCATGAGAGTGACTTATGATAATGACATTTTTATTCTTAAATTGTGATATTAAACTATTTTTCACATATAAGTCAAGATGAGAGAGCCTGACTTTTAAAATACAAAAACACAATGGTTTAGTTATGAACTAAGTATCCATTAAAACAGCTAATGTGTTGAAGGCTTGTTTTCCAGTTGGTGGCATAATTGAGAGATTATTAGATCAAGAAAGTATTGACCTCATCATTGGATTTACCATTCTCTTATCTCTTAGTTGAATGGGCTATTAAGAAGCATCATCTAGTAGGAAACAGCAGTCACTGGGAGTAAGCCTTTGAGGATTTTACATTGTCCTTAATTCTTTTTAATCTTTCTGTCTGCTCCTGGCTGCAGTAAAGTGAGCAGCTTCCCTCCATCTTGCTTTTACTGTGTGATGTGTCTATGTTCCCTAGGCCTAAAAGAACAGAGCTAACCAAACATGAACTAAGAATTCTGAACCCTTAAACAGAAATAACTCCTCCCTTCAGTAGTTATGTCAAGTATTTTGTCACAGCAATAAAATACTAATGTTAGAATTCTTTAAACATGAAGTGTTCAAGGAATAAATACAGAGTATTATTAATTCCAAAAGTATGGTCTCCATGAAGATTGGGACAGTCGACTCTTATGGTCTGCCCTCATCATAGCAGTGAGCCTATAGTAGATGGCTATTTCAAAAATATTGAAGAACTGCTTTGAATAAAAACAGACTTCATTAGTAAGTCACAATTTGAAGTATCTAGATGTCAATAATTTCTAGAGAAAATAGTTTCTTTTAAAAACATAATTGCAACAATTTTCTTAAAAAAACATAGTACACATTTCTATGCTATAATAAAAAGACTTGGGCAATCTCTCCTGATGCGACTTACAACATAATGGCTAGATTACAGGATATGTGCTGCTAATCAGTCTGTGTGATACATTCAATACAATTTGAAAGAAACCCTTTATTCAATCAATTGATGGGAGGAGAAAATATCTATATGTATCAACTTAGCTACACAAAGAGTTATTACTAGCAAGACAAAGTTTGAAAAGGAAATTATTTAATGTGTATATATACAGCTCAAATGCGAGTGTAAATCCTCACAAGGTAGGATTTGAAGTACCTTCGAGCGATTATATTTGCAGTTGACTGAATAGGATATAATACAAATTTTTAGGCGCATTCCTCAACTGGTTCAAGATCACCAATCCACCTATTTCCCAGAAACACAAACACATCTAGCAGAACTTAAACCTATTTACCATCTGATATAGCTATATCCATTCTACAGAAAAAATTCCTTTATTTAAAGTTTGGGGTATCATGTTTGTCTAATAAATGCCTATCTTAAACACTGGTAAGATCTTATCTACCAATTCTGCCTCTCCAATTAGGAAAAGAGCTGCCACAAGTACTCAGACACTATCTTGATTCACAAATGCAGTTTCTGCTTTCCTGTAATAAATGGCCCGCAGCATTAAGGCTTCAGAGGAGCAATTTCAGGTAAAATTTAAGAATTATGAGAGTAAAAATCTTCACCATAGCTATTGATATTGTTGCTGATGTTATTCCTTTTATAAATATATCATTTTATACATAGTGTGGAGTTTTTATGATAATTAATAGAAATATATGTTGTCTTCTAAATTTTTGTTAGTTTATTATTAATCAGTTTTACCGATAGTCATTTCTAAATCACATTCATCTACTCACACTGTAAAATGGACATCAGAGTCTAAATATTATTTGTAGAACTCATTTTGTTATGGGGATAAATATTTTTAATCACATATTTAATCACATGTTTCATTGACTTAGGAGAAATTAGGCAAATCAGTTGCTTGAATACTTTTAATCATTATCACTATCATTTTTTTTATTTTTAAAATTTTATCCAGCATCCCTGGAATAATTATGTTAAAGATAATGATACAATTTATCTTGATGTAAATGAGAGTATATATGATTAATAAGTACATCAGGAAAACACACATATAGAAACACTGTCAGAGACATGCCAAAGCACATGGACATTCTATTTCTAGTTTACAAGGTACTCCTTCCTATTCATGTACTATCCTGGATTAGATCTGCCAGCTGGAGATATTGGAGCCAAGGATTTGAGTACATGCATTTTATTAAGGAAGTGCTCCCAAGAGAAAAGAATCAAGAAATAGATGAAACAGAGTGAGAAGATGGACAGAAATTTCAGATAAAGTCTAAACTTCAGTATGTTCTTTAGGAGAACATGGAGAATCAATTATTGTTGGTCCCATATTCACGAAGCTGTGCTTTGGTCCTCTCATATCAGTTAGCCCTTACCTTTTTGCTACCACAGCAGAAGATGCAAAAATATGCAAGTACTTCCAACTTTTCTAATTGCCATACAGTTCAAATGCTTAAGGAGAATCTTCTAAACAATTTCAAAGGATTCTGAAAAGGGGATGGGCTAAGTATCACTTGCCTGTTCTATCTACATATCACTGTATCTTTCCAAAAATATTCTAGAAGCATATTTTATGCGACCACTGTTGAGGCTGCACTAAGTCTCAGAAACACACACACACATAAACAGAGGGGGGAGAGGGAGGGGAAGAGAGAGAGAGAAAGAGAGAGAGAAGGTGGAGGGAGTGGGGAGAAAAGAGAGAGAGAAAGGGAGAGGGAGAGGGAGAGGGAGAGGGAGAGAGATTAAGAGATTGTCTCTTGCAGTTATGGAAGGTGAGATGTACCCATTTCTGCGTGGTCAGTTGAACACCTACAGATGGATGCAGGATAAGCCAACAGTATGGTGCCTTCTTATTTTTAGACTGTTCACATTAGGGAAGGAAATCTACTTAACTAAAATTTACATGATAATATCTACCAAATCATTTCTTCACAAACGTAGTCAGAATACTTGTTAATATATCTGGGTACCTTGGGTCCTAATCATGTTGATACATGAAATATCTTTAATTCTTCTCTAAAATTAATACCCAGTTTAATATTTCAGTATTTTTATGGCCTCCTAATTTTAAAATGTTAATTTTTCTTCATTATTTGTGTGTATATGTATGTCTTGGCATGGGTGGCTGAGTGAGTGTGTATGTATGTTTGGGGGTTAGACTTCAGATGCCATTCCTCAGTTGCTATACACCTTGTTTTATGATATAGAGTCTCTCATTGGGACTTGTGGATTGCTGATTAGACTATGCTGGCTAAACATTTTGCCCCAGGGATCCTCCTGTCTCTACCTCCCCAGATCTGAAAAGAGAATTGTTCACTACTGTGCTTGGCTTTTTCCCATGAGTGCTGGAGCTCAAACTCAGATCCTCATTCATGGTAAGCACTTTACCACCCAAGCTGTCACCCTAGTCCATATTTTCCCATTTTACTATTGCTAGTATAGAGACTACTCTACATTATTTAATAAAAATTATATGCACTTATTGATAATCAATTCTGGGTAGCATATTTTCCTCTTTTTAGTTAATCTGTAACTACTTAAGCAGATAAAATATTCTGATAAATGAATACAATTGACTTTGGTATTGTTCCTAAGAGAACAATAAAAAATTTTTCCCATAAATTATTTTGATGTTGTCCTTTTGGAGAAATTAAAAATATTCTAAATCCATATAAAAATATATTGTGTTTCCTGAGTCTAAAATCACAACTCGTCTTCTTGATGAAAAGTCAAATTACTGTTTAGGATCAATAAACTTAGTCAAGCTATAGAGTAAAAATACTAGTAAGTAACATAGCTAGTACTCAAATTCAGCTCATAGCCACTGAGCACAACTACCTCCTTAAAAGACAGTGTTTAATTTTTCATGTGTTTTTTTTCAAATGTTCATATTTAGCACTTTCTGAGTCTAAAAATATCCCCTTTTTCCTCCTTTTGCTATATAAATCTTACTCATTGTGTGGAATGTGGTAGTGAATTAGAAATCATTTTATTTTTCATGAGCAGAGACTACAGTAATGATCTCTCCAAGAGTGGGTACAGCATTTCAGGAAAATCATCTATCAAGTATTATTGTTATCTCATACTATGAAAATGTCTGGATATAGCAAAAGAATATATAGGAAAAGGATATTAATTCAGTTATCTTACTGCAGCTCAGTGAGATTCCATTTATATCAACAGATTAATCTCTGCTATCTTTTCAAAAATTATAGTACTTAATAGGCATGCATTTAACTGAGGAAGATCATAAAACCATGATCCATACTGTTGATGGCAATGCCAGTATTAAATTCATCTTTTTACTAAAAATGAATCATATTTGAAGACAATATAGTTTCATCTACAGATTTGCAAGTACATTATGAACAACTGATATTGTTTTTCATCATCATGTCAGAGAGAGAGGGGGGGAGAGGGAGAGGTATCTGATGAGACTGAATTGATGCTATCTTTATTGAGAGAAAATTTGTCAGACACAAAACCTTAAAATTCTCTAATGTAACTTCTAGGAGTTTTTCTTAAGGAAAATATCATGAATTTTAAGAACAACATACATAATGATAGCCATCATAGTATTGTTTATATAAGCAAAATAACAGAACCAATTGAAAAGCCAGACAATACATAATATCTACTACTCTATGTATCTGTATTTCTTAACTTGGAACAGAATTTCAGATATATAAAAAAATTATATCAGAATTCCAATTGTTTACTGAAAGAAAAGTTTATTTGTTCCTTTTTTCCTGGTAATATTGTAAATGACAGAAGTTCTACCACCATATGTCCACTCAAATACAAAGGCTGATGGAAATTCTGCTGTAGCATGCTTGTCCATGGTCTCCAAGTAGAATAGAATGAAATTAATGGTGGTACATGCCAGCTCTTCCATATGCCAAGAAATAGTGTTTGTTCATGACGCTGCTGTTCACTGGGAGAAATAATTGTAAAGTGCTACCTGATTATAATGGGGTTAGTGAATGTAGAGAGTAAAAATGAATGCTTTGAAAGCTTAATAGCTTTATTACAGCAGTTACAAAAACACATTTGGTAGTGTTATAAAATGATTGAATACTCATGAGACATAAGTGAATATAATCTGAGGTGCTGTGTGGAGAATAATCTCACATATCAATTCACTTCATGTATTTTGAAAATATTTTAAATTAAATAGATTTTATCTTTCTTTAGCATATATTAACCATACAAAATGACTGGTTTCATTACATTTTCATATTTGTAAATAATGTACTTTGATTGTATTTATTCCTCCTATTAACTTATTTTGTACTTCTTCCTGATGATCCCCTTCATAAAATTATGTATAAAAATTGTCATTTCCTTTGTATATTTAATTCAAATGCCTTTTTTCTTCTTTATTATCATCCACACTATGCTAGGTTTTGGACTAAGCAGAGAGAATACTGAAATAAACAAATTAGTCTTTAACCTGAAGAAATTGACAGTCCAATAAGAATGAAGTAGACATGAGTTGGAAAGTTGCAAGTACATTATGATGAGATAGTAGAGGGGCATATAATATACAGTGAGAAAGCTGATGGAAGGTGGAAAGGAGTGGAGATGGTGTTAACAACGATGAGATGGTTGTTCTGAGCAGTAGAAGTTCAATAGCTTCCTGGTTAGACAGAGACCAGAAGAAAGAAATTAGTTCCTGCTGGAGGAAAATCCATTAATTTAAATAGCAATTCACTTTTTAAAATGTTTTAACTGTTTAAAATGAAGACCTTGTTGTTTCAGTAAGTTAATTTGGAGAATAATTCTAGAGAGAAAATGTATTTTCATGCAGCGATAACACTTGCTAGATAAGTAGCTTATTACTACACAGAAATGCATATAATTATTTTTAATATTTGAAAATAAGTTCAAATATGCCACAACATCTACTACCTTTTGTGTAATAATGGCTTTATCTCTAATACCAGTAGAATTATCAATTATGAGGAATGCTAAGACAAGAAATATATCTAAAAGATTCATAGAATCAAATGAAGTTAAGATATAAATTCACAATCTATCCCAAGTCTACATTTTTTCTTATCTTGTTGAGTCCAAAATCCTTCAGAATGCTTATATTAGTCCTTGATAAACTCATCTGTTCATATTATACAATATTTACTGACAAAATCTGGATCTTGAGTGAAAACCTGTGCTTGCCACCACTATCTACTTACATTCTTTACTGATGACCCCATTGAGTGGCACTTATGTTGCACTGGTTTCATAGCAGTTGCCTTGTCACTTGCACATGATAAGAAGGGGTGATTTTGAAAGAGTATACATAGCAAAATTATAAATACCTAATAATATGTATTGAGTTTTTAAAGTAGTTTCTACTGTTAATAATTTTAATTACTGTACCCTCGTCACATCTTTGAAATATATTTTGAACTATTAGGAAATTTATTATTAAAAAATAAAGAAGTTCAATAGCTTCCAAACATAAAAGGGGCAACAATAGTCTTAACCTTAGTTTGAAACCCCATACATGTCAAGCTTATCACCTTATCTCTACTCTGATATGGTAGTTGAAGTTCCATTCCAACAAGGAATTTGCTACTAGAATAGTAGAATTGCAGAATAGAATAGCATTTATGTGTCCTTATACCAGGATCTAAGATGCCTGGCTTAGGATCCCAACTAACTGTGTATTTGCTTTTTTAAAAAAATAACTTTTACTTTTTGAGTTTATAATAAAATTGCAGCATTTCCTCCTTTTATTTCCTCCTTCCTTCTAAAATCTCCCAAGTAACACCTCCTGTTCTATTTCAAATCCAAGGTATGTATGTGTATACACACATACACACACACACACACACACACACACACACATACACACACACACATGGTTTGAACTCCCAGAAGGAGTTGCCTCTCTTTCTTTGTTTCTCATACAAAAATAACTGAAGTTAATTCCTGTTCTACAACTGATCACCATCCTCCTACCTAACTAATCATAAGGCATGACAATATAACTCTCAAGACTACAAGTATCTCTTTTGGCCAAATACTTGCTTCCTTCCCACGTCACATCTATCATAATATATATTAATCATATATATTGTATGATATTATACTTTCTGTTATTCTAATATATATTTATTTAATGTATATTTAATATATTTTAAAATATATTGAATATATTTATATATATACATATATGAGCGTAGACATGTATGTACACATATGTACATATGTATATATATATACAAACATATGTATTTGTATATATTAATATATTTACATATATGTATATGGTATACATACATATATATGATACAAATTTTAGTCCCAAATAAACACAAATTCATTGTTTATTAATGGTGTTCACTGTGTCCTCTTTGGAAATAATTATTTGAACCACTGGGTGCCTTGAGTATAATAATTCCAACTGATTTTGTATATCCAATATAATGAAGTCTTACTCTTTTCCTGATCCAAAGCCATTTTGGCTGTACTACTGTTTCCTAATGCTCCTTACCAGGAGGTATTAGCTTCTGGCTAGTGGTCTATTAGCATTTATCATCTTTATCAGCATATTTATAGCTATTTCACAAAGATAGATCATTAAAATGACACAATAATGATTTTTGTACTCAGATTATATTCATAAGGAATGTGAAATCATTTACATCCATAAAATGTGATTATCTTAAGATTGTTCATTTTAGAGAAAATCACTTCATGCTTAGTGCAATGAGGGATTATTATACAACTCCCTATTGTTTCTATTGGTTAATGATACAAATTAATATTGTCCTAGCATACCATCCATCATTTCAAGATAGATAGATAACAGGGGAAATAGTGGCAACTTAATATGTACATAAAAAATTCATCTAGGCAGTGTTTATGGAAAACAATAGCAAAAATAAATCAATAGAGACTGATTATGCATCTTTCCATGTGTTGATAAAATATGCACACTAAAATAATATAACACCACGACTTCACTCACCAAATTAAATTGTTTCTATTTCAAAAATATTTACTACATTGCAGAACACAGAACCTAGTTACATGGTATGAATGGTAGTGCAAATAAAAGGCATGTTAAATATATGGTGAGTGTGTATGTGTGTGTGTATTTAAAACAGTCATTCACTAGAACAACAGTAATATATCTCCCTCATGTGCACTAATTCTATACAATAACAAAGAACAGTAGGTTTTAATTTTTTTTTTTTTTTTAGTTTTTGGGCTTTTCGAGACAGTATTTCTCTGCTTTAACTCTGGTCGTCCTGGAACTTACTCTGTAGACCAGGCTGGCCCCAAACTCACAAGGATCTACCTGCCTCTGGCTCCCATGTGCTGGGATTAAGGGTGTGGTCCACCACCACCTGGCTAGGTTTCAATTTTTAAAAAAATTTTTTTAAGAAAGTGTATTGGATTAAAGGTAAAGCTAGCGACTATCAAGATGTCTCAAGCATTTAAGAATATCTTCTGCTCTTTCAGTAGACCCCAGATCAATTCCCAGCACCAACATCAGGTGCCCAACACAACTGCCTATAATTCCATCTCCAGGCAATTAGATGTCCCTTGTCTTCATGAGCACCTGCAGTCATGTGCACATATGCACACCCTACACACATAAACACATAAGTAAAAATAAAATCCTCACAAGCAAAACCAAAGTTTTATACAGTATATATCAAAGTTTACTAAATGTGTGAGTTTCAGTTTGAAAACCAGGCTTCAGGTCATTTTAAGAATTACCGAATGGTTCTCTAAAGCAGAGGTCTGCAAAGCACAATGCAAAGGCCAAATTCCACTTTCTACTTGATTTTGTGAATACTGAGTACAATAAAGCCATACCTCATTCATTTATGTATCATTTATGCTTTTTGTCCTACATTATAGAGATACAATTGAGTACTGGTGGCATAGTCTAAGTCACAAAACCTAAAATATTTATCTACTCTTTGGCTATTTATATACAATGTTTACTACTTGGCCCCTAGTCTAACATTATACTATCCAATATTGCTGTCCGCAGAAAGCCTGGTCTATTAAAATTTAAACTTACTTCATTTGAATTATTATTTTTGTTGTTTTTTAGTTACACTGGCCACATTTCTAGTGCTCAACAACCACAAGTAGCCACTGGCTACAATACTGAGAAGTATAGAATTTAGAACATTTCTTCACTGTAGAAAGTTCAGTTGAGGGCCTTTTGAGATGATTCAGTGCTTAAGACTGCTTTCTGCTCTTGGAGATTACAGAGTTCTGTTCTGGGCATCCACATAGAGGCAGCTCATGTCAACTGTTAACTCCAGTTCGAGATGATCTGATGTTGTCTTCTGGCTTTCTTGGGCATCTGCATGCCCATGTAGATATACATACGCATGTAGATATAACTATTATAACACATATTAACAAAAAAGGAAATTGAACTTTAAGGTAGCTGCTACTCAAGGTGAGGTCCATGTACCAATAACACTGTCATTTATAGGGGAGTATGTTAAAAATTCAAAATATGTGCCAAAATGTGTACAAAGTCAGAATCTCCAGTTTAACAAGATCCCTGGATGAATTCTATGCATATTGACATTTGAGGATTTGGATAAAACCATCTATTCTTATGATTTCTCTATTCTAGATAGGAAACAGGATGGATAGAAATAAAACAAAGAAAGAATACAAAAATTAGAGAGTAAAAATGAGGAATTTAATTTTAAAATGGGTGATCAGAAAAGAGCTCAAAGGAATGCTTTTCCCCAAAGCCTCTTTATCTAGCCACTCTTCCCTCTCCTATGAAAAGCACATTCTTTGGTCCTGAAGTGTTCAAGCTATTTTATGTCTTTAATGCAATGTTTCTCAGCCAGACAGCAGGAATCACTTGAGAATCTTTCATTAAAACACTTGCTTCTTCCCCTAGCCCAATTAAATAGGAATCTCTGGTGATAGGCCTGGAGCAAAACCAGAAGTTTTGAAAAGCTCTCCAGATGATTCTAATGTATATTTAAGACTGAGAGTCACCTTACCACTTTATGATGACTTTGCTTTAGTTCAGTATCTGTTGAACTTAAAGTTGGATTCCTCAAAGGCAACTTTATTAGTTTCTTTTTCCTTTTTAAAAATTTTTTGCTGTGATAAAACATCATGATCAAAAGCAAATCTATGAAGGAGTATATTCTGGTTTACAGTTCTAGAGATTTAAGAGTCCATCATGGCAGAGAAAAGGCTTGAGAGATCATATCTCAATCACACTCAGAAAACATAGAGTGGGAACTAGTAATAAGTGAGGTTATAAACCCTCAAAGAACTCCTCCAGTGACATACTTCCTCTAGCAAGGCTGTATATCCTAAAGATGTTACAACCTCCATAAATATCAACAACAACTTAAGACCAAGCATTCAAATCCAAAAGCCTATGGGCAACATCTCTCATTCAAACTACTATAGCAACTCTATTACCTATTTGGGGGACAACATATCTTGGACCTTGAAATTCTATAGCAAAACAAATTTATCCCTTTTAGAATGCTACATGAAATAAAAAGGAGACTTTGTGTGATGTTCCATATCACGTGAATCTCTAACACAGGATCAGGAAATAAATAGAAAATAATTCTATTTAAAATAAATTTTAAAAAGTATAAAACTAAAAGCCTTCACAAAGAACAAGATTCCCTTTTTGGCAGATTTCTTTCTGCCAGTAAGATACATCCCACACTTACTCAGCAGGTTACTCAGTATTAAAAGTTGCACCTCTTTCCCCCTTGGAGAATAGAAGATTGAGTTAGTAATCTAGCCTCAGTCACATTTAGCTATTGATTTGTTTCAGCTCCAAGACTGGTGCTGTGCTGAGAATTATGGCACTTGCTCGCTGGGAACTTAGGTGATTTCCCCATCTCTCCTACAAGAGAGGCTATTTAGTGGAAATTCAAAATTGCAATGTGCACCACTCATGGATAATTGGGTAATTAATGTAGAATAGGGCAGATTTGTATAGTGGGAGTACAATACACGAGGACAGCACAACCCAGAACTACTTTAGAAAAGAGATATTGCTATTATAGACACAAAAGCAATGGAAAATAGGTGTGTCACTTTATCTGGCCAATGTAAAAACTTAGACCCACTGTATCTAATAGGACACTCCCAAATGCAATTCACCCCAAAGCTAATACCTGTCAAGATCTGCTCCAACAGAAGTTCAAATTTTGTACTTGTCTTACATTCTCTTGAGATATACATGCATTTCACAGTAATGGAAAGCCTTTCCTTCAGGGGTACAACAGAAAGTCATGGCCTATGGGAATTTTATTGAGAAAATTAATCTCCTCCTCAGGCAGGTACAACAGCAGCAGAGAGGAAAGAATGTGATTTTTGAGTACAACCACTGCACTGTATAGCTTTACTTGCCTATGGCTTATTTCTATACATTCATCTATTACTTCACTTGAAGTTTTGCTCCAAAATGCAGAGAGGTAAAAAAGAACTGGGCTAGCACCAGTACACATATTATGAAAATAATATCTGTCATCTGTATCTTAGTAAAATAGAAAATTCTTTAATGACTGAGCCATCTCTGGGTGTCTGTGGGATTCTCTGGTGCCTATGGAAGGTCCTAGTGACTTCAGGAGGCTCCTGGTGCCTGCTGGATGCCTGGGTGCCTGATGGATGCCTGGGTACCTGAGGGATGACCAGGTGCCTATGTAATATCTGTGTGCCTGTGTGATGTTTGTGTGCCTGCAAGATGTCCAGGTGCCTGCTGGATGTCCAGGCACCTGCAAGAAGCCCTGGTGTCTTCTGGTAGCCCTAGTGCCTGTGGGATGTTGGGGGTCCTGTGGGATACCTGGTGCTTGTGGGATACCAGGGAGCCTTCAGGATGTCCAGGTTTGGGCAGTGAGGCCCAACTTCAGGTCAAACTCGGTCATGCTTTATCTCAGGCTATTATGGGCTAGGTGAATAATCATGATCAGAACAGTCTTCTGCCTCCAATGACCATGGTTATGCCCACAACCTATGCTCTTGCCACACAAGCTTGAGTTAATTTTCTTTTTATATTTTATTGTATTGAGGGCACAGTAGTGGGAGGATGGAACAGGGAGGAATGGGAAGAGGGTGTTATCGAGATACATTGTATGAAACTCAAATTATTAATTAAAGCATTATAAAAATAGAAAATTATTGGCCTACATGGTGAAGGATCCTTTGGGATTTCTGAAATATTTCCCCACTCTATTCTTAGCTCAAGGAAGGTACAGGAATCACTGATCCTATTGGAACAGGCCTGTCTGTAATCTGAATTACTTGGTAGATAGATGCAGGAATATCACAAATTCCAGTTCTCAGTAGGCTGAGAACTGAGTTCAGAGCCAGCCTAGACAACTTAGCAAGACCCTGTCTCAAAATAAAAACAAAGAAGGACATTTGATATAACTCAACAGCAGAGCACTTGGCTAGCATGTGTAAGGCCATGAGTTCAATCACCAATACCATAAGAAAGAAAATGAAATGATAAACATCAGATTTTAAGTGTATACATTAGGCTAAATATTTGACCTATATTGGTATAATATGTGAGGGTTAAATTACATCTCCTCTTCAGAAATCTACCTGGAATCTCAGAATGTGATCTTATATAGAAAGTTCTTTGCAGATGTAGTTAAATATCTTGAATATGAGTGAAGTATAATGATAAATACATGTGAAAATGTCATAGCGAAATACATCTTTGAATGTTAATTAAATATAAAAATAAAAAGCTCACCCTTAATGAAGGAGGAGGAAGAATATATTAATATTTTAAGGAACATATATTGTTAGCTTTAGGGGCTCTCTAGATCAAATAACTATTATCCTTATAAAAGGGGAGAGAATATATGGAGATACTTACATAGAAACACATTTAAGAATGAATCAGAGGTTGAAATAATAAGGGAGCAATCAAGGAATACTCAGGGTCATAAGAACCTGAAGATATAGGGAATTTTTTTCCTAGAGTCTTCAGTGGAAGAATGGTTCTACAAATCTGATATCAGGCTTCTAAGAAGTCAATACTGCAACAGAAAGCAATTTTGTTGTTTAAGGTATAATTCTGTGGTAATTTGTTAGATCAGCACTAGAAAATCAATGTAGCATCCATTGCAAAACACATTTATTAGGTAAGCACAGGCATATCCTCACATTACTGATAAGGAAACTAATGCCAATCAAGTTTCAACAGAATTTTAAATATGCCTATTTAATCCTAATATTGCTCTCTTTCCTATAATCTACACTGAGAAAACCCTTATCAATCGTCTTCTGAGTGGGCGTCACACACTTAATGTGCACATGAATCACCAGGAGTTCTTATTAAAATGAAGCTGCTGAGTCCTGGGTCTGGAAGGCAGCTGAGATTCTGCATTTCTAACATGCTCTCAGGTGACTCTGAGACTGTTGGTTCATGGACTTCACTTGAGATCTCGAGGATCTAAATCTGCACTCAGAAAAGTGTTTATGCAAAGGCTCTCACAATGAAGAGTTTCAGCTTTGCAAGTCAGGCAGTCTCTGTATGCAAGCAGCTAGTCAATTTTGCTATTTTAATAAAAGAATTGCCCTAGACAGTATAAAAATGGATATGGTTCAGTAAATATAACTATTTACATATACTAAATTTTAAATTTCTTATAATTTTCACATCTCCAAAAATACTGTTCTTCTTTGGAATTTTTTAGGAATTAAAAATATGTTTCAAAAAATGAGGCTTCAGGGAAGAGCATACCAATTGGTTATCCAATACCAAATGGTCAGTCCTGAAAGTATCCATATGAGTAATATTACTCAAACTGGAGGTTATATCTGTGAATGTTTATATATATGTGTGTGTATATATATATACACAATTGCAACAATAATTAATGAAGAAGAAACCATGGTATATTGGAAGGTTCGGAAGGAGAAAAAAGGGGAGGGAGAATTATGTAATTATATTATAATCTCAAAAATAAATAATAACTAAAAATAAATAAATAAATTAAAAAATCAATGGTACTGAAAACACAGTTGGTAGAGTGCTTGCCTGGCAAGCATGGAGTCCTGGTTTCCATCCCAAGCACTGCATAAACTATGAGTAATAGTGCATGCAGGTAATCCTGGTAGAGACAGGAAGATCAAAGTTTCCAGGTCATTTTAGGCTGCATAGCAAAGTCAAGGCTAGCCTGGGATATATGAAACCCTGTTTAAGAAAAAAAAAAGAAAAACAACAGTGTCCATCTGGATTTGATCTGCAGGCTATACTTTGCTCAAGCTCAGTAGTACAGCATTTGAGAAACAAAATTCAAATTGTACAGAAAATGCTTTGACTGGGAAGTAAAGAGTACAGATTCTATCTTAGTGCCATTTTAGCAAAGGGACTGGAATTCTAGAAAAAGAGCCAGAAACAGGAATTAAAGTCCAGGATTTAATCAATCCTGTAGTTAAATAACATATGAATTCACATAATTTTGGAAATAACCTGTATACACTGTTTTATCTATTAAGCATAGATACTTGAAGGTAACATGCTCATTCTGAAGTAATCTTTTGATGCCCAAAGGGACTTAATTCAAAATAATACTTGTCAAGGTTTTGGATGTGGCTTAAAGATATATGGCTTTCTATTATATGCAAATCCCTAGGTACCATATTCAAAAACTAAAAGAAAAAAAAGAGGAAAATATAACACTTTCTTCCTGTGAAATTAATTTTGATAAACACTCCATATCATTCACTGGTGAACTACTAAAATGATCCAGGAGACCCTTGTCCCCTATTTGCCCCCCCACTAGCTTCTAATTTGAAGAATTTTTATCTGTTCATTGGCAATATGCAAGACATAACATCAAGGCCACAGAAAAAATCTTCTCAAATTTCTACTACTCTCTGTAGTCAATTCTAAATACAGTGTTGAGTTGCTGTTCCAAATGCATATTCAGCTCAATATGCATCTCCGGAGCACTTACCATATGTAAGGCACGATAGGGGACCTCATCCATAACTATGGGTTCACTGCCAGAAGTCCATGCCCCTTATTCCTGAGGAGCAGCAGTATAGGATGAAATAGATATACAAAAAATAACTACAATATGACAGAAACCGTGGAAAATGCAAAGGGAAGCAGACACAAGATTTATCAGAAAGGGTGAGAATAAGTGATTAATTCTGGATGAGGCCAAGAGAGCAGGAGTAAATGAGACACTATCTGGAATAAGAATCCTCAAGCAAGTTTTGAAGAATAATATAATGGCTACCACTCCTATAAAGTGCTTATTGTGTGTGTCCTGTTAGTTCATATTAACCTATTCAATCCTAATCAAAAGTCACTAATTTCCCTAGAAATTAGAACTGGGATTCTGAGACACCTGTTAGCATCTGCTACTAATGTAAAGTAAGTTCACATAATAAATTAAAAACAAACAAACATGAATCAGCAATATGTAGAGTAGGTACACCTCAGAAAGGCCTGTGGAGAATGGCAGATTTGTTTGTAGACAAATGGAAACTGAGAATGCTGGAAATGAAACACAGAGAGAAGAAGCAAAGATAAAGAGATAGCATAGACAAGATAAAGAAGGAAGATCGACAATTTAAACAGGCATTGCTAAGTTTTTCTTCCAAATTTGTATGGTCTCAGTTCAAGCACCTTTAGGTAAAACTCACAGCTTATAAAGGTCTGTGTCTGATGCCATCTCTCCTCATCAATATATTGGACAAAAAGACGAAAATTAGTCATGTGTCCCAACTTAAAGTAGCAAAGTTCAGCTTCGTGTGTGTGTGTGTGTGTGTGTGTGTGTGTACTTGCAGTATGTGCCCATGTGTGTGTGTTCAGAGGCCAAAAAGAGGAGGAGGTCGAGTGTCCTGTGCTCTTTCTTTCTCTACCTTATTTCCCTGAGAAAAGTTTTCTCCTTGAACCTGTAACTCAGTTGTATAAAGGGGGTCATGAAAGAGGCCTAGGGAGAGGAGAAGTAAGCAGTGGAGGGGGAGGAGAAAGAGGAGGAAGAGGGGAGAGGGGAAAGAGGACAAGGAGGTAGCCACAAAAGAAAAGTGACAATGGAGAATGGAAACCAAGTCTCTCAAGGCCTTTCTGTAGTCTGTTTTTGAGTCCTGTCTTCTTAGATTCTGAAAGATCCCTCAGCTAATCTTAACAATACCATTCTAAGCTTGGGACTTGTATATATTATGTGGACATTGTAGTTAGAATTGGTTCCAAAAAAAACAGAATTTTCCTTGTGACCAAAAGACAAATACAGACAATGACTTTACAGGAGCACATCTTCAATGTGCCAGCCTACCCTTGACTGAATACTTTGTTTCATTCACAGCAGTGAATTCTGATCTCACTAAAGTATAATAAAAATAAAATTTAGTTCACAGAATATTAAAATATTAAATAATAAGATTTTA
The DNA here is from genome assembly GCA_026225945.1 of Cricetomys ansorgei. Classification (NCBI taxonomy): domain Eukaryota; kingdom Metazoa; phylum Chordata; class Mammalia; order Rodentia; family Nesomyidae; genus Cricetomys; species Cricetomys ansorgei. The sequence continues at coordinate 3,885,621 of JAMJFZ010002759.1, read as the reverse complement.
AGCACTTTTGACATTTCTCTGTACTGTATACTATATGTTTAGATCCTTATTATGAGTCTGAATTTAATTCTTAGAAGTTTTATGATTATGAAAACCTGAGACAAGTAAGGTTTAACCATGTCTTGAAGATTACATTGTGTGTGTGTGTGTGTGTGTGTGTGTGTGTGTAAAATTTAACTGAATATGCTGGATTCAACTAGGCAATGGCTCCTATTTCCCATGCCATTACGCCATAATGAAACAAGACTCAATTGCTACTAAGTGAGCTCTTCCCCAGATACAAGAAGATTATTTTCTTGTATTATGTGGTAGTTTTTCTAACAGTCTTTCATTCACTCATTAATAATATGGGGAATAATGACAGAAAATTTTGAGGTTTGATCTGAAACTGATTTTCAGTCATATGAAAATATAGTGAGGCCTGATGAAAGTTGGGGCCTTTTGTTCCTCTTTGTTCTGCTTCCATTAAAGACAATATTAAGCATTAGATGATATTGGATATGAAAGTAATTTGTGTTCTCAATATTATGAAAACATTATCAATTAGAGAAATAAGAGATATTGACATTTATTGACTAGTTTGCTACCTCATTTATTCTACAAAATAATCTCAGTTAAGGATTATTTTCAACTGTTATAGTACAGATGAGGAAATGAAGGCTTATGCGGGATTTAAATTGTATAGAACACTTTAAAATTCTGCTTTATAATACTAACAGTTTATTCTATGTCTCAACATTCAAATTGATTTATAATCTTATTTGAAGCTAGTTACAAGAACCTTCGAGTACAAAGATTCGATGAGTTGTATATTATTCTTCATGATGAAATAATCTGAGGATACAGGTTCCTTCCTTGTGCCAAGCACTCCCTTCTTTGTGATTCTAGTTTTTAGTGTTATCTCAGTTAAGAACATATTCATTTCACTGCAGGTGAACAGGACAGTTATTTTTGGTTCTTAAAAGAGAAGATAAGGAAAACAGTGCCATGTGACAGCACATACATGTACAGATAGCCCACAGCTATATTGAACTGTATTACAAAGGGCCCAAGTAGAAGTAGCAGAAATCCAGCCACAATTCTGCTCTGCACAATGGAACGGTGTTACATCTCTCACAGGAAATATTTCTCTGCCAGTCTGCTCAAGGACACTCAAAAAACAGTTTCCCTTGGGCTGTATAAACACAGGCTTTTATTGATTCATGAAAGATTCTATTAACAAGTGGATGCTTCCTTTTCCAAAGGCATATCTTAATGTCAGGGAAAAAGCAATTCTTGAATGGGTGGGAAACTATCTTTGTGTATCCAATTTTTTTTTTAAGTGTCTCAAGATTAAATGTTCCTTTGAGAGATACAAAATTGTGTATTTGTAAGTTGATTACATGTTCAGCCAGCCAAAATCCCTAGAAAACGGGGAGCAAAGGCAAGGGTATTTTTCCTTTCTGGCTACTCTTTCAATTAGCATGCATGTGTCTCGATCACAGGAGCAGGGGTATGGAAATAATAGCTCAGATCTCTCTGTGAAGTTCTGCACAAGTATCACAATCCTATATATAGAGAGCACATCATGAATTGAAGTTGTTTTTTAATTGGAATTTTGGGGAAGTAGAAGTTCTCAGTTCTTAGTGTGGTGCTGGGCTTTTACTGGTTTTAAAAAAGACAGACAACTAGATGGATGGTTTTGGCACACGCCTTTAATCTCAGCACTTGGGAGGCAGAGACAGGAGGATTTCTGTGAGTTCCAGGCCAGCCTGGTCTACAGAGTGAGTTCTAGGACAGCCAGAGAAACACTGCCTTGATAAAAACAAAATAAAAAAGACAGACAAAAAGATAAGAAGAAAGAAATAGAGGAATAAATAATAACTGGAGGGAGAGAAAGAGAGAGAGAGAGAGAGAGAGACATACAGAGAGAGACAGAGAGACAGAGAGAGACAGAGAGAGACAGAGACAGAGAGAGAAGATAAACTAATTTTCATCTACACTCCATCTATACCAGAGTTGGTTATTAGCTAGAGTCTGGAACTTACGTTTTTCAAGGACTTCTATTACATCCTTAGTAAGAACAGCAGCTCATTATGCATTATGCTTTTCAAACAGTGTGATTTATGCTGAATGTGTGTTTTCTTTCTGGAAGTTTAGTATTTTAACAGTTTGGAGACAGAGGATGCCAAGGTGCCCAAACCTAACAGAAATCTTGAACTCTGAATAAACAACGAACTTTTCTAATACATAACAATTCAGTGTTGGAGGAATTTATCGTCTCTTTCTGACTCTACTGGGAGAGTACTTTTGAAATATTTTGTCGAGTTCAGAATCTGTCCCCATGTATATATTCCTTTGTTGATTTTACTTTTTTACTATAAGAACAGGGAGAAACCAACAGAAAAGGTTTTTTATCTGATGTCTTAAACAATCAGCAGCTCAAAATGCCCACGTATCAAAGAATACAATAGTTTGCATTTTCTCCTCAAAGGTTCTAAGATAGTTTACTAAGATAATAGACATAAAACATGAATATTATCTCATTATTTAAATGTATGCATTTGAAAATATGGGAAAATGCTGGAAAGAATACAATAAAGTTTTAAGAGTTGATTTCTTCAGATGAAGTGATATATAATTCTATTGCTTAGTTTTTTCTTTTTTTTTTTATTCAAACTGTATTTCCCATACTTTCTAAAATAAGTACATACTGCTTTTATAATGGATACTTTTTTAAAAACAATATAAAACTTAATGCTCAAATATAATTAAAAATAGAAAAAATCAGGCAAAGTGCAAAAAATACAGGAAGACATTTTAAGAAATACACATTGAAAAAAAACATATAAAAACTGAAAATACATTTAGAACCATTAACATTCATGCTGCCAATTTGACTCTAAATTTCCTGATAGTGAAAGCAAATGATTATAGTTAGACTAGTCATGGATCATGGAGGTACTGTACTTGTATCACAGTGTAACAAATTGCTGCACACTTAGCTATAAAACAAACAACAAAACAAAAGACACAGAACAAAATATCCACCCACTACCACCACCAGTAACAACAACAGAAACAAAATACCAGTGTTGTACTTCAGATGTCTCTAAGTCAGGATTGAGTTTTCATTTATAGTCTGCTTCTCATTCCATTTTCCTTCTTGGTTGAATTTACTTCTTCACAGTTGTTGGACTGTGGAAAGGACACATGTGATTGTGTTAGGATGAAGAAGATAATCTCCTGTAAAAAAATCAAACAAAACAAGACTGGAGAGATGCCTCAGTGCTTAAAAAGCATTCATTGTTCTTGCAAAGGACCCAGATTTGGCTCCCCACACCCACACATTGGTATAGAAACATTTGAAACTCCAGTATCAGGGGATCCTGATGCCCTCTTCTGACCTCCATGTACACTAGGCATGCACATGGAGCATGGATACATATATGCAGGCAAAAGAGTCACACACACTAAATAAAGTTTTTCAAAGCAACCAAAGATTGAGAATGAAATCTATCATACTTACAGTCCATAGAATTGTACAGAAAGTGTTTACAGCAGCATTATTCATGAGAGCGAAGGTAGAAGGCCCATAAAGTCCATCAATGAATAGACAGATAGATGGGCAAAACAAGAGTACTGATGTGCCTATAAAGAATATACTATATGGTCTACAAAATAAAAGTTTATTAGTGCATACTGCGAGATGAATAAACTTGAAAATATGCTAAACCAAGGAAGCACATACACAAAAGGCAATATTTTGTATAATCCAAATACTGAAATGTCCAAAACAGGCAACACAATGCAGGCAGAGTGCTAAATAACCTCACCCTAGTACTGTAACTTGACTATTTAATGACTCAAAGGCATATGAGTCAAGAGTTTGGTTCTTGGGATAGTGCTATTGTGAGATAATGAAACATTTAGGAGATAAGGAATTACAGAAGGCCCTTAGGTCTCTTAAAGGGTCTCCTCTCTCTGTTGTGGTTCAAGATGTGAGCATTTTGCTTCTACATGTATTCTTGCCAGGATATGCTGCCATTTACCACTCTAGCTTCCCAAAATATTTGCTGCTATGTTACCATTTTCCCTGCATATGTTTCTTACCTCTGACATTTTGTTTTAATAACATGAAGCTGATTAATCCAGTAGGTAATAGAAAAAGGAAACATTGATATAGACTGTTATGATGATCATTATGTAACATAATAAATGGGCTGAATTACAATGAATTATACACATTAAAATGGTTCATTAAGTGGTCCATAAATTATATGTCAGTAGCAAAGGAAAGTATTTTCAAAAAAAAAAAAACCAAAAACAAGGAAGCCTCGGAAAAGATACTACCCTTGTAATATAATAACCAAAACACTCAACATACAGAACAAAGAAAGAAATATTACACTAATACACGTTGCAAGGGAGCAAGACTAAGTAACATATAAAGGCAGACCTATTAGAATAACACTCAACTTTTCAATGGAGACACTAAAATCTGGGAGTGCCTGAACAGATGTTCTAAAAACGTTGAGAGACCACATATGCCAGCCAAGACTAATATACCCAGCAAAATGTTAATCACAATAGATGGAGGAAAATAAGACATTCCATGATAAAACCAAATTTAACCATTATCTATCTACAAATCCCAACCTACAGAAGGTGCTAGAGGGAAAACACTAACCTAAGAGATTAGCAAAACACAAGAGTACACAAAAAAAAAACAAATCATAATCATCAAATCAAAAGAGAGGAAACACACGTGCACATATACATATGCATACACACACATATAAATATGCGCACACACACATACACACACACATGCATACACACTCATCACTACCACCACCACCACCACCACAACAACAAAATAACAGGAGTCAACAAACACTGCTCATTGATACCTCTCAACATCAATGTTCTCAATTCCATATTAAAAAGACACAGAATAAAGCAATGGATGTGCAAACAGCATTCATTCTTCTGCATCTAAGTCACACACTTCAACATTAAGGATAGGTATTACTTCAGGGTAGAAGGATGGAAAAAGATGTTCCAAGTAAATGGACCTAAGAAGCAAGCCAATATAGCCATTTTAATATCTGACAAATTAGACTTCAAGCCAAAAATAACCAGAAGAGATAGGGAAAGGCATTATATACTCATCAAAGGAAAAATCCACCAAGAGGACATTGTAAGTCTTAATACTTATGCTCCAAACAAAGGGCACCCAAGTTCACAAAATAAATAAAAGCCAACAAACAAAACACTACTTCAGCTTAAGTCATATATTGACTCTCATGTACTTGATAGTTCAAGACTTTAATACCCCTTTCACCAAGAGACAGGTCATCCAGACAAACACTAAACAGAGAAATGCTGGAGCTAACTGGTGTTATAAACCACAGAACTTTTCACCCAAATTAAAACAAAAACAACAACAACAAACAATAACTTTTTCTCAGCACCTCATGGAACTCTCTCCAAAACTGACCACATACCGGAAACAAAGTAAATCTCAAGAGATACAAGAGTATTTGAATAATGCCCTGCCCTGCATCCTAGCTGTCCACTACTGAATATAACTGGAGATCAACAAAAATAGAAACAATGGAAAGCACACAAACTCCTGGAAACAGAACAATTTACTATGAATGAAAAAAAAAAAAATGGGTCAAGACAGAAATTAAGAAAAAACATTCTAGAATTGAATGACAATACACAATTACCCAAACTTATGGAAAACAATGAAGGTGGTTCTAAGAGGGAAATTTATAGAACTAAGTGCCTACATATAAATCGGAGAGGTCTTATACTAGCAACTTAACAGCACACTTGAAAAATCTAGAACAAAAAGAAAAAACATCACACCCACAAGGACTAGACAGTAAGAAATAGTCGAAGGGCTAAAATTAATGCAATATAAACAATAGCAACAATGAAAAAGATACAAAGAACTAGTGAAACAGCATTGGTTCTTTGAGAAACTCAGTAATATTGTCAGGCATTCATCCAAATTAACTACAAGGCAGAGAGAGAAAATGGGGAATAATCTTGAATCCATTGACACAGGGAAAGACATTCTTAACAGAACACAGTACAGGTACTAAAATGAACCATTAATAAATAAGAGCTCATGAAACTGGAATGCTTCTATATGGCAAAGGACACTGCCATTCAGACAAAGTGGCAGCCTACCGAATGGGAAAATACTTTTACCAACCACACATTCAGTAGAGAGATAATGTCTAAAATATATAAAGAGCAAAAAAAAAGTAGATATCAAGAAAACAAATAAACCAAATAAAATGGGGTACAGAGCTTGAGAATTCTCAAAAGAAGAAACCCAAATGGCTGAGTAACAATTAATTAAAATTTTCAACAGCCTTAACCATCAAGGAATTCAAATCAAAACAATTTGGAGATTTTTTCTTTTACCCATTAGAAGGGCTAAGTTCAATAAAACAAGTGACAGCTTGTGCTGGTGAGGATGTGATGCAAGGGGAACAGTCTGACGCAAGGGGAACAATCTGATGCAAGGGGAACAGTCATTCATCACTGGAAGGAGTGCAAACTTGTATTGCCACTATAGAAATCAATGTTTCAGTTTCTCAGAAAGATGGAAATTGATCTACTACAAGATCCAGCCATACCACTTTTGGGCATATAACCAAAAGGAAGCTTTATCCTACCACAGAAACAGACACGTGCTTGACCATGTTCATTGCTGCACTATTCATAACAGCACAAAATCAACAGAAAATGGATAAAGAAAACACAGCACCTTTACCATAGAGTATTGCTCAGCCATTAAAACAAGACAAAACAACAACAAAACAAAAACCCGAAATCTTGAAATTTGAAGATAAATGGATGAAACAAACAAACAAGAAGTCATCATGAGTGAGGTAACCCAGAAAGGCAAATGTAGTTGTATGTCTACTGGGGAGGCCACCAGGGAAGATAAGGAGGCATTTTTCAGAGGTGCAAACTCTACCAGACCTTGGCAAAGGGAACCACCATTCTGGCCAGCAGCATACTTCATAATGGGACCCCAGGCTCTGAGCTCAGGTGTTTTTATTGATTCAAACCTCCTTGGGTGTTCTACTGATACCATGTGCAGATCATAAGTAATTAAACATCCCCCACAGAAATGTAACACCTGCAGACAATACAGAACACCAAGACCTAGGATAGCTCCTCACCTAACAATGCATAAAATAATTTTATACATAACTAGAAGTAAACTTCCCTAACATTTCCCCTTTTCTCTATAAAAAATTCCTTTACCTTTACAACACAGTTTAACACTATACCAGCAAAACTGTTTATAAGAGGAACAATCATGAGGCTTCTAATACACATGACCAAATGAAACCAAACATCTATCAAGCTTTTCACAATGTCTTTGGACAGTAGAGAAACATTATCAACATCCAGTTCACTGGAATTCAGTCGGGGTCTTCTGGGCTCCTCCAAAGGAGGAGCTCTGCTTTGACATCTGTAGCACACACAACTTGTCCTCCGGGCTCTGGCTGGCTCCTCTCCACTGCTGCTGCTGTTCTCGATGGTCGTCCCATGGTACTAGCATCTTCAGAACGCTGGGATCCCTTGCCGCAACTGGGCTGCACTTTCATCAATAGCCTCTCATAGGCTTTCTTCATGGTGTCAGGCCTCAACTTCTTTACATGACCCCTTCATCTGGGCCTTCAACTACTACCAAGGCTACAGCTTCACCAATGGCCTCTTCTGGCTTCTCACAGTGCCAAGTCACTGTTGCTTTCCATGAGCCCTTCATTCCTTCAAAACCAGTAATATCTGAGTGACTCTTATAGTACCAAGTTTGACGCCAGCACGAGATACAACCTTGGCCAATTCTGGAAAGCAGCTTTTGTTTGCTGATCCTGAGGAAACACTTTCAAGATTTTAAGATAGAGTCTGGTTTTCCGGAAAAATAACTCGTCACTTTGTCTTCAGTAAGGGTCCCCTCACGGGGTGGAGTTCTCATTACCATTACTAGTATCTGGACAGCTTGTCCTTCTTTTAGTCAGTTTTGCAGAAAACAAACAAACAACAACAACAAAAAAAAAAACTTTAAGCAGATTTTGGCTCTAAGCTCAGGCTTCCACAACAGCAGGGTGTCCTGGGCCAGTGGGAAGAATCTCCAGTTGAAACATTTTGGCAGTTTGGTGTTCTTTCTCACCACAACGATGGAGAAACATACAACCCCTTCCATAGATCTCAAACACAACATCTTAAGATTCACACATATACAGTGCAGCTATCAGAAAAGTCAGTTTGTGAAACAGCACACTACCACCACCAGCAGGAGGGAGCGTCAGCTCCATGATCAGGAAAAGCAATAAGAACCTTGCTTTTTCCTGCTCCCAGCTGAATTCTTTATCTCTAAGAGCCTCCATTCTGTGGCTTTCACGTAGGAGCTTTCTTTCTTATGTATTTATTAATTTCACAGTCTTCTCTCTTCATAGAGACTTCTTTCTTTCTCTCCTCTTCCTTCAGGAGCCTTCCATTAATTCCTTAATCTCTATCCTCTGGTATCTTCTCTAAGCATACTTTTCTGGACTCTCTGAGGTCTGGAGTTTCTTTGTCTTCTTCCTTGTCTCCACATTGGATGAGTATGACTTCAGGCCCCATGTTGCAGGCTCCACTTGTAATAGTATGCTGCTGTGATAGCTCAGCACAGAAGACAAGGAGGTATATTTCATACATGGAAGCCCTGCCAAACCTCAGCAGAGGGAACCAACATCCTGGCCAGCGGCATACTCCCAGTGGAACCCTGAGCACCCCCGCTCAGGTGTTTTATGGATTCAGAACTCCTTAGGTGTTCTATTGATACTATGTGTAGATCATAAGCAATTAAACATCCCCTACAGAAATCCAACACCTGCAGACAATACAAAACGCCAGGCCTAGGATAGCCCCTCACTCAACAGTGTATAAAAACATTTTATACATAACTAAAAATAATCTTCCCAACAGAGATATGTAGTATGCATTCATGTATAAGTGAATATTAATGACTAAGTTATTGATAACCAAGCTACAATCCATAAGCCACAGAGGTTAGGTATAGAGTAAGCTTTTAATGGAAGACAGATAGACCTTATTAAGAAAGGGAAATAGAATAGATAGTTGTGGATGGATTGGTGGTAGGCTAGTACAAGAAGATCAAGTGGAGAGATGGAGAGAAGATGGGGCAATGGAGGGAATATGGAGAGAGGCAGCTAAAATTAAGGGCCTTTGGAGGCTAGTGTGGAAACTTAATGCACTAAAAGTTTCCTAAAATATATACATATATGAAGGGGATCTAAATGAAATTGCCAAATAATATGGAAGACTGAGCCCCAACTGAACATCTCTTGCCACCAAATGAGGCTTCTAGTACCAGGAATGTGTTACATCTCATTGAGTTTCTGACCAAAGGGTTCCCATAGTAGCCCCCAAACAACCCAGGCAGCTGCTAATAGTATAGGTTGCTCTCCACCAACCAATGACAGGGTCCTATTGCTGAAGACAACACCTACACAACTCATTGAACATGGACAAGATAAGCTGGTACACACCTACAGCCTTCACCCTAGATTCTAGAATTTTTGGTGCCAGAAAGTACTCTGAACACCACCAAAGGAGAAACATAAAGACCAACCCAGCAAACAAACCCTTTTATCTACAGTGGTTTCCTGCCTGCACAGTATGCTATGGAAATGGTGGCACAAAGCTTGTGGGAGTAATCAATTAATATCTCATTTGACCAAAGGCATACTCTATGAGATGGAATCCACACCCAACACTGCTTGGGTGGCCAAGAACCCGAGACTAGATATGCCTATGAAAAAACCAAATAGTACTTTTAAAAAGAAACACAAAATTAAAAGCAAAAGCAAAAACAAAAAAAAAAAATGCAGCAATAAAACAACTCCTTATTGTGTAATGTCTGTGTGACATCTGGGTACTTTTGGGATAGCCAGGAGCCTGTGAGATAGCTGGGTGTCTATGGGTTAGTCCTGTGCCTGCATGATACCTGGAAGTCTGTGAGATTCCCTGGATGCTGGGGGATGCCCTGGTGCCTGTGGGATTCTAGATTCCTAAGGGATGCCCTGATGCACACAGGAAGCCCTGGTGACTGCTGAATGTCTGAGTACCTGAGGGAGGCCCTTGCCCCTGTGGGATGTTTGGGGGTCTATGGGATGACCCATTGCTTGGAAGATACTAGGGAGCCTGCTTGGTGTCGGGGTTTGGGAGATGAGGCCCAATTTCAGGTCAGACCCTTGTCATGTCATTTCAGGCTAGTATGGACCAGGTCAAAGTTCACAATCAGAGCAGCCTTCTGACTCTTATGACCACGGTAAAGCCTGTCATTCATGCTCCTGCCACACAAGCTTGACTTAATTTTCCTTTTTTTTTTTTTTTTAAAAAAAACAAGCTCTTTTTTGTTTGTTTTCTTTTTTCTTTCTTTTTTGAGGGCACAAGGGAAGGAAGGTAGAACAGGGAGAAATGGGAAGAGGGAGTTATTGGGATATATTGTATGATTCTCAAATTATTAATAAAAGATAAAAAATGACTCCTTATGACATACTGCTACACTCATAGATCAGTGCTTTACTCAGCCATTACCAGAGAAACTTCCTCCTGCAGCATATTGAAACAAACACTTATACCCACAGTCAAACAGTATGCAGACAGTGAGAAACCATGGAACACTCAGCTCTAAGCAGAATGTCTCCATCAAATCCATCCCCTAGGGTTCAGAGAACCCTATGAAAGGGGAAATGCGAGGTGAAAAGAGAGTATTCTTTGGATATATATTATGGTGTCCAGTTTAGTGTTTTTACAGGATTACTTAGTGAGCAAAGGAGTTGGTTTCTCTTGGGCTCTTTTCCTTCTGTTTGCTTTGTATAAATACAATGTGTTAGCTTTTGTCTAATTTTATTATTATTACATAAAAAGACAATTATATATGTAATATATATGTATATTATAAATATTCACACAGACAAAAAACTATTTACGTTTAATAGCACTCAATATTATGCTGTATAATTGCTGTATAAAGCATGTTATTATACAGTTTTGTATATTATATATTATGATATGTTATAATTTTTCTATACTCACTCTTGCCTTTGGAAACACTTTAAACTTATATCCAAAATGTTCATTAAGAAATTTCACCTCTTTTGTTAGCATTGTCCATTTTTCCACATTCTGCTATTATGCATTTCTGACACAAGGAGAGAGAATATCATAAGCAATTTACATGATTTGCTTGGAAAGCTCCTTGTGGAATTAATTATTAAAGCAGTGTTCTGTCATTTAAAAAAAAAAAAAAACTTCAAAGTCTACTTCTAGATTCAGGTCATCTGACCTTAGACATCAGAGACTAATATAAAATCGAGCTGCTGTTAGCATTAATAGGACAGGAAAAGTATAAACAAATGATTGGAAAACTCAGGGTATATCTTAGTGGTAAAGCATCTGCTTAGTATGGCGAAGTCCTAAATTACATCTCTAGGTTTCAAAAAAAAAAAAAAAAAAACAACAACAAAAGAAATCAAACAAAAATTCCAAATAAAGACATGGGTTTATTGCATTGTTTATAGCTTAACACACTCCTGTGGCTCTATCAGTGTTTTAGATCTCAGAATCTGGGAACTTTGTATTTGATTTTTAAGCAAGAAGAGAAAAAAAATGAATAATAGCTACTAGCTATTTTCCCTGCTTTGGACTAGCAATGCAATACATGTGGTAGAATGTGTTCCTTACTTTTGAAACAAAGTAAGCAGCTTATATCTGGACACGATTCTTACTCCTCCCCGTTTCGTTGGCTATCTTATTCAACTGATGCACTTGAAGGTCAGGAGTGGGTGGGGATTCGTAGCTTTTCCCATGAATCCAGGACAACTAACCTTTAATCTTGCTGAGGAGACTTGGGTCTTCGCTCCTTAGGCGAAAATTGATTTTTCTGAGGAGACAATGGGTCACATTATGAACAATAGGAACAATTCATTTTGGAGAAGAGATCTTAAGACACACCTGAGACTGTAAGACTTTGTACTTCTTGAAGAGAATCTTTAATTCAGAATATTGTAGGTGAGAGAATTTAGTATGTTGGACATGCACAAAGCCACCCGTGGGAAGAAGTTTGTCTGGTAAGTTGAAAAAGGGGGTTGTGTGGGTAGAGCTATTTAGCTTTTTTGTAAGTGTGCAATGTATTTCTATCTCTCGTTCAATTTTTACCTTTTTTTCATCCGTTCGTTATCTGAATTCTTGTTTATCCCTCAAAGTAGAGTTGTTTAATTTTATGTAACGTCAATTCTAATTCCCTAGAAACTATTGTTTGACACTTCCCCTCTATACTTTATTCAATTCTCCTAACAGCTAAATGTTACGCTATTCACGAACTCTGGGTTTGAGAGTAAAATCTCGTACTTTCCAAATTTTAAAGTTTTTCATCAAATATAGATATTTTTAATTTTGTGCTCCGGGGTGGCAGAGCATTTATAAATGGAGGCAGAATACAAGGAAATAGAGGCAGAAGGGAGGATTCTAAGTTTGATTCCTGAGTTATACAGAGAAACTTTGTTTAAGTTTGGAGGAGGGGAGACAAAACCAAAACCCAAACTGGGCATGGTGTTGTGATGGGTATGTTTAGGACTGTAATCCCTACAATGAGATGTGGAGTTGGCAGGGCACGAAAATTACATGTTCAATTCCTGCCTGCACTAAAGAGAAACCTTGTCTTATTTTTAAAATAAAAAGTAAATATGGCACAGTGTCAGACATTTTGGTGGTTTATATATGTGCAATACTATCACCGAGGGGGGAGCCAAGAAAGCTGTGTGGATGACATGTTTAGACACGGCCTAGGAAACATGGAATGATTTTGCCTTAAAAAAAACGGCGTATTAGCTTAGTGGGCACTGTGTTGGGAAAGGAACTTAATCCTAGCACTGGGAAATGGAAATAAGCAGGGAACAAGAATCCTGAGGTTTGAGTTGCGTCTGGACTACACAGAGAAACTTTGCCTCAAAAGAAAAAAAAAACAAAAACTGTAAACCCTGTTCTGAAATGGCGGGCAGCACGATGATGTAACAGCACTAGCCCAGCACTGATTGGTGGAGACACACACGAGAGCACAAATATCGCGAGACTGAGTGTTCCGCTGGGCTATTTAAGGGGAGGCTCTTCTCAGACAGAAAGGCGGCAAGATAGTGAAGTGGCGGGCAGCGTTTTGGCGCATTTCTGTAATTCCGGACCTGTGAGTAGAAGCCTGAGGAGAAAATTGTGAGACCTGTGAGTAGAGGCCTGAGGAGACAATTGTGAGTTGCAACTTTTCATGAGCTTTATGTAGAGACCTTGTCTCAAAATAATTAATTAAAGCGGGCATAGAGACGCGGCGAGGGAAGGACAGTCATGCTGGCCCTGAGGAGAGTATGAGGCCTATCTTTTCTTAAAAAAAAATTAATCCTGGCAGAGCCTGGTACAGTAGGATGGCTGGCAGTAGTTCCATATCACAATTGTGTAAACGCAGTATTGGGAACTGGAGATGAGAAGGCATGAGGGAGGTTCCTGAGTCTGAGCACAGGCTGCGCTACAGTGTCCCAAAAGATAGCGAGAGAGGGGGAGTGAGGGAGAGAGACAGAGGAAAGGAAAGGAGAAATGAAAGGGGGAGAAGCAACAGAGGGGCAACAAGGAGGGAGGAAGGAGGAGAGAGGAGTAAGAAGGGGAGGGAGAGGGAGAGTGCGAGACTAGGGCAGGGAAGGGAGAGGGAGAAAAAGAGCTGAAGAAAGGGGGGAGGGGGAGGAGAGTAACGGAGGGAGAGAGAGGGAGGGGGAGAGAGGAGAGAAGGAAGGAAGAGAGAAAGGAAGGAAAGTGAAGCTTAGAGGGGGGGACAGAGAGAGAGGCAAACAGAAAAGCTGGCATGGTGCCAGGCATCCTGGCTGGCTTTTGGTTGGAGTGCGTGCTGTGCTTCTACTATCAGAATTGGGGGGCAGGGAAGCTGGATAGTGATAAAAGAGTGGGCCCCGAGGTGGCACGCTTGGGGGGATAGTGAGTTTGAGCCAAGCCTGAGCTATGTAGACACTTTGTTGCTACCTTTCCCTCAGAAAATGTAAAGCCAACTTAGTACGGTGGTGGTATGCAAGTCAGTGTGGTGGTGCTAGACTAAAGTCGCTGCAGTGAAAGGTGGAAATGATAGGAGATAGAGATGAACAGTGCTAATTTGAGTCCTTCCTGGGGTATATAAAGAGACCTCACCTCAGTTTTTTTTTTTTTCTTTTAGGAAACTAGGCATGGTAAGGTGTTGGGAGACGTTATGTTAAACTGGTGGAGACAGAAGGCGTAAACATCAACATCTTGAGACTGAGCCCCTTCCCCAGGGGTATATATTGAGCACCTGTCTTAATAGAAATTCAAAGGTACATCTGGCACTGTGAGATGGCGGGTAGTGTACTTGCTCAGTCCAACAATCTTTGCACTAACAGGTTTTTTGATTTTTTGATTTGGATCAAAAACTGCTTTAGAGTCTGGGAGGTGGCGGCACATGCGTTTGATCTCAGCACTCGGGAGGCAGAGGCAGGCAGATCTCTGTGAGTTCCAGGCCAACCTGGTCTACAGAGTAAGTGCCAGGACAGCCAGAGTTACAACAGAGAAACCCTTTCTTGAGGGAAAAGAAAGAAAGAAAACTGACTTTGGGTGAAATAAAAGGGCTCTTGTTATAAATAATAGTAATAATAATGTAAATCAGGTGTAGTGACTTGATGAGCACTGTGTTTGGCAAAGGATAGTAATCCCAGCTTTGGGAAATAGAGACAGGAAGAGGGCACGGAGAGTCTTATATACGAGATCATACCTGAAAAAAAAAAAAAGAAAAACAGCATGTGGTAGTTTAGTGGGCAGTGCAAAGCCATAGTAGTGTTAACCAAGGACTCATTGATGGAGAAAAGAGGATACCAATATAGACAGATTGAGCCCTGCACTGGGCTGTAGGGACTTTGTCTAAATGGGTAGTGGCAGGATAGGAGGATGGGGAGGAAGCTGAGCTCTATGGCATGGTGAGATGGTGAACAGTGAGTTCTTGCTGGCAGTTTCCTAAGAAATTTTCTTAAAAAAAAAAAGCGTGGAGTGGGAGTTAATCAAGAAGCTCGCTTGGTTGTCTGCTGGGCAGAATGGTGATTTGGTAACAGGCTTCTAAGCTTTGGATGTATAGTGACTTTATCTCAGAAAAAAAGAGGAGAGGGAAAAGGAGAATGAAAAGGAAATTAGGCTGGGTGGTCAGCATGATGACACATGGCTATATTCCTGCCCTCCGTAGGAGGCAGTAGGAGGATGTCATAATCCAGGCAGTTCTGGCCTGAAGAGGGAGACGCAGTGTCAGTGAAAGTGTGTTGTATAGTGGAATGTTACCTCCAGTAATAAAGTGTAATCCCATACAAAAGAGAGAGTTAAAAAGACAAAGAAAAATAATTTTGCAATATTTAGAAAGTATTTTAACACTGCACTGGTTAAATTCCTGTATAAGTCACAGCATTACACTGTGCAATTAACAAGTGTTGCAAAACTCATTAAGTGTTTTATTTCTTTTTATTTGTCAGATTTCTTGCTTTTTTGAGAGAGGACCAAATATAATTTCTGACACCCTATGTCAAGTATATGGTAGGTATATCTATTTTTGTTAAATATACTATTGGTCAATTGTGGAAGGATTACAGTTATTAATTTTTGTTGCCTGACAAATAGAATATATTTTGATATTATTAAACATTTCTCATTTATTTGGTAGCCAGAGATGTTTCATATACAATATTTCCCTGTTGAATATTTTATTTTTATAATTTAATATATAATCTTTGTAAATTTGCAATGGAAGATAGAAGAGATATATTCAGTTTAGAGTTTAATATGTTAGTAATTTCACACTTCTGATTATGTTGCTAGTTCTTGTTTTCTGTACATATAATTTGACTTCTAGTGAAATAAGGGTAGTAAAGTCCTAAATTTAAGGAGTTTCTGGTATTGTTTCCTGATATCTTCTGTACTTTTTACTTCAATACAAGTTATTGCTTGGTAATAAACATTCTTATGTGTTTTTTCACATGTGTGCAGGTACAGGTTCACTTGAGTGTGCACATACTTAGGCCAGGTGTAATTCCTTAGGAGCTATCCACTTTGTTTTTTGTGACATGGCCTTTCACTAGGAGCTGGATCTCACTGTGTCAACTAGGTCGTCTAATACTCAAGAAACAGCCTGTCTCACAAGTGCTGGAGAGTCTTCTCCACCATTCCCTGGATTTTTTTTTTGTGGGATTTGGGGATAGAATTTTGCATACTGAACCATCTACCCAGCATGATAATAAAAATTCCTGAATGATACAGAATCATTCTGCATTTGAGGATTTAATACTGAAATTGTTCTTTTGTTTTTGTGTGTGTTAGAGCTTGGATCTCGCTATACTGATCTGAGGATATTACACTGTCTGTCTTCTATTTTCTTTTTTTTTTTAATTTCCACTCTCATTAATTTTGTTTGCTTTGTACATCTTCCTGCCTTCCTTTGTACTTGTAAAATTTTGGGGCCACAGAGAATAAAATTACTCTTTGTGATATTCATATTAAAGAGAGTGGGTTTTGCTCTGTGAGTGAAATTTGAGATTATTTTACATAAGCAGATTAATCCCATTTCCATTAATTTATATATGTCTATTTTTTCAGTTCTGACTTAATCTTTTGTTATGTGTTATATTTGCTTTATTAAACTGTAAGTTTGTATAGTCTCTATACTTTATACATATACACATATTAGAAAAGTTTGCTTTTTAAAAATTTTTGATATGAAGTGAATATTTTCTATTCTATAATTTTATTTTTTCTTTTCTTGTATAATACATCCCCTCCCACCACTCCTCCAAGCTCCCCAACCATCTCCCCTCTCCCTTCTTCCCTAGATTCACACTACCTCTTTCTCCTCAGAAAAGAGCAAGCCTCTCAGGATTACCTATAGAACAGGGCATAACAAGATGGAACAAGGCCTGGCACAAGCCTCTGCATCAAGGCTGGATGAGGCAACCCAGGAGGAGGAAAAGGGTCCAAAGGGCAGGTAAAAGGGTCACAGACCCCACCCCAGACTATAGCTTTTAGGAGTTCTACAAGAACACCAAGTAGGGGACCTAGTGCAGACCTATGCATGTTCCATGACTGCCACTTCATTTTCTGTGAGTTTCCATGAGGCCTGGCCAGTTGACTCATGGACTATGAGTGTCCTTGACCCCTCTGGTTCCCACAAGCCCTCCTTCCCCTCTTCTAAGGGGTTCCCTGAGCTCCACCCAGTGTTTGGCTGTCAATCTCTGCACTTGTTCCCCTATGCTGCTGGAGAAAGCCTCTCTGATAATGATTAGGCTAGGGACAGATCTATGAACAAGCAGAATATCGGCAGGAATCATCTCTGGAGTATGCAGTCTGGGGTTCCTGGGCAGACCTGCAGTGTCAAGCATGGGCTTCTTCCCTTAGCTTGGGGTTCTGTCCCTCTATTACTCTCGCACATCCGGCGGGATAGATTGTGAGTCAAATGTTTTATGGCTGGGTTGGTAGCATGTATTTTTGTATTTGTGCCATTGTAAATAGTGATAGTCTTATATTTCATAAATATTAGTTATTTTTTTCTCATTCCTGTGACTAAACATCTGACAAAAAATAGAGGAAGTGGAGATTTAGAAAATGTTCAGAAAAATGTTGTCCTATCTGGCATAGAAAGGAAGCATGGCTGCAGGAGCACACATGGCATATTGCATCTGCAATCAGGACGCAGATAGGTAAGTGTTAGTATTGAACTGACTTTCTAGCCTCTTACTACTTTTACTTGTTTTTTTTTCTTTTTTGTTGTTTTTGCATTTTTTTTTAAATTTTAGCTTTGGTGTCTGTGATAATGTGGTGCATGTGTATGTGGGTAGTGCAATTGGTGTGTGGGTCCATGATCCAAGGTACAAGCATGCAGAGGCCAGTGGAAGTACCTTCCTTCATCACTCTGAGCCTTCCTTTTACTTTCAGATAGGGTTCTTTTGGAAGTAGAAGCCCACTTTTCTAGCTAGGCTTGCTGATCAATTCCTGGTATCTGCCTCTCTGTTTCTCAATACTGAGATAATAGGCACATACGATTATTCCAAATATTTTGCGTGTGGTATGAATTTGAACACATATATTCATGCTTGAATAGCAGTGCTTTTACTAACTGAGCCATCCTCCCAACCCCATGTTTTCTTCTTTCCTATTCACCTTGGAACCCCAAGCCTCTTTAATGGTGCCACTCACATTCAGGATAGGTATTCCTTTGTGTCCTAGATAATTCCAAATCCAGAGAAACTGATAATGGAGATAAATTATCACATCTGTACCTATCTAGTCATTTGGTTATGAGTTTTCTTTTTTTAAAAAGGTGTTAAATTATGTGTATGTATGTTTATCTATGTGTAGGTATATGCACTTAAATGCAGGTGCCTGCAGAGTCCAGAAGAGGACATCCAGTACTCTAGAGATTGAGGTCCAGGCAGTTGTGAGCAACCTGATATGGAAACCAAACTGATCTACTCTAGGAATAGTACACTCTTAACCACAGACCCAGCTCTACAGATGGAATTTTCAGGTATTATTTTTGCTTGTTATTATTTTCTTCTGTCTTGTCTATTGGTTGCATTAATTTTGCTTTGTCAATACATATATTAACAGTATGTTAACATTTATATGTTAGTAATTTTATGGAAGAGGCTTCCAACATAAGCCAAAAAACTTACTAAACAGATTCTAAAAAATCTGTAACAGTTATACATTATTCATTCTCCAGTTTTGTTTTGTCCTTTTTTTGTGTGTTCCTAAGTATTGTTTTTTTAAAAATATCTATCTTGTATCCATCTACTTATGTCTATTCCTACCTTGCTTCCTCCCTGCCTACTTGTCACCATTAGTTGCTAAAATTTTTCATGTACCTAGGGGATGGAAGGGGTTTTCCAAATGTCTTCTGTCCTCCCTTCCTTGTCCCTCTCTTTTTCCTTCCTGCAGTACTTCTGCCCTTTCTGATCTTAAACCTTCCCTTCTCCCTCTGACTCTCTTTTTCTCCCTCCCCTATTTCCTCTTCTTTTTTTGTGTCTTGTCCCCATTCCTTCTCCCTCTCCATCTTCTCTCTCTTTTACCTTCTACCATTTTCTCCCTTATTCCATTTCTTTCTCATCTTCCTCTGTTGTTCCTCTTTCCTTCCATTGCTCCCCTCTCTCTTGGTTCCCTCTCCCTTGTACTTATTGTCCCTCACCCTTCCACTCCCCTTTAACCATGCTCTACACCTCCCCGCCCTTACAGTCTCTGTACATTCTGAACACTCCCAGCTATCATCTTCCTCTTGTCTCCATTTCTTCAACCTTTCTCTCTTTCTCTTTATTACCTTCACCTCTTACACTCCATCCTCTCTCTCTCCTGCCACCTTTCCTCTTCCTCTTTTCTCCCTCACCCTGTAGTCACCCTCTCCTGTCTTCATCTTCCCCTTCCCTCTATCTCTCCTTACCCTGCTGCTCTGTTCTTTTCCCCTTCTTTCTCCCTTTCCTCTACTTTTCATTCCCACCCTTCCTTATACCTCAGATTTCCTTTTTCTTTCCTCCTCTCCTCCCCGCTTCTCCCTCTCCCTCTTCCGCTTTCATTCCCTTTCTCTGTCCTTTCCCTGTTGATCTCCTATACTTCTCCTCCCTCTCTGTGTATTCTTACCATTGTTCTTTCTCCCTTTCTACCTCTTCTCTTTTCCTTCCTTTCACTTCTTCTTTCTTCCCACTCCATCTCCCTCCATTTTTGTCTCTCCCTTCCCATTTACTATCCCTCTTATCCCTGTCCCCCTCCTTCTCTTCTGCTTTTTTTCCTTCGGTCCATCTTCCTGTCTTCTTTCTCTTCTAGTTATCTACCTTCCCTTGCCCTCCTGTTTTCTCACCTCTCCATGATATCCCATTGGCCCACCCCTCTCCTGTCTCCCTCTCCTCTGTCCTTGCCAGTTTTCCCCATACTCCCTTTCTCCCTTTCCTTTCTCTCCCCTTCTATTTCCCTTACCCTCTTACCTGTCCCTCCGCTCTTCCCCTCTCTATTTCTTCTGCTTTGTTCTCCCCCCATTCCTTTCATTTCTAATCTCCCTCATTTCCCTCCCTCTACACCTCTCTTCTCTTCCAATACTCACCTCTTCCTCCCTTCCCTAACACTATCTAGGTTTCATTTTCCTCATCTTCCTTTACATCTCCTCTCCTTTGTCTCTGTTTACTTCTCTCTTTACCTTTCTACCTCTCTTCATCTCCACTTACTCCTCTCCATTCTCCTCATTCTTGTCCCCTTTCCTTCCCACTCTCCTTTCTCTCACCATCTGTTCTCCCTCCCTTCCTCTCTCCTTTCCTTCATCTTTCTTACTCTTATCTCACTCTTTTCCCACTCCTACCTTCCCTTCTTCTACCACAAACTCATCTCTTTCTGCCTCTTCCCTTTTATCACTGTTTGCCCCTCTTCCTCTCGTCATTCTCCCTCTGTTTACCTCTTTCTGTCTACCTACTGCCCTACTCCCCTTCCTCCCTTTCTCTCTACTCTTCATTTCCTTACCCTCCTTTCTCTTGCTCTCTTCCTTCTCATCATGTTCTCATCTTCCTCTTTTCCCCATCCCTTTTCTCCCCACCTTCCCAATTTCTCCTGTCCTACCCTAGTTCCCTCCCCCTTTCCCTATCAGTTTTCTTCTTCCTTCATTCCCTCTCTTTCCTCTCTACTTCCTTATATCCTTCTCTTTATCTTCACTTCCTCTCCTCCTTTTCCCCTCCTCTCTCTTCTCCCTCCTTCCCTTCTCCTTCCTGCTCTACTCCTCCTAACCTCATTTTCTCTTCTTACCCTTTTCTGTTAAATCTCCCATTGACCTACTGTCCTCACATTCTGTTCCTCTGCTAGTCTGTTCCTTTCTCCTGTCTCCTGATTTCTCCTCTCCTTCCCTTCCTCTCCTATCTCTTCTCTCTGTTTTACCTCTCCTTTCCCTTTTCCTCCTTTCCTCCAACCTCTCCCTGTCCATTATTTTGGGGTATCTTTCTCTTCTCTTCATTGCCCCTCCCCTGTTCCTTTCCCTTTTCTTCTCCCCTTTATATTCCTCAGCTGGCTCACCTCTCTGCTTGTCTTTCTTCTTAACAACAATTTCTCTCCATTCTCCTCCCCAGCTTTCTATCCTTCTTTTTCTCTTTTCTACTCCTACTTCACCTCTATCTCGCTGTTCTTTCCCACCTTCCTATAGTCCTTTCACCTTAGTTTTTACTTCTCCCACACTTCATCTCATTTCCTTCTCCCTCAAATTCTTTCTACTTCCTCTTGTCCCTCTTTTCTCTCCCCTCACCCCTTTTATCTCCTCCTTCTCCTGTCTCTTCAACCCCTCCCCTCTCCTAACCTCTTTCTTCTCCTTCTCTTTGCATCCCCATTACCTTCTGATTCTCCTACCCTTCTTCTTTCCCTTCACCCTCTCTTCTCCTCCCTTCTCCCCTCCCTGTCCACTCTTCTCTTTCCCCTTCCCTCCTTTCTCTCATTTCTCCACTCCTGTCCCGTGTCAGCCCTCCTTCCTAGTTTCTTTTCCCCTATTCTCTCTTTGTCTCTTTCTATCTTCCCACTTCCTCCTCTTCTCCTCTCCTTTCCTCCCCTCATCTCATCCTCCTCTCATCTTTTCTATCCTCCCTCTTCTCTCTCCTCTTCTCCCTCTCCTCCCTTTATTCCCTTTTCCTCTTCACACCCTACTCTTTCTCTCCCCAACCTCTACTTATCATCCTTCTTCATGTCCCTTCTATGTCCCTCTCTCCTGTCCTTCTTCTCCCCACTCCTAATGCTTTTCCTCAAACTTTCAGTGTTTCTTTTCTTGTTACCTCTGCCCTGCCTATCCTGTTTCTCCTGCCCTCTTCTCTCACTCCTCATTCTCTACCAACTTTCATGAACAATAGTTTTTGTCCCCCTCCTCTCGTTCTGTCCCCCTACCTCTCTCTACTCTTCCTACTATGCCCCTTTTCCTCAGCCTCACTCTCTCCTTTGCCTGTCCCTTCTCTTTCCTTTGTCTCCCTCTTCTCTACCTCTCCATTCCATCTTTTCTGTGTAGTCCTTCTCCTCCTCCTCTCCCTCTCCCTGCCCTCTCCCTGTCTCTTTCTTTCTTTCCCCTCCCCCTTCTTCCTGTTCTCCCCTACTCCTCTTCCCCCAGCCCCTATCGCTCCCATCTACTTTTTGTACACTTTTCTCCTTCCTTATCAACTTCCTGTCCCTTCTCCTTTGTTCTTTTCCTTCTTCCACCTTCTCTGATTCCTTTTTCCTCTTTTCTCTCTCCCCTCTTCTAGCTCTTGATCTCCTTCCTTTCTTTCTCTTCATATTTCTTCTTCTCCCTGTAATAATCCACTTCATTGCTTTTTCTTCTCTTTCCTGTCTTTCCCTGACCTCCTGTCTTCTCTCTTTCCCCCACTCCTTCCTTCCTCTATCCCCTTCCTCACTTGTGTCTCTGTTTCTACTTTCTCCTCCCTTACACTCTCCTTAAGTCTTTCTCCCTCTCCCTCTCCTTTCTCTATTTCTCCTCTCCTCCTTTCTCTCCTTTCTATCTGTCTCTCCTTCAACTTTTGTTTCCTTCCACACCCTGTTCCCTCCTTCTTCCCTACAGTCCCTTCTTCCATTCTCCATTCCTTTCCATACCCTCTTCTGTTTCCTCCCCCACTTTACTCCTGCCTGTCCCTCTCCTTCTCTGCCTTCTCTACCCACTCTCCCCTTTTCCCCTTTCTTTTCATTCTTTCCTTTTCTTTCACTTTTATTCACTTTGTCCTCTGCATCTCAGTTGGATATTGTACTATCATCATTTTCGTATGCTTTCTCTAACTGTTTTGGTTAGATTAGCTAATGGTTTGTCAATCAATGTTATTGTCTTATAGAATAGTGTTTGTTTCATTGATCCTTTTGTATTGTTGGTGCAGATTTGATTTTATTAGTATCAGCTCAGTATTCTTTGGTGTTCCATTGGTTAAGATTCATAACTCACGCACATAACATACACTTAGGTGTGCACATGCAATAACTCACAAGTGGATAATGGATGGGGATAGCTTACAGAACTTCATTCCTTTTTCCCACTGTGTTTCAGAGGAATGGAATTTAGACTTGATATCAAGCACCTTTGCCTGCTGAGTCACCTACCAGTCTGTAATTTTTTGAATGTAGAAATTTATATCAATAGTCTTACCTCTTGCAACAGCTTTTATTACATTGCCCAATGATCTGTTATGTTCTCATATATTTCAAGTGTGTTAGGTTTCATTTCAACCATTATTTGGCTTTACATTATTGAACCCACTCCCAATTTGTAGTGACTTACTGATTGTTCAGTGTTTTATTTTCTAATCTGTGTGTTTGTACGTTTATTTTTGTTCTGGTTTGTACTATTTTATATTGTGTTCTGATACAATAAAAGTTATTTCAGTTATCTTGTGTTTGCTAAGATATGCTTAGTATAAAATGTGACCTATTTTGGAAAAAATTCCTTAGGCTGCTGAGAAAAATGTGTTCTTCTGACGTTCCTTGGAATGTTTTGCATATGTCAGTTCATTCCATTTATACATAGTTTGTTTTCTTGTGTTCTTTTGTTATGATTACTTGTCTACTGGTAATAATTGTGTATTAAAGTCACAATATAATGTTGGAATCTATCTGTTATCATACATTCAGTAGTGCTTGTTTCCTAAAACTGGGTACACCAATGTCTCGTGAATATGTGTTATGTCTTTTTGTTGGATTACTAAATTTATTTATATGTATTGACCTTTTTTATCTCTTTCACTAATTTAAGTTAAAAGTGTACTTTGTGGATTATCACTATGGTTTTTCTTGCCTGCTTCCACATGTAATTTTCAGCCTGTTTGACACTGAAGTGGATTTATTTCAGGTAACAAATAGCTAGATCGCCTTTGTGTAATCTAATCTGTCAGTCCATGTCTTTTAATTGGAATGTGAGACCATTAGGAGTCAGATTTATATCAAGTTTTGTATTAATTACTATTATTTTTTTTATTCTGTAATATTGTTTTTTTAAATCCTCATTTGGTTATATTCTGTTGTAATAAAATTTATTTCAGCATTTTCATTGTTATCTATGTAAGCGAGGTGTTTCTGCCTTTAAAAAATAATTTTTCTTTCCTTTCTCATATCATTATGTTTTAATTTTTCAAGATAGGTTTTCCTTAAATATTTTTAGCCTAAAGATGTACACTTTTCATAGTACCTTTAGAGTAAGCCTCTCCAACTCTTTCGTTTTGCTTTGGTTTGGGGAAGGCTTACTTCTTCTAACTTACTGTTATTGTGTGTTTTCATAGGATACTTTGGGAGATGGAGTCCTTGATAACTCTGGTTGTCTTTAGCCACCTGAAATGCACCAAAAGACGGATACATGCTGAATGTAAGACTTTTAAAATAACGTTTTAAGACAAGAAATCTTTAAAAAAATTGTAATTTTTTTAGATATCACTACTCAATTTCATACAAGAAGAAATCAGTATTATTTTAGACTATGATAGGCCATACCCAATGTGTGAAAAACTTTAAGCTGCCTTATCTAGGCTTATAAAATTCTAGCTTTGTCCACTAAGTCCACTTTATCATCTTAAGTTTTTTGATGCTGTTGCATAATTTATTTGATACTATGAGTAATGTAAGGTATTGATCATGTTGTGATGACTGATTAATAATAAAAATTACCCTGAGGTTATTTTTTTAATAACCAATAGCTGCAAGTGACAGACAAATTGCTGGAATTGTTAGTTTTTTTTAAAAATAATTTATTCATGTTAAACGTATGGCCATTAGTAAAAAATATCATTTAAAAGGGTTTCTTTTTATTTATATATTGCAAATAACATGATGCTACCATAAGATTCCAAGCCAAATAATAGTCTCTAAAGGCTATTGTTTTTGAGTCAGGTGTTTGAGAGTGTGTGTGTGTGTGTGTGTGTGTGTGTGTGTGTGTGTATGTATGTACGTACGTACTTGAAGAGTTTTTTTCCTATGTAGCTCTGTGTGACCTAGTACATGCTATACAGACTGAGACTCTCTCCTGATTTAGCCTCCTGAGTGTTGGGATTACCATATGTGGATAAAGCTTGAGTGATGTCTTTTAATTCTTTTAGATCACTGGGAATAAATTGATTTATCCTCAAGTAAATATGACTTGAAAATTCAAGGAAGCACTGCAGTTAATATTCTATCTGCATCTTGTAATTTTAATTTAAGAAATACTTGTTAGATCATTCAATAATATTGTCTTTTCAAAGTTATAAAACAAAATTACCTGTATAGAATCTTCAACTTTAAGGAGCTTAATCTCTACTATTCTGTATGTTGATTTAATATTTAATCTCATTAGCACTAAAATGCTCTATGTTCAAATTCTCAAACTCTGAGTTCCAAACATTTTATCTCAAAAACCTTGCTTAATATCTACTTAATAACTCACAATTCTTGGGATCCCTGTTGTATACTATTTCTTTTCTAGTCCCTTGACTTATCATCTGCTTCAGACCTTAT
Organism: Cricetomys ansorgei; assembly: GCA_026225945.1. NCBI lineage: Eukaryota > Metazoa > Chordata > Mammalia > Rodentia > Nesomyidae > Cricetomys > Cricetomys ansorgei. Next base: position 3,860,040 of record JAMJFZ010002759.1, on the reverse strand, counting down.
TTGATTCCTAATACAGTTCGAGACTCTAAATTGGATCTTTTGTGATGTCCTTGTTGTTGAGGATCCCTTGCTTATTTGGCATTTCATTTTTCCCATATTATTTCCTCCTGCTTGACCCCAGAGAAATTTTGTCTTAACATGTGGACTCCAAAACTCGACTTTGTATTTAATCTGATTGCTTAGGATTGATTGATGGTGCCTTTTTAGTGTGTTGTGTTTTCTAAATTCTGGCATGCCTTCTCTATACTTCTATTGTTTCAAGACTCCTAATTGATCTTTACAATCTCATTTGCCACTCTGCTACACTTCTCCTTCAGTAAAACCTACTTGGTCATTACTTCTGAATCAATCTCTGTATTCCAAATCAGTTCTTTCTGTGTTGCTCTGGACTCAGCTTGTATTTAAGTCACTCATGATCTCCATCAGTGTGCATGTGAAATGTTCCTTTCTTCATGGATCCTTATCTGTACTCTACACTATAAAGATTTGCATCTCTAAAATATTTTCTGTTTATACTTTTTCAAGAGCATTACTATTATTGACCTTCCTGATGATAATTATGTTTACCATAATTTAATTATACTTCAAAACAACAATGATAATTATGTATCATAACTGAAGAGACAGATTGATTAAGAAGTAGTGATCAGGTAGGTATGTGTGACCCAGAAGTGTAGTAGGTGGCAAATGAAGTGAGAAAGTCAATTCTGAATCTTGAAAAAGTAGAGAAGGTTTGCTGTAATCTAAAACTTCTAATCTAATTTGTCTTGGTGTCCTCAGCACATAATTTAAAGCCTAACATGTGCAAAAGGAAAAACAAAAAATGTTGATCATTTTGAAGGCAATGCTACTAATACATTTAACAAATGATGGCAAGGATGAAAAAATTGATGCACAGAATAATGGATGTAGTCCACTATGTTGAGTGTAGCATACAATAAATGATTTTTAAGTTTTATTAATCCGTGTGTGTGCATTGTGATTGTGTACGCACATACACATTTGTGTATGTGCTTGTGAGCATGTGCATGCCACAGTACATGTGGAGTGCCAGAGTACATGTGGAGGTCAGAGAACAACTTCTGGTGTTGGTCCTCCCCTTCTGACTTGCTTGAGATATGTTTTCTTTGTTGATTTTCTGCTGCGTATACCAATCTGTGGATTGCTGCATATACCAGTTTCTGTGGATTCTCTTCTCTCCATATCTCATCTTTCCAGAGGAGCATGAGATTGTATATGCTTATATCAAGCACCCAGATTTACATAGATGCTGAAGTTTTGAACTCAGGTCTTTGTGGTTTTGCAGCAATATGCTTTTATTCAATAGGCCATCTCCATAGCTCAGACATAGTTATGCACTGATGAGGGTACAAAACATCCAAAAAAGACAGTCCTATTTGAAGTCAGATGTGGAGCTCATGCCTGTAATCTCAGCACTTAAGATGTAGGAGTATTGCAAGCCCTGGGAGCTAAAGGCTGTAATTTCAGCTACTCATGAAGCTGAACAGGATCCCAATTTCAAGACCATCCTGAGTTTACAGAAAAGATTGGGCTATAGAATGAAGCTATGTTTCAAGAAAATCAAAAGCAAAAATAAAAACCTTCAAGAAAAGTACTATTTAATATGTTTTATAAAGTTACATGTGTCTGAAATAATTTTATCTCCTCTATTCATGATTTCCCTATCATTCAACCCTCATCTTTAATAATACTTTCTCTAGGCATGGTGATATGTTTTTTTTTCACTCACATATATGAGGAGTAATATTTATTCACACTTCTATTAATGAATATTTCTTTTATTGACTTTTTAAGGTGATGAAAAGACATCATTTATTTTTGTTATATATATGCTAGAATTTCTTTTTTATGTATTAATGTAGTTTTCATTTTGACTTACCTTTTTATAAAAGACTGCAAGCTGCTTGGTAATAACAGTTATCTTTGTATATACCTTGCCGTAGCACAGATCCTTGGACAACTACATAGCAGTGTGAGATAAGTAAAAGTTCTCAAATCATAGTGTTGATATCAGTTCTGCTGCAAACTTTCTTATGAATGTTTTTCACAAACAAATGAATCTTACAGCTTTGAACAAACCAAAAACTGGCTGCTCACTCACCTTTCCTCTCTCCTCTCCATGTTTTCTATAATTTTATCCCCTTAGATTTTCCCCTTTTCTTTCATTTCCTTTTTTACCCTCATATATCTAATCATTAGTTGTGCTAACCAGTTGTGAGTAGTCCCTTTTCTTTGGCTGGATATTGCTGAAAAGAGCAGTTCTTTAATTCATGTATCCATGTACATGACAGATAACTTCAGAAACTTACCTTGTATCAAAATGGATATGGTCCTACTTTTTGTCTTTCTTTAAGTTTCTAAGATAGAATAGAATGTCTCTGTTATGTTAACATTTTGCAAATATAAATTATTCCATTTATTGTTTTGATCACAGTGATATGAGTTGCAAAATGAGACCCATGGTTTAAAATTTTTTATTAGTAATAATAGTAACAATAGTTCTATTTCAAAGGTGATAAATCCAAGAAAAATTTTCTCTTCCTACATTTGCTGTTCATAGGAGATTTTCTGGCTGAGTAAGAATGAAATTATGCAAACAGAATTACATACTTGCACTTTCCATTCTAAATGTTTAAGAATTTCATAAACTTAGAGTTCTCTAATGTCCTAGCACAAGCTGCCTACAAGAAAAATTCTCCCACATTGTCTGGTTTTGTAAATAACATTTTGTTGAAAGAACAAAGAATAAATGTCTTTGGCATTATTTTTCACTGCTTTGTTGCTACAATGGCAGGATTGAATACTGGGAACAAAGACTTCTTTGTTGATTTCAAAAGCCTAAACTGCTTATTCCCTGGCTCTTCAGAATTAGTTTGCTAATCCCTACTCTATAGAAAGATCAACAATCAGAGATAATCCAGTAATTGTTCTAGGAACACATGGATCAGTGGATTCCCTTCTGTTTACTTAGAAAGCTGTTTTCATCTAGATAATTTTCCTACCTTTAATTTATTGCCTCTAATGCATCATCTCTATCACAGAAAAATCTTATGAAAGTGTTATTGATAACATTCCCTTCTTTTTCAATGCTGCATTTTCTGACTTTCAATAATTCCTATTACCATAAATCTATCAAAACTGACTCTTTGCCTAACATAGGGTTCCTGTGCCAGAAAAGTTAGTAATCTGAGGATAATTTATGGTGACATCCTGCTTTTATGAATTTAATCAAGCTGTATTTCCTCTCAGAATGTTTTTTTTTTTTTGTTGTCTAGATGGTGTACTTATAAACGTTCTCACCCTTTCTTTCTCCTTTCCTGTCTCCCACCCCTTCTCCAGCTTTCTCATGTGTTTCTCTTGCATTCTTGCTCTCTTTCTTTTGTGGTGTTGAGGTTTGAATCTAGGAGCTTGTGTAGAGTTGGCGAATGATCTCCTACTGAACTGCATCTCCAGTTCCTTTCGTTACTTTCTATAAATTTTGAGACAGGATTCTAGATGAATTACCCGGGCTGGCCTTGAACATACTCTGTAGCTCAGGCTGGCTTTGCACTTGTGAACCTATTGTTTAGCTTCCTTAGTAGCTGAGATTATAGGCTCTAGCCACTAGGGATGGTTTACCTAGTTTCTAGGATTCCACAGTAAGATCTTTGTTTTTAGCAACTCAACAAACTAAAAATCTCCCAATTCCGAGGACGGTTCTTGTGGCATCTGGTTTCAATTTGCCTTATAGATGCCAATAAAACAGTGTTTTGTTGTTTCTTTCTCCTTTTATTTACACTTATATATTTTAACTTGATTAAAATGTAGTATCATTGCCCTAAACAAATAGGAGGAAAAAAGTCTATTGTTTTATTTGGTGAAACTTTAGTTACAATAGCTAGGTAGTATTTTTTCTAGAAAAGTAGAGCACAATGTGAGAAAGAAGGCTTATTTTTTTTGTCACCGAACAGCTTCCTCCTGCCACTATAAAAAACATTTCCCCAGTCCATACTTAAGTAAGAATTGCTAAGAAGAAAAATGTCATTTTAATGAGCAGATTGAATGAATCATGAGCTTAACATTTTCAGAATTAAATGTATAGTAAAGAACATCAACTCAATTGAACATATTTTTAAAGAAATCATAGTTTCCTATTCTAGTCTAAATATGACTAGAATATCTTGAAAAAAAACAATTTGGTACACAAATGTGCTGTCAGTAAAGTTCTATTTTCTCTTCACTTACACAGTACTGTTTCTTAAGCCCAAGTTGAATATTTCACTATGGCAACATGAAATAAGTTAACCCATATCAACCTGAAATAGAAAAATTCTAACATATATGTGATATAGTAAGCAAAAAACATCAATATAAGTGTCAAAAAGAAAAAAAATCTTTTGTTGATTATTTGCTGCAGTCTGGTTTCTCTGAAAAAAATTCTGTTGGCTCAGGACTAGTCCTGCCTTTCCGTCCTTCCTTTCCATCTTGTCTTCTTCCCCACCAATAAGACAGACAATGCTGAGACTTCTTTACTTGTCACATATTCCACACCAGAAAATATATCTATTATTTATCTGAAAATTAAATTTACAGTAGAGAAGGTCCTGTATCTTACCTGGCAGACCTACATGACACAAAACATTTGCTAAATTCCCATTTCTGGGAGTCACAAAATGCATGTCTCCTCTCCTCCAGCCAGCCTCTAAATCTAAAGCCAGATACTTAACAGGTGTGTTGAGACTTAGACTCTTCTTTTTTTTGGCATCTTTCCATTATTATCTCCCTCAGTTGTTAATGATACCACCTTAGTTAAGTCAGCCCTCATCAGTTTGCCTGGATCTTTGTAGTAGCTTCCTCAGTGGTCTCTATGCTTCCCAATCTTGTGTCCTTTATATCCCCCAATCTGTTCTCCAGTCTTTTCTCCACTGTCTTCCCCACCTCCTCTGCACATTGTGTTCTAGCCATTCTTGTCTGAACATGCTATTTTATTTCTCATTTCTGCCTTGATTACAGTAGCTTAGAATAATCAGCCCCCTCATGTCTGCCTGGAACTATACTCCCACTCTCCTTCACCTGATAACTTACTTTAAGACTCAAAGGTCTCCAGCACTAAAAGCTGTTTCTTATTACTGTACATGCTATCAGCTAATAGATGAGTCTTCAGCACAGCTTTTCTCATGCTCAGAACCTTTCTAAAAATGCTGCAGGGGGTTAGTGTTAATTTGTCAGAGGAAACCACAGTGCTAGAAGGCTTTATAGTGACACATGCTGCTTTGTCCATGTAACAAAGTCATCACTGCCAAAAGCAGAGTGCCCTTTTGCCAGGACTTTGTTCAGGAGCCAAGAGACCATTCTGTATCCAAAGGATGGGCCTAATTCAGAAGGAGGAAGTGGGTGGAAACTTGGAGAAAAGTCTCACTCAATTTTGCTTTGGTTTTTAGTCATTATTTTTTATTTACTGAAATTTGGAAAACTAGACCCCTTGTTTGCCAACAAGTATGAAAACTGAGGCAAATGCCAAATCTTGTCTTAAAATAAATTTCAATATGAAGAACACAGGATGTAGAATTCTTATTTTTTAATGGTGTGTGGTTATAAAATTCTGTAGAGAACTATATAAAGAAGTAGTCCATTTTACAGAGGTCAAAGGAAAGTCACCCCTAAGATTTTAAATTCAGCTGCTTTTAGTTGAAATCATGGCTTATTTAGAAAAACATAAAAACACTTTCTGCTTCTTTATACATCCTCTACTTTTAATGCACCTTTAAATGTTTGTCTTCCTGGTCAACCTTTAAGAATCAAGTTATAGGTGTATGCTTTATTCTCCTTAATAAGTGTTCTAAGCACTATCTAAAATAGTAACTTTCAACTATGGTTACAGTTTAAAATCATGTGGGCAATGTATAAGAAATATTAATATCAAGAACCCAGCCCAGAAATTCTAGTTTGGTATGGAGGGAGACCCAGAACTATAGCATTTTATCAAATCTACCCAGGTGAATTTTACACACAGTGTAAAATTGTCTTAATCCTTTTAATTGACCTTTTCCTACTAAAGACTCAACTTCTACTTTGTAAAGGCTACCCATCCCAAACAAAACCAGTTGTGGACGGGTTTTGTGACAGTACCCACCTGTCACAATTTGTTACGAACTATCTAGGTTCTTAGAATTTATACATTATAGACCAGATAGTGATGGGTCTGTGCTATACACTTAAAAGACACACTGCTGAACCATCTTAGGCTCATAGAGGACTTTATATGCAGTGGTTCCTTATAAGATGGGAACAGTACACTTGGTCTAAAACGTGATTTTCCAATTTACTTCTGAAAAAAATACTTTTGGAAACACATGCTGGACATCAGCCATACTTTTCTAATTCAGTCATGTAATGCTTTTACAGAGAAAGTGAATTCCAAATTGATTAATGGATTACATTCATATTTATCCACTTTTAGTGATAGGTATAGATTTTAAAGCAATGTTAATTGTTGCAAACTAATTTTATGTATAAAAGTTTTCCTTCATCTTTTCTGAAAATGATAGTGAGAACAAGCTCAAATGAGCACTTTGTTATTTTGTCATCTATTATTAATTGGCTATCTGGCATGGGAATCTGATCTCCTAGGACTTTACACTCTGTAACTGAAAGGACTAGGTCATCCAGCAGAGAAAATGTCTCAACTTTTAGTCAAAATTATGAAAGAATTATGGAAGTTGCTATTGCTACTTAAATGCCACTTGTAGTAGGCACTGACTTATAAATTGTCCTGTAAACAAGAATAACAAATCTTGCAGCAGACATAAAACAAATAAAAACATTAGTATTTCCAAAACATAGGAACTTCTTTTTGTAGTTGCAGGAGATGATTGTTTTTATTATTATGCCAACATGTGTATTTCCTATAGTTTGGCATATACAAGTCCTATGTCTCTCAGTGTTGTCCTGAAAATTTATTTCCTGAGAGTGAGAAAAAGCAGGTAGATATTCAGTATCCTCTTTCCATTTGGGGGGTTTTTGGGGGCTCCTGATGATAAACAATGTAAATCTCTGACTAAAATCACATGCTGTTGCAGGTATCCTAAATTCTGAAACTTTCATCAGTTCTCATAATGGCTCCTTTTATGCCATGTGTGTTCACAGGAAGCTCAGGTGTTTAGAACATTATGTTTCTTTGGCCAACATAAAAAAATCCTCTATTATTTTCTCTCATTGGCTGATGAGACTTCTGGTTATCAGTTTCTTAAAGAATGGATTTCCTAGGGTGAGGAAATTGGAGTTGGACGTTGAGTTAGGGAGAGCTTTAGTTTATACCTAGTATATAAATTTTGTAATTAAATACATAGACAGAATTATATTACTAAATGTACAGACATACAAGTAGATAGATTTTTTAAGTCACAAAATAGTTCTGAATGTAATTTTCTGTTTTGGTAAAAGAGAAGAAATGCTGCTAATATCAATGAGCTTTAGTGTTTGCATAGGTGGTTTCTAATGTGTGTGCAGCAGAACTGAGGCATTTTTAGTGTTCTAATTGTAGTGATGACATTCAGAAGTATAAGATTTGGCATTCCCAAGGAGAGGAAATTTAGAATTCACAATTACCTGCTGAATTAGGTATTTTGCTGGCCTCTGTTTGACTTTTATTTTCACATTTCTAATAATGAGTGATGTTAAGAATGTGTTCGCTGGCTATTTGTATAGCTTCCTTATCAAAATGTCTGTTCAAGACCTTTGCTCATTTTTAATTATGTTGTTTTTATTATTGAATTATAGAAAATTTTCATGCATACTCTGGATATTACCCACTTAAACAATATATGATTTATACTTTTCTCCTACTACATGAGTTATCTTTTATTTTGTTGATACTATCCTTTGATACACACCTACATAAGTCTTCTAATATGCCCTTTTAAGACTAGCCTCTGATTATCTCCCTCCATCCCTTATGTTTCTTCTTCCTCACTGAAGTCCCACCTCCCAAATCTCATTGCCTTCTCTCTACTGTTTTCTTTCATACCCCTCAATTCATGAATCCCACATAGTCCTTTCTTTCTACACACTTCTTTCTCCTGATGCATATAGTCACCCTATACAAATTCCTACTCTTCTCTTAAGGCTCATTTATTTCATACTTTCCCTCATTAGTTTGAAGGTTTGATGTGAACACAATAATACTCAGTCCTAGTCACTGAGGTTGGGTAGTTTATACAATCACATACTGTACCATGTTTTGCTCTGCATAGACATAAGGCTTATTTATCTAGATGAAGTCATTGAGTGGAAGGAAACTACAGTGGATTGACTTTTTAAGAATTGCATAGACTCATTGTTCTTTATGCAGTGCTTTGTTGCCATGCATGTTGCCACCACAGATGATCATGGAGGGTGACACAAAGGAAACCAAACTGTTTCCATGATATGATCAAAGAGAAACTGTCATTGAATATAGTATGATAGGACAAACCTTGGAAGAGCAGTGGACCAAAGACCACCAATGAATTCTTCCAAGATGAAACTATGTGACGAGAACTGCATTATTATTTGCACTACAGATTTGCTAATGTGGACTACAACATAAGTAAAAGAAAATGAAATTGTTCATACTATGAAATGGTGTATTATTAGGACATGCAGCAGAACCACTTTTAGGAGACAAAAACAGCTAAGAAAAACTGCAAAAACTACCAAAAACCAATCAATCAATGAATATAGGTATTTTTCATTTTTAATAGTAAATTCATTATAAAATATACTGGTGTATACACTAAGTGGACAAAAAGCACACATAAGTGATATATGCATAAGTTATCTTTTTGTGTTTCATTGCATTACTGTTTCTTTCCCACAAATCTTATGAAGTGGGTAGTTTTAAATTCAGGACTGAACTTTATTTTTTTTATTTTTAGTGTGCTACCCTAGCTTAGACATACGTCATCATCTTAGGCATGCATTTTCATAGTGGCTATGGTCTTCTGGCAGCAGTTCCCTTTCTTCCTTCTTGCCCTGGAAAGGTGCTCCATTTTCTTGCCACAATTTCTCATGAATAAAATTGTTGAATGCCTCTCACTTCCTTTTTAACAGAAACCAAGAAAGCTCCCTGAGTTCAATGAAGCAGGGCTGAATATCTGGGGATTTGCAATACTGACTTTCTAGCAGGTACTCATTTACCAGCCAGTGCTAGGCCTTGGTCTCTGTGTCAGAGCCTTTATCCTTTTGTATTCAATGACATTGTGCCCAGGGAAAATCTCCTGAAAATAGAAAACTTCCAGAAAGGCAATATGTGTGTGTGTGTATGTGTGTGTGTGTATGTGTGTGTATATGTATATATGTATATATATATATATATATATATATATATATATATATATATTCCCTCAGAAATACTTAACTTTCTCTATATTTTTCATTCTACTTTTTAACTTTTTTTCTGTTTAATTAAAGGTTCATTCCATCTTCAAGAGTAGAGGTTTAATTCTAGGGAATATATTCTCTAAAATGTTCCTCATGTCAGTGGAGTCACAGGAATTACATCTACACTTTTGAATTTCAATGTTAAATGCATGTCTCTGTAGATTTCCTATTGTATAAAAATAGTAGGGAAAAGTAATGAAAATTGCTGTCAGGATGCTATGTTCAACCCCCCAGAAAGGTATTTTATGTTTTCTCTAAGTAAATACTTAGAACAGGTTTATGGAGAAATATAGAAAAAATAAATGAAAACCTTTCCTAATATCCCAAGCCTTCTAGATCTTTTAGCTAAAATATGATGGAACTTACTTGCTGAATTGTAAATGTGTAGGTGTCCTTTCCATAACCTTTTGGAGTCAGTGGTGCTAATTACATTCCATGCATTAGTTAGCTAACGAAGTCAACCACGGGATTTCATGTTGTTCATTTAGATAAGCATTATAGAATGGGAGTTTAGATCATTAGTGACTCAAACAATCTAGACACATATGTTAATGATAATTATCTTGAGTATAGGATTAGAGAATTTTTCCTGTCATTTGTCTGTCTTTCATAAATTTTCATAATAATAAAGCAGTGTTATAATAATTCTCTTAACCTGAGTTTTGTTTAGCATCCAAGGTCAGAGGCAAGGGCTGGTAAGAATTTTGGAAGTGATCTGAGAGGACAGAAATAAAGGGTTAGAGAAGAAAAAAAAACATGAAGGAGGAAAGCTCATCTATGGTTCATTTTGTTGTTCTCCTCTTTCTTCTTGTTAGTTTACAAAGTAGTGGATTTCACCATGGATATATCTATATACTCTTTTAAAGAAATATCTTTCTTCCCACCATACTTCTGTTTGCTGGTGCTCTTCTTTCCTGGAAGCCCTTCCTCTTCCACGTCACATTTTGTTATCCTCTTTCCATCTCAAAGATCCCTTAAGATACTCTTATCTACAATGATCCCCATACTAGGACCCATGGTTGGTTTTTAAGTGTTATACTGCTTTGGTTAGCAGAGACTCATTTTCTTTGGGCTCTCTGAAGAGGCATATTTCCAGTAAACAATGTCTAAACAATTTATATCCTTTGGCAGGAGAAGAATCTTTTTTCTCCATATAATACTTGTAAACTATCTTTTGTGAGTGGATTTTTCAGACTAGCCCTCTGTGTGATCAGGGTTTTCTTGAAATTTTAGCACTTTGTAAATACTGAATTGAATAATTTTGAATAAATTTGTAAGACGTATCAATATTGTTAGTAATCCAAAGCTCACAATTCTAAAACAGATTCCCAATTAGCCATGATTCCATATAATATCCCAAGAAATTTATGGAGATAAGAGCAGTCACTGGGAGCTGGGCGGTGGTGGTGCACACCCTTAATCTCAGCACTTAGGTGACAGAGGCAGGCAGATCTCTGTGAGTTTGAGACCAACCTGGTCTACAGAGCAAGTTCCAGGACAGCCAGAGTTATAACAGAGAAATCCTTTCTCAAAAAATCCAAAAAAGAGAAAAAAAGCATTATTATAGTTATCAATGATTAACACTTATAATACCTTGGTTTGGAAGGTATATTTCAAATATCAATATTGCAAAGTTGCTGTTTAAAAGGCCTTATTTAATGCTATATTATTTCACAGTTTTATATTTGTTTTCATACAAAAGTCTGCATTAAGAACTCAAATTTAGTCCTCAGTTTACATTTTTTTAATCAAAATATATTTCTCTTGTCCTTATCTTTTCATCCATTCACTTTTTATATGATTAGTCAGTAATTATTTACTGGCCTTCTCTGTTACAGACATATTCTGTTTATTGTGAACTACAAAAGTGAATCAGGCATGGTTCCTAAATTCAGGTGGCTCATAGGGAAGGTGTTTCTCCTTATTCTCCTTACTGGCTTCCTGATACTATTGTCAGCTTAGAGAAAACTTTGCTTCCATCTATCAACTTTTCCCACATCTCAGCATAGCATTTGAGCTAGATTGACCATGAAGTCTTTATAACCTGTGGAAGATTTTTTAAGTTGCTTAATATTTAGCATAGTTACACTTTTGGATCCTCTTTTTAAATGCCACAGACACCATGTGTGTACTGCTCTACTTCTTGGCCCACCTTTTCAATGTTAGTTGTTGCTATGGCAACCAGCTGCAGGCCTCAGGGCAACTCACTTCAACTGCGCCTTATAACTCTACTTTGTGACAAGTTACTTGTTGTCCGGTAAAATTTGTATTTCATATAAGATACTATTCTTGTAAACATGTGTGCACCATAAGTATATGATATACACACTAATGCTAAATAAATTTTGTGGTTTGTATCAAATTCAAATTTAATTGGGTGCCATCTATTTTTACTTTTTTAATTTGGGCAATCTTAATTGCAAAGCTGTCAGTTTGAATTAATATTCAGCAGAAGCAACTTCTGGCCATTGGAGGAAGTGGTACATTAGACAGACTCACTCCTGTTGTCACTCATGTGGATACTTCTTTGTATTGTAGTACTAGGGATCAAACACAAGGTTAAGTGCATGCTAGGAAAGCACTTTACCAGTTCAGCTACTCTAGTTAGTGAGTAATTCTTCGATAAATCCTGTATGACTTCTTAGAGAACTCTCACCTGTCACTGGATTGTTTTTCATGGCTGTGACTTGCCTGTTTAGAAAGCCTAGTTGGAAGGTGGGGGCACATACCAATAATCCTAGCGTTTGTTTGAGAGGCTGAGGTAAGAGAATTGGGAGTTTAGAACCAGCCTGGGCTGCATGTTGTGTCTGAAGTCACCTTGAGCTCTATAGTATACCCCTGAAAAAAATGCTGATTTTCTTTCTTTCCTTTTTTTTTTTTTTTTACCTTTTTCAGTTTTACTTTTCTCTGTCCTCCAGTTCATAAGGTTCATATTAAAGTTCATAAGGTTTTCATCCTATGTGTCCATTGTTATTATCTATGCTCTGCTTTTAGAAGAAATGCAGGCTAAGCATCTTGTTTTCTATTATTCTATTCAGGTTCTAGGTACTCTGTCTAGTTGAATTGCAGAGACAGATTGAAATTCTAACTGTGATAGACTAACAGGGTCTTTGATGTATATGTAGTCTTGCATTGTCCATTGTTCATTTTTGGCATTTGAGTTTGTATCTGTGTGTTTCATGGAAGGAATTGATGAAAGAGAATTAGTGACTGATATAATTGGGAGAATACTCATATTTGGGGTTCAGATATGCTAAGTGAGGTATCTCAGAAGAATGAGAAACAAATTTTGTTTCAAAACACTGAAATGGAAGTGTTCTTCACACATTCTTATTATACTTACACTACTACAACAATACCACAGACTTAACATTTCACAAAAAACAGAAATATTACCACTCAAGGTTCCAGAGGATAGGTCAAGTATCAAAGGGCCAACAGATTTTTGTGTCTAGTGATGTCTCTGTTCTTCATAAACAACATTTTGGTGCTACTTTATTGGATGATAGAAAGGTGGGACAAACCACCCTGGCCTCTATTACAAGGGAATTAACTCAGGTAGGAAATCTTATTCCTCATGATACAATAAACACAAAAATATATACCAGAATGTGGGTGCTGATTTTTAAAGATTGTATCATAGGGATTAACAAAATAGGTAAAACCTGCAGGGTTGTGAATCATGTCAAGTGATATAGAAACCACCAACTAAACTATGATATATAATCACTTCAGAGGCAGATCATGCATATAATAAGCATATGGTTTTAGGCAAAGAGTTAGAAAAATGGAATAGTAATTGTATATATTGCTAACTTTGCATTTATCAAATTATTACAAAAGACCTGAGAGTGTAGATATGATAATTATCTGGCTTTAAGACATGAGTGAAAATGGAATAGAGAATCTCAGATCACGAATCTGCAAGGCTGAAAATTCAGAGCATAATTTCAGGCAGTATGAATAAGATCAAGAAGTCTTTGAGCAGTAAAGCTTATTTAATTTCATTTTGTGCACACAAAAGAAAAAGATAATCTTATCCATACTCATGGCTGAAATATTTTAAAACTTCAAGGTACCTGTCTTACCTTACAGTCATCAAATTAAGGGTTTAATTTACAAACTCATTATTAGAAACTGAGTAAATTAGCTCCCAGAGTAACAGTTCTGCTAAGTATGTGACACACTTAATTTGGATGAAAATGCTAAGAATAAAAAGATTAAGGATATGGCTTTCATAGAAAACTATACATTCAGTGTATTCAAAGTGAAGTTGAAAGAAAAGGAGGGGTATTCTAGAAGAGACTAGAAATGGTTATTGGCACATAGAGAAAATTGGAATAAAGTTAATAAGAACCTGACTTAAAATTTTAAGAAGATAAAAAGTATTGTCAAAGAGGTAATAAGCTTGGATTTGTGTGTGAGGAGGACTTCAAATGATCATTAGACTGCAACTTCTTTTGGATGGCAAGTAGAGTACTAGATTTCTAAGAAAGAAAGTTTTCTATGACAATCTAATATATGGTCTAAAAATGTAGTTCAGAAAGCAGAGCCTCTTGGGTAGTGAAGACAAGGGATTATCAAACAAAAGACAAGTAGTTACTTCAGGGAAACCAGGACTTATTCTAAACTTAGGATGATACCTACTGCAAACATCTATTGTCTAATTTGATTTCATTATTATCGTAGACTCATTAAGGATGAAGGATATGTCTCATTCTAATTTCACATTCTGATACAGAATCTACCTATCTTATCTGTCTAAACTCTGCAGTTGTCTTAACCATGATACATTGGTTACATAGATTTCTGATGTACATACAGGTGGACACATATCACACCAAGCTTTGACCTACTGAGTCTGTGTTTGGAGCAATACTTGAGTGATAGTTAAGCTTTTCTGTTTCATAGAGGGGCTAAAATATTCTATTATAGAGGACAGGACCAATATTTGTTAATTAGAAAATTAGATTGCATTGAATATTTATCATCATTCAGTAAAGTGACGTTTGTTTTCATGGAGGGTCAGACTCTCTAGCTTAATGCATGGCCTATTTTGTCCTTTGGCGAATGACATGACCAGACACATACTATATCATTTTTTAGGCAGGAAAATTATAATGCCATGCTACATTCTGTCCACCATGGCTACTAACTAGTTGCAAATTCATTAAAGTGTTGTGGATGAAGGTAATGGAGTTATAAAACAACCCCTACATGACCTGTTAGGAACACATGCTGTGAGTTAAAACAAAAGAAAAAATAACCAAATAAGGTTTTATAGTTTATGAAGATTGAGGAGGTTTTATATCATAATTTACTGTGTATTAACTGAAGGTTATAATTGAGGGAAGATTAAAATATTAAAGTACAACTGGCCAGTGGACATGTGAAAAAAAATAATAGAAGTATCCAGTAAAAAGGGCATGTTACTTGGATCATGTATTAGATCTACAGTATACTTAAGACAGGCCTAGAATGTGATTTTGTAGTTAGGTCCTTGTCAGAAACATGGAACTTCTGTTTGAGTAGATGATAGCTGAAAGGTCACAATTACAGGGGTAAATTACATTTCAGTTATATATCTGCAAATTTGACAAGAGTGCCTAAGTGCTTGGATGAATCATTACTGTGATATATAGCATTGTTTCTGCCAGGGCCTTCCTTTTAGTCTTCAAACTGGTTCATTTCTCTTTCTGCTCATAGGTGATACTTACTATTTTCTAATGGCTACATCTATAAATCGCATTTATCTAAGGTTAAATTCAAAGTTCAAATTTTCAGGATATTCTAGTTAAACTGTTTTTTATGTATGTTCATGAATCCCAATACATACTATTGGGTAGAACTAGGCCTAAATGACTCCAATAACTATTTAGATTTTCTAGCTGTTCCAACTTATCTTTTCCTTAATATTTACTAATGACAAGGAATATTTCACCCATTCTGATTTTGATTTTAGTCTTATATTTGTTTTGACTAATGAACTGTGAACAAATATAACTTATATCATATTCTAGTAGAAGCTGTAAATGTGTCTCTATAGCATAGACTTTATTCTAGTCCTCCCTTCCTGTACTTGAATGAGAACATAGGTCTTGTAGCTACTATTTCATCACCATAGGTCCCAGAATTAAACATGTTGTGACAAAAATTCATGTAGTAGACTTGAGCTAAAGTCCACTCACTCAGCAACAGCTGATACACAAACATAAGAGTGAAAAATGATTGGTTGTTATCATAAACTGCTAATATATCCAAATTAAAAAAATAACACCCAAAATTCATAGAATTTCAATTTAATAAACAAAAGAATGGGAGGCATTGATCAGTCAGTAGACTGTGATAATTTTGAGACCTTCCTAAGAAATTGTTGCATCACTACCCTATACATGGAATGGACAGTTCCTTGATTAAACATATGGACTCAGAGAGAGTTCCCATGTTTTTTTGTCTCTATGTCTTATAGATTGATATTCTGAGTGGTAGTTTCCTATTGATTATTTCCCTTAGCAATGTTTGAAATGAACGAATGTTGAAGGGCAACTTCTCACCTAGGTAGTCCCAAGGAATAGGCTCTCCTTATGGGATACATAGCCTTTGATTTCGGTCAGAGAGAGAGAGCAGATGATTGAAATTGATGTTTAGTAGATTACACTAGTAGCTTACGCTTATGGTTTAACAGTCCAATGACCTCCAAATTTAGAGATAGTTAGTTTTGTGATCCAGTAATAGATGTCAAAATTTCTCCTAAATATTTTTAAATATACCTTATTTCCTTTATACTATACTTCTCACAAATTTTTTAGTCAAAAATATGGATAAGACACTCAATTTATTCTTCTTTCTGAGTGACTTTGAGATATTTTACAAGGCATTTAGTTTTTATGTCTGTTTGATACCCTCATCATTGTGGTATACAAGCAGATAGTATGTCCAGGATGTGCTAGGCCTCATAGTTCTAGATTCCCTTTGATGCTCCCCTTTCTTAGAAACCAGGTGCTTATATTTCCACAGTAATTTTAATATAATATCTCCTTAAATCAAATTAATAAACTGTTATCTCCAACACAGTATTTGAGAACTGCTGGCTCAGCACTTTATATTCCATCTTTTCTCACTGTACCATCATCTATGTAGTTTTCTCATGTGCAGTTATTTGGGGACACTTATATTGTTGCCAAACATTTTGCTATGGGATTAAATGATCTCTAAATAAGATCCCACTTGTTTGTGTCTTTTTTCATCAGATTTTTTAACCATTAAAGTGCAACCTATGTTTTTATTGTTTTGTTATAGGATTGTCCTACTTCTGGTACCTGTGAATATAGCAATTTCTAATGAGATTGTAAAGGAGTCGTTTAAGAAGGTAATTCCATCTTGATGTGAAAATTATGTCAGTACTACCTATGAATTGATGGAATATATCTATTATAAATAAATATATATATATAATATATATAACTAATACATATGGTATTATATATTATATACAACTATCTATCTATATATATATGTATATATATATCTAACATATGCAATTTTTTGTAGGATGCTCATACTTTTGCTACTTGTGAATATAGTGGTTACTGTTGAGATTAGAAAGAAATCCTTTAAGAATGTAATTTCCTCATTGAGTGACTATATAGGTGATTGGGTGATTATATAGGTCCTATATATGAGTACTATGTTTTTTATGGAACACACATACTATGTATTTTGTATATATTAAGGATTTGTCAAGTGCTCAGTATGTAGCTCAGGCTGTCCTAGAAATTACTGTATAGCTGAGGTGGTCCTTGAACTTGTGATGCTCCTGACTAAGTTTATTGAGTACTGGAATTACAGTTGTATACCACCATGTCCTGCCTTAAAAGTGAAGTTGATATCCATGATGTTGGTTTTGTACTTATCTAACAACTATAAGAAGCTGCATGGTGAATTACTCTTTGCTTAGTCTATTATTTTACCAGAATCACCAAATTATTTACTATTGACCAGAATAGCAGGTGAAATTTTATCAATCCACTGCTGGCTTGTCATTTCAATTAAAAAGTATATAGGTAATAGGTGGAAAGTTAATTCTTGCTTTGTTTTGATGTAAATAATTCAGGAATCATCATGATCGCCTCTGGTTAGAAATACAGATGCAGGACTCTCAGGGCATAGGCTTCTGTACTGATGCCACTTCAGGGCCTATTTCTAGCTTAGTGAAGTATATGATTTTCAAATTAGTACAATATATATCTCAGTACACTTTCAGGTCACAGAGACCTTTTAAAACACTACTTAATTTTGAGAACAGAAACTACTAGGACAAATATATTATGAAAAATGTTTTCCAAAATAGACTTTTTCTCAGTATCTCTAAAGAGTAAATTTAGAGGACTGTTTTTCTTTCTTCCAAATATTAGAAAATGGGCTCTCAAAATTATGACTCTAATTCAAGGTATCCAACTGTAAAAGAGGAATTTATTGTACATCCAAAGAGGAAAAAAAAGAGCTTCTGGTTTATGTCATGTGGCTTTGGTTTAGGGCTCTTCTGTTTGAAACATTAACCCTACTGAAATAGTTTAGGAAACATTGTTGATTTTTGGTTCAAAGAAATGCACTAAATTATGTATGTTTACTATGCCATTTACTTAAAGATGGCTCAAGTCTGTGTAACAAGAAAACAGAAAGTGGAAAACAAAGAAGAAGAGGTTGCAGAGGAGGAGGAGGAGAAAAGAGGGAGGAAGAAATGAGAGAGGCTTCCCACTTTCATGAAAAAAAAATTTTAAAAAATATTTGTCTTTCTCAGCAAAGCTTGAGTTTTCTGAAATACCTGCTCTGAGCTACAGAATTGCATGCAGGGATTTTACTGGGAATCATTCTCAGGATCAGTTTTTGGAGGAGTACAGAAAAAGCAAGATTCAGGAAGAAGTTATACTTGGTGCAGTGAAAAGAAAGCCATACACAAGCTAAAAGGAAAATTGGGATCTGAAATATCTCAGCAGGGTGTTCCCAGATTGAAATAAGGGCCTGTAATCTTCCTCCCACAATTTACCCTCTTTGCTATACAGTCATCAAATAAAGGCTGTTTTAGCAAAGGAGATGTGATTTGTGGTGAGGTGTCTCTTTTAAGCTGTGAGCAATTTTTGAAAATGGACTCAGCTAACAGTCTTCATCCACTGACACCTGTAACCACTGAGGATCCTGTACACTTTAGTTCCAAATGTGGGTGAGATGTGGTGGCACCTTACAATGTCTGCCACCTTCCTTCCTTCAGAATATATATTACTGACAAGTATATAATTGAGTATGTGTGGGATGGGATGAACAGGGTGGGAAAGATGGTATTGGACAAGGCATTTGATGAGGAAGGATTGCTTCCAAGTTTAATGGCTTTTTCTTCCTGTGGACTCAAATAATGTCAGCATCTTTTTTCCTCACTTTAACAGCAGATTAGACTATAAATGTCATTTGATTTAGAAGTTTATAACAAGATTCCCCAGACTTTCAACCTAGGAGGAGCCATAAAGTTCATCCAATAAACATCCTCAAAGATGTTAAATGTCTAAGGTCAGAAGTTCGACCAGGGTTTATATCTGTTCTTGATGGGTGGCAGGAGTTAAGTGTGGCTGACAGTGAACCATAAATTGTCACTTCAAAACCCATTATGTACCCCCCTTATATTGTCCTGAAAGGCCCAATTTTGTTCACACATTAGGAGGAGGTAGTATCTTGAGCAGATCTAGAATAGGCTATGTAAATTAACACATAAAAACCAGGGAGGCCCTCATTTTTCAAGACTGTACAAGGTACACAATTTCAGAGTCACTTAAAGGGTCATTCAAAAATGTGTAATGCTGTGAGTGTCTTTTTAATTGTGTACCCTAGGTGAGCATTACTCTGGTAGCTGAGACAAGATTGAGGCCAGCATGTGGTACATAGAACTTGGTATATAAGACCTTGTGTCACAGAACCATGTACTTGGGGATAAAATTCAGTAGTAGGATACATGCTTTGCATGCCCAAAACCCTAGGTTCAATCCCCACCTGGTGCTGAGGGAATATATCTTTTCCCTTTTTGAAGGGATGAATTATATTCTCTTTTAACAGAAATCTGTTTAGGAAACAAATGCACAGTGTTGGTCAGTGACAAAATATTTTAGACTGGAAATTCTGGAGGAGGTTGACCATTCCAAATTGAAGACACCAGATAGTTTAAAGTGTCTAATGAGGGCTGCTTTCTGGTTTCAGGATTGCACTTTCCTTCTTCATTGTCTGAATGGTGAATTCTAATTCACAAAGAATGCCTGGTTCTTGGATAGAAGTGCTGAGTAAATGAATTCTGGAACTACTTATTTAAGGACTTCTGGAATGTGAGATGATAAGTTTCCCTTGATTAAAGTATTTTAAATCATTTTTGTTACTAACTGTAAAAATAGACTGATTATAACGAGAATATTTTTTTTTCTATCCACCAGACATGGAAGTGTATCCCACTGCCTTGCACATAACTGTGATCCTCTTGTACATGACTATCTCTATCAGATTTTTTTCGTTATGCCAACAAATGCATTACTTGGAAAGCATTAAAATTTGACAACAGCCTAAGTTGCTATATGATTCTCTGTGTAATAGCTGTCGGACCTTGGATTCGTTTTTTCACTGTTCTTAGTTTCATTTTTATCATTGGTAAGAAATTTGATAAAAATTAGTACTTAAATCAAAGGGTGTTTGTAAGGCATACAAATATAATGAATGAAAGGTGTTTAAGTATTCAAAATAGTTCATAATATTTAATAAGCATCTAGTAGATGTTATACTTTATTAACCTTTAATAGGTATTCTCTCTGTGTGACAGTTTTTATACAGATGAATAAAAGAGTTTTGCTCTGTTTTGGTCACCATGCTCTCCATTGGTTTCTGGTTAGTGGCATTGTTTTTCTAATAACTTTGCCAGTAGTGAGCACACTATCATGAGGGCTTTAATATGAAAACTGGCCTTTTATGCTGAGAAACAGCCTACCAGTCCTTGTTTGTACCTTTGAAACAGAATAGAGAAAGTGGTAAGGCTGACTGTCTTCAAGGGTACCACTCAAAATATCTAGTGTAACTTGTAGAATATCTATATCTAAAATATTCTAGACAGAATCACTTCCTGAGTCCTCAGTGAGGGAGTACTAGAAAGATCCTGCCAGAATTCTCACCCTAACTAGAGTTTAATGACAGACGCATGGTGATGGTTGGGATTTTACATGTCTTTCGAAGGATTATTTTAAAGATTTTGTACTCAGATGACTATGTTATTAGATGAAACCTCTAGTAGAAGGAAGTGAGATAATCAAGTTAGAGGGGACGTGGCCTTGAGGAAAATATTGGGTCCCTGTTGCCTCCTTTCTTGATCTGTATTTCTTAGTTGCCATAAAATGAGCTGTTGCACTCTTCCTCGTATTTCTATCATGGTATGCTGCCTCATTGCAGGCCTATAAACAACCATCCCCAAACCATCATAGACTAAGGCCACTGAAGCATGATCCTAAATAAAGTTTTTTCTACTTTAAGTTGATTTCTTATTTGATCTCAAGAATGTAATATGTGACTAGCAGGATATATTCTGAGAAATGCGTTGTTAGGTGAATCTGTCACTGGGAATGTCATAAAGTATACTTAATGCAAATTGAGATGGCTATGATGTCACCAGGTGATAGACTTTAATGGGACCAGCTAAAAGTTGGTGGCATATTAAATATAGATACTGGTATAGTAAATGACTGTATAGTTAAAGTAGAGTTCCCTCAAAAGCAAGTCAAATCATGTAGATTGAAAGCAAGCAGAGTAGTTTAGAATCATTGCTGTAGATGCAAAGTAATGCTAGAATCACCTGGAATGCTTATTGCAGCTGATGAAGACAATTATCATGAAACCCAGACAGTATTTGCTGTTGTTGTTGTTGTAGAGAATGACATTTGCTCCCAAGACAAAAGATCTGAAATACAATTCTTGTGCTTAGTTCTTATATTTGAATACAGTCTAGTCTCTTATTCTCATTGGGTCAGGCTCAGCACTATTTTGACCATTTTATAGTTTTAATCTAAGGTCTTTGGTGACTATTTTGAAACTCCAGGGACTTTGATTGCTTGGATGCCCTACAGTCTTAGTGGTCTGTCAGCTAGAAACATCCAGAGTGCCGAGCCATCTAATAATGTTCACTTTGATGCAACTGACAAAATTGATAAAACTTGTGTTTATGATAATAGTTCCCAGAATAGCTAACAATCTACAGGAGCTTCCATACTTGTTTCATACCACATAATCTTTGTCAGAAGCAGGTGACATTCAGTTGAATACAAGCACATTCCTCTTTAGCAAACATTTTCCTGTCCTCAGGAGTAATTCAGAGTTCCATTTAGCCTAACTACAAATGAACCAAGCTAATATGATGGGTTATAATCATAACTTCTTTTCTTCAGCCTGTAGAAAGCTGGAAGCATATGCATTTTGTTTACAATCTTAACATACCTTTCTCTTTCTCCACTTCTTTTCACCAGTGTTTCCACTGCCTTATTTAGGACTCAGAAAATTAGAATGTAGCAATTTACAAAAAAAAGAAGCCTTTAGATAAATTATAAAAACATCAGGCAAGATGATATTAACACATTCAGGGTAACTTGTCTGTCTCTGCTTTTACAGTGATGACTAGACCACATGCATTGAAAACCTGAGGGTTTTATTTTTCCTTCTCTATGATATTTTTCACTTAGAAAAATTCAGAGTTGAAGTCAATCTTACTTAATGTGTCTCTTAACAGGCTGGTAGTCTGATGACTTTTCTCTGGGAGTTTTGGGCTTTCACATTTAGGTTTTGAAATTGGAATTTTGGATTTGTTTGTAAATTCAGTGTTCACCTGTGGTTCTCCAGAGCAGAAGCTGTCCTTCCCATAGCATATTCTGTTGCTCAAAACAATCCTTTAATAGGAGTAATGGCATCACAGAAGCTTTGTGAGTCTTAGTTTCTGTGTCAGGAAAGAAGTCTAGAAGAAAATCTCCCAGACCACTAGGTCATTGGCACCAGCTGTCATCTCAGCTACACAACACATTGTATTCCCTTTCTATGTCACTTGTTTCTTAGAAGAAGCAACTGGGAGGCAGGCAGTGGTGGCACAGGCTTTTAATCCCTACACTTGTAAGGCAGAGGCAGGCATAACTCTGAGTTCAAGGCCAGCCTGGTCTACAGAGTGAGTTTCAGGATAGCCAGAGTTACAACAGAGAAACCCTGTCTTAATTTTTACTTTTTAAGGGAAGAAAGGATGAAAAGAAAAGGAAGCATACTGGGATCCTGGGCTATTTAGTTGCTTTTCTTGCTAACATATGACAAAATACTTCCTAAAACAACTGGACCCCTTTTAATATCTTTAGTATTAGTACCAGGGCAGGGAATATAGATCAGCGGTTCAGTGACCTGCTTAGCATGTGTAAAGCTCTAGATTTGATTACCAGGATTGTGAAAAGAAGCAAATATCAAGTGTTTAGATAGTCATGTACTTTCATAGCATTCTTGTAGCCACTCTGGGAAATAGTTATTTTCCCCCTCTATTACTCACTCTCTTCAATGACTTTCTGCTTTGTTCCTTTTGGTTCAAAGCTCAATTTCTCTTTCCACTTTGGCCTTTTCTTCTGATTCATTGAATTGGATACTGTATATCCATTTCCTTCTGTAGGTGTTTGTCCAGGTTCCACCTTGGGTAGGGCTTTGGGTCAGTGTTTTCTGCTGGTTTTTGTTGTTGGTGCTGCTATTCTTAAGAGCTAGGAGGAGAATGTGGGCAAGTTGCTGAGTGATACAGCTGATAACCATTATTATTATGTGTTTAATATTTTCCACTTTTGACCAGCCCATGACAGTAGCTCAAGTATACTGGAAGACACCACCAATTTCTATTCGTCTTATCTCTATATGGATGGTGAGTCACTTTCATCCTTTAGACTTATATGAATATGGATTTGTGTCTACTATTCTGTACTGTATTTTATTTTTTCATCAAGGTTTTTTCCATTAACATTTGAGTTTTTATTATTTACTGTTCTAAAAACTTTTTGAAGAGGACTGGATTAGAAACTTAGTGCTTTCTTTCTCTTCCAAGCTTCCATTTTTCTCTGTGAATCTATTTGTTTCTCTGTAATATACATTTAGTAATACTTATATTGGTAAGAGAAGATTAAATGAGATTCCATCCATGAAAATATTTACTATGGTAGGCTTTATTATATGAACATTCCTCTCTCTTCCCCTTCTTTTTTTTTTAAACTCTCTGTATTTTTTAACTACACCAAAAAAGTACTATGATGATGTTTTAATAGTTCCATAAAACATGTGGAACTTTCATTTTCATTGAAACAGGAAGCCATTCTTCAACAAGTATTTGTGGAATACTTGAGAAAACTTGTCAAGCTATGGAAAGAGAACTAGATCACATCTTCAAATTCAGATGATGTTATTGGATTTTACTAGAAAGTCACAATACTGCATTAATAGATTCTTAATGGCTTCCATAGACATGGTAAATATCCAAAAAAGATTATTTATGTGTATTTTCTTCTTACATGCCTTTAATTCTTTTTCTCTTATGCTTGTGCACTAGAGTCAATGGCCACTTCTCTCTCTGCTCATGTTTCCTCAAGCAAATACCCTCTGCCAATAAGCTATCACAGATTTGGACTTCAGCACATGGCCTATTTATTTATACTTATTCAAGTATTTCACTGATATAACAGAGTCTTTTGTGTTTGTCTATTCATTTTTCCAAGAGAATTTTTTTGCCTTTATTATCTATAATCCAAATGTTTGTTTCTGGCCTACTCACTGCTTCACTTTACAAACACAACCACTTATTCCAAGCATTCAGAATTGACCAAAATATTTATTATTTGAGGGATTATTTTGGATCTCATTTTTTGACAAAAAAAATCCATAAATGAGTGTAATACTCTGTCTTCTAAAATAAAGGACATTTAACTGATTTTTCTATTGAACATATTCCTGCCTAGTTCAACAGAATGTGTGCTTCTTCAGATACATTATTTTCAAATTACTTTACCTCTGACTTTGTATAATTTCCTCTCTGTGTTTGGTAATGTTTCCATGAAGCTACCAAAATTTTGGATTAGTGGGGACTGTCTGTATACATTACACAATACAATGCTCAGAAACATACTGTGCATGATTGATAGCAAAAGACACTAAACTAGTATAAATTAGGCTAAACACCTGCAATCCCAGCACTTGCTATCAATTATGCCACAAGTTGAAATTCAGCCTGGAGTACATAGAAGCATATTTTGTATTAACAACAGAAAAATATAACAATATTGAGACTGTGTATTTTTATAGCTTGTTCTGTAACTTCCAAAAGTCAATATCTCATGAGGATACTTTTGAACCATTGTAACTGGTATAAAATTTATTTGAATACTGAGCCAGATTCTACTGCGTTAGACTTTTTTCATTTGAATTAGGATTGTATTTCATTCTTTTTTAAAGAGTATATAAAGAGTATATATTCTTTTCCCCATGTTGTTCCTTCACATTGGTAAAAGCCTAAATATTTTACTTAGTAAAATTCTTCCCAAAACAACTTTATTTCTTTTGCTACCAAGTTTTCCAGAATGTCTTACTCTCCTAAACATTAACCTTTGGATATAATCTGGCTTGACAATATTATCTCAAAATAAGATATTAAAAAGTAGTAAAGTAGTTGAGGCCTGTATTTCCTGGAATGGGTAGTGTCATCTAATTCATTATTCCTGATATGTATCTGTATCCAAAACTCATCCACTGCCTAGCAACCTAAACACACTGGTGACACATTCTGAGTTTGCAAAATGAAAAAAAAAACCAATTAAATCCTTTTATTAAACAAGATACTAGTTAGTAAAACTTCATTCATTCTTAACTTATGCAAGACTTCTGCTTGTTTTATTACATTTGTTCCAGATACTGGGTTTAGTTTTAGCTACATTAACCTTGTTAAATTTACTACTGTATATTTTCAGCTCATTGAAATATTTTTATCTGGTCTGTTTCCTGTGTTTTTTATTAATTCAAAAAGAAAACATCATAACTTGTTTTTATTTTGTGAAACATATATTATTTCATGTATTTTATTTACACAATTAATATACTCTCACACTATGCTGCCATATGTCACACGTTATTTAATTTGGAACATCTTTTTAAAGATTGCTTACTTTGGGGATTAAGTTCTGTTAAAGAGTTCAGTTCTTATGTCTTTAATCAGTCCTCTACTTATGTACAGTCTGCCACTATATCCAAATAACCAAAAGGAGGAAGAAGTAGCATTCATAAAGCCAAAGTCAATTTCTCTTCACAAATAAGAGAAATGTGTTATGCATATAGCTAATGTGCAAAGGAAAGATTCCAGATTCATGAACCAGATCCAGTTAGTGTAAATTTTAGCTATCTTTCTTTTGGACCATTGGATTACCAATTTTGTGACATTTCATCTGAGAAGTGTGTCTCTGGATACTAGTTTGTCAGGACAGTGAAGAGGATTATGTGAAATAATAGATGTAGATGTCCTAGATAAAAATACAGAGCTTGAGTTTGTGCTCAGTATGATTTGCAGTTAATTTAGAGTCATGACTCCTTCACTACTTCTATCAAACATTGAGATTCCTTTGTGTTGTTGACATTTAAATTCTATCTAAAACATGGTACTTTCTTCCTAATCAAGTGATAAGAATGTACCCAGAATTTACCCTTTGTTTCTTGGGCTGAATATAATGTTCATTTTTAATTAAATGTTCCAGTGCTGGAGAAGAGTGCTGGATTAGAAGAGAAGATACTGGATTAGAGTGCTTTTTTAGCTGGAAGAATTATGCTACATGGATAGCTAAATGTGAAAGCCAAGGCTGAATTCAAGAAAGAATACTTACTAGAGGTATTCCTGGTTGGTGAGGACTTGAGTATCTCCTAACATATATCTCATTTTTTTAGTATGATTAACAAAGGTACTTTTGTACTGGAAGTAAACAGAAGCTTGCTTAGGTCAGTGTTACCTGAAAATGAGATTCCCGGCTCTCATCACTCACTTGCAGATTCATCTGCTTTTATTAAGAACAATGGCAAAAGGAATCTGAGAACATCTGCTCTATATTTGAGCAGTTGCCCATCAGCCCCACAGGGACTTGGCTACTTATTGATTTCCTACTTGTAAATGTGTAGTTAGAAGGCTGTGGTAAATCTGTGTAGTTTACCAATAATTGCAAGGCCCTGGATTCAACATTTAAACACTGTCTTAACTCTGAGCCTCAACTTCTTTATCTGTATGATGTAGATAATCATGGTGCACACTTTTAAGGGTTGTTGTAATAGTTATGGTGATAGGATGGTATCACATACTGGCTTGGTAAATATTGGTTATCACTATTATTATTTTTACATAACTATCTGCTTTCCCTATTAGAAAGTCTTATCTTTAAAATAAAATATAGGAACTACCACTATCATAGTGTTAGTAATAACCACTAATTACTGTTTTATCTATGAGAGACTTAGGTCTAAAATACATTAATGGAAGTAAGGATTTAATTAAGACATATTCAGTTGGCAGCAGTATTGTCAATGAGATGGGACTGGAGAAAAGCTGAAAAATAATTTCTGTGGGATTCATGGTTGTGTTTATTTGAAAGAGGCTGTAGGAATGGCAAAGGAGGTGGAAAGAATGCAAGAGTTACTTAGATAGGTAAGGTAGTGATAACTGCTTGAATTGATGGAATTCACATTACATAAATCTGAGATCAAATAAGCAGGACAAGCCTATAGGAGATACGAAAAATGATTGGATAAAAGCAGTTTCACACTGAAATCTCATAACATAGTGGATGCCTTGAGTTTGATGATCAGTGCACATATATTAAACAATGTCAGGGATTGACCTGGTACTATATGTGTCCACTGATGCCTTCTAGAAAGAGTGTAAAGAAAATACTGCAGAGAACTTCACATATAACTTTGTAGATTACCTGTATTTTATGATGGGTTGACAATACTGATGTATTTTGAGATGAACAATTTTACAGAGAAATGAGAAGGTAATAGAGACTTCTGCATCTTGACCACTAAGGGAAGGCAATACAAAAGAAAAATACTGTATAATATGGAGATACCAAATGATTAATGACCCTAAAAGGGGTGGGGGGATGATAGGTTTCAGATATGGTGACATCTTTGGTAATGATAGGGGGAATAATAAAAATGGCTATCTTAGAACAGTATTCTGAATATCAAAAAGTGCATTTATAATGATACCAAAGCCTGCTTGTTCTCAATTGCTACATATATGGGAAGGATAAGACAATAAGGTTCATTCTATAGGGGATTTGTGTATATTGAATCTTATTCTTTAAATTATGTATACACACACACACACACACACAGGCATATATATAGGCCTATACAAACACATACACAACACATACAGATATATATATATATATATATATATATATATATATATATATATATATATATATATATATATATATATATCACACACATGGGTACTTTTCTCAGAGTTGGGTTATAATTGTAACTAAGTGGGCTGCACTTTCAGATATCAGGCTGAAAATAGGTCCTAGTGACCCAGAAATAGCTCTTCTGTGGTTTGTGGCATTGGAAGGCTCTTCTACATTAGTAGAACATGTCAGAGACAGAATTCATTAATGACAATATGCCAAAATTGAATGTATGCAGAAACAAACATGGCTATGTTCTAGAGTTTCAGTACTTTTCTAAGGCTCTGTTTGACTTGCTATAATCACATATTCATTTGTTCTGTAGGAAAAATAAAAATAACTTTCAGTCTTAAGTCATGATTGTCTACTTTCAGATTATATGTATTTCACATATTGGGATATGATAGGGATATACATATTTATAATAAAATGTTTATGATTCACATTTATTTCAGTATTCGATTCCTCTTCTGAATGAATATTTTATTAATGGAAAAGAGCTCCATCAGCAAGGACCTGCATTTGAAAATCTGATGAATAGAAACCTGTAGGTAAGTTTTGACTCCATTTTTGTTTTTTTGATGCAGTAATAATACTACATGTCCTGTCAAAGCATAGAACATCAGTGGTAAATATTCAAAATTCAGAAAAATTAAAAATATTCAAAAATTGACAACATGTATAAATGGCTTTAAATACATTGCCTTATTTGTTCCTCATAGCTAATCTATAAACTGGTTTCAAACTAAGAAATACTTGATGACATAACAAAGATGCCTCACAATGCATCTCTTTGTTTCTGTGCATCTATCAATCCACATAATCCTTATAGCATTTCTGAGGAGTTGGTACTGTCACACTATTTTCAAGGTTGATCAAATAAAATAAAAAAAATCAGTGTCACTCAGATAATTAGAAAGCTGAGCTTTGAGACCAGGTTAGTTCACTTTAGAGACCTTGCTATACCAGTTTGCTTTGTACGCTTTTTGTCATGACACCTTCCACTCCTCTTCTTAGAGGTGGCCCTGCACCCCAGAGATTCATGTACCCTATTTGACTTCCTGAGTTGCTCAGGAAGCAAGCTGAAGTAGATTTGTAATTGGACAGTGAGCTTCTAAGGGACTTGTGCCTAGAGTATACCTCCTTGTAGTATGTTCTCAGTCAAAGAAGGGATAGGATATGCTAAGGGTATAGACCTAGAAACAATGTTACAGTGTTATAACCATTATCTTCTGTCTTTTAATGGAAATTTTCAGTTTACAAAATATTGTTCATATCTTTTGGCTTATTTTGTGCTCACAGTTAAAAATAATGTTTAGAAATACTAGAATGCATTCAGAAATAAATGGTTATCTTTGTAGATAGCCAGGAGGATGTCCTAACGAAATCATATCCTTTGATGGCTGATCTTCCAAGAAACTTTGGATAAATGCTTCTTAATATCACTGTTAATTCTCCTATCATGCCTTCTTGTTCCTTTCTTATCTTCTGGCTGTTGACTCATGTCTCTCACTTACCTTTTATGTCTTCTGTTTTTCTTCCTTCTTGGGTTATCTTTTTTGTGCTTCTACTTCCTTACATCCTCATTATTTTTCCTCCTCTGATCGCTTTTCCTGTTCTGACATTTTCTCCTCTCTTTATCCTGTTGTCCTCTGCTTTCTCCTTTCCAATCTTATCTCCTATGGTCCTCTTTCTCTCACATTCTTTTTTTCTGTTCCTCTTATAATTGTCATGTATTCAGATAGACTTTTATTAAGTATTAATTTTGGTGTATGATAGCTCATTTTGATTGTCTGTATAAATTAACATGCTGCTCATTAATATTCATTTATTTACCCTCATGCAAGACTTTCCCAATGTAGGGATGTTTATTTTCACATAACTGTTGCCTTAAAAGTAATGTATAAAACACAGGAGAAAAAATAGAGATGAATTGTTTCAATTAATTATTTTAAAATATTGTTTCAATCTAAGATCAAAATAATGGTTTTTGATGTATTTATTTTGTCCTTTGGAGGATAGTGTTTCATTTATAACTATTGAAGGTCTACTGAAATTACTGTATATGGATTACAGCATTGGATTCCAGCTATTGCCAAATATTTTAAATGGTTTATCTTGGATTTCATTCGGTTGGATTTTCATTTGGAGGTGAGTTTAAATTTATATGGCAACATTCACTTTGCTCTGTCCAGATCAAATGTACTTCTGTTTGATGCCATTGAAATTTGTTTCTAATGTAGGATCATGGGAACTATCCTAAAAAAGGATAAATTAATATTGTTGTTCTTATCTGGAATGCAAGGGTTACATGTTTGTAAATAATTTTTGTGGATATTAAAATAGGTCAATTTATTAAATTTCGCAAGGAGTTTCATTATATAGAGATGTAGTACAAAATATACAAGTCTTAAGTTCAAATGTAAGATTATTATTTACTTTACTAATTTAAAATATTTTAGTTTTTGAACTTATAATATAATTACATCATTTCTCTCCTCCCTTTCCTCTTTTCAAACCCTCCTAAATATTTTTTGCATGTTTGCATATATAAAATTCCTTTTGGGAATTAAGACTTTGATACATTCTTATTTTTCCTTTTTCCCTACATGTTACTTCAGAAATTCAGGGAACATAAGTGATTTTTCTTTGCTTTTCTTTGTTTTTTCAAAATACTTATTTTAGAATACTACATAGCATTCTTTGTACTTTTTTATTTTAAGATAGTAGGAATTTAATAGTAGTTCAGAAAACAACATTCACTTTTCTCTGGTATTTTTAACAGCTAACTTCTCTTTTCTTCTAACAAGGCTTATACATAGAATAAAGAAAAAAAGTTGAGTGTTATTAAAAACTGTAATCAACACACATTAATACCATCACTGACACTGACTGCTATTAAAAAATAAAGGATAAATGAATTTGAATAGTGTTCAGATTCACTCAGTGTAATTTCATTGTTTCATGAATTACAATATTTAGTAAATCCATGTCCTACTGCAGCAGAGTTGTTGTTACTGGCAGTCATTTCTAGTCTTAGAACTGACCTGTCATCACCAGTTTAAATGAACTGTCAATTTTTCATAAGTTTCTAGTCATCTGCTTCATTTACTGTCATACCGGCTCCCAAGTTTCCCTTTATGAAGATCTTTTTGGATTTTTAAAAAGATTATAATACAGTAACATCATTTCTTCCTTCCCTTTACTCCCTCTAAACCCTCTCATATATTCTTCTTGGAACCTTCTCAAGTTCAGGGCCTCTTTTTTTATTACTTGCTGTTACATGAGTATGATTATATATATGTAATTATAACCTGTTGAGTCTGTATAAGCACTTATTACTTGTTGATTATTTTTACTGATAAGGATGCTATTTAGTATTCTCTGAAGTAGTTCTTCCATGGTTTGTATTGTACAGACCTGTATTGATACATTTGATTTACATTAGGAAATAAACAGAATTTATAAAAAATATTTATTAAAAATAATATGAAGGTTTTACTATTAAGCAATGAAATAATTAGAAATGAACAAAATAGAAACATTAAAATTATTAATTTATTGAGGCCTCCTTTTAGTAATATACTCTTCAATTTTGTGTATATGGTTCTTTTTCAGAAATATTATTCATTTGCTGAAAATGTTTAGAAAGAAATAGTTCAGGTAATTTTAATTCTTCTACTTTTGGGATTAGATTTTCTTAGTCTTTGGTGATTTTTCTAGATGCTTAGGAGTAGCTCTCATTTTAAAGTTTTACTTTATTTTTATTAGCATTGGGGGTTCATGTTGTCATTTTAGGTAGAGTACAGAATGATACTCTACAAAGTAGAGTTTATATTATTAATCACAAAGTTAATTAGCTTACACAGTAGCAGGCTTCCTCATGACATTTTGTTTTATGCTTAACTTTGTCCTTCCTCTACCCCCTTGTCTTGCCCAACTTCTTGATTTCCATTCCCACTAAAACTCTTATCTCCAATAGTTCTCCTTTGTATTTTTATATCACATTTTTTTATTACTCTCCTTACCTCCCCTTTTTGGTGAAGTATCATTTTCTTCCTCACATGGGTACCATTCTAGCTTACTGGTGTTTACACACATACGAGTGTGTGTGTGTGTGTGTGTGTGTGTGTGTGTGTGATGTCTACACAAATCCATATGTGTGTGTGTGTGAGAGAGAGACACAGAGAGAGAGAGATAGAGAGACAGAGAGAATCCAGTGCTTGCATTTCTTTGCTTTCCTCAAATAGTTTAATATAATATTTTATATTTTTATGTCTTGTTCCTATAAACTTTGTAATTTGACTTTTCTCTATAGTGTAATAAAATTTAATTTTGTATATGTGCCAACTTTTTCATTCACTCATCAGTAGATGGACATTTATGCTAATTTTCTTTCCTTGCTGCTTTGAATAGAGGAACAATAAACAGGGATGAGCTAGTATCTCTATAGTAAAATAGAGAATCCTTTGGGTATATGCCCAGAAGTGGTATATTTGGCTCATATGGTGGTTCTTTTTTTTAACATTTTCAGAAACCTCTGCACTGATTTCCATAATGGGTACACAAAATTGAAATTGCTGTAGTAAATGTAACCTCATTCTACACCATAATCAGTAATTAACATTCACTAAATTCCCAAAACAGATTCATAGAGCTTTGATACCCACCCATTTAAAGGTTGGTCTATCCTTCAATTGCCAGTGAATATACAAAAAGAGATATAGAAAATAAAACATTCTAATAGTCATTTAGTTCTATATAGGTATATAATTTATATAGTGTAAGGATTTTTGCAGTAGCAAGGTCATTGTTTTACTTACTTCTTGTTTACACTTTCTCTAAGTATATGCAAATGATGCCTCATCAAGTCTCACAAAAGATATGTAACAATGAGTTAGTAAAGCATTTAATGATACAAAGATTTCCCCCTAGTTTTTGATAAATGTAAAGTGACAT
Organism: Cricetomys ansorgei; assembly: GCA_026225945.1. NCBI lineage: Eukaryota > Metazoa > Chordata > Mammalia > Rodentia > Nesomyidae > Cricetomys > Cricetomys ansorgei. The sequence goes on along the minus strand of JAMJFZ010002759.1, from coordinate 3,827,143 downwards.
GGTCTATGTAAAGGACTCACAGTCACTATATAGCAAGAATGTTGCCAGATACAAAATTCAAGTACATTTTCCCCCTCACTTCTTTGTAATAATACTGGTGGTGGTGGTAGATTGAGTAGGTAGAAGTAAGATTACTTCTTTGTAATAATACTGGTGGTGGTGGTAGATTGAGTAGGTAGAAGTAAGATGATATAGGAGGAGGGGCAAGAGGGGGAGAAAATACATTTCCACTGCTGTGGTAAAAATAGGAGCCTGCTCTTACTAAGATTGGAAGAACATATAGCAGAAAAATACCGTCTCCTCTTTTTTCAGTTTAGTTTGGATGAGTACTTCCAGGTTAACATTGTCTCTCAGTCCTAACTTAAATGTTCATCCCATGTTTGGGTACTTACCCAAACAACTTCACTTCAGTTAAGTGATTGAAGTTGGGAAGGATATGATTATGGAAAACATTTATTTAAATTACATCACTTCCTCTTGAGATGTTAGTCATGGAGAAGAAAAGCTGGAACTGATCTGTAAGACCCCTCCTTACACACACACACAAGGTCTAGGTAACATTCATAATATCTGAGCAATGCAGGCTGGTGATGGATAAAAACAGATCAACTGTCTTACCAGCAAAGAGCTCTATATGGACTAAAATGCCAACTTGTCAATCAAGACGTACCCACTATAACAATGTTAGCACATGTATTACAAAGTCAAAGAGCTCTCTACTTGTTTTTGAGATCTGTTTAACAAAAAGCTCAGTATGTGTTTATCCTTTTGGTGTTGTTGATCAGTAGTCCATCTTGATCCTGAAAATATACTGTTTTTCTGAAGATATTTATTTCCCATTTACCATTCTTTTATATTTTTTTGTCATCATCTTAGCGTTTCTCCTATTTCTCATGTTTTGTGTATACAATGTGTATATGATTGTATATGTGTGAGAGCATGGAGTATTGTGCTTGTATGGAAGTCACAGGACAATATTAGGTGTTATTCCTCAACTTCTACCTTGTTTATGTCAAAGTCTCTTTGTTCAATACTATATAGACCAGGCTAGCTGGCCTGTGAGCTTCTGTGGATTCTCCTAGCTAACCCCCCAGTTTACTGCAGAACACTATGGTTATAGATGCAGGATACTATGCCCAGCTTTACGTGGTTCTTGGCATTCACTCAGGTCTTCACATTGTACAAGTGCTTTACCAGTTAAAGCATTTTCTCAGTATCCCATTTCTTTTTTACCTATTTCTCTTTTCTATCTTCTGCTGATTCCTCTACTTTTTCTTCCATTTATTGTCATTCTCTTCTTATTTTTCTTTCCTCTTTTCAGCAATATTAAACTAACTTTCATTAATATTACAAGTAGTTCTATTTATCCGTTTGATGTCACTTAGGAACGAGTTGAGTATCACATTAGGTACTATCCTAGAATTCCAGGGACACATAAGACTAGATGTTTTCCTCATTAGCATACTATTTTTGAGGTTATTTTGTTTGACTGTAATGAAAATAGAAATACTTGTCAAGTTTAATTAAATATTGTTAATATGAATTTGATTTGTAGCCCAGAGACATTATTTCTCCCATTGGCATCATGGTAGTAACAACTGGACTTTAGTCATCCTTGATAAACTTAGTATCCATAATGAACATCAGCCCTTGGTGGGTAAGTCTGACAAACCAGGTGGGATTCTCAAAATTTCTTTAGCCCATATTTTGCTATCAGTACATATTAGGTTATGCCAAAAAAAAATTTGTGTTTGTATGTCGAGATATGCTACCTTCTACTCGAGTGTTCTGTTTTGTTCTGTTCTTATGTTAATTATCTGTCCTTACTGATCACTGCTTATGTATGAGATGCATTGATTTTTGCCTATTACATTACTAGTAATGTTTAAGACCACATGAGATTATGGTTACACATGTAGGATTTTAAATTAGTTTCCAGTAAACCAGTACACTACATATATAATGGTATTAACTAATTAGGTATATTTAAATTTGATCTTATATCAGTTTATTTTAAAATGTTTATTTAAATTTTTCATGTATTTTGATCACATTCTTTCCCCTCCCACAACTCCTCCCAGATCCTCCCAACTCCTTACCTACCCAATGCCATGATTTATCTGGGTCTGTCAAAAACATCACTAAGAAACAGTCAGGAAAAACATCAAAAACAAATAACAAAACCTGAAAGGCAAAACACACAAACTGAAAAGTAAACAAATAAATGAAATCACAGTTTATTTAAGGGAACTTAGTTCAAAATCTCAATATAGGTAGCAACTTTTGGTATATAGCCTTGATTTTTAAAGTATTCCTGAAGTGCTAACATCAGAAATTTAAAATATACAAGTAAAATAATGATTGATATTTTGATTAATTATTCCTGATTCAAATTCTTTATAAGAAAGTATCTTTTGTATTCAGTGTGAAACAGTAATCACAGGTCATTGTATATGCCAAGTGCATTTTCCAATAATGAGATATAGTTCTTGGAAAGTAGTTTTCAGATAGAAATAACTGCTGTCATATTTAGTTGTTACTTAGTAAATATAAATATTTCACTTTCAGTTTCACTAAGAGCATTCTTAGGCTCAATACCTCATTAAAGGTACTCAGATATTGTTGTGAGAATTATTGATGTCCATTGGATTGAAAAGATGCAGAATTCAAGACTATAAAGGGACAAGAGGCAGAAGGTGAGTTCTGGTAGAAAACAAACCTAAATTTCCATATATTCTCTTCCCGTGGAATCGTATAGAATGTATCAGGTTCTTCCAATGAATATGTGACAGGTGAGACCTGACTGAATATATGTGTTCAAGATTTTATTGGGGTTCAGTCACTTAGTCATGTAACAGCTGTACAACTAAGTTAAACTACTCAAATATCAGAGTAACAAAGCAAAAACATATGTGCACCACAGATCAGTGTTAACTCCTCTCAGTTACTAGTCTAAAGAAGGCCTCAGGCATCTGAAGACTATTTTTCAGACAGAAAACATTAGAAACACTGGGTAAACTACTAGACAACTATATGTCAAGGACCAGTACTGCAAATGGGGCATTTCCTAGGCATAAGCATGACCTGAACAATTGAGGCTGAACAATTTAATATTGTAGAAAATCTAGTAGTGTTTGTGTTTTAAAGCTCTTCAAAATTTTAAAATTTAAATGTTTACTAATGTAACTTTTTAATTTACTTTAAAAAGTTTTAAAATTTACTTTTATAATTTTTCTTCACTTAATTATTATTACAACTCTTGTATATAGAATTATTTTTTGTTTTGTATGCAGTTATGTAAAGTATGAAAAACATATTTGAATGTCTCAGCTACCGTACTGGCTAAGCATGTAATTTATTTTACAAAATTTACTTTTTGTTATTGTGACCACTGATGTAAATCTTAGTATCCCATCACTGTTTTAATAGTAATATAAGAACATGGTGTTATTACCCTGAGTATGATAGTATTCTTTTTGAACTCATGCATATTGAAACATTATTGTGCTTCCTTTTGTTTTTACTTATATACTAGAAGACTCCTTTAAAATTGATGGTAGGGAGCCAGACAGTGGTGGTGGCACATGCCTTTGATCCCAGCACTCTGTACAAAAGGCAGAAAGATCTCTGTGAGTTCGAGGTCAGCCTGGTGTACAGAGTGAGTTCCCGGACAGCCAGAGTTACAACAGAGAAACCCTGTCTCTGAGAAAACAAAACAAAACAAAACAAAACAACAATAACAAATAAACTGATGGTAGGTTGGGTGATAATTTTTTTTTGAAAGTCAAGCTCAACTTGTAGAAACATTAAAAGTTAGTAGTAGTATGAAGGTCATAAAATGTCTTTATTTTTGTCTATGCAACAGTTAGAACACTGAATGAATGTATATTATGATGATCCCACAAGTGTCAACATTTTTATCAGAGTAGGCTATATACATTTATTCACATAATTATGTAGCAAAACAAAAGAAGTCACACCAATGTTTGTGATATTCTATTAGTAGTGTTAATTGTGACTTGATTTCTAAGTATGAAACTCAAGTATTTTAGAGTTACTTTTGTATCCTAGTGCATGAAGAAATGAATACAGTATTTGGGTCTTTCTTATCTAGGTGTTTACTTTGAAATGAGAAATACAATACCACAGATATTAATATTGGTACAAGTAAGAATTATTTTAGTGATATATGTCATAAAACATACAAAACCAACGAGGAGAGTGTAAGCACTGTGCCTATATGTGTACACTGAATACATAAGGAATCACTATATTTCATGATTGATTTTCTTGTAAAAGCAAAACTGCGGTAAACAACTATTTACTGTAGCCATTGATTCAGGGAAAAAAGGCAGTTTATTCTTTGATTAATTCTATTCATGGGCCTTAGAGGTTTTTAGCCTCCATACAATCTAATCTTAAGCCTAGAACTGGAAGGCTTCAGCCTGTGCACAATCTAATCTTCAAACCTTGAACTTTTCAGCCTCTGAAAATTACTGCTGACTCACTCTAATTAGTTCACTCTGAACTCTGTGCTGTACTGAACTCAACTACCTCTTTTGGTTGGTTGATTCAATTCACTTGCTATTCTTCTTCAAACTCTTCTCCAAGCTGCTGTCTCAGCTGAGCTGACTGATTCTTTCTGACTGAACTCTTCTGAATCTGATTGACACTGGCTGATTCACTGATTGCCTCAGATTGAACTGCTCTGCTTGGCTTCAGACTGACTCACTCTTCCAAACTTACTCCTCCTGTCTGATACTGACTTCTTGTGTCAATCTGCCTCTCTGTCTCTGCCTCAGATTGCCTCTGTGAGCTGAGAGCCTGCTTTTATATCATGGGAGTTGGTCATGTCCTCACTCTGACCCACTCTGCTAACTATTCCTCTGATTCATTGCTTTGCCTGCTCTTCACTCTGATTCATCTCAGATGTCACTTCCTGTCTGACACTGACTCCTTCTGAGTTCTTCTTCCTGTCTCTGCTTCTACTTGCTTCTGTCTTGTTGATTAAAGGCAAATGCTACATTCTGAATACTGGGATTAAAGCTGTGCACTAACATTTTTCTACCCTAGAGCAGCCATGCTGACAGATTAAAAGATTAAATATTCCTCTACAATTTACAAAAATCAGTGGAGATTCTTCAGGATTACTAGCTTGTTAAAAAGGTTTTTAGGATTGAGACTAAAACTGTAGTCTATACATGGAAAAGTGTGTAAATTTGACCTTGTGAACGTGAAATGTTCTATTTTGAACTATTAATCTCAACTTCCTTCTTATAATAGTACCCTAGAGTTTTAGTTTATTTGTTTGTCTTTTTGAAGTTGTTACTATGTAAAAAAGAGCAAACCAGGATAGGAAGCATGTATTTTTTCCCTACAATTATAAGTAAACCTACAATTATTTTGGAGATTTCTTGTAGGGCATAAGACATTCTCAACTATGGGTGTTTACTGGCTTACTGTGGCAGAATGATTGGAAGGAACTTTGTTATTTTGGTTTATTTAAAAATGCCAAATGGTGTTTAAAGTATTTTTTCCCATACCAGGTATGGCGAATGATAATGAGTTTGATTTGGACTGTTTATTGCTGATGTCTATCATTTGTTTATATGTAGCAGTTTTGCCATGTGTAGTTTGTCCTTGGAATTGGATGCTGCTTGGACTTCTGGGAACTTTGCTTAGAGTATATTAGGTTTGAGGCCCCAAGAGCTTGGGTTGATTGGTTGGTTCTTGGTAGGTTGGTTTGATGGTTGGTTAGTTATTGCTTAGAGTTAGATTTGTTACATTGAAATTGGGTTCAAGGATATCAAGATGAGATGCTAGTCCAGCTCACTATCAGCTTCTGCACTCTAAGCTTCAGACAGCCAAAGGGGATGTTAATATTTCTTCTTTTCTCTCTTTCTCTCTATCAAGGCCACCTACTAGGGTAGCAAATAGATTTCTTTCTTTCTATCCTTCCTTTCTCTTTCTTAAACTAGAGGTTACAAAGCACAGTAACAACAGTAACAGCTTGCAGTACAGCTATGAATTGCCTCTTGTAGAACAGGCTTCAGGTCCAGTCAAGAGAGCAGTTATTTACTTCCATAGCAATCATTCTACTACTGTACCAGTGGACATACATTTCCTAACAGTTGGATATTTAAGTCATAGGGTTTACAGTTGAGTAAACCATTGATTGCGTATTTATCCCAACAGACTGTATAGCACCTACTTATAATGTGAAAACTAGCTGGCAGGGAGAAAGTTTCTAACTCAATTCCAATTTGTTTTACCTATACAATGATCTCTGAGCCTTGGTGGGATGGGTGGGATGCATAGACATTCCACTTAGGGCTGAGTACTCTGTAGTTTCTTACTCTCTGCACATTGGCAAGTAGAGGATCTTCATTTAATCTCTATCTACTGCAAAAAGAAGCTTCTCTGATAAGGAGTAAGATAAGCACACATATATAAATATAGTAATAAGTCATTAGGAATCTGTTTCATACTATGTCCATGTAGCAGAATAATAATAGTAGTTTCTCCTGTAGGGTCTATATTCTTTAAAGTCCTTTTCAGTTTAGAAATAGACCTTACTTATTAATGGTTGGTACTCAGTAGTCAGTATGTGTATGTAATATGGTATCATTCTTTGTTTACTCTTGCCATTGCCTATCAGTTTTTATTTTAATTAGCCAATTTATATGATGGCATCTCCACTTTTTTGCTTGACTCAGTTAAAGAAATTCCACATAATCAATATCAGTGAGTTACAAAAGAAACATGTCTGAGAATTCTGACAACATGATGTAGGCATGGTTGCTTCTACTTTCCTTTAGACTTCCTCCTACATCAATGTAACCATGATCTTGGGGTCATTTGAGTTTAAGAAAAACATTTTACATTTCAATTAATGGTAATTACAGGTAATATGAAGAGTTATAGGTAACATAAAAGATTACTGCAAACATTTTTGTAGCTTCAACATGGGTATAATATTTATTTTAGATATGATATGCAATGTCATAATAACATAATTTCTTTTCTTCTCTGTTGCATTCAGGATCATAATGTGCCTTAATATGTTTCTGCATCAGTCCTCCTGTCACCTCTGTGTGAATATGGAAAAGGTACAAGGACACTGTTTAGTTGTGAGTTTGAGGAAATTTACATAAACTCTCCAAGTGTATTGCCATTGTATAAGTAAACAGTTCAGAAGTGTAAATTCTGTTTGTACTTGGTTTTGGTTATCTGTTGGAGTAACTTATAATACAAGGCAATGTACTAATAATATATTTAGTTGTTTGCTGCATCACGTCAATTAATATCTTTTTAATTGTTTCTTCTTTCATAAAAGTTAAATAAATAAGGATAGTGACATTCTTAAACAGTAGAAGAATTGATCCAGTATATGGAGTGCTTTCTAAATAGTTACCTTCAAAGGTTTTATAGACCTGTAAGTTTCAGAAAATGAACATATTTGTTCTCTGTATCATTTTTCCATTTTTTCTTTGAGGATGGATGGAAATAGTTGTTTCTCATACTTAGGTCAATTTTTGTACAGAGATTAAAGGTGAATTTTATATGAATGTTCAGTATTTATGGGAGAAATGGGAGAAAGGCTACACTTATGGATAGGGCAGGATGAGAGTTGGGAGTCTCATCACTTAGACTCTTAGAGGTTCTTTAAAATGTAGATGTGTTAAGTGAAATTCTGAGCACAAGAATTCTGTATCTCAGAATGTAAGGAAATAGAAATTTTACATGAGAATGGCTAAAGAAAGCTTATAGGAGGAAAAGGATAGCCCTATGATCTAAGTTTACTTCACTTATGGAATTCCACTGATATGAGTAAAAAGTTCAGTTTCCTTTCAAGGGATGCAAAAAGAATATTAAATAATTCCATTTCTCTTAATGGAATTTGAGATGTTTTTTTATCTGTTTTTCTACATATTTGGACATAAATTTGTAGGGAAAAGAATGTGGTTGCTCTGATCAAGGAAGATTTCTTTACATTTTGTTTAAGATTATTATTTTCTGCTCATAATATATAATTTTAATACTTTGTAAATAAAGTATTGGGGAAGTGCCTTAACTTCACACATTATATCTATATCTATATCTATATCTATATCTATATCTATATCTATATCTATATCTATATCTATATCTATATCTATATCTATATCTATATCTATATCTATATCTATCTATCTAGCTATATATATATATATATATGTTTATATATATGTATATGTATGTGTGTATATGTGAATACATAGGCCATTTATTTATTTAGGTAATTTCATATAAATTTTAATAATATTTTTTATTCTTTGAAATTTAGTGATACTTTATGATGTTGACAATGAATTTGTAAATAACTTTGGTTAATATGAACATCATAATAAACTGATTTTTCCAATTAATAAACACAGCAGTTTTTCCCTTGATCTACTTGAAAATTTTCAAAGATATTTTTTATTATTTTTCATGAAAACAGTCTTTTATTCCATTGAATAAATATTTTCTTTCATGGTTTTGTACCCATGGTAAATGAATTCTTTAGTTTTTATGTTAGATAACTCACTATAGTATTGAAAAGCCACTTATGTTTGCTAATTTTCTCTTTGTGTTGTTGCTAATTAATTACTTCACATAGATTTTTGTTCTAATCTTACAGGTTTTCTTTTTATAATTTAATATTATAATTAATATATAATTAATTAATATATAAACAGTTCAGCTTTCTCTCTTCCAAATGGATTGTCCTTCATTCCATTCTCTTTTCTGATCTCTGAATTTAGAATATCCAATACTATGTATAATCAGTTGGAAAGTGGACATTATTTCCTTCCTTGTTCCTCATCTTATAGAGAAAACTTTTGGGTTCGCCTCATTTAGTATAATGTTGGATTTTGACTTATAGTGGTGAGATATTTTCTTTTTGTTTCTAATTTGGTTGTCATGAAGAGATGTTTGTGTTGAATTTCTGCTTTGTGTCAAGCAGGTTTTTGTATATGTTGAGGCATCTTGCATCTTTACGATGAATCTTACATAGTCAATAGTGTATAATTATTTTTTTTTTTTTTGGTTCAGAAAATCCAGTCCATGGCTTTAAACATGCTCGGTAAGTCTTCTGACAATAAGATATATCTCTGTACCTTCAGTAATCTTTATGTCTTGGATTCAGTTTGTTAGTACTATACTGAAAATATTTCAATATTTATCAGATAATAAACTCTAGGATTTTGTGGCTTTTATTATATTTTGTTGTTGTATTTTTACTGTTTTGTTGTTGATTTTGGTATTAGAGTAAAGATAATCCAAATATAATGCAAATATAATTCCTTTCTCTTCTCTTTTTATAATAACATAAAGAGAACTGATAATAGTTCTTTTAGTGTTGTGGTATCATGCAATATAGGAGCTCTGTGGTCTGGGGAATTTATTTGATGTGAGACTTTTTGTTACAAATTAAATTTCACGATGTTTTATCAGTCTTTTTGTTTTCTATTTCTTCACTATTCATTTTTGGTAAAGTATATGTGGGAGGAACATCTGGAGAGTTGTATTTAATGGTGTATACGTGTTATCATGACTCCTTATTTGGCTATGGATTTATTTTGTTTATATTTTGAAAGAAATCTCTGTTTTGTGTTTTTCTCTTTGTTTTGTTTATTTATGTTTGAATTTTATTATTTCATTTTATATTGTGTTTTTCTCTTTATTTTGTTTATTTATGTTTGAATTTTATTATTTCATTTCCCTGAGAAATTGGTGACTTGGATTGCTCTTCATTTTCTAGTCCTTTGGATGCAGCATGGGATGGATGCTTATTTGAGATCTTTTTCTTTCTGCTTTTTATGTTTGAGACTTGAATTGCTATATTCTTCCTGCTGCACTGCTCTTGATGAATCTCACATGGTTTGGTAAGTTGTAACTCCATTTTCATTTATTTTAAAAAATCATTTAACTACTTTATATTTTTCTTTAATGCATTGCGTTTTCAAAACCAAGTTTATTACATTGCATTCATTTTCTAGAGTTTGTTTTCTAGTTAATGATTTTTAGTTTGGGTACATTGTGGACAGAAAAGAAATCACTGAATATAATTTTAACTTAAAAAATGAGACTTGTTTTCTGTCCTGTGATATGCTTGAGAAAGTTCTGTGTGCTAACTAAAGGGATGGGCGGTCAACAGTTGAACATAATGTTCAGTGTACATTTGTAAGGGCTGTTTTGCCCAAAGTAAGATTTAACTGCCCTGTTTTGTTGTTGATTTTTTTCGTGTAAATTATCTCTCATTTACTGCATACAATATTAAGTACCCAACAATTACTGCATTGGAGCCTGGCTCTTACCTTAAGTCTGTTATTTAAAGTTTGCTTTATGTATTGTAGATTTGATTCTGTTACTATTATATACTAGTATTCCTTGTATTACTACTCAAACTTTAACTTCATTTGTATATAAATTGCACTATTCCAGCCCTTCACTTTCCATCTATATGTATCATTTGATATATGTTGTAGAAGTTTATTTTTAGTTGTGTTTAAAGTAATTGTTTTATGTACTGTTGGAAAAAGAGATGCACAGGCCTTGACATTTTGTATTGTCTACAGGTGTTGGGTTTATGTAGGGGAAGTTGGTTGCTCATGATCTGTACCTGAGGAATTCTGAATCAATAAAAAGACCGAGCAGAGATGTGGGGTTCCACTGTCAGTATGATGCTGGCCATGATGTTGGTTCCCTCTGGTGAGGTCTGGCAGGGTTTCCACATATGAAAATTCCTCTTTGTCTTCTTTGCTAAGCCACCACAGCAACAGCATACTACTACAAATGGAGTGCCAATGTGGGGCATGACATCATATTAGCTAATCCAGCATGGAGACAAAGAAGAAAAAGAAACAAATTCCAGACTCACAGAGTCTGGTAAAGTACCCTTAGGCAGCTCCTAGAAGACAGAGATTATATTTGTGCAAAAATAATAAATAGAACTCTCCTGAAGGAAGAGGAGAGAGAGAGAAAGAAAAAAGCCTCTGTGAGGAGAAAAGGCTGTGAAATTAATAAATAAATGAGGAAAAAATCTCTGAGGTGAGAGCCGCAGAATGGAGGCCCTTAGAGATAAAGAATTCAGCTGGGAGCAGGAAAAAGCAAGGTTCTTAATGCATTTCCTAATCATAGTGCCAGCACTCTTTCTCGCTGTTGGTGGTAACATACTGTTTCACAAACTGAGTTTTCTGATATTTGTGTTGTATGTGTGTGAAACTCAAGATGTTGTGTTTGAGGTTTATGAAGATGGTGGTGTGTTTACCCATAGTGGTGAGAAAGAATGTCAAACCACCAGAATGTTTCCACCAGAGATTCTTCCCAGTGGCCCAGGATTCGCTGCTGTTGTGGAAGCCATGACTTATAGCCCCAAAAAACTCCCAGTTAAACTGATCAGCCTTTTTTCTGCAACCCTAGGAGAAAGTCAAGCTGTCAGGTACTGGTGATGGTGATGAGAACTCCACCCCATGGAGTGAACCCTTCCTGCAGACAAGGACTAGTTATTTTTCCTTCAATCCAGACTCTATCTTAAAATCTGGAATGTTTCCCAAGGATCAGCACACAGAAGCTGTCTTCTATAACTGGCTGAGGTTGTATCTCATGCTGCAGCCAAACTTGATACTGTAAGAGTCACCCAGGTATTACTGGTTTTGAAGGCATGAAGGGGCTACGGAGAGCTCCTGAGGCTTGGCACTGTGAGAGCTCAGGAGAGGCCATTAGTGAGAGTTCAGCCTGCATAGTAGTTGAAGGCCAAGATTGAAGGGGTCATGTAAAGAAGTTGAGGCTTGTCATCATGAGGAGAGCCCAGGGGAGGCTATTGGTGAAGGTGCAGCCTAGTTGCAGCAAGGGACCCCAGCCATTCTGTCGATTCCACTACCATGGGATAGCCACCAAGAACAGCAACAGCAGTGGAGTAGAGCCAGCTGGAGCCTGGAGACAAGCCATGTGTGCAGCAAAGGACAGAGCCAGAGAAGTGATCCATGCCCTTTGCAAGGAGCTCAGAAGATCATGAGTGAATTCCAGATAGTTTTACATTGATAATGTTTTCTGCTGTCCAAAGACATTGAAGAAAGTTTGATAGATGTTTGGTTTCACTGGGTCCTGTGTATTAGCAACCCTTGTGATAGTTCCTCTTATAAATGATTTTGCTCATGTAGTGTTAAATAGTATTGTAAAGATAAAGAAGTTTTTTATACAGAAAAGAGGAAGTGTTGTGGAACTTTATTTTTTAGTTGTGTTTAAAATAATTGTTTTTGTGCAAGGTTGGCAAAAGGAATGACTAGGCCTTGGCAATTTGTATTGTCTGCAGGTGTTGGATTTATGTGGGGGAAGTTGATTGCTTATGATCTGCACCTGAGGAGTTCTGAATCAATGATAAGACCTGAGCTAAGATTTTTGGGGTTCCACTGTAGAGTATGGCATTGGCCATGACAGTGGTTCCCTCTGCTGAGGTCTGGGATCACTTACGAAAAATGCCTCCTTGTCTTTTGTGCTGAGCCACCCCATAGATATACTATAACAGCTATGAATTGAAATTCTTGGTGCCAACATATAGTTGGGTCTTACTGCTTTGATCCATTCACTCACTTTATGCTTTTTAATTGGATAGCACAATATGTGTGCATTTAAAAAATTACTGATAGGTACCAATACAATATGTACATTCAAAATAATTACTGATAGGTAAGTTATTGCTATAGCCATTTTATAATTTACTTTTAGTTCTGTTGCATTTATTTTCTACTGTGTTGTAGAAGTTTATTTCTCATTATGTATAAAATAATTGCTTTGTGCACTGTTGGGTGAGGGCTCACTAGGTCTTGGTGTTTTGTATTGTCTGTAGGTGTTGGATTTATGTGGGAGATGTTTAATTGGTCATAATCTCAATGTGCTATCATTAGAACAACTGAGTGAGTTCTGAATCCATAAAAACACCTGAGCAGGGACACTCAGGGTCCACTGTCCACCAACTGGCACTAGCCAGGTTGGTGGTTCCCTCTTCTTAGGTCTGGAAGGGTTTGCACCAATGAATATGCCTTCTTGTTTTCCTTGTTGACCCACCCCAGCAGCAGCAAACTGCTACAAGTGGCATATGCCTCATGTCTTCCTTTGTGAGCTACACAGCAGCAGATTATTATACTTCTTTTTTTGTGTTTTATTGAAAAATAGATTTTGTATTGCAATATAGTCTGATTACAATTTTCCTTTCCGTAGCTCCTTCCAGGTCCTCTCCACCTCCCGTCCTATCCAGTTCCACCCCTTTTCTGTCTTTTCTTAGAAAACAAATAGACTCCAGGCAGTGGTGGCACATACCTTTAATCCTAGCACTCAGGAGGCAGAAGCAGGGGAATCTCTGTGAGTTAAAGGACACCCTAGTCTACAGAGTGAGTTCCATGGCAGCCAGAGTTACAACAGAGAAACCTTGTCTCAAAAAACAAAAATAATATAATTGCCCTGATACAACATTATGAGACAAAGAACCTCAAAAAATGTCATTGAGTTCATTTTCTGTTGGCAATCTACTGTTCAGCCTAGGGCCTACCTTTAAGAGTAGTTTGTTTCCCCAGTGACACTACCTTTTAAGAAAACAATTTTTTATGCATTTGCAAGTGGTTATCAGTTGGAGATAGCATCTGAGTTAAGGATGAGGGCATGTGTCCCCTTCTCTTTTCAGCTCTAGAACTTTATCTGATACAGACCCACCCAGGCCCTGTGCATGCTGCCACAATCTCTGTAAGTGAGTTCATATGTGTGTTGGTACTATTGTATTTTGCAGACCTTGTTTCCTTAGCGTTTACCATCTCTTCTGACTCTTAAACTTTATCTGACCCCTTTTCCACAGAGTTCTCTAATCCCTAAGGGGAGGAATTTTGTTGAGATACCCCCTTTAGGGTTGAGTGTTCCAAAACATCTCATTGTCTGCATATTGTCTGGTTGTGGATCTCTATTTGTTCCCAAGTGCTGCAGAAAGAATATTCTCTAGTGATGGCCAGCAAAGAGTTTTTTCTATGAGTATAGAAGAATGTCATTAGAAGTCATTTTATTGCTATGTTCTTTTAGTAAAACAGGAATATTTGGTTTTCTCCTATGTTCCTGGACTATGTAGTCTCAGAGTCTTAGTCACCCAAGCAATACTAGATATGGGTTCTATCTTATTAAGTGGGCCTTAAATCAGGTCAGATCTTGATAGGCTACTCCCATAAACATTGTATTGCTATTGCACTAGTGTATCTTGCAGGCAGGTTACTCTTGTAGATCAAAGAGTTTGTAGTTGGGTTGGTGTTTATTCTTCTTTGGTACTGTGCAGAATATCTCCTGTTACCAAGAACACTAGCCTGTAGGGATTGGCACTAGCTTGACTTCTCTGTGTGTTCAATGAGTTGTGTAGGTGTTATTTTCAGTAATAGAGCTTTCCATCAACTTGTGGAAAATAACCTGAAGCCTTGACAATAGCCTGGCTTCTTTGGAGGTTTCCATGGGACCCCTTTGGCCAAAAACCCAATTAGATGTACGTGATACTGGAAGTTTCATTTGATGATGAGAGATGTCCAGTTGGTTCTCTATCTGTTATTTGGTGATTTTATTTAGATCATCTTCATATATGTATATATTTTAGGAATCTTCTATTGTATTGTGTTTCAAAATGAGCCCTCAAATGGCCCTTACTTTTAGTTGTCTGTACCTGATTTCTGTCCCTTGACTTCCTCTTTCCTCTCCTTCCCCATTTGATCCTCTCATTCCAGTCCTGACATTTGTACATTGTTGATAAGTATTTCCCTTTCTAGGGAGATCCATCCCTTCCACCTATTCCCTAGTCTTCACTTTTATATTGTCTACTTTTAGTGGTTCAGTCATTTGCTCTAGTTGTGTTTCAATTTCTTGCTGAGTAGTATCTGGCTTATCTATTGTAGATTTTTGTTGATTGGTTATCATGAAGCTAACATTTTTTTTACTTGTGAAAAGCTACTTTTTAAATTTACAATTTAATCTTACTCTAAAAATAAGAACAAACACAGTACAAGAGAAAATAAGGAAATAGACAACGAAACAAAAACTCTTGTATTCCTACCTATCTCTATTATTTATTGAGTCAGGATTTTCATCTAGGCTGGCCTTGAAAACCTGATTGTTCTGGCTCTACCTTCTAAGTGAAAGGATTATGGATTGGGGCACCACCATATCCAAAATTATTTTTCTTTTTTATGCAAAGTCTTCTGTATAGATTATTCTGCATAGGCCAGGCTGGGCAAGAATTCTTGATCTTTCTGTTAGATTCCCAATTGCTTAAATTACAGGCATGCACCATCATGTCCAGTTTGCACTTTGACTATATCATGTAGCATTGCATATCATTTTATACCACTTATATCTCAGAATATTAAAGTAATTACAATTTTTATTTTTTATGGTTTTTACTTATGATACAGTTGGTCTAACAGTATCAGAGCATTCTGAGATAATAAAATTTCTCTTACCAGTGATTATTTTACATTTTTGAGTTTTATTCTTCCTAATTTGTATTTCTTTCAGATTTATGAAGCTCTTTTACCATCTCTTTCAATACAGAATTGGGGAAAGAAGAAACTGTCAGATTTTATTTACCTGGGGATGTCTTTTTGTCTTTCCTTCAGGTCTAAAGCATATCTTTGCTTTATTTTCAGATGATAACGTTTTTCTTTAGAAGATCTCATGCTACCTACTTTCTTATTGCTGTACTGGTATCCAGATGATTGTGCTTTTATTGTGCTAGCATTAAAAAAAAAACCTGTTGTGTGAGAAAACTATTCGTGGGGAGATGAAAAACACTCTACTCACCCAAGGTAGAGAGCTCATAACAGACCAAGTACAGATAGCAGCAAGTCCAGTTTGGTGAATCAATTTTTATTGGAGTTACTTACAGAAGCAGAAATGACTCAAAGACAGCTATGTCACCAAAGACCACTATAGCATGGATGACAAATCTAGAACACACTGCACAGCCTGCACACAGCTCAACAGGTTGAAGGGTATCCTTTCCAAGTGTCAGAGTTTGTCTCAACCTCTTCTAGTCAACTGGACTGATGTCTGTATCTTCTAGACAGGTAGACTGGTATCATTCTTGGCAGTTTTTCTCCTCTGATATTATTCTTTGCAGCCCAGCTTGTCTGAGTCTATGCAGCTCAGTTCTTCTGAGAATCTTCTTTGTAGCTCAGCTCTTTCTCCTCTGAGAGGGACTCTTTTATTGTTTACTCAGTCAGGAAGGGGCCTAGTTAATCTGGTCAGTTTCAGAGAGTTCTTGAAGCTATTTTTTAGTTGTTTACCTCCCTGCTTATGGAGCTCCCCCAGCAGAATGGAATGTTTTAATCTTGGAGGAAAACTGTTATACAACAATATCTCAATGAGAAATGTCATTTTCAGATACTTGTAAATTACAAATACTCTGCCTCTATGTGACTTCAGGGAACTGAGTATGGACACCTATAGGTTAGAGAAGAAAAAGATTAAGAACAACAAAATACAGGAAAGGACAACTGGGAAAAGACTGGTTTTCTTGATAGTGAAAATCATTCCCAGAAAGTGGGGAAATCTGTTAGTCAAATGCATAGTTAAGGGGAGTAGATATATTATTCTCTAGTACTTGTGGATTTAATTACGTCAAGATAGAGGTATCTCGCTTTATTGGTGCCGTTTTGAAAGCTGGAGGAAATGATAAAACTTGACTGGGCACCACCTTCTCACAAATGTATATTACCCTCTAACTGATAAGCTGCAATTGTTGTGCTCAGTTTTTGAAATCCCCCTCCCCAAGTACCCTCAGGAAACCACCAGTTCTGATGCAAAAGCAAGGAGTCTTTATTCTGCAGAGCAAACCAGTGCACTGGGGTCTGGCACCACCACCAAGATAGCTGACCCTGAGTAGCTTCCTACATGGGCTTTTAAAGGGAGCAGGGGATCACTCTGATTGGTCAGAACCCATGCAACAAGGATTTCTGGGAAAGTGAGTACTTGATATTAAACCAAGGAGGGATTAGTGCCTTCACCACTAGGAGTGTTGGGCTTTTCACAATAATGAGACATGATCTAGTATTCATGGTAGAGAAAAGGTCACAGAGTCCCTCATTTTTATATAGCTGAAGTTACCATTCTACAGCCTTTAGTTACTTTTCTGATGCTGTAAAGACACTATGACAAAAGCATGTTATAGAAAGAAGATTCTATTGGAGACTTACAGTTTCAGAGGTTAAGTCGATGACCATCCTAGTGAAAAACATGGCAGCTGGCAGGGAGACATGGTACTAGAAATGTAGCTGGAGAATTTAATATCAACATCTGCAGGTGAGAAGCAGAGAGAGCTAATTGGGAATGGCATGGGATTTTTAAACCTCAAAGATCATCCATAACTGTCACACCTACTCTAATAAGGCCATACCATCTTCTAATCCTTCCCAAATATTTCCACTAAATAAGGACCGAGTATTCAAATATATGAGCTAATGGGTCCACTTTCATTCAAATTACCACACTACTTATAACTTTAGTCAGGCCTGTGATGATGATAGCTGCCAGTTTACCTCAAAATGATAATTCTACATTCATGGCTTACAAATCATACAGTCCTAGCAGACTTCCTGGTCCTCTGGCTCTCACAATCATTCTTCCTCATCTTTGATAGTTTTGCCTGAAACTTCTGTATGGGGGTTGCATTGTAGATGTATCAATTGGGGTTGAATATCCCAAAGGCAGTTGTTCTCTGCATTTTGACAAGTTGTGGATATATATCCTTCCCTTAAAATTATTTCCTGTCTTCCCTTTCATCCCTCCAAACCCTCCCATATACCTCTCCTTGCTCTCTTTCAAATTCGTGTCTTTTTCATTAATAGTTGTTGCATGCATATATGTATATGTGTATAGATATACATATATATGTATATGTGTATAGATATACACATATATATTCCCCAATACACAAATACAACCTATTAAGTCTGTATAACATGTATATATGTATATATATATATTTATATATATATATACATATACATATTCAGGGTTACTGTGAAGAGAATTTTTAATTGTAATCATGCAGGTTAGAACAGAGTTTAACAATATCAAGCGATCTAGTAAAAAAACAAAAAGAGAAATACAGATATTTTTATGACATCAACCATCTGCAGAGAAATGAGGACACAGAATAAGTTCTACACTGAGAGAAATTCTTGGTGAGGTACTGTGGGTTAGTTATTCTCTAGGATGTGAGAATGAATTAGGTCAGAGTACATGCATTATTTTTATTGTAATGACTAAAATTGGAGAAGGAGATGAAGGCTGCAGCTACATCAATTCCTTATGAAGTACGTGGTGTGCAGTGTTCTACTCAGACTGGTGTCAGGCACGTGATATGTATGTGTAAGGCATCATTTTGAGTAGATTAAGGCTCACCTTGTTCCTCGTATTTTCAGTCTCAAGACTGTCAGCATGGTAGAGGTGCAGGAACTCTCCCAAAGCCATATTTGATTTCAATTTGATTCTTCATATTATTTATAATTTTAAAATTACCATACTCATTATTAGATATAATTGGGATGTTTTTTAAATTTATTTTAGAATTTTATATGAATACTGTATTCAAATTCTTTTTAAGTAAGTTGTTTCTCCTTAAAGTTTCCCACCCTCCTACCCCTGATTTGTTTTCTAAACTCCCCTCAGTCTTTTTTTTCCTCTTTCATGTCCTATATGTTCTTTTGTCTACCCTGTCCTTCCTCTTGATCTATTTTCTACCTTTTCTTGGTTTAATTTTCAGTTATTTTAGGCTTTATCAATACAATCACATAGGAACACACAAACATACTTCACTACAATCTCCCTCCCTCTCTCTCTCTCTCTCTCTCTCTCTCTCTCTCTCTCTCTCTCAGACACACACACACACACACACACACACACGTAAGGACCAGTGTATGAGAAAATATACCTGGTTTTGTATAAGTAGAAATGTGGATGACTGTAGCATCACTCAACTCTAGAAAGTTCTTGTGTGGCATAGCTTATTAACATTGGTGCTGGGGAATTGAACCAATGTGACTACTTCTTCTTTGTATAGTCTAGGACATGATACATTCCTCATCTCTTTTAACATCTGAATGGTGACAGATTTACAGCTCTAGGTCTTGGACTTTTCTATGATCTTTTATAAGCCTTTGTTTCCAAGGTTGTATGTTTCTTAAGTTTATTTTCTCATCTCAACAGCTCATATAAGTTATTCAACATACATGTGGAAAAGATTAAAGTTCTTTCCAATAAGAAAAGAAAACAATTTGGCACATGTTTGTCCTATTGGTTCTGAAAATATTCAGATAAACAGTACGTGGCTCATGATACAGAGTTATAAATTCAATGCAGTTCATTATATCTGGGACTCCCCAGGACTTCCGAAAAATAAGCTCAGAGTTCATGTATCATGCTGTACTGGAAGCAATGGCAAGAGCTGCAGGGGATGATATAGTCAGCAGAGTCAATACCTCTGCAGTCAGCTTATTGTATGCATTTCCTTACCTAGGTAACAGCAATTGAAACTGCATTTAACTGGTTTCTCTCTGCATATGTATGATGTAAAATGTACAATATATATGGTGACATCTGGATAGTAAAGGTGATGTATCAACAGAATAATTGTAAATGTGTTTCTTACAGGTACCCATAAGTGACTTTCATGGATAATTCCTAACATCTCTGGATCAGATTACAAGCAGATGAAGGTAAACCTAGTATATGGCCTATTAGGATATTGTAATATCAAAAATGGTAACAAACATGTTGTTCTTTTAATATTGACAATCATTTAGCTAAAGAGAATAAAATTGATAGGATCTTCTTTGGTAAAAATATAAGGGAGAATGAATTTGTTATTCTGCATGACTTATGGATAAATCATCTCATGGTAGTAGTAGTTTTGCTTCATTTGCCATGTTACAAAAGCTGGAGGGGCTGATAGAGAATGAATGTCTAGAAATTTTTCAAGAAGTTATTTATCTTGTGTTCTATCTAGACTGTGACCTATCATTTAAAAACCATGTGTCTTGAACCTCTCTGTGAAGAAGTCACATTCTGTTTCTCAGTTTTAGTGGTCTCTGGGTGGTAACCTCAGTACACTTAAAGTTTCTCTTGAATTTGTTTCTCTGGTCAAATCTGCACATTTGATATCTCTAGGATACATTCTTACATAAGATGTCTATTTCCTCAATTCATGAGAATAAAGGAGAATATGACCATGGAGATGAAGCTCTTTGTACAAGAGAAAAATGAATGAGCAAAAGCTCATACCTAGGTGTAGATTCAATCATTCAGATAAACAGAGACTAGGACAAAGAAGGAAAGAGGTAAGACAAAGAACATTTTAATTGATGTAAAAACTTCAGAAGCTGATGGTATCATCTTAGGAAAGGACCTCAGTATTCAACATGCTCTGTATTCTCCTACTTAAACAATTGTAGGTTATTTATTTTGTATACTCTCAGAGGGTAGTAATGCTCACAAAATTCAATGTTTGTGTTGACACAGGAATGGTCATGGTAATATGAATGCAAGTACCTGTACATGTGTTCTTAGAACTCATAAATGACATTTGAGGCACTAGTAAATCAGATATCCTCAAAATCATTTTTCGTAGTGTGTTTTTAATATAAAAATCAGAAGAATATTAAAGGAAAGGAAAAGAACATTAAAGTACATTCTAATACATGAAAGTGTTGCATTTTTCTCCTTCTTGCTGTACAATCGTGAACCTAAGAGTACAGGTGAAATCTGTTTTGAGAAAAACACTTGTTGAGAAACATTGAGGTGGTTATTCTCATTGCCTTTTGTATAAATATCATGAGGGTATAGGGAACACTCTTTACTGGGGATGTTATGAAATCTCTAGGTCATAATGGAGGATATTGAAGCAGTATGAAACAGTTCTCTCGTGTTGATGCTGTAAAGATAAATTAGATCTTATCATGACTTCTCTGGCTTGAGGAAGGCTCACTCAGACAATGCTTGTGGTCATTTGTTAATTTGATTGTAGCTATAGACATGTGGGAGATTCCTTCTCTGATACCAGGATGCATTCTAACCATCTTGACATCAGTGGATCTAAGAATGAATTCACTACAGAACTTTCATTGTAATACCTACAGGTTAGAAAACAAAAGGTGAAGTAAAATAAGGCAAAAAGAAAATAGTAGTCAGTATGTTGCCTTGTAGCATAAACCATTTGTTGAAAGAAAAAGTAAGCAGATATGCTGTGAGGGAAATGCTTGATGGATAGTGAGATAATCTCCTAAGCCTTATGATAAAATTAGGTCAGGGTGAAAGCTAGTGATTTATTGAAGTTATGATGAAAGTTGAAAATATGGAGGAGGTTAGGGATCCAGAAATTCCATACTCTGTATGCAATGCTACATTTTTGAATGGTTTCAGTCATCTAAACACATGAACAACTCAGCGTAAAACAAGGCTTATCATGTCCCTAAATTGATGTGCTTTCTAGGGGTTAATGTTAGTATATGTGCATTTATTCTTGTCAGACCTTTTCTGTACTTGAATGTATGTGTGTGTGTGTGTGTGTGTGTGTGTGTGTGTGTGTGTGTGTATATTCATTATGTATTGAATAACTCCAGGACTGGTGTTATAAGATTATATCTAGTATCCTGTTTTTAATCTAGGAATATAATATTTACAACTTTGAAAACATAAAATTGGAGGACAGTATTTTCCTGTATAATAGAAAAGAAGGAATTTAATATAATGATGGCAAATATACATATACATATTTGTGTATGTATATATATATTTATATATACATATACATGTATACATATGTACACATATACATATATATGTGTATATACATACTTACATATATGTGTGTACGTATGTGTATGGATATACATATACAAATATACACGCACATATGTGTGTGTGTATGTATGTGTGTGTGTATATGTATGTGTATATACATACACACACACACACACACACACACACATATATATAATCTGCAGGTAAACATAGGGCAGGTCAGAGTATCTGGACAGAGGCACAACTTAAAATACATTTATGTGTCCTTTCCTAAGGTTTATGAGTAGAGGCCAATTGGTAAATTTTAAACTGTAAGGGGCATATTGATAAAATGATAGAATTCTGGATATATTTGAAGTAACACTCACTTGAGTTCTCCTGTATTGTTGAATTCAATCATATGCTCTTTTCCTCTTTGTGTAGTTTAAGACTCATAAAGTTGCAGGTCAGTGGTGGCACACTCCTTTAATCCCAGCACTTGGGAGGCAGAGGCAGGTGTATCTCTGTGAGTTAATCGCCAGTCTGGTCTACAGAGTGAGTTCCAGGACAGCCAAAGTTACAACGGAAAATCCCTGTCTCTAAAAAAAAGCAAAAACAAAAAAAAACTTACAAAGTTCCTCAATGTATTGACATCTGAATGCTGTTTGTGTAGCTTATTACATACTGGAGTTGTCTTCCCTGATCTTAGGTGAATCTTTGATGCTTATAAGATTTACTCTTTTCATTTATTTTTTCTTCTCTCATACAACACATCCAACCACAACCTCCCCTCACTCCACTCTTCCTAGCTCTCCCCATCTCCCCTCTCCCTTAACCACCACTTGCTACTTCCCCTTGGACAAAAGCAGGCCTCTCAGGATTATCAACCACACAGGGCATAACAGGATGCACCAGGACCAGGCTCAAAGTCCTCACCTCAAGGTTGGATGAGGCACTCTAACAGGAGGAAAAGGGTATGTAGGGCAGGTGAAAGGGTCAGAGCCTCCCTTCCAACTTTTAGGAGTTCTGCAGGAACACCAGACCCAATGATGTTAAGATCTGTGTAGGGAACTTAGTACAAACCCATGCAGACTCCATGATTGCTGCTTCAGTCTCTGTGAACCCCTATGAGACGTGGTCAGTTGACCACATGTGCCATTTTCTCTTAATGGCCTTGACCCCTCTATTTCCCACATTATATCCTCCCCTTCTTCCATGAGGTATCATGAGCTCCACCTTGTGCCTGGGTTTGTGCTGTTTCATCTGATACCATCAGCTGATAGAGCTAGCTTTTCCCATGATGTTTGGGCTAGGCAATGATCCAGGGTGTTCTGTACTATCTAGTCTCTGGTTCCTGTCTTATCCCCGCAGAGTCAGACATGGGCTCCTTCTGATGTGGAGTTCTGCCCTCTATTGCCTGAGCACGTGCTCAGGTGGGAATGTTCTGTAGCTGGGTTGGTGTCACAGTTCCACCACTGGAAGACATGCCTGGTTACAGGAGGTGGCCAGTTCAAGTCCTGTATCCCCTATTACTGGGAGTCCTCTCTTTGGTCACTCTTGTAGGTTCTGGGTTGTTTCCGTTGCACTAGGTTTCCAGATTAAGCCCCCAGTTAACCCCCATTTATGGTCATCTCTCTCAATATTCTATCCCTCCATCCCTCTCTCCCTACCTGATCCCACCTGTTCCTATTCCCCCCACAGTCTACCTGTACCATCTGTTCTATTTCCCTTCCCAAGGAGATCCATGTGTCCTCACTGGGGCCCTCCTTGTTGCATAGTCTCTCTGGGTCTACAGGCTATAATATGATTATTTTTTACTTAACTGCTAATATCCACTTATAAGTGAATATATACCATGTTTGTCTTTCTGAGTCTGGGTTACCTCACTTGGGATGATTTTTTTCTAGTTCAATCCATATGGCTGCAATTTTCATGATGTCTTTTTTTGTTTTTTTTGTTTTTGTTTTTGTTTTAATAAATGAGTAATAATCCATTGTGCAAATGTACCACTTTTTCTTTATCCATTCTTTGGTTGAGGGGTATTTAGGCTTCCAGTTTCTGACTATCAGGAATACAGCTGCTATTAACATAGTTGAGCAAGTGTCTCTCTGGTAGTATGGAAAATATTTGGGTATATGCGAAAGAGTCTTGAGGTAGATCAATTTCCAAATTCCTGAGTAAACCATATTGATTTCCATAGTGGCTGTACAAGTTTGCACTCCCACCAGCAATAGATGAGTATTCCTCTTGCTCCACATCCTCACCAGCATGAGCTGTCATTTGTTTTACTGATCTCAGCTATTCTGACAGGTGTAAGATGGAATCTCAGAGTGGTTTTGATTTGCATTTCCATGTTGGCTAAGGATATTGAACATTTCTTTATGTATTTCTCAGCTATTTGAGATTCTTTTTTTTGAGAAATCTCTGTTTAGATCTGTATCACAGTTTTTAAAATTGAACCATTTGTCTTGTTGATGTCTAGTTTCTTGAGTTCTTTATATATTTTGGAATATTGTCTCTCTATTGAAAGTGAAGTTTGTGAAAATCATTTCCCATTCTGTAGGCTATTGTTTTGTCCTATTGGCAGTGTCCTTTGCTGTACACAAACTTTGTACTTTCATGAGGTTCCATTCATTAATTGTTGATCTTTGTGCCTGAGCTACCAGTGTTCTGCTCAGGAAGTTTTCTTCTGTGCCAATGCATTCAAAGCTATTTCATACTTTCTCTTCTATTAGGTGCAGTGTATTTCCTTTTATGTTGAGGTCTTTGATCTACTTGGACTTGAGTTTTGTACAAGGTATTAAATATGGATCTATGTGCATTCTTCTACATACAGACATCCAGTTTGACAGCAACATTTGCTGAAGTTACTTTCTTTTTTCCATTGTGTATTTCTGGCTTCTTTATCAAAAATCAGATATCCATAGGTGTGTGGATTTATGTCTAGGTTTTTGATTTGATTCCATTGATCAGTGTGTTTGTTTTTATGCCAGTATCGTGCTGCTTTTATTACTACAGCTCTGTAGTACAACTTGAAATCAGGTGTAATAATCCCACTGCCAGTTCTTTTATTGCTCAGGATTATTTTAGCTAGCCTAGTTTTTTTTGTTTTTCCATATAACGTTAAATATTGTCTCTTCAAGGTCTATAAAGAATTTATTTGGATTTTGATGCATTGAATCTATAGATTATGTTAGGTGACATTGTGTTTTACTATGTTAATCCTACTGATCCATGAGCATGGGAGTTCTTTTCAACTTCTGAGATCTTCTTAAATTTCTTTCTTCTGAGTCTTAAAGTTTTTGTAGTACAAGTCTTTTGTTTGGTTGGTTAGAGTTACCCCATATTTTATGTTATTTGTGGCTATTCAGACTCAGAAAGAAATGAGAGAAACAACATCCTTATTCTTACTTAAAATGGTTTGAATATATCATCTTCACTTCATTAACTCAACTATCTTAAGAAAAAAATAACAATGGGAGTTAAGTCCATTCCTAATGAAAATCATATAACAAAAAGAAGCTCATGGGTCCTGCAGCTCATCTGTGTAACCATGATAAGTATGAGAACTAGAATTAGTCATGCTAATTGAAGACCATTATAGGGAGAATCACCTAGGACTCAAGAAAAGTGAGTTCAGTATCCAGTATTTTTCTGGATAGGACATTCTAGGAGGAGTGAAGAAAACTGTAGGGGATGGTACAATCTGCAGGATCAGCACTTACACATGCATATAGAGCATAATGTCCTATGCAGGCATGTGCTAGGTGATTAGATTATGTATAACATGTTCTTCTCTCTTTAACATTTTGCTTGGGATGACATCTCAGGAGAGATACTGATATATACTGATATAAATATGCTTTGGAATTTTTCATTGATACAAGGAATAGTTCATTTTAAATATCATGATCTATGGATTATATTAGAAAAAGAATGAAGACATTTAGGTGCTTCTAACTGGAAGGAAAACTGGAATGACTTATTTTGTTGGAACTGACAAACATTCACCCAAAGAAAGGGGGTTGAAATTCTCTTATGAGAAAAAATGCATGGCAACCATTAATTTCATACCAAAGACCAGTAAAACAAAACAAAAATTCCCAAAGTGATATAAGGCAAACTTCTCCAAAAGTACTATTGAGTTCACCCACTGCTGGGCAGAGGGCCTCCCCTTAAGTATGGTTAATATACCCAGTTTGACTGCATTGGAGAAAACTATATTTTTACCTTTGCAAAAAAAAATTATCAATTGGAGATACTTCTTGGTTAGGGATAGAAGATCTTGTCCACTTTCCCCTCTCAGTACTGGGACCTCATCTAGCTTGAACCTATGCAAGTTCCTTGCATGCTGCCACAGTCTATGTGAATTCAGATACATGTCAGTCCTGTTGTGTTTAGAATGCACTGTTTCCTTAGTGTCATCCATATGCTCTGGCTTTTATAATTAATCTCTAGGACTCCTACATATAGCTCCCTGAGCTGTGAAGGGAAGAGTTTGCTGAAGAGATTCTATTTGGGACACACTGTTTCATAGTCCCACACCCTCTTCATACTGTTCAGTTGTGGATCTCTTTGTTAGTTTCCTTCTACTGTAAGAGGAAACTTCTCTAATGAAAACTGAGCAAAACGCTGATCTGTAAGTATAGCAGAACGTCAATAGGAGTCATTTTACTGCTATGTTAATTTAGGAAAACAGCAGTGTTTAGTTTTCCCTGCTAGGTTCATGGCCTATCTAGTCTCAGGTTCCTGGTCACCTGAGCAGTGTCAGACATGAGTTTCATCTTGTAGAGTAAACCTCAAAACCAACAGTAGAGTAAT
The DNA here is from genome assembly GCA_026225945.1 of Cricetomys ansorgei. Taxonomy (NCBI): domain Eukaryota; kingdom Metazoa; phylum Chordata; class Mammalia; order Rodentia; family Nesomyidae; genus Cricetomys; species Cricetomys ansorgei. The sequence goes on along the minus strand of JAMJFZ010002759.1, from coordinate 3,800,497 downwards.
TGGTTACTTCCTGTTTTTGCCACTATTGTACCAGCATATTATATAGACAGGTCACCATATAAAACACATGGTTTGTAGTTGGGTTAGTAGTTGCCTTTCTCCTCTGGTAGGGTGCAGAGTACTTTTCAGTAGAGTGAACACTAGTTAGTATGGTTAAAGGCTGTAGGTAGGTACCAGTTGGTGATAGCCTAAGTTGTTTGGGTGGGAGGGGTCTCTATTTGGCCAATGATTCAACTAGATGTAACCCATTCCTGTCATTGGATGTTTCATTTGGTGGTGAAAGATGCCTGTTTGAGACATTGTTTTCACAATTACTTAGTGACACCATTTAAATTTCTTTCATAGGGTATATGTTTTTTTTAAGAAACTTCTACAGTAGTATGTTTTCATTTGACCCCTTATTTGGCCCTTAATGTTAGTTGTCCATCCCTATATTCCTTCCCTCACTCTCTTTCCTCCGCTCCCTATTAAATCTTCCAACTTCAACCTCTAATCTCTCCATAATTATATATTTGAATAAATTATATTAGGGAATACATATGATTGGAGTTGACATAAAAAAGCTGAGAAGCTTTCTGGAGTCTAATGTGTGAATATCTTATCAATGAGGCTATGGATGCAGTACCCTATTTAGACTGGTGCTGGTGAGATGAAGAACAATTTGATCAGTGCCTTTCTGAGTAGCGTAAAGCTTACCACCTTCCTCATTTAATAAGACTTCTGGATGGATATGCAGATAACTACAAGTACCTGGAAAATATCTTCCATAATCATAGATGATCTTTCCACATGTCCACGTTTCTGGTTTTTTCTTTTTAAAGTTTTTCTTTATTTTCTAAAAATAGTACAAAATTATCAAATATCTTTAATTTTTGAATAGAATGTGTTTAGTTGATTATCCTTACTTCTCATTGCTCTATCTCCTTACTAGCCCTAATAATTTTCTTGTAACCTCCAACCCCAATCTAATTTCCTCTTTCATATCTCACAATTTTTTTCTCACACTTCCTTCTTCACGCTATTTTGTTATGTCTTTGTCTTTATTTTTGTAGGCTTTAGTTTAATTGTACTTTCTTCCTTTTTACACACACAATTTAAAGAAAGACAAAATAAAAATTAAAGACGATATAGGCAATGTAGTATATTTATCTTAGAGTGTCTCTAATCCATGGAAAATATCAAGGGACTATTAGAGAAGGAGTTGGGAGAGGCCATAAGAGAAAGAGAATAGTTGGAATACTTTGATAAAAATGTGAACACATTGAAAACCAGGATTAAAACCAGGAAAGTAAGACAATGGAGGAGGGCTCCAGAATATTACATGCTATTGCAATTCTTGATTATCCACCAGAACTTTATGGTAAGAAGCTATTGTTAAAGATACTAACTATACACTTTGGATACAGAACGTACAAAAATTAAGCTGAAACTTTGATGGAAACTTCTGCTGTGCAAACTACCTTTCAGAAGGTCCTATGCAGACTGGAAAAAAGCCATCAACAAACTTTCATGGCCATGCATCCTGCTAGCTGTAATACCAAATACAGGCAGAATATTCCAATGTAATGATAGTCATATGATTATGATGGTACACAACACTTTTATTAGATTTAAGACATGCTTAACAGAAAAGAAAACATGTTTGGTATTGTAAACCTGGTCATGAGCCTATGTTTGGAGAGGTTAAAGCATCTAGAAGAGTACCTACTACTCTTGGCTATAATTTTACTTTTTGTTAGGTTTGTATTTAGTTTTGGTAGCAGGATAGCACTGTCTTCATGCAAAAGGTTTAGATGTTCTCCTTCCTTTTATATTTTATGAAATAATTTGAAGTATAGGTGTTCTTTAGAAGTATGATAGAATTTAGCAGTATATTTATTTAGTTCTGGACTTTATTTAGTTGGAAGCATTTTAACATTTTTTTAAATTTTTTGAGAATTTCTTACAATATATTCTGATCATATTGATCCTATTTCCCCAACTTCATTCATATGTACCCTCTCCAACTTCACCTCTCCATACCACCCAACTTTTAATTTTTAATTTTCTTTTTACCTATAGATTCCAGTTTATGTTGTCTTGCTACTCTTGGGAGATGGTCTCTCACTGTAGTGTATCTCTTAAAAAATCTGATCATCCTTCTAGAAACTATCAAATGTCAATATCACCTCAACTAGAGTTGGATTCTGTTTTATATTATTTCTTCTTATTTTGGCTTAACTTATGTATACTATATTCATTTAGAAATTCATCCATTCCTTTAGATTCCCAATTTAGTAGAATATAAGTTTTAAGTTATATCCTAATTATTGTCTAAGTTTCACCAATATTTGTTGGAATGGCTCCCTTTTCATTTCTGAATTTGATAAGCCTTATCTTCTCTTTTGGTTTGTGTGGGTAAAGTTTTCTCAATCTTGTTTTACTTGTCATAGGAACACATTTTCATTTCATTGATACTGATTCCTTGTATTTTTTTCCATTTATACTTAATGAATAGCTACCTTTATCCCATCTACTGATAATAAGCCTGGCTTGTTCTTGTTTTCCCTAAATGTCCTAAAATGTATCATAAATAAATTTATTTTAATTCCCTGGTTCTTCAACATTATTGATTTTTAAACTTATTAGTTTAAGTTTTTGAGAATTTCACACTTGAATATGCAATTCTTCATTTATCAATCTCTGGATGCTGACAATGGAGTTTTCTCTGAATTCAGATGAGTTGTGGTTACTTATAAAACTTAAGTTTTGTTAGGATGATTTAAATTGTCCATTCTACATCTCGTGAACAGTTAGAGGTGAGAGACATTAAAGATGGCTACTAAACAGTTTTATAATGGAAAATTAATATTATCTTATCTATCATGTTTTTATAATCATTCAAGGAAACAGAAATCTGATCAGAAAATCCAGAGGGAGAAACATAAGGTAAAAGACGCCATAGCAGAGTTTTCTTAAATTTTAAGAATATCATTTTAGATCTGTTTCTTTTTTTACTGTATGTGGAGAACTGGTCAAAGATGAAAGTGTCATTGGGGCTGGCAGGGACAATATCCACATTAATATTGTGGGCAGCAACATAATCAAATTAGCAATGGTCTGATTTAGTATATGTGACTAAGGTGTTCTAGATAAAGTCTCCTGAATTCCTTGTTTTTTATATTTGTTGTTGTTATTGTTTATACCTTTATTGAGTGAGTTATTTTGATAGATATTATGATTTAAGGGAGGCTGGTAGTAATTCTGAGATCAACCAGTTTTTGTTCTTTTGTTTTCTTTTCATTTTTGTTTTTCTTCATTTTTGAAAGAGGGCTTCTCTGTATAGCCCTGATTGACCTGAAACTCACTTTGTAGAGGAGGCTGGCCTCAACCTCACAGAGATCTGCCTGCCTCTGCCTCCAGTGCTGGGATTAAAAGTGTGTCTCACTACCACCTGATGAGTTCCTTGTTTGATGTAGCTTTTTGCATAGTGATGATGGTACAGCTTCAGGTACCAATGAGATGCCTTTTATTATAAATGGACTGTTAAGGCTGGTAAAGTCATTCATAGGATGACTAATGTTTCTCGCCTTCATTTAATCCATATATATTGAAAGAGGTTAAAAAAAAAAGATAAACCACAGGACCCAAAGGAATCATACACAGCAAAGATTAGTACAGCTACTATCTCTCAAAGTTAGAAATAAGTAATTTTAGATCTTGATTATCATGGTTCTCTGTGAGGATTAATTAAAGCTGCAGGGGATGATAGGAGTCAATTGTGGCAGCACTTCCACATTCTCAAATTTGTATACTCTGACTTCTTAGACAGTTGCAGTGCATACCCTGCAACAGTAACTTGGTTCTATCTAGAGATAGAAAAGGTCACCAAATGTAAATTTTGAAGGTATGTTCATTTTGGCAGTGTCATACACATTGGAGATGTGTTTCCTGATTCCAAAATCACAGTGTCACATACCTTCACTACAACCTTACAGAAGATGACCTCTCCAGATAATTACCTTTTGTTAATTTTTGTGCTATACATAAGTAATATATGTGTATCATTTATACCCCTCCTTCTTCCCCATCAAATGCCTCCTGTGCGCTCACCTCCTATTGAGTTCACTTAGTGTTGTTGATGTATACATGTGTATATTGCTGACTACATGGACCAGGATAACCTATCAGGGATTTGCCATTGGAAAAAAAATCCTAATTCTCTTTCAGTAACTCTTATTTAGGCTAAGGCCCTTGTGAAATTTAGCCATCCATATTGTTGAGATTTCATGGGTGCAACATCACTGTTATAACTAGAAGACACGTCATATCTAGAAGACCCTCATGAACTAGTCGTTTGGTTTTCATAATCATTCTCCCCCTCTTCCATGATTTTCCCTAAGTCTTACGTATACGAGTTGCATTGTAACTCTTAACAATTACGTCTCAGTACCCCATAGCCATTTGTTCTATATATTTTGATGCTTCTAAAATATTCTCTCTGTTGCAAAGTAAATTTTTGGGGAGGGGTGGTGAAGAAAATTCTTAATTGTAATCCTATAGGTTAGAAAAATAAAAGAGTTTAACAATGTTAATAAACCTCCTAATACAAAATAAAAGAGAAGACAAAGTCATTTTCATGACCATTCTGAGAGGAATAGAACACAGAATAGGATCTACACTTGAGAGAAATTTGTGATGAAGTACCATAGCTTAGTTACTCTATACGACATAAGAATGAATTAGGTCATAGTGTGTGCATTATTTTTATTACAACTTTCAGTAATATTGGAGAGGAAGATGATGGCTGCAGCTGCATCAGTTCTTTATGAAGTACATGGTGTGCAGTGCTCGGTGTGCAATGCTCTACTCAGACTGGGGTCAGGCACGTGATATGTATGTGTAAGGCATCATTTTGAGTAGATTAAGGCTCATCTTGTTCCTCGTATTTTCAGTCTCAAGACTGTCATGGTAGTATAGGTACAAAAATCCTTTTAAAGACCTAAGACCTCAGTTTATTTTTATCATATTTGAAAATAGCATGTAATTTTCCTTATCCCTCATCTCCCACATCATCCTTCTACCCATGTATTTTTTCATCTTTTATGTCATATATTATCTGCTTTAAAGCCCTGTGCTTTCTTCCTCGTTATATATTTTACTCACTGTCAGTTTCTATGTTAAGTTTTTAGTCTTTACTAACATTAGATGCATGCATGCACATCTACATATAAAGTCATATACAATTCATGGACGTATCTATCTATAAGAAAGAACATGTGCCTTTTGACTTTTTCTTTCAAGTCAGTGTCACTTAATAGTGTACTTTCTATACCTATCATTTTTCTTCAGATTTCATTTTTCTTTATAGTTTAATAAAATTACCTTGTATGTAGGTGCCGTATTTCCACTGTCTGTTCATTTTGTCAAATATATAAGCTGGTTCTGTTTCTTTGCTTTGAGGAACATAAATAAGCAGAAGATTATAGGGGAAGTTTTGTCCATCTGTTGTATAACTTTTCCTGGGGATGCATGCAAATATGTATATTCCCCCCAGACAGGGCACCAATAGCAGACTAAGAAATCCTAAATCTAGCTTAGCAAATCAGGAAGTTCTGGTAGTATTTACAGAAGTAAGGGTTAGGAGTTACTTATACGTTAATGGGTGACTCAAAGGCAACTGTGTCACTGGAAGTCCCACCTAAGCATGGATGAAGACTCATGGAAAACTGCATCCTGGAGCTCCCAGCATGACTTGATGACAGCTGGAAGGTCAGAGAATTTTCTCTTCTGAGCCATTATTACTGCTTATATTACCTTCTGACGAGGACTTCTGAATCTTGTAAGTTTAAAGAGTTCCTGAGATTTTTAAGTTTTGTTACTTTCTGGGTCACAAGGTACTTCCTTCTATGATGCTATATTGCAGTGCAAGAAGATAAAGCAATACAACATTATAACATATGTTAACAGAGAATAGGATAGATGACTGATAAGTGGATGTTGAAGTTTACTGTAGTTGACATTTTCCAGGATTTAACAATAAATTCATGGTCTAGGTATCATTTTTTTAAGGAGGGATGATTAATGCTAGAGAATATAATGGTGTCAGTTTTCTACTATCTACTACTCAGACAGGCTCAAGTTTCTTGTTATCTGTTTTTCAGTCCTCTCTAGGAGATTAAGGATCAGTAGTGGCAATTGTGATGTTGCTACATGTTCTTTTGACATATGTTCTATGAACCTAGCAGGACCTTGTCAAGAATTTGTCAATAATATATCCTCAAAATAACCAGATAGTTATGCTTTCACTATGGAAATAATTAGGCTATCACAGAAAAGAGAAAAACGTATTAAAGTAATTCTTGATACTTGAAAGTATGGCAAAATGTTTGTTTTGTAGAAGCAGTCATTTCTCTAAATAGTACACATGAGAGAAGATATTCTCTTGAGAATCAAATGATTAAAAACATCAGTATTTTATTCTTCTGATCTTTGCAATAAATTACTTAAGGGAGCAGGCATCTCTTATTGTAGCTATGATGAGAGTCTTCATCTCTAATGGATGATACAAAGTCAGCCATTCTTTACTAAGGTTGTTGTTTACCAAGTTCTCTGTATTTCTTTGCTGATCAGAAGTACATGTGACTGGGTTGCTCTAGGTAAAGAAAAATAGCCCAATGTTTTCTGTATCATACATATTTGGATTTTGTTATAGGTACAGGCACAGTGGAGATGTTACTGAACATAGAATGTATTGTAGGCCCCTTTACATAAGACATACTTAATGTGAATATAGTGGAGAAATGTGTTTGTATGTGAGTGTGTGTGTGTGTCTGTCTGTCTGTCTTTGTGTAGAATTTAAGTATGCATGCATATGTGTACATGCCTTTGTGCGTATGTATAGATCAAAGGATAACTTGCTAAGTCAATTCTGGTTCTCCTTCCACTGGAAGGTTTCTTTAGATCAAACATGGTCATCAGGCTTGGTGATAAGTGCCTTTACCCTATGAAGCATCTTGCTGGTCCTCATGTATTTTCAGTGCTGAGTTGATGAAGACTTGGATTTCATAGAATTCATATCAGATGTGTTGTGTGCCGTGCTCTACTCGGATTAGTGCCACTCAGGTGAATAAATATGCATGGCACTTCTCTGAGTAGAATAAGGCTCACCATGTTCTCACTTTGATGTGACTTTTGGATGGTGATGGTGGTATATATGCAGTCACCCTTGACAGGTCTTTTCTGATCCTTTTGTGCATTTAGCGCATTCAGGGCCTATGATTTTTTGGAGTAATTTCTTTTGTCAAATCTTTATCTCATGAATACTTACAGGTGAAACAACACAAAACTGGGAGATGTTCTTGATAGAAAAAAAATTATTATAAAACAATACATTTGGCTTTTATAATCATTCTAGTAAACAGAAGACAGATCATGACAGCCAGAGAGAGTTATTAGGCTAAGAACAAGCTGGGAATAGTAGCAGAAGGTTGCAATTCCAGTTATTTGGGACCAGCAAGCATCATATTTTCAAGGCCAGCTTTGGCTACAAAGACATTTCAAGGGTATCCTTTGAAATTTATGGAGACAATCTCAAAAGAAAATATGAAACAAGGTTTGTAATTGTGTTTGGATATACTGAAATGAATGTGTGAAGCTCTTGTCAGAATGTGCCAAGTGCTAGATATGACCTCCTCCACCACAAAATAATTAAGTTAATTAGTTACTCAACAAAGAAAGGTTTGGGACAATATTGTAAGTTAGCAAAAATCACGTTTGTAATGAAATAGAAGTCAGGCAAAGGGTCTTGGTCTGAGAAAAATGCAAGTTACCATCTAGGATCACCAAATAAATTATGTCCTATTACAAATATCTTGCATTTTCAGTGCAGAGATGAAAGGTTAATATATGATGAAGACTTAGATTTCAGAGAGTTCATAGTAAACGTGTAGTGTGCCATGCTCTACTCAGATTAGTGTCAGCCAGATAAATAAATATGTATGGCACTCCTCTGAGTAGATTAAGACTCACCATGTTCTCCATTTGATGTGACCTGGATTGTGATTGAGCTATGTACAGTCAAGATTTGACCAGCCTTCTATGGCTATTTTGTGCACTATTACATATAGGATATATGTTTCTTTATGGTGAATACACTTGTTGTTGAGTAAATCTCACCAAGTGAGATATCCATTCTACTATTCAGATTGTGATGATGAGGTAGCTACAGGTACTGGGAACATTCTCTTTCCACATTAGTGCCCTGTCAAATATCTATGCATTAGGTTTTGTCAAAGTAATTTCAGTATAGCATTATTAATATTTGTACACACAGGTTAGATTATGAAAAAAGATGTTAATGTAATTTGAATACCTCAAAAAAAAAACAGGAACAAACTTGCCTCAATGGGGACAATCACTTGCCTAAAGAAAGAACAGTGGAGGTATGTTCTGGGAGAATAAAATTCTGTAAGATGATGGCTGATTTGTATTTAAAATAAGTTACATTGACATGCATGTGTTATGCTTTACTTGGATCATGCAGAAAGCAGAATGACATAACATGTAATTGAATTCTCCTGTTCTCTTGCCCTGAAAGCTGTTCTCTTGTCCTTCATTGGTGTGCTGCTTCTAACTGAATTCTGAAGCCTGTTCACCTGCCCCAACTAGTACTGAGACAGATTCCTAACTGTGACAGATTCCCACTGTGCCCTTTACTCTCTAACTCTAAAAAGAGACAGGAAAGAAAGAAATCTATACCATGCTTGCTGGTGTCCTTTAAAGGTAGAAAAAAAAATTCACTGTCCTTTTTGTCTATCCTTAACTTAGATAACAGGAGCTGCTAGGATCTTACAAACCATCCCATCAACTGTACCATCTCACCAACTGTCACCTGCCAATTGACACTGCCTCCTTTATTATGCTAAGCTGTTCCCAGAAGTCCAAGCAGCATGTAACCATAAGGAGGTCTGCACAGGACAAAATCTTCATGGCAAAGTATCCTGATACAATGACATATCATTGACACAATGTTCATATTAATGATGTGTGTAGTAAATCTCTTGGAATTGTACTAGCAAATTGAACTATTCATTCTTTAAATTATGACCACTTAAAAGTTAGAAAATGTAAATATGGAGTAAATTGCTTCATCATCAAATAATACTGTAGTTAGAATTTCTTAAAACTAATAAGTTGACAATTCAGATAGGACATTGTATTGGAAGGAGTGATAAAACTGCAAGGACTTGATACCTCCTGCAGCATCAGCATATTCACATTTAGCCTGCAGCAGAAGTTGGATGACTGAATTAGGTGTAACAGAGTCCTCTCTGTGCAAAGTAATCATTAGGATTCTGCTTTTTGTTAATACCTCAGTGGCAATACCCTTTAGAATGGTACACTGAAGCAATGACTTCTAAGTAACACACATTATAAGAAATATCCTAGTATCTCATTCTTGTGTTTTTTTTTAAATATTTTTATTTTTGTTTTATGTGTGTGAGTGTTTTGTCTGCATATCTGTATGTATGCCACATGTAGGCCTGGTGCCCATGTAGGAGAAAAACAAGGTTTCAGGTTCCCTAGAGCTGGAGTAGAGCTGGGTAGTTATGAAACACCATGTGGCTGTGAACTGAATCCAGGCCTTCTGCAAGAGCAACAAAGTGCTCTTAACCACTGATCTGTCTCTCCAGTCCCACCACAGTTCATTCTTAATATAATTACCTACAGATTAAAATAGAAGAAGAATGAAGACATTAAGTTGCTTCTAATATTGGAAAGAAAAAATGAGAACAAGCTTTTTTTGTCTTTGAACTGACAAACATTCATCCAAAGAAAAGAGAATGAGTTACTTTGTGATAGAAATTCATAGTATAGAAAATGGAATTACTATTTTCTAATATTTATTAATAATATTGGTTGAGGAGTAGGTAGCTTTCTTAGCCATGCTATGATGGCAGTTGAATAGGATGTTGGGAATTACAGGTGAATCAGGTACACATTTAATACTAAGTGTGAGGTACTGTGGCTAGATTGGTGCCTTTCATGTGAAATGCCTCTGTGAGGTATTTCTCTAGTAGAGGAAAGCATACCAAGTTCATCTTTTATTGCAGCTTCTATGCCATGAGAGCAAAATAGGAAGTTACCTTGATATGACTTCCTATATGTTAATGGGGTACTAGAGAGCTATAGAGTAAAGGAATAAATACATTAATGTTTCTATATTTGTAGGAATGATAAAATCTACAGAAAATGATGATGTCAGTGAAAACAGTGTCCCACATTCAACATGTGTTCTACCTTGGTGAGACAAGTGCTGATTCTTTATTATAACCTGTGTTGGCTCTTCTCTGTGTGGAATATGGCTCAATAAGTACAATTTCTGTACTATTGTGTATGTAGAGATTGTAGTGTAACTAGACATACACTGGACATTTCTTAATTTAATTCCTAGGGTGCCTTTTTGAGACTTACAGTCAGTTATAATAACACCAATGTAATAGATAAAAATGAAAAACTGTAGATAATGAAAGACAAAATAGTAAAATATAAAAGGTTCTTTAAGGAACTTTGTAGTGACAGAAAATTTGGAAGAAAGGTTTGTCCCCTTGGTAGTGGCAGTTATTCACCTAAAGAGGGGGCAAATGTAGTGTCTACTTTGAAAGTCATTGGGATAATCAGTATGTAATTTATTCTCATGAACTTTTGAATAAATTATTTTAGGGAACACATATCATTGGTGATGAGATAAAAGCTGAGAACTTTCTGGAATCTAGTGTGTAAGCACTTTACCATTAAAGATACTGGGTGCAGTGTCCTATTCAGAGTAGCACTGGTGAGATAAAGAACAGTTTGGTCAGTGCCTTTCTGAGTAGAAAGGCCCACCACTTCCTGTTTTAATATGTCCTCTGGATGGAGAGGCAGAGTGGCTCCCTTAATCAAAGATGGGATTTCTGTATGTGTACCTCTTAGCTTTCCTAAGATGATTCCAGTTGAATATTCTTAAAGTCTTGAACACTTAGAATTTATGTCATAAAGAAAGATGCAATAAAGAAAATATGTGTTAGTAGATAAAGTGAAATGAAGAGAATGTAGTATGTTTATCTTTGAATAACTATAGATGTTATGAAGATAAAAAGAGACCATTATAGAAGGACAGAGGAAAAAGACTTTAAGGGAGAGAGGGGAATGAAATTCATTTAATATGAAATTAGAAAGTAGATGACGGGGAGTGGAAAATTTTAATTTTGTAGGGATTTTGATGGTGGGATAGACAGGGGTGGGGGGAGAAGAGTAAAGAGGTATCCAAACCTGAAATATATTTAAAAATACATTAGATGGCTACTATTTTATAAGCTTATTAGAAATACAATTTTACAGAGGGTCCACAAGATGTTCCAGATGATAAAAGCACAAATAGTTGCACAAATATTTGAACCATAGTTTTATTCCAAGAACCAGTGGTGAAAAGAGAAAAGCTTATGAGGAAAGTCATCCTCTGGACTTAATACATGGTTATATCCACACTGACACACAGATCTCCTTCCTTTTCTCTTTCTCTCTCTCTTCCACACACAAATACACAATTTTTTTGAGGCAGGGTTTCTCCATTGTAACTCTGGCTATCCTGGAACTCATTCTGTAGACCAGGCTAGCCTCAAACTCAGGGATCCGTTAGTCTGTGCCACCCAAGTGCTGGGATTAACAGTGTGTGTGACCACTGCCCAGCACAAATTTTAATAATAAATAAAATAAGTTTTTATAAAATAGAAATAATTGACAGGGGTACCCTGTATGAGGGAACAGTATTACTTTCAGAAGCTGTATGTAGATTGTTTGGTGAAAATCCCCTTCCAGTGTGGAAAACTTACCCCTGCTGTGTTGTCTAGGGTGTCACTAGAGCCTCCTTAAATATATTATATTGAAACTATTTTTTTGTTCACCCACTAAGACCTTATTTCTGAACACACTGTATACTTTGGTTGTAGTGTCAGAAGGTGCTATTTGATTTCTTGGGGAGAGATTTCTGACAGTTGAGAACTATAGTAGTGACCTCTGAGGCAAGATGTGCACACTCATTTAATAGGAATGTAACTGATAGGAGAGTAACCAATTGCTTTCTTACTGTATTTCAGGCATCTGTGGGAAGGAGAAAAGCATGCCTAGTACTGTAAACCTGGTTAAGAGTTTGTAATCAGGGAGACCATAGGATCTAGATAGCTGAAGTATGTGAGCTTGCTATATGTTTTTTGTATATTTGTTAGGTCTTGATATCATTGTAACAGTTGGGGGGAAAGTATTAGGATTTAAAAGGATTTTTCTCCTTTTCCTGTTTTACATGAAACTTGAGAAGTTTTGATGTAAGTTTTGGAAAGGTCTTAAAGTATTAGACAGTGAATCCATCTATGTCTGGATTGCTTTACAAACTTGCTGCCTTTTATAGATCTGCTTAGCTTGTTCTTCTTGATTTAACCTACTTAAGTCATATTTATCTAGAAATTCCCCTATGCATTTTTAGATTTGCTAATTTGGTGGAATATAATTTATAGTATGTCCTAATAATTTTCTGATATTCACTGGCATTGGTTTGTATAGCTTTTTCATCTCTAGCTTATTAAGTGAAGTCTTCTCTTTTTTGTCAGTTTGGTGAAGGCTTTGCAAATCTTATTTAACTTTTATTAGAACCAATTCATTGTTTCATAGATGCTTTATTGTGGTTTTCCTTTTTATTTCATTAATTTTGTTTGCCCTCATCGCAATTTTTTTTCATCTACTGATTTTGTGATTGGTTGTTCTTGTTTATTTTTTCCAAGATGTTATGATGCATTATTTATTTATTCTTTTGAAGGCTCTATATTTATTCTTTATTTTGCAATTATTTTCCTTTTAATATATACAAATGCTTTGCCTGCATATGTATATGTGCACCATGTCAGAAGAGGGCATCGCATTTCCTGGCACTGGAGTTATAGATGGTTGTGAACTACAATGTGGGATGTACTTTGAATGACATGCATTCTAAAATAAAATGTGTTGATTATTCTGAGGTGATTTTAAAATAAATTAAATCCAAGATCTTTTTTCCTAATCTATTCTGGGTATGATGAAACCTGAAGCTCATGATGGAAACTGCTGGAATAGTGCCTACATATTGAGGTTGTGTTGTGCAGTACTCTTCTTGGATTGGTACTGGTGAGTTAAATTACATACAATCAGGGCCTTTCTGAGTAGAGTAAAGCTCATCACATTCTTCTTATGATGTGGCTCCAGGATCATGATAGTGGTTTATCCACAAGGACCATTGAGGAGACTTTTCTAATGGTAGATGGATTTGAAGATCTTTGAACCTCGGCTTTCTTAAGAATATTGTTGTTATCTGTTCTTCATCTCATGAACATATTACATAGCCAGAGCAAAGAGGAGATTAAATTCATTTATATAGAAGGAAAAATTAAAACAAAGAAAATTGGTTGTCTCTCAGGGGACACAAGAGGAGAGATATATCATAAAGGACAGTTCCTTGGTACCTTTGAATAATAAGTTAGCATTCAAAAATAAAGCTTTGCTTGAAGAATAATGAAATCTAATAGAGCAGATAGATTCTGTTCATACCAAGCCCTATTTTATGTATTGTCTGGAGGTCTTTTGTTATATTTGACCCTACAGTGTGAAATACGTGTATATAGGACACGTTGAGTGTAGGGTATCTTTAGTTAATTTTCTATGGCTGAAACAAAACACTATTCCCAAGGCAACTTATAAAAGAAAGTATTTAATGGGGATTAAAGTTTCAGAGGGTGAGCCCCCATGACTATTGTAGAAAAGGGGCATGGCAGCAAAAAGGCAGGCATAGCACTGGAGTAAGTAACTTAGAGCTACATCCTGATCCACAGATATGGAGCAGAAAGAGAGTGCTAAGTGGGGATGGATGGGCTTTTGAAACCTCAAAGTCTACTCCTAGTAGCATACCTCCTCCAATAAGACCACACCTCCTAATCCTTATTGTTGTGAAAGTTTATTCTTATTGTGTTTAAAATAATTGTTTTCGTTCACTGTTGGAAAAACGGATGAATAAGCCTTGGCAGTTTATATTGTCTACAGGGGTTAGATTTTATGTGGGGAATGTTTAATTGTTTATAATCTGCACATGATATCAGTAGAACACCTAAGTAGTTCTGAATCAATAAAAACACCTGAGCTCAGATGCTCAGGGTTCCATGGTGAGTATGGCACTGGCCATGATGGTGGTTCCCTCTGGTGAGGGCTGGCAGAGTTTATACAATGAATATGCCTCCTTGTCTCCCTTGATGAGCTGCCACAGTAAGCATACAACTACAAATGGCACCTGCAATGTGGAGCGGGACATCACACCAGCTAATCCATCCAAAGTGGAGAAAAGGAAGAAGAGAAACTCCAGACCTCGCAGAATCCAGTTAAGTACACTTGGAGCAGTTCCCAGAGGACAGAGATTAAGGTATTAATAAAAGGAAAGCTCTAAGAGGGAGTTGTAAATCAGGAAAAAACTCTGAGGTGAGTGCCATGTTTCTGACAAATGTTTTGGATGAATTTTCATGGTGAAAATAGAGTTCAGCTGGGAGCAGCGAAGAAGCAAGGTTTTACCCTCTTTTCCTGATCATGGCTCTGATGTTCCCCCCTGCCACTGGCAGCAGCCAGGGTACAGGAAACAGAAACCAGAAGATATTGTTGTATAAACTGACTTTGTTGATGTTTTTTTCTGTGTGTGAAGCTGAAGTGGGTCTTGTGTTTGAGGTCTATGAAGAAAGTTTCATGTTTCTCTATAGCAGTGGTAAAGGGAAATGCCAGCTCACCCCCACCCCCAGGACTTTTCCACCAGATATTCTTCCTACCTGCCCAGGAGCTCCTGTTGTTGTGGGAGTCCCAGCTTAGAGCCAAAAAGCTGCTTAGTTAAACTGAATAATTTTTTTTTTCTTCCAGAAAACCTGCCTACAAGAGGTTCTGATACGACACATCTGCTACGGTGACGAGAACTCTAACCACAGGGGAACCCTTATTGCAAACAAAGTGACCAGTTATTTTTCCAGCAAACCAGACTCTATCTTAAAATCTGGAAATTGTTTCCTCAGGGTCAGCACACAGAAACTATTTTCCAGAACCGACCAAGGTTGTATCTCGTGTTGGTAGCCGAACTTGTTACTGTAATAGTCACCCAAGTGGTTGCTAGTTTTGAAGGCATGAAAGGGTCTTTGGAGAGCTCCTGAGGCTTGGCAATATGACAGGCCAGGAGAAGCCGTTTTTGAAGTTGCAGCCTCAGTAGTAGTTGAAGGCCCAGATAAAGGGGTCCTGCAGACAAGTTGAGTCTTGGCAGTATGAAGACAGCCCAGGAGAGGCTATTGGTGAAAGTGTAGCCCAGTTGCAGCAAGGGACCTCAGTGTTTTGGAGATGCCAGTAAGCAAGGGACAACCACCAAGAACAGCAACAACAGCAGTGGAGCCAGCTGGAGACTGGAGGACAAGCTGTGTGTGCTGCAGAGGGCAGAGCCAGAGAAGTGTTCCAAGCCCTTTGGAGGAGCCCAGAAGATCGTGAGTGAATTCCAGATAATTAGATATTGATTATGTTTTTCTGTGGTCCAAAGACATTGTGAAAGCTTGGTAAATGTTTCATTTTCATTGGGTCCTGTGCATTAGAAATTCTCATGATTGTTCCTCTTATAAATAGTTTTGCTGGTGTAGTGTTAAATTGTGTTGTAAAGGTAAAGCATTTTTTTATACAGAAAACAGGAAATTTTGTGGAAGTTTAATTTTTAATTGTGTTTAAAATAATTGTTTTTGTGCACTGTTGGAAAAAAGAATGCATAGGCCTTGGCATTTTGTATTGTTCATGGGTGTTGGATTTCTGTGGGGGGTGTTTGATTGCTTATGATCTGCACATGAGGAGTTCTGAATCAATAAAAACATCTGAGATGAGATGCTCAGGGTTCCACTGTCCAGGTTGGTGCTTTCCATGGCAGTGGTTCCCTCTGCTTAGTGAGCTGTCACAACAGTGCACTACTACACTTTTCAAACAGTTCCACCAACTGGGGACTAAATATTCAAATACATAAGCCTATTTTCACACTGGAACTAGAAATGTCAATTAAATGTGGCCAGTTCCTCTCTGTCATATAGGCAGTGATAGCTACATATGTGGATTTTCTATTTAGTTGTGCTTCTTTACACATGCTTCTTTAATTAAAAAAAATTACCATAATTGGTACATATAGGTAATGAACAAATGTGTGAAAAACATTAAAAATCCTCACCCTTGATTAGTAAAATAAGAGCCTCCTTATCCTATTAGTCTTGAGAATTATCCAAGTAAACAGAGTGAAGGTTAAAATTCTATAATTAGACATAGAATGTGAAAGTCATTGTAGTTGGCGTTGCCTAGAACTTAGAATGGACTCAGAGTTAAGGAGTCACACTGTATTTGGAAGAATGACAAAAGCTTCCAGGATAATGTAGTTGACAGAACCAGCTCCAACTTTCAGCATGCAGCATGCACTGCACTATATATTCAGGTGTTGTGAATTTGGACTATGTACAACTGTTTTTTTTTTATATGTCTCTAAATTCGTATTGGTTGTCGTCATATCAACACGATGATGGCAGCTACAGATACCCTGGAGATGTATTTCTAATGCTGAAAGTCCTTGTCAATCACCTGCATGTGAATCATCATCTCTGGAAGATATGATGGAAAAGGCTTATAACTAAAAGACTAGATTAAAAGAAGAAAGTTATTAATTTACTTTCTAGTTGAAAAATAGAAAGAGGCAAAACCTTGTTCTTTCCATATTAATGATTCATTCAAAGAGAGGCAAGAGAAAAGAACTGTTTAAGATGAATTTATAATAAAGGATAGGTAATTGGTTTTTCTCTAAGTGAATATAAATAAATGAGGTCAAGATTGAGTCATCGTCCTTTATTGGTGCAGAAGTGGATGATGGAGACTGAAGATACAGAGAATAATTACATGAACTGTCTTGTGTGCAGTGTTCTACCTAGATTGTAGCCTGACATATGGACTACATGTGTATGGCCCCTCTATAATTAGAGGAAGGCTTATCAAGCTCCTCCTTTTCTGTGGCCTCTCCTTTCTTCTCTGATGTTAGGTGGACATTTAGCAGCTGTGCATAGTATGCTTATTTAGGATAATTACATTTATCCATTCTTCAGCCAATAATCACTAATGTGAAAAAGATTAAGTTCTTCCCTAATAGGGAAAAATCAAATGAAGTAAACAGAGTATAGATCAGAGGTTCTGGAGTGAGAGATTTCAGGTGAAAGACAACATAGTTTGCATTCCTTTAGGTCAGTAGTTCTCAACATTCCTAATGCTGTGACCCCTCATTTAAGTTCCTCATGTTTTTGGTTGCTACTTCATAGCTATAATCTTTCTACTGTCATGAATCATAATGTAAATATCTGATATGCAGATGGTCTCAGATGACCAGTGTGAAAGGGTCATTTGACCCATAAAGGAGTTGTGACCCACAGGATGAGAACTGCTGCCTTAAGTGTTATGAGTAAGTAATGTCAGTGGTTATATATCACACAGTAGTAAAAAAGGGGGTGTCTCATATCTACAGTGAATGATGCAGTCAGTTAGAGTAAAAAGTTTATAACAGCATGGTATATACAATGTCCTACACAAGAAGATACTGGGCACATATTTACTAGTTGTAACTGGGTTTTCTCTATGTAAAGTAAGGCTGTTTAAATAGAGTATTTGTTGTGACATACAAATGATCACTTCGGTATAGTTACATGCACAGTGGAGATTAATTCTTCACAAGAGCACATTGTTAAACATTAGCATAGCATACATTTTCAATGACAGTTTCATTATTAATTTAAGTATGAAATAATGTTTGATTATGTCATTCTACTATATGTCTAATCATTGTACTCACATTAAAGGCAATTACTACTTTCTCATATTTTCCCTCCTAAAACCATTCCCCAACTTCCCTCTAAAATTTCCTCCTGTGTTTTCATGGAAATACATCTGTATGTATGTATTTGAATATATATGGAATATAGTGTACATGTATATTCCACAAATGGGAGAAAACTTGGGCTATTTGTCTTTCTCCATTATCCTTTTGTTATCAATTACTCCTCCTTTAGATACCTATCTCCCCCATTATTACTCCCTTTTTACTTTTATGTCACACTTGTATGTATATGTACGTATATTTTAATTTAGATTGGACATATGAGAGGCAATCTTTTTTTAACTAGAAAATAAAACAGATAAAGTATATTAAGGTGTAGTGGGACTCTTTGAAGAAGTTTGTGATTTGTGCTTCCTTAAAAATGCAAAAAGGTGTTTGGACTATGTTTTTGTTCCCATCCCAGATTTAGTGGATGATAATGAATTTGATTTGGACTTTTCATTGCTGGTGGCTATTATTTGATTATGTGCAGCTGTTTTGCCATGTACAGCTAAACCTTATGATTAGTTGCTGCTTGGACTTCTGGTAACTTTGCTTAGAATATAAAAGGATTGAAACATGGAGAATGGGGGTGGGATGGTTATTGGCAGTCGTTGGATTATTTTTGTTGGGTGGTTGGTTACTCTAGTCCAGCTCACTATCAGTTCCTGCTCTTCAAGCATGGGGTAGCTGAAAGAAAAGTGCACAACACCACGAAACAGGCAGTAGGGTCTCACACAAGAGGTTTATTGAGGTGGAGTGAGACATGAAGTGTCTGCTTCCAAGTGGAGGGAAGAAGAAAGAGAAATGGGAGAGGGAGAGAGAAGACAGAGGAAGAGGGGAAAAAAGAGACAGAGTGAGAGAGAGAGGGAGAAAGGACCAGAGAGAGGGGTACAAAGAGGAGAGAGAAAGGCCAAAGAGAGGGAGAGAAGGGGGAGAGAGAAAGAGAGAGAGAGAGGTCCAAGGAGGAGAAAGACCAAAGAGAAGAGGAGTCCAAAGCTCACTGGGATTATGTGGGACTGATGACACAGGACAGGTACCGGTCTGGGGGCAGGTACAGGGGCAGTACCTGGCCAGAGGGTGGGGTATGTCAGGAGTGTGGGGGATGGGCGAGCTCCAGGGAGAGAGCTCTAGCCAATTCACAACAGTAGCCAAAATAAGTTGTGAATATTTCTTCCTTTCTCTCTTTCTCTTTTTAAATGCTGCTGCAAGGGCAGTGAAGATTCATTCCTATCTATCTATCTATCTATCTATCTATCTATCTATCTATCTATCTTTTTTTTCTTTTTCCTGAGCAAGAGGGTTAAAAAAAAAAAAGCATGGTAGCAGACTACTACAATTAAGGTCCTAAATACAAGGAAAGAAGTGTATAGACAGCATATTCTTTGGCACTAACAATCAGTAATTAAATGAAAAAGAAATTGATTAGATATGTTCTGAATAAAATACAAGGGGAAATAAAATGAAACGAGTTGGATATTTTCATGTATTCTAAAATAGCTGACAGGCATCTGGTGTGATGCTTTATTAGAGTATGGTGAAAGATTAAGGTATAGGTATTGTTGTAGGACCTCCTCAAGGTTATTACTGTGTGCAGTACCCTAATCTTACTGGTTTTAGTGACATTGAATGTGTTTGTCCAAGACTTCTATAGGTAAAGTAAAGCTCACCAAATTCTTTTTAAGCCTCTGTATGGTATTGATGGTACTGTAGTAATAAATACTCCCATGAACGTGGGTGGAATGTTAAGACTTCTATTAACTTATTCTCCCTTAGGATGATTTTAGTTGGTTTTTTTTTTTTTGTTTGTTTTTTTGTTTTTTAATCTCATGTATACTTTAGAGTACATAGAGTAACTTCAACCTGACTGAAACAAGAAAGAGCTGACAAATACTAAGTCAGAAACTTTGGAGGAAGATAGAAAGGAAAACTAGTGTAGTTGCCAAGGCATAGTACTTACTTAAATAAGTTTAATGTTCAAGTAACATGGTCTATTGAAAATATTGATGAAAGTTGCGGGGGAGGATGGAATCAGCTTGGGCAGCACGTTTATATTCAGCATAGTATGTGCAATGCTTATTTACAGACAGGTTTCAGGCAACTGGATTGTGTGTAACTGGTTTTTCTCTGAACACAGTAATGATCAGGAAGTATTTTAAAATGTGAATACAATGATGATTGTGACACAGCTGAAGACAAGCTGGAGATATTCCCTGTTAACAGGAGTGAGTGCCTTGTAAAATCACTTGCTCTTCAGCCATTCTTAAGAGGACTTCAATAGCACATTTTTAAGGTATTTAATTAATTTTTCTCTTATATAATATGTCCCTTACCCCCTCCCCACACTTCCCCTATTCCTTAGACTCTGCCCCCCACCCCCTATGCTTCTCCTTAGATTAGAGCAAGCCTCCCAGGGTTATCAATCACATAGACCACAGCAGGCAGATGCAATTGGACCAGGCACAAGTCCCACCTCAAGGCTGGACTATGCAACCCAACAGGAGGAAAAGCATCCCAAGGGCAGGTAAAAGGATAAAAGCTGCGCCCCCTAACTTTTAGGAGTTCTGCAAGAACACCAAGCCAGACAGCTATATGATACAGTGCTTAGATATCAGATCAGAAGTTGAAGGACATTAGATTTTATACCAGAAATAAAAATGGAAATAAGCTTGTTCTCTTGATTTTTGAGAGTCATTCAGCTAAAAGTAGAGCAATTGAAATAAAATGTGTGAGAAAGGACAGTGGTTTGGTTATTTTGTAAGAAATATGGAGGGATCAGATCAATGTACAGATATTCCCTTTCTTTATTGGTGTGGTGGTGAAAGCTGAATTTGATGATGGAGACATTGGGCTCCACCCATCCAAATCAATATTGCTTCATTTGATGAGTTCTACCTAGAATAAGAAGAGTAATATGAACAACTTGTGAATTGTGTAATTATCCATTCATCAGTTGATAGACATTAGGTTGTTTCCATTTCCTGACTATGACTACTGTGAATAAAGCAACAATGAATGTGGATGAACATGCATCTCCAGAGTAGGTTATAGAGTCCTTTGGAATATGCAAGAGCAGTATAGCTAGATAATACAGTAGATCTATTTTTACCTTTTAGAGAAACATCCCCACTGATTTCTGTGATGGCTACAACCGTTTTCACTATGAGAAGCAATGAGTAAGTGTTATTTCCCCATATGTACACCAATATTTGATGTCCTTTTATTGTTTTTATTTTATCTTAGCAATTCTGACTTGGATAAGATGATATCTTAGTTCTCAACTATTTGCATATCTTATTTTAGGACTATTTTTAATTCAGTGAGCAAGTTTTAAATTGGGTTGCTTGTTATCTTAATGTTTAAGTTTTTAGTTATTTTTATATTTTAAATGCTAACCCTCTGTCAGCTGTGTAAAGAATTTTTTTTCCATTCTATAGGCTGCATCTGCACCATTTGAATGATGGTGTACTTCATTGTACAGAGGATTTTAGTTTAATGAGGTCCCATTTGTCAATTACTCTTTTTATGATAATGTCTGCTTAACAGTGAGAAATTCTCAGTGTATTTTGAACATATTCATTCCTTACTCTACCTCCTAATTCCTCCTAGGTCCCTCAACCCACATCTAACTTCCTGAACCATGAAATCCAGGAGACCATATTGTGCTGCCGCTACACAATTTAATTTGGAGTCATCCATTGGGGGATAATTGGTCTACGAAGGGTCATACTATTAAAGAAAATTGACTTGCCACCCACAAAAGCTATCAATTGTAAATGATTTCTCAGTTAGTGATGAGGGCTTATCAGCCCTGGCCCTCTCAGTGCTAAGATGTTGATTGGGTTGATCGTCTACAACTCCTGTACAGGAGACCACAGTTGCTATGAGTTCATGAATGGGGTCATCCTGTCATTTCAAGAAGACAGTTTCAGTCCTGTTCTCCCAATCACAGTACTATCAGAATTCTATTCAAAAAGTTCTTTTCCATGCCGATAAATTGAAGTACATCGCTCAATTTCTCCTCTCGCAGATTTAGGGTATCAAGTCTTATGTTGAGGTCCTTGATCCATTTGGCATTAAATTTTATGCTTGAGATAAGAATTTTATGAGAGATAAGAATATAATTTCGTTATTTTATATGTACCTATCCAGTTTAACTAGCACCATTTGTTTAAGATGCTTTCTCATTTAATACTCAATTATTACTTGACTATAGTATCATGGTTTTTCTGAAGTCCTCAATTCTATTCCACTAATGAATGTTTCTGTTTTTATGCTATTACTATGCTTATATTACTATATCTATGTAGCATAAGTTAAAATCAGGGATGATAATATCTCCAGCAGTGTTTTAATTATTCCTGCTTCTTTTATGATTACGTATGAATTTATGATTACTTTTAAATTTGAATGTTGAAAAAGACATTCTAGTTTAAAAAGTGGAAAACTACAAGCTTATTTTCATCACTCACAACTTTTTACAGAAAAATAGGACCCATGAGAGAATCTTTACTGAGAATTCATGGTGAGAGATTGGGTTTATTTTGTCTACAACTCATAAATAGATTAGGTCAAAGAACAGGGATCATACTATTCATTGAGTTATAGAAATGGAAAAGTGACATTAAGGCTGAGGCTTCAACAAATCTGTGATGCATTATTTGTGTGCAATGCTTTATTCAGATTGGTGCCTGTCATTTGAAATAAACGTGACTGTCACCATACTGGATAATACAGTGTTCACTATATTCTTCATGTTATTGGCCCCTGAATCTTCATGGTGGTCTAGGTGGAAATCCATGTCACATTCCTTCTCTGATTTTAGTTTGTTATTTGATGCCTGTGGAATCTGGACTTACATAAGATGATTTCTTTTCTAGAAATCACACCTCAGGAGCACTTAAAGATTATAGAAGATAAAGATGGAGGACACTAAGAACCTTTCTTACAGGTAAAAATAAATAAATAAAATGAGTACAATTTTATATACTTGATTTTGATAGTTAGCCATATAAACAGGCGTCTAGAACATCCTGAGGTAAAAATATAGTGTAAAGGACTATGTTTATATTTGGATAAAATTTGAATATGTTGTATCTAAGACTAGTATTGATATTTTATGTGGTGAGTATGAATGTTGCTCTGAGTATCACCTGAGCACTCATAGTGCTGCTGATTTGATCTAGTTAAAACAATTCTTATCATTATTAAATTCCTCATTTCTTTTAATATCTGAATGGTTATGGTTTTGAGCTATAGGTACTCTGCATTTGTTCTCCCTTTATCTTAGGTAAGCCTATAATGCACACAAGACTTAGATTTCCTTAATTCAATTTAATGTTAATTCTATACCATATAACTCTCATAGGTTATTGAATATAACATTGGAAGAAAATAAGTTTCTTCCTAATAAATAAATTGACATTAAAACAAAATTTAGATAGGCATGTTGTGGTTCTCAAGATCTGCCGGTAAACATGAACAGAGATGGGGTATATAGATGCCTTCACCTAGGATTTAGGAATAAATCAGTTCTGTGTTCAAGTGTCATGCTATATTAGGGGGAGTGATGTAATGAAATCTGTAGGAGATAATGAATCAAGGAGGATTGGTGCATACACATTCATTAAATATGCTGGTTGCACTGCTTATGTAAATGTTTGCCATGTGATGTGTGTGTATATATGTGTGTGTGTGTGTGTGTGTGTATATATTCATACACAATATATATATACAAATTTTACATATATACAATACATATATAATGCATACATAAATATATACATATATATGATATCTATCTATATATGCATAGATAGATAGATGATATATATATATATATATATATATATATATATATATATATACACTCTAGGAACAGTAAGACAAAACTCAGGAAGTCTAAAATTTTTAGTGTCAGCTCAGTGGTGATTGTGATACATCTTTAGGTACCCTAGAAATGTGTTTCTTGATACCTTGATACCAGTTTTTTCTTGCTCACTACCTGCATACCAGTGATTTTCAGTGTGACTTGAGTGGAAATAAGATCTTAATGTTAATATCAGCAAGTTAGATTAGACAATCAAAAAAGGCAAGATAAGAAAACAAGGAAGGACACTAGCATATTTAAAATGCCAATAAAGGAAAACTCACATCTGTGTTCCCAGTACTGATGGTCATTCACATATAGCATACAATTTAGGTAATACACTTTGAGAGGAGTTTGTGCTGAGATAGAACGGCTTGTTTTTTTGTCTGGGACTTATGACTAAGTCATGTGTTGTTACAGGTTTCTTGTTTGGTTAGTGCTGTGATGAAAGAAGAATAGAACGATAGAAACTCCTAGAGTATCACATCCACTTGACTTGTATGCAAGTCTTTACCCACAATGGGTGCAGTCACATAAATTGAAGTTTTCCAGTAACTGTCTCTCTCTGGGCAGACAAAAACGTATCCCATTTTTATGGCCTATGGATGGCAATCTCGTGTAGATGAAATTACCCTTGACACGAATTCCTGGATATTTATAATGAACACAATTTGCCTCTAGAACCTGTGCTTTTTTTTAAAACTAATTCAATTATCCAATCTTAGTCTCATAAATAATAATTTGGAGAACATATTAGATGATATAGTCAGGCCCTTATAAATTAGACATTCTCAAAATACTTTTATATATATAAATATATATATATATAAATATTTTACATTATCAAGCTAAATGAAAAGAATATTAAAACACTTCTTTATATAAGAAAGAATGTAGCAAATTTAAGCCCATATAATCTTTTCACTTCTAATCATTCATCTAAAGAAATGGCAACTGAATATATTCTTCTCTGAGTGAAACACATGGTAAATTAACAAGAGGGTAATTATTTCCATGATCTTCTTAATAAATAATATAAAAATCAGATATCATGATTATTGTTGGGTGTGATGGAGAAGTTTGAAAAACGACCTCTTCATTAAAGATGCTGGAGGCAGTGCCCTTCTCAGATTGGTGCTGGTTAAGATGAAGTAAATATGACTATGATCTCTCTGAGTAGAGTAAGGCTTACAGAATTACCATGTGCTAAGGGATCTGGATGGTGTTGATGTAGTCATAAATGTTTCTTGAACCATTTTTCCTAACCTTAAGCATTCTGGTGATGCTTTCAAGACTCTGACTTTTAAAAGAAGATTTGGATTCTCCACTAATGAGCTACTACATAAAAACATACAGGAGTTTATACTCTTTACTTTAGAGAAAACAATAAAACTAGGTAAATAGACTATGATTCAGAGGATCTTAAGTAATAGATGCAAGGTGAAGGTCTTTGTGGCTATTGTTGCCCAAAATTTATGAATAAGTTTATACAGAAGTCATATGTCGTGTACTGGCAAAATTGATGATGAAGGCTGAAGAAGATGATGAAGTCAGTTCAAATAGCATCATGCTGCATGCATGCCCTACTCAGACAAGTAACAACCACTTTGTTTTGCTGACATCCATGTTATTGTGGTAGATAGTTGTTCACACAATAGGGTATATATTCTGTATTGCCAGGAGTTTACTGGCATCCATATGTACATCCGCCATAGTCTAGAAATTCAGGGATGAATATTTTGAAGGAGTTACTGCAGGTTAAACAAAAAAAAGATAAAGGATGTTAAAGGTCAGTTGAGTGCAAAAAATGAAAATCGTAACAAATAGATTATTTTCAGTGTTAGAGAGTCACAGAAAATATGGACACATAAGAGGACCTACTCTAAGATAAACCATGCTTCATATGTCTTCAGGACATAGGAATAAATTATGTCAGAGTACATGTATCATGTTTATTTGGCACTCTGATGAAAATGGAAGTGAATGATGAAGGATTGTTTTGTATCAAATTCATATTATGTCATGAAAAATGCCTTACCTAGACTGGTACCACATGCATGAAATTCCAGTGCATGACACTATACTAAGTAGAGGAAGGCTCACAGTGTTTCTTTTTTGTGGCCGTAAATGAGCACCATGATTTAGGTAAATTCACCCTTGTTATGGGTTCCTGGTCTTAGGTAACTTTTTGGTACTTGGAAGATGAAGTCAGTCTTGATGTGGGTTGTCTTTTGTCACCTCAGTGGTGAACATACACATATACACTTGCCAATGTGACAAAGAGTGAAATAAGTTAATTCCATATAGATCATGCAGAACATGAGATGGAAGGAAGGTAGTTCATTAACTCTCGAGAGAGATGGAGAGTAAATATAAGTTAAAATAGTTACTTTTTCTCCATACCTACAGATAAAAAATGTAGTACTCACGCAACACTTTATCACAAACAGATTAATAAAAGCTTATGAAAGGCAGAAGAGTTCACTGAAATAGAGCATTCTCCTTCAAAAATTTGTGTAAACTACAGTACTTAGAAAAAGTGTCAGTCAGTGTGTTCTTTGAATATCTATGGCATATTTCAATAGTGGTTAACCAAATAAAATGGTTGTAGTGTTAACTATGTTTTTATTATGATATAGATACATATGCATAGGACTTCCATAGAGACATTGTAGCCAACATCACAACAAACATCCTCAAGATGGATTCAGTATAACATTCTTAATTATGATACCTAAAGGTTAGAGAAGAAATCAAAGAAAATCATTAAAGGACATCCCAAAAGAAAAAGGGAAAAATTAAATCTTTCCTTTTGTTTGGGGGGGGGGCTATGTAGTGAAAATGACTCACAGAAAGAGAGCTCAGATGGGAGAACATAGTCTAAGAACATGTGGCTGGGGAAGGGTAAGTGACCAGTTATTCTCTAAGACTACTGAATAAACTATGTCAGATTACAGGTGCCTTGTTCACTTGATGCTTGATCAAATTGAAGTGAATTATCTAGGTAGGCCAGGAGTGTAGCAGATTCATGTGTGTGCAGTGCTTTACCTAGTTGGTATCAGTCATGTGAAATTAAAGAACATGACATCACCCTGGGTAAAAGAAGGCTCACAATATTCATTTGTAACCATGGATAGTTATGTTAGTTCGAGTTCAGTCTTCTCAGTTAGTGCTTCCTTACCATATTTGGCCATTTGTGACTCAAGAAACCACCTGTAGATTTTAAGGAATATTAATTTCATTCAATAAGAAAAAATGAGTACATGTTTATACATTTGGCATTGGCAGTTGAAGAAGTAATCAGAGATAATTACACAATATGTTGATTGGGAAAACAAGGATACATCTTAGGTGATAGGATTAAATGTGGTTAGGGTTAAGGAATTCCAGTCATCTCTCTATATATTCCCTTCCTCCATCTCTCTCACTCCACCTGACCCCTCCTGTTCCCATTCCCTTCCTCCACCAGCCCACCTCTAACCACACTGTTGTACATATTTATCAAATGTGACTTATGGTGATGTGGCACAAACACACTTCATATTAATTACTACTGTGCCTATGTTGTTGATGATGTAAACTAAATGAAACTCATTGTTCCCTGTGTATAGAGTAAGTTTCAGCAAGTATGTCATTGATTTTGCCTCTGTATGGACAGGTTTTCATAGATTGACATATCCTGGCATAGTCTTCTATTTAGGGGGTTCTTTGGTGTTTCTAGGAATCATTCTTAAGATGATTTCAGTTCCTTTTCTTTTCTGTACTTAATTGGCTTAGATTATGGGGCATGAATGAAAAGATTAAATAGCCTTCTTTTAAAATGCTGGCAAGGATATGGAGCAAGAGGAACATTCCTTCATTTCTGGTAGGAATGTAAACTTGTACAGCCACTATGGAAATCAATATGATGATTCATCAGGAAATTGGAAATCTACCTACCTCAAGACCCAGCTATACCACTCCTGTGCATATACTCAAAAAACGCTCCATCCTAACAGAACACTTGCTCAACTATGTTCATAGCAGTTTTATTCATAATACTGAGAAATTGGGAACAACCTAGATGTCTCTCAATAGAAAAACGGATAGAGAAAATGTAGAATTTGTAAACAATGGAGTATTACTCAGCTATTAGAAAAAATGGCATCATGGAATGTTCAGGCAAATGGATAGAACAAGAAAAAGTACTAGGCGAGGGGTAACCCAAACTCAGAAAGACAGCTGTGTTATGCACTCGCTTATAAGTGGATACTAGCTCTTAAGTAAAAGACAGTTGTACTACTATCCACAGACCCATAGAGACTAGGCAACAAGGAGAGTCTCAGTGTGGACACATGGATCTTCCTGGGAAGGGGAAATAGAATAGACCAGACATTGCAGGTGGGCTGGCAGAGGAAGGGAATGGGAATAGGAGGGGTCAGGTGGAGTGAGGGATGGAGGAAAAGAATATAGGGAGAGATGACTGGAATTTGGGGACCCTGAGGAGGTGATTTGGAGACCTAGTACAGTGGGAAACTCCCTACAATCTATGAGGCTGACCCTATAAATGGGGTTTAGGGGGCCTGAATAGGCCATCTCCTGTAACAAGGCAAGGTTTCCAGTAGAGGGACTGGGGCACCATCCCAGCCACAAAATCCTTGACCTATAACCTAACCTGCCTGCAAGATCGCTGGGGCAATGGAAGGTTGGAACCCCATGCCCAGGGAGGGAGCCCATGCCTGACTGTGCAGGGCTGTCCAGGAACTGGAGAGTCGGTAGCCCAGAGAGGATTAGTATTTTGTTATGCTCATTGATTAGTGACTCTGTCAGTCATCCTCAGAGAGGCTTCCTCTAGCAGGTGATGGGAGCAGATGTAGAGGCCCAGGGCCAAACATTGTGTAGAGCTGGGGGGAATCTCTTGAAAGAGGGAGAAGAGAGATTTTGGAGACCAGAAGGGTTGATAGCACCAGAACAAGTCTCAAAAGAGTCGACTAACAAGGACTCAGGGTCTCACAGAGACTGAAGCAGCAGACACAGAGCCTGCAGGGTCCCTTATATATATTATCTTATGGTTATTTGGCTTGGCATTATTGCATAACTCCTAAAAGTTGGAGTGGGGGGTGTCTCTGACCCTGCTCTTGGGACCCTTTTCCTCCTGCTAGGCTGCCTTATCCAGCTTTGGTGTAGGAGCTCATTCCTGGCCCTGTTCCATCCCTCCTTGTCTCTCTCCCTTTCCCTCTCACTCCCTCCCTCCCGTCCCTTTCCCTCCTCTCTCTTTCCCTCTCCCTCTCCTCCCCCCCTTTCTTTCTTTTATGATTCTTTCATTTTTTCTTTTTTTTTCTTTTTTTGAGACAGGATTTCTCTGTGTAGTCCAGGCTGGCCCTGAACTCAGAGATCCACTTGCCTCATTTAAGAACAATAGTTGCTTATTCTTAAGACTTTGAGTATTCAGGAATCTTTAATTTTACTATTATGGTACTACTGACTATATGAAAAGAATTTGAAAGCAATTCTTCCTTTTCTATTTCACAAAATAATGTGAGACATATTGACTTTAGTTTGAAAGTCTGTTATAATTCTGAAGTGACTCCATCTGGGCCTGAGCTGTTTTCTGTTGGAGTTTTTATTATTTATTTATTTATCATTATTATTTATTATTCTTTCCATCTCATCATGTCTTGGTTACATTTCTGATGCTGTAATAAAACATCATGACTGCAAGCAACTTGGGGAGGAAAGAGTTTATTTCAGGAAACAGTTGTAGCCATCATAAAAGGAAGTCAGAGACGGAACTTAATTCATGGTAGAAATCTAGAAGTATGAATTGAAGCAGAATCTATGGAGGAATGATGGTTACTGGCTTACTCTCCATGGCTTGCTTAGTTTCTTTCTTACACCATTCAGGATTACCTGCTTGGGGATGGTATCACCATAGTCAGCAGTATCCTTCCATATCAGGCCTTAATCAAGAAAATGCTGTACACACCTGCCTATAGGCCAATCTTACGGCTATATTTTCAAAATTAAGATTTCCTATCTAGGTTTGTGTCAAGTTGACAAAAAACAAGCAGTTTGCATTTCTAGTTATAAATTTGTTTATCCTATCTTGACTTAACTTTGTGAATTTTGCACTCATTTTTATCTGTATTAACAATTTTTCATTTATCGTAATTTCATTTTGTCTTTTTAATCAGTTATCTATCTCCTGTAGTAAGGTTCCTGTATTAAGGATGAAGTCAAAGAAGAGCACTATTACTCAGCTTGATTCATTATTTTTCATTAGTCCACATTGCAAGGTCAAATAAAAAAAGCCTGACTTTTTATGTTAGTGGAGGATGGCCGTAGCAACTGGGGTATCTGCATTTATTCAGAAATAATCAAAGACTTGTATGCAACAATGTTTTTTTCTTAGGATCCTTTTAGATACTGGCTGCCCATTCTGAGTGATGATCTCCATTCATCTAATTTTTTTGGAAACATATTCAGTGATATAACTGTAAGTATATTTCCTCATTTATCCCATGATCCTAAATTTTACAATCAAAATAACAATAATTCCCTTTAAGGCTGCTGTTTGTGTGAGAACAATGTGTTGTCCCAGTTTGAATTAAATGTAACCAACTCTTTAAGTGAAGAGTAAGCTTCATCAAGTGTATTAACTCATTATACTTCTTGAGGATGACTTCTCTGTAGCTCATGGTTTCTTTGGCTGGTCTTTAATGATCTTATGTAGTTCTTTGGTACTTCTAGTAGTTGGTTGATCAATGATGGCCTTATTCCTATTCTTTGTTTAAATGACTCACATAGGTTAAATAACATAAAAAATAACTTTCTTATAAAAATTAAAGTGAAGAAAGCGTACATTACTGTTATTTATTTTTGACTTTATGTGTTGACTTTATTCAGGTAAGTAAGCTTGGAAGATTAAAGGTTTGCATTTGTCGTGCATGATGAATGACAATATGTTGAGCATCCCTAAAAAGGATAAATTAATTCAGGGTTCAGGTAGTACACAGAACTTGGCAGACTGATGAATGTTCTAGTGATGTTACACTAATCAGATTCATAAGCTCCAAATTCAGCCAACTCTGTTCTCTGCTGCAGTGCCTATATGTAAATGTCCTTTATGCATAGTTTAATGCTCAGAAAGTAGGACCATTCATTGGTCCCTGTGGATTCAGAAAAGTAATCACCCAAAATTTTAATACACTAATTTATTTCCAGGTCACAGAAGACAGGCTTCACTATGATTATTTTGATTTTTATTCGGTACTCCATTAATTGCCATAGATTATAGAAAACAAAAATGAACAGGATTGAATACATAAACTATAAAAATTAAATATAAGAGATGAAGGTTATATTGCTGATCCTCAAAAACATCCAGTTTATAAGAGTGTAGGCCTTTTTAAAGTATGATCTAATGATTCTTTGAATTTCCTCAGTATCTGTAGTTATGTCCCCCTTTTTGTTTCTGTTTTTTTTTTTTTGTTCATTTGGATATTCTCTCTCCATTTTTTGATGAGTTTGGATGGGGGTTGTTCTATACTGTGGATTTTCTCAAATAATCAACTCTTTGTTTCATTGATTCTTTGAATTATTCTCTTTGTTTCTATTTTATTGATTTCAGCCCTCAGTTTGATTATTTATTTCCATCTACACTTGTGTGTACTTACTTCTTTTTGTTCTAGAGCTTTAAGATGTGCTGTTAGTCTGCTAGTATGCGATCTCTCTACTCTTTTTGGTAGGCACTTCGTGCTATGAATTTTCCTCTTAGCTCTGATTTCATAGTGTCCCATAAGTTGAGCATGTTGTGGATTCATTTTCACTGAATTCAAGAAACTCTTCAATTTCTTTATTTCTGTCTTGACCCAGTCATCATTAGATAGAGAGTTATTCAGTTGCCATGAATTTGTAGGCCTTCTGTTGTTACTATTGTTGTTGAAGTCCAACTTTAATCCATGGTCTGATAGTATGCAGGGGGTTATTTCTATTTTCTTGTATTTATTGAGGCTTGCTTTGTGGCCAAGTATGAGGCCAGTTTTGGAGAAGGTTCTGTGAGAGGGTAAGAAAAAGGTACATTCTTTTGTTGGGGGTGAAATGTTCTATAAATATCTATTAGGTCTGTTTGGTTTATAACATCTGTTAGCTCCAGTATTTCTCTTTTTAGTTTTTGTCAGGATAACCTCCACAAAATTTTAAAATATAACAGAAATGAATAATTTCTTGATAGATACCACCAAAGTTAACCAAAGTTAAATCAAGATCAGATAAACATTTAAACAGACATATAACCACCAAGGAAATAGAATAGGTCATTAAATGCCTCCCAAGTAATAAATGCCCAGGACCAAATAGTTTTAGTACATAATTCTAACAGATATTCAAAGAAGAATTAACACCAGCATTCCTCAAGGTATTCCACAAAATAGAAGCAGAAGGAACAATGCCAAACTCATTCTACGTGGCCATAGTCACATTGATACCCAAACCACACAAAGCTTCAACAAAGAAAGAGAATTACAGACCAATTTCCGTCATGAACATTAATGCAAAAATGCTCAATAAAACATTCACAAACCAAATCTAAGACCACATCAAGAAGATCATCCACCATGATCAAGTATGTTTCATCCCTGTGACGCAGGGATAGTTCAAAACATATGAATACCAGTCAGTGTCATCTACCATATAAACAAACTGAAAGAAAAAAAAAAAAACATGATCATCTCACTAGATGCCAAGAAAGAATTAATTTGACAAAATACAATACCCCTTCATGATAAAAGTATTACAGAGATTTGGAGTACAAGGGAAAGACAATTTACAGAAAGCCCACAGCCAACTTCAAATTATGGAAGAGAAACTCAAAGCAATTCCTTTAAAATCAGGAGCAAGACAAGGTTGGCCCCTCTCTCCATACCTATTCAATATAGTACTTAAAGTTCTAGCTAGAGAATTCTGACAATGAAGGAGATCAAGGGAATATGAATTTGAAAGGAAGAAGTAAAAGTGTCCTTATTCACAGATGATATGATAGTATATATAAGCAACTTGAACTGGTCCAGGGAACTCCTACAGCTGATAAACAGGGGCCACTGGGACAGTGAAAGGGCAGAACGCCATGCTAAAGGGACGAACCCATGGCAGATACTCCACTGAAGGCCAGAAACTAGAGACTGGATAGCCAGGAGAGGACTTCTAAAGTTATCCTGCTCTCCTCATAGATCAGTGCCTATCCCAGTGTTCATCAGAGAGGCTTCTTCCTGCAGCTGATTGGAACAGATGCAGAGGCCCAGGGCCAAGTAAAGTACAGAGCTCCTGGAGACCCACAGAAGAGATGGAGGAGGGATTGTCGGGACCAGAAGGGTTGAGGACAGTAGGAGAACAAATTTCATGGAGCCTACTGACCAGCACCCCTAGGGACTCTCAGAGCCTGAAGCAGCAGACACGGAGCCTACTTTTTTGCCCTAATATGTCTTGAGGTTGCCTGGCTTGGTGCTCTTGTAGAACTCATACAGAATAGAGTGGAGAGGGGATGTCTTTCAAACTTTCACCTGCTTTTGGGACACTTCTCTCCTGCTGAGTCATGTTTGAGCAATAACCCTTGGAGGACTATTCTTTCCTGGGGAGTGGTGGGGGTGAGTGGGAGGATGGGAGTGTAGATCTTGGGGAGAGAGGACACAGGGGAGAGGATCTAGCAGGAGTGGAGGGCAGGGAGGAAGATGGTAGGGTGTCCTTTATGAGAGAAGAAAAAAATTTTAAATGTGAAACTTTAAAAGACGATAGGAATAATATACATACATGGATGATAGAGGGATAGATAGGTAGATAGATAAAGTGATAGATTGATAATAGGTAGGTAAATAGATGGCAGGTAGAAAGGCATGAATGTTAGACAGGTTGCTTCTTGGTTACATGCTCACATGTTTCCCATTATTATCATCACAGGAAAAACTGTGAACATGAGACATTCTAGAAAAAAATTTCTGTACATATATACAGATATGTGTATTTAACCCTGAATAACTACATCTATTCACATATGAAGTTATATACATTTTACTTGCTAGTTTTATGTGAACTTGATACAATGTATAGTCAGTTGGAAGAAGGAATCTCAACTTTGGAAATGACCCACCAGATTGACTTGTTGGCAAGTCTTTGGTGCAGTTTCTTTATTGATGGTTCATATTGGAGGTAACAGCTTATTGTAGTCAGTGCATACCTAGGCTGGTGGTCCTGGGTTGTATAAGAAATAAGGTGAGCAAGCCATGGAGAACAGAACACAGCAATCAATAGAATAGGTTTGGTCCCTTTGTCCTTGTGGTTCTATAATCCAAAGAAGAAAGTAGACAATAGTACTAAACGCTAATGAAAAGTGGGGGGAAAAGAGTGTAGGCCATAGGATCTGTGATTGTCATAAATATATTCAGGACCAAGAATTTATAATCTGTGGCTTGTATCTATTAAATTGAATGTCATAGGAAGTGGTTGGTGAGAAGATTCACATTAATGAATTTTGTGCAATACAATATGAAAGGTGCTGGTGTTTGGGAGAGTCTGATGCCACATCACATCCTCATTGACCCAGTTGTGTACAGTGCGATATTCAGAGAGGTAGCAGTCAGTTTGTACTAAAAATAACTGCGGCCTTTCTGAATAGAGTAATGTTCACCAAATCCAATCTTCGTGGTATACTCTGAAGATTCTAAGAAGCACTGAATCCACCATCCCACAAACATCCTCAAGATGGATTTAGTGGTAACTTTAATTGTATTTTCCATGGGTTTAAAAAGAGGCCAAAGAGAAACATGTCGGGTTATCTTAATATACAAAAGTACAATGTTTATTTTCTGGATAGTAAAAATTGTTCACTGAAAGGAAAGATAAGTCAAAGGACATGGCTCTAAGAAAAAAAATGTGTAGTGAAGGAGAGTGACTAGTTACTTTCAAAGGCAGATGAGCAAGGTATGTTGTAGTGCAAATCTCATATTTCATTAATTTAGACTCTGATGAAAGCTGAAGCCTATGATAGAAAGTCTGTACACATCAATTTAATATGAAATGTGTTGTAAGTAGTCCTTTATCTAGTTGGTTGCCAGTCACGTGATATTCAAGTGCATGACACCATACTGGGTAGAGGAAGGCTCACAATGGTCTTCATTTGTCCTGGGCTTGGTTAATCACAGTGGTGGTACATGAATTATAGTGGTTGTTTGGCTGCAAGGAAATTGAACCACACATATTACATTCCCATGAGTATCTAGATCACTACTTTTGGAAAAGGAACACTCAATGTTAGGATAAGTAAGAATCTCTTAGGTCGACAAGAAAAAATAAAATATATTAACATATTCGCCAGTATATTAATGAATTTTTAAAGCTTGTACTTTTGTTTTGATAATCATTACTGTTAGGAGAAGGCAAGTGAAAGGATCTATGTTGTGAGAAACACATAGAAAAGGCCTATGGTTTGTATATTACTCTGGTTTTTAACTTAAATTAAGCAAGACATGGGGCTGGAGAGATGGCTAGTGATTAAGAGCACTAGCTGCTTTTCCAAAGGACTCAATTCCCAGCATCGATATGGCAACTCACAACTGTTTGTAATTCCTGTTCCAGGGGGTCTGATACTCTCACACACACATACATGCAAGCAAAAAGAGTGTACATAAAATAAAAGTAAACTGTTTTTGAAAATTTCATAGACTTTATTATGAATTGGTGAAGATGTAATAAAACATGCAGGAGATGAAGGAAACTTTTGTGACAAATACAATCCTTACATAAAATCTAGTTCAGTCTTGTATTAGATTAGGGTGAGTACTGGTGAGATGAGGTACTTACTACCATGGTAATGATGGTGTAAGCAAGGTGTCCTGAGGTTCTTATTTATACAGGAATATTTGGTTCCCCATGACCTAGACTCTGTTAAAATACTTTGGAAAGTCTGTTAACTCATGAATACATATACGTTAAAGAATGTAAGGCAGGTGGGGAATATAAGGTCATTTTGTTAGGCCATACTCATGTGAGGTTAAAAAGTGTGGGTCATAGAATCTGAAGAGAGGTAGAAGATAAAGTGCAGTATATTAGTCCTTCCTTTAAACCTGTGAATAAAGAAATGTGTAGTTCATGTATCTGACTGTACTTGGATAATTTATGGAAGATATTGAAGATTACAGGATCCACAGGACCTCATTCAACAAGCTGTGTGCACTGCAGTATTAAGTTCGGAATGAGTCACTTGTATTACATGTTACTCCATCCTCTCTGAGTACAATAAGGCTCGCCAAACACCAGTTTGTTTTGCTAATCATAGGTGTCTCCTGTATGGATATGGTGAATATTAGATGTGTTTTTCAAACTCCAGTTTCATTGTATCTTACTTCATCACAGACATCTTGGATAGATGAACTGGTAAGTCCTTAATACTAATACTTAGTTCTAATTCCTAGAGGCTACAGGGGGATGAAAAAGAACGTTAGGGGAATACTAATGATAAAAGAAAATGGCAATCAGCTTTTAGTCATGTTAGTGAAAACCATTCTTTGAAGTAAAAGGTACATAATGAGGATGTTCTTGGAGGGACACATGGTCAACTTTGAGAAGATATTCTATTCAATGCATAAATGAAGTGGGTCAGCATTTATTTATCATATGAGTTGGTATTTTGATGATAATGATGAAAAATAATGATAAAGGGGATTATAGAGGCTAGATTTCCAGTATTTCCATATTAAAGGTATTATGTATGCTGCTTTACCTAATTTTCTGTCCATCTTGTGAACCATAAGGGATGATATACCATATTGGGTAATGGAAGATTCACCAAGTTTCTCGCTTTTTGTAGCTCTTCAATGTGTTATATACATGCCTTTACCTTCCGTATGGCTTCCGGTCTTAATTTAGCATTTGTGCTAAATTTAGTATTTTCCCAGTACTTACCTTATAATTACATACAAGTGTGTGAGCATAAAGGTGCAGAATACCTAGTTCATTCTTAATGATGGCTCACAGTGGTCTTCATTTGTTGTGGGCTTGGTTAGTCACAGTGGTGGTACATGAATTATAATGGTTGTTTGGCTGCAAGGAAATTGAACCACATATATTGTATTCCCATGAGTATCTAGATCACTACTTTTGGATAAGGAACACTCAGTGTTAGGATAAGTAAGAATCTCTTTGTCAGACAAGAAAATTACAGTTACAAAGTAGCAATGCAAATAATTTTATGGGTTAGGGTCACCACAGCATGAAGGAACTGTATTAAAGGGTTGCAACATTAGGAAGATTGAGAACCATTGATCTAGGCAAACTGCAGGTCATAGTATCTACTGTACATGATTTTTATATGGCTTTTTAAAAGACCTTTAGTGTCACTTACCTCTGCCTGTCTGTCCTGTCCTTCTATGCGGCTCCGCACTCAAACACCTTTCCCAATATTCTCCTTTCCCCTTTCATACCACCTGTGTTTTATTATCTCCATTCCTTAAGCTCTTTCTTGTTTTTCTCTAGCCACTGGACCTTTGTATTTTTGTGGCTTCTATGAGCACTCCTAGCTGAATACCAAATATAATGATTTAGACATAGAATCCATATATGGAAGCCTACAGTATTTGTCTATTTTAGTTCAGGGACCCTCAGTACAATTTGTTGTAGTTCCATCCATTTACCTGAAACCATGAATTACTTTTTTTCCAAAATAAATAAAAATCTTGTGTGTATTATCACATTTTTATTATCCCCTCTGTTGATAGACAGGTATGTGAGTTCCATTTCCTGGCAATTGCGAACAGGGTAGCAATGCTCATATATGAGAAAGTATCCTATACTGTATTATACAATCCTTGGGGCATATGTCCAGGAGTTATAGAACTGTGTTATATTAAATGGTAGATCTATTTCTAGCTTCCTGGGGAACATATATACTGATTTCCATATTAGCTGCAACTGCACTCTCACCAATAGTGAATGAATGATCTCATTTCCCTGTATTCACATGGTCATGCATTATCATTTGTTTCTTTTACCTTAGCGACTTTGATTCCAGTTAAGATGAAATCCTAAAGTAATTTTAATTAGCATTTCTGTGATCGGTAAGTATGCTAACATTAAAAGGAATACTTCTTATTAATTTGTATTTCTTTTTTGAGAACTCTGTTCAGTTTTATAGTTTATTTTTTGATTAGGCTTTTTGGGGAATTTTGATATTTTGTTTTTTGAGTTTTTTTATAGTCTAGATATTAATCCTCTATCTGATATACAGTTGGCAAGGATTTTCTCCCACTTTGTGGGCCTCCACTTCACTCTAGTGCTTTTTTGTCTTGCTAAACAGTAGAATTTTAGCTTCACATTATCTGATTTGTCAATTGTTGGCATTAATTACTAAGCAAATAGTCTTAGTCTGGAAAATATTACACATGCTTATTTAATATAGTATTCTTCTTACCATTTTTCTTCTAGCAGTTTTTGAGTTTTAAGTTTTCCTTGAGGTCTACCTTAGAGTTGATATCTTTTTTGGCAGAGTAAGAGATAAGGCCCTACTTATACATTTTGACATACAGTTTTTGAAACACTATTTCTTAAAAATATCTTTTCTTTTATGTGTATTTTGGTTCTTTCATCAAAAATCAGATGGCTTTAATTGTGTGAACTTGATTCTGAGTCTTTCTATTTTATCCATTAATCTATATGTCTCATTTTGTACAAGGTCTTTGCTGTTTTTAGTACTGTTCTCTGTAGTATAAATTTATACTATGTATGATAGTTCTTTCAACACTACATTTTTATATTTCATTACATGTTTGGATATTGAGTCATGTTTATTTATAGATATCTTTGAGTTGTCTGCTTTGAGTTTAGGTGTTCCAAACATGAATCCAAGAAATAGGATTTGTTAGACTGATTTCAGTTGTTATTTTTCATTTTGTTAATTTCTGTAAGAAAAATGAAATAACCATTGAAATAATTAAGTACATGTATTTAAAAATTTATATAAAACAGCTTTATATTAGTGATTTTCACATTCATTCACGTCATGAGTATTCAGGTGTCAAGGTTTGGATTTGTCATGAAAGTTGAAATGAATATTTACTCTCTTAGTGTTAAAAATAAATTTCACAGTGTTATAGTTTATTTCAGTGTTATAATGAAATGTGATGGTAATAATGGTGACTTTGGTGGCAGTGTATCCACAAAATATGTTGAGTCCTTGTCTCTAACCAAATTGGTGCTAGAGAGAAGAAATATATTTGATCACAGCCTCTATGTTTAGAGTAATCCTTATCAATTTCTTCATTTGTAGTGGGTTCCAAGGATGTGATGTTCTATCCACACTTTCCCATGAATCACTTTAAGTTTCCTTAGGTAAGCATTTCATGCACTCATGACCTAGACATTCTTAAGTTATTTGACAGTTTTGCATTCTTGAATAATCATATCTGCACCCATGACCTAGGCATACTTAAGTTTATTTTATTTGTCAGTTCTGTACGCATGAATAATCATACCTTAGGGAATGTAATGCAAGAGGAGAATAAAGTCCTCTCCAATGACAGATAAGTAAATTCAAGTAAAAGAACTTTAGGTGCCAGAATATACAAGGAGATCTAGAAGGTAAAAAACTACATAATTGTCATCCACTAAGACCCACAACAGTATCTTGTAGTTGTATATCACACTATAGAGTGAGAACTAATAAAACTGTTTGAGATTGATTGGAATCAACTAAAAATCAAACATCTTCAAAACTTTGTGGGCATGTTGATGCTCAGGTGGTTACAAGTCATGGTGTACTACATGTAACTGCATCCTTTCAGGTAGACAAATTTCTATCAAATTTAGTGTTTGTGGAAGTGAACAAATGGACATGATAGTATAGAAGCACATATACCAGAAATTTCAGCATGCATTTTAGCCACATTAAAAACAAACTTCCTCAAGATTGATTTAGTTGTGAGTCTCTAATTGCAACTTCTAAGATTCAGCACAAGCTAGAAGCAAACATTAACAGACATCCTAATATAAAACACGAGAATGGTAATTTGCTCATTCTGTTGTTGGTAGTAAAAACCATTTACTTGAAAAGAAGGCAAATTAGAGAATTAAGGATAAATATATGGTGAGGGACAAGGACTAGTTATTCTGTTAACTGATGAATAAATTATGTTAGAACACAGGTACCAGTATTTAATTGGTGCTCTGAAAGTAGATTTTGGAGGCTAGATGTGTAGCAAATTCATATGAATGACATTGTGTTCAATGCTTTACTAGTTGGTTTGTACTCATGTGAAATTCAAGTGAATGATACCAGATTGAATAAAGGAAGTCTCACAATCTTCCTCATTTGTTGTGACCATGTTCTGTTACAATGCAATCATTCATGTTATGACTTCCTGATATTAGTTAAAATTTTGAATCCAAGACATATTTACTTTCTAAGGATGATTTCTGTTACCAAATATTATCATATAAATCACATGTAAGTTGGATAAATATGAAAAAATAAAATCAATACATGTTTACCTGTCTTGTTTTGGCAAACATCCAGGTAAACACAGAACATTATATACTATGCTGTACTGAGATTCTGGGGATTACACAGTGTAGAAATACTAAGAACTCAGAGTAGCTATAATAAACACTGATGTATTATATAGCCCATGGCATGTTTTTATCAAGTGTGATATGTAGTGAAAGTGGCTGGAACATATTGGTTGCTTGTGTTACTAACATTCCATATTGTTGCTGGTGACTTGAACTATATCTGGCCAATACTTCTCTATATATAGACTAAGTTTAACAATACTCCATTAGTTTTAGTTTTGGAATGTTACATTTCTCATAGCTGTAAATTTCTTGGCATGGTCTTTCATCATTCCTGGACTCCTTTGATATTTCCAGAAGTCAATCTTAAGATAATTTAAATTCTTATTCTTTATTTAATTTACTGCCATATGGTCAAGATCCTAAGAATAAAATGGATTAAATAACTTTCCTATAAAAATGAAATTTAAATAACTGTATATATCTGTTCCTTTGAATCATATAGGCTATTAGAATATTGTCAAGATTTGGTGAAAGACAATGCATGTGAATTCGGAATGAAATAAGTTCATGTTTCATGTGTCATGCTGTATTTGGAATAGGGACAAAAGCTACAATGGATGATGTAGTCAACAGAACTAGCACTCTTATTGTATGCACATCCATCTCAGGTAATGTAATTTCTAGCACCATAGAGATTTGTCTCCTGAGACTAACAATGCTTTCTTAGACAGCTGAACTTCACCTATGGGATGACTTCCAAAGAAACATTGTTAATAACGACAGATGAGATTCAAAATTCACAATGGCTATTCATGTACTTCTACTGCCAGAAATAAGACAGGATCAGAATACTTATCATCATCATGCTGGTATCCCCAAATTTCTAGGAAACAGTTTGAAGATGGAGGAATGTAAGATGAGTGACACTGTACCTGACATTTCTAGCATGTAAGGATAAATAAATGCGAGGTTCAGGCATTATAATTTGTGATAAAGAGTGATGAAAACTTCAGAACTGAAGGAGTTCACTAAAGTAAAATGTCTACATTCAATGTATTATACACATGCTCTACTCTGATGGATGCCAGTCACATTTATTGTTTTTATTGCGATCTCTAACAAGAGTAATGATTCACAAAGTAAGATGTATTGTCAGTTGTCATGGCATTCATGGTCTAGATGCAGGTACACTAAACTGTATTAAATTCTTAGGAATATTCTAATAATAGAATATCAGTAAGAATTTCTTGAGCAGCCGGGTGGTGGTTGCACATGCCTTTAATCCCAGTACTCAGATGGCAGAGGCTGGTAGATCTCTGTGAGTTCAAAGCCTGTCAGGTCTACAGAATGAGTTCCAGGACAACCATCATTACAACAGAGAAACACTGTCTCAAAAATCAAAGGGGAAAAAAAAAAGAATTTCTTTAGGTTAGAAAAGAAGAACATAATGTATATTAATATGTTCATGATACAAGAAAATGTTAGAAAGGCTTGTTTCTTTCTTTCACTATTGTTCCCATTGTGTGAGAGCAAGTGAGAGAAACTGTTCTATGAGAAATTCATGGAGAAAGCCCATGAAATGGTTATTTTCAAGATCCTTAGCCTAAATTACACAAAGGTGCAAACATTATAGTTTCTTCTAGGCATGATACATGATGGAATGATGTGGGAAGCTTCTTTGGCAGTATTTTTATAAAGGATGTTATTTATGTTTTAGGATCTACTTTGATTAGTGTTGGTGAGATCTCACAAAGTAAAATTTAAAAAGTATCTAATGTGATGTGACCTTGGAATGGTGGTGATGGAGTAGCCAAGGTCCCTGTGAGATTACTATTCTTGCAATGCCTATTGATTTTTTATGACCTAGGCATTCTTAAGAATATTTGTGTTAGGCTGTGCATATTTGTGCATGCCTTTAATCCTGGCTCTCCTGAGGCAGAGGCAGTTGGATCTCTGTGAGCTCAAGGCCAACCTGTTCTATATAGAATGTTTCAGGTCAGTCAGGGCTACATAGAGGGTCCCTGTCTCAAAACAAAAAAAAAATACTTTGGGTTATCCTTTTGTTTTTACCTCACAGGAGAGTGTTTAGGTTAAAGAATGCAAAGAAAAGGAAAAATAAGTTCATTTTGAAATATCCAGAATTAAAGATGCTAATAGAAATATAAGCAAAGAAAGTCAGGAGAGATGCAAAAAAATCCCTATAATTGCCCTTCATCTGCTTATGTGAATAGTGATATGTATTGCTCATGTGTTATGTGATAATGAGAAGAATAATAAAATCTTTTAATACAGGATTCATTGAAAATACAGGACCTCATTTAACAAGTTGTGTGCACTGCAGTGCTCAGATCGGAATGAGTCACTTTGTATTACATGTTACTCCATCCTCTCTGAGTAAAGTAAGGCTCATCAAACACCAATTTGTTTTGCTCTCCATACATGTTTCCTGTATGGATATGGTGATGTATGTGCACACACTTATTACATGTGCTTTTCAATCTCTGGTTTTATTGTAGTTAACTTTATGACAGAAAACCTTAAGATATAGTAAATGGAAAAATCATTATTTTTTTATCCTTACATGTTCAGGAGGAGGAAAAATAACTTTGCAGAGAAATTATAATCTATGTAAGAGAAAATGCAGTCCTCCTTATTGTCTTGGTAGAGAAAGACCGTTCACTGAAGCAGAAGACACATGAGAGGACGTAGTTATAAGGATTTATGATGAAGAACTGTAAGTATATGAGCCACAAATAAAATAGATCAGGGTTTAGCTATTGTGTATAATTGGTACTTTGATAAAAAGTAAAGAGGATCATGGAAGCTACATTTCTAACATTTCCATATTAAATGTATGGTGTACCCTGCTTTAGCCCTAGAGGAAAGCTCACTGTGTTTCTCACTTGCATTTGTATTGTGGTTTGTTTGTTTGTTTGTTTATTTATTGTGTATTTATGTGTGCTGGTCTTAATTTGGCATTTGTGTCTAGAGGACTGCGGGGGTCGAGACCAGCTCTAGTCCATGCCAGGTTCCTCTGCTCCACAAAAGATGATAGCGAGAAAGTTATGACACATGAACGTTCATTCTTCAATGGGACCCGATTTGACATGCTTACCTCGCTTTAATGACATGCATAGAACACACTTTTTGTGTGATAACAGCATGCAAGAGCGCATCTTTTTAATAGGGGGATAAGAGAAATAACAATGTGCACACTGGGGGAAATAATATGTGGCTTTCTCTAGACAAAGACTTTTCTTTGGCTTAAATAAGAAAGTGCAGGGTTGCTTATCTAACATAATGTCGGTGTCAAGCATACATCAAAAGGGAACCAATGCAAAAGTGTTCATCCCCCTCCCAGCTGCAGGCTTCAAAGTTTCTCAATTATCATCAGAGAGTATATGATACAATGATGGTTGGGATGTCACTGCTGATTGAATTATATCCACATTTGCCTCACACAGATAGTTCAGGGTGCCATTTAGGCACTAGAGGAGAATTTTTATGGTTTTTTAGTTCCTTGGTACATATTTATTCTTCTGGGTTAAAGCTCTAAATTTCTGGCCTTATCTGGTGGCCTGAGTTATTTTGAAGGCTTTTTTTCTCTTTAAGTCTTTGGAATGTTTATTTTTAAGTTGATGCAGGCTTGCTACTTCTTCATTAGTGAAGGGCTAACTATCTGCTTGTTTCTCCAGGTGCACTAACTCTCTAACTAGGCTCCTTTAGCTTCTATCTGTTAAAGGCTTATCTCTTCCTGGGGTGTCAGCATTTACTCTAGGAACAGTTTTTATGATGCACTTGCAATAAACCTGGGTAGCTCTCACACACACCAGGACTTGAAAGTCTGGGAGGTGATTGCAATTTGCTTTTGAATAGAATGGCTATGTCCCTTTCATAGCCAACAGTGGCCAGCTTAGGGATTCATTTGGATATTACTATTAGGCAATGCAGACCTTATTATTCATGAGAGACTTTTTGTCACTGTACAGTAAAGATGAGAAAGAGGGCAAAGCAGTTGGTGAGCTCCAATTCCTAGCAACTGAAGACCAGGATCCTTGTCAAGCTGGTAGCATTGATTGCCTGGATATCATTGGCCCTCAACAAAGGACCAAATTTTGAAAAGATGAATTCAAGTTTTTAATGTTCACCTTACAGATAAATACAGAATTATAAACATAAAGGTGCACACACAAAAATCTTATTTGTTCTCAAAATATTATATTCAGAA
This sequence comes from Cricetomys ansorgei, assembly GCA_026225945.1. Lineage (NCBI taxonomy): Eukaryota > Metazoa > Chordata > Mammalia > Rodentia > Nesomyidae > Cricetomys > Cricetomys ansorgei. Next base: position 3,755,929 of record JAMJFZ010002759.1, on the reverse strand, counting down.
TTATTTACTTTAGAGATTATAATTCAGTTATAACATCTCTCCCATTTCTTTTCTCCCTCCAAACCCCTGCATATTCCTTTCCCTATTTCTTTCAAATTTATAACCTCATTTTTTTTCAATTATTATTGAATGTATACATGTATTTATATGTGTATATATTTCTAAATAAAACCTGCAGAGCCTGTATAATTTTACTTGTATGTATGTTTTCACGGGTGACTGTTTGGCACTGTACAACCGATTGGTGTGTTCTTCCCTGAGAAGGACTACCTCTCCAAATCTCAGCTTTCCTTATTTGCCTATAGTTCTTTGTGTAGGGCTGAGATACTGTGAGCTTTTCCCTGTTTGATCTGACATGTTCATTGATGTCATCTCAATTTTGGCAATCATCTATACAAACTACTAGTCACAATATCTAGATGGAAATATGTGGCAAAGAATACTGTAGATATATTTCATAAGAAGTGCACATTATACAATCGGGATTCATATTTAGGGTGGATTGATAAATACTGAGTGATGATACAGAGGTTTTGACAGGACTTCCATATTTTTAGTCTTAAGTTAATCTAGTTTTATCCTTAGAAAGTTCTTAATATTTATAACTATGATGGAATTTCTCCAATCATCAAAAATAGATGTGAGGTTTACCTGTAGGTGGAAGAAAGCTTACCACGTTGTTCATTTATTGTGTACTCACTCATGAATATGAAGATGATGTTTCTAAACTTATAGATTCTGTGCTTCCATGATTTGATGCTTCTAGGAAATATTATTCTTTTACATGGTAATATTTTACTATCATTCAGTTCACAAACACTCAATCTAGAGAATATATGAGTGGTGGCTTTTAAGTTATTTCCTAACAAAAATAAATTTAAGTACTTTTCATATGTAGGTCATTTCCACCATGGTGTTAATCATAGAATAGGATATAGGCTATGGAATAAAATTTGTAAGGTAAAAGTTAGTGTGTTTTATAATACTTAGTATTTAGAAGTAATGAGTATGTGGTTCATACGTAGTGGTAGTGGTAACATGTATACCTTTTTATAGACAAACCCACATAGGACATGTGTTTCCTAATTCCAAGATGCAGTGTAAACTCCTTCACAACAGACATCCTCAAGATGGATTCAGTAGAGAATCTTTATTTTTAATTCTTAAAAATTTAGAGGAGAAATAATGAAAGTTAATGAACTTGGTGATATTTTGTAGACCTTTTGTTTTACTTTGCTTCATTTGAGCATATTCTCTATCTATCTATCTATCTATCTATCTATCTATCTATCTATCTATCTCTGTGTCTCTCTCTCTCTCTCTGACTCTGTATGTGTGTGTGTTTGCATGAGGGTATTTTTGTTGCTGTGTTGTTTGTTTGTTTGCTTGTTTTTACTAAAGAGAAGAGGGGCCTGGACTTAGGTAGGTGGGAGTGTATAGGGAAGATCTGAGAAGAACTGGAGGAGGTGAAACCATGATCAGAATATATTGTAAGAAAAATATTTTCAGTACATAACAAAAATTACTATGCATACTAATTTGAAAAAGAAAACTAGTGATTGACTTATTGTGTTGGTAATGGAAACTACTCTCAGTGAATGTTAGGGGACATTATATGAACGAATTGCATGGTAAATTAAAATTGGTAGGTATTCTGTAAGACCTATGATTAAATGAGTTAAAGATGCAAAGGTTCTCCAGTTATGATTCTTCATCAAGGGTGAAATTGTGATAGAGAACAGCTTTCCAAAAGAAATATATTAAATGTCTCTTGTGCATTGGTCTATATAGATTGGTGCCTGCCATAGAAAAGATGTGTGAAAGATGCCATGCTGTGTAGATTAAGGCTCTTCATGGTCTTCATTTTTTTTTGTGACCTCAGAAGGTTATTGTGGTCTAAGTGAGTTATATCTAATATACTTCCTGATATTTGTTGGTACCTTGTGCCTTCATAGACTGATCTCTAAGGGGAGGGGGAGGGGCACTTCATTTTAACCTCAAGAACACATTCATTTGTGTTAATATAAATGTGAAAATAATTAACTTCATTCTTAATATGGACAAATAAAATTAATATAACCTTATCTATTTGATTTTACCAACCATGACATCCAGGCAGGAGAAGATCTTGCTTCCTAGTGTTGTAACAGTGCTGGTAACTTGAATTAAATGGGAATAGTTACGTTTTACCTGTATGGTAAGTTTCAACCTGTATCTCATATTAGTCTTTGGATAGTGATGTTTCAATTTGTTCTTAAGCGGTCTTCCATGTGGTTAACTGTTCCTTGAATTCTCCTGGAAGACAGACTTCATTAAGACTATTTGCATTTCCATTCTTTTTCAATTATAATTTTTTGAAGTAGTATATAATTACATTATTAATCCCGTTCCTTCCGATCCTCCAACATCTTATATGGCCCCCTCACTCACTCTCAAATTCTTGGATTCTCCTTATCATTAGTTGTTATTGTTATAAACATGAACACACATATAATATATATATATAAATTCAACCTATTCAGTCTGTTTAGTGTTACATACATATATATACTATAATTTCAAGGCTGGCTAGTTGTTGTTGAATAACTAATTTATAGGCTTATCCCTGGGTAAAGCTGCTGCTGCTTCTCAGTGTTCTCAATAGGTATTTGTTTGTTTGTTTTATTGTTATTATTGTTATTGTTGTTGGTTTATTTTCCCCCTAGGGGTAGGGCCTTGAGCGATTTCCCTCTTCCACATTAACATGTCTATTGGTGTTGTGCTTGTTTCACTCTTGGTTAGGCAGTCATATTGAGGTATCACAAATAGAGTGCCCCGTCACTTCCAGGAGATATATTTCTATGCTTAATTAACTGACAAAATTTATAGAGCATAAAATTGGAAAGGATTACATATGTGCATCATTAAAAAATATGTATATACTTATATTACTGATCCTATCACTCTTCCAGGGTATCAGAATGTAAATCAGAATGTTTGCATTTACATGTAAGTTAAAAGGCAATGGTAGCTAAGAATAAATATTATGTGTCATGCTGTATATAGAATTATACAGATTTTAGGGTGTGATTTAGTGACCGGATTAGATCGTACACATTTAGATAACTCTGTACAGTGCTTTTCTCAGAGAATTCAGTTGTCAATTTGTCTTTCAATGGGTAAAGACTCAAGAAGTCCAATTATTTTGATCACTTCTAGGTAGTGAAGGTGTAATGATTAATCTTTGCTGTCAGCTTGACTGACTTTGGGATCAACTAGAAGACAGGCCACTAGGCACATGAACAAATTATTTGAAATGAGAAGAGCCATCCTAACTATGGGCAGCACCTTCCAGTGGCAGCCCAGATAAAGGAAATAGAAACAAAAGTTTATCTTGAATTTTTTAATTTCTGAGATTATTATATAAATGCATCATTCCACCCTTTCTTTTTTTCTCTCCAAACCTTTCTATATATCCCTCCTTTATTTTTTTGTTTCAAATTTATTGCCTCCTCTTTCATTAATTGTTGTTATACATATGTGTGCATATGTACATATGTATTTTTTCCCTTGCCTCCAGTATAACTGGGGAGTAACTCTACTTTATTGCTGCTACTGTTGCATTGTTTCACTGATCTTAGGAGCCAGCCTTGGGCTTTAACATGTGCTGATGACCAGTGTCATTCCTGGAGTTTCCAGGGCCTACCTAAATCATACTAGGCGTGCTATGGCGTCTCACCTCATGAACTCAACCCCTACCAGGCTCTCATTTTCTCCACTGTGAAGGCCATTGTTGGACTCCCCAGATCATATCATGTGAGTCAATCTAATAAATCCTCTTTTAATATATGTTAATTCTGTTGGTTCTGTTCTTTAGAGAACTCTGACTAAAACTTTGTACATACAGTTTCTATAACTTTGCATTATTTTTAAAATAATGTGTACCCTTTAGCTTAATGATAACTTTCATGAACATTTTTTGCTGTTCTTTTATTATTGTTTTAATTTCAATTTTAATCAACATACAGTGTACTATACTTTATTACAGCATTTTCAAATAAACATGTTAAAGCTAGGATATGCATGTGAGAGAGAGCATGTGGTGTTTTTCTTTCTTTACCTTGTATACCTCAATATATATTTGAAATCTAACGATTTTCCTACAAATGTCATATCTTCATTTTCATTTATATATGGATAAAATTCTATTATATAAGTGAGCTATTTTCATTACCCATTTTTAAATTGATAGATATCTGGGTTGCTTCATTCTTTGTAAATATATGTTTGATTAAAAGAGGCCAACATATAGTTCTAATGCTAGAAAGACTGGAGAATCTGTAAGCACTCATACATAGAGTAGACAAACAGGAAAGGACCATGGAGAAAGGCTGTGGTTTGCTTATTCAACAAAATTTTAAATTGAAGCTTGTCAGGATATAAGCATCTTGTTACAGGTGTATTTTGATGAAAGTAAAAGGTAAAGATTGAGAATGAGATTTCATATCAATATAAAGTTCCTCATGAGTAGTATTCCAAATAGATAGAGGTCATAGAAGTACAATAAATGTAAGCATTATCTCTTTGAGAAGAGGATAGTTCACCCTGTTCCTCACTTGCTGTGGCCTTTCGAAAGTAAAGACTGTGTATCTGGACTTCTTTTGCCAGTAACTTTAAGATCCCATGTGAATATTTAATACATCTAGGAAATGTTTACTGTAGATAATCATATTTGTCGATTATTCAACTCATATATAATAAAGTTAGAGTATATCACTATAGAGGAGATTAAATTGAGATAAATACAATGGCATGAGAGTTGTAATACAAAAGACTCTGAATTTGACATTTCATTTTTCCCCCTCCAACAGAGGGGAAAGAGCCCCAAGAGCAGTACCAAGAATCAGAGACCCACTGGATCACAAACTCAGGAGTTCTATAAAAATACTAAGCTGAAAGCTATAATATATATGCAGAAGACCAGGTACAGGCCCCATGTAGGTTCAGTTCTTGCTGCTGCAGTCTTTGTAAGTTCATATAAGTATTGCTCAGTTGATTCGGAGGGCCGTATTCTCTTGGTGTTCTCTATACTCTCTGGCTCTTAAATTCTTTCTGCCTCCTCTTGAAGACAGCCCATTTAGAGCTATATGTTCCAAGGTTTCTCTATGTGATGTGTTGCTATGGGTCTCTGTATATGTTCCCATCTGCTGTTAAAGGAAGCTTCTCTGATTATGGCTGAATAAGGCAGTGATCTATGACTGTAATTAGAGATCATTTTATTGTTACTTTTTATTAGGCCTGTAGTATTTTGTTTTACCTTAGGTTTCTGGACTGTCTAGTCTGTTTCTTGGTCACCCAGTGTCAGTTATGGGTTTCATCTCATGGGGTCGAGTCAAGTCAAGTCAGATGGTTGTTGGTTACTCCCACAAGTTCTGTGCCACCATTGCCCTATCATATGTTGCATGCAGGACAGATCATAGGTCAAAGATTTTGTGGCTGGGTTGGTGGTTGCATTTCTCTTTGGTAACCTGATAACTACTTTCCTGAGTTAGAACATAAGGGTAAAGGCTCCATGAAAGCTCTAGCTGGACTCCTTGTTCAATGAGTTGTGTGGGTGCTTTCTTCTGCATTGGATCCCTGCTATCAGTTTGTATAGAACAATCCATTGTCTTGGCAACAGCCTGGATTATTTGGGGATTTCCAGTGGGACCGCTTGGCCAATAACTCAATTGAAAGCCCCCAATTCTGGTACTGAAAGACTAATTTGGTGACAAGAAATGGTCAGTTGGGACTCCATCACCCCATTATTAGAAACTCTTATTATTTTTGCCTTCTTATATTTTAGGGAGTTTCCACTCTACTAGGTTTCCATATCATCCCTCAGTTATAGCTGTCTCTCCCTGAGTTCCCTCCTTCAACCCTTTCTCACCTCTCCCTCCCTACCTGATCCTCCTGTTCACTCTAGTCCACCCATAAAATCTATTTTCTCCTCCCAGAGTGATCCATGTCTTCCCTACACCCATTCTCTATACCTAACCTACCTGGGTCTACAGATTGTATCTTGGTTGTCATTTAATGGCTAATATCCGCATATGAGTCAATATATATCGTATTTATCTGAGTTACCTAACTCAGAATGTTTTTTTTCTAGTGTCATCCATTTGCATGATACCACTTTTTAAACAACTGAGTAATGATCCATTGTGTAAATGTACCTCATTTTCGTTATCCATTCTTCTGTTGAGGGGCATCTAGGTTGTTTCCTGTCTCTGGCTATTATGAATAAAGCCACTATGAGCATTGTTGAGCAAGTATCTTTGTAGTAGGATGGAGTGTCCTTTGGGTATATGACCAAGAGTGGTATAGCTGGGTGTTGAGGTAGGTTGATTCCCAGTTTCTTGAGGAATCCCCATATTGATTTCCATAGTGCTTGTAGAAGTTTGCACTCTCATCAGCAATGAAGGAGTGTTCCCCTTGCTCCACATCATCTCTAGCGTGAGCTGTGATATTGATTTGTGATATTGATCTTAGCCATTCTGACAGATGTAAGATAGAATCTCAAAATAGTTTTAATTTGCATTCCCCTGATGGCTAAGGATGCTGAACACTTCTTTAAGTGCTGCTCAGCTATTTGAGTTTCTTTTATTAAGAATTTTCTGTTTAGATCTCTACCCATTTTAATTGGATTATTTGGTATTTAATAGCAAGTTTCTTTAAATATATATATTGGATATTCATCCTCTATCAGATGTAGAGTTAGTAAAAAATCTTTTCCCATCTCTAGGCTGCCAATGGGCTGGAAAATAACTCTATGGTTAAGAATTTGATATTCTTTAAGAATTGAGAATAAGTAAGTAGGGGCAGTGGTGGTACATTCCTTTAAAGGCAACACTTGAGAGGGAGAGGCTGGCAGATTGCTGTGAGTCTGAGGCCAGCCTTGTCTACAGAATGAGTTCTAGGACAACCAGAGTTACAACAGAAAAACTTCTCTGGAAAAAAACAAAAAAGAAGAAGAAAGAAAGGGAGGGGGAGAGGGAGGAGGAAAAGATAAGGAGGAGGGGAAGAAGAAGAGGAGGAGAAGAAGGAAGAGGAGGGGGGAGGAGGAGGAAGAGGAGAAAAAGAACTAAGAGGAGCTGGAGAGATGACTCAGCAGTTAAGAGTACTAGCTGCTCTTCCAGAGGACCTGGATTCCATTCCCAGCACCCACATGGCAGCTTACAAAATGTATGTAACTCCTGTTCCAGGGGATTTGACACCTTCACACAGATATACATGTAGAGAAAACACCAGTGTACAGAAAATTTATAAAAGAATAAGGAAGTATAGAGTTCAGGTATTGTGATGTGTAGTGAGGACTGATAGATGCCACAGGAGTTAGTAAGTTAAGTAATGAAACATGTCCACGTTTAAGATTCTGTAGGTATTCTCTACTCAGAAAAATACCTGTTACTTTTTACATTTTGTTTCTGGGTCTTTGATATAGTGTAAGCCTCAAAATGTGCAGTTGTAAATACACCATTTTGTTCATGTTCTTGTAGATACAGTTGCCCTGAACTTTTAAGCACTTTAATCCTGAGAGTTCTTAGTCAGACACTTTTGTGTGAGACGTACTCAACATCATTCCAGTATTATCCTAGCAGGAACACCTTTCTATTAAAAGAATAAAAGAATATAAAGAACATTGAAAAACTTTTTAATACAAGAAATTATGGTAAAAATATTATTCTCTTCTTCTTGACATTTTTTCCTCTTTAAGACAAGTGACAGCTCTGCCCTTTTGAGAAATGCATAGAGAAATTAAATTGTTTAGTGGTTAGCATGAGCATCATAATAACTTTTAATGGTTCAAATATTATAGTACATTAGTGGTATTATGAGATTTGAAGATAATTTGAGATAATGAAGGCTTTTGTCAGTTTATTGACAAAATTGATTGAATTTCATTGTGGAGCCAGTTTGGTGCTTATTAATAGACTACATGTGACCAGGTTCTCTCTGGGTAAATTAAAGTTATTCTGTTTCTCACTTGATATGGCCTTGGATGTTGTTGATTTTTTACTACAGGTAACATTGAGGTCACTTCCATATTGGTAGTTGAGCTAGGGTTACTTGAGGTCATTTGAGTTGTCTGTTCTTTGCCTCATGAATACATATACATGAAGAAAAACAAGAATAATGATCTTCTAAATGTAATATAAATAAAGCCATGGAAAAGGAATATAGGTCACAAGATCTAGAGGGAGAGATAAAAGTTAAAGGACAATATACTTGACTTTCCTGAGAAAATACTGAAGGATTTACTATTAGTATGTTATGATATCCTGGGAGGATTCAAGCAAACCTTTGTGGATTATGGGAATAAAATGAGACAGTGCTTCTTCATTCAACGAGTTGTGGAAGGAGATGGGAAAGGAGAACATGCTTAAAACATGGTATTTGAAGACAAAATTTTAAATAAAAGTATAAGATTGTTAAAAAGAGAATAAAAACACGAATAAAAATATCAGTGATATCATCATCTGAAAAAGAAAATGATACCAAGCTTATTTTCAAAATTATCAATTGACAGCAAATGGAGTAAGAGATAACTCCTTTTGAGAATGTACAGTAAAATTCATTGACTACTACTTTCTATAAAACTTATGGATAAATTAAGTCATGGTGAAAGTATCCTGTATTTATAGATGCTGAAGTGAAAGATAAAGGTGATATGGATTCCAGAATGCCATTTAAAGAATATTAAATATTTCATGGACAGTACTATACTCATCTTGGTGCTCATCATGTGAAACTACTATGAAAGCCACCATGCTGGGTAAAGTAAGGTTCATAATGTACCCCACTTGTGACCTATATGATCAGGATGGTATGTATAACTCCAGTTTCCTTTCATATGCCTTCTTGATATCTATTGGGCATTTGTGCCTCCAGGATGTGTATTCCCCAAGTAGGCCTTCATTTTAAATTATTCCCATCAGGAATGCAAGTCTTCATTCAGTAAACCAAATGTACTGTATTATTTAGATGATATGAAAAAGTTACTCTACCATATGTAACATGTACCAAATACAATTTTGTGGAGGTAACAATATGGACATTGTACACAAATAAACAGTATGTTTCCTTACGCCAGAAAACACTGTAGCCACCTTTTAGCAGACATATTTAAGATGAGTTCATACCCGAATCTTTATTTTTAATTTCTGTGGATTAAAGGAGGAAAGTACAAAGAACCTAAAGGAATATGCTAATATAAGGAAGATAAATACCAGTCAGCTTAAAATCGTGGAGATGAGAACCATTATCTGAAACAGAAGGCAAGTTAAAGGACATGATCTTCTAGGAATGTGTAGTGTTGTACAGTGAATACTTACGTTGAATAAGTTAGGCAAGGATTCAGGTTGCATGTATCATGATTACTAAAGAAAAATGATAGAGGCTATATTTGCAGTAAGTTTATATAAAAGTGTGCCATGCTTTACCTAATGTGGTGCCTATCACATAAAATAAAAAATGAAAGACGCCATGCTAGGTAGAGAAAGGTTTACCATGTTCCTTGTTTGTTGTTGCTTTGTACCATCAGTATGGTATAATTGTATACCTCTGCTATAGTTTCCTGGTCTTAGTTGAGCATTTCTACGTCTAGGACTTATGTTTCTTGAGGATGATTTCATTTTTTCTAACATTTCCTTGAACAACATGCAGATATAGAAGCATAAAATGGAAGAGATATATTTCACTCTTAATGTGAATAAAATGAATATATATCCAAGTAAATAGCAGATGATGATAAATACATGGAAAATACAATGTAAAGGACAGTTGAGGTGTATTTCATAGGAACCATGAGTACATTTGATTAGGGCTCATGCTAATTAAAGTTGTGAGGTCATAAAATCTGCTGGGGCAGATTGTGTTGCTTTTTACTTTCTTGTGACAAAATTTGACTACTTACTGCTCTTGTCTGGCAGGCTTTACATCTGGGTAATACTATCAAGTGTACCTTTCCCTTGATAGCTTGCATAGCACTTCCTGATAACATGAAAACTAGCCCTCATCGAGAAAACTAGGCCCAAACCATCTCAGTTTCTTCAAGTCCTGTATCTGAAGTGTGTGGTGTCTTCAAGAATAGGGTCTTACCTTCAGGCTTTGGGAGGAAACCATAGGGGTAGTAAAAGCCTGTGTTGTTTTGGAGTTCTCTTGGAGTCCCCTGTTAATAAATTAGAACTAGGAACAAATTAAATAGGCATGAGAAAAACAAGGCAAAGTACATGAACATACTTCTAATTCCATAAAGGAAAATGGGACCAAACTTTTATTCTTGTTATTGACAAGTATTCATCTGAAGATTGGTCTGGTAAGAAGACTGATGTCAGAAAGATGAATGGTGAAGTAATATGAATTGATTATTTTTCTATAACTTAAAATTAAATCAGGTCAAAATACAGATATCATATAAATTATTATATAATTATGAATTATTATATAAATAATAACATGGAATTTGAAGGAGATGATAAAAATGAGGATTCCACAATATAACATGAAGTTCCACATGAATAGCACTCCATCCGTGTTGTAGTTCTTCATGTAAAATATATGAGTGATACTGCTCTAAATGAGGAAAATTTGACCAAATTCTTCATCTATTATAGCTTCTAGAAGGTAAAGATGTTATTCTTAAACTTATACTTTCAATTCTTCAAGTATATATGTATGTTTGTTCCAGATCATAACATTTGCCTTATTCCACTCATAATCACTAGACTTAAAGAAAATAAAATATGTGGAGGAGTAGCCATGTTGTTTTGTTTTTCGTACTGCTTTGTGTTTTTCCACTGACATGTTTGCATCCAGGGTTTGTCTGTTGTTTGAGTGGAATGTTTCTAAGTCATATTAATTAACTGAGCATTTGGATTGTTGTTTACTGTCTTTTCAGTTTTGCTTATCTTGGTTCAGGTAGGTACTGATTGAAATCTAGTCATGAAGACACTTGATACTTATTCTTGAGTGAGATAGCTGAGGTAATATCAACAAACCTGGGAAGCTTGATGATAAACTCCATAAGTCCATGCTTTGTCAGGGGTCAGCCTGTATTTCTAGGAGCAAGTATTCACACAGAGAATGGAATGCAGTTGCTGGGCATGGAGTTTCATATGACCTGTCAACTGCCAGGCATGGAGTTTCTCATGCCTCTAATCTCAGCAACATCCACATGAGAAATGAACACCAGATGTCTGTCTTCATCCCTGAAATCAGGAACCAGGGTTACAATAGCACATGGGCACCATGGTGTTCAGTGTTTATATAGGCTTTGAGTTTTAGAGTCTAAAGTCAGAATCTGTATAGATCCCAAGTAGCTGTAATGGGTTTTTATGCAGTCTTTGACTTCTGAAGCTTGGGTGTGCATGAACACTGGAGTATTTGTAGGTGGAGTGAGATTTCATGTTCCCTCTTACCTCAGAGCTGGGTTCTGAATGATGGGCAGGTGTTGGAGTACTCAAGCATCTTTTCACATAACATCAAACTTCAGAATATGGGGCCCATGGCTCTGAGTGGCAAGGACAGATTTGCATAGCCTCTAACCTCAGGGTATAGTATCTGTATGGGTAGGGGGCCAAGTTTGTTTGTTTGTTTGTTTTGGAGAGTTTGATACAGAACTATACTATATTTTGAACATATACAACTCTCTTAAATTCATGTCCTCTTCATTTGTGTGTGCGTGTGTGTGTGTGTGTGTGTGTGTCTTTGCGTGTCTCTGTCTCTGTGTGCAGTTGTTTGAATAAAAACGGCCCCCATTGACTCATAGGGAGTAACACTAACAGGAGGTGTGACCTTGTTGGAGAAAGTGTGGCCTTATTGTAAGAAGTGTGTCACTGGTGGAAGGCTTTGAGGTTTCAGATGTTCAAGTCAGGCCCAGTCACACACTGTCTTGTTGCCTACCGATCCAGAGGTAGAACTCTCAGCTCCTTCTTCCCGAACCATGTCTACCTGTGTGCCACAAAGCTTCCTGCCATGCCCAAAGAAGACTAAACCTCTGAACTGTAAGCTAGCCCCCATTAAATGATTTCCCCTATAAGACTTGATGTGGTCATGGTGTCTCTTCACAGCAATAGCACCTTAAGACAATGTGTGTGTGTGTGTGTGTTTATGAATCTTGAGTCCAATGTGTGTTAACCACTTTTCCTACTTGGGCATGGACAACTAACAGATCAGGGAACTTATCCTTGATAAAGACTAAAGATTTCTTCCTCAGCAGTGCTACTAAACCAGGGGTGGGCCTTGTGAGCCCTTCCTCCGTCCATACTGGATTGTTGACTGATACAGTCTTTTACAAATCTTGTACCAAGAATCATAAGTGTTAAGAGTTCGTTGATGAAACAGCTTTATCGTGTACTTTAGAAGATTGTATTCACAGCTGTCTTCCTGGTCCTCTAGCTTTTAAAATATCTTGGCCCTTCTGCAATGTTTCTAGAGACTTGGTTATTGGGTTTGTATTTTTAGATGCCCCATTTTTGAAATGGGTACTCCATAATCACTTATTATTCATACTTTGACAAAATTTGGTTCTTTGAAATAGGCGTTTTGTCTGCTACAGAAAGAAACTTTTTTTGATGAGACCTGAGATCTGCACTAATCAATAAATGTGAGGGTAAGCAGTTTTAATGTGAACAAATAAAATGAAATCGGTCTTATCTAATTGGCTTTTGACAATAATTCAGAGGAATAGCAGGTCACAATATCCAGAAAATACAGGATAAAAGATATTATATGTCCATTGTCTAGGGATGAACTATAAATAGGATCAGAATTAAGATTTCAGACTTCATAAAGTATCCTGGCACATGGATGCGAAAGTAAACATGACATATTCAAGATGTTATGGTGTCCCTCTAATTAGACACATGGCAAATGCATTGTACTATTTTTATGTGTTCTTAGATGACAGTATGGCTCATCAAGTACAGTGCTTGTGGAGGTATGTGCATCGATACTGGTATAGCTTTAATCACTTGAAAATGATATCAGCACTGTTTAAACCAAATTCCAAGTCATTGTAGCTATATGTTATTTGTTTAAGAGTCTTTAATGAGAGAAGTAGAATATTCAGGACATTAAGGACTTCCTAATACAAGCATTGTGGTAATAATCTTATTGTCTTGGTTGTGGTAATTGTACCATTTAAGAGAGAATAAGTAAAAAGTTCTATCTTATGAAAAAAATCCTTAGATAAAGAGTGTGGGGTAGTTAATCTTAGTCTTCAGAATGACTTTGAAACTTGTAGGTATTGTAACAAGTTGGTGCTGGTGTGATGAAGTACATTTAACCAATATCTATCTCCTTAGTGTAGAGAAGACTAAATTCTTCACTTGATAAGTCCTTACAATGATGATGATTTCATCTCTGTGAATAATGTTGAGATCTTCCCTATTCCATAGGTTAGTCTATGAACTATGGACTGTGGACTATGTCTAAGACTACCATACTCTAGGTAGTCTTAAGATGATTTGGATTGGCAGTTATACACATCATGAGGACATAAAGGACAATGTGAACAAAGTATAGAGTTAGTAGTAACATAACGTAATATAAAATCATGTGAATGGTTTGCAAATCATGTGTTTCAGAACGTTAAATGGAAGGTAAATAAAAGTATAATTGCTTTTACCTATAAATTGTGAAAAAAGAAATGTGATGCATATGTATCATGATATGCCAAAATGATTTATGAAAGCTTTTGTTTAATTTTTGGAGATAAAATGTCCAGTGCAGTACTGGAAGGAGTAGCAGTCACTTTGTACTATGAGTAACTGCAACATCTCTTAGTATTTTAAAGTTCAACAAATAAAAGGGTGGTAGCCATATGGAAATGATCTTCACACAAGAGATAAGTTTTTTGATTGTAAGATGCATTGTACTCATTTTTTAAAAGATATCTCCATGATAGAATTGGTGTAGCATTTGTAATTTTAATTCCAATGTGTTAAAACAGTGGTTCTCAACCTGTGGATCATGACCCCTTTTGGGGGGTCAAATGACCCTTTAACAGGGGTCACCTAAGACCATTTGCATGTCAGATATTTACATTATAATTCATAACAGTAGAAAAATTACAGTTATGAAGTAGCAATGAAAATAATTATGGTTGAGGGTCAGCACAACATGAGAAAATATATTAAAGGATTACAGCATTAGGGAAGTTGAGAATCTCTGTGTTAGAAGAATATGAAGCATATAATATGAAACATCTGGAAAGACATATTAATGTGAAAAAGAAAAAAAATATCTGACAAACACCATTTGCTGATGCTGTTGTCCTTTTTCTAGTGTGTAATTCTGGATACTTTATCAAATATCAAGTGCCTATAGGTGTGTGGACTTATGCCTGAAACTTAAGTTCAATTCCATTGATCAGGTGTCTTTTTTGTGTCAGTACCATGATGTTGTTATTATTATAACTGTGTAATACAATTTGAGATCAAGGATGGTGATAGCTCTAGCATGTCTTTTGTTATTCAGGAATGTTTCTGTTATCTTGGGTTTTCTTTGTTTTTATATTAAGTTTGAAATTCTTTCTGTATGTGAAAAATTGTTTCTAGGTTTTCTTTGTTTCTATATTAAGTTTGAAATTCTTCTTTCAGTGTGTGAAAAATTGTTTGAATTTTGATGGGGATTGCATTGAATCTGTAAATTGATTTTGATTTGATGTCCATTTTCACTACATTGATGCCACTGATCAATGAGCATGGGAGAGCTTTCCATTCTCTGATATCTTCTTTAATCTCTTTCTTTGATGTCTTAAAGTTTTCAATTTACAGCTCTTCTACTTGCTTTGTTATAGTTATTCCAAGGTATTTTTAAGGGTCTTGTGACAGGTTTTCTTTGCCTGATTTTTGTCTCAAACTGTCAGTGATACACAAGGAATGCTACTGATTTTTCTGTACTAATTTTGTATACTTTTCCTTGATTGAACATGCTTAAAGTGTTTATCAACTGAATAACTTTCCTGGTGTCATTTTATGGTCATTTATATATACAACCATAATATCTGCAAATAAAGATGTTTTGGGCTTTTTCCTTTTCTGTTTATATCCACTTGATCTCCTTCAGTTGTTATATTTCTCCAGCTAAGACTTCAAGTACTATATTGAATAGATACAGAGAGAGTGTACATTCTTGTCTTATTTCTAGTTTTAGTGGAAATGCTTTGAGTCTCTCTTTGGATTGATGTTTGCTTTGTCCTTGCTACAATTCAAGTTTATTGTGATGGATCATATCCCTTGTATTCATAGTATCCCAAGGGCTTTTGTCATGAAGGGTGTTGGATTTTGTCAAAGATCTTTTCAGGACCTAATGAGATGATTACGTGATTTTTGTGTTTTATTTCTTGGATAAAGCCTACTTCATCATCATTGTGGTTGATGTTTTTGATGTGTTTGTATATTTAGTTCTTACTCGATTGAGAATTTTTGTATCTATAGTTATAAGGGAAATTGGTCTGTTATTCTCTGTTGGATCTTTATTATTTTAACTTTCATGATAATACTAGCCTTCTAAAAAGAATTCTGTATCATTTCTTCTGTTTCTATTTTGCAGAATATTCTGAGGAGTGCTGGCATTAATTCTTTGAAAGTTTGGTAGAATTCTGTGCTGAATTCATCTTGCCCTGAGATGTTTTTGTTGGTGGTGGTGGTATTTTGTTGTTGTTGGTTGGTTGGTTTTGAGACTTAATTATGCTTCTATTGCACTAGGGGTCATAGGTCTGTTTAAATTGCTTCTCTGATCTTTATTTAATATGGTAGGCTATGTATCAAATTTATATATTTCCTTCAGATTTTCCAATTTAGAGGCATACATGTACAACTCCCTTATTTTTTTGTGTTTTGTCAGGTCAGAGATAATAGACATGAAACAGCTCTTGTCCTTGTTTTCTATAATGTGTCCCTTTCCCAATTAGTAAGAGCTGATTTAAGGATTATTTTTAGTTTTACCAATAAGCAATACAGACACCATTATTGATGAAACTTTTCACAGCTATACAGCAGAAAAAGGTGAAGAAGAGCCAATGGGCTACGACCTTCTGGCATTCCAGCAACCAGAGCATTGTCTAAAGGTAGCTTACATTGCCATAATGGTGTGATCACCAACACATGTTGTTTTTAAGTAAGTACTTATGATTCTCTGTATTTCTTCAGTGTCTCTTGTGATGTCCCCTTTTCATCTCTAATTTTAATAATTTCATTATTTTTTTCTGTCTTTTAGTTGATTTGGCTAAGGGTTTATCAGTTTTCCTGATTTTTTCAAAGAACCAACTCTTCATTACATTGATTCTTTTTATTTTTGTTTGTTTCTGTTTTATTGATTTCAATGCTGAGTTTGGTTACTTCTTGCTGTCTACTTTTGGGTGTTACGTCTTTTTGTTCTAGAGCTTTCAAGAGTGCAAATACATTACTAATACAATATCACTCTCTTTTTTTTATGTAGGTATTCAGTGCTATGAACTTGCCTCTCAGAAGCACCTTCATTTTGTTTCACAGGTTTGGATATGTTGCATTTGTCTTTTCATTAAATTCTAAAAAGTTTTTAATTTCTTTCTAATTTCTTTCTTGACCCATTTTTCATTCAATAGTGAGTTGCTCAGTCTCTATGACTATTTAGGTTTTCTGTTGTTTCCATTTTTAATATTTAGCCTTAATCTGTGGTGGCTAGATAGGATGCAGGGTATTATTTCAATTTTCTTGTATCTGTTGAGACTTGCTTATATGGTTAACTTTAGAGAAATTTCCATGGGCTGATGAGAAGAAGGTATATTCTTTTATATTTAGTTTAAATGCTTTGTAAATACCTGTTATTTCATTTAAGCTATGATGTCATTTAGCTCCAGCATTTTTGTTTTGTTTTTGTTTTTGTCTGAATGATCTGTCTATTGGTAAGAATAGGATATTGAAGTCTCCCACTACCACTGTGTAACGGTCAATATGTTTAAGCTGCAATTGTGTTTCATTTATGAACTTAGGTATCTTTGTGTTTGGTACTTAGATATTTACAATTGAAGTATCCTCTTGGTGGATTCTTTGATGATAGTGTAGTGCCCTTCCCTATCTTTTCTGATTAGTTTGTTTTGTCCAATATTAAAATGGCTACACAGGCTTGTTTCTTTGCCTATTTGCTTGGAATATCTTTTTCTATCCTTTTATCCTGAGGTGATTCCTATACTTGATAAGGTATGTTCTAGTTAGGGTTTCTGTTGGTGCAACAAAACACCATGTCCAAAAATCAAGTTAGGGAAGAAAGGATTTATTTGCCTTACACTTCCATATTGCTGTTCATCATTGAAGGAAATCAGAATAGGAATTCAAACAGAACAGGAACATGGAGGCAAGCATGATGCAGAGGCTGTGGAGGGATGCTGCTTCCTACCTTGCTTCCTGCAAGGGGACAGCCCCAGCAGGGGTTCAGCAACCCAGGAAGGATGGGTGTATGAGACAAATAATGTAAATAAGCTTAATAATCACACCTCCCATACATGGGACCAGACTTCTCTTTCAGGCAATCTCTCCCTCCCTCCCACCCCCTCTCTGTACAATTCAAGCTTTTTCCTCTCTTTACAATTTTTAAACTTATTCTCTACTACAGCCTTACTATAAGATCACACACACCTTTTACATACATACATATACCTCTTGTGGGCGAAGGCAAACTCCAATAACCCTATTCATTTTATTTCCCATAAAACACACTCATTCACACATTCATACATTTTGTGGATGAAGCAAATATTCAATGCACACACACTCATTCACTATATATCTTGTAACTAGCTACTTCACACACCTCTTACGTAAACATCTTGTAAGCTTCTTGCTACCTTGAGGATGAAGCAAAGCTTTAATACAAATACATCTTATATACTCTTTGAACAAAGTCTTTAAGCAGGTTACCATGAAAATACCCACATATAACAAAACATCTCTAGTATGCTCTGTTCCCATAGTTACATAGTACAACAAAGCAATGAATTTTCTATTACAGATTAACAGAGTTTGTGTAAATCAAGTATTTTTCTTAGCCAGGTTCATTGTTAGGCTGCAATTTATGGTAACCAAATAACAACCAATCATCCCATTGTTTTTCTATTAAAGTTAATCAAAGGATCACAAGTAAGAGAATTTTTACTTTTCCTTTATCATATAGAAAAGAAAATCTATCTCTTCCACTCTCTTCATGTTCTCAATGTGCATACCGAATTTCAAAATTGTAAAACAAGGAAGATCAAATTTGATCAGTTTAAACCTAATTTGTGGGCACTGAAACTCTTTTATTCTGTATTAATCATAGACCTGTCTTTCATAGACAAAACCTATGGTCCCTAGTAATTGTGTGTTTTTCTTTGTTTTTGCTTCCTGATCCTAGAAAGTCCTTATCTACCAAGGATATATTTTCTTATGCCTGGGTAATTTGCTCCATAGCAATTAGCAAAACACACTGACCTAGTATCTCTGACTATACTTGTTTCTTAATTTCTCCCAGAAGTTCCAATGGAATCTGAGTGGTATTCCTTGGGAAAAATTGCTACACTATATTGGCATTGCCCATTGATGGGAGGGGAGTGCCAAGTGAGGGGTTAGAGACCCCCATAGAACTTTCATACCAAAAGAGAGACAGAAAGACCACTGTAGCAACAAGCATGATAAGGACTAGCAGTGGTAAAGGGCACTCAGTAGACATTCCCTATGGACCAGTAGGCTGTACTCCTGAAGCTCCAATATTGACTGCATGGCTTCTGCATTGCTACCAGCAGCCTTCTTTTTTTTTATAGAACCTAGGGCCACCATCCCAGAGATGGTACCACCCACAATGGGCTGGGTTCTGCTCATTAGTTGCTAATTAAGAAAATACCTTATGCAGGATCTTACAGAGGCATGTTCTCAATGAGGTTCCCTCCTTGCAAATAACTCTAGCTTGTGTCAAGTTGAAGACTAGCCAGTGCAGTGTGTTTCTTGGATGCAGTAGAAGGATGGATCCTGTTTTCAAACCCAATCTGTTAGTCTATATCTTTTCATTGGGAATTGAGACCACTGTTATTAAAATTTTTCAGTTAGCAGTGTCTATTGATTAGTCTTTTATTGTTGTTAAGGTTTGGTCCCCCCACAACCTTATTTTGATTTGCTGGTCTTGGATTATTTATTTCTGGTGTGTTCTTATATATATGGTTAACCTCTTCAAGTTGAAGTTTTCCTTCTAACACTTTCTCTAGAGATCATTTTGTAGATAGATACTGCTTACATTTGGTTTTATCATGGAGTATTTTTCTCAATGGTATATTCTTAATAGAATGAGATAAGAAAAATGTTGAATTGTTTCTTTCTGTATTTTAAGTAATATTTTTATTAATCCTTTAAAATGTCATATAGTATATATTTGTCATATTTATAATCAAGTCTGGTAAAAACATGCATTTTATTTTCTTTGTTGTGACTATTATTACCCTTAAGTCAGACTATTAACCAGTTCCACTTTGTGTTAAATATGCAGAGATAATACAGGGATGTTCTTTATCATGATATTCAGTATAAAATCAAACATTTGCAGACATTATAGTTTAATGGGGGTGTGATAAAATGTGAAGGATATGATGATGGCCTCTCTAGCCTTGTCTCTACAGAAACTGTTAGATACTAATCCTCAATCAAATTGTTGCTGGTAAGATGAAGTACAGGGGAGCAATACCTGTAAATTTGATTACACCAACGTCTTCATTTAATATGTCCTCTAGACGATGATGATTGAATCATTGGAGGTAACTTGATGTCCTGCCTAATTCATTTGTGAGTCTTTGGTGTCACATGATGTATGTTTCTGTAAGATGTTTTACAAGATTTAACTTGTTAATTCTTCATCTCATGAATACACACAGACTAGAAAGTATAAAGAAAGAAGAGACAAGTCTGATACTTTGAAATGGAGGTGAAAGATAATGGACAATCTGTTTTCTCTAGGAATTATGAATAAAGAAATGTACTGTGTTTGAACCACATTATCCTGACAGGAATTAGGAAAGTTGTTCATTTTTGGAGTCAACTGAGACAGCAAGTCCACAGCCAATAATTTGTGTGCAGTATAATGCTGAGAGAAGTAGCAGTCACTTTGTACTATGAGTAACTGCAACCTCTCTCGGTATTGTAAGGTTCAACAAATGCAGAGATTGTAGCCATATGGATATATCCTTCCATACAGAAGATGAAGTTACTGACTCCAGAATATATTCCATCCATCTCCTTGCCTCGCTTCCTTATGATGCTTTCAGTTCTAAGGGTTATAGAAGAAGAAGATGGAGAGCCTTTAGAAGCACACTAAGAAAGAAAAATGGTAATGTTAGAATATGAGAGGATGATTTCTGAGAGGAATGTGTGTAAAGGAGAATAACTTGTTGTCAAGCAATTAACTAACAAGTTAGCTCAATGCTTTATTCCAAATGTTGAAAATAAGGCTACATAAGTGGTGGTTCTGGAGTGCCTTGGGCAGTGCTTTTCTCAGATGGGTGTTCATCACGTGAATTACAAGTGAAAGCCACCATGTTGGGTAAAGTAAAGCTCATCATCTTCCTCATTTGTTATGGCCCTTGGATAGTAAAGTTGAAAAAAACCACAATTATTCTTACTATGGTTTTACAATCTTCTTGCTTGTACTTATATAAACTGTGGTCTCTAAGGAAGTTTCTTTTATCCAACATTCACTTCAGGAACACATACAGATGTGGGAACATAAATCTAAGAGAATAAAATTCATTCTTTGTGTAAATAAAGAAAATGTCTACATGCTTATCTATAGTATTAACATTAATTCAAATAAACAACAGGTTATAGTATTCAGGTAGGAAATGTAAGATAAATGACATTTGTAAGCACATTTATTAGAATCTATAGATAAACCCAATCAGGGCTAAAGTTTCATACAATTTGATGTGAATGATAAAAACTGCAATGAGGTATACTGACTAGGACATAAACTGTAAACAAAGTTCTTATGTGGCATACTATGATGGTATATTTGAGCTAATTGTAGCAAGTTCCTTCCTTAGTATTCAGTAAGCTTTACCACTATTTAGGTGATGACATAAAAGGTACACTTGTGTTTTGTTCTCATTCCATGCTTCCGATATTCTGATTATTTTAGGAGATTTTCATTATTGTTCTTAGCTGGCGTGTAACCAAAATCAAAAGGATTAAATACATACTTTATAAAAAATTCATATGTAAAAGAAATCATTGATCCTTAGTCATCTAGGTTATTTGGATATAGGTTAAAGTTGTTCCTTTGTTATGTAAGGTGATAACATGTATTTTTCATTGCCTAATGGTTAAGAATAAATGAATCAGTGTTAATACGTCATGCTGTAATTGGGGAAGTGATGAAAGCTGCTTGGGATGATTTAGGTTACATGGATAATACTGCCACACCTTCATGCTTTCTTTAATGCCTCACTCAGTGAGTTGTTAGATAATTGGACTGCCTATAAATCTTATTTCTAGGCATATTATTTCTCATTAATTCAATGATTCTGATAAGTTCTAGGTAGTGATGGAGCTTTCTATGTGAGAACCCTGACAATGTGCTCCTTGATAATAGCAATACATTGACATGTAATTGTATGTATGTATTATTCATCCTTTTGATCACTTTCATGGGACAGTGTTCATGCATATGTGTTAGGTTAGAACAAGGAGAACAAGGTGCTAAAATAAAATAAAAATTGTGTTTTCAGAAAAAAGGATTAGATTTACTGTATTGATTGTCTTCAGAATAACAGATTAAATCTGGAAATGGTTTCAGTCTTGTATATATATTAGCCTTTGTTGTCTCATGTCCTGCCTTTCTTTAGATGTTGTCGGCCAACCATGTTTCACCTCATGGATACCTACAGGATAGAGAATGAAAGGAAAGAAGATAATCAAAAGAAAGAAAGGAGTATTTTTTTTCCCATGATCAGATTAAATAAAGGTAGGTTAAAGTTATCTCACTGGATCCAGAATTAGAGATGGAAAGTGAAAGACCATTTATTTGTTCCCTAGGAGTTCAGTGAGGAAATTTATTGTTCATGTATCTATATCCCACTAGGAGAATTTGTGAAATTCCTCGGCAATAGAAAGTCAGGTAAGACAATATGTCTCCATTCAATATGGTGTGTGCACTGTGATACTTGCACAGGTAATAGTCACTTTCTATTATGAGAACTGCAGCCTCTCTCAGTAGGATGATGCTCATAAAATAAGTCATTGTAAATGTAAGGACATGAGGGTATAGATACACAAGTAGAGAGTCACAAAACTTCCTTTAGATGGAGATAGAGGTGGAATCTTACATCTAATTCAAATGTCAAAGGTCAGAAATATTAAGAACTTTTAGGGACATGGCTACTACAAAATATGAAATTGGTAATGAGTTCAGTTTCATTTTAGTTCTTAACTATTTTTAACTATTTTTATTGTTTTGTTAAAATATTTCATAATTTCCCCTTCCCTTTCCTCCCTTCAACCATTCTAATCAAGTAACTCCCTTGCTCTCTCTAAAATTCCCCTGCTCAGTCCATATTATATAAGTTATATGTGATTTCACAAAGAATGAAATGAAATTTCTTTAAAAATAATACTACCTTTTGTTTGTTGTGAGTTTCATACTCATATTTGGGACTTCAGTTTTGTTCCATTGGTCTGCATGTCTGTTTTTGTGTCAGTACCATATTGTTTATATTATCATAGCTCTACAATTTATTTTGATGTCTTAAGTGATAAATCCCATTGTATTACTCTTTTTGCGCAGAACTGTTTTGACTATCCAGAATGTTTTCAATTCCATATAAATTTAAGGATTGTTTTTATTTCTGTGAAGAATGACATAGGAATTTTGATTGTGTTGAATATGTCATTGGCCTTTGATAAAATGGCCATTCACAATTTAATTATAGCAATCCATGAGTGTAGTATGTTTTAAATTTTCTATTTTCTTTCTCTAGTTTTACAGAGATTTAAAGTTTTCATCATTGATGTCTTTCACCTCCTTGGTTAGGTATATTCCTAGATATTTTATTTTCTTTGAGGGTTTTGTGAATGGTATTTTGTCTGTGATCCCTTTGTACGTTTGTTATTAGTTCTATTGATTTGTGGAAAGTAATATTATGTCCTGCCAGGTTTACTAATTTGTTTACTGCTTCTAGAAGTTTTCTGAGTGTGTTTTGGGTTCTCTAACGTAATATAGTATTGTGTCACATGTACGTAGGGATAGTTTGAATTATTTTCCTATTTATATTCCTTTACTTTTCTTCCCTTGCCTTATTTCCTCTAGCACAATGTTAAAAAGGAGTAAGGATAATAGACTTCCCTGTTTTGTTTCTCATTTCAGTGGGATTGCTTCACCATTTTCTCCATTTAGTGTGATGTTGACTGTAGGTTACTTATATAAATTTTATGTTGTTAATATATGTTTCCTTTAGCCCTATTCTCCCTAGGAATTTTATCATGTAAGCATGTAGATTTTGTGAAAGAGTTTTTCTGCATCTATTGAGATGGTAATGTGATTTTTTGTTTAAGTCAATTTATGTGGCTTATTAACATTTCTTGATTTCTGTACATTGAGTCATTCCTGCATGTATAGGATAAAGGAATCTTGGTCTTGGTGAATAAACTTTTTGATGTCTACAATGAGTTTTCAAGTATTTCATTGAGCATTTTTAAAAATTCTGTATCCATTGAGGACAGTGGCCACCAGTATTTTTGTTGTTGTTGTTGTTGTTGTTGTTGTTGTTGTGTCTTTACATTGTTCTAGTGTTAAAGAAATACTGACTTCATAGAAGGAGTTAGGGAGTGATCCTTCTGTTTCTAGCTTTTGAATAGTTTAAGAAATATTGATTGTAGATATCCCTTGATAGTCTTACAGAATTCTACTGTGAATTCAACTGGATTTGAACTGTTTTTAGTTGGAAGGATTTTTATATTGTTTCAATAAATTCATATGTTATGGTTCTGCTGAAGTTGTTAAACCCTTCTTGGATAATTTTATGCAGTTTGTCTGGATATAGAAATTCATCCATTTTGTTTAATTTTTCAAATTTATAGAATACTGACTTTTAAGTATCCCCTTATAATATTCTGAATTTCCATTGTATCTATTATAGTGTTTTGCTGTTTTTTTCTGATTCTGTTAGTTGAGTACTCTTTTTCTTTCTTTTGAATGATTGGGTCAAGGCTCTGTTGTTGTTTATTCTTTCAAAGGCACAGCTCTTAAAGTCACTGATTCTTTGTTCTATGATAAGGATTGTTGGAGGTCACAAAGGCAACAATTCTAAACTCAGGATACTACCACATACATACTGTGATCCCAGGAATACCTACTCAAGCTCTTGTAAATTAGGTATTTTAAACACAACTAAAATGATGTATTCTAAACAGGGACAATTTTATGTTATTGAACAAAAGTATAAGGAGTATTTTGATAATATGAGATATAAAGATAAATTTTTAAAACCTATGTAGTCTTTATTGTGACAGTCATTCATATTAGAGAAGTGAAGTGATATAATTCAATTTAGGAGAAATGCATGTGAAAAGTAAATGTGATGGTTAATAATATGGACTTTGAAATAAATTACACAAGGGCACAATTAACTTTGGAAATGTGATATGTAAAGTGGTTTTTGAAGGCTTCTATGGCAGTGTATGTTAAACAGTTGTTGGGTGCCAATACCTATACATATTGATGTTGGTGATACTAAGTACATATGATCATGATCTCTTTATGTGAGTAAACCTCAACAAGCTCCTTGCTTTATGTACCATGGCTTGCACTTATATTGTCTTCAGAGGCACTCTTGAGATTACTACCATATCAATTACTTATCATTTAATGCCCCATTTTCTAAACTTTAAAAGTTGCTTAGCATTGTACATTCTTTGCAAAATAGTTAGAGAATGTAAGTATAGTGGGAATAAAATCCTTCCTAATGGAATATCAGTGGAATGAGATCAAAGGAATGTGGGATCATAGCATTCACAAGAAGAGATAGGTGAAAGTCAATATATTTCCCATTTCCTAGGATCTGTGAATAAAGAAATCTAGTGTCCACATATCACACTATACTGGAAGAATTGGTGGCAGCTGATGAAAAAACAGTATGTATTGTAGCCATCTTCACAACACACATACTCATGATGGATTAGAGGAGAATCCTCAAATATGATAGTTATTCCTATGAGGTAGAGGAAAAAAAGTTGAAGCAGCTTAAGAGTCATAATGAATACAAAGAAGAAAAGTAGTAATTACCTAACTGTCCAAGGAGTGAAGGAGAAATAGAAGGAGTAGAAGACATTATATGTGAAGAATATATGGTGAATAGCAGTGAATAGTCGTTATTTGGAACTTATTAGTAAATGATCTTGAGGTTCAAGTCTCCTGCATTATTGATGCTACAATGAAGGGTACAAATGTTACCGAGGCTGGGATCTTTCAGAATCATATTGAGTATGTTGTGTGCAGTGCTGTATTTAGACTGGTGTCCATCATGTGAAATATTTGTGAAAGACATTGTGCTGGATAGAGTAAGGATCATGCTATTCTTCATTCTTTGTGCCTTAAATGGCCAAGGTGGTCTAGTGCAGTTACATTTGACATGGATTCCTCATTGTAATTAGTCATTTGTGAACTTAGGAAGAGTATGTCTCCTGAGTGTGATTTCAGACGTCCAATTTAAGCCTCATTATAATATGTAAGTTAAAGAGAAGATATATAAAAGAAATATTATATTTTATTTTATATAATTTATATTATATATTACAAAATAAATATACTATTACCTTGAACAAAATGATACATCTTTTATCAGTGTGGCGTTGAGAAGCAATGGTGTAAATAGACACCAGGACACAGTATAATGTGGGGAACTAGAAGGACAGAGCCTGCTATTGGAATGCTTTCTAAGATATACACCTGAACAGTATTGAGCGTTCAAATTGAGGGGGTCAGAATGATTTGTGTTACATGGTGGTGAAGGATCTGGGACAGGCCATCCACATTAAAGTCTTGTTTGCAGTGTTGTATTCAGATTGGTGCCAGTTATGTTATATCCAAATGAGAGATAACAGGCTGAGTACAATGAGGCTAATTGTGTTCTCCATTCAGGGTGGCCTTGCATGGTCAGAGTGCTTTAGGTATAATTACACAAGATGTAACCACCTGATGTAGGTTGTATATTCATGACTCCAGTACTGATCTTTTAATTAAGCATAATTTCAGATGTCCAGTGTTCACTTTATGGCCACATATAGATTGGAGAATTGATGCACAGAGAAACTTAAGTTTATTCGTAATGTGAAGAAATGAAATGAACACCTCATTCTTTTTGTTTTTTTGACAATCTACCAAATTCATAGGGAGCAGGATATAATATATTGTAAATAAATACAAGGAATATTTCCTAAGATAGGAATAAATATGATGTGTTCAGGTTTCATGCTGATTAAGGCAGATTTTAAATTGGACACTGTGAGAACATGGTTACAGCCAACCGTCCATGTTAAAGTTCTGTGCAAAACCATAACTCTGATGTTGCTAGTGATTTGCTTAAATATGACCAGTTCTTCTGTGAGTCAAGTCTACCAGTTTTCCCATTACCTTTCACTATGGCATAGTGATTCAGTATAACTGCTAATATCCTAGTTTGTTTTCTCGTCATGATGAGTTGTCCTTTGATGTTTCCAGGACCTAGGATAGCTTCAGGTGTTTATTTTCTGTTTATATTTCTATTTTCTATTCTCATTCTTTTTTTTCAAAATTCACATAGGTTACATATGATGCAGAAGGAAATTTTAAATGATTTCCATGAAAAAAAAATTTATAAGAGTCAGCAGCTGTTTGTAGAGTGATTAGATTACAGGCTGGAGGCTCTGAGTTTGATTCACAACATGGCATGAAGACAAGGAAATTAAACTGCAAATGATGATCCATTACAGGTACTTAGAGTTCTTCATTTTATCATAATTCAGAAAGAAGATGCAGACTTACATAAGCAAGGTAGCTCACAATAAAGTTTTCATTTCCTAGGTATGTTCAGGCTTCAGACATTTTTCTTGGTGTTATCACTTGGGTAGTGATGAATACTATTGGCGATTAAAAAGTTGGTATATTCAACACTTCCATATATTTTGTTTTCTTTTCCTTTTTTATTATGGAAAATGCAGATAATACATTCTGATTACAGTTTCACATCCGCCAACTCCTCAAGTCTGAAATTATCTTTAAACAATTTTTTGTGAAGAATTGTGTTGGAATTTTTGTGAGGATTGCATTGTATTTGTAAGATTGCTTTTGGTTGAATGGCCATGTTCACAATCCTACCAATCCATAACTGTAGGAGTTCTTTCTATCTTCTGATACAGTCTCCAAAGTCTTTCTTCAATGGCTTTTTTCTTCTTTCTCTCATACAACACATCTTGGCCTGATCCCAGCCTCCCCTCCTACCATGCCTCCCAGCTCCCCAAGTTTTTATTTCACAAGACTTTTACATGTTTTTTTAGAGCAATCTCCAGATTTTCTTTTTGAGGCTATTGTGGAAGATATTGTTGCTCTATTTTATTTTTTGGTTTGTTTGTCATTTGTTTATAAAAAGACTACTGATTTTTGTGTATTAATTTTGTATTCTGCTGTAGGATTTCCTGGTGGGGTTTTAGAATCATTTAGGCAATTATTGCTATGAACTTGTCTCTTAGAACTGTCTTCTTTGTGTTCCATAAGTATGGACATATTGTCTTTTAATTTTCATTCTATTTTTTAAAGTTTTTAATTTCATTCTTAATTTCTGTCTCAACCCATTGTTTTATTTAGGAGTAAGCTGTTTAGTTTTCATAGTTTGTATAGTTTCTGTTGTTCTTTTTATTGTTAATACCAGCATTAATACATACTGATAAGATAAGATGCAGGGCATTATCTCAATTTCTTGTATCTTTTGAGACTTATTTTATGTCCAAATATGTTGTAAAATTTGCAGAAAGTTCAATGAGCTGCTGAAAAGAGGGTACAATTTTTTTTTGGTTTGGGTGAAATGTTCTATAAATATTTGCTAGGTCCATTTGATTTGTGACAATATTTCACTCGAGCAATTGTCTATTTACTTTTTATCAAGATTATCTCTCTATAGGCTAGAGGTAGGGTATAAGGGACAGTATGTGTGAGCTTTTAGCTCTAGCAATGCTTCTATGAAGTTGGGCACCCTTGTGTTTGATGCATAAATGTTTAGAAGTACAATGTTTCCTCTTGAATTTTTTTCTTTGATGAATATGTAGTATCCTCCCCTATCTCTTTGTTTAGATTCGGGTTTGAATTCTATATTGTCAGATATCAAAATGGCTACAGTGGCTTGCATTTTTGGTTCATTTGTTTGGAATATTTTATTCTACTCTTTAGTGCTGAGATAATGCCTGTTATTGATGTTGAGGTGTGTTTATTTGATGCAGCAGAATGATAGATTCTGTTTCCTAGTCCCATCTATTAGTCTTTGTCTTTTTATTGGGGGAATCGAGACCATTGATGATGAGAGTTATCAATAAGTAGTGTTTATTGATTCCTGTTATGTTTATGGTAAGTTTTTCCCCCTCTTTTGATTAGTTTGTCTGGGATTATTTATTTTATATGCTTTGATGTGTGTGCTTAACCTCTTCAGATTGAAGTTTTCCTTCTAACACCTTCAGTAAAGATGGATTTGTATATAGATACTGCTTAAATTTTATTTTATCAGGGAATTTTTTTCATTCTCTGTCTATTGTGATTGATAGTTTTGTTGATTATAGTAGTCTAGACTAACATATGTGGTCTATTACTGTTTCTAGAAAATCTATCTGGGCTATTCTAACTCCATTTCTGTTTAGAAGCTGATTGTAGTTCTAATGTGTCTGCCTTTATATATTATTCTTTCCACCTTGCAGCTTTTAGTAGTCTTTCTTTGTTTTGTCCCTTAGATTTCTTTGCTGGTCCTATCTATTTTGTGTTCTTTATGCTTCTTGTACCTTTATAAGCATCTCTTTTTTTTAGGTTAGGTAAATTGTCTTCTGTGATTTTTTTGAAAGTATTTTCTGTAACTTTGACCTGGTTTCATTTCCTTCCTCTGTTCCTATTATTCTTAGATTTAGTCTAAGAATTTAGTTTATGGTGTCCCAGATTCCAGAAGGTTTTGTGCCTCGACATTTTAAAATTTTACATTTTCTTTGTCTGAAGTATACATTGCTTCTACCTTGTCTTCAACAACTGAGATTCTCTCTTCCATGTCTTATTCTCTGTTGGTACCTCCGAGGTTTTTGTTTGACTTCCTAAAGTTTTATTTTCAATTTCATCTCCATTTTGGTTTTTCTTAATGTTTCTATTTCTACTCTTGTTTCTTAAATTGTTTTTATTATTTCATTACACTGTTGATTTTTATTTTCACAGATTTTATTAAGGGATTAATTGATGTCCTTGAACTTATTCATATTTTGAAGTTCTTGTTTTGTGAAACATTCAGCTACATTACATTGCTCAGGTTACTGTAGAAGGGTTACTGAGTTCTGATAGAGGGATATTGGCCTTGCTGTTGATGTTTATGTACTGGTGTCTAGCGAACTGGGGTTAGGATTATTGAGGTGTTTCTAGGTGTTGATATCCGCTCTTGTCTTTGTTCAGTGAGTGTTCCCTTCCTTAGTTTTTGTTGTCCTCTCTGGATCTTACTAAAGTGTAATGGCTATGGGTTGCATGGTATAAAGTGCTTCTGAAGATCAGTGGGAAGTCCAGAGGAATAGAGCTGGGCCAGGGATAAAGGCTGAGAAAGGCTTCAAGGAAGAGGTAAGGAGATCCTGTTCACATCTAGAGGAGTGGTCTCTGGGAGTTGGATGTGTGGTGGGAAGAAGGGATTCTGCAATCCGATTGCTGTAAGGCAAAGAATTGTCTGATAGGAGATAGGGATGAAAGGACTAGGGACTGGATTCTGAACCAACAGTTGGAGTCTCCAGTGACTATAGAGGAAGTAGGAGGATGGAGACGTATAAGCAGATTGTTACTGGCTGAGGATGAGCATCAGGATACTGTGAATCATCTACTTAAGTAAGTTCCTGCCAGGTCTGGCTACTGGGGGTCTCATGTATTCAGGAATGACACAGAGGAGTGGGGATCAGCTAGAAGGGAGGATTGAGAAAGCCAACATAAAGAAGGAAATCTGGATCCACAAAAAGACTTTGCAAAGTCCTCTGCTAATGGTGGTAGAGTGGGAGGAGAGGTACCTACAAGCTGTCTGCCACAAGGCTGAGAATGAGACTGTAGAGACTGTAATGGATGACAGGAAGGAGAATGAAAATTGCCTACCTGAGTCCCATATTTATTATTTAATTAAATAACTCAGGTTAGATTAGATTCAGAGGGAGAGTTTAAATACTTTCTGTGAAAAAAAATTTTTAAGAGCCTACAGCACAATTTGTAGAATAGTTAGATCACAAACTTGCACTGAATTTTACATACAATGTAGCAAAAGTGGAAGAAAAGGAAATCAAACTGAGATTGATTATACATTACTCATATTTATTGTTATTCTTATTATCAGAATGTTGTAAAGAAAATTCAATTGCAAGGTGAGGTAAAATGTATTTTGCATTTTCTTAAAATTAGAAATAAGTTCAGCACTTAGTCATCTTGCTTCATATTTTGACTTGGGCATGTGATGTCCAAGTGATGAAAACCAATAGATGTGGTAGAAATTTTAGGCTTACTGCTTACACATTTATTCTGGCCTTGGATGGTCAATGAGGAATTAACGCAATAACCTATCATATGGCTTCCTGATTTGAGTCTGTGCCTCCAGGACCTATGCTTCCTAACAATGAGTTATATTTGTAGCCTGAGTATCTGTAGGTTGACTAAGGTTCACAAGTTTTTCTCTTGGTGTGACCTGGCAATTCTGTGTTATTTCTATAGCAAGAGATACCTTTAAAAACTTTTATCTTTATACTTATGTAGGCCTTTGATGACTTGTGACCTAAACATTGAGATTATTTGAGTTGTTCATTCTTCTTTTGATTATATGTAGGTGACAGGATGTAAGTAAAGAGGAAAACACATTCCTTATTAATAAACATAAAATGAGGTCTGAGGAAGATAGCCCACAGTAATCAGAGATAGAAAGTAAGTGACATTTTACCAGGAACTTACGCAGGAACTATAAATAAAGAAATTTAGTGTTTATGTAAGAATGACTGTGAAGATTAATAAAATTTGTTGATTATTCTAGGAGTCAACTGAGATAGTAATTCCTCATCCAGCAAATTGTGTGCACTGCAGTATTGAGACAGGTTCCAGTCACTGTGTACTTACTGTAAGTAACTGCAACCTCTCTCAGTATTGTAAGGCTCACCAAATGCAGTGGTCATCATATCATCCATATTTTCATCTTGGTATAGATGAATGCAATCAGAAGATGTGTATCCTGATCTGAGGATGAATTTTAGACACATTTACAAAAGATATACTTCATTTCTGTGGAGAATCCTTAAGCAATTCATTATCTAGAAGAAATTTGATAGATATATGAGTATACAAAAGAAAAATACTTAGCTCACTTTCTTGAAAGTGAAAAACTTTCAGGGGAAGAGGAAGTAGCTGAAAGGTTATGCTCTGAGTAAAGTGCATGATGAAAAAGTGACTAGTTATTCTCAGAATAACTTAATTCTAATACATATGTTAGGTCACTGTGTAGGTGTCATGTTTAATTGATGCTCTCATGATTGCTATAACATATAATAGAACCTAGAGGGACACAAAATATGTTGTTTGTGGTGCTTTTCCTGGCTTGACGTTGGTCACATGAAATACAAGTGAAAGACATCATTCTTTGTAGAGGAAGGCCACCATGTTTCTCATTTGTTGTAGCCTTGGATGGTCAAAGTGGTGTAGGTGCAGTTACCCTTGGTGTGGTATGTTGTAGAAGTTTATTTTTAGTTATATATAAAATTATTTTATGCACTGTTGGGTGAAGGGCTTCCCTAGGCCTTGACATTATGTATTGTCTGTGGGTGTTGGATTTCTGTGAGGGTGTTTGATTGCTTATGATGTGTGTTTCTGAGGAGTGCTGAATCAATAAAAACATCTGAGCTCAGACGCTTGCGGTTCCACTGTCCTGGATGACACTTGCCATTGATGGTGGTTCCCTCTTCTGAGGTCTAGCAGAGATTTTAACCTATGAAAGTGCTTCCTTGTCCTGTTTGCTGAGCCACCACCATAGGCATACAACAAGAAATGGTGTACCATCGTGGGGAATGACATCACACCAGCCAATCCAAAGTGGAGACAAGGAAGAAAAGAAAGAAACTCCAGACCTCATACAATCCAGTAAAGTATACTCAGGGAAGCTACCAGAGTACAGAGATTGAGGTATTAATGGAAGGCTCCTGAAGGAAGAGGAGAGAGACAAATAAAATAAGCCTCTATGAAGAGAAAAGCCTGTGAAGTTAATAAATGATGAAAAAATCTCAGAGGTGAGAGCCACAGGACTCCCTGCAGCTTAGAGCCAAAAAGCCCCTTAGTTAAACTGACCAGTTTGGCAGCTTCTGAAAGGGTACAGGGGGTACTTTATTTGTTAGACATTACATGATTTAAAAGTGTATTATTTTAACATCACATTAGAATGACCATTTATTTATTTTAAAATCTTTCTACATGGTCTTTAAGTATCTTATATTGAGGTTGGAATTAACATATCTATATAAGTGTTTGCCTAAACGTATGTATGCCATTAATTTCCTGGTGCATAAGAAGGTCAGCAGAGGGTGTTGGTTCCTTTGGAACTAGAATTGCAGATGTTTGTGAGCCACCATGTGAGTCCTGGAAAGCAAACCTCAAACCTCTGAAAGAGCTATAAGTGTTCTTAACCACTCAATAGCTCTGTAGCCCCCATTTGTTAATTTTAATTTTAACATGGCTGAGTTTAGGGTTTTGTTTGTTTTTAAGTTAATTTATATTTATTCATTTAAAAATTTAGAATAAAGTCAAATAAGCAATAATTCTTGAGCAATATTTATTCAGACAATATGTCTGCGACATTCTACATTTCACAGACACTCAAAAATACAAAGTGCATAAATACTAGACACATTTAGTATATGTTTGTAATATTTGTTGATTGAATGGCTAGATAGAATTTTATTTTACAAAATGGAACACCATAATGCATACAATTTGTTTTTTCATATACGGTATTATATTGTAAAATATAATATAGTATAAAATACAAATTATATTTTGTATCTATATAAATTTTATTTTAAAATATAGATTCACATGAATGTAAAACTATAGTACTGTGGTACAAAGAAAATTATATATGCTTTATGCAGTTTCAATGATTATATTTTAGCATAACACAAGATTGAAATTATTGCTACAACAAATGTAATATAATTGGACATTGTGGTACATACCTCTAATCATAGGACTCATGATGCCAAGACAGGAAGGTTCTGAATACAAGGCCAGTTGGACTAAATGTAAAGTTCAAAGCCAGCCTTTCCTACATAGTGAAACTTTGTCTTCAAACTGAAATAAGTTATTAGAAGTTTTATAAGTTATTATAAGTTTTATAATAAGTAATTGTAGTTTTATGCTATTCTATATGTAGATACATGTAACTAATTGTAAAATGGTTATGGAAGTGCCTTATTAATAATCCTTTCATGTTATAAATGTATAGACATACATACCCACCAGTTACAGTATATTTTTCCTAACTCTTAGTAACCATGAATCTGTTTGCCATCTCTCTAATGTGTTTTTCAGAATTAATGACTATGTGATCTTAACATTGATTACTTAACATAATAACCTGGAAATATACCCAAACATACAGTGTGTGTATGTGTGTGTGTATTAATTATATGATATATTTGATACATGTCATATGTATGTATCATACGTATATTACTATGTTTTCTTTAAAATAGTCATTTAGCTAAAGAAATGGGCTGCCTGTGTTTTGAAATTTCTGTTAATACAAATTAATGTACTTTAAACAGCTGCATTTATGTTTTTGGGAAAAAAACAACACGTCATCCTCTGGGATGAATGGAAGTTGCTAATTTGTATGTTAGATCCAAGTTCATTTAGCAGATGTTTCCTTTTACTGGTAATATTATCTGTATTTCCATGAGCAATGAATTCATGGCCCATATCCTTTTAGCATTTTAGCCAAAATGTGCTATTATAACTATTTTCATTATATTTAACTGGTTTGGTAAGAGTGTGCTGATAATTATTTTGCTTTCTATTTGTCTCTCTCTACATGCTGTTGCTACAAATAATCCCATGAACTCACCTGCCGTCCGTCTGTTTATATGTTACATGAAATGCTTTCTTAGTATTTCTTTCCATTATCTAATAGAATTATTTCTTTTTACACAGTTGA
Organism: Cricetomys ansorgei; assembly: GCA_026225945.1. NCBI lineage: Eukaryota > Metazoa > Chordata > Mammalia > Rodentia > Nesomyidae > Cricetomys > Cricetomys ansorgei. The sequence continues at coordinate 3,721,491 of JAMJFZ010002759.1, read as the reverse complement.
GTTTTAGAAATATGACTTTATTAGAAATGTTTGAAAATATTGCTTCCCATTCTTTAGATTGCCTTTTATCATCTTGAGGGTCTTTTACAGAATAAATATTTATGTACAGTCTAGTTAGTGATGTTTCCTTTGATGGGTTATACGATTTGCTTCATTTTAAAAGTTCTTCAACAACCCCTATATTGGATCTCTCATAAAATGAAAAGTAGCATTGAAAAACTTCCTTGGGGATTTGGAAAAGGTGCCTTCCATCTTCAAATAGACATTTTCCTTCCCAGAATCTATCCCCTACCAGAGGTATCAAGAGTAGTACTTTCTGTTATCTGATCTTCTTGGCTTCCAAGACAGCCTGGCCTTGACCATCATTCAAAAAATGTTCAGAGATGGTATACTTTGATGTCAGAGTCCATGCTTGAGCACTGTTGGCTAAGGAAGACCTTGCTGACCAATCAGAACCAAGGACTTAGCATAATGCACATAGCTCTGAACTAGCTAATATCGCACTATGTTGTCTTTGCAGGGTCCAAAAGTCCTAAAGGAGGGAGAATGGCAATAGATGATTCATACATCTCCTTTGATGACATCAATAGCCAGTAGTTCTAGCACACAGCCAGACATGTCACAGAAACTTGTCTAGAGGTCAGACTGCTATGAAATGCTCGTTACCACACGTAAGTAATTCAGTGGTGTTCCCTGAGAATGGTGAACGTAAAGTCATTATATCTTGAAAAAATATTGCATCCTATGACTCTGGTGGTGGCACTGGGAGGACAGAAGAAAGGAGTGAGAATTTGAGAATGGTAGAACTTTAGTTCCTTCATAGTTGGGGACAAGACATACAGGTGAATGCTTAAGCAGATACTGGAGAATACAAACAGAACTTGAAATTCCTTCATCTTCATTGTTCCACAGAAAAATAATAAAGGGCTACGTATTCCTACCAGTGTGCTCTGCCCACATGGTTAAATGCATACCTGGCATTCATTATTCATTATCCATTCATTATTGGCCCAAACACCTATGGCCAGACAGATCATAGACCCTATTCCTATTATTCTGATAAATTATCATAGCATTAAACCAACTCCTAAGAATTTATTTTTATACACACAGATTAAGATATTTCTCCACCTTTGTGAGAAAAGCTTCTATTTGTACTAGATGAGACCCATAGCTAGACAAGGTGTAGAGAATAAAGAGATTCCAGAATTTTTAATCCTAATGGGAACATATATACTCTACCACCTCTCCCAAGTCTCAGGATCATTGTGGAAGAAGGGACAGAAAGAATGAATATAAGAGACAGAGATAGTTCATAGTTACATGGAAAGAGTGTATTCTGGAAACAAAGACATGTACCTGAACATATATACTCATGATTGGCACAGCATGCCTAATACCAGTTTCTGCAGGCTTCAACTAGACAAAATCCCAGCATGGAGAGGGTAACTGCATAGGAACTTCTACCCATAGCCAAAGAATGATGGGCAATTGTTAGCTCACGAGAAATGAAGAGTCAGTTTTTTCTAAGAGTGTAGCCCCCTGATAAGTCACCCATATCCAATAGGAGACCACACTTCCAAGAATATTTTGACAGCACAAATTGGACTTGATGGGAGGGGGACATTTATATGAGAAAGGAAGGAGGATGGGTCTAGGAAGAGTTGGGGAAAGGAGGGAGGGTGGATATGGTCAAAGCATTTATGAAATTCTTAGAGAACTAATAAAGATATTTTCATTAAGAAAGAGGAGAGTAGAAAGCCAACAAGGGGCAGGATTGATCTTCAATTCCATTCAAGCTCCATTTCCTTGGGATAAAATTCACTGCCTGTTGAATGTAAAGCATTAGCATTACTCCTTTTGGGGTCATTCACTACCCACTGGGCTCTACCTTTTTGTAAGATCTCTTTTAACACTGTTCCATTGGCTACAAGACCTTCATCAGGGACAGATTATTTTCAAGCCGCACCATGCTCCTTGAAAAGCCCTTCTACCTCATCCTCCAAGAGTTTTATTAAGAAAGAGTAAGAACATGTCAACTGCCCTTGTGGTTTTTGTTGATGTTTGTTTTGGGGAAAAAATTCTAAGACATGGAAGTGATTATAAACAAAGTCCCAAAATTTCCATTTGCATCATTTTATCTTCATAATTACCAAGAGAATTAATGTGAACAGTTTTCAGTTTGACTGCTGATCCAGGTGTCATCTAATATTGTTGCTATTTTACTTTTCTAAAACATATTCCTAATAATTTAGTATTGCTCAAATTGTGTTTCAGGGTTCACATCTGTGCTGCTTTGCCACACAGATATTCTTGCATTCAAACAGATGTTCTTAAGTAGTATAGTGATTATAAAAATAAAAATATGAATAATTGACTTGCTTTAAAGTAATGTTTAAATGTACAATTTATATTGGACATGTGTAAACTTGCAAAATCATCACCACAATGAAAACATTGTTCATCACTTCACCTGTTTATTATTATCACTTTGTCTTCTTTCAAATTCTTCTAAATACTCTGTCCATTTATAAACACTGATAAACTATTGGTCTCTGTTGATTAGTTTTTTCACTTTTTTGGATTTTCATATAATTGATATACTCTTTTTTCTTATTCAGCATAATTATTTTAGAATCATCAATATTGATATTCACATAAACTTGGCTTTAATATTAAGATTTTAGCAACAAATTGAGCCTACAATACTGTTTTAATTCAGATTTTTTTAATAGTTACAAATGTTTTGCTTGAAATTTTGTGGAATCTTACTTGGGGTACCACATATTCCAAAGAAAATTGAAGTCCCATTATGTTTTAATATTTTTCCTTCACGTAATTTCAGCATTTCTGGTTTTACAGTAAGATTATGGTAAAATTTGATCCAATTTGAATTGACATTTGTACAGGTGAGAGGTATGCATTTGATTTCCTTCTTCTGGAGGTATACATCCAATTTTGCCACCATCATTTGTTGAAAAGATTGAAATTTCTCAGTGCATTTTAAAAAATTTGTTAGACTGTGTTTTAATTATGACATTTATCCCTTCTCATTTCTCCCTCGAAAAAATCACATATACTCCACCCTACTATTCTTCAATTTCATAAACTCTTTTTTTATCACTTTTTAGTGTATACAAATATGTATTTGTATATGTATATGTATATTCCCATATATAACCTGTTGCATCCATATACTGTTACTTTATGTATGATTTCAGGCTGACCATTTGGCACTTGATAATTGGTATGCTCCTTTCTGGGGCAAACCAGCTCTTGTTCTTCCAGCTTTACTCGGTTGAGTTAGCTCTTTGTGTAGGGTGGATGCTTGGACGGCCTTTTCACATGCAATTTGGCATGTTAATTGGTGTTATCCTTTTTCAGCCCATGTTTGGACAGTCAAGTTGGTGAGACTTTATGGGGATAGCTTCTGATATTACTAGGAGACACAATCTCACAGCAAACTCTTTGAACCTCTGGCTTTCACAGTTTTCTGCCCTCTCTTTTACAGCGTTCGGTAAGACTGAGCTGAAGGAGTGTTTTGTAGATATACCCATTAGGACTGGGTTGCACATCTCTGTGTTTTGATTGGTTGTTTTCTCTAGTGGTCTCTGTTGCACAGATATTTATCCTTAATAAGGGATGAGGATGACACTTATTTTTGTGTATAAGGAAGAATATTTATAGATTGTTGTTAGAGGTTATAATGTTAGTAAAGTGGTAGTTGTTGGTTCTCCAATAACCATGACTTCAGTAGCACTGAGTAGTTAGCTAGGTTTCCAGTCCCAGGAACGTTACTCCTATTGTTGAATAGATGTTAAGTCCAATTAGAGGGTCATTGGTTACTGTCAAGGTATTTGTGCCATATTGCACCCTTAGGGTTATCATGATATGTTTGTCATTGATATGGCTCATAGGCATCATAACTGGTTGGACTGTTGATGGTCTCTCTTGTTTGAAAGCTTGCATGGCACTTCTGGTATGTCCTCAGTGTTCAGACAAGTTCCAGCTTCAGGGCCTCTGGGCCCTATTTCTGAAGCACATGGTGTCATTAGCAGAAGGAACTTATCTTCTATCTCTGGGTGCAGAAGTAAACAAGAGAAACAGCAATAAGCTTTATGTTTTACAATCCTCTTAGACAGTCCTGGCTAAGAACTCAGAAGAGTGTTTCATATGTCTGGTATTGGGGTTTGGGTTGTGTGGTCTTTGAGCCTTGGAGATAGTGGCATCAACCCAGATGAGAAACGTTCATTAAAACTGTGTGTGTAAATTTACATGCTGAAATACATACATTGTGGATTTGGGGCAAAATAAATAATAATATATTATTCTCTGTGGCATTTTCAACCATTCATATTGTTCTTTTATCCACCTCCGTCCTTCCCTGTATTTACCATCCTTCCTTCCTTCCCTAAGGAGCCCCCCTTTCTATTTTCTCCTATAAGATTCATTGATTCTGGATATCCTGATTTATCTACCTTCCACATTCCTGTTTTTACCTCCTTCCCTCCCCCTAAGGTGTCTCCCTCTGTCCCACTCCCTATTCTACTTATATCCTATCTTTTATCTCTTGATCTCCAATCCTCCTATCCTGGTAATTCTGTGTTTTACTTTCCTGGTTTCTAATTACTACAAGCTATGTACTCACATCTGAAGATTTGGAGCTAATAGATCCTGGTTCTGGATTACCTTACTCAATATGATCTTTTCTCTACCATCCATTTACCTGAAAAGCTTATGGCTTCATTTTTCTTTACAACTGAAGAGCCTAGCTGTTTTGAATAGAGCAGCAATGAACATGACTGAACAAGATCTGTGGAGTATGATGCCAAATCGTTTGGACATATACCAAAGAGTGGTATAGATGGGTTATATGGTAGATTTATTTTTAACTTTTTGAGAATTCCCCACATTGATTTCATAATAGTTGTACCAGTTTGAATTCCACAGTATATGAGAGTTCACTTTTTCTTGCATTCCTTTGAACAATTGGTGTTGTTTGCTTTATCTTTGTCATTCTGACTGGAGTAAGATGAAATTTCAGTTGTTTTGGTTTATATTTCCCTAATTACTAGTGATGAGGAACATTTTTTAAAAATATTTCTTAGACATTCTTTTTTCGTCTTTTGAGAACTCTGTATTCAGATCCCAGGCCCTTTATCCAAATGAGCTATTTGATTTTTTTTAATTCTTAACCTTTTTCGAGGTTTTTTGTATATTCTTGATATTAATTCTCTGTGAGATGTACTGCTGTTAAAGATTTTCTGCCTTTCTGTGGACTTCTTCTTTAACCAGTTGATTTTTTTCTTTAGCTGTGTAGAATCTGTTTAGTTTTATGAAGTCCTGTTTTGTCAAGTGTTACCCTTAATTCTTGCAAAAATTAAATCTTATTCAGGAAATCCTGTCATAAACATAAGTCATATAGGGTACTGACTGTGGTTTCTGCTAGCGTGTTCAGTGTTTCAGGTTAAGATCTTTGATCCATTTGGAGTTAATTCTTGGCCAGATGATAGATATTTGTCTAATTGCATTCTTCTATATGTTGACACTGTACAGTTCTCACAGCACAATTTGTTGATGATGCTTTATTTTCTCTATAATTTATTTTTGAATCTCTGTCAAACATTAAATGATTGAAGTTAAGTGTGCTCATGTTTAGGTCTTCAATTTTGTTTTATTGGTCTGTCTTTTTTTGTGCCAATACCATACTTTTTCCCTTAGAATGGCTCTGAAATATATTTTAAGTCCTGAAATGGTAACCCCTAGCATTGTTCTTTTAGGTCAGTAATGTTTTCGATTTGTTGTGTTTTTGTTGTTACATATATGAATTTTAGGGTAGGTTTTTTTTTTAATGGAGATGAGTATTTTTATTGGGATTAAATTGAATCTGTAAATAGCTATGATAGAATGGCCATTTTTACAGTGTTAACTCTGCCAATCCATGGCATGAGATCTCTTTTCATTTTCTAGTGTCTATGTGGTTTTTCATAGGTTTCAAAGTTTTCATTTTAGAGGTTGTTCTTCACTTCCTTGGTTATGTTTATTCCTAGATATTTTATTTTCTTTAAGGCTATTGGGAACAGAAGTATGTTCTTTGTATCCCTCTCTATATGATTTTTGTTGGTGTATAGAAAAGCTTGACTCATGCAAGTTGATTCTGTATGGTGCCACATTACTGAATTCGTTTATTGTTTGTAGAAGTATTCTGATAGAATTTGGGGACTCTCCAGTGTGTAGTATCATATCTCATCTGCACATAGGGATCATTTGACTTCTTTCCCTATTATTAATTCAGCTAGTACTTCAAGCACAATTAAAAAGGAGTAGGGATAGTAGATATCCCTGTCTCATTTCTGACTTAAATTAGACTGCATAAAGTTTTCCTCCCATTTAGGATGATGTTGTCTGTGGTGCTCTCGTATGTAGCTTTTATTATTTCTCTAGGACTTTTATCATGTAGGCATGTGGATTTTGTCAAAGGCTTTTTCTGCATCTGTTGAAATGATGATTTGTTTTTTTGTGTGTTTAAGTCCACTTATGTGATCTATTACATATATTGAGTTGCATATTTGAACCAACCTTGAATTTCAGTGATAAAGCCAATCTGGTCATGGTGTATAATCTTGTAGAGATGTGTCTGTATTCTGTTTGCAAGTATTTTATTGAGTATTTTTGAGTCTCTTTTCATGAGGGATATTGGTTTATTGTTTGTTTTTTTTTATCATTGAGTCTTTACCTGGTTTGGCTATTAGTATGATACTGGTTTCATAGAAGGATTTTACAGTTTTCCTTCTGTTTCCATTTTTTGAATAGTTTCCTGTAATATCTGGTAGAATTCTGACCTGAAAGTATCTGTTCCGGAACCTTTCGTAACTGAAAGGCTTTTTATTACTGATTCAATCTTCTCATGTGTTATGTGTTTGTTTAGGTTGTTGACTTCTTCTTGGTTTAATTTTGGTGGTTGGGCTGAATCTACAAAATCATCCATTTCTTTTAGGTTTTCCATATTTGTGGGGTAAAGATTTTAAAACATTCCCTTATAATATTCCAAATTTCTTTGGTGTCTTTTCTAATGTTTCCCTGTGTAGCCATAAATGGAATTCTAGATATATGTGTTGATATTATTATCATCATCATCATCATCATCATCATCACCATCATTATTATTATTCTCGTGGGTTCACGGGAAAAGACAATTTATTCTTTGCTAATTCAATCCCTCGTCCTAGAGGGTTTCAGCCTCCATACACTCTAACCTACAAACCTAAACCTAGATTATTTCAGCCTCTAAGACTTACTGCTAGCTGAGCTCACTCTGACTAGCTATCCTCTGAGCTAGCTCTTTTCACTCTGCCTGTATTGTGAACTCTGAACTGTAAAGCATAAACTGTCTGCTTCTGACTCTCTACTTTCTGTCTGCCTATTCTGGACTGTCTCTGCTCCTCTTGGCTTCTCCTGTGTGTGAGTTGACAGCCTACCTCTACAACTCCCTTACTGAACTGACTGTGAGCTGAGGACCTCATTTTATATTCTGAGAGTTGGCCGTGTGTGTCCTCACTCTGACTCAATCTCAGACCTCACTCTGCTGACTCTTCATTCTGATTCAGTCTCAGAGTTTAGGACTAAGGTATCACTACCATTGCCTTCAGAGCATTTCATCCAGATCCCACAGGCCTCTAAATGTGATCCCTTCATATGGGCCTTTGGATGTGATGCCATCCTTGCTATCACATAGACCTTTCAATGTGATCCTTTGTTAGAGCAGACATGCTGCTGGATTAAAAGATTAAGTGTTCCTCTACACACCTGTTCATTTCTGATTCTGTTCTGTCTTTCTTTAGATTAGTTGAGCCAAGGTTCTTTCAATTTCATTTATCTTTACAAAAAATATGTCCTGAGATTTGTTGATTTTGTATTGTTTTCTTTGTTTCTATTTTGTTAATTTCACCTCTGAATTTTGTTTCTTGATGTTGACTAGGTTTAGATTTGGTTTCTTCTTGTATTTTCAACTTTTTGTGTTGTATCATGAAGTCATGTATTTGTGCTCTTTCTGATTTTTAATGTGGGCACTTAAAGTTCTAAATTTCCCTCATAGGACTGCATTTAATATATTCCAGAAGTTTTGTTGTGTTGTATTTTCTTTTTCATTTAGTTGCAGGAAGGTTTCTTTTTCTTCTTTCTTGATTTCTTCTTTGACATATTCATTGTTTAATAATGAGTTGGCTAATCTCCATGAATTTGCATATTACTAGTGTTTTGTTATTGTTTGCTGGGGTTTGTTTTTTTGTCAATTTTAAGTTTTATTGTACTGTTGTCAGATAGGATATAAGGAGTGATTCAATATTTTTGAATTTGTAAAGATTTCTTTTGTGTACCAGGATGTAGTCTTTTTTAGAATATCGCCCTTGTGCTGCTGAATAGAATGAGATGTTCTTTGGGGCTTTGTGACAATATGCTATAGAATCTGTTAGTACATTTGATTTTTGGGTCAATTAATTCTGATGTTTCTCTGTTCATTTATTTGTTTGTCCAGAAACCTGTATATTGGAGAAAGTGGTGTATTAAAGTCATGTATTATTAATGGACTGATAGTAATCTGATTCTTTAATGCAATTGGGCACCCCTGAGTTTGGTACATGTATGCTTAGGACAATAATGTCATCTTGGCTAACTGGTCCCTTGATTAGAATTAAGTATCCCTCTTTAACTCTTCTGATTAGATTTAGTTTCAAGTCTGTTTTTTCAGATATTAGGATATAGATGTCTGTTTGCTACCTTCTCCCATTTGATTATAGTAAATTTATTAATCCTTTTACTTTAAGGTGGTACCTATCTTTAAAACTAAGATGTGCTTCTTATAGGCAGCAGATAGATTGGCTTTGTTTCTTGATCCATTCAGTCAGTCTGTGTCTTTTGATTGGATAATTGAAGCCATTGATTTAAAGTTACTGTTGAAATGTATGTGTTCATTCACAAAAAAATAAAAACAAAAAAGGAAGAAAGAAATGTGTATGTGTTAGTTGTTATCATGTTATTGATTTTTGATGTTTTTTGTATTCTCTGTGGTATTTTCTGTTTTAATAAAATAACAATGGCTTCTAATTTCTTTCCCTAGTCTCTCCACAATGCTCATTCTTCTCTTCAGCCTAAAATAATGCTTCTTATACTTTCCCTAGGGTTGGTTTCTTTGATATAATTTTCTTCAGGCTCCTTAAGTCACGAAATTTTTTTCTTTCTCCTTCAGTCATGGCAGATAGTTTTTCCGTATAGATTATTTTAGGTTGGCTGTCATAGTCTTTTAGAACTTGGAATGCATTGCTCCAGGCTTTTCTGGAATTTAAAGTTTCTATTGAGAAATCAGTTGCTGATCTCTGATGGGTTTTCTTTTGTATGTGACTTGCTTTTTTTTTCTGTTTTGGATACCAATACACTTTCCTTGTTTGTATACTTAGTGGTATGATGTGAGGATTTTCTTTTTTAAAAATTTTCATCTTTCATACAACTTATACAATACATCCCTACCCCCTCCTTCCCTCCCTTTACTCCTCACAGTTCACCTCATCTCCCCTCTGCCTCAGAACACACCCCCACCCACAAACTACTCCCCACCCCTACCCCTACTTCTCCCCAGAAAAGAACAGTACTCCCAGGGTTACCAGTTAAACAGTGTATGGCATTTCAAGATAGAACAACACCAGGCACTAGTCCCTACATCAGTGGTGGACTAGGCAATCCAGCAGGAGCCAAAAAGGTCCCAAGGGCAGGTAAAAGGATCAGAGACTTCCATACACCAGCCTATAGGGTTTCTCAAGAACACCAATCCAGACAGCCATAAGATGTAAGATATATTTAGAGGACCCTGCAGGTTCACTGTCCCTTCAGTCTCTGTGAACCCCTGAGAATGCTGGTCAGTTGACACTGTGGGGCTTATTCCCTGTTGTCCTTGACCTCTCTGGTTCCCACAATCCCTCCTCTCTCTATTCTGGGGGGTTGGGGCTTTCCCAGATATCTGTGTGATATTTGGCCCTGGGCCACTCCATATGCTCCCATCAGCTGCTAAACTGGGCCTGTCTGATGAGGACTCGTCTAGGTGCCAATCTATGAGGAGAGCATGACATTGGAAATTGTCTCTGGGTTATCCAGAATCTAGATCTGGCCTGGTCTGCAGTTTCAGGCAGGGGTTCCCTCCTTGGGCACGAGCTCTGCTCTTCTACTGTCACCAAGGATCCTGAAGGGAGAATAGGCCATAGGTCAGACATTTTGTGGCTCAGGTGCTGTCCTAGTCCGACTACTGGAAGTCTTTCCTGGCCACAAGAGATGGCCTCTTCAGGCTCCCTATTCCTGATTACTAGGGATCCATGCTAGGGTCTTCCTCATAGATATCAGTGAGTTTCCATTGCACTGGCTTGCCCAATCACCCCCTAATTGTCCCTGAATTCTCTCTTCCTCCTGGGTCACTTTGCACTCATTTCCATCCTCCCTCTGCCCACCTACATTATCTGTTCTATTTCTGCTTTACCAGGGAGATACCTGTGATCTGATAGGACTCTCCTTGTTGCTTAGTATCTGTGAGTCTGTGGATATTGGCACCTTTCTCCTTTGCTTAGCAGTTAATATCCACATGTAAATGAGTACATACTTTGTCTTTCTGGGACTAGGTTACCTCACTCAGGACGATTTTTTTTCTAGTTCCATTCATTTGGCTACAAAGTCCATGAGATCATTTTTTAATAGCTATGTAATACTACATTGTGTAAATGTATCACAATTTCTTTATCTATTCTTCAGTTGAGGGATATGAAGGTTGTTTCTTACTGCTAGCTGTCATGAATAAAACTGCTGTGAACATAGTTGAAGAAGTGTCCTTGTGGTAGGATGGAAGTTTGGGTATATGCTCAGGAGTGGTATAGCTGGGTCTTGAGGTAGGTCAGTTTCCAATTTCCTGATGAATCACCATATTGATTTCCATAGTGGCTGTACAAGTTTGTGCTCCTACCAGCAACAATAGAATGTTCCTCTTGTTCCACATCTTCATCAGCATGAGCTGTCCTTTGTGTTATTGAGCGTAGCCATTCCAACAGATGTAAGGTGGAATCTCAAAGTTGTTTTGATTTGTATTTCCCTAATGGGTAGGGATGCCTAACATTTCTTTAGGTATTTTTCAGCCAATTGACATTTATCTTCTGAGGATCCTTTGTTTATATATATATCCTACATTTAATTGGATTATTTGTTCAGTTAATGTCTAGTTTCTTGAGTTCTTTATATATTTTGGATATTAGCTCTCTGTTAGATGTAGAGTTGGTAAAAATCTTTTCCTATTCTGTAGGCTGTGTTTTGTCTTATTGATAGTGCCCTTTGCCTTACAGAAGCTTTTCAGTTTCCTGAGGTCCCATTTATTAATTGTTTATCTTAGTGCCTGGGCTACTGGTGTTCTGTTCAGAAAGTGACTATTCCTCACTTTCTTTTCTATCAGTTTCAGTGTATCTGTTTTATGTTGAAGACCATGATCTACTTGTACTTGAGTTTTGTGCATGGTGATAAATATGGATCAATTTCATTCTACATATAGGCATCCAATTAGACCAGTACATTTGTGAAAGAGACTTTGTTTTTATCCATTCTATATTTCTGGTTTCTTTATCAAAGATCAGGTGTCCATAAATGTGTGGATTTATAGCTGTTTCTTCAATTTGGTTACATTGATCAACATGTCTGTTTTTATTTCAATACCATGCAGTATTCATTACTATGTTCTTTTAGCTTTCAGGATTGTTTTAGCTATCCTGGGATTTTTTGGTTTTCCATATGAAGTTGAGTATTGTCCTATTAAGGTCTGTAAAGAGTTGTGTTGTGATTTTGATAGGGTTTGGGTTGAATCTGTAGTTTGCTTTTGGTAAAATGGCCATTTTTACTATGTTAATCCTACTAATCCAGGAGCATGAAAGTTCTTTCCATCTGCTGATATCTTCTTCAATTTGTCTTTTTAAGCACTCAAAGCTTTGTCATATAAGTCTTTCAGTTGCTTGGTTGGAGTCACCCCAGGTTATGTTATTTGTGGCTATTGTGATGGGAGTTATTTCCCTAATTTCTTTTTTAATCCATTTGTTGTTTGTATATAGGAGGGCTGTTGATTATTTTTAGTTGATCTTGTAGTCAGCCACCTCACTGAAGTTGTTTTCCAGCTATATGAGTTCCCTGGTAGAATTTTTGGGGTTCCTTATATATACTATCATATCATCTGCAAATAAGGATATTTTAACTTCTTTCTTTCTTTCCAATTTGTAATCCCTTGGTTTCCTTCACTTGTTTTATTGCTCTAGCTGGAACTTCTAATACTATATTGAATAGATATGGAGATAGTGAGCAAACTTGTCTTGTTCCTGAGTTTAGTAGAATTGCTTTGAATTTCTCTCCGTTTAATTTCATGTTGGCTATAGGCTTGTTGTAAATTGCCTTTATTATGTTGAGGTATGTTCTTTTTATCCCTAATCTCTTCAAGATTTTTATTATAAAGGAGTGTTGGATTTTGTCAAAGGCCTTTTCTGTATCTAATTAGCTGATCATATGGTTTTTGTCTTTCACTTTCTGAATATAGTATAACACTTTTATATTATTTACGTATGTTAAACCATCCCCGAGTCTCTGGGATTAAGCCCACTTGATCATGTTGGGTGATCATTTTGATGTGTTCTTGAGTTTGGTTTGCAAATATTTTATTGAGTATTTTTGCAACAATGTTCATGTGGGAAATTGGTTTTTAATTCCCTTTCTTTACTGAGTCTTTGTGTGGTTTGGGTATCAGGGTGACTATGGCCTTGCAGAATGAGTTTGGCAGCATTCCTTCTGTTTCTATTTAGTGGAATAATTTGAGAAATATTGGCATTAACTCTTCTTAATATGTCTGATAGAACACTGCACTAAAACCATTGGGCCCTGGGCATTTTGTAGTGGGGAGAATTTAATGACTGCTTCTATTTCCTTGTGGTTTATAGGTCTGTTTAAATTGTTTATCTGATCTTGATTTAACTTTGGTAAGTGGTATCTAGCAAGAAAATTGTCCATTTCTTTTAGATTTTCCAGTTTTGCTGAATACAGGTTTTTAATAATTCTTTGGATTTCCTTTGTGTCTGTAGTTATATCCCCTTTCCACTTCTGGTTTTGTTGATCTGGATGTTCTCCATCGTTTAATAAGTTTGGATAGGGATTTGTCTACCTTTTTGATTTTCTCAAAGAAGCAACTCTTTGAAATTAAATTCGGCGTTTCGTCTTGATTTTCTTGATTGGGTTATTGAGATTTTTAGTTTCATCATTCTTACTCTTCATTGAATTTAGTGTTCAAATGCTGATTTATTTTTGTGATTTCATTAATATGCATATTTGTGTTTTCTTGGACAACTCTGGTGTGTTTATTGTTACTCTCTTTAATTTCATCGAACAGTGAGGATAACATAGGCAGACCTAGTCTTAGACATAGATACTTACCAGGCTATGCTAGCATACAAACAGACAAATGTTAGTAGAATGTTGGGGATGGCACAGGCTGGCAAGATTTCAGGGACTTACCAGGTTGGGCAAGTACAAAATATGAGCTCTGGAGTAGTCCTGGAGGTTGGATATGGTGAACGCAAGGTAGGGTCCATGGAACTTATCACACTGAACAAAATATGACCTGGATTAGACCTGATGTTAGAAATGGCACAAGTGGACTGTGGTCTAGAAGATTCTCTAGACTGGGCATGCACCCAGGATGTGTGGCTAGGGTTATATCTGGATGTTGGGTAGGGTACAGGCAGACTAAAGTTCAGGGAACTCATCATATCAGACCATAAGACAGGATGTGCAACCCTGGCTAGGCCTGGATATTGGATATCTGAAATACATATTTTTAAGAGTATGACCTTATCATTCTCTAAAAATATTCAGAGTTTGTCATATCTCAATTCTCATCTATAATTTTACTTATTTGGGTCTTTTATCTCTTTCTTTTGGTTAATTTTGCTGAGAGTTTGCCAATCTTATTAATCTTTTCAAAGAAACAGAGATGGCTATCACTTCCCTCCCCTGTGGGGCACACAAGATCCCAGCCTGTTCCCCATTAAGAACCCTCTAACCTATGAATGCAAGATATTTATCACTGCTTTTCCCCATTTTCTTCTCTAGTCTGGAAATGTAGTAGTCTGCAAATGTAGTCTGAAATTTTTTCTCCATCGCTATAATTTTATAATTACACTGTTACATAGAATATTTAAGTATGTAACTATTAGAGATCACCCTTGTTGTTGATCATACTTCTTGAAATTCATTCAAATTGTATTTTATAGGAGTTGTGTGGTTTTTCTGCTGTCTACCTTTATTAGTAGAGAGGTTCATGGTATTGATATATAGGTCATTCATTCATTCATTCTTTTTTTTGAGGAATAGTTTCACTGTGTAATGCAAGCCAGCCATGAACTCATAAGCCTCCTGCCTCAGCCTCCTGGGAGTTGGGATTATAAACAGGTACCATCATGCCCAAGTTGATGATTCACTTATTAAAAGACTAATTTTATTGTGATTTTTTATATACCACAGAACCAATAGAAGAGAGAAGAGTAGCTAAGTAGACAGGCTGGTAAGTGGGTAGACAGAATTAAATATTAGAACAATTAACTCATACAATACCAGTGTCTGAAGTATACCGCAATATACTATTTTCCACCTGAAATTTCTGAAATTATGATTGCATGGCTCACCTTGTTAAAAAAATCTAGTTCAAAAAGACCAGAGACCTGATGGATTAATTTGCCATATGAGGCTAAAGGTCTACAAACTCTGGAGGATGCTGGCGTCAATTTTCAAGTCCCAAAACTTCTGTAGTATTCCAGTCCAGGAAGAGGGTAGTGTGGAAGCTTCAGAAAAGGTGGTGTCTGTTTGTGTTGCTGGATGATATTCCTCACTCAACTGACAGTCTCCACTAGAAATATCCTTATAGACATGCACAGAAGGAATTCTTACTCGTGTTAGATTAAAACAAGAGAACATCTCCAATCAACCAACACAGACAGCTTGACTATTTCTAAATATAGACAATTATATATAAAGTAGACTCAACATTGCTCTGTGAGGTTTACATATTTGATTTGTTTTTGCTTGGTATGGTTTCATTTTTACTAGTAATTGAAGTTGTGGGGGTCGGGACCCTCACCCAGGCCTAAGAAACTTTAGTCAGGCTTCTTAGAGCACCAAAATTGTATAGGCCCAAGCCAGGTGCACCGTGACCCTGGAGAGCTCCCAGAGTTAAAGAAAAAACCTTTTCTTAGACAAACGAGATGGCCTTGGGCTAGAAAGCTCCCCTTCCCCCTCGTAGACGGGCCATGGCCTTGGGCTAAAGAATGCCCACCACCCAGTTGCCCGGAACCTTGAGCATGTATTCTTTTTAGGAGCCTGCGACCTTGCTGTATGCCAACACCAATCAGTCTAAAGGTTAACTGGCCCCTACCTATCAAAATGGGAAAAGCAATTTGGGGACCAATCACCTGCACCAACTTGGTCTGTGCCTAGCAACTGTACAGCCCCCTAGCAACCACTTGGACAGTAAATAAAAAGGCTTGCTTTCTGCCCCTGGGGGTCGCTTCTATCCTGCGTGTTAGAACGGTCCCAGTACACTGGAATAAATCCTCTTGCTATTTGCATCTATATCCCGTCTGTGAGTCTCTGTGGGGATGCGGCGTTCTGGTTTGGGCCCTGGGTGTCCCAGTTTGGATCTCTGAGGTCCAACATATGGTTCCCTGACCAGGAATCGACGCATTCCCCCAGACCCCGCAAGTCGGGTATCGGAGGTAAGCTCGAGCTCATATTTGTCCATTTGTCTATTTGTCTTGTCTGTGTCTAAGTATTTATACCTGAGTGTCATTTCAGCGCCATAGGATAGATCTTTTGGTTTGGTTTGTTTGTGCACGCTTGTACTAGTGGGACTCGTGGTGGGGCAGACATGCCGGCACACCAGAGCCCAGGACCTGGGGGACGCTCCAGAGTCAGTGTGAGGTGGGGTCCGTAAGGACTCCCCCTCCGTTTGTGTGAGGTGGGGGCCGTAAGGACTCCCCCTCCGTTTGTAGGCTTTGTGCCATTTGTAGGCTTTGTGCCGTTTGTAGGCTTTGTGCCATTTGTAGGCTTTGTGCCATTTGTGAGGCCTTGTGCCATTTATGAGGCCTTGTGCCATTTGTGAGACTTTGTGCCATTTGTGAGGCTTTGTGTCATTTGTGAGGCTTGGAGCCGTTTGTGAGGATTTGTGTCATTTGTGAGGCCTTGTGCTGTTTGTGAGGCTTTGAGGCAGGCTTTGTGTGAGGTGGGGGCTGTAAGGACTCCTCCGTTTACCTCTCAACTTGGTGTGATCTCATCCCGGGCGAGTCTATCTGTCTGTCAGTGTCTGTTGTGGTTGTATTGTCTTTCTTTTGATTTGCTCCCCTTCATTTGTGTGGGAGAGGTCCATCCTGGAGGACCTGGAGCCTCTTTCTCAGGAGTAGGAGGGGTCTGTGAGGACTCCCCTCTGTCAGGATAGGGTTACATTCTCAACCTGCTGTGACTTCTGTAGGAGGGCTGCTGATGAGCAGCTGTGAGAGGACCCATCTGGGGTCATAGGACCCACCTGGGGGTCCTGACCTGCTTGGAATCTGGAGGCTGTGGAGGCCTTTCCGCTGACAGACTCTCTGGCCGAGAGCTCTGGGCGGACAGTGGTGCCAAGTGCTTATCTGACCCTGGAAACACCGGAGAGTGCACTGCTGTTTCTGTATGATTCTGTGTGTGTATGGCTAGACTCGGACTGACTTTGTTTTTGGAGCGACTTATCAGTCAGTTGAAGTGAAAAAGAGAAAAAATACATACTTTTTGTTCTTAGACACCTGAAAACCTCTGAGAAATTGTGCGGCGCCATTGTCTTGTCTGATTCATGTTTGTCTCTGTTTCATGGTTATATGTTTTGTGTTTGACTGTTTTCCATGTAACACATGAGATCCAACGTGGGCCAAGCAACTCCTCTCATATGCTGTGGGTAAGTGGCAATGCTGCTCCCCCACCCACACCTCCTTGGGGCCAGCTGGTAATGCAAACCAAGCCTAAGGAAGGAGTGGAAGGTCCGCTGCCTGGGTGGGTGGGCTGCGTTGAACAGACCTCTGGGGCCCACCCCAGCCAGAGCTGCCAGCTTCAACTCAGCAGCCTTGGTTTGGGGGCTCTCAGCCACAGGAGGGAAAGGGTTAATGAGGCAAAGCAACCAAAAAGAGGCAGGAGGGGGTGCAGCTCACCCACTCTTGAGATAACAGTCCTGTGGCCTTGCTGAGGCAGGAGGGGATGGAACGCACCCACTCTTGAGATAACAGCCAAACTTTCTTGTGTAAAAATCATTCAAATGGTATTTTAAAATATATATGTGGTTTGGGTAAAGAAAACTAATGGTTTTAAAAGATTCAGGTGCCCTATAATGACTGCAGCTGAGATAGAGCTTGCTAGAAACTAGAGGACAGGCTGCTGCTTGGGGAGAGACTTCTTGGAGCAGTTTCTGCTGCTGGCCAGGGTTCCGGAATGGTTTATGCACACTGTCCCTGTCGTCTCTGTGGCCATTTGCGCGCATGGCTACAGAGATAGACGTTTTTAAAAGGACACTGGGCTGAACTGTTTCGAATTTCTGCTTATGCAGACAAATTGTAAAAAAGCATAAGGTCATATCAGGGGAAGTTCTGAGTCTCTCTGTTTTCTATCTGGGTGTGTGAATGACGATGTTTTTTCTAGTGTAAGTTTAAAGAGAGAGCATTAAATTAAAGCTGAGTAACGTATGTGTGACTGCATTTTGGATGTGACTCCATTTGAGATGTGGACTACATGTGACTTGCTGGTATGCTTTCTCCCTACTTGGGGAAAAAGGTGGACATGTGACTGGCAGAATGGCCATGTGGACGCTACCATTCTTTTCCAGGATCAACGAGGAGATGGAAGTAGCCACATGTTGCCATTCAAGGAGACAACAAATCTCAGATATTTAAATTAAATTGGATTTTGTATGATTTTTCTCTTCTATGCTGAAAATAAGATAGGATTTTTAAGAACAATGTTTAATAAGGGATCAAAGCTATGCCTCTGTGCATTCAGATACAGGAATGTACTTTGTGCTGACGGCCAAATTTTTTAGTGTGAGAGTTATGGGATTAAAACAAAGTAAATCAAGGCAATTGAGGTTTGAGTACACAACCTGGCAGTCTTTAGAGATCGAGAGGCCATGTGATGGTTTTTTCTATATTAAAAATAAGAGAGAATTTTTAAGATAGCTGAACTGCCACTGCACCAGAGCTGATTCAAACAGGCCTGGAAGGCTGCTGAGGAAGGTGTGACAAAAGGAATGTACATTACAATAGAGGAACTTTATTTGTGGTGCTGCAGGCACAGAGTTGGAAGGTCTATTCAGGTGCAAGGATGTATATTTTACCTGCTTGTCTTTGCTAGCTTTGTTAAACCTTAGCTATTTTGATAATTAAATAAAAAGTAATCTAAAATGTATAAATAAATTCTGGCTGTAAAGTTCTGATAAGCTGATCATATTACCTCTCGCAAGTTCAACGGTTTAAATGTCATCTGATGTATTAATTTTTGTCTTGGTGATCACCAGTGTCAATGTATGAAAATGGTATGTGTTTTGTGTTCATTTGAGTATCACTGTCTTAAATGTTAGCTTGCCAGATCTGGGGCAAGTTTACTTAGAAATGAGTCTTGCTGCAAACTTAGAGAAGAGACCTGGAGCAGCTTGTGCTACTCGCCAAAATGCTAAAATAATTTCTGTCACTAACAGACAATCTGTAAAAAAGGCAGTAAGTCATCTCTGAAAAAGTCCTAAGGTTCTTCTGTTGTTCCAGACCTGATTAAGATTTCTCTATCTGTATGTGAAATTATACTTTTATTTGAGTCACCTGGATAACGATTCACTTTGTGGTTCAAGGCAATGGTCAGAATCATAATAGGCCAGAAAAAACTGGTCTTGAACGCAGGGCCAGGAGGGAAGAGACCACAGGACTGGAGAAAGGCGACAACCCTGTGTGGAGGATGAGTGGGTGGCTTCACAGATGCGCGGATGAGATGTTAGACAGAGGTGAATTTCACAGGGTGAGTGGAATCTCCCCCATTCTTAAGACAGTAGCAAAAACAACTGGCTTGACTTTTGGGCGGGGAAGTCTTAGGAGACCCAGAGACCTTGTCCCAGGGGAGCAAGAAAAAAAGCAGCTCAGTTAATTCAAGTCCCAAGGACATCCCATGTGCTGTGCTTTGCGGTGGGCTCCCTGCCAGGGAGATAAAAGGGTTTCTAGGGGTTAAAAAGTGAGAGACAAGTAGGCCTTGGGAAAATACCCTGTTCCCTCCTTCCTGCTGCTGCCCCTAAAACTAAAAGGCAGGAATTTAACCCAAGCTGGACTTCCTGGAGAGTTCTGTGAATGTCTTAAGTCTGCATGAGATGGCAAGATGACATACTCGTGTGTAAAAGGAACAAACACAGGGGTAAAGAGCAAATACAGAGCAGATACTCTTAGCTCCTTTGGAGGGCCTAAGGAGAAGACAAAGGGACAGGAGGGCAAACTAACAGGAAGGCCCTTTTAAATTGTGTTTTAAAGATGTGTTTTCTAAAATAAATCTAGAAAATATTAAGTTAAGATAGATTTTGTATGATATTTTTATGTGCTAAAATAAGGTTTATAAAGTTAGGATTTTAAAAAGAGTGTTTAATAAGATATCAAAAACTGTATCTCTGTGTATTCTTATACAAGAATACATCTTTTGATGACAGTCATCTTTTCAGTTTAAGAGTAAAGTGTTTAAAACAAAAATAATTAAAATTTGTTTATTAAAAAACCTGCAGTTTTAAAATTGAGAGGTCATGTGATATCTGAGCTTTAGTGTAACAGTTGGCTTAGGCCTAAAATACAGAATGCTGCTGAAAAGAAAAATATGTGCATTGTACTGTAAGATATTATAAGCACAAAGTTAAAAGGTTTTAAACTACTTTAAGGAAACTCTAGGTTTTACACAAAAGCTAAAAGTTAAAGCTAGATGTTTTCAAAAACAGTTTTTAAGATATTTGAGACAGTTTGAGTTAAAAGGATGTTTACAATGACCTAAATAGTACAGCAAAGCAGAAAAAATTATAGGCAAAGTTTTGTTAACATAGAGATACTTAGAGACAACCTAAGAGATACTCAACATAGATGGCCCTCACCCCTCAGAGATCTGCTGATTATGGCTTTTAATTGGAGTTACAAGTAGAGACCCCAGATCCTAACAGTGACCCCAATACCTCCAGAGAAGACAGACGGGGACAGAGCAACCTCAGCCGGATTGTGGTAATGCACCACTGGGCAAAACTGCCCAATGCCTCACCTGCCATAGACCTGCCTAAACAGTGGACAAATAAGACAATAGAGAGTAGATCATCCTGCTTTGGATGGACAAAGCAGGGTTCAATCCCTCTGAGTCTTATCCACAGAAAGATACCTAATGGTCTGGCAACTGAAGACTGGCCTGGCAACAGAAGACTGTCACTGCCTTGAGGCCTCTGTTCCCCATAAGGTCACAGAGAACACGGAGAGTCCAGGGTAATCTGTCTAGGTATGGGTAAGTTTCTGTCATTTAATTGAGTTATACTTTTTGCTACAATTTAATATTCCCAGATCTCTGGTGGCGTTGATGGCTAACTGTAATTCTGTTAGTTAAACAGCAATAGACAAGAGACAACCAGTTCCTCTCTCTGAGGCTACTGGAGTCCCTTTCTGAATAAGACAAACAGTATTGTCTCGCTAACAGGCCCCCTGTTAATAGGTTTTAATTTAAAATTTTTGCCTAAAAGTAACTGCTCTCGGTAATAACAACTCTGTATTTGATAGATAGTTAGAGTAAAGAAACTTTGAGGTTTTTAAAATGCAAAGGTCTAAAGTGATTTAAGTTTTGAGGGTCTGAGAAAATGTTAAGATGTGAAGGTTTAAAAGTCTGCAGATATGAAAGCCTAGGTAAGTTGTGAAGGTCTGAGTAAGTGAAAAGGTGGTTTGAGATAAAAGTTAAAAAGGTATAAGAAAGCTAAGAGAGCAATGTAAACTTTAAAGGTTCAGAGTTATAACACTGAAATCCTGAATACATGTTCTGATAAACTGGTATATTTTTATGTGGAATATTCCAGGTCTAGAGGCTTGTTTGGCTCTCCCATTCTCCTCTAGATATATAAAATCATACTTTGTTGATATTGTACTCTGTAAACAGATATTAATTGACTAAAAAACAGATTCTGCGTTGTATAAATTATGGGCCACTTTAAAGTCCCTAAGAACATATGTTTTTGGGTGCCTAAATAGGCTCAAGTCTGAGGTGATTCTCATTGGCTGTTTAACAAACACTTGTTAACTGTTCTTTCTACAATGTAAATTACAATGATAAAAAGTTCCGAATGAAGCTTCTGTAAACTTTAACTTCTGCTCTAGTTTTTATCAGTCTCAACAGATCACCACTTGGCTAACAGACACCATCCAGACATCAAA
Organism: Cricetomys ansorgei; assembly: GCA_026225945.1. Taxonomy (NCBI): domain Eukaryota; kingdom Metazoa; phylum Chordata; class Mammalia; order Rodentia; family Nesomyidae; genus Cricetomys; species Cricetomys ansorgei. Next base: position 3,699,955 of record JAMJFZ010002759.1, on the reverse strand, counting down.
CTGCTTCAACTGCTGGGAGTCCTGGACCTGCTGAGAACTGATGACCAGTCCAGCTGATGTGACCACCCCTGTCCACTCCGCTGGATCAGCAAACCAGATGTACCCCACTGCCTAGCCCCCCTTTCCCCAGCTTTTGACTAATACCAGCCTGTTTGGGGCCCCTGAGGACGTCCCCTCTCAGCAGGAAGCAGTCTGAGAGATTACAACGTCCCATTTCCACAGGCTGGAACTTTTAGTCAAAAGAAAACTCCCTAAGACTGGGGACATGGCATGTGTAGTGCCTATGGGCACACCAAAACATTACCTGTTAAGGCCAAATAGACTCAAGATCATTAATAGCTTTTGTTAAAGAAAGAATCAGTGCAGTACATATTATAGTTCTCAGACAACAGTACCAGTTTCTTAAAAATTCTCCAGGAAATGACTATAAACTAACCAATACTAGTGATCAGGAGCTAAAACAGCTGTTCCATGATTGGAATAGTCACAAGAAAGAGGGGGGAATGTGGGGGTCGGGACCCTCACCCAGGCCTAAGAAACTTTAGTCAGGCTTCTTAGAGCACCAAAACTGTATAGGCCCAAGCCAGGTGCACCGTGGCCCTGGAGAGCTCCCAGAGTTAAAGAAAAAACCTTTTCTTAGACAAACGAGATGGCCTTGGGCTAGAAAGCTCCCCTTCCCCCTCGTAGACGGGCCATGGCCTTGGGCTAAAGAATGCCCACCACCCAGTTGCCCGGAACCTTGAGCATGTATTCTTTTTAGGAGCCTGTGACCTTGCTGTATGCCAACACCAATCAGTCTAAAGGTTAACTGGCCCCTACCTATCAAAATGGGAAAAGCAATTTGGGGACCAATCACCTGCACCAACTTGGTCTGTGCCTAGCAACTGTACAGCCCCCTAGCAACCACTTGGACAGTAAATAAAAAGGCTTGCTTTCTGCCCCTGGGGGTCGCTTCTATCCTGCGTGTTAGAACGGCCCCAGTATACTGGAATAAATCCTCTTGCTATTTGCATCGATATCCCGTCTGAGTCTCTGTAGGGGTGCGGCATTCTGGTTTGTACCCTGGGGGTCCCAGTTTGGATCTCTGAGGTCCAACAAAGTCACAACGAAGAACTGTACCTTAGAGCTATACCATCATTCAGTTAATTTTTTAAGCTTGAGATAGAGTCTCACAAACTTGCCCAGACAAGCCTTGAACTTTGTGATCCTTTTGTCTCAGCTTCCAGTGTAACTGGGACTATATACATGTGGCACCTAACTCAACTGCCATTTATCTGAGTGTAAATTTCTATTTCTCAAACATAAATGATTAGGGTTGCAATTTCTAAATCATGTGGTAATAGTATATTTTTATATGAAATTGTCATACACTTTTACAGATTGGCTGACCTAACTACCAATGATATAAAATTCCTAGGTAAGTTTTATCAGAATTTAGCTACTTCCTACCTTCCTGGCTTCATTCTTTTTCTTTCCTTTATTTTTTTTATCTGCTATACTCTTGAAAGTATAATCATATTATATTTATGATTACAAAACGCAAAATTTCTCTTGTGGGTATTGCTGCATATCTTTTTATGTGCTAATTTTCTGTATATATATCAATTTTGTAAAAATATCTATTCATATATCTGGACCATTTTCTCTTTCTGACTCTTTCCCCACTTTCATGTACTTGACACTTGCAGAGTAAAGACTTCATAAATTTAAGCAGGAAGCAAAGGTTACCATGCATAGACAAGTGCATCTCCATTTTACAATTGCTTATATATTCTTCCATCTCTTAATCTTTCTGGAAATAGGTAAGAGGATTTCTGTATTGTTTAAGCCTGAACTTAACAGGGCCTTAGGCCTTGGGGATAATTTTGTAAAGAGCTGAACATACGACTTTCTAGGAATATATATACATATGAACACATACATACAATCATACTTTATACATATAGTCTTTCCCCTAAAACAGATTTTTTTTCCCAGGAGTATCTAATTTTCAGCTGGGTGGGTTCCTCTTACAGGGACTCAGGTTGTCTTTCTGGAGGCATCCAAAAGATTTTCCTGAGTATATTAGATCCACTGAGTTTAAGCCAGCTCATCTAGGATTCTCATACAGTTCTTGGGTTGTTCTCATTCAGTGTATAGAGGGGAATTTTAAGGTGTAGAGAAATAGTAGTGGTATTTTTTCTGGCAGAGTGCTTCAATTTTAGATTTTGTCTCAGGATTACAATTCCCCATAATGGCATGGCCAGTACTAGATTCCTCCCTTAGAATTTGCTTCATGCATCTTGAGAATCTACCATCAATTTTTTTATTGTGCTAAGTATGTCTCATTGTGTTTCTGGAGATTATTCTTTTTTCTTTTGTTTGCAGAACTAGAGAAGGGGTGAGTGGGGATTCTCCCTCTTTTCTGCTAGTTTGGTGCTTTAAGTTGGGTTTTGATGTTTTCTTTGTAAATCTAACATTAAATGTTTCTTTATTTTATCTGATCTTTCACTGTCTGCTGTTCACCGTGACAGTCCTTACCTTTACCTTTACCATATCTTACTCTTTTTTTTTTTTTTTAGTTATAGATAAGATGTCTTATTTAAGATTCATGGGGACAGAGGAGAGTTCTGTTTGTCCATACTTTACTAACCTCTGTCAATGAACTCTTGAGTATTTTCAATCATGAGATAGTGTTGGATTTTCAATTGATTTTTCTGCATTTATTTAGGTAACCATTTTGTATCCTTTATTCTATTGAAATGGTACATTCTATTAATTAATTTTTGAAAGTTAAATTAAACTTGTCTTCCTGAATCAAATGCTACTGTTACATATCTATGGTCATTTTTATGCTTCTGGATTTGATTTAATTGTAATTTGTTGGGAATTTTGTCTTAATGGTACCTTGAGACAAAATTTACACTATACTAAACAGTATATAATCAATAGCACTAAATGCTCAGTGTTGCAAACAAATAATATATTTCTTTGTGGAGCAATAGTGTCATGTTTTCCAGTTTATACCTGACGGTGAACTTTAACAATTCTCTTTTATACTTATCAAAGTGTTTAATTGATATTTTAAGGTAAATTGTCATAACATTAGAAAAACAATATAATAATGAAATTAATTTGGACTCATTGTAGCATATAAATACATTCAGTAGTTCAAACCTTTTTTTTCTTATTCCCCAAATCCTTTCAATTATTCTCTGTGAAATCTCGTCTTCTAAAATATTGTTTATTGATAATATAATTTTATATGTTGTGAATAATTTATTCTATCCTTGACATCATCAGGTTAATTGTACCCTTTTAATGATATTAATATGAGAACATAATCTATCAAAGCCTTATAGCATAGAATTCCACATGTAAATAATATATCTTTGTATATTATTCCAGATACATTTTCAGGGCTTTCAGAAGGGAAATACTTTAAATAACCATGCTGTATAAAATTTTCAGCAAGAAAATTTGTATATTTGGAAAGCCTTCACTTAGAAATAAGGAATTATTGAATATATATGCATTATTTGCATACACATGTAGACAGGATTATTTTGTTTGCTGTATTACCAATCTCAAAAATGCATATTAGTCTACAAATTAGAAGTTACAATTTTTTTTCAAAATAGTCATCTTTTATTTGTGGTTTTAATTTACACAGTTTAAGTTACCTGCTGTGCTAGCCAGTTTTTGTCAACCTGGTGCAAATTAGAGTCACCTAGGGAAAGAAAATCTCAGCTGCAGAATTACCTCTATCAAATTGGAATGGGAATGTCTGTGGGACATTTTCTTAGTTAATGGCTGCTGTTGGAGGGTCCAGTTCACTGTAGACAGTGCCACTCAGGAACAGGTGATCCCGCAGAGTTTTCAAGCTGCGGAAGCCATGGAGAGCAAGCCATTAAGACACGTTCCTCCATGGTTTCTGCCTCCAATCCTGTCTGAATTCCTGCCCTAACTTCCCTCGATTATGGACTGTGAGTGAGATATGTAAACCAGATAAACTATTTCTTTGCCTATGTTGCTTTTGACCATGGCATTTATCACAGCACCATAAAACAAACTAAGACATCTATGGCCATTTAAGTCTGAAAATGCAAGGTGAAAAATTCAAGAAAGAATTCATAAGTTGTAAATAAATATATATTATAAATATCATGATAAAATACTGTATGTACCATTACACTACATCCTACTGATATATAATTCACTCTTTGTTTACTGTATTTAGGCTATATATACTTCTTGCTCATTAGTCATATAGTAGCCATCTATGTTGTGGAAGTTTATTTTTAGTTATGCACACTGTTGAGTGAGGGGTTGCCAAGGTCTTGGTGCTTTGTATTGTCTGCAGGTATTGGATTTCTGTGGGGGTGTTTGATTTTTCAGAATCTGCATGTGCTATCAGTAGAACATCTGAGGAGTTCTGAGTTGATAAAAACACCAGAGCTCAGATGATCAGGGTTCCACTGTCCAGTATGGTGCTGGCCATGATGGTGGTTCCCTCTGCTGAGGTCTGGCAGGGTTCACACCTATGATTATGCCTCTTCATCATCTTGATGAGCTGCCCCACAGGCATACAACTACAAATTGCATACCAGCGTGGGCATGACATGCCAGTTGCATCCAACATGAAGACAAGGAAGAAAGAAAAAGAAATGATTCAATAACCATGAGGTAAACATGCTTATAAATAAACAAAACACTGAATTATTTTTTGGAGATATACTAGCATTACATACTTTTCACTTCCCTCTCAATACTGAAACTTAAGGTCTGAGATGTTCTCCATTCTGTGATATGAACTTTTTATTTAGAAATTATACCTTAAAGTATAAGTTTATTTTTGTACAAAACAATCTATTTTACAACTAGTTAATGTAAATAGATTATATCCTATTTATCTAAATTGTGATACCTATCTGAAACCGGAACTTTTTAAAAGTATAAATGTGAAAATTGACATCATAATATTGGGTTTAAATTTTAATGGTCAAGAAGAAATGTTAAATGTGAATATTCTAGTAGAAAATAAGCATTTATGTAGAAGGCTTCATAATAAATATATCTGAAGTACAGCACAATAACGTTTTAATTCTTTTCATCTTCTAAAAATAATATTTCATGTATAATTACTTTTAAAATTATTACTATAAACTATTGCCCAATAACTAATAACATACATAATTTGTCTTTAAACATTCCTTATGAATATTTACTGCTATGTACCTATCATTCTAGATCATTTTCACATGACCATTAAATAGTTGTTTAATTTATATATGTATTCATATATCACAATTACATGAACTGAACTTTTGTTTGCAAAAATGAGATCACGCTCTTCACTCGTTTAATATACCTAAGCTAATTCTGCTTCTAAATAAGATTTTTAAAGTTTATTTTTTATAATCCACCATTTTTGTTGTTGGTGGTGATGCTTTCAAAACAGGGTTTCTCTGTTGTAACTCAAGCTGTCCTGAAACTTATTCTGGAAACCAGGCTGGCCTCGAACTCACAGAGATCCACCTGCCTCCCAAGAGCTGGGATTAAAAGCCTGTGACACCACTAACACCACTCCCCCTGGCTTTTTGTACTCTTTTTTTGTTAATCCATTATTTTAATGTATACAGAATTCATGATGGTGAAGGGACTGAACAGAAAATTTCTTTTTATTATTTTCTCTTTCAATTAAAGGATTAACTATAAGCACTATTTAAACCATTTATTTTTTTCCCAGTCTACTCTGATGCTTTGAAACTTTTCTATACATTTCAAGTACTATAGTTTTAAAAGGGGTCACTTTCCATTTGTGTTATACTTATTTTCTGTCTACTTATAATTTCCTCAACCTTATCTATTTTCAGCTGATTCTCTGAGATTTATATTATCTTTGGACTTTATGTATTGATTTTTTTCCATTGATTTTTTTTAAACAAACAATGCTTTTTCAGCCTAACTGGACAGAAATTAGCAAACTTTAATATTGAAAACATGATAGTAGCACCATCATCTTTCTACATGTTTTGTAATGATTTTCAGCCTCTCACTGTCACTCCAGATGAAGCCATTTTTATCTCTTTGCATCCCACATTGGCAACATGGTACATAATTCCTCTTTTACATTTTAAAATTATTTTTACTAAGAAAATTTTTGTGAGATTATAAAAATTTGTTCTCTATCCCCAAATAAATCTTCCATGAAAAACAATGAAACATATATAATTGGTGTTATTTAGCATTCACCACTTTGTGGAATGATTTATGTCATTTTTCAGCCAGCCTCTTTTAAGATCTATTTGCTACATTTGTCAATATTTATTTCAATGCTTTTTGTTGCTGAATACATTCCATTAAATGGACACACCTGTTGTTTAATCTATTCTCTCACAGATGCACAATTATAATGTTATTATATATAAAGCTGTACACCTACCATTCTTTTATTGACTTCTGTTTTCTTCTCTCTTGGGTACATACACTGATTTAGAATAGAGGTTCATGGAGAAGAATATACTTTGTTTATGAAAATTACCAGAATGTTTTCTACGTGCTTATAACATTTTACTTAGACATTAATAGAGTTTGCTATCCTAGATCTTATTATTTGATATTTTCAACAAACTTCTCCACTTTTTAATTAAAAATAATATTAACCTCCTTGTTAGAATATGAAGATATCTCATGATTGTTTTAATTAGCATTTTATAGGTACATAACCATATTTATCACCTTCAGTTTGTCTCCTAAGGTACGATTTATTACGAATAAAATCCATACATTTAAATGTAAAATACAGTGGGAATTCAGTTCTCCTATGCTGGTGAGAAAAGTGAGTAGAATTGTATGTGCCAATGATCATTTAATTCCAAACATTTTATTTATTAAAGGTACCCCCATTTTATTAAACACGTTTATTTTTTCTCTATTTCTCTTTTCCTACTCCTTAACTCCAGTGTGTTTTTCAAGTAATTTTCTACTTGTATTTATTTGTTTGTTTTACATTTATGTATAATGATTATTTTTAATGGAAGGGCATTTTTTACCTTGATTATGCTAAAGATCTCTAATAGAAAGTATACTCATTTAAGGAAAGATTATAATTATAGTCACATATGATCTCCAGATCACTTAACTGAAAGTTTCTACTATTATACCAACATGTTTGTCTTCTTTCCCAAAATTTATCATTTGATAGCCACTACTCTTATCTAACCTACTATGAGTTCAACTTTTCAATATTACACTTTATAGATCAGATCATGTAATACTTGGTTTTCTATGCTTTGCTTGTTTCACTTAGCATAATACAGTAGGTTGAAGCATATTATAAATGCTATGGTATTCTTTTGATGGATGGATAATATTTGACAGTATATGAGCTTGTTTGCAAGATTTTTCTTTGTCATTTCTTCTGTTGACAAATACTTCGGATGTTTCTCATAGAAGCTACTCTAATGCTTAATATAGTATGCATATAAGTCATTATCCTAAAGTGATTGATTCCTTTTAAATATATGTACTCAGAAATGGGATTGTTTATTTTTAGTTGTTCTAGTTCATTCTTTTGCTGTAATAAAATACTCTAACCAAAAAGTAATTAGGGAAAAAAGGGACATATTTGCCTTATGCTTTCAACTCACTTTCCATCATTGAGGTAAGTCAGGGCAGGAAATTAAGCAAGAAATCAAAGCTGAACGTATGGCAGAATGTTGCTTGCTGGAATACTCCCTCAAAATCTGATGTGTAATCTAGGAAAACCTGGCTAGAGAATGGGACCTCCCACAGTAGGCTGAACACTTATTTTAATTAACAATTAAGATAATTACCCACAGACATATTCACAGGCTAATATGCAAGGTTTTCCTCTTTGGTGATCACAGACTGTGCCAAGTTTACAATTAAAACTAAATAGAACATATGGTGATTATATATCAGTATATCAATTTAAATTAATAGCAGCAATGTATAAAGGTTGCCTTTTCTCAACACTCTTCCTAATACTTTCTTTTCTTTTCTATAATAACCTAGTGAGTTCATATAAGAAAATATTCCCTTGTGATTTAGGTTTGTAGTTGTCTGATGACTAATGGCATCAAGCATCTTTTCATGTATGTGTTGTTCATTCATACACCTTTTATTTGCCCTGAGTTTAAGTGTTGTTTTATTAGTTTTTTTTTATTTTCTCACTGTTATGTGCCTTCCTTAGGCATTTTATGTACTAACTTCTTATTAGATATATGAATTGCAAATATTATCTCATTCCATATTATCTCATTCCATAATAGTCTCTTCAGCGTACTAATTATTTTCTTGATGATACAACGACCTTTATGTCTGATGTAATGCAACTCATTTTTTTGCTTTTATTGCCAAAGATTGGTGTCATTTCAGAAAAAGAATACTTGCCAAAACAGTACCCGAGATTTCTGTCTTTGCTTCCTTTTAAGAGTTTTAAGGTTTTATCTTTTAATATCTAAGTCATTAATCTATGCTGAGATTTTTCTTGGAAATATAATGTGAATTTTTAACTTAATTCATCTGTATATGTACATTCAGTATTTATTGATGAATATATTCCTTTTCCTAAAATGTTTCCATGGAAGTACTGTCAAAAATTGGTGGGTTGTACAAATGTACTACATCTCTAATTTCTCCTTTTTGTTCTATTGTTATGTGCATTCTTTTTTATGCAATATTCACACTGTTTTTACTAATATAGCTTTGTAATATAGTTTGAAATTAATAACAGTATGTGAAAAATCCAAAGGATATCAAGCCAGACAAAACCAGAACTTACCTGAAGAGGTGATGGTCATGAAATTCCACCCATAACCGAGAATCTTTGACAATTGATGAATACTGGGAAAGAGAGTAAAAAAAAAAACTTTCAGGGAGGTCACCTCTGAAAGACCACCCGTGTTCTTATCTTACACCCATTAATATAATGGTGACATTAATTGAACTCAATTGATTTAAAAAATAGCATGTGAAGTTAAGAGGAAAACATAGTAGAAAGGGTATATGGGGAGGATTTGGAGCAGTAGAGAAATGAGGGTTGGATATGATGAAAACACGTTGTTCATGTTTGTGTTATTCTCAAACAAAATTAAAACAAAGAAAAAGTGTAGTATCTCAATCTTTATTAATCTTATTCAAGATGGTTTGGTCATTTAGGATCTTTCGAAATTTGTGTGTTTACTATTGAATATTTATGCATCCATGTTCACAAGGAACCACAGTGTTGTGATTTTTTTGTGTAGTGTCACTCTCTAGCTTTAATATTAGAGTAAAGATGGCTTCTCGAAATGAGTTTAGTATTGTAAAAGCTCTTCAAGTTTGAAGAATTTGAAAAAGATTTGTAGTACTTCTGTAATTATTTGATACAATTTATCCAATTAAGCCCTTTGTTTCTTGAATTTTATTTCTCTAGATTTTAATTTCTACTTTAGTTTCCTTGTTATTAGTTTGAGATTTTTTTTTTTATAATTCCATCGAGGTTGGTTACATGTTTCTAGGAATTTATCCATTTTCTTGGATATTGAAATCATCGAGAACTTTTAATAGTAGATTCTTGTGATCATTTATATTTCTGTGCTATTGTTGTTTCCTCATTCATGTTTTCTAAGCTAATCTAGCTAATTTTATCATTTTATTCATCTTTTGAAAAAACCTCAACTGTTCATTTCACTCATCTTTTCTATTTCAAAATTTTCTAATTTCTACTGTCTTCTAGTGCCCATGACTTCACTACTCATTGTCAGCTAAGTTTACAGTTCCAGGCATGAATTCTTTCCCATTGAGTGGGCCTTTAGTCCAATTAGACAGCTTTTGGTTATCCCCAACATAAAATCGCCACTATTTATGTCATTGTGTTGGTTCTTCAGCTTTACAACCGCATAGGACTATTGATCACTTTTCTCCCTTGGTAGCTTGCATAGAACTTTTCAGTACTATGAAGGCTAGTCAGTCCTCAAGGAGAAGACAGTCAGGTCAGTTTTAGCTTACTTCTCCTAAGTCCTGTATTTATAGTGTGTGGTGTCTTCATCAAATTCATAACATGAAAAGTATATAATATTCACAACGATTGATTTTATGCTTGTCTAACTTGTTTAATACTCTAGTTTCTGATGAGTAAGTGGTATTTTTACCAGTTATATGAGTTAGTAGGAAATTCCTGATGGTTATACTGCAAAACTGAACTTACTTTTCTCATGCTACCTCAATAAATAGCTGCTTAAATGAGAACAGATATGGGATTTCATTTACCTAACAGCTACCACACTCTCACACTCCAACTACTAGAACTACTTTAGAGTCTGGGCCCTCCATCTGCTTAGAATAGGATTTTTCCTCATGTCTTCAGAGTTTCAGTCAGATATTACCCCTTTCTCAAAGGAATTTAGATTGACTCCTTTAACTTAAAAGAATTTAATCTAATGTCAACTACTCATTCAGGCATACCTTGATTTCCCTGTTCAGTTCTGTATCCTGATCAATGTCTTAAGCTCACTCAACCTCTTCATCCCACTCTTTAATTTTCTGACTTCCTATCACATTTTAGTATAGTTGATAATTTACTAACTGCATCTATCTACTATAGATTTAATAACACATGTTTGTCTGCAATTGAGGGAATTTCAAAGCTGTGTGAATTTATAAAGATTTAAAACCACAACAATTTCAGAAAAAAAGTGTTGTCCAACTTATTCCTTTTTTCGTTCCCAGAAAAATGAAACATTCAAAGCTATGAAGATATGTGTTATTCACTGATATATATCTTATACCTCACCAATTATCTCACATAAAGCAGGCAATTAATTATATTCCCAATGACGGTGGGATGCCAGAATGTTTGCAGTGATTGCATATTGGTAGGTAGGTAAAATGGAGGTTCTCATATTTGGATGGGAATTAGACAGAATCTACTTATTCAAATTTTACTTGTGTGTGTGTAAGTCACTTTTTCATTTGCAAATGTATGGTTTTCTCACATCTTGCCTAATATAATAATATCAGTCCTACAGCATAGACTGAATACCATCTTTGGCATCCTATGTTCATAGGGATGAAAACAACCATTACCATAAACTTATTTTTCCATTTCTGACACTGAAGTGAGCTTTCAGTGAATGTTTCTACTTTCATTATTATTTCTATCACCATTGTTTCCTATATTATGACTGAGATAGTCATTGTCTTCTTTTCTATAGAACAGAAAATATGAATATACAAGAAGATGGGAAACTTTTTAAACTCACAAAACAAGTGAGTGGCTGATGCTAAGGCTTTTTAAATGTTATTTCTCAATTTGATAGAAAAAAAAATCAAGTGGTTCTTACTATAATGAAGGAAAAGTTTCAAAGATGCATAATGAAAAAAGCTTCATCTCTTCATATTATACATTAGTTTTATTCAATGGGCTTATCATAATATCTGTTAACATTCTGGAGAATTTCCTTGCATCCATTTAGTCCTGTAAATTATTTTTAATGTGATTTTTTTCTTATACAAAATTTGGAATCACAATTCATGTATTATTTGTATATTTCTTTTATTTCCTACTAATATAACAAAGCCATCTGGTAAGTTAGTATAAGTCTATCCTGTTCTGTTTTGAAATTCATCTTCATAACCCATGCAGCACACATCTGAATGTGTTGTATGAAGTGAAATTGTAACTAAGCTTCTCAGCCTTCCTCATTATTCAGAAATGCTGGGTTTGCTTGCTTGTATGAACCTAACAATTTTTTAGTGTTTCAAATATAAATCCCAGTGCTACATTTTCTAGATTAATGATCCATTTACTGTGTACAATCACAGATATCCTCCATTACCTATTGATTTTTTTGTTTCTCTTTTACATTCTTCTCCATTGAAGGCTTACTGCTAATTTGTCCTGAGTTTTCAAATTTCTAGCAACAACATATTTAGCCTTTTATTAACTCATTCACTATATTGAGAATTTGTTAGAAAATAATGAACCAATAGTGAGTTATCTACCTCATAAAATGTGTGTGGTGGGAAGCAGTTATGGCAAAAAGCAAAGTTTATGTCATTGGATGAATTTTTTTTTCCTCATGTAGGACTTGAATGTGTGTGTGGTGGGGGGAGTGTCAGTTTTTATCTTATCATTATTTCACTTTTTGGTGAAAGGAGGCAGAGCTGAGCATTGGACCTGGCACATACTAGGCAAGCACTTTACCCTAGCCCTTTCTTAGCATTTTGAATTACTTCTAAATTTGAATATTTTATATAAAATGTTCATGTCATGTGAAAACTGATTTTTGTACTTATTCTCCAGTGCCCAATTCACTAAATTATTCAACACTGCTCAATGTTTTATGTTTTAATTTTATCATATGGTTTTGACACCTAAAAGATATTTTGTGTGTTTGCATTACAAAATTAAAAGCAAGCATCATTTAAGATTTTTCCATGTGAGAAAATTTTACTCACCAGGCACAAGTGTTACAGGGCTTGTGTATAGTATATAGTAAATTGGATAACAATCTAACTTTTTTATAATGTATAATCACAAAGGTATTTTTTCAGAATATGTAAAAAAGACTTCATGAGGCCCTCAGTATAAAGCATCATGAGTTAGCCAGAAGCTTGCTTCCCTTGGGATAAATTGAGTTCCAGAGTGAAGTCTAACTTCTCAGGAAATGTAGTGGGAAGAACTTTAAAACATTTGTTCTAATACTGCCCAGGTGGCCATACTAAATCTTAGCTATCTGCAAAACTTTGAAATTAAAGAATAGTACTTATGAGAAAAAATTTCAGCTTCTTCTTTATGTTGTTGTTTATTTTCTGTTTTGAGACAAGGTTTCTCTGTTGTAACTCTGGCTCTCCTGGAACTCACTGTGTAAACCAGGGTGGCCTCTAACTCAACAGAGATCCACCTGCCTCTGCCTCCTGAGTGCTGAGATTAAAGGCATATGCTACCACTGCCCAGCTAAATTTCAACCTCTTAATAAGTATGCTTCCTCAGTATACTTGCTGCTTTGAGAAGGGCCACAAATGTGTGTAAATCTCATTTTCGATTTGAAATCATGTACATACATATTGTAATGGGTTCTTTCTGTTTCACAAGCTAGTCTTGGAACCCTGTGTGCTGGCTAGTTTTTATGTGGTTTTAAAAGAGAAAACATAAGTTGAGAAAATGCCCCTACCAGACTGACCTATGGGCAAGCCTGTGGTGCATTTTTTTGATTGATGATTGATGTGGGAGGGCCTGCTGAAATAAACACTTTTCTCCCCAGGTTGCTTTTTGTCATATTTTATCACAGCAATAGAAAGTTACTAAGACAAAAATTGATACCAGGAGTAATGTATTGCTCTGATAGATCTGGCCATTTGTTCTCGGAAGGATTTTGGTGGCATTTATATATCTTTGATCAGGTTCCTATTTTTCTTTCCCTTTAAAAAATTTATTCTTTAAGAATTTCATATAGTATACCCTTCTCTTAGTCTTCCTTATACCCCAACTCCTTCCAGATCCTCCCTCTTCCCCTACCAACCCAACTTCATGTTCTTTATCTCCCTTAAAAATGAAAACAAAAGAAAAAGCCATTAAAAATATGGAAACTGATTTGTATTGGCCATCTAATCCTGAGCATAGGGCCTGTCTTGGAGTGTGGTTGATATAGCCACAGTCACCCCATTTGGTAAAAAATGACTTTCCAGTTCCCAGCACTATAATTCATAAGTAGCTTCTTGTATAGGGGTAGGGCTTTGTGCCCACCTCCCTTCCTTCATGCTGGAATTTTTGTCTAGGTTCAGCTTGTTTAGATCTTTTGCATGCTGCCACGTTTTGTGGGCTTGTATATATATCTGCTCTGTTGTTTCTGGAGAATTTTCATTTAAAATTATCCACCACCTCTGGGTTTTTAATCTTTTCAATACCTTTTCCACATAGTTCCTGAGCCTTGAGGGGAGAAAGATGTGATAAAGATATCCCATTCCGGCTGAATGCTCCAAAGTCTCTCATTCTCTGCATGCTGTCCAGCTCTGGGTCTCTGTGTTATTTGCCATCTACTGCAAAGAAAAGCTTCTCTGCTATGGGTTGAGCAATACACTGATCTATGGGCATAACACTACATCAGTAGGAGTTGCTTTATTGTTACATTTGCTTAACAGAATAGAAGTTGGTTTTCCCCTGGACCCATGACCTATTTAATTTCAGGTTCTTGGTTTCATTAACAATATCAGATATAGGTGTCATCACATAGAGTACCAAAAATGTTTGAGAAACACTTTTAAAATGTTCAACATTCCTAGTCATCAAGAATTAATGTTAGTTTGAGATTTCATCTCACCCCAGTCAGAATGGCCAAGATTAATAAAACAAACGTAATCAGTGGCTGATGAGGATAGAGAATAGTAACTTATTTGGTACTGGTGGAACTGTAAACAGGTACACCCACTGTGGAAATCAGTGTGGACGTTCCTCAAAAAGCTGACAATCAATCTACCACAAAATCCAACTATATCAATCTTGGGCATATACCCAAAAGGCTCTACATCTTACTATAGAGATACTTGCTCATCTACATTCATCTATGCCTTATTAATAAGGCTTTAGTCAAGTTTCTGTTCAGAATCTGAGATCAGATTTTGAATTACTTTTTTAACAATCCAGTTTTTATTAATAGATGGCTTACTATGTCATCCAAGATATCTAGGAACTTGAAACTGTGTGTCTCAACATTCCAGTTGCTTAAATTTACAGGCATTGCAAACACATCCAGCTTTCCATTATTTGTTTTACATTGTTGTTTTTAAAGTGTTTATATCAAATATAAATTATTAAAATCATATGTATGTTGCAATTATTTTCCCTATACATTTAACTTATCTTTTTATTTTCTAAGTGGCCTAGCAGATCATTTATTTTATAAAATATAAGTTATTTTTCTTTAGTTTCATGGATTGCATCTTTAAAATTTATTATCAATCGATGGTCACTGTTGAATAATTTTTCCCTCCAGAGATATGAACTAAACCGCAGATTGGGTAAATGATAGGTCAAAGTACCAGTTCTACAAAGTCTAATTTGTACAATTAATGAGAGTATTGGAATTACTGATAGAGCATGGTTGACCCCAAAGTGTCATACCAAAGTGGATAACAACTTTCTCACAGTTCCATACATAGACACCACTGTCCTTCAGCTAATCCTCTATGGTGTGTATATTTTATCATTCCCAGGGTTACTGTGAGCAGCTTGAACAAGATTATGTGCAGCTGAAGGGAGTAGGTAGAATCTCAGGTGAGAATTTAATAACATTTCCCACTCCCATGTGCCATGGAGAGATGTTAACTTGTTTAATCTTGAAGGTGTCTTGCAAGTATCCACTCGTTCTCTGTCTGATGAAGATGGTTAATAGATATTATGTTCAGAGATCAGCATTTTCAACAGTCACCTAAGCTTTCGTTCTTGACCTTTTATAGTTTTGCCCTTACACTTCATTCTATTATGCAATTTGGGTTAATTACTGAAAGATATAGTTTAGTTTCTGTAAACACACTGATTTTATTACATACGGGTGTTCAGTTCTTCTTAAATATTTGGAAAAGAATTCTTTTCCTTTAATTAATTACCTTGCCCCATTGTTAAAGACCAGTTGTTCCCAGTTGTATAGGTCTGTTTCTGGGGTATCTTTTTTTTTCCCACTCATCTATCTATATATGTTTATTTGTTGTTTTATGGCTTTTCCTTCTGAGTATAACATGAAAATTCCTTAGCCATTTTCAAGTTGAAGCAATCTTGTCCTAGTAGTCATAGCAACTAAATGAGCAGACAGTGTTATAGTGATATGTAGGAATGTTGTAATGGCAAAACAGCCATTACATTAGTGAGGTGAGTTTGAGTTTGTGCCACAGGACTTTAACCTCGAATTCTAGCCATTACTCTCTGCTGCCTACCTACAATCACAAGTACAGAAAAGTACTTAATACAGAAAATAACTGGAGAAATGTGGCTAATTCTGTGATAAACTGACCATGTTGTTTGTTCTTGGGCTTTTGAGACTGTTTTGTGGCATGGATATAGAAAAGCCTCAAACTTTAGGCTAGAAACTTTCTTAAATATATTGTAAACAGAGTCTAGTGGACCATTCTAGTGTGGTTTAGAAGATTAAAAGGAGAGAATGCATGCTACTATGGAGATGTGGTTCTTGAATTACAAAAGAGGAATTTGGATAAGAGCCATTTGTGTGATATTTTGGCTGTGAATCTGGTTTCAGAGAGATCACCATTGGAGAAAATCATCTTGCACTGTACTGGGACAGTAAGAAATGTGGCCTGGGGTCAAATTCCCACTTGTGGTACCAATTTTACATTAGTTATTTTTCTGTCACTATGATAAAATATCCTGACAAAACCAACTTGAAGAATGAAGGGATAATCTTGGCTGCAATTCCAGGGTACCACCCATCATGGTGGCTAAATCAGGGTGTCAGGAGCTTGAGGAGGCAGTGTGATTAGTTTGCTTACTATATAGCTTCATGCTATAGTTTGGGGACAGAAAATAATACCTCTTGTTTTCTGTTCTTTTGTTGCTTTTTTCCACAATTGATTTCTGCATTTTGAGTCTTTTGTTGTTCTGTTATTTTCCTTCTGATAACAATGTTATTAGCCCTTATTCATGATGACCCTTCTCTAAGATTTTACAAATAATCTTTATTTTTGAAACATTGCAATATTAAAATCATTCTACTTCATGCTATTGTAGTAAATCCATGATAAGCATCAGAATACAGACTATTACACACACACACACACCATACACACCATTCACATGCACACCATACACACACCACACATAGAAATTTAAAAAAAATAAACCTTTGCAGAAAAAGAAAGATGGCATGATGACACCACCTATTATAAAACCTGATTTGACAAATCATATTGGAAGTATGTTCCAATGTTACTAGGGTGAAATGAGAGAAAACATTACTTTGTTATTTTAAATTGTTTAATATTTTACAAATATTGTCCCATATGATCCTTAATTAATAATAAACACTTTTACCTCTCCAAAGTTGGTCATGATGAGAGCAGAAGCTAGAAACTAGGCAAGCAGTTTCGGGACAGGGAGATTGTTTTATTTTAGCCAGAAACCAGAAATGACTTTTGTACTACCGAGGCCAGAAGCCAGAAACTCTAGACATATTTAGGAACTCTGGTTCCTAGTCTGGTATCTTGCTGTCTTTTTTCTTCTTTTACATAGCTGACTATGTAATTTTATAGATGAGAGTGTGACTAAAACTCCAGTCTAAATGCATGGATGGAAAGGCCTTGTGGATAGGACAGCTGTACTGACATGCTCACTCCCATGCTTCAACGAAGTTTCTTCCATAATTCCACAAAATAATAAATATTAAAAAATAAATTAAACTAGCAGCTCAATGGCACTACATCTCTGAAACCTGCTCTTACTATACGGGAGCTCTGCTTTCTCTTCAACTCCCATCTGTAAAACTATAATTTATTTCTAAAACCTCATCCTGTGGTTTACTAAGTTCACTCTACAATATTTTCCTGAAAACTCACCTTGTTGTACACAAAATTACCACGAAAAGTACTCAGGGTCCATGACTCAGTGGACATTTTGTGTGACCATTAGCTTCTAGCACCCTACCTCGTTAATTGAGCCCACCTGAGGCATTTCTCCCATGTTAGTCATTTGGTGAGTTTCCTAAAATTCAATGTTTCTCAGTCCCCCAAAGTCTTTGATGATGATTTACTGTTGTTGTCTGTGCTGGTTAGTTTTTTATCTGTTACACACAAACTGTAGTAACCTGGGAACAGAGAACTTCAACTGAGGAATTGCCTCCATCAGATTGGACTATCTTATAGGTCTATTTGGAGTTTTCTTTACTGATGATGTGAGAGGGCCCCGCCTATACTGGAGAGTACCAACTTTGGTGGTGATCCTGATTGTATAACAAAACAAGCTGAGAAAACCATGGGAATTAAGCCAGTATGCAGCACTCTTCCATGGGCTCTGCTTTTCAGTTCTGTCTCCAGGTTCCTGCTTGAGTTCTTGTCCTGACTTCCTTCCATGATGGATTGTGAATAGAAGTGTAAGCCAAATAATTCATTTCCTAAGTAGTTTTGGTTAGTGTTTTATCACAGCAAGAGAAAGCAAACTAGTGCATAGTCAATTCCTTTCCATGCCCCTTAGTTTTGTATTTTATTCATCAGTTTCATAGAAATACAGCAGTCTACTGAGTGTCTTTAAAATGATATCATTTCCCAACTCCTTGCAAACCTTTAAAACATATCAAAAGATCTCTGTTAGAATTTTGTTAGGAATGTACCTTCTAATGCTCTCTATGCTTCTATCTAAGCTTGTTGCTCATAGAATAAACAGCTGTTTGGTTTGTAAGGTTTTAACTACTTTGTGTATGGTTATTCAGGGAACATTCTCAATTTTAGTCTTACAATCATCTTACTATCACAGTATCTGCTGTTCCTACTGAGGATTTTTAACATTTGATGACTTGAAAACCAGGTTGCTTTTGGGATTCCACAACTACGTTAATGCAGGGCTTCCCCACTCCTAAATAATTTTTCACTCACCAATTTACCTTTATTGTAATGTTATTCTTAATACTTACATCCAATTCTCTTGCATGTTTAAACTTTGAAACTATAGTCTTCTGGACCTTCAGAATGGATTTGAGGGCAGCTTGAGCACCCAAAATAAGGATACCTAAAGCTTGGTGGTAAACCACTTGTTCAATTTGCAGTTCCACCAAAAGAAAGGAATACAAATAAAATTTTATTTTAGTTTTTGTTGTAGATTGAGAAAGTTGTTGAAGCAAACATTTATAAACATATGCAGTATGTTTAACTCAACCAGTATTAGGGGGATAATTATTGCTGTTATATGGTAAAGTCACTTTTTTATTCCTTTTTTGTTTGTCCACTTTGCTTAAGGAAGTATGATAGCATCATATTTTCCAGAATTCTCATGTTAGAATACACAGGTGAGGGTGCAAAAGACTGAACTACCTGTTCTTGCTCATGTGTCCATTTAGCCACTTGAAACTCAAAACACAGTTAAAAGCTTTTCGGATATGAATGACAACTGGCTAGAAGAGGATTACTGTTAAATTGTTAGAATGGTTACTTAAGGTATTAATGAAATAGTAAATATATAATAATATAGTTGTAATACATCTTCCAAATTTAAGGGAATATGTTACCAATAAAGGGATTTTCTTATGGGTATGGTGTAAAATTGGTATTGTATGGTCTTTTTTTAAATGGCACTTTCTACTTGATGTGTTTTAAGTTATTCCTCTTTTCCTATGAAAACTTGCTAAGTTGCTCAAGCTAGTCATTGTCCTCAGCTTCCCAAGTAGCTGGGATTGTAGGCATGCACAACAAGACATTGATTGTGGGCTATTTTTTATATTATACTTACAAATTTCTTGTGTAAAATTAATGGCACATATTTCTGGCATTTATTGTGAGTATTGAATATTCCCTATACAAAGCATGCAAATTCTGATTGCTATCTAAATCTAAATAAGGATTCACTGAATGTTAATAGGCAGTATTGTCTTATTTTTAATAAAAAGTAATGTTATGTGTTATTTTTCAAGTACAGAGAATTATATTAGTCATAATTATTTGTGTCTGACAAGCTCTTGTTATCAGTTTATTACTGAATGAACCAGTAAAATTCTCAAAATGCTAAGCCTATTAGTGTGGAACTGTAGTCTTCTGGGCTACAGAGTGGATTTGAGACCAGGCTTGGCAACTTAGACTCTGTCTGAAAATAAAAAGTGAAAACTAGGATCAGGTTAGGGATACCTAAATAGTTCTGTGGTTGACTACTTGCCTAGCATGCATGAGGCTTTAGTGAATGTTTGAGAGGTTTTGGCCTTTTAGTTTTAAATGATCATTTATGAAATGTAAACACATCACCAAAAATAAAAGTCAGTGCATTAATAATAAATTGATGGTGGTGATGATGATGATAATAATAATAATATAACCGCAAATACATATATACAATGCAAACACAGTGTGTGTTTGCATATGTGTCTGTGATTGTCCCTAATAATTCATGTCTTGGCTTCCCTAATCAAGAAGTAGTCATCATCTTGACTCCCAATTTATCTATCCCTTGCTTATTTCTCATACTACATGTAAATTTTCGGGAAACTTAATTTGTTTTACAATTTATTATGTAGCTTTATTCTGTATTTTACACACTCCTATTGGTTTTTTAGTGATTCCTATTATAAAGCATTAAACTGTGTTTATTTTATTCCTTATGATCATAGTGATGAATATTTGGGCTGTTTTCAGCTCTTTGCCATTGTGAGGAATGCTTCTATAAACAGTCATATACATGTTGCCTGTTAAACATATATGAATTTTTCTTGGCACTAAATGATGAATGAAAATGAATGGCCCATAATATGTCCCATAATAGCTACATTATAATGGCTCCAGCATATTTCACTCCAACCTACTGTATAGGAATTACTGTGCATTTGCATCTTGGCTGAGAGGAGATGACATTGGTCAATAGAGTAAAAGGGAACTGTCCACTTCTGTGGTTTTGTTTTGCTAACATTGTGAAAGTATCTTTTGAAAATGTATTGCTTTTAAAACAAAGAACACAATTTCATCATTAAAATGCTTGATGGATGTTTTTGCAAGGTTTATATTTCCAACATTATTGTTTGGAATGAAGTTTAATTTGTTTAGATGCTTTTGTGTGTATTCCATTTTCCTTATCTGCCTTATTTGGGCTCACATCCATTCCCTTGTCCTGCTCACTCTGATTCTAGCACCTTCCATTGATGAATCTTTTTTTATTCTTCGGATAAGTCCTCCTTCATGAATTTGGATCCTATATTATTATCAGCTCAGCTTCTTCTTGAAGAATATTGACATAGTTTATTTCATATTTTCTAAGATTCTAACAGAATGGTAGATTTTGAGATCATCTATACTGCAGATTCTCAAGCTGCTGTGTGTAGGAATCACCTGGGAATCTTGCTTAAAAAAATACAGGTTCTAATTAAATGCAACCAAGATAGAACCCAAGATTCTAGATTTCTAACAAGTTGTCAGGGCAAGCTTCTTGTTAATCCTCAAACTTTGAGGAATCTGCTAATACTCTGACTGTCATAATTTTGGAAAATGGATTCTGAAAATATTTTTCAGGTATAGGCTATAAGAATATTTGGAGGAGATTTTTCTGGTCAGCTCATCCAATATGTCTCTAAAACCATCAAACCACAAAGCTCTTAGTTTTTATTAGATTGGCCAGAAGTTTTGAAATTTAAAGTAGGAAATGAACATATTATGAATAAATGCACATTCTTGCATATGATAATGAGTTTCTGCCCTGTATACGTCCTGCATTGCTCTGCTATTAGCAACTTAATATAGTTTAGCTTATTGATCTCTTCAATGACCCTAGGAAGATTTTAAAACACTTTCTTATGTCAGTGGTATTTTTGACAGGGAAATTTATCATACTCATAAAGTCATCTTTTCATTACTTAACACTAAGGAGACAGTATTTTTGTTCCATTTTGCTATTTTTGTACTATATTATGTATTAGTTCAGGTCATAAATGTGGACCTGTGATACAGGTTGACATTCATGATCTGACATGTGGTGTGTGTGAGTGTGTGTGTGTGTTGCACACACATATATATGTGGCTGTGCATATACCCAGCATGCAGAAGCCAGAGTAGGACATTGAGGGACATCAAGTGCTTTCTAGTACTCTCCTCCTTATTGCCTTGATACAAGGTTTCTCACTGAACTAGGAAGTTTTCACTACTTTCTACAATGGCTGATCAGTTAGCTCTTGGAATCCACTTGTCTCTTCCCTGCAGTGCTGGAATTACAGGCCTTCTAAGCATGCACAGCATGCTTGGCTTTATACATATATGCTGGAGGTTGGTACTTAAGACCCTCCTGCTTACAGAGCATCCCCTTAGTCCCTCATTTGTGATCCTAAACACAGCCCACAAGTGGTTGGGATAACTTTTTGTTCAACAATATTTTTAATGTGATGTTTCCTTACCCTAACTAGCAAAGCAGTGAAAAAAAATTAGATAAGACATAACTGAAAAATCCTCCTCTCATAATATTCCATTACTTCTCTCTTGAGAGGATGTCAAATATGCTAACAGCATTTACAGAAACATTTGTACTCTGTTCTTTATTTAGCTCAATTGAACACCTATCAACTCACATATTTTACATGGAAATATTTTATAGAATGTTCCTGTGTGTAAAAAACTGGGATCCACTCTAACCGATTGTTTTCCAGCTTCCTATTGTCATGTAAGCACACCATGGTCATATAATAGAAGACTATAATTGCTTTGTTGTATTATTTAATATCTTTCTTTAGTTTCTACTGATGATGTTTATTTCAACTTGACATAAACTAGAGTCACCTGGGTAGAGGAAACCTCAACTGATGATTTACCTTCATTTGACTTGATTGTGTGCATGTCTGTGGAGCATTTTCTTGATTAATGATTGATTTGTGAAAGACCCAGCTCACTGTTGGTGCTCCTAATCCTGGGCAGGTAGCTCTAGATTGTATAAGAAAGGAAGCCAAGCCAGCACTGGGGAACAAGCCAGTAAACAATGTTCATGTGCTCTGTTTCAGTTCCTGACTCCAGGGTCCTGTGTGAGTTCTTGCTCTGTCTTCCTTTGGTGATTGACTCTTATCTGTAAGATATAATAATCCCTTTCCTCCTGAAGTTGATTTTGTTCAGTGTTTTGACAGAGTAATAGAAAACAAACTAGGACAAATAACATTAAGTTATATGTTGTTTGGCTCTACTTTTCAAATGTGCACATCTCTAATCTTAACAGTTTGATAATACAATTTTAGTGAAATTTCTGATTTCACTACTGATTGAGCCACTTTGAAGAGCTTTTTCTGAACTCTGGCTTTTCTGGTTCTATTCACTCTTGTTCTGGCTTTAACTCTACTCTGATACTGACTTCTACTGTCAAGCTGTCTCTGTGTCCCTTACTGCTCCATACTGCCTGCTGTAACTCACTGTTGTAACTGGCTATTGTAACTGACTGACTCTGCTCTGAGTTGAGAGCCTGCTCTTTCTCCTGAGAATTGAGCTTATCCTCACTCTGACTCACTCTGCTCACTAGTCCTCTGATTAGTCATTTTGCCTGTCATTCATTCTGACTCATCTCAAACATCACTTCCCATCTAACAATGACTCCTTCTTAGTTCTGCTTTCTGTGTCTTCTTCCACACTGTTTTTCTTAAGGATTAAAGGTGTGCACCACCACTGCCTTCTGAATACTAGTATTAAAGCTGTATATTAACATACTTTCTACATTCTATCCGGACCACACAGACCTCTGTGGTTCCTTCATATAGACCCCTGGAATATGTAGCTTTCACACGGGAATATTCATCTACAAAGATTAGGATCAATTGAATATTTTTTAATTAATTTTTAAATTATGAATTTTAAAATAATAGATTTTATAGCACTATTTAGAATATAATGTGCAAAATTTTCCTTATTTCTTTCTTTTAAACTATATTTTTAAATAATTAAACCCTATTGTTTTCTAATAGTTGTAACATTTCTCAAATCATCAGAAAAAAGGTCATATTTCAAGAAATGCAATATGGTTTTATTTGCTCTCAAATAAACCAGTAGTAGAGCCAAAGGAAAAGTAATTGATAGAATGGAAAGGGAATTTTTAGAGATGTATTGATTATCACCATAGTTGCATGATGAATATATGATTAATGCTCTTTTCACATACTTTTAAGAAGTCCATATAAGGAAATCAAAATGAGAAGATTTGGCATATGTGATTCTTTTGTAAAACAAAAATATTCCTTTAGAGGTTTATTTTTTAAATTATGCTATGCGTATATTTATGTATGGCTTTATGCACAAGAGTTCAGGTCCCATGGAGGCCATAAGAAGTGGTCACACACCTTGGAGCTGGATTAACAGGTGGTTGTGAGCCAGCTGGTATGGTCATTAGGAACCAAACTTAGGTACCCTGAAAGATCAGCAATGCTCTTAAACACTGAGCTCTTAAACTCTCCAGCTCCCACTTTGTAGTTGTGAATGAGCAAAAATGTAAATGAGTTTGATGAAAGTAACATTTTTAAGATATTTGTTCTTCTACCTTATATCTGGAAAGAAAGAATCAGTGGTAATATTCTAGCTGGATACTCTTCAAGGAAAAGAGTGTTTGACTTCATGACTTATT
Organism: Cricetomys ansorgei; assembly: GCA_026225945.1. Taxonomy (NCBI): domain Eukaryota; kingdom Metazoa; phylum Chordata; class Mammalia; order Rodentia; family Nesomyidae; genus Cricetomys; species Cricetomys ansorgei. The sequence continues at coordinate 3,675,693 of JAMJFZ010002759.1, read as the reverse complement.
GATTATTTTAGTTCTAGATACTTTATTCTTACCATTATCAATGATAGTTTCTGACTGATTAATACCACTAGAGCAACGATTTGTGGATTTTTTGAATATTATTTTTCTAACTATCTTCCTTAATTTTCATCCGATACTTTTGTATGTAATCCTATAAACTGCATTTCATGTAGCTTTAAAACCTATGTTCAATATAATTCATGGTTCTAGTTGATGAATAGTATGTACTGCCAAATAAATCAGATAGAACCCGTTATAGCCTATGCCTCCTCTTTTGTCCCCTACATAGCCATCCATTTTTTTCAACATGTAGTGTTCAACTATACTATGGAATCTGAGCCTGCAGGTAGAAAATTTAGAGTCTAGTTCAGAGCTGTAGTAATAGCTTAACTTTGAGGCAACTCAAAGTTAGTACTGCCCTTTGGATCTAAAAGTAGAGAATTATGAGTAGAGAATTAACAAAGAAGGCAAATTTATTTAGCAAGGCAGATTGATTCATAAAATAAAAATTCTTATAATCAGAATTTTTGAAAGGATGGTGCTATAATTGGCACCATTAGTATTATTCAAAATCCCAAGTGTAAAGATTCGATCTTCAGGGTGGCACTATTCAGAAGTCTTGAAATATTTAGAAAATGGACGCATAGTGGAAGGTCTTCAGGAAGTATGGTCTCAAAGGTCTTAAGGGAATGGGGGGTTTTAGTTTTTGTTGTTGTTTTGTTTTGCTGTTGTTTTTGAGTGGGGTCTCACTATATAGTTTTGTTTTTTCTAGAACTTGTTATATAGAATAGGCTGGCCTTGAACTAGCAGGAATTTACTTGCTTCTGCCTCCTAGGTATGGAAACTAAAGGGGTGCACCACCGTACCCAACAAGAACCTGAGTTTCTTTTTGTTCCTCTTTTGCTTCCTGGCCATGAGACAGTTTTGCTCTGTAACGTACTCCTATCCAATTGTGTTACACTGTATCTCCACAGGCTCCAAAACAATTGGACAAACCAGTCTTGGACTGGATCTCTGATCCTGTCAGGAAAAATAAACCTTGATTCTTCATTATCTCAGACATTGATTAGAGTGCCTGAAAAACTAACACACATGTCAGTATCTTATCTGTGACTATATTTTCTGGAATAAAAATTCTGAGATCACGATATCTCTTCTGTTTATTTCTTTTTATTTTTCAAAAAATATTTGACCTCCGTTTACTGGATTTTGTAGCATGCAACTGTATTCCCAGCACTCAGAGACTAACACAAGGAGGAGCTTGAGTTTGAGGGCAGCTTCAATTACAAAGCAAATATTGAATCAGCCTGGAAGGCATAGCAAAGCCATGTCACAAAACAAAACAGAAACATTTCAGAGAGAAGAAATAAGAATATTTATCTTGAAGGATTATAAGTAAAACCTAATGAAACAAATCACTGAGACTAATGTAGCACATTGCCCAATACATCATGAACATTCAGTGTATGTTTAATATTTCTATTATTATTATTAAAAACATGCTTTATCATATCTTTGTGAAATGTGAGGAATTTTCAAGTTCAAAAAGTTAGGCAGTTTGATACCTACATAAAGTGAGCAATCTAAATTAAAATTTTATTGTCCTCATGTGTAAATATCAAAGTGACACTGACATTTTAAATAGGAAAAAATGCAAATATTAGTTTAAAGTTTCTAATTTCTCTTTGTAGCTCTTTTTGTCTTATCTCATAAATAGTACCAAATGCTTGATGAGACCAGTTTTTGTGTCCTGTGAAACATGTATAAATACACAAATATATATGATCCTAGTGGTGATTTTCATTTGTTAGAAAGATTGAATTATTCTGCATAAATTTCAGTTATGTCATCTGTACCTAAATTTTCATAGACTATACTCAGTATTAATTCTTAAGCAGATAGTGTAGTACAGAAAATAATTTAGTAACTTGTGTATTTTCCAAAGGAATTCATGTTAAATAATCTTATTTGAATAGAGTATTCTGCTCCATTGAGAACTCATCAGTTTTCTGATATACATTCATGTTTTAAAATTTTATGGTACGCCTAAAATAACACTTTTTTGTTATTTTTAAAGTACTTGTACTCATTCCCACAGTTGATGCTTTCCTTAAATACCTTCATAGCTTTATTTATGCATAAGAATATTAACATAAACTACTCAGTGTCTCTCCAACTCCAGGAGTTTTTAATATAATTTATGTCAATGAATCTTGCCAGTCAAGATCTTAAGAATGCATCCATTTAAAAAATTTAATTTAGATACCTTTAGAAAATTGTTGTATTTTCTTCATATGTCTCAAAAATTCTTTCTAAGTATTTCTCTGATAAATTCCATTTCTGTTTTCAATTAATTCATTGCCTAGTATCCTTTTAAACATAAATACCAGTGTATATAAAGAAGTAATATTTATTAATGTAGCATTTGAATAGTTTATCATATGTTTCCTATTTTATGAGATATATACATGTGTATAATAACTTATGGGTATAAATGGAATAAAAGAAATATTCATATCTATCTATTCAAGAATGAGTCATGTTTCGCTTTGTTTTAACATCTGTTAAAGCAATGTCCTCAGCAATATGTTCTGTGGATTTTTATCTCCTTTCTTTCAGGCTTCTCTGGGAAGCTTCTTCAAACTCCTCTTGCCTATCTATTTTTCTAACTGTCTGTCTGTCTACATGTCTATGTATGGATTATGTATCTATCATCTTTCTATCTATATATTTATATATCTATAAATCTATCATTTATTTATTTGTTTCAAAATAATTGTTTTTAAGTGCATCATCTTCTGGTTGTGGAACATAACTAGTCCAGGTCTAAAATATATACAGCAAACTGTCTGGTTTCTGAAGACACAAGGAAGAGCTATTGAATCTGGAGTACACCATCTACAGGGCAGAAAATGGAGACTGATAACAGGCAGGGTTTCATTTTGCAGTCTTGAGGCAGAACTGCCTTACCAGGAAATTAATTCTTATTTCTAAAGCTTTCAACTGATTGGATAAGGCCCACTTAGAATGGAAAATAATCTGCAATACTCAAGGTTCAGTAATTAAAATAATAATCATATCTTTAAATTACATATACAGCAGCATCTACATTTGTAGTTGACCAAACAATTAGGCATCATACCCTATAAATCTCAGTGTCAAGTTAACCATTACTCTTAAGAAGAACCTAAGGCATTTAAATCCTGGTTAGTTGCATAAGGAAATGCTGAATAGGATTTTTATATACTTGATCTACAAACCCATGATGTTATACACAGAACATAATTTTGTCTTAAAAATGGTTTACATTTTCTGACATTTTTCAGATCACCAAACTATTTCCCCTTTAGCTCATTTGAGTCCTAGGGCAAGTCTGTGATATAGAAGTAGTCCATACCATGAACTTTTTTCCAGGCTTCCTTTACATGGAAGCAATTGCAATCTGGTAGCATGCAAATATATATATAGTGATATAAATTAACATTTAATTTTCATTCTCATTAATACTATACATACTTTCTAGTTTTTAAAAGGGAAATTTTGATAATATGCTCACTATTTAAGTGATGTGATAAAGTTAGAAATCATTGAATTGTTTACTCCTAAAAAATTTATGGTTTTATCTACAGAAGAAATATTTAAAGCAAGAGATAGGAGCAAACAGTTATAGGACATGTATTATTCTCACCTGCAATGTGCATGCTGCACTGTTTCAGCCTTAGAAATTGAAATTTAAAGAAGTTGAACTTGCCAGGTAGTGGTGGTGCCAGCACTTGAGAGACAGAGGCAAGTGGATCTCTGTGAGTTCAAGGCCAGCCTGGTCTACAGAGTGAGTTCCAGCATACTATAAACTTTTCAAATACATGCTAAATATAATTTTTATAATATCATGCATCCCTTTTCTCTGTGAAATTTTCATAACTGCACAGGTTTTTGCATACATTAACTCATTTTGCTTCATTTTTGTGTTGCTGTTGTTTTTCTGGTGGTGCTGAGGATCAAACCTTGGGCTGTGAGCATGGAAGGTAAGAGCTAAAATAGAGAGCTATACCCTAGCTATAATACAATGACTTAGTTGATATGCAGGAATCATAATATATAATACATGTCTTGAATTCCTTCTTAAGATTAAATAAACTAATCTGTTCTTGGGTGGTAGATGGGTGTAGAGATGTAGTTACTCCAAAAGCATTGTTATTTTTATATTACCTGTTATCATATTATCTATTAGACTAATGTGCATATATTTTATCTCCCTTTTGGGTATCAGGGTACCTTTGTTTGGGAAATTCCGTGTAAACAGTTAAAATCAACAAATCACTCATTTCACTTAAAATTATTTTATTTTTTATTATAAATGTAACACTTAACAGAAAACAGTAAAATTCATTTTGTTAGAGCTATTTCCATTCTTCTGCCTTAATGTTAAATGAGCCAAGAGCAGACTTTCATAACTCTCCTTGCTGAAACAAATGCATAATCAGTCTAGTGAAATCAGAGAAAGGAGTGTTTGAATATCGCTTTTTTTCTAGAAAGTGTCATCATGTTAAATGGCTTTCTCCATAGCGGCCTTTCCCCACATAATTATACACAATAATTCTATTAATTTGTGTTTTATGGGGGCTGTGCTCTAAAGTTCAGCCCATCTACAACACAATATACGTAAAAAGTTAAATTTCATCTTTGTTTGCAAACCATATGTGTGAAATTTGGCAAATATCATTTGAATGATCAATTTATATCTGTGATTTGGAATCATTGCTAAATTGTTTTAATACTCTATCTTTACATTGACTTTTAGTATTTGTTAGAAGTAGGACTCATTGTTTTTCACGACTGATATTTTTATTTTTATTTTTTTGGTTTTTCGGGACAGGGTTTCTCTGTTGTAACTCAGGCTGTCCTAGAACTCACTCTGTAGACCAAGCTGGCCTTGAACTCCAGAGATCTGCCTTCCTCTGTCTCCTGAGTGCTGAGTGCTGGGATTAAAGCAACCACCACCCAGCGATATTTTTATTTTTAATATACTTTTTTTCTTTTATTGAAAATAGGTTATTTTCATACAATATATTCTGATTGCAATTTCCCATTCCTCTACTCCTCCCAGTTCTATTTCATCTTCCATTCCATAGGATCCCATCCACATTATGTCTCTCCTTAGAACAGGCATCTAAGGGATAATAATAAAATAAAATGAAATGAAATAAGACAAAATAAATCCAAACAAATTAGGACAAAATAGAAGACAGCCCAAGAAAAGGCACAAACAGAGACACACTTATTTGCATACTCAGGAATCCCATAAAAACTAAACTAAACGTATAATACATACACGAAGGACCTGTAGGTTAAAAAGGGAGAAAAAAATAAAAGAAAATAATATTAAAAATTATAATAAATTAAAAATTTTAAAGGGAGGGGTGAATCCCTGTTGGGGAAGTTTATTTTTAGTTATGTTTTAACTTGTTTTATCTACTGTTGGGTGAGGGGCTATCTTAGGTCTAGGGCATTTTGAATTGTTTGCAGGTGTTGGATTTCTGTGGGGATTGTTTAATTGCTAACGATCTGCATGTGCTACCAATAGAGTACCTGAGGAGTTCTGAAAGAATAAAAACACCTGAGCTGAGAGCTAGAGGTTCCACTATCAAGTCTGGCACTGGCCAAGATGGTAGTTCCCTCTGCTGAGGTCTGGCAGGGCTTTCACTTATCAAAATGCTTGTCTCATTGCTGAGCTGCCACCACAGCAGCATACAACTACAAATGGCACATCAACATGGGGCAGGACATCACGCCAGCTAATCCTACATGGAAACAAGAAGAGAAAGAAACTCCAGACCTCACAAAGTCTGGTAAAGTACGCTCATCAGTTCCCAGAGGACAGAGATTATATTCATACTTGCAAAAGTAATGAATAAAAGTCTCCTGAATGAAGAGGAGAGTGAGAAAGGAAAGCTCTATAAGAGAGAGTTGTAAATGAGGGGGAAAAGCTCCGAAGTGAGAGCCACATGATGGAGACCCTTAGAGATAAATAATTCAGCTGGGAGCAGGAAAAGGCAGGGTTCTTGAGCTGAAGCTCCCTCCTACCACTAGTGGTAGCATGCTGTTTCAAGAACTGAGTTTTTGATAGCTGCATTTTATGTGTGTGTATGTGTGAAGCCGAAGCGGGTCTTTATGTTTGAGGTCTATGAAGAAGAATGTATGTTTACTCATAGCGGTGGTGGGAAAAAATGCCAAAGCACCAGAAAATTTCATCCTGAGATTCTTCCCACAGGCCCAGGACCCCCTGTTGTGGAAGTTGTGGCTTAGATCCAAAAAGCCCCACTAAGTTAAACTGAACAGGTTTTTTTCCCTGCAAACCTGTCTAAAAGCAGTAACTCCACACCATGAAGGAACTCTTCCTGCAGACAAAGTGATCAGTTATTTTTCTAGCAAAACAGACTCTATCTTAAAATCTGGAAAGTGTTTCCACAGGGTCAGCACACAGAAAGTGTCTTCCAGAATTGTGCAAGGTTGTATCTCATACTAGCAGCCGAACTTGGTACTGTAAGAGTTAACCCAAGTGATGCTCGTTTTGAAGGCATGAAGGGGTCTTTGTAGAATAACTGAGGCTTGGCACTATGAAAGGCCAGGAAAGGCCATTAGTGAAGGTGCAGCCTCAGTAGCAGTTGAAGGCCCAGATTGAAGGGGTCATGAAAGAAGTTAGAATTGGAACCATGGAGAGAGCCTATGAGGGGCTATTGGTGAAAGTGGAGCCCAGGTGCAGCAAGGGACCCCAGCAGCCTTCTGAATATATATCAGAGTCTTCTCCGCATAATATCTAGCTGTACGTCTCTATATTTGTTCCCATCTACTGCAGGAGGAAGCTTCTCTGATGGTGGCTGAGCAAGGCATTGATCTATGAGTATAGCAGAATGTCATTAGGAGTCATTTTATTTCTATGTTATTTCAGTAGCATAGTAGTGTATAGTTTTTCCATAGGTTCCTGATCACCAAGCAATGTCAAGTGAGTTCTTGGTCATTCAAGTAGTGTCAAGTGAGTATGGGTTCCATCTTGTGGAATGGGCCATAAATCATATTATATGTTGTTTGTTTACTCCCACAACCTTTGTGCCATCATTACCCTAGCATATTTTGCAGGTCATTGTAGATCATGGGAAACCCTATGATTGGTGTTTATGTGTCTCCTTTGGTAGCATACAGAATACCCTCTAACACCAAGAACAGTAGCCTATAGGGATGAAAGATCTATGTAAGCACCAGCTTGACTTCTCCGTGTTCAAATGGTTGTGTAGGTGTTGTCTTCCATCAGTTTCTGGAGAAGAACCTATAAACTTGGCAACAGCCTGGGTTGTTTGAAAGTTCCTGTAACCAACAACAAAATTAGATGTAACCCATTGTCACTATTGGAATCTTTATGTGGTAACAGGAAATGTTCAGTTGGGGCTCTGTCTCTCCCATTATTTGGCAATTTCATTTAGATTGCATTGTATATGTATATATTTTGGGGAGCTTCTACTATATTAGATTTCCATACTGCCACTCAAATACCCCTCAATTGTAGTTGCTGATCCCCATATTCCCTCCCTTGCCCCTCTCTTCCTCCCCCTCTCCTCTTGATCCTCACATTCAATCTCCTACTTCATCCATTCATAACTCTCCCCTTCCTAACAAAGTCTTTCCCTCCCCTCTAGTCCCTTACTTTATACCTAGTTTCTTACTTTAACCTGGGTGATTCTATGAATTGTATCTTAGTTATCACTGACTTAATATCTAACATCCACATAAAAGCAAAGGCATCCTGTATTTGTCTTTCTGGGTCTGAGTTACATCACTGAGGATGATTTTTTTTCTATTTAAATCTATGTACAAATTTTCTGATTGTATTTAAATGCTGAGTAATAATAATCAATTGTATAAATATACCCCATTTTCTTCATCCATTCACCTGTTGATGGACGTCTAGGCTGTCTGAATTTCTGGCTATTACGAATAGAGCGGCAATGAACATGGTTGAGTGGGCGTCTGTTAGGATGAAGCTTCCTTTGGGTATATGCTCAAGAGTGCTATAGCTGAATCTTTAGGTAGATTGATTCCCATCTTTGAGAGGAACCATCATACTGATTTCCATAGTGGCTGTACAAGTTTGCAATCCCACCAGGAATAAATGAGTGTTCCCCTTCACATCCTTCATCCTTCACTTCACATCCTCTACAACATGAGCTGTCATTTGTTTTATTTATCTTAGCCATTCTGATCTGTGTAAGGTGGAGTTCATAGTAATTTTGATTTTCATTTCCCTAATGACTAGCAAATTTGAACATTTTTTGTGTCTTATCCAATCATGTTTCTTCTTTTAAAAATTCTTTTTTTTTTCTAAACATGTTTAGATTTGTACCCCATCTTTAATTTGGTTGTTTTCTTGTTTTTGTGAGTTCCTTATATTTGGAGATTAGCCCTTTATCAGATATTAATTGGTAAAAATTTTTCATTCTTTATGCTGTAGCTTATCCAAATGATGGTGTTTGCTATGCAGAAGCTTTTCTGTTTCCTAAGACCCCATTTATTAATTGTTTATCTTAGTGCCTGTGCTATGTTCTGGTCAGAAAGCCATTTCTTTTGCCAATGTGTGTCACTTAATGAACATTCATACCTTGACAGGCTGGTTATTTCAGGGTTCATCTTGTTGCAGCTGAGCAGGACTGTTTAAATTCCCTCCATCCCTTAACAGCTTACAAAGGATTTTCTGGAACCATGAATACTAGACCACAGAAAACAGACTGTCAGGTCAGATCCAGCTGGTAACCGCCCCCCACCCCGAATTTACAGTGTCTTCAGTAACAGGATCCTACTATCAGCCCCTGAGAAGCAACCAAGAGTTATATTGATAATCTATATAGTTTTGGAAATTACTTGGACTATCTTGACCTACCATTCAAGAGAAAGTTTCTAACAACTGATACTGGGTTTTTTATTAGTCTAGCATTCTTGTGGGGAACATTGTCAGCTCAAGTGTTATAGTCTCTTTTTAGATTATATATACTTACATATCTATACGTATACTCATGTGTACTGTGTATATTTTTTCTAAATATGAAATAATAAAATCTCTTGAGGCTTTATCAAACAACTTTATTGTTACTTGTCTCTCAGCCCTCTTTATTCTTCTATGTTGACCTCCCTTTTTTTCCTAGTTAGAGCTCCCTTCATGATATTCCATTTCCCATTTTGTGTCTTACTACTTCCCTCCCAAGATCACACACACACACACACCACTATGTTCCATTTATGCTTTTCTGGTTTCTGTGATCATTCCATGTTGTATACTTACATCTGAGAATCTGAAGCAAGGAATCTCAGATGAGAGAGAACATGCAGGGTTTGTCTTCATGGTTCTGGGTTAGTTCACCCATCAACAGAGTTTTTAATTAAATACTGAAGCTCACTTACACTTCCAAAAGGACTTTATTTTTACCACTAATATTTTACCATTTTTAACACAATAATTGTACATATCTTGAAGCATATTTTCAGCTTATGGATACAACAGCCTTTATGAAATGATGATAATTATCATTTCTGTTATACCCTTAATTTTAATTTTAATATTTTTAATTTATGAGAAGTAGATTTCCATATGATTCTTTCATACCTCATTTTTTCTGCTTAATATTCCCTCTCCCTTTCTCCTTTTTCCCCTTTTCCCCCATCTTCTCTGCTTTAAAATTTTTTATGTTCTACTACACCCTTTCTCTTAAGGTACTCCTTTCTTACTGGTCTTTTATCTAATTTTCAATTATGTCATCACTGTTGAGATGAAAGTATAATAAAGTTACTATTGAGCCCCTTAGGATCATCAATATATGTCGATTTGGTGTCACTAACTTTTACATTTAGAGCTAATTGGTGTCTTTCTGTTTGTTTTCAAATTTTAAAAAAGTCAGAAATTGTGCAGAACAGATCAGTCAGGTATTGGACTTTGTCACTCTCAAGTGTGTCTCCTAGAACTCTGCAATAGATTCATGCCATTTAATAAATTTTACTGCCATTTGGGATAGATTTCTTGTCATAGTTCACAAGAACACAAGCTCATATAAAAGGATTAACTGTAAAAGTAGAGCTTAACATCAACCAGGAAAAAAGTTTATTCCAAAGAATAGATATCATGGCAGATAGCAGTACAGAATATTTATGAAACTATCATCCATAAATCTACTTCTGAGATATAGAATCCAATTGGCTCACTTTAAGACATTCAAAGATGTAAATCCCATCTTTTATGATGGCATGGATTGCAGATTTTCTTCTTTAGAATATCAGGAGTCAGAATTATTTAGTAATTAATAATATTAATGATATTTTTTAAATTTTGGAAGAATTTGAAGATTTATCACATGATAGAAAATTGTAATGATGGGGTATTTTTTAAATATGCATTGTTATAATTATGTTTACATTGTATCATGTGTCTGGAAATTTATCAGCATGATATTGCAGTTTTTTGTTAAGACTAAATGGATGATGGTGTTTAAATATAAAACACAAGTGAAAAAGGTAGGGTATCAATTAAATTTATTATAAAGGAAAGTGTGTAGTTCTGGCATAGGAATCAAGAATAGTTAAAATAAGTGTTGCTTAAATAGAGAGCAAAAATTCATGAATTTACTGTTTATAATGCTTAAAATAATGTTGATATATTTCTATCTAGTTTATTATATTCTTTCTGTTGTGAATTAATGCATTTTCAGTGTGTTTTTATCTTATTTCTGATACATAAGAAAACTATGGATTTACATATTTTATATATTCCAACACACATAGCTGAACTATCTCCATCGTCCACATCATTTTCATTTGATTGTAGGAATATGAACATAATATCATATATTTGATGGAGCCACTGAAATGTTAAAAGTATGCCACTGGTGCATTTATATAATCCTTACATGCTGTGTTATCTACAGCTTCCACTTTTTAAATGTCCACTACAAGTGTGATTTACACATGTAATTATTGTATATTAAGGAAGCAAGTAACCTTTCATAATGAAGATATTTCTGACCTAAGCAGTTCAAAGGCCTTAAAATTTTTGGAATTAGCCAGGTGGTAGTGACAGTGGATTTCTCAGTTTGAGGTCAGCCTGGTCTACACAGTGAGTTCCAGAATAGCCAGAGTTACAACAGAGAAACCCTGTCCTGAAAAACCAAAACAAACATACTAACAAAGAATTGGAATTGAATCTAGCCTAGTGTTGCCACTTCCCTTGTGACCCCTACAGACTGCTTAACAGTTGTTATTTCTTCTTAACTGTTGAAATTTCTTCATCAGTAGAATGGTAGTGGTAACTATGATGATTAAATGAATTAAAACATACAAATGACTTAGAATAGTGCCAGCCTCAGACAAAAGACTAAGTATACAAAATGATAAGTATTAAGAATTCATTCTAATACAGCAGATTAAAGTTGTCTAGAATTGGACACATGGTCACCTCTTCATTGTTAAGTGAAAATATTTTAAATAAGAAACTAACATTTTAGCATTAAACATGCTTTGTTAATTGTATGACTTGTTGTTGATTTGCCTTTGCATCCAAATTAATTTTCCAGAAAAATTATTTTTGTTTTTTTAAATGGAACCTTATGGAAAAACCTGTGACTTTTATCAGGGGGGTTAAATTATACCATTCCTATAAAAGTCTAGTAACAATTGCTATCTGTGACTTGATTATCTCATTTTGTGGATTTATTAATTTGAATCTGACATATGGCTGATATAACATTTCAGTATTCCTTTTACATAGGTGCCAGGGATCCAAATTCTAGTTCTCATGTTTTCAGGGCAAGAACTTTGTCTACTAAGTCATCTTACCATTTTCTATTTTTCTTGGTAAAATTATGTTTATGAACATAGAAACTATGTAATCAAACTTCTATACTTCTTGCCAGGTACTTAGGCAAAGAAATTGTGCTTTATTGCTACTTTAGTATGTATTTATCTGATTCTCATTATGTTTGGGAGGTGTTTCATATTTATTTATTGCTTATTTCCATTAATTTCTATTAGTATCATTTGCACGTTTCCATCCTCTTTTTAAAACAGTTTGTTGAAATATTTCATATGGTAGTCATTACAATTTTGTGTGTAATGTGTGTTATAGTTTTTTCCTCATCTATTAATTGTCATTTAGTATATTGCATTTCTTTCCATTTAACACATTTTAATTTATAAGTATGCTATTATAATGTATTACCTCTTACTTTTTCCTTAGGAAACTATCCTCCATCCATATTTATACAAGTATTATTCTAAATTTTATCTAACCTTTATTGTTTTACCTGTCATACTTAGTTCTTTCTTCTATATGGATTTAATTTTATGTGCCGCAAGTTAGGAGTCTGAATTAATTTTCTACATGACTAGAATTGTTTCTGTATCATGGGAAAAAGTAAATCAGCCTTTCCTCACTGAAGTAAAAAATGTATTCCTATGTATTTTTGAACTATTTTATTCACTTTCAACTTAGATTCAATCATTTATTTGTCAATTCTGTGTCTGTACTGTAGTATTATAATTTCCTTACTTGTTTTGTATCTAGACTGAACAAATCTTTCTTCACTATTCTTTCACAAAGTTCATTTTTGTAAACATTAAAACTACTTTAGGCAGTTCCAGAAATGAAACTGTATCTGTCAGGATCAGGACAGATAACAAGTGATACATTCACCTCGATAATTACGGAGACTTCAATAAAAGGACAGGTGCAGATGAGATAAAGGATACTGAGAAAGGAATGGTTAATCACCATTGGGCTTGCTGTAACAAGAGGCCATGACTACTTCTAGGTCTGAAGTTTGAAGGGAAGGCAGAGATTGCTTCGTTCCTGAGAGACAGTTACTAACAGGGCTCTTTTGTAAAGGACCGCAGGCTGTCCATGACAACTGGATGTGAGGAAGTCAGGGAAATAAATACCCTGACTGTACTCAACCCCCACCTCCAGAATTCTTGCCTTGCTGGCCATACTGAATCAGGAAGCAGAAAACAAGAGAGGGGACACATGCAATACATATCAATCAGCATCTTGGGACACAAAGCAGGACAGAGAAGTGAGAGAGTGCATTTGGAGGACCAGACCAGATGGAGTGTATCTAATTCAGAACCCACTGAAGTCATGATCCAAAATCATATTCACTTATTGTGTATTAATTTGTGAAGACTGAGATTTTGCAGGGCAAAGGCTTTGTGGTAGAAGGGAATTTGGCAAATCTGAAGACTACAAAGATTAATGAACAAAGAAACATCAATACAGGCAAGAGTGGAAAGGGTAAGGTGGGTGAGGGAAGATACAGAGAATTAACTGGGAATGGAGGGATTATTCTAAATACATTGATCTACAATCAAAGACTTTAGCCAGACAAGGACATGACTCCACAGTTTTCTTTTGTTTTATTACTAAAAATGGTTGATGGTACATGAGCCTAGTAAATATGTATTAAGTATATGTCAAAATTATTTTCCAAAATGTACCAATTTATACTCATTCCAAAATAAGTGATACTACCCATTTTACAGTATCTCTGGTTGCTTGGAAAAATAATTATTTGAAAATTACTGATTACTGACTAAATAAAGTCTTGGTTCATTCATTCAATAGAATGCCTGATATTAGGTAATTTATAAGGAACAAAAAATGTATCTGGTAGTAGCCTATTCTGAATAAATGATGCATTCTTTTTATGTCCTCATGTGGCAGAAGGGATCTGCCATAGAAATCTTTGAAGTGTTCCCTCAAATTTATTTTATCAGGCCATAATAATTTAAGAATATATAAGAGATTAATCTTTGTGTTTTTTCTTTAAATTTTCATTAAAATTCATTAATTTGTGTAGTCTGTGTGTGTGTGTGTGTGTGTGTGTGTATGTGTGTGTGTATGTGCATTTGCCTGTGTGTGTAGACATAGTGCATATGCGGAAGTGATAGGACAATGTGTGGGAATCAGTTCTCATCTTCCATCTTCATTTGGGTCCTAAGGATCTAACTCAGGCCCTCAGGCTTTCAGAACACACATCTTTACCAGATGGCCATTTTGTCAGAGCCATTAAAGCCTTTTAAAAAGCACTAAGTTTTAAAACTGGCACATCAGCACCTCATTAGAACAAATTCAAACTGTATCATAAAGGTATACTATTTTATTGCATATCCTAAAAAGTGTGTTGTTGGCACTTTTTTTTTGTTTGTTTGTTTTCATTTCTCTCGGTCATAGGAAGTTAGTTTGCGAGATTGGTCTGTTTTTACTGTTCATTTGATTTTTCCATTAGATTATGTAGTGGATGTTGCCATATGTCAATGACATTGCTCTTTCAGGGTATAGGCACCCCCTACAACTTTCAGTTTATGTCTGGTAATTCTTACTTGTCTCTCCTTAAAGACATGCCTCTACTTTATGTCAGCTTTATTCCAGTGGATGCTCAATGCAGAGTTAAATTCCTGGCCCCAGATTTAAAGGGAAATACTTCTGAAAGGCTAAACCAGCTCCAATGCATTCCTGGGAAGAATAAAGAATCAGTCGAACTTCTGCTTTCATCGTATGCTATAGCTATTATTCATGAAAACACTTGCCAATTAGCTTGCCACATAAAGACTCTCAGGTCTGAGTCTATTTCACAGGAATGTGATGTTAGTTCATTATTTAGTAAGTGATACATTTATATATTTAACCTTGTTTCCAACATGCTTTAAGATTATTTCCATGCCTGTTATTTGAAATTTTAGCCATAGTGCTTTAATTTTTAATTTAATAAAGGTTTATATTTTTTATTTATTTAGTTGAGATGTTCATAAATTCCATTTTGATCATATTCAGTTTCCTCCTCCAATTTCTTCCATATCTACCCCTTTGCATGTCCATGAAACTTTGTGTCTTCAAGTTTTTTTTTCAACTCAGTGTCTTAATTACTATTCTGTTGCTGTGAGGAGATACATGACCAACTTAAAAAAGAAGGCATTTATTTAGAGATTTTCTTACAGTTCCAGAAGTCCATATAACAGAAAGTGTGCTGGCAAGCAAGCATGCTATTGGACCAGTAGCTGAGAGCTTCTTACATCTTGATCTGAAGGCTGCAAGGAGAGAGGAGGAGAGACTGCTTGGCAAGGCTTTTAAAGCCTCAAATCTGTTGCCCTTGGTCACCCTCAGAGGTGGGAGGTAAGTGTTGCAGAAGACAGCATGCATTTCAGAGACAGGGTTCAGAGGTTCCGGAACTGTAACTGTAACTGACATGAATGTGAGTAAATTAAAACCATGAATTATAACAAGAGGTATTATTTAATGAAATTCTTTCTTTTCTAGTAGAGTTTAGTGAAATGTTCTGCTGAATTTCACTGTACAAAACAGGCAGAAAACCGCTGTTACAGGCAAATAAATAGAATGACTCCATCTCTAATGAAAAGAACAATGAAGGATTCCACTGAGAATAGTTTGGAAGCTATATAAACAACTTCAAAATTTGTTTATAGTTAAAAAATGTTAATGAAACATGTAATTGAAAGTTTAAAAATCCCCAAAGAAAGCTTTTCCTGAAAAGCATGAAGTAACTCCTGTTTTCTTCAGATATTCTGTTTTCATTTGCTCAGTTGGGAGCTCCACTTCAGTCATTTAACTCATTTAAACTCTCATCTTCAGAGCCACAACCCTATGTCAAACTGGAAAATAAACTTAACTGATAAACTCATTGCCACATGCTAACATTTAAGTTTTAAGTAGCATTCTTCGAGCAAACAGCAGCTGACATTGGGCAAATTTTTCTGATTATTTGTGGGAGGACTTTAAGACTAGAAAGAACCTCTATTGGGCATATGAAACTCAGTAAGGCTGTAATTTTGCAGTTTGATGGTTTTTAATGGCTGTTAGAGCCATTTGAATAGTAATCTCAACAGGAATAATTTAAGCTGGATAATAGTCATATTTTATCTATCAAACAACAGGGAAAAGATGTCAATAACAAAATAATGCATTGCTAGTAGATACTGTGCTCTTGTATACGGTTTAATTTACTTTAACTCATCTACATTTGTGTTATTCTGCAATCCCCTGAATGCACACCCTTATAACATATAATCTAAGTAGCTAGATTTTCTAGAGATAATCAGTGTTCACCAAGAAATCATTGCTTATATGTGTTTATCCCATAGGGAACTTATGGAAGATCTGTGCTGGGTTTTTTTTGTTTTATTTTTGAGATTTATTTTGAGATTATAATATGATAGTACCATTTTTCTTTCTTCCCCCCAAATTGACCCATATGCTGCTTCTTGCTCTCTTTCAAATTCATGTCCTCTTTTTAATCATTATTACATATTTATGTATATATGTATATTCCTAAATATAACCTGCTCAATCTGAATAATATACTCATATGTATGATTTGATGGCTAATTTTTTGGTATTGGATAACTAATTGGAATGTTGTTCTGTGGAGAAGACTATTTCTCCCACTTTCAGAATTACTTTATGGCCTCTAGTTCTTTGTGTAGAGTGAAAGACTCATGGGCTTTCCTCCATTCACTTATCATGCCTATTGTATTTGTTTAGCTCATGTTTAAGCAGTCATGTTGGTGAGAATTTAGGGTGCAGCTTCTGACATTACTAGGAGATATAGTCTCACAGAAAACTTCCAGATAATCTGACTCTTATAATCTTTTTGCCAACTCTTCTACAATATTCCTTGAGTCTTAGCTCCATTGCGACAGGGCTCCACAACTCTGCATTTTGATTGGTTGTGGTTTTTTGTAATGACTCTCTCTTTCTCTCTCTCTCTCTCTCTCTCTCTCTCCCTCCCTCCCTCTCTCTCCCCCCCCCTCCTCTCTCTCTCTCTGTGTTGTTATGAAGTTTCCTTGATGAGGAGTAAGAACTAAACTTACACTTACCTGTGAGTATAAAGATGGATAGTTACAATGTAGTTATAGGTTATGATGATTTAATAAAGTGGTCCTTGAAGGTTCTCTTTCATGATCTTTAACTTCTCTAGTCCTGTGTAGTTGACTAAGTTTCTAGTATCAGATGTGCTTTCCCTTTTGCTGAGCAAATCTTAAGACCAATTAGAGAGCTGTTTGTTACCACCAAGGTATGTGTGCCACTATTGTACCCTTAGGATTATATATCATGCTGGTCATTTCGGTTCATAGGTATCATCACTGGATAGACTGTTGATTGTTCCCTCCTTTGGAAGCTTACATAGCACCTTTTGGTCTGGGCTATATTTTTTTAAATTTCACTATCCAAAGTTTTAAAATGGTGCAATGGCACTTTTACTAGAGACCTGTAAGACTCAGAGTACTTTTTATTTTTTAATTAAAAATATTTTTTCTTAGCTTTTCATGGTGGCAGCATCATAGTCAGTGAAGTTTACCCAAGGCATAATTATTTCTAATTGAAAACTTTTCCCAATATATTTTCTTCATACATTATATTCTAATTATGACTTCCCTTCCCCTGACCCCTCCCAGATCCTTCCAACCTCTACAACCACTCATATGCACACAATTTCTCTATCTCTCTCACTAGAAAACAAATGAGTATGTAAAAATAATAATAATAAAATGAAATAGTATATGATAAGATGAAAACAAACAAGCCTGAATAAGAAAAATCAAACAGAAACAAAAGAGCCAAAGAAAAAGCATAAGGGACACATATGAATGCAGAGACATAAAGAGAAATGTCATAAAAACACATAACTAAAAACTATATTAGCAAAAGACCTGTAAAGTTTTTTATTTATATATATATATATATATATATATATATATATATATATATATATATATATATTTATAATCTCCAAAACATCATTTAGTTTGCTTTGTGTTGGTCATCTACTGCTAGGCATGGGACCTGCCCATAAAGTATGGTTTGTATACCTATTGAGACTCCATTGGCAAAACCTTGTATTTCCTTTATGAGTAGCTATCAGTTGGAGATACCATCTGAGTAAGAGATGGGAGTTTATATCTACTTCCCCTCTCAGTACTGGGATCCCATCTGGCTTAGGCCAGTACTAGCTGTCATAGTCTCTGTGAGTTCATATGTGCATCAATCTTATCATATCTAAAAGGCCTTGTTTCCTTGGTGTCTTTGTCCCCACTGAGTCTTGCAATCTTTCTATTACTTCTTCCACAGCATTCCTTGTGTCCTAAGGGGAGTTATTTAATAGAGACATCCCATTTAGGACCAAGTCTTCCAAGGTCTCTCACTCTCTGTACATTGTCCAGTTGTAAGTCTTTGTATTTGTTTCCAACTACTGCAGGAATAAGCTTCTCTGATGGTGGCTGAGCAAGATAATGAACTATGAGTATAATTGAATGTCATGGGGAGCCATTTTATTGCTATTTTCCTTTAGGAGAACAGTAGTATTTGGTTTTATCCTAGGTCCCTGGGCTATCTAATCTCATGTTTTTGGTCATCTTAGCAGTATCACGCATGGATTCCATCTCATGGAGTAGGTCTTAAATCCAATCAGATAATGGGTGATTATTCCCACACTTTTGTGCTACTGTTGTTTCAGTGTATCCTGCAAGCAGGACACCACTGTAAATAGAAGGATTTGTAGCTAGGTTGCTGTTTACTTTTCTTTTCTGATAGTATGCAGTGTACCTTCCAGTGCCCTGAACACTACTTAATAGGAGTGAAGGCTCTAGGCAGGCAGGCACCAGCATGCTTGATTTCTTTATGTTCGATTATATATATATATATATATATATATATATATACATATTCTTCAAGAATAGGGCATTACCATCAGTTTGTAGAGAGGAACTAATAGCGTTGTCGATAGCCTGGGTTCTTTGGAGGTTTCCATGGGGCCCATTTGGGCAACCACTTGATTAGATGTAACCCATCCCTGACACTGGAGGTTTCATTTGGTGCCTCTGCCTGAGGCATTTTATCCTTTGTTATTTGGTAAGATGCACAGTTTATAGTTTGATCTGAAAATTTATTTAAATGACTAATGCTTGAAATAAGATTGAGTATATACATACATGCACATAATACACTTAAGTGTACGTGACCTACTACCATAAGACTAATATTTTGCAAAGATAAGATCAGATTATTTAGTGATAATACACCTTTTGGTGAATACGAATGTGTTTATTTGTATAAACACACCACATTTGTAAATATTGGGATTTGATGTTATTGTCTGTCATTGATTTATTATATAACTAATTGAATAACTGTACCTTCATAGAGTTAACTATGCTTATGTTTTTACAACTCACAAGAAGAAAGTTAGTTCTCTAAATGTATTATAACATTTATTTTGCTTACAACTGATAGATATCTGTGTACCTAAGTAGATATGAATGAATGTGTATATGTTTCTCTAAATTATGGCCAACGTATTAAACTAGCTATAATCATATGATACAGCTAGTTGCTAAGATAAAAGCAATATTATTAATTTGTAGAGGTAACTAATGAGGCATAAATTGGTGCTCATGAAGCGCTAAACTATTTCTCCTTTATTTGACCTAGCCTTATTAGGTTGTCTTATTGTGGCAGAGGTAGAACTCCTGTAACTAGCTAGCATCTCCTCTGGAATCTCTGTAACACTTGTTTTAGAAGTAGCCAATTTGAGTCTACTTGTTTCTGGTAATTTCTATAAAATAAACAAATAGGATATTTTGGGTTGGCAAATTAAGGAAACCTTCAGATGAACTAAATGAGATGCAATATAAAACCAGGAATTTGGAATTCTGTGGCTACAAAGGAAAGGATATTGTATAAATGAGAATTTCATTTTAAAAAAAATTCCTCAAAGATTGAGGAGGTGTTCAGGAGATCCCACCTTTATCTGAGGCACTGTTGAAAATTAACAGATTCTAGGTTAAAGAGAACCAGTTCTGATAGGGGATATAGCCCTTGATAGGCATCCCATTTTCAAATGATGGTCCTACAGCCAAGTACAAATTGTATGCACTAACTAGACTCACTGGATTTACAAAAAAAGATCACATGAAGTTTGGAGAGAAAATTGTTTGTAAGAATGGTGGAGAAATTAAGTGAAGGTATTGGAGGGTAGATTGTTATCAAAACACATTATATTTATGTTGGAAGCTCTAAACAGATACAAAAACAACAGTTAATTCAGCTGGAACTACCAAGCACTTGGCCAAGAGACCACCCCTCAGGAAAGTGATTCACCTTAAGCCATGCTAAATACATGGGAGGAATAATTATCCCTTTATTAAGATAATATGCTCTTCTAGACCAGAAGCCCTACCCTTCGTGTAGTAGCTTATGGAGCTATGTCCATGTACCCATGCTAAGCCTGCCTATTTTTCTTACTCAGGAAACTATAACGTTTTTTGTTGCTGATGTTGTTATTATTGTTTTTGTTTTTTGTTTTTCTGTTGTTTTGTTTTGTTTTTTGCCTTTTCTGTATTTTGGATACTGACCATAGCCCAGGCATACTTGCACAGACAAATTGGGCTTTTCTACTAAAGCTATCTCCTTCTTCTCCTGCATATGACTGCTTACAAATGACATGGTTTTCTCTGCTCAAGGATTTTTCTTAAAAACTCTAATAGCATTGTCCTCAAGCTTGGAACAAACAGATGTTTTTAACTTTGGATGAGCTTTTCTCTTGGCATGTAGGAATGTGATATAAATTAAAACAGACACTTGGTCAATATTGATTTTGTAAATCACGGTTGATAATGCACAGGTATCTACATTTAGGTTTCTTTACTTCAACATTGTAGCCAGAGAATCCATGTACAAATAACTAAAAAACAATTCCATAATTATTGGATAATTTATCCTAATATTGCTTTGGAATAGCCATATGAAGTGATCCAGAATGCAGTCCTTATAAACTAATTCCCAAAAATCCCCAAAGTACCCTGGTATTGAAGTTACAAATCTCTATACTGAATTATTTTGGTATGAACATATTCTGAGTATCAGAGCTTTAAAAATACCTGCAATGTATTTTCATGGCTCTGTGAGAGGAGCAAGTTATTTAAAACAAAGATGCAGAAATGACTAAAGGATATTTTTATAAAAACTGGCTTAATTGGCCATGAAATAGTGTTTTCAGTTCTAGGAAATAAAATATATTGTCAAAAATGTTTTCAGCTAGTCTTAAAGGTGTCAAATCCATTGTACTATGAGGGCTTTTGTTAATTATATGTTTTACAAAATCACTTCCACCAGTTTGTGGAAGATTTTGTTTCAGCTAATAATCTTCATTCTTATACTATTTTTCATTTTTAAACTTTATTTTTTCATGCTCAAACTTAAGCACTGTATTTTTTCATCTTAATTATACACTCTGTTTCTTGGTGAATTTTCCAAAATGGCAGTTAATACAGAACTATACCGAAGATTTGTGAAATACTGTACATTCATTACCTCATTAAATGATATCAACCCTGTAATGAATGTACTGGTATCCACTTCCACAAAACATAGAACTGCTGAATATGTGTTTCATTCAAATTTATATATCTATTATGTGGTGGAACTACTGCTCAAATATTCTACTATATACGAAGATAGGGACAGTAGCCAAGGATTTCAGCAGTAAAGTCATTTCAAGGCATCAGCTTGAAGGGCTTCATGCTTTATTAGGGAGCATCTTCCAAGATAAAAACAGCAAATGATTGCAATTTTCCAGGCATCATTCTAAGTATTCAAGATGTGTGTTAACTAATTTAATCCTTATGAAAACACAAAAGTAACCACTATTGTCTTCATTTTATATATTAAACAGCAGAATCCTGGGATAAGATTATTCAGGTAAAGAAATAATATGAGAATTCTGATTCACAAAATTGGGCTCCAGAATCTATACAATATTATAGTATGTGGAACATCAGAAAATAATTCTTAGAGCCATACCTAATTTCTGTAACTGTGACTTTGACTTTGGTTGACTTACCAGGCTACTTATTCCACTTCTTTGACTAGTCCACATTTCCAAATTGTGTAAACAGTTAAAATTTTTGATTTAAATGTTTCTTCCATGTGTAGGAAAACACAAGTGAAATATTAAGTTCATATTTACCACTACTTACTCTTTAAATGTTCACCAAGTGCTTTATTAGTTCAAACCTACTGAGAAAAGCAAGCATTTTTGAGCAACTGCAGCCACTAATCAATTAGAGACATATTTAACCCTTAAAATATCTGTGGTTATAGCAGTTTGGAAATATAAGAGTGTAGTTATACAGATTTACTCTAAGTCAAATAGCTGAGTGAGCATTTTTCTCTCTGCAATCATCACTCCTGCTCTGACTCCAAGGAAAATTATAGAGAAAAGGCATAAACATGAGTTATTTTAATGTCTCTATCTCAGGCTCCTAAAATACAGGTTAGGTTTGAATTTGGTGAGAGGCATGAGTGTAGGGAAGTTAGGGAAATTCAAGCATGTATCTGTTCAGTGTACCAAAGGCAAAAAATAAAATAATTAAGTCATCATTCCAAGTTTAGTTTGTTGAACCAGTGGGCTTCATTGAAGTTACTTATAAGTGCCTAGGTAAAGGGTTGCCTATATGGGCATGGGTAACTAATGGACAGCAATATCAGAAAACTGTCTTTCCTCTAGCAGTTACTAACCAATTACATAAACTTGAGTAGGGTAGGGTCCTCAGGTGTCTTCTACATAATCTTGGCACTCCTCTGCTCCTAGTGTATCTTTACTGTGTTGTACTTCACTGTTCCTATTCCTCGTGAGCACCCCTTCATGAACGAATGGTAGTATGCAAAATTTTGTAAAAGTGTTGTGTAGATAATCACAGCTTCTATGATTTCAAGGTGATGGCAATGGCCATGTTATGCTTGGAAGAAAGAATTTAACAACAGAAAGGGAACATCTTGTATTGAACTGAAATTCAAGGGTTTTAATTGTTTGTTATATCTGGAATTGAACTCAGGGCTTCATGTATGCTAGGAAAGTATTCTACTACTGAGCTATGCTCACAACCCTTGAATTAAAGTGTTCATGTCAACTATGATTGTCTCTCAAATTCTTTAAAATGAGTCTTAAACATTTCTGTCTAACCATATAAGAAAACTGTGGAATCTGTCTTTGTAGTGGTAGGGAATGGAAATCCATCAGAACATAGTAGCTAGCATGGCTAGAAGTACAAGTTTGGAAAGTCCCACCCAGTTGGCCACTGATGAGGGCCTTGAGACTTTTTCATAGCATGGAAGATGGCTTCACATGGCAGCAGTGAGTACAAGAGAAATATATCACATGGTAAGATAGGGTACAAGAGACTGTTGAAATGATAGAATCACTCTTTTGTGACAACCTACTCTTCTAGGCATTAATTTGCTACCAATATATTAGTATCTTCTAAAAGTTCTGTTTTATGACCTTATCACTTTCTAATAGGCCCTACCTCTTTAAAGAGCCATTACCTCTCAACCTCTCAAGTTGCATTAGAAATCAAGTTTTTGGCATGCAGAACTTTATGAGTCATAGCCATACCATATCCAAACCACAGAAAGGATATATTTAGAGACTTAAAGGGTTTAAAAGAAAAACTTAAAATAACCTATATAACTTATTGGTAGGATATTAAATTCTTTGTAGTCAGTCTGAAGAGTAGGGCTGATCATTTTCCACCATCTTGGGGAAATTATTTTCCCTGTTTTAAGAGAAAACTATCAACAAAGGTTGAGGTCATTTTAGGAGATAGTCATTATTAAATCAAGGACTTGTAATTCTGGCTAAGACACAAGATCTGACATTTGTATGCTGATGAAGAGGCTACGAGATCTTTAATGTTGTCCAAGAAAACAGATTCTCAGAATATAAAGCATTCTACATTGCCCTGGATGCCTTCATATGTGTAGGTCAGTGTATGTAGGTTGTATGGGGGTCACATTTAGCATCAAGACAAATTAGCCCAGTTGGAGTTCTATGATTTTTCAGGGATTTGGTAGATGTGTTTAAATGAGAAAACCCCATCTACTGTGAGGAAACCCAACCCTTTATCTGAAATTGATGTAGAAACCAAATCGATTTGATTTGTCAAGTAAAAGAATGAGGAAAAGGCTATGCTTTAACATATATTATTTGCAGACATAGCAACTGTTCCCAGATAAAGGCAGCTCAACCAGCAAGACTCGTGATTACCTGACTCTTATAGAAACACTCAAGTGTGGCCAAGATTAACTCAGCTGTATTCTGACCTGCACCTGCATCTATCAGCTGAACAGGGCTTGAGAGAAATGGAAATAAGTAGCTATCTAGCACCCAGCTTCGTTGCACAGCAAGATTATTTGTTCCAGTCATAATTAAACATTATCAGTATGTATCTAATACCTAGTCATGTAAGTGATAGGAGTTCTACATCTTGGGAAGAAAGAAAGTATGAAGTAATTTTGAGGGACTAAGGGAACAATTTAAAATTTTAAGTAAATAAAAGAAGAAAACATCTGTTCTCAGTAGCTACACCATTTATTGGCCCAAGGAAATAATTAAAAGAATTTTGAGACTTTAGAACTTAAAATCTTAGAAACTTTAAATCTTTAAAACTTAACTTTAAAACTTAAAATCTCAGTTACTTATTATAAGGATAAGACCTTCAAAAGAATGAAGTCTCTTAAATCTTCAGATGTTTTTGTCACACGCATTAAATTAATCATAAATTAATCTGTTTTTAATGTAAAGTGAGCCTAGCTCCTTTCAGCCCAGCTGAAAAGGAACCCTCTTTTTCCTTTACTACTCAGTAAAGGAATTGGGTTGATCAAAGGTATTCAGCTTTCCTTCTTCTGATCTTGTTTGTACCTCTTCCACAAAGGCAAAGTGACCTACTGTTCATTCCATTATTTCTACAGAAAAGACTACCAAGCCCCTTTCTCAGTCTTTTTATTAGAAGAGCTGTATTACAGCAGAGTTTGTGTGACTTTTTTCTTTCTTTTAATTTTTTTGAGAGAAGAGGCTAAATGACCACGTGTGTGTTATTATTGTGTATGAACAGGGACTGTGCCTTTAGAGACTAAAGCATCTGAACAAATGTAGGATGGGATGTGGATCTTCAGTCACCATAAAAATTTGATATACTTCCATTATCTTCAACCCAATCCTATACTTTTTGAATCATAAAATTACTAGTGAAATCTTGGACAGGGTGAAAAATGGAGTTTTAAGCCAATCTTACCTAGTTCTTAAAATGAGCAGGGCCTTAGTTGACATCAAGGTTTACACATTTTATCTGAAAAATCACTTTCATATTTAACATGCTTGGTCATCATTTTCAGGCAATGGATTTGTAAGTACTTAAATCTCTTTCATAAGGAGGAAGAAATAATGTGTGATAATTTCAATAAGATAATTTGATTTCCAGTTTATACCCTTTTGAGATCACCCGGACAACATGGAAAATGAGTATGAAATACAGAATTCATGCATCTGTTCAGCATATACTAAGCATACCTTTCCTCTGCTAAATTTATTTCTAAAGGAACTTAAAATTTATCACATGATAGATAATAGATAACTCATAAAGGCAAGGCACATGATATGAAGTAGGCATCTATATATGTGAGTATAGTCTATAATTATTGCTTGTCATTATTTAACATGTCATTTAATATATGTTTGTGCACACTTGTATGTTTTTATGTGTGTGCATGTATGCATATGTGTGCATATCGAGAAATTTTTGGCATCTACTGACAGTTTGATATTAGTTTAGTTTGGCAAGAAAACAGTTGTGGTACTATGTATTTTTTAGGTCAGCCCTATAATTCAAGTAACTTGCATGACCCTTGACACATAGGCATTTCGTAGGAAGCAACCAACCTTTGATTTAGGTTTTTACTGTTCTTTAAAAAATTTTTTAATTATCCTTTTTATACCTCATCCAAACAATTACTGCAGTTGTTTTTCCAAGTGCCAGCTGATATTTTTTAGCTTCCTGTCTCTTTGCACAAGGGAAAAATACTGATTTCCTCTTTGTTATTTGGAAATGTCAAAAGAAATAGACTGATTAAACTATGTATTTCCTTCAGCAGCATGAATGAATTTTATTTTTCCCAAATCAAGGAGATTAGCTACCTAAAAGTTAATTAGCTTAAACTCAGAGAGAGTTTTATTAATATTTGTCTATTGCTTCTCTTTCATTTAGTCCATTTACTCTTCAAAGAATTCTGATTCTTCTTAAGAATTACATTTTAGCTGGGCTGTGGTGGCACATGTCTTTAATCCCAGTACTTGGGAGACAGAGGCAGGGGGATCTCTGTGAGTTCAAGGCCAGCCTGGTCTACAGAGTAAGTTCCAGGACAGCCAAACAGAGAAACCCTGTCTCTAAAAAATAAAAAATAAAACACAAAACAAAAATAAATAAAATAAATAAATTAAATAAATAAATAAATAAATAAATAGATGGAATTCCATTTTATATATGGAATTTGTAGATGATGTTTATCGCTAACCATTTACTCCACATTCTTGGAGAATTTTCTCAACTCTTTATACATTTGATTTTACTGAATAACCTATCTATTATTTGCTGCAATAATGTTAAACTTTTTCATCCTAAAATTATATTTTTAAACAAAATATATCATTTTATTGTCTATTATTTTGTTTTTACATATGTTTTTGTTTTTCTATTACTGTGATAAAATACCTAGATAAAAGCAACTCAATGGAGAAAGGGTTTGTTGTGGCTCATAGTTTAGGGGCACCATCCACCATAGTGGGTAAGTGAAGGCAGCAGGAACTTCTAAAGTCAACCATAAAGAAACAGGAAAGAATGCAAGCTAGTGCTCAGCTTGACTTCTGTCTCCTAAACATTTCAGGGAGCCCTGTGGAGAGGGTGGTCCCATCCTCAATTAAGATGATACTTCCCTTGTCAGTTAACACAACAATTACTTTCCATATCAATTAACAGATCCTATCAAGATAACACTACAACATTAACCATCACAATATGGGAGGAAGTCTGTTCTCTGTCCAAGGACTAGTTCATTTCCTTCAGACTTGAATTCTTTAAAATGTCTGATAAGAGTTTCAGTTTATACATCCTAATAGAAAGATCTCTGCTAAGTTTCACTAACTGGGATGGGTTTTGGTACTGTCAACACACACACATACACACATACACACTATCTAGTTTATGCATATAAGAAAAAGCATGATGCTTGATTTTAGAATTTCTTATTTTACTTAACATGATGATCTTTAATGATTTTAAGTCTAATTTTTGCCAATTACATAATTTTGAATTTCTTTATGACTACTATTAAAGTTTTACTTTTTTTTTTAGTTTTATTTTGTTAGATCCATGATTCAGATTGTTATAAATAAATATGGATGGTATCCCTGTGGACTGTACTGGGCCCATTGTTTTCTCAATTTTTTTAGTGATAGCATAAATTATCTTGAGGACATCCTTCTTCCCACCTTATCATTAAATAAGATAAAATACACTTTATATACCTGTAATCTTCCTACTTAAGGTATCACCTCTGTTAGGAGACTAAGTAGGAAAGTGTTCTGATTGGCCCCATTGGTAACTTGGCTTAGTAGTCTTGTTATAGATCCCATGCCTGCATTCCCTTATACACTACTCATGGGGAGTTGACGAACATCTGCTCAGTGATGCCACATATATTTTTAAATGAGTATGTCATTGTTTTGTATAAGAATAACAGAATAATTTTGATCGTGACTATTTGCATCACACCTTACAAAATATCTCTAGATTTATCTACTATAATATGTTTTCCAACTCTGGCAACTATATCTAAACTTTTGACATTGCAGCATTGCAAAACAATGATGTCATATACATAGTTCATATTCTAGAACCATAGAATCCAGTTGGAGTCTCATAGTACTTTAAGTAATTTCATGTTGTGGAAGTTTATTTTTAGTTGTGTTTAAAATAATTGTTTTTCTGCATTGTTGGAAAAAGGGATGCATAGGCCTTGGCCTTTTGTATTGTCTGCAGGTGTTAGATTTCTGTAGGGTTTGTTTGATTGTATATGATTTGCACCTGAGGAGTTCTGAATCAATAAAACACCTGAGTTCTGATGCTCAGGGTTCCACTCTCGATTGAGTATGGCACTGACCATACTTTTGGTAAGTTGCCACAGGAGCATAAAACTACAATTTCACAATGTTGTATTGGGCTATATACATAGCTATACTTGGCATTATGTAGGTGTATGAAACTCATGGATCACAGGTTCGATCCACATGAACATTTTCCTATTTTATAAGTATATGATTGGTTTTTAATCAAGAATGTTAAAGGTAAGGTATTGCTCAGTTTTATGGCACTTGCCACAGCATATGGGCGATCATACGTTCAATATCCAATATCACCAAAATAAAAGAAAAGTATATATTTAATGCAGCATTGCTTTTTTATAGCAAACTGTTGCAAAACTAACAAGAGATTATATTATTTGTATCCATTAAATAACAAACCATTGAAATGAATGTACAGAAATATTATAAATGAAAAGACATATATGCATGCATGTACATGTGTAAACAAGTGTGCATGTGTGCGTGTGTGTGTGTGTGTATGTGTGTGTAGAATGAAATTAGAAAAGATGCCAAGAGAGGGCATGTCATATTTAGTATGTTTTGTTTTGAGAAAGCACATAATGCAGGCAAAAGGACAAAAGGCTTGATGGAAATATAAAGCTTTGCTTTTTCCAGTTTTAGGGCTTCTTCTTTCTTTTTGCATGTGTATGTGTGTGTCTGTGTGTGTTTGTGATGGATAAGTTCATCAAAATGTAATTAAGAATGAACGGGTAAAATATTAAGTGAAGCTCTGTGGTTTTAGAATGGCTGTTCAAATAGAAATTCAGAGAGGTGACTTTGGGACTAGGCAAGTGTTTGTATGAGTGGATTCCTTAATCTAGCTGTGCTGGTTTTAATTGTGAGTTAATTGGAATAAACAATTTTATTAAAAGTAAATAAATTTTAAAACATTAAAATGTATCTCACAATATGATTATGAATAGGAATTTATTCACATGTATATTTTAAAATATATGAAGACTCAAATAGTAAAATTTTAATGGAAATGTGAAAAGAACTTTGAAAGGAATTAAATGTATTTGTACAAAAAAGGCAGATTATAACACTTATTGTATTAAGTGGTTTAAAATGATGATCATTTAAAATGTGTTCAGAATATGGAAACAAAAAAAACCTAAAAGAATTTAGGATTTTTAGAAAAAAAAATGGTGTTGCTCTCTCATCCCTTTTCCTCTGTTTGGTGTCTTCCCTAATATTTCTGTAAATTCTGATGCTCTAATTTTTATAATTTCATTTCTTATTTTTACTTTCTGATTCTTTCAGAGTTTGATGCTTTACTTCTCTTTACCTAAAACTGCCTCTATTTCTTTATTTTCAGCAAACCATTTCTTTATCCATTCAACAAGCACTGTTAAGGATACAGAGTTCATTGTGAAGAAAGTTCCAATTGATGAGCATGAGATTACATTTACCCCCAAGGCATTGCTGTGTGTTACTTGTGACTACATGTAATCACAAGTATGAATGCAGAGATAGCTGCTCAACATCCTTATCATTTAACCTTCTTTGGCTGATCTACCGAAGGGAGTTCCTTAGAAGCACTTTTCCTCAAAGGTTCCATTCTTTTGCTGGAATGCATGACTTAACTTCATTCTATCTATCTGTCTGTCTATCTATCTATCTATCTATGTATCTATCTATCTATCTATCCATCCATCCATAGTTCCCATCATAAAATATCTCCTTCCTTTCTCTGCCCAGGACAATTTAACAATTTAATTATTTGCTTCCCTTCTTTTCTTCATATCTCCTCATCATCTTCATCCATAGTATTTGAAAGGCATTTCCCAAATCAAATGTAGTCCTGTTAGAAAATCATTGCATCTAATATTGACAAAATGGTTTATTGTGTCACTGCATAGATTTGTGGAGAGATATATAGACACACCAAAAGAATGCTATTATCTCAGGAATGTGGTACTACAGATTAATTTATAATCTATATCATTATTGAGAAACATTTAATTTCATCCAAATGTGTGATATTGCTAATTTTTATAAACAAATAAAAAAACAAACTTTGCTTAAACCCTGAACCTTTGCAGATTATTCACTTACAAGTAGAACATGACTTATTTCAACTCACCTCTTCAGATTATACAAATATTTTACATATATCTCATTGTAACTGTTAGAAGCCTCTGAAAAAGTAACTGTAATATGTATTTAAAGTATATTTTTAAAGAAGCTACACATTTTAAACTAAGACAAAATAATTTTAATGCATAAAATTTGAGCATTAACACATAGAAAAGGTATACTAAAACATTTCTATGATTAACTCTAGAAGAAGGATTGAAAATTATTTCAATTCTTTCTGTTTGGTATTAAAATTTTCCAATAATGCTTAATAACTGCTCTTTATTTTTAGAAATGAAAAGGGAACACATACAAAGCACAAACCAAAGAGTTTCTCTTAGAGTCTTCATAGGTGATTCTGAGACAAATCTGTTTTGAGTATATGAGATAGCTCAGTGGATAAGGATACTTACATGAAGGGCTGACGACTGAGTTAGATTCTTGGATTCCACAGGGTGACAGAAGATAACTGCTTCCTAAGAGATGTCCTCTAACCTCCATATGTGTTCCCTGGCAAACATACACTCCCCCTCCACACACACATATATACATAAAATAAAATAAGTTCAATAAGAATGAGACTACTGTGACAATGAAAACAATTTTGATATGTTACATATTAATCATGGTTTAACAAAACGAAAATCTGCTGCTAATCAGTTATATAACCTTAAGCAAATCATTCCATCTAATACATATTTTTCATGTTCAAAATAATATACAATACTATGTTGTGTTATAAAATCCAGGAGTAACATTTTTAGTACTGTATTGACATTAACTGAAGAATTCAGAATGGAAGATGGATCAGAACTGTTGGGTAGTAGGTATTTAGTATGAAGAAAGGTTTTGCTCCACTGAGAATTATTAAAGGCTCCCAACTTTTTGGAAGCCCAACAATGCATGAGATACAGACCTGATATAATCGTAAAATTCCTTTTCCAAATATTTTATGTTCACTTCTATTTTCCTGTTTTAAAAAGTAATCTAATTTTGTATAACTGAGGGACTTTACTTCAAACCAGTTGTGATAGGCTGCATGTACTGCGTAGAGAGAATGCAGGAACTTACATGTACAATGTACTTGGATCTAGGTTATTCCCTGATGATGACCACACTGCCTTATCTACTTGATGGATGGCAGGCATTTTGCAATGTCATACTTCTTTCTTTAGATCAATTTGCTAATCATAATTAGTTTAATTGCTGAACCAATGACCCTAGCAATAAGAAAGGGTGCCATTTGTGTAATGTGCTGTATTAGACACTGTGGTATCTTACTCTTCTTGGCTCCAAATTAAATCTTATGTTTACATTGTATCACTTTTACAAACAGAGTACATGATCTGCTCAGTTTCAATATAAACATATAGAACATGTGTTGGAAATAAGGTTGTAGAATATGTTCAGTGACATCATATTTTTATTTGAAATTATAGTATAGCTAAAACAACAAAAAAAAAAAAGGTAGCAGTTTTTAAAATGGCTACCTACTGTACTAACCATATTTAAAGGTAGGCTTCATGCCCAGCAGTAGATGGCCAATCCAATATGAATTCAATGGAATTTTATCCCACATTGCTTTGTTTGGGCATTTTTTTATCTTACTGTTCTGCTTGTATTGTATGTGTTCCAATTTTATGTTTGTATGTGTTTTGATTGTGTGTGTGTGTGTGTGTGTGTGTGTGTGTGTGTGTTTCTTGTGCTTTTTATTTTTCTTTTATTCTGGTTTGTTTGGTCATTTGTCTGTTTTCTAATTTGGGGGGGGGCACATGCATTTGTATGGGTAGCAGGCGGGGGAACTGGGAGAACATGAGGGAGGGGAAACCATGATCAAAATATGTATAAAAATACTTTCAATAAAAAATAGTTACCTACAATTCTAGCCAACTGCAATACATAAGGAAAAAGGAGGAAACTCTTGAGAGATACGACTATAGACCTTTAGTTAGTCCTGTTTTCTTGTAGTCACTTTGTTCTTATTTCTTTATACCAGGTGAGCCTATTATCCCCTTCACATGATACTCACCGTGATATCTTGAGGCCTTTTACAATTCTCTAAACTTATTGTTGCAAGTATATACCATTTATCTAAATCATAATGCCCTCATTCTGTTATGCTAATATAAAATGTATATTGCTATGTAGGCTTATTTTATCATTAAAAAAGCAGATAACTCCTTTTTACTAATCTAAACAATTTTTAACTGTGTCAAGCAAGGAATTAATTAGTTTTATATTTTTTATGTTAATTTCTCTAGCTTGCCCAGTTACTTTCAGTGGAGATCTCTTTTATTAGGTTAATACTTCTATGCTTCTACTTTAGTGTTGACTTTTCATTGAAAAAAAAGTATCCAAAGATTTTATATGGGCTAAATAAATAAAAAATATATTTTTAATTGTTGTAATAATTTTTCAATTTTCTAATTATGATCATAAATCCAAAAGAAAATTATTTATAGTCTTTCTTAATAATTATAATAATTTGAACATATTTTGTTGGAATGCCTTTACTCTATCTCCTTTTTTTGACATTTAAATTTTTTTCTTCTCTTGTATACACCTTCCTCTCCAGCATCTACTGCTCCCTGTTGCCCCCCCCCCAGTCTCCCCTCTCCCCTATCCTCCTACCCCCACCCGTAGCTTTCCCCAAGAAAGAGCAGTCCTCCCAGGGTTAGTGCTCAAACATGGCACAAGGTGGCACAGGATCAGACACTATTACCTACTTCAAGGGTAGACTAGGCAACCCAGCAGGGGGAAAAGAGTCCCAAGGGCAGGCAAGAAGTTGAGAGATACCCCTCCAACTCCAGTCTGTGTGAATTCAGCATAAGCACCAAGCCAGGCAACCTCAGGACATAGAGGACTCAGCATGTTTCATGTCTGCTGTTTCAAGCTCTGTGGGCCCCTAGGAGTGCTGGTCAGTTAGTTCAGTGAAGTTTGTTCTCCTGGTGTCCTCCATCCCTCTGGTCCCCACAATCCTTCCTTCATCTCTTCTGTGGTGCTCCAGGAGCTCTGTACTGTATTTGGCCCTGGGCCTCTGCATCTGCTCTCATCAGCCACTAGAAGAAGCTTCTTTGATGAAGACTGGGATAGGCATTGATCTATGAGGATAACTTTAGAAGTCCTCTCCTGGCTATCTAGTCTCTAGTTCCTGGCCTTTCCTGGAGTATCTGTCATGGGTTCCCTCCTTTATCATGGTGTTCTGCCCTTCATTGTTCTAGCTGCTCTTTCAGGGAGGATATGCCATAGGTTGAAGTTTTTTATGACTGGGACAGTATCCCAGTCTCACCACTGGAAGCCTTGCCTGGTTACAATTTCTAGTTCCTGGCCTGCCCTGGAGTATAAATAATAATTTAATGACTGATAATTGTGTTGTTAGCTGACAAATGGTCCTCTCCAGATATCAACTGTTACTAGCCCTTGAAGTCCAAAAGTGGTCTAGGCTCTGGACTGTGTGCCATGGTTGTTTATCTATAAACAGATTCAAGTCAGCCATCTTCACATGATCTAAGATTACGTCAGAAGACCAGTTAACTATTTCACTAAAGGCACACTATCAAGGGGCTGACCTAACAAATCAGGGCCAATGACTAATGTGCTCTACTGACAGAAACAAAGCAGATGAGCAAGTATTCCCAAGAGTTAGGTGGCATCCACTGAACTCCATTAAGCAATCAAATACCAAATGAGTCAGAGTCACACTGTTCTTAGGTCGGAAAGACTGACACTCCACCCACCTCATCCATTAATGCCTCAACCCCTCAGCAAAGAAGATCTCCAACCTGAGAGAAGATGTAATTACAAGGAGGATGCTAATTGAGAGAGGTCTGACTTGAGGAGGACTCTAATAGGCTCAATTTTCATGATTATTCTCCAGGGAAGAACACATTATAGAAGGAGAGATCTAGAAGTGGTGGTGAGGGCATACTTGTGACTAAAGAGTTTAGATGCAATGCTTTAAAACCCTTAATATCTTTTTTCCTTCTGTTGTAACTCTGGCTGTCCTAGAACTCACTGTGTAGACCAAGCTGGCCTTGAACTCACAGAGATCCACCTGCTTCCACCTCCCAGGTGCTGGGATTAAAGGCATGTGTCACCACTGCCCCACCTGATAGATAATATTTTAAAGGTACCTTGAGGGACTCAAGAAAACAGATGTGTGGTAATTAGTCAGGGAGGTGCTGCAGGGACCTACTTATCTCTCTTTTTTAAATTATGTATATATATATATATATATGTGTGTGTGTGTGTGTGTATGTGTGTGTATGTGTGGGTATATATATATATATATATATATATATATATATATATATATATATATATATGGCAAAAATTGACCAGCTTAAGATTTAACTGCATAGCTCAGTGACATTACAGCACATTCCCATTACTGTTCTTTAATCACCGCTATTCATCCACAGAACTTTTTCATCTTGCAAAACAAAAACAGTACCCATTAAACCAAAATCCCATTTCCCCTCCTACACAATCCATGGCCCACTTTTCTGCTTTCTATCCCTAGGATTTTAACTGCTACAGATAGCTCATATAAGGGGAATCTTGTAGTTTTTGCCTTTTTGTAACTGGCTTGTTTTAGATACCCTCGGGGTCTACTATTATACCATATCAAAATTTTCTTTATTTTTAAAAGAGAATATTTAATCGTACACATATACCACAATTTTTGTATTGTTATTGTATGCACATGTATTGTATGCATATAGCATATTAATGATTTTATCAGTCCATGGATATTTGGAATACAATAGCTGAATTACAACTAGGCGATTACAGGAAACTATCTGGAATTATGGTGCCATAACCATCTGTATTGAAAGTTCCACATTCTTCTAAGAAAATGATAATTCATGTGGCCGAAAATTCATGCAACAGAGCTTCTACTTGTTAGAAAGCAAAGACACAGTACCTACTTAACTTATTTGATATATATATATATATATATATATATATATATATATATATATATATATATATATATATTCAAACCACAGATGTTGCATATGTGAAGCATGTTCTCTATCACTGGGGTATACCTCTAGCCCCAATAATATCTCTTTTATTAGCACAATAATCACTAGTTCAAATTGAAAAGCCTATTTTCATTCTTAAAATCATTGGCAGAGCTGGCAGTGACACATGCCTGTGGTCATAACTAACTGGGATGTTGAGGAAAGTGGATTACTTGAGACCAGAAACTTGAAATTAGGCTTCACATCTGACTCTCTTATCAAATACACACACACACACACACACACACACACACACTACCACTACTGCCACCACCACCACTACCTTATATACTTAGTAATTTATACTTCTGATGTGCTTTTTATAAATAAATGCAGGTTTTATAGTTTCTAATTCTTTATTATTTGAGAATGTTATTCATGTATATAATGTGTTTTACTTAAATCCAACCTCTACTCCCTTCAGTTCCTCTTATGTCTTTCTATAACCACTATTCCCACACAATTTCCTATGTTCTCTCTCTTTTTTAAGCCACTGAGTATACTTAGTGCTTATCAGTACGTGAATAGGTATAAGGTTATCCAATGGAGCATAAGTACTTTATGAGGGGCCACATCAAATGGGCACGAGTCTCCTCCAGACAGCCATCAATTTTTAATAGTTCCTTAGCTACTGTGAGACTACATGACCCCTGCCCCAATCCATACTGAACTTTTAGCTGGCTTGATCTTGTGCATGCACCCATAACTGTTTTGAGTTCATGTGCACAATGTCTTTGTCATATACAGAAAATTCTGTCTTACATCAATTCTTCACTATCTCTGACTTTTTCAGTCTTTCTGCTCATTCTTTCATGATGATCCCTGAGCCTTGGAGGAAGAGTGTATGATATAGATGCTCCACTGAGGGCTGAACATCATCTCAGGCCAAATTTTTAAAAGTTTGTAAGAAGCCAGAGCAAGCTGTTATTCAGCTTGTTGTAATAGCATGACACTTTCCCTTTATTTTCTTGTTTGTATTTTTTTTATCTATATGGTTTTCTCAGAGCTGGAGATGAAATCCAGGCCCTTGTGCATGCTACGTAAGTACTACTGAGTTACAAATAAATCCTCTCCTCTCTATTTCTAAGTATCCTTTTCAATTAAACCCTCCTTTCCTTCTTTCATTTACTCCTTCCTCAACCTATTAATCTGGATATCAGCATATCTGTATAAGCAGTACCCTCACTGGTGACTGGCAAGAAGAACAAATGAAAATGAACTATGACAAATAAAAGATCTTTAGATTCCCCCACCAATGCAAGTGGATACATAAGAATTGCTCTAAAACATATTAGTTTACTATGAAGAATTAGGGAAAAAGAACACTTAAGTGGAATATTTTTACTGATAAAAGCAAACTTCATGTAGTTATTTTATCCTTAAGATTAGTTGATGGCTTGGATTTTTAAGGCATTTATTATACTAAATAATGGAAACAGGTAGTTATAATATAAATTCCACTCTATTACAGATAAATGCTCACAAGTCACTCTAATAATGACTATTTAAATAATTTATCCCCTAGATCTCTCTTACACACATTCACTGTCTCCCTGTCTCTGTCTTCAACTTCCCTCTCTTTTGTCCTCTGTCTCTTTTTGTGTTCATTTCACTGTTCCTCACACATGTCTTCTGTCCCTCCCCGACCACTATGCTCACTCAATTCCTTGTCAGAGAGAGAGAGAGAGAGAGAGGGAGAGAGGGAGAGAGAGAGATGGGGAGAGGGAGGAGAGTGAGAGTGAGGGAGAAATAACACAGAAAGAAAGAATGAGGGAGGGGAAGGAGGAAGGGTAGAGAGGGAGAGGAGGCAGAGAGGCAGAGACAGAGACAGGGAAAAGAAATACTTCTTTATACTTGAGTTGTAGTGTCTTAGGTAAATGCATTCTTTGCCCAGCCCTTACTTTTCCTCTATATCAAAGGAAACTAGACTAAATGCTCTCAAAAGACCCTTCCTGGCTTTCACAGTATTTGCTTTTGGCAAATATGAATAACTGTGACACTAATATACACATTGCTACATTCCT
Organism: Cricetomys ansorgei; assembly: GCA_026225945.1. Taxonomy (NCBI): domain Eukaryota; kingdom Metazoa; phylum Chordata; class Mammalia; order Rodentia; family Nesomyidae; genus Cricetomys; species Cricetomys ansorgei. The sequence goes on along the minus strand of JAMJFZ010002759.1, from coordinate 3,638,484 downwards.
TTTAAAATGACCTATTTGCTGGGAAAGAGAGGCTGATGAATATAAAAATCACTTCCTGGAAATTAGATGAGCCATTTTCATAATGAATATGATTTCATGCACCTAGCTTTTAAAGGTGCAATTTACTTCTCTACTTGCAAAATTGAAGATTATCATGATGATAAGCAAATTAATGGTTAACATTTATGGCTATTTACAGCATTCACTCTACATTGATAAGTACTGAAACATGATGTAGAGCATTCCATTAAAGGCCTGGATTTCTTTCGTGCAGATGAAAAACTTAAAGGTGAATTATAATTGAATTGAGATATAAAGCCCTAGCTAATGTGTTTACATTTAAAGTGTCAGGTGTCTATATGTAGTAAACATACCACAAAAGCTATCTAAAAGTGTTTAATTTACTTTCAAAGTGTGCCATAAACTTATATTTCTGAGAAAAATGGATATATTTAAATGGAAAAAAGCACATCTAAAAATATATTTGTCTTCCTAAGACCAAACTAATGAAAAGCATGTTTATTTACTTACTATATCAAGTATGACCTATAGTTTTATAAGTAGACTGGGATTAATGGTAGGAGTATCTAAGTGTAACAGAAATATTAAACTATTGATTTAAGAAGACATGCCATGATTGTGATCTTATCTTCAAAATATCTTTGAGCATAAGCAACAGTAAACAAATGGAGTGTTATGCTAAATTGTCTTCTCCTTAAGCTTCTCTTTCTCATGGAAACTGTAAAACATGGACAGTTTTATGGACTGGAAAAAAGAGTCACTGTAATTGGGTATGACTCTCACTTTTTTATCTTCAAAAGGTATAACTACTCAGGAAAGTGACTGCACTGGGGCCTGAGCCAGTCCTAGGAGTCTGAGGTAACACAGTAGAGTGCTGACTGGCTTCTCTTATAGGTCATGATGTTGTTCTTGATTTTAAAATAAAAAGCCTACACAAGCATTTTCAAAATGCCTCTCTGTTGTGAAACCTAGGCTTATAAGTAAACCCTGATGTTTGTAACCTCAATGGATTATGTTTTGAAGGATTTCAAAAACGTCTATATGTTATTTATCATCCTTCGTTTACTTCTCTTATGTGGTTGTATATTAAATATTGAAAGGAAGTAAGACTGTTATTTGACAAGTTGAATACAAATAGATGAAATGCAAAAGAGAAAAATATGAAAAAGAACCTAGACCTGAACTAAAATTATAGACCTTAATTTTCTAGACTGCTACTAAGTGTATTTGTCCACCAAATTTTCTCCAAGCAGCCTGGGACACACTAGGAAAAGAAAAAAAAATTCTGTTTGTAGCAAAACCCATAAAATCCATAAAGAGCAAATATATAGATTATACAATAAGCATACAATTATTTCTAGCATAGAGATACACCAAAGAGTTTATTCAGGCATCCATGTAAACAGTAGTAGTGGTGGTCTAAGGTCTTAGACTCTAGCTCTAGCCCTGTATGAAACAGTGAGTTATAGTGTACTATTTTTTTTACATGACTCTTAATGATGAAGTCATAATTTCATAATTACCAGAGAATAATTTCACAAATAAGATTCTTCTGGAAGGCCTGGGCGATTACATCTGTTTCTAGCTGTCTGCTGACATGTCTGAGTTCTGGTATGTATTGAAAGAGCTTTAATGTGCCATGCCTACTCCAAAATTTCCCTCCATTTAAATCACTTTTTTCAGCTTAGCTTTTGGGCAGAATTGAATGGCACAGAACTTGTATTTATCCTCTGTAGTAAACAGTAACACCTCTAATGATCTGTTTTGTAGTTAAATTCATATATCCCAAAACCTACATTTTGAAAGGCGATGAAATAGGGTAAATGGTACACATTATTCTTGAAATTTGAGTAACAATAGACAAAGGTTCAAAATGAAAGACAGCATTAACACTAAAGTTTAATTGAATAGTTGCTATTGTCATGTATTATTCAAGTGCTTTACACAGCCAGTTACTTTATACATCACACCAGTCATTGTTTTATCCATTTTCCTTGGAGGAAAGACCAGAGATCAAAGAGATTAAGAAATTTACCCAATTTCCTACAACTTTGAAGTGATGCAACCAGGATTTAAAAGTAGCTGGGATAGCTCCAGAGTCTTCATTATCCTCTGTAATAGATTGCATTCTTGTAACAGAGTGTCCCTCATTACCCTAAAATGATATTATCCTTAAAAAGGGCAGAGGGTCAGTATACCACAGAGAATTTTATAAAGATAAGTAAGCTATGATACTCAGTGTGAATTATCCATATGAAACAATGTAGATACTACCAAAGTCCTAAATATACTTTGGCCTGGCAATCAAGAGAAAGACCCACAGATGAAGTCAAGAGACATGGGTCTGAATTGTTCTAATGCAACCTTGTGTACATTTCTACCTCTCCTCATCTCAATTTTCCCAATTACACACTGAGAATTTTGAACTATGAAGGATGTGAACCCAGATAAGCCAGAAAATATTCTATATGCATATGTTCGGACCAGCTTCTGTCTTGCTGAATTCTCACTCTGGATTTGGTGCTGTAAAAGATGTGGAGTTAAATTTTCAAAAACAAGTTTCTGCTCTGAGAAGGCTTTTATGGCCTTATATAAAAACCAATAGTTCTGCCTATGAATGGGTTTTTACTGTACTAAAAGCTTGAGGTTTACATCTGAATCCAGCTATATCTAAGAAAGCAGCAATACCTTCAGTCTATCTCAATAAATGACACTTGGAAAAGGGTCATGGGGGGTATTTAAGAAACAGCAGCTCAATCAAACGTATAAGGACTTGCTGAAATGAACAAAACATCAATATGACTACTAGAGAAAACCAAGCATATGTAGTAATAGGGAGTTTACAAGCAGACCTCGCCATGATAAGAATCCCAATAGAACAGTGAGATCTACAAGCAAGGTTGCTGACTTTGAAGGCTCATGTAATGACTTGAATGAAATTCCAGCTTTTCTCATTTACCACCTGTGTAACCTACAGCAAATTTATTTACTTTCTTGAGCATCCGTTTCTGTAAATAGAATATGAAAAATATACCATCAGGTTCATGAAGTTTTATTTGGATCTGGTCTTGCTCTTATTTTTTCTAGAGATTCTATCATTTTTATTTGAAAGGACTATTGTAAGCTTTAGGGTTGTTATGTCATTTTATCTTTCCCACACCATAAACAACATATTCAAGTCTCTCAGTAAGTGAACTTTTGGTGTGGATCCAGCTTGCCTAATTGCAGAGCCACATTCAATCTCAGAGAGGAGGTGATATTCAAGAATCACTGGTTCCCTTCTCCATTTCTATTTAGCATGAGCAATAGTTCCAAATGGACAGAAGCTACTAAAGTGTGTTTTTACAAGCTAAGTCTGTTAAATCCTCTCCATTATGAAAATGGCTTCTCTAGTTCCGGAAAGTGCTTTTTATAAGATCATTAAACTCCTTTTGCCAGTGTACATGCCACTTTAGGAAGGTGGTAAAATATAGCTATTAATGTCATGGGTTTTTGTAGACTCACAGGATCACAGTGGTAGAGCTATAAAGACCCTTAGGCATCCTCTCATCTATCCTTTTTCATTTATGCAGGGAAACTAAGGTTCAGAGTGGACAAGTGATTTAACTGGGAACTATCACCAATCCTACTGCTGAATCTAAGCAAAATGTCAAGTTCTGTCACTATTACATCAGTGCTGTCTCTACTTTCTTTCTCAGTAATACTAGTCACCAATCTTGCAACTATGAACCACTTGGTGAATCATTCATTCAGTTATTAAAGAGATAATTGTTGAGCATTTATCATGTACTGGGCACTGTATAAAATCCAGGACTGAAGACATGTAAACAAATGGCTGTGGTTAGCTTAAACAATCTATCATCATTTGTAGTAGAAGAGGGGAGAGGCAGCTAGCTGATTCTTAACTTTTACTGAACCCTGGGATTGCCTCAAGGATGTTTTTAAATGACAGTCCCCAGAATGCCTGAAGATATAGCCTAGATAAGTTTCATAAAAATCTTTGCATTGATCCTGGGTGTATTTTGTTCTCTAGTATGATTTTAATGACCCTTGATCTTTTTGTTTTATTTTTGTTTTTGTTTGTTTGTATGATTGTTTTGTTTTGTTTTTGAGATAGGGTTTCACTGTTGTAACTCTGGCTGTCCTGGAACTCATGCTGTAGACCAGGCTGGCCTCCAAATCACAGAGATCTGACCACCTCTGCCTCCTGAGTGCTGTGATTAAAGGCATGCACCATCACTACCCTGCTGACTTTTTTTGTTTTTAATTAAAATATAATTGCATCATTTCCCCTTTTTCTTCCTCCCTTCAATCCCCCAATGTCCTCTCCTTCCAACACTCTTCATTTAGTTAGGGTTCCTATTGCTGTGAAGAACACCATAACCACAGCAACACTTCTAAAGGAAAAGCATTTAAGTAGGGTCAGCTTACAGTTCAGAGGTTTAGTCCATTGTCAGCATGGCAGGAAGTATGGCAGCATGAAAACAGACATGGTGCTAGAGAGATTACTTCTCAGTAACCTACATCTGGATTAGCAGGCAACAGGAAGAAAGAGTGACTCTGGACATGGCTCAAGCTTCTGAAACCTCAAAGCCTACTATCAATGATGCACTTCCTCGACAAGGCCACACCTCCTTATAGTGCCATGAGATTATTGGGGGCTATTTTCATTCAAACCACCATAACTTCCCATGCCCCACCTTACTCCCTGTCAAATTCATGGCCTCTTTTTCTTTGATTCTTATTGTTACATATATATATATAAAATTTTCCCTTAGCATTGCTTGTATGTATATGGTTTCAGGGCTGACCACTTAGTTTTTTTATAACCAGTTATGGGGCTCATCATTGAGGAATATTATTTCTCCCTATCTCTGCAGTCCTTAGTTTTCTGTAGGTTTTTGTTGTTGTTGTTTTGTTTGTTTGTTTTTATTTTGGAGTGGGACCACTTGAGATTTCCCCCTTCCATATTAGTATGTCTACTGGTGCTATAATTGCTTACCATGAATGTAGCTTCCCTGTCATCTTAGGAGTCACACTTTCACAACAGACTCCCTAGTCCTTTGGCCCTTACAATTTTTCCAACTCTCTTCCATGATGTTCTCTGAGCTTTAGGTGCAGGAGTTGAATTATAGATATATCCATTGGGGACAGATACCCCATGATCTGTAATGGTCTCCATCTACTGCAAAATGAAGCTTCTTTGCCGAGGGTTGAGAACTACTCTTATCTGTGGGTATAAGGACAACGATTTAGAATGCAGTTAGGAATTTTGCCGGTCTAGTGAAGTGGTAGTAGTAGCTTCTCATCTATGATTGATGGCCTTGCTAGTGCTAGGTAGTTATGTAATTTTCCAGTACCAGGCTTTATTTGTCTCTATTTTAGAAGATCTTAAGTTCAATTAGAGAGTTGTTGGTTACCTTTAAGATATGAGTTGCCACTATTGCAACCTTAGAGATATCCTTCTGTGCTGGTAATTGTGGTTCATAGGCATCACAGCTGAGTACAACTTGATTGCTTGTAGTCTTGCCAAAGAGTAAAAAGCTTACATGGTGCTTTCTGTTACTTTGAAAACTAGACTGTAGGAAGGAGGCTTTCAGGTTAGATCCAGCTTAAACCATCTGAGTCCTATGTCCAAAGTGTGTGGAGTCTTCAATAATAGGGACTTACCTTCAATCCATGAAAGGCAACCAAGGGCAGCAACAAAAGTCTATATTGTTTCTAGAATCTCTTACACTTTCCTAATCAACAACTTGAAGAGAGATTTCTCGTGTCTAGTTCTGGGTATCTGGTCTATAGCTCTTGGGGCAAACACTATCAGCCTAAGCTGTGCCTTTCATCTAAATAAACACTGTGAAATGCTCATATTCTTCTGACAGAGGAAATAAGAGTATAGAATGAATGATGCTCAAGTGAAATGCTAAGACTTAGCAAGAGATCACTTTTTAGGTTAAAGAAAGCTTAGCTGTGGAAGCAGTGAGTCCAGAAACAGCTAAAACACACTGAAATGGAACTCATAGATTAGTATATGGTATTAAATGATTTCTCATTGTGCATGTTAAGAGATTTCTTTTATGGTTTATAAATCACCTGTTTGTTATAAAGCCCTATCTGAAGCACTTCTATGTGAATTAATTTAACCCTTCTATCACTGTGAGGTACTATTAATATATCTACTGTGGACTTAAAGAACTTAATACTCAGAAAAACAAACATGCTCAATATCAGAAAGGTAGAGATAAAACCACAATTCTAACATGCCTTCTGATAGCAGAAACGTTTTCCATTGTATTGGGTTGCAAATGAAAAAACTTATGAAAACAAAACTCCAGACTGTAATATTGTCATTGGTGATTTAAAATGTATAATAATGATGGTCAATAAACTGTGAAATTATCATTTTCCCACTCATGATTCTATTTTCTCTCACTGAACCTCCCTGATTCTAATATGTCCTCTTCTCATTGCAGCCAAAGGTACAATTATCAAAGACAGAAATAGGAAAGACCCTTGCCAATCAGCTGTCTCTCTTCCTGGAGGACTGAGGATATCATACCTTTGACTTTGAAATCACTTCCCGTAATGAGTTTTGCCAGAGAACAGGCAAAAAGAATCATGTCTTATTCTTAGCACATATTCTCAGCATGTCTTTTAATGACTCCTGTGGAACTGGTTCTAAGCATGCTGTGTTTCTGTCTATACTGAGCATTAGCAAATACAAACACTTCTCTACAATGGTTTGAAATTAGCAAGATAGTGTTGAATATGTTTCTTCTATCTTGTTGTGGAAAGCTAAAATATATATTTTCTTTCTTTTGTAGCAACCAAAAACTTCAGAATATACTGTGCCTGTGTGTTTTGGCTGCATTTAATCAAAGCACCCCAGTTGACATACTATGTAGATTTGAGCCCTGGCCTTCAAGTATTTTCATCTACTTCTTGGAGGTGGCAGTAAGAGTGATGAAAGTATTTTTATTTCATCTGTTGGCAGCCCATTCCCACGTCCAATGTGCTCATACAAAATCTCAGCAATGAAAAGCTAGCACAGGGTGTCAGAAGCAGTAAAAGGCAAACCAAATTTAATCTCAGTGTTTTTATGGGTACAGTTAAGAAAAAGTAAATGTCACAATGCTGCCTGCAAGATGCCACCACTTAACAGTGCCAGCTTCCCGTTCCAGTGTGGCTTCTTACCAAAGTTCAGTAGCCACTGAATGGGGAGCTTTTTGGAATAAAGACGTGTTCACACACATAGTGGCTCCACACTCATAAACAGAGACCAAACCTTAAAATATCTAAAGATTGTGCTGAATTGCTGACTTTGTGAAACAGTGGCATCTGTGAATTCTGCCATAAATCACAAAGTCTTTTGTACTCAGGCAAAGGGTATATTAGGAGGGATAGAATCATATTTGAAAAAATAAAACTCATTTGAATAAGCAACCACTATCATTTCCTAAGACTACCTGACAGAAAGACTGAGCTTTCGTGCTCTGGTAGCCAAAGTAAATTAGAGTCAAATCTATCATGTAAAACATTCAGAAATGTCTGAGAAGAGATTAGAAGTAGTTAGTGTCTCACAAAATAGTATTCAGTTTTCTTTCACATTCCTAACAGGCTTGATTTCAATAATCTGTCCATAGATACTGAAAATCATCAAGCATGGAATTGTGTAAATGTTATTTTACATAATTTTTATTAGATTTACTTATCTTTTTTATGTGTGAATATTTTGCTTGCATATATATATATACACATATACATATACATATACATATACATATACACATACATACCATGTGTGTGTTTTGTGCCAATGAAAGTCAGAAAATAGTATGTAATCTCCTGGAACTGGAGATATAAATGGTTGTAAATCATCATATGGGTGCTTGGTTGCAAGACCAACAAGTTCTTCTTACTGCTGAGCCATTTCTTCTGACCCCATATTTGCTTTATATTTTGTTTGTTTGTTTCTTTTTGGTTATCAGTAAAACAAAATGAAAGGAAGCATGCAGAACACTAAAAGTCCTTCCCAGAAAATGAAAAACATGATTTCATTGTTCTAGAATCTTACAGATCTGTATTGACCCTGAATCATCATATCCTTACAGTGTACTTGGTACCCATGAAAGGCAGAAAAAAAATGGAATCTTCTAGAACTGGAGATATGAATAGATGTAAATTATCATGCGGGAGCTTGGCTGCAAGACCAATAAATCCTTCTTACTGCTGAGCCATCTCTCAAGTCCCTATATATGCTTTATATTTTGTTTGTGTTTTTATTTGTTTCTTTTTGGTTGTCAGTAAAATCATAAGATATATATGCCTTTAAATATTCTGGGTAAATATTTGAACTATTACGAGGCTTTCAGCGACAGCTATCAGGCACTGGAGGGAGAACAGATTTTGATATTGCCTCTAAAATGAGTCTCATGTTCAGTCATCTATCTCCCCAAGTTGAAAATGGAAATAGCAAAATTTCTGTGCCGGTTAAACCTCTCAGAATCTTACATGTGGGGCAAAGTAGTACTTTGAGGCATTCATGGCTGTTTGAATTCTTGGCACTTCTAGAATATTTGAGGGACATAAATGGTTAAGACATTAAAGCTAAGTCTGAGTACTATGATAAAATAATAAAGAAATCAAACAATTAAAAGAATGTATCTTTTTTTTCAGAGCTGCAAACTAAAAGCATGCAACAGCATGGATGGAGGAAAATTTCACAAAGCTCCACACCGAGAGGAAGAACTACAGGTAGTTAATGACTCCTGAGGGATGGATAGCCAGTTTTTTGTGGGGTAGGGAGTGGAGGAAGATGCAATCTTAAGTGGTCAACCCTAAACACATACAAATCAGAACTCTGATTTAATTCAGTAGTTTCTCTCTCTCTCTCTCTCTCTCCCTTTCTCTCTCTCTCTCTCTCTCTTTCTCTCTCTCTCTCCCTCTCTCCCTCTCCCCCCCCTCTCTCTCTGTCTCCCACTGTCTGTTATATAACAAAAATGATTATAGAAGAAATTATACATCAGAGGAGGACATGGGGAAGTGGTAGAGGTTGAATAATACAAATACAATAGCATGAAATGCTCAAATAAATTGAAACAAACAAAAAGGATTTAAAAAATAAAAAAAACACAGGACACTATAGTTACCACAAGTATAAACTACCATGGATAATCCACAAACAAAATCCACTCTCATCAATGTGCATGTACACATGTATACACATTACACATTCTTCTTTCTGGGGATTGATAGTTCATTAGTATAATAAACTGTGTCAGTGCAATTGAAATATCTCCCAAATCACTACGTTAGCACACTTTTTAAGTTCTTTTTAATAATAAAATATAATTAAATAAATTACGATAAGATGAAACAAAAACTAATATGTCAGAATTGAACACAACAAAGAAACAAAAGATCCCAAGATAAGGCACAAAAAAACAGAGACATACTTGTTCTCCCACTCAGGAACCCTATAAAAACATTAAAGTATAAGCCATAATAGATAGGACCCTTAAGAGTAGTTTGTTTCTCCAGTGAAACTCCCTTGCAAGAAGCTAATTTTTTATTTACAAATAGTTATCTATTGGAAATAGCTTCTGTGTTCAGGATGGGGGCTTGTGTCCACTTCTCCTCTCAGCTCTAGGACAGCCATGTGGTGCAGATCCATGCAGGCCCTATGCATGTTGCCACGTTCTCTGTGGTTCATACGAACCTTTCTCAGTTGATTTAGAGGTTTTCCTAGTGTCCTCCATCTCCCTCTGGCTCTTACATTGTTTCTGACTCCTCTTCCCCAGATTTCCCTTGAGTCCTGAGGGGAGGGAATTGATGGAGACATCCCATTTAGGGATGAGTCATACACACATATTATTCAGGTGGTTCTAACTGCAGTATGAACTAATGCAAGCAAAACAATTATAATATTTTGTGGAACAAACAAAATGTTATGTAATTACTATTATTTATTGATTTAACACTGGCATATGTCCATATTGGATTCATCAAAAGAATTAAACATACATAGTTGCTAAACATGATTTTTTTCATGGTCAAACCATATCAAGAGTCAATTCAGTTGTAAGAGAATTCACTTTTACATGCTAAAATTAATACAGAAAGAGAAATCAAGAGATAATGGGAGGAAATAACGTGTTGCTTATGAATCACAGAAAAGAGAGAAATTATTATCTAATGGTATCCTAAGCAGAATGTGGAAGCAGGTATCAGCTGAAGAAAATCACACAGAGCTTTGGGAAACCTTTTGCTCCCATGTCTTGAATATAAGGAGTCCTGTAAGCAGTCATGAAATGACAAACTAAAATGTTACCAGGCTTATAGAATCCAAATGCTGAAAGACTGAGATGCAGCTCAGTGGGAAAATGTTTATCTAGTAAGTACAAAGCCTCATTGTTTGAAAATGAGTTCAGAAAAGACCCTGTATCCTTGTGATTTGTGATTTGTATCTATCAATCGGTGTTCTTACACAACAGCTTAATTTACCACATTATTCAATTTTCTTTTAAACTTACTATCCTTAAGACATATTTAATCCTGGAGTGTGAGAGCTGGAAGGAACTTTCACCATCAACTGGTGCTACTTCCTCATTTTATACTCAACAGATAACTGTGATCCAATTTGTCATCAGTGTTGCATTTGGCGTGGTTACTGCAACTAACATTGGGAAAATGAGAAATGTTCCTCTTGGCCACATTCTCAGAAAGATCAAGGTCACAGCTACCCTCTCCATCCTGCTTCATACACAGTTTTCACTGTTTCTTTCTGCTGCTGTGTGAGGCAGCTCATAAAGCAATGGCTCCTTGTTGCTGATGGAAGAACAAAACCCTGGCCTCCCAGCTGTGGAGAGATTTATAAGAGCTCAAGGAAGGTCAAAAGGGTAAATTACCCTGTGACTTATACATAATCAACATCTTTCTGGCTTAGTACAGGATGAGACTGGTGACTTAGAAAGCCAAGGTGAAGAAAAAGAAGCATAAATAATCACACAAAAGGAAGCTTGAGCAGGTTACTGTCATCATCTTACCTGCCCCCAACCCCAGTTATTACATAACATCCTGGTAAATCTATTTTGTCAGAGTGGTTAAGCAGAACAAAGATTTTCTTCAATTATCTGAAAGGAGGAAGTGACTTTTTATTGCATGAGATTTTCTTTATTTTTAAGGGTCAAGAAAGAACATACTCAGAAACTGGAAGAAATTGTCCACAGTTGAGAGCTATAATTGTTTGAGTCACTTACTGTGTGAAGGAATTAGGAAGGCTTCCAGAAGGAGTTGTGACTTTAGTATTTCTTTTCCTATCCCCATCATTCTTTGTTTCCTTTCATAGATGACTAAGAGGATGTGATAGTATTTAGGCAAAACCCAGATAAGTATATATTGCTTCTTTCTCACTTTATCTGTCTGACTGTCTCTGACTCTCTTCCCCAACCCATACACACCCCACATGAGTATAATATGGAAGTACACATCACATCTTGGGAATGGCCTGTCTCTAGGTAACCATACTCTATCATTCTACACATTGTACTTCATGTGCTAACTAGATGACAGAAAGCCCTATGAGAGCAAATTTTTCTTTTCTTTACCATTGTGTGCCTAGTGCCAAGCATAATGCCTGTCAAAGAAGAATCACCCTATAAATACTATTTTAATAAGTTATGACATCAATTCCTTATGGAGCTCTTTGGCTGTGATTAAAAGCCAAACAGAACAGCATAGTTCTAGGCACTGATTACCCTCACCTCTCTTACCCCGACCTTTATGAGGATCACCATCCTGTCCAGTTTCTATGTGCAGGATTCACATGCTTACCAAGGTCTAGACAATTAGATATTGGCATAATAGTATAGCAAATACACTATAGAAATTATTAAATAAATAAATGCAATGGACTCAGAGGCTTATGTGCTATGCCTTTGAATATGGAATGTACATGCCTCTTTTAGTGACAAATTAAGAATTAAATGTAAGTTATAACTAAATTATAAATCTGTACTTAAATGCTTTCTTTCTTTTTTTTCTTTTCCTTTTTTTTTTTCCTTTTGAGACAGGTTTTCTCTGTTGTAACTCTGACTGTCCTGGAACTCTCAGAGATCCACCTGCCTCTGTCTCCTGAATGCTGGGATTAAAGGCATGTTCCACTACCAACTAGCTGAATGCTTTCTAATAATTGATGAGTGTAATATATCACTCACGTCCAAACAGTATTGATTATCCCCACTAAGTCATCCAGGTTTTATAATAAATTGCATGTTTTATGTTTTCCAAATTAAAAGAAGAACATTTTCATATATTACTAAGTACATGTCTGTCCTAAAGAAGGAATATTACCTAATTGTGATATGGAGTAACTGTTATCACATTTCCTGATTATTACATTTGTAGATGTTTTTATTGTTAATATAGTCATTCTGAAGCGATATTTTTATCTAAAACAATCCTTCACTGTATTTGAAGAGAAAATGCCTGTTTCTCATAGGTACTTTGAAATTCAAAATCAATCTATCAACTTAATTGATATTTTTCTTAATAAGCTTTCATCAATTATATAAATATTTAGTTAAATGTTTGTGAATATCCTATATAATAATCACATGCAAGATTCTAGAAGGATTTTAACTCTATTTTTTCTAGTGTTGTAAAGATCACCAAGAACTGGTTCTCTTATCCCTTGTCTCTTTTGCTCATCAGACCCTCCATCCCTGAATTTTCAGTATTCCAGTTCTTCTTCTAAGTGATTATTCTTACCTCTAGTTTCTCCCAACCCTAGTCTATCTTTGAGGTTAAGGAAATGCAGTTTTTGAATATAGACTTGAACAGGCTACTACCGTCTTTCTAGCAGCACTACTTTGTTTCCTCAATGTGGCATTTGAAACCCCCTGCCCATTATTGACTTCTAGTCTGCCCTATAAATTGTTTTCAATCTATTGTTCCTTTATCCAATGCTAACAGTTAATACAATTCTACTCAACCTTCTATGTCTATCTCTAGCATACCTTTCACTGGATCTTCCTAGCTAGATCCAAATGGAACTAGTGGCTGCCTCTCATCTATTTTCAGTGTACCCTGCACAGCCTTCTTTTGCAACATTTACAGCTCTGCATTAGCATTCATTTCATGCATGCCTTTCTGCACCACTTTAATGTGAAGTCCTCGAGGGTTAGAGTCAGAGTTCTCATAGTGTTTAATAAATGTTTATTACATGAATGAATGAATGAATGAATGAGTTAATGAGTTAATTATTTTACTCTGCTGTGGACTTCAGTCAGCATTCAAAATAGTTCTTTTTCATTTGGGAATCACTTAATTTCCCTATAGTATAGTGAGACCTCTTAAGTTCATCAGAGGCCTGGGAAAAGAAAATATAATAGATGAGAAAGTATTGTTATATGGTCATGTGGCATTAACTTAAATCTTTGAAAGACAAATGTTGCACTCCAGAAAACATTATGAATGAATATAGTGGTAAATGTCATTTTGTGTAATAGCTATGAGTGAAAAGACTTTTTTTCCCTGAGGACAATAAAGTGATAATTCATATTTTAATCCTCTTTTCCCCATCTGTTCTTGCTAGTATTTACCAGACAAAAATAAATAAATAAATAAATAAATAAATAAATAAATAAATAAATAAATAAATAAATGAAAGTCTTTCATCCAGACTTCTAGTCTCTTCCAAAATTGTAAAGAAATATATTTTTCATTTTAACTGACCTTTATTTTCATAGTTTTGGAAACATTGTGTAGAATTTTAAAATACTTTCTAGTATACTTAAAAAAATAAATGACTAGATTCTTTTGTTGTTCAGAAGCATAATTATTGGTTCTTACATAATCATCTGATATGTACCTACTTCAAACTATGTTATATCTTTGGGATATTACTCATCTGAAATTTAAACTTATTTGCACAATGCATAAAGCTGTGGAAATTTCATCTAAAGTTTAACCCATAGGTGTCCCTTAGATTATGCAGATCACAGCTTCCTTTTTAAAGCATGTTATGGAATCATGCACTTTTAATTCTCCTCTGGTCCACGGTCCAGTGTTATACAAGATGACAGATTTAAGGAGACTTTAATGACATTACTACTTATAGGGGGTAAAACCTTTGACAACATCAACATGACTTTTTAATACATTAATTTAGTTAATGAATTTATTCCTTGACAGTTTTATACATGTATATAAGGAGCTCTAATCAGTTCCCCCATTATCCTCGCATCCCCCTCTTGCTAAAACACTACTTTCCAAGAAGTTTCCCTCGTCTTTTTATATTGTTTTTGTTGTTGTTGTTTTGTTTTGTTTTCTCTGTGTGTAAAACTCACTGAGTTTAATTAGGATTACATGCATGAGCATAGTTGACAGGTTATTTACTGGAGAATTGTTAGCTTTTCAGTAGCTACACCAATGAAGAAAAGAACTTGTTATCTTTAAATCCACACTACAATTTTTTTTAAATTTTAAAGTAATTTTTAAGTATATTGGTATTTTGCCTGCATATATATCTGTGCCCGTGGAAACCAGAAGAGGGATTGGTTCCCCCGAAATTGCAGTTACAGAGGGTTGTGAGCCACCATGTGGTTGGTGAAAATTGTACCTGGATCTTCCAGAAGAGCAGCCCCTACTCTACTGCTGAGCCTCCACATTACAAGTTTAATCTACCAGTTCTTGGGATAACTAAAAGTATAAAGATTCCTTATTTGTCTATAAAAAAGGCTAAGCCTTAGACCTAAGTCATTATTTAAAGCTAGTAAAATTTATGTCTAAAATCATTAGGTTTGATTGTTTCTATTAATCATAACCAGAGTTCAATAATATTAGAATTATTAGAATAAACTAACATTGTACAAAATAAAAAGATAATGCTACAAGTTTTCAAGCAATGGAGTGGCTCTCTATTGTGATTCAACATCTTATAACTGTTATAGAACAAGGCTTTCTGAATCTGAAGCTATCTGAACAGTCCTTAAACTAAATGGGAGACTTGGTACCTAAATCCCCACTCCTTTTATGCTTGAGGGAACAAAGCAGTCAGTCCAGGGTCAGAGCCTTCTTCTCCCATAGGCTTAGGACTTTTGCATTGCTTGGCACTATTGAGATTTTATTAGGCTAATACCTTTATTTTAAGATATGAACATAAGCCCTAAGTCCAGACTTTTGGTCCCACCAGTGCTTTTATGAACCTTTAATAACTGATTTTTTTAGGTCCAAAAGACCAAATACGCCAATAAAAACAATGTTCTCAGTACAACTCATTTGTTTGCATTCTGAGTACCGCCTTTAGTCAGTGGGTCAGACATAAACAAAAGACAGATATGTAGTCTAGGGACTCTCTGTCCTGAATGTGCTGGGATTCAAAGGCAGCTATGATGTTTGACAATGAACTCCTCCTATGTACCTGACAAATGTTTGATCGAAATCTCTGCATGGATGTCAAGGGAGTTTTTGCTTGTACAAAGTTGTCATGATGTGACCTTTCTAATTTACTATTTAAAGAGCATTGCTATGAATAACTATGAAAGCTTATGTAGGTGCCATTTAATATAAAAATTCTCAAAGGCTTCTTGAAACAATTTCATTTACAATTATGCAATAGAATGTAATCGAAATATCCTAATCCTGTGAATCAAGATTTCATCATTTCCACCCCTGCTCTAAATTACTGTGTCAACTTTTCTAAGCTCCCTTCTCTTCAAAAGGTTTCACTTTTTTTCATAATATTAATGCAAAAAAATGTTACTCTCTTTTTCTTTTCTTTTTAGGGAAGTACTTGTGCGTGAAATCTGGCCTTTCTTGAAGTTATTCTTAGGGAGCAGGGATAATGGAAAGCTTTTTTTTTTTCAAGTCCACAAGTATCCCCTTAAGAAATATACTCAAAGCATACCAAGTCATTTTCTCCTACCCTATGGAAACTTAACTGCTCTCTCACACTGCAAAATCACCTGGCTACTTTCCTTAGCAGTACACAGTGGAGGTAGTGACAGACTGTGCCACTCCTTCTGACTCTCAGGACTTTACCACTGGAGCCTTAGATTTTCCTTAAGTGGACACATTTGGAGTTCTTTTAAAAGTAATTTACACAACTGTTAAAAGTTGTGTTACATTTGTACAAAATGTAAATTAAAACTGCCTAAAAGCCCAAGCATCCACACTTCTATTTACTTCAAGATCTCATAGATGACAATGTAATAAGACACAGATAGCCACATAAATAAGGGGTTGCAGAATAGTCATGAAATAGTGGAACTAGGCAGGTGGTGGTAGTGCACATCTTTAATCCCAGCACTCAGGAGGCAGAGGCAGGCGGATCTCTGTGAGTTCAAAGCCAGCCTGGTCTACAGAGTGAGTTCCAGGGCAACCAGGGTTACAACAGAGAAACCCTGTCTCCACCCCCTACCCCCAAATAGTGGAACTATTAGAAATAGTTCTCCCTTAGGCAAGAATATGTGGCAAGTCAGTTGAATCACTGGTGTCATGGATCCAGGAGGGGTTATATAATTTTAAAGTCTTTGGCACACACCTGTAATCCCAGCATTTGGAATATGGAGTTAGAAGGCTTGCCATTAGTTCAGTGCTAGTCAGGACTATATGGTCAGTTTCTGTCTTATAAAAATAATGATTCATAGCTTCCATAACTGCCAAGGCAGCAGGGCATTAAACTAAGTACAGGAAACATTTAAGTACTTGTAAGTGCTTATATAAAATGTGTAAGTCAGTATTAGACCATCTCACACCTGGATGTCCTATGTAAATATCAGAGAAGACTGCAATTCCTCCCCAGGTGGCCTTAGATTATTACTGTCATAACTAAAGCCCTACAAGTTTCTCTTTACCCATTTTACCTTACACCTTTTCCTTGGAGTCCGAATATTATTATGCTAAGGATCTGCTGATGATAACTGATGGATGTGTTACTAAATGTAGCTCTCTAAAAGACCAATCTGTATGCTCAGTTTGTAGACAGCCCAACCAGTAGTTGAACACAAGAGTAGGATTTTTCACCTTCATCTTTTCTCTGGAAGCTAATTGCAGAGACTCACTCCCCTAGTTCTAAGTGGCCACAGCAGCTACTGGACTTGGGTACCCTCTCTACCCAAAAACTCAGCTCACCTTTTCTTCAGATGATTCACAGATTCTCTGTTAAAGCAGTAAGACCCAGTAGTGGATTAGACAAGAGTTGAAACTCAATCAGAACTGGTTTCCAGCGACACTTTTGCCACATTTAAGTTTGTATAACAAATATTTTATTTTTCAAATATTTACTTACTAATTCACATAACCATTGAATAAGGTAAAGATGACCATTGTCACTTGTTTCAGATGAAGAAAAATGGGTCCAGAGTGGTTAAGTGACTTGTTAAAGGACACAGAATTAGTAAGATGAAGTTTGAATTTCTGTAAGCTGCCTCTTCTGTGACTATTCTTTAACATATTACCTCTATACTGACACTTGCTGAACTAGTTCCCCTCTACCCATACTCAATAGGTCACTGTGGTCAGTACTAGAACTCCATAAACTTCAGTTTCCTTGTTGAAACACAGGTACAAAAATTTTATCCAGTAATTACTTGGATTAACTTTAGAAATGCACATGAAATGCTTTATCAAGCCTCATGGAAATATCAATCATTCCATAATCTTTGTTTTATTTTTTAAAAATCCATGATTTATAGAATTAGTTCATCTACCTTTCAGAACCATCAAAAGATAAATTAAGCCTGCATTACCATTCTCTTCACTTTTCTGTGTATGCTCATTTCTGTCTTCATTTTCAAGCTTCATAATTCCACAAGCTTTTTAAATTTTAGACTCTTTCTGCTGTTCTTCTGTTCTAAGAGCCTTCTCTAAAAAGATACTAGTCCAGTCCTTATTGATCCTTTTCTGTTTTGATCTTGACCTCTTATAATCTTTTCAAAGATAAATAAAGCACCTTTCCTATTTTGTTACAAATTCCCTGAGGGTGGGCACTAAGTCTTATTTCAAGTGAGTATCTTGTTTTTTTTTTCTGATATCCTGGTGGCCTTAACAGATTTGATATCTAGTGCATTTTCCATTAGCTCTAGCATCTTAGACCAGTGTTGAGTACACACTTGGCCTTCAGGAACACTTGTAGATTTGTTTTAGATGTGCACTAGCGTCTGTCCTAGTCTTCAGCATTCAGTGAGCACTCCGTAAATCTTATTTTTAGAGACAATCTGGTACCACATAAGGACTACCAGAAATTACACATATCCTTTGTGTAAATGAATTTATACAATTATCATATTTAAGAGCTACAATGAGCATATAGGAAGAAAATAGAGTTTATTAAAGTCAAAAGGAACATTATAATTTTCAAAGCTTTTTTTTTACTTTGTGTGTTGTAGAACAAGTGTGATATTTGTTGAAAATAAAATAATTTCTCATTAAATGTAATGTTTCAGGCTTTAGAATGATTAAGTATTTTAATAAATTAAAATACATTCCCTGCCAGGCAGTGGTGGCACAGGCCTTTGATCCCAGCACTCAGGAGGCAGAGGCAGGCAGATATCTGTGAGTTCAAGGCCAGCCTGGACTATAGAGTGAGTTCCTGGACAGCCAGAGTTACAACATAGAAGCCCTGTCTCAAAACAAACAAGCAAGCAAACAAAAATACATTTCCATTTTGCCTGAATGAACCTCTTACTGTCCTCAGATTCTTCTCAGTCAGAGCATAAGAAGGAATCAGCATGATTTAAAAAAGAAACCAAGTCAGAATCTTGTTTTAAAATATTGAAAATATCTGTCTCCCATCCTGATCCAGGCTTAGGAAAGTTTCCCTTGAACAGGTGACAAGAGAAAATTATGACTGTATTATAAATAATTTGAGATTCTGATAAGTTTCTTCTGCTGAGAAACTCAGGAAATCTGACTGAAAAACAAAAGACAGGCTAGGCTTCACCCATTTTAATCTGTTAAGAGAATTGTTACCTTATTTTAAATCTTCATAGTTCATCTGATGGACAGAAGAACTGAACTTCCTAAAAACAAAATCTAATTAAATAATACAGTTTAAAAATAGTGGTTGTAAATGTACAAGTTAGATATTTCAAATGAAATCAAACAGATTAAATAATTAATATATAAATAACATACTTCTAATTGTATTTGGGGGATTTTTTGGACAAGGATAATCTTTACTATTTTAAATTAATTAATTTATGTATTTTCTTCTCTCATATAATACATCCAGACAGCCCTCCTCTTTTCCTTCCTCTCCTCCCAGCTCCCTCTTTATTTCTTTTTAATAATATTCCTTTGCAATACAGAAGGAAATTACGAGCCAAATACCACTGTATTTTTCTTTGATTCAGTAATTCTTTTAATCTGACCCTCAGAAACCTCTGGAAAGCAGAACTTTTGAAAGGGATTTTGTTTTCTTTTTCTTTTTCCACTCTTGCAAAAATATGACAGCAGAACAATATAGAGTTGAGGTGTTTGTTTCTTTGTTTCCTCTTAAAATCTATTTGGCCAGATAGGGACACATTGGCCAAGTATTAAAACTATGAGTGAATTCTATGATCAAAACGAGGCCCCATACCACTTGTTGGCTAAGCGTTTTGCTCACTGGAATGAATCATTGAATTTCTCAAGCCCCACTGATTTGCCCAAAGGTCCAACAGTTTCTTTCATGATAAGAAATTTGTCAGTGTTGACTACAAGTGTGGGATGATGAAGAACTCAGTGGGTAAAGTCCTACTTTTCCTTATATGTGATGATGTGGTCTTCCTAGATGGATTGAAATTTTAATTTGCCTAGTCACCACACAAAATAGCTAAAAAGCATTCTTCAACAGAAAAGATAATCCCCTTGACAAATAGATACATAGAATATTCATAATACTCACTGCCCAAATACATAGTAAGATGCGATTTATAAAGAACTTTAAAAAACGTATTTAAGCTTTTAAAGTCTAATTTAGGAAGAAATATTAACAAGAGATTAAAAGATGCTTTTGAGTCCTAGGGAGACAAAATAAGATTAGAACTATATCCAAAATAAAGTACTGAAGTGAAAAGTAAGGTAAGAGATTTTCATATTTAAATAATAATTGTCTGAATGTCCTTTATTGTTTAAATTGTAGCAACCATTTTCTGGTGGCATAGATCATAAAATACCAATATAAGATATCCATTAAGTTCATCCACACCATTACTTTCCCAACTGGAATGTTGAAGTTCAATAGTGCTATAATTTGTCCTGGTGAATTTACGGTCTCTTTGACCTTAGATCCTGGAACTCAGCTCTAATAGAACAAAGTTGCTTTACATGTCAAATGTTACTGCAAATGTACAATAATATTTTAAAATTAAATTAATAAAAATGATGTGAAACTATTTACAAAGCTGTTGTCCAGGGAAGCATAAATCAACTGCACTTCCAGTCTAGATCCAGGAATAACTTTATCTTGATAGCCTTATTCCTGTTTCAACTGTCACATATGGACTTGCTAATGAATACTTACAAGTTTCTCCCGATATTTACCAATGATTGGATAATCTATTCTAACACCAGTTCTCATCCTTTAACAAAACTCTTTAATGTAGGTGTTTTGATTGTTTTAGTTACCCTGTAAATGGTATATGAATAATCAGACCATATATACATATATTAACAACCTCAACAGAAAGTAATTAATCTGTTTTTAAGTCTTCATATCCACTACAACAATCTCAAATTCTATGCTGTTACACATATTTAAATGAAGTATATATGGAAGATATACTCTGATTTTTATCTAAACACAACTAGCCAAGGGAGTCACTTTCAAAATATCACCATACTCACAGGAACAAATGAATTATCTCTCTTTTCCTCTCTCCTCATTTCTCTTCATCTCATTTTAAGGGATATAATTAATAGCATTTCTATTTGTATGTTAGTCCTGCTTTTACATTATAAAATGTGGATTTCTTATATCATGTATGGTATTAGAAAAATAATGGTCAAAAATAGTTAGATTCAATGTATAAGTATATTGTGTGGCATGGGGACTGGAAAGTCAGTAAGTATTGTTTCAGTTCCTAGAGAGACATCTATGCGAATTGTTTTCTTATTGTTTGCTTTTTATTTTCAAGTATGATACTAACAAATACTCAGGAGAAATAATAATATTTTTAAAAGCTCATTTTATACCAATCATGTAAAACATAATCACATAATGAATAAAAATGTTCATTTATAAGCACTGGAACAACGTATCCCAAGGCAAAGAGGACAGCTCTCACAACACTGTCATTATTTTTTCTTTAAATTCCAAAATCTAAAGCTGGGCATGGTGGAGCAAGCCTTTAATCCCAGCAGTCAGGAGGAATAGGCAAGCAGATCTCTGTGAGTTTGAGGCCAGCCGGGTCTAAATAGTATGTTCAAAGACAGGCAGGATCTTGTCTCAAAAACTCAAAAAAAAAAAAAAAAAAAAAAAGAAGATTCCAAGAAAAGTTTTCTAACTAATTCAAAATATACATTTTTAATGAATAGTGAATATTTATTTGTTAACTAAAAGCTAACTACAGCATAATATAACTAAACAATTTATCCAATAAAATATGATATCATTTTATCACATTTTTAATTTTTCATTTGCCTATTAACAGCCCAAAATATGTCATTTATTTTCTTAAACAATATCACTATTTGGCACAAGAATCTATTTACATAATAAATTGTTTCATTTGCCATTTATTCCAATAACTTGAGAACAATTATTTGCAACTAAGTCTAACAGAATTTGTACACATATTTTCAAGCTAAAATACTGCTAAAAACTTCCAACACACATGCAATTCAGTATGTTTACATAGTAACATATTTTTAGTAAAACCTGTATCTCTAAGCACTTTATAGAATGTAAATACAGGAGTCAGTCTACCCTCTAAGGAAACAAGGTCTTGGGAGGGAGATGCTGCTGAGCAAGAGTCCTGTGTTCAGTTGAATTGAAATGGGCTTGCTAGTCCAGACGTTCAGGAATGCTATTGTGCCATCATAAAATCATCGATAGCTAATTCACATGAAACTGCAGCAGACTTTCAAGCATAAGCTCTTAGCAACCAAGAAACAGATAGCACAAGCAACTCTGACAAAACACACTCTTATTATGTGTGTAAGCCTGGTTTTAAGCAAAATTGTTTTTGAAAATTCAAACATACAAAACAGATAAAGTGATTATTTGCATTATAAAATGCTTTTCTGCCTCTTAAAGAGATTCCCAAGTTTTATCTAATTGGCAGCTCCCTTAATGCACTTAAAATATGATTTAATTTATAAAACTTCAGTTTTATACACTTTTTCCACAATCTTCGTGAGAAGCAAAGTGAACCTATACATAGTACTTCAATATCCCTCACACAGTTAAGTCTCTTATCATTTTATTGGTAAAAGGCATGAGAGCTGAAAGATTACCCTCTAAGCCACTAAAATAGAAAGTTAATATTGCCTCTAAAACATAACTATTCCATAAAATTGAAGTATGTCAGTGGTTCTTATATTTATAATTTTGGTATTCAACTTTACAAAGTAGATGTAGATAGCATAAATATATAGCTATCATCAGGCTATAACATGGGACTAATTCTGCTGTGATTATTTTTTAGTGGGATCTGCCCCCACCTTTCAACTACATAATTACAAAGATGTGTTAATAGCACTTACATTGTAACCAGTCTATTTATGTTTTATCAATTCATTTTATCATTATCATTTATCAATTTACTCCAGACAATTTAAAAACTCAACCTTCTGCATTGTATTACTGTCTCTACTGCTTGCCTGGGGGTGATTTTCATTCAGATAAAGCTCTCCTTTATTTTGGACTAAGCTCCTTGCCAACTTTGGAACGTTTGTGGGGAGAAAAGGAATTTAGTAACAGTAGGAGTAGGGGTAAAGGCTTGGAGTGAGGCATTTAGAGATCCACTCTAATATATATCTGTTGTTCCTCAGCACACAGCAGATCCAGGCACCAGGAAAGAGAGCACTCAAAGAGATATTGGATGACTGCCTGAATGAATGAATGAATGAATGAGGAAACAAATTTAGTAAGAGAACCATCTGGAAGTCTTTGTTCACTCTAGCATTTAATCCAGTATGTTTCTGGAATGTGTAGTATCAAAGGATTTTCAGGGTTTGAGAAATGACAGAGCCTCTCTTTTATTTTATTTTAAAAATTTGTAAAATACTGAGCCCTTTATAACACAGAATTATTTAGAAAAAAATAAGTCACCTTAGATGTCAGAAGACAAAGAGGATATTGAAGAGTCTTTTTCTTACTCACCAAATGCCTAAGGAAAGAAGGCACACAGGTTGACCTAAGTCCATACCAAATACTCTTGGCAGTGGTGTCAAGGCTGAGGAGTGGTGTTTTTGAGAATTTTGTACAAATTTACCACGGGTATATGCAGAAGCCATGAAAGCAACTAATTAAAAACTAGAATCTAGCATAATTGTTGTTTGACATTTGTAGGGCCAGAAATCTAGTCCTGTTCTAGGCAGGGTCCTAGGAATGCCAGTATCTTGCTTGGAGTCATTCTTGCCAGGCTCACACTCATTACAATCTGCTTGTGACATAGTGAGGGGAATTTTAAAAAATCCAGCTGGAGGAGTTAAAAATAAAAATCCTAAAGTAAAATAGGTTTGAAAGTGCCTGAGCCTATAAAGAAAAATCAGAATACAACCAGTGGGAATGCCAATAAATTAAACTTGAAGTGCTTATGTTTACACTTGAGAGTAAAAATTAAAATGCAAGGTGTGCTATTATGCTTTTAAATGAAACAAATTGGGTCATACATGAGACTTGATTTGAAAATTCAATGTAAATAAAGAACAAGTCTAGAAGCATGAAAATATTGAAGTAAATAGTAATTATTGAGCTAAAGAGTTTATGGATTTGAGTTCTTCCAGGAGGCCTCTTTAAAAATCATGAAAATGAATGAGAAGTAAAGTCTACTTCATTAAGATTAATGAACTAATTTTGTTATTAATGCTGATGTTTTATTTTCAGGAGAAAAAAAAACAAACACTGAAGTAGAATCATGTCATTAATAGATCAAGTCACAGTTAAAGCCTAAAAACTATCTTAATATGATGTATGCTGATTTGCATTTACAATGACTTCTTCAAATACCTGCCTCTGTATTGTATACTGATCATTATACCAAATAAAAGCAACTTTAAGAAGACTTTTAATACTCTTTATGATATATATATATGTATATATATGTATATATATATATACTCCTCTATTACACACACACACACACACACACACACACACACACACACACACATGAAATGAGGTGGTTTCCAGGAGTTATCCCTATGTCTGACTAACTCGACTAACTCAGTACTCTAGCTGTTTTTGTATGAAATGTAAAATTTATGTATATGTACATATGTGTAGATCACTTTGACCCACCATCTTCAGTTGTGAGCTAATGAATTTAAACGGCAATTATGACTTTTAAGCAAACAGTGAATATATTAGTCAGTCAGTGTAGATACTCAGAGATCTCACGTTGTTAAAACCTTTTTTTTTTCTGAGTGTCCTTTACTTTTATATATCGACACAATTATCTTCTGTTGTTTAAAAAGTCCATTTTGCACCATTAATTATTAATCCAAATGATTTGGATTTAAATAATTTCTAATTGAAAGCCTGTAGCATAAATTGTTAATAATGGTAATATACTATTAGTCATTTTAAAGCTTTAAAAGTAAGTTATCAGGATCCACTTCAATCTCCACATGATAATAAAGGATTATTATGTGCAGTAACCTATTTATGAAAAGGAAACAGTGTGCTTCTTTCAGACGCCATCACTTGCTTTAATAAGGAATTGAAAAGCTGGACTACTTTATATGCAGATCACCATCCCAGTTGCATAAGGATTTACAATAGACAAAACAAAACTATTTTTTGTTGTAAAGAAAGGCTGTTTGTTTAAATTATACAATAATGTTTGCATCTAAAAACTATTTACAGTCTAATAAGGCTTCATAAATGTTATATAGAGTTGGTTAGTTAAAATAATTGACTGCTAAGACCAAAATGAAAGCCTTGCTCAAGCTAACAGGAAAATTTTCAAGTAAAGCATGCCCAAGAAGGCAGAAGAAAACAAGATGCTTACTGCTATGTTTTAGGTAACTATTAATGGATTTGGAGATGCAGATAGTACATGATTTGATAGCACCTCATTAACACTTCAATTAAAGTTAAGAGGAAAATCTAGCTTTGTCAGAAAATGTGAAAATTGAAAAGAATTCCGTGTCTAATTTTTAATCCTCAAAGAAATACAACGTAACGTATGCAATTTTATCTCTGCTGTCTTGAATTTGCAGAGAACTTATGTGGGAGTTTTTCATCTTACCTTTGAAGTCTTCCTTCAAGGTATTTAATGGCTCTTGTGTCTTGGTTAAATGAGGTGTGTGGCGGCCTCTACTGGTATGTGTTTATAGAAAATGTTGCAATAGGCAGAAAAAATATTAATTTCAATTAAAAAGTTAGAAATACAGGTTATCATTTAAATATATAAAAATATCTAATTTGATGCAGAAAAAAATATACTACAAGTTGTGTAATGTACTCTTAATTAGGAAAATAATCTAAATTGACCATGTTAGTGTAAAATAATGAATTACGGAAGGGCATCATTAATTGTTCAATTCACTCTGATATTGGGTTAAATATATTTTATTAATGAATTACTAATCCCGACAGAGGTGACTTATTACCTCTAGTCCACTGTTAAATCCCCTTACTTGACTTAAATAAAATCACTTATAACAAACCCAGAAGAAAGGAAATATTTTACATTTAAATCTATAAAGTACTAAGCTAGAATCTTTTGATAACAAGCTGGTTTCTATAACTCAAGCAAACTGTACGTTGACTTAATATAGCTGACATATAGATCTATTTTACATTGATTTCAATTTGAAAAATACAACACATTAAAATACTTTAAATTTTCAAAGCTAAAAGCAACATTTAAGTAATGTACTTAAGTGCAAAGGCACTTTAACACAAAGTAGCGATGCCCAGGCCTATACTTGGTAACTGAAGATGGCAATACCACAGGTCATTATTTACAAAAGAAGTAGTAGTCCCAAAAGATCTTTGGAGATCTTCTACAAAATATTCTCATTTGAAAGCTTTGCCTACTATTCCTTCATTCACTATCATTTCTTTCCACTCCCACACTGGAAAAAATAAAAAGAAAGAAAACAGAAACAAAACCTAAACAAAATACATGAAAAAAATTCTTTGAAGAAACATTCATGTTCACTGATGGTTCCTAAGAAGAGAAAAGGGGTGGGGGTGGGAGAGCAAGACAGAAATAATTTAAAGGAAAACTTGTAAGAGCAATATCATCGCTTCACCCAGTCTCCCAAAGGCTTTCAGTCTCCCATTAGCACTGGGGAAGGGAGGACACAACAAAAGCAAATGCAGAGCTTCCAACAGTTTGGAGCTGCATCCTTTGATGCTATGGGGTTGTAAATGATTTCCCTTCACAGCTGACTGATCGCAGTTTGTTTTTCCAGAACTTCGAGGTAGTCTGGTTCTGATTGCGGCTTAGCTTGCAGTAAAGGGTGGTCTGGCTTTGACTGCCCCACAAAGCATTTCCTGGGAGTCCCATATAAAACAGTTTTATTGATTCTGTCTTGATTTTGGCGTCGAGATTCATATGAAGGGGCAAACTGCCTTTTGGGTAAGGTACAAAAGTTATAGTGGACTAGGCCTGCACTGGGGAGTTCCTTAACTCGCTCAGCAATATTTTGATACAGCAGCTCAGGCTCTCTTGGTGTGGCCTGCTTTTCTAGCAACTCAGTGGCACTTATTGTGTAAGCAAGTGTGGCTGGTTCTTCTTTTTTCTCCTCTAGGTTACCATAGCTGAAGTCCTGCAGGTTTCGGTAATAGGCTACTGGGTCTCCTTCCTTCTGCATGTAGATGGGGTTTTGGCACATCTGACCCACAGGTGGGGGGATATAGTTATAGACGTGGCCATCAGCTTTATCATTTGTTTCAGTGTTGTAAGACCCATATTGTAACTGGAAGGAACTTACATCTAAGTTGTTGGCACTCCTGGGAACACTTGGCACTCCCTTTCGACGTTTCAGAACAAAGACAAACAACCCTGCCCCAAAACAGACAGACAGGATAAAAACAACAAGCAATCCTAAAATTAAGACAGAAAGTGGAACTTCAGTGTGTAGTTCAGGGTAAGAACTAGGAGACACACTAAGTGACCTAGGTGTGTCTGTGTTGTGATTCATTGATAAAATAGTCCCATCTGACAAGTTAGGATTTTCTGGACAAATAGCCTCCCTTCCCAGAAATTTCAGTATCTCCCCTGCATGCTTAGCGGGAGATTCACAAGTCACCTCATTGATGATGACAGGAGAATTGGCATGTTCGGTCCAGTCCTTTAGCCCCATAATGTCACAGGTACAGTCCCATGGGTTCTCTTGAAGATCTATCTGGATAAAAGCAGGAAGCTGGTCCAGAACCCCTTTCACAGGCAGGTGTGAAAAATGGTTGTTTCTCAGATTCAGCCTGGTGAGGGCTGTGCCCCCAAATATATTATCAGGTAAAGACCGCAGCAAGTTGTTATTCAGAAACAGAAGCTGGAGATTAATCAAAGCATCAAAGGTCAGCGGCTTAATTTCCTTAATGACATTATACTCTAAATAGAGATACTGCAAGCTCTGCAGTCCATCAAACATAGAAGGATACAGCACTTCAAGGTAATTGCCATTTAAATAAAGTCTGCGTAAACTTGTCAGATTTGTAAAGGCACCTTCCTGAATGACTGCAATCCTGTTGTTTCCTAAATGCAACAAATCCAGTGAACTGTATTCTAAGAGGTCATTCTTATAGACTGTTTGGAGATAGTTTCCTGTTAGGTAGAGTTTCTTTGGACTAGTAGGCTTGGGCTGCAGGTCAGAGATGTTAGTGAACTTCCTTTCTTGGCAATTAACATTTAGACCATTGTCTGAGCTCTGAGAGGTACAGACACAGCTGCTGGGACAGGTGAGGGCCACAGGGGACTTTGTCTGGTACACCATGATCGGACCAAAGCTCTGCCGGTCTTTTGACACAGTCATTCGGGGAGTTGGACGGTTTCTCATTTTGGGTGGCCTGCTGGCTTTTGGAGCCCTGGTTGGGTTGAGAGCAGGATTCATTGTAGGGGACAGCCTTTGGACATGAGTCTCTGAATGGCTGCTCCTCTGACTAGAATCACCACTGGTACTTTTTCTGGGACAGAGGTCTTGTCTGGTCAGTTGGGTCACATCTTTCCCATGTAACCTAAAAGGAGTTTCACAGACAATCTCGCCCACAAAAACAGTAATGGTGTCCAGCCATGCCTTGAGAGGAAGTAAGTCACAGGTGCAATTCCATGGGTTTTCTTCCAGCTGAATTTCCATGATTCCTCCAATATGTTCAAGGACACCAGCAAATGGCATTACTTTTAACCTGTTTCCCCTCAAGTCTAAATGAGTCAGCAGTACAAACCGAAACACATTACTGGGCAGAGACAACAAAAGGTTGTCATTCAAGATCAGCACTTTGAGCTTATTCAGTTTGCTGAAAGCCCCTGCCTCAATGGTGCTGATGTAATTGTAGTCAGCTTGGAGGTACTCCAGGCTCTCTAGGCCTAGAAAAGTGTCCTCTCTCAATACCTCCAGTTTGTTGTTATTGAGGTGCAGTCTCTTGAGAGTTTTCAGACCACTAAATGCCCCAGGTCGGATCTCCTGCAGCCCATTGTTACCTAGATGAAGAGTCACTGCGTTCGAGTAATTGACAAATTCGTTTGGATACAGTCTGGTCAAGAGATTTCCGTTGAGAAACAACTGATAGATGCGATATTGGGGGGGTTGGAGCAAACTGACAGTTGTAAATCCTTTGTTTTCACAGTTAATATTCAGTACGTTTTCCTTCTCTTCGCACAGGCAGCGGATCTTGCAAATGTCTTTGGCAGTTTTGCGACTCTCTGTCTGTAAGATCCCAGCCACGGTTAACACACTGAGGAACCAAACGCCGCTCAGCATCTTTAGGCACCTACGATGTCAGCTCAGGTACCTACAGGCAAACCTTGAGTGAGGGACAGGGAGAGAGAGCAGGATGCAGGGAAGAAAGAAACAAGGAAGCCCGATTAAAATGGCAAAGCTAGGAGGCGGGTGGGAGGGAGGGAAAGTGAGGGGGTGGGCAGCAAGGAAGAATGAAATCATTACGTATTTCAAAGCAGTTTCTTCTCTTTCTCTCTACCCACTCCCCCCCACACACCCCCAGCCCACCCACACAACACATCCTGGAACACACATGCTTGCACCTGATTTCCCGGTGGGTCACAGCCAGCCACGGAGTCATTAGTAATGGAGTTGTCCTACTAAATCCAGCCCATCTTCTCCTCCCCTGGGGTATTTTGAAGAAATCTCAGGCGGATCGTCTGTCTTGGGATTGCAGTAGAAATTGCTCTTTACTTTTTTTTTTTTTAACTGCGCAAAAAAGGGAGTGGAAAAATTAAGGAGTCAGGGGGTCTGGCTGAGGCGACAGAATGGGAGGGCAAAGACAGCTCAGGGTCGGGGGTACTCACACATCAGTAGAAGACAGGACTTCCCTCCTCTTCAGTCCAGCAGTAGTTTAGCATCTTCAGGAAGAGAGGGAGAGCAAAGTAAAAGAAGATGCCTTGCCGCTTGCAGGGGGATGCCCTCTTTTTGTTGCTTGGTTTAATTTGACTGGGGGTGGGGTGGGGGTGCACAGAAATTAAAAATCCGGCTGGCGGCCAGAGAGGAAGAGGAGGATTGGAGCAGAAAGAAGCTGCTCTGCAGGGAACAAGGGGTACGATTACATGGGAAGCTCTTAGGAACTGGACTAGATCGCTGCGGGCGGGTGGTTGCCACAGCGGAGCCTGGGCGCGCTCTTTCAATCCAGTGGCAGCAGCAGCAGTGTATCTAGCAGTTTGAATTTGAGAGGTTTTGCAGGCTCCCCGGGACAGGACTAGGGGTGACGTCACGGGGGAGAGGAGTGTGGGCAGAGTATCCAGGGCGCTTGGTGGGGGAGGGTGGGGCAGACGCTTCACTTCCCAGTGAGTGGCTTTGCACAGCTCAATTCCCAGCTGCGTCAGTTGCTTCAGAATTACTCCATCTCCAGTGGGGCTGGCGGCAAGAGAAGCTTCAGAACAGGAGTTTGTTTCTCAAGCAGGCAGCCCAGCCCCTTTTGGTGTTGGCCTTGGCCTCACTGAAACTCCCCAAACCCAGACTAGTCTGAGTGATCTCTTTCACTTGTCCTCCCTCACCTAAGCATTGCATAAGGACAGTGACCTGGCCATTAAGAGGATTCTCATGTCAGACTCCCATGGAGGGATCCAGACCCTCCCAGAAACTTGTGTGTGTGTGTTGTGTGTGTGTGTGTGTGTGTGTTGCCTCTTGCTACAGAACTGATGGCTAGGCAGACTGCTAGCTAAGATGCTTTCGGTGCAGAGTGGGGTGTTCATGTGCTAGTGTGTCTGTGTGGGAGTGAGAAGAGTTCTCCTAGGGGATCAATACTTTACATACAGAGCACTGTTTCAGTGCTTAGGGAATTACTTTCTTGGTGGTGATCGGCCAAACAGCTATTTGCCTGGACTCTGGAAAGCCAGATGAACGTTACCTCGTAGACTGAGCCAAACAAAAATAAGAAGCTTCTTCCTCAGAGGTTTATACTTAGTCAGATAATGAGGCTTAAATGTGTGCTTTTTGCCTGGAGGGAACTGAAGTGGAGTGGGTGTCAGAAAAGCATTGCCAGGCAGAATCTCAGCTAGGAGTGGGAGCCAAGGCAAGGGTTGTTGAGCCCTCTAGGCTTGGGGCAGGGAATCACCACTACCACCCAGGGTATATGTTGGGGGTGGGAGGCAGGGAAGAATGCAGGAAAAGAGAACTGACTCTTACTGAAGAAACTAGTAAAAAGACTCATGAGCTGAGACCCAGAATAACAGTGTTGTTGATCTAGCTTGTGGTCATGCCTGCCACTACTTTTTGGATCTTACTGTTTCCATTTGCTAATGGTGCAAAAGTGTTGGACCTCTGGGCCCCGGTGTTTCATTTAGGTTCAAATAACCTTCCTAGACATTACTAATTGGCTAGGTGTTGGATTTTTGCCTGCATTATCTCTCTTCTCCTTAATATATTATAACTCCTTGGATCCAGGAGTCACAAGTGGAGAGCTAATTTGCATGGGTGAATAATGTCTACTGTTGCTTGGAGGAGCTGTAGGCCACCTTCGATGGAAAAGAAGAGAAATGTCAAGAAAACACAAGGAAAGAAACAGTGGAGAAAGGGACTGATTAAATGTGCCTGCCTATTCAACAAAACAATTCACCATTTTATCCCTGCCTCTTCAGATCTGCCACAGAGTCCATGCAGGATATCATTGCCTAGCCAAAATGAAAGGTTGGCTATGCCACAGGAAAAATAAGCCATTTGAGAATGGAAAACCACCCATTTTGTTCCTTTTCTCTCCCTATTGAGCAGAAGTCTTAAGACTGTGTAGCTTATACAGGATCCTTCCTCCTCAAGAAAGATTGGGGCAGTTTATAAACTTCAGCACTAAGGCCACCTGTGGCACGGTGATCTCCTGCCCTGTTCTGTTCTTTCTGGCTTTCTCTCTTCCTTCCTTTCAAGAAAAGCCTTTAACAGCTTCAGGATTCCCCATCATGCTGCCATTCTTCTTTGGTCTTTAGCAAGATCTATTCACTCTAGAGCCTTAATTGTACTTCTCTGGGCCATAGGATAACCAGAAGATTAGCATAGCAGTCCGGGGAGTGGGGAATGCACTTGTGGACAGCCTCCCATTCAATTGCAGGTCCATCATTACATGCAGGCAGAGGGGATGCACTGTAAGCAAAATTAGGCTTTTTTCATAAGAAAGGGGAACTTTTGTACGTATTTCCAAATATTAAAAGTACATTATTCCTAGGGAGATATTCCCTCAGCCTTCCATTTAGCAAACATTTGCTAATTAACTTGATATTTCACTGAAGTAAACACCAATGTGACAGCTGTGTAAAACCTAACAACCAGGGTCGTTTTACAGGTCAGGACTTTACTCAACCAGGTGACATGCTGACTTGGTCAAGTTTAAGAAACGAAAATTAGAAACAGAAACCAGGATTCTGAGTAACAGTATGTTCTATAGAGCCCAATACTGCTTAATATTGAATCAGATGTACCTAAACTCAGTGGGGCATTTTACAGGAATGTGCTCATTTTTACTGCTAAAATAAATATCGTTAGTTTTAATTCTCAAATAGAGTAAAATCTTCAAGACATAGATAATGTGTGCAGTTTCTCTGGAAACTGGGATTGTTTTGCTAGAAATGAAAGAGAAAGAGAGACAAGAGGGAGAGGAGAGGAGAGGAGAGAAGAAGAAAAAAGAGAGGAGAGGAAAGGAGAGGGAGAGGAGAGAGATTTGGGGCTCTTGAAATTCTTACCACTTACACAATAAAGGAAACCTGGTGGTAATCTAGCTGTGGTAAGCCACTCCAAGAGCCCTGAGGTGCCAGGTTTTCATTCTCTGGTTCACTTTCTGCAAGAGTCAATTTACTCTGCCGCCACTGTATGTTCTGCCTGTATCTGAGCGTCCACAGCCACTTACAGAAACATGGTTGTTATTGGAAGCAAATGAGCCTCAAACCCAATGAACACTTTTAAGGAAGTTTCATTTGGTCCAGAGTATCTCTAAGAATTGCTTTTTTAAAAAGCTGGGTTTTTAAGGAGCTGGAAAGGTTCAGGATGAACTGGAAACCCAAGAGCAGGAGAGACAGATGCTTAAATAAGCAAAATGCTTGTTCTCCTCCTTAAAGGGAGGGAAGTTGAAATACATACTTCACTTGCCTCACCCTCCTTAGTCACTTTGTCTAGCCCAGCTAGAGCTGGGCTTAGGCAGCCCAAGCTTTTTCTTCAGGTCATGGAGGAGCCCAGGCTACAACACAGAGCCCACCTTCATCCCTGCAATCCTTATGACCAGAGACAGGTTAGAAGTCCAGCAGGCCTGTAGCCTTCTTCTCCAGCCTCTTGGCTGCCCCAAGCTAATCTCTATTATGGGGAGACCCAGGCTCTAAGGGAGTTCCCCTTGGCAGAGAATAAGACTACATACCAGTCCCTAGAGTAGCTCTACCTTTCCTATACCCTGATGGCTAACATTTTGATGCCACAGGGTTACCTCAGCCACGAGGGCCACTTACTCTGCCTTTGCCGTGGGGCTTGGGCACTGTGAGTGAATGGAGCATTTCACTAGCAGAATATCTTACAGGGGTCATCACGGGCAGCAGCGGTGATCACCTGGCTAGGGGACTCCTGGATCCCTACCACACTCCTGAAAGGTCAGGGGCGAAGAAGAGAGGATACCAAGGGAAGAGGGCGACTCACAAGGGCTGATCACGGTGGGTAGAGCCTAGCCTCCCCATGCTTGTTCCCACTTTGAGGCCAAAGAAAGCTAGTTCGTGGGTCGCGTTGCCGCGGCATTCCCGAGTGTTCCGAACTTACCGAGAGAGCGAGCGCTCTACCTCGATCTTCTCCCGGAGGCTTCCGCAGCATCAGCGACTCTGGGAGGCTCAGGAGCCAGCACCGCCTGGGTACCAGCCCGGCTGGCAGTGCAGTGGTACAGCAGCAAGGAGCTCAGACGGTGCCCCCAACCCCCACCCCAGGGCAGGCAGATCCGTGCAGGAGCAGCTCGCCACCCAGCAGCGCTTCTGACAGGAAGGAGGGAGGGAAAGAGAGAGGAGAGAAGAGGGAGGGAGGGAAGGATGGCTGCCTCTCTCCTGCACTTATCAATCACCCTACGGATCAAATGTCCCCGCTGTGTACTCAGGAGGGGGATGTACCAGCTCACAAAGGAGCCCCTGCTCCAATTCTCTGTCTGACAAGCGTTGCAGAGCACCGCTCTTGCCTCTCTGTCCCTCTTTACTGGAACTCTGCCCAGCTCTTGCAGCTTCTACCATGGGCTGCCCCTTAGACTAGGTCAAGTGAAATAAGGATGACATTTGCTTCACATCTGAAGGGACCCTAAGACCCCTGGGTAGAAAGTTCTGGACAAGTGAAAAAACAGTCAGCAATCTGAGTTGGACACCTTCCTGTAAACTGCCACCTCCCTTAACTAGTAAGCACCCAATCACTGGAGTTCGCTTGCATGTATTTATTTAAGGACCTCCTCCTAGGGTGACAAACAAGATATTTTCATATTATATAGTGCTCAGGGAGACTCGTGCAAATGTCTGAACAAAAGCAAGCTTTAGCAGTGTTCCAGACCCCGCCTTAACAGTGATTATTTTTATGCTTCAGGAGGTTGCCAGAGAGCCCTCTTTCTTGCCCTCTGCTTTGTTTTTTTCTCCCTCTCATTTTTTCTTCCTCTTTATTAGTAGTCTAGACTGATTCTATAAAAGGAAGATACTTGTTCAAAGAGTCAGTGTAGTTCAAGAAGGTGGTGAGGATTTTGCAGAGAGCACTGCAGCTCCCCTGAAGACCTGCCTCCTTTGCAGCTGTTTCTCAACTCTCCAAGACCAATCTGGATAAAGTTGCAATTGGTTCAGTTAAGAAAGGAATAGGGAGTTAATTTTCTAGTGCCAAGACAGTGGCCATCTCATTCTAGAGGAGACTGGCCCTAACTGAAGTCCCCATAGCTTCCTGACCTTTTCATAACCCTCTCAGAGTCTGTCAAATCCCAACTTATTCAGAGTATCCATGGACTTGGTGGGGAACTGTAAAAAGGAAATGGTGCCAGGAGAAAGGTACAAAATTAGAGCAAAGAATAGCTTGGAAGCTAGTGAATCTGCAATAGGTTCATCTGTTTTCGGGTTATTGTCCTTACATTTGAACCAGATTCACACAGCACTGACTTCATCCCCTTCCTCCTGAGAATCCTCTGTGCATCTTCCTTTCTCTTCTCTTTGGCATTCTTTTTATAATGGTTACCTAAGGAGACTATGTTGGGCTTTTTAAGAAGAATACTACTGATAATCTCATATGTGAACAGGTGAAGTTTACTTTGGTGATAACATAAATAATTGCCTAATTTTTATCTCTTGGACCTAAGGATCATAATGTTCCTTTTACTTAAATCTTAAGAAAGCTTATTTGAAACTTCCCTGTCATTCTGATAAGGAATTTCAGAATAACATCTTTTTGAACATAGCTTGTGGACAGGCTGTTTTCAGCTATATAAAAACATTTCTCTTTTAAATAACATGCTTCTTTATGAAAAAACATTCAGTGTGGTGCTTGCTACAGATTGTAGTGGCAGTAGGTACACATTATATTATTATTGAGGGCAGTTAATTTGTTACTTTTCTGTCTTTTCCTCATTTCTCTGTCATCTTTCTTGTCATTATTTAATGGGTGCTGTAAACAACTACAAAACGCTAAGCTAAGAGACCATTCAGATGTAAAAATAATGATACAGTCCACTGGAGAAAAGAGAGAATATTCTGTGAAGGGTAGTGTTTCTCTAGCAAAAGGAAACACACACACACACACACACACACACACACACACACACACACACACACACAGAGAGAGAGAGAGAGAGAGAGAGAAAGAGAGAGAGAAGCAAGCAATATCTAGTCTGTAAATTTAGTAAAGTACATAATGTCAGTGATTAGGAAAAAAAAAACAAACTCGTATTTATTTGGATCTAGTAAGCCTAAGTAATGGATGGAATGCATCTATTTTAATTAGCCTTGTAAGCAAGTCTCACATGCATACCAGCCTTCAGAAAGCGTTTAGCAACCTGCCTTTCTAAATGGGATCACAGTGATAGTAAGATAAAATTAAAAAGAACACACTATACATTTTGTCAGCAGAAAATTTTAAAGTAGGTGGATAGTATTTTGAATTGTGCTCTGAATTTGCACACACATGCACACACGCACACATGCACACACACACTGAATGATGAGCAATACCAAATTTCGTGAGCACTGTTGTACAGATAATTATAGAAAAAGAGACCTTAAATCATGTGAAAAAATTACCTGTTCAAATTTATTTGAAAGCCTATACTTACTTTTCTAAAAGGTTTCTGTTTTAGGGGTGAGTTTTCAAGTAAAATGGATTACAAAAGATACATGGGCATACATGTGCTTTTATTAGTTAATACATATCACATTATTATTCTTCTAAATATCAGCAGTGTTAATGTATCTCCATGTTTGGGTCCTTTTTTTTTTTCTTTAATATGGTTTGTTTTACAAAAGGTTAGAGATCCTGACTGCAATTTAAGTAAGAAAATGGAAAAATAAAATAAAAATTTATCTATGCTTTTTATAAATTTAAGATTATTAGAAGAAAACCAGAAATTACATCTATAATGAAAAAAATGTGTTTTAAGATATGCAAATGCTATCAAGTTACATAGTTCATCTGAGCATGTTACTTTTTGAATTATAACCAGAAAGCATCAGATAAATAAATAGAACTGAAGAAAAGCCAGTGAATTCTAAGATAGATTACTGCCATTTCGGAGAAAACTGTTCCTTTGAAACAAACATTTTTTTTTTTTTAAAATAAAAGCTCCAAAGAACAGACAAATTACTAAATAAAGGAATGTGACATAAAGAAGACATGCCCTTAAAACCAGTGATTACTGATTAAAGATTATTTTAGATTTTGGTTTCTGAAGTTATTGAAAGTATAGACATTTTAAAAATTCAATCCAGTTATTTTAATTATTTTGGCATGGGTTTTGGCTTGGGTGCCAGCACCCAGGGCAGTTTGTCTTTTAATTATGCACATATCTAAGTACTTTTACTCAAAGATCTGGGCTCATGTCCCACCCCCATTGATTCTTCATCATGGGTCCATAGTAAGTTCTATACCTCTTTCAGTTTCCCCAGGTGTAAAACTATTGATACATCCATATGATGTCAGGACAGGGTGCATACCATATTTTTACATTTCCAGGTGGTTCACATAAATGCAGGAAAATCTTGAAATAAGGAATTTCTAAACTCACTTCCTAAAATAAAGAAGTTTAACAAAATTTCATGATGTTAGTAATAAAAGAAAATTTAAATTTTGCTCAATACAATCAGAATTAGAAAAACTTGTGATCTCAGTTACTGTCACGTAATGCCAATGATTCCAACAAAAACCTCATCCAATTTTCCATTTTTTTTTCAAATAGCTATATATGTTTGATGGTAAATATTGTGAAATTGGCAGGATCTAGGATTATCTAGGAGACAAATCCTGGCCTGTAAAGGAATTCTAGATGAGGATATTTAAGGTGGGGAGACCAGCAGTCATGCTTCTACTTCTTGACTGTAGATGCTACGTGACCAGATGCCCTCCTACTCCTACTGACATGACTTCCCTTGCCATGATGGACTGTATTCCTTGAAAGTGTAAGTTGAAATAAGCCTTTCCTCCCTGAAATTGCTTTTGTCTGGTGTTTTGCCACCCCACTGAGAGAAGTAACTAATGCAATATGTATATACTGGAGTTGTTTAACCTCATCATGATGGACAACATTACTTAATAATGACCAGAAAGAGCAAGATCCTAGAGTGCCTAGTAGTGTGTTTTATTCTATAATATATGCTTCAGCCTCTTGTGCTCTAAGACCCATCAGTGGAGGTAGGTGACACAAACTGGTGGAGCTCCTCAGAAAGAAATGTGTTTCACATCATGAACCTGGGTAGACCAAAATAAGTGTTTCAAAGCAGACATACTCTGCAAAATCTGTGTTGCCTGTAGTCCACAGAGTTGATTTCAGACGTGACTAATAGATTCAATCCTATGGTTTGAAAGCAGTAACTCACTTGACTGGGCAGGAAAGAAAGGAAAATGTGACAGAAAAGAGAAAAATGGATGATGGAGGCAGGAAGGAGAAAAGAAGTATATGTGGTACAATGTTACAGAAGAATTTATAAAGAAGAAATTATACCAAGTGCTGTCTACAAATGGATCCTGTTCCCTGAGAATTCTAGATCTTTTCTATTGTTGGCTGAGTCCAGTGATTCATCAGCAAGAACAGTGTTTAAATTTATTGAACTTGGAAGTAAATATGCATGGCAAAAGCCACAGATTGTACAGATAAGGTACAGGACAGCAGTAAGGATATATTTCATTTACCTTGACATAGTCAAGCCTCTTAATCTCACTGCAACTGGACATTTTATTTTGGTCTGGAGTTACAATCTAATATGTTCAGGAGGCAACCAAATTTATTGGGTTTGATGTTGCACTTTATTGGAATGGTGTAATGCTGTTGAGTTTCTGTACTTAGTTCTTTTGATTTTATCTATGTATTTATATTTAGCAAGTATAAATATATAGTAAAGTATGTGATATGGTAGAGAGTTTAGTGCTGACTTTGCTGGAAGATTCTAAAATGTTTGCATGCTAGATACTGACTTTTAAAGTGTTACAGCCAGAAGAACAGCTACTAAAGATTTCCATGAAGTATTTCTGATTTTTAAAAAATATCTTTATTTGTGAAGAGAACTAGTCTATTAATATTTAAAAATGCCGGAGATGACATTTTAAAGATCTACTCTAAAATTTTGATTTGCACAACATGAAGTATGGTTTAAAAATTATGAATGCAAAAGTGAAGTCAGTGAGAGCTGGAATGAAAATAAAATCATTTCCAATTAAGAAATTGGTATACTGTTCAACCATCACTATAAATCAATGAGGACAAAACAGATTGTTTTACCTTGAATCCTGATGAATTATTATTTAAACATGACATCGGTTCACCTTTTTGCCTTCTATTATTTCCTAGGCAGTCCCTAAGTAACAATGTAATGTCTCCTACCATACAACTCTATTTATGTGATTATTGCTCTTATTGCTCCTGAGGTCACCCCAAATCAATGGTAAAGGCCCTAAGGTATATCCTATAACTTTTGCATCTGTTTACAAACTTAACCTTTGATGTCCTAAATGTATCCGTTGCGAGAACCACCTGATTTATCTAAAAAGCATCACTTTGGGTGACATCAGAAAATTATGAAAATACTGGAGACACAGATTAATCCTCCACTTTTTCAGCCAACAATATTAGTGTGGTTTTAAAAATGATTTGAAAGGAACAACAATAAGCTCAGTTTCTGCTACATATTATTGCTTCTGAATAATAAATTCAATATTCAGTTGATTGCTTACCTTTTTATATGTAGATGTAGTGATCATAGGTCAAGAAATGACACCAGCTGAGCTGAGCCACTTCTTTTGCCATAATTTGGTGATATTGAGTTGTCTTGTTTATTTTAATATATCTTTCAGTAGAAATCCTAATATTTAAGGAAACTTGTACATGGCTGCCAGATGATGAATGCTAGTTGTTGCAGCTAGGAAGAACAGTCAAATTAATAAATTGATGTTCTCATATTTTTTAAAAATACAATCATTCAACCTAAGATAACCCCCTTCTCGTGCATATGAACAAACACTACATAACTATTTTGTATAAACTAGGATAGTTGGTCTTAAGTTCCAGTTGTTTGGAAAGTCAAATATCATTATAATACTCAAGGATCTAAATAGAACTGCTTTGATTTACATTGATAACCCCAGGATTGCAATTCAATATTTTTTACTTCTGATGTGCATATTAGCTGAATTCATCCTTGAGCCATAGTGGTAATGTTAATCACAGGACACATGGCTTCATTAAGTTGTACTCTGTATACTGTTTTATTTCTTTGTTTTTTTCTATGTATCCTGACCACCCTCCACCTCTCCCTCCACTCCTCCCAGCTTCCCCCATCATGGTTTTCTGTACTATTCTCTATCTGTTGCAAAGAGAAGTTTCCTGGATGGTGGGGTGTAGATTACAATTTTCTATCCATACAAGGACAAATTTTTATATATTGTCTTCAGGAATTATGCTGGTTTAGAAAATTTGTGGTTATAGCTTCACCTCTAATAGCCATGATTTCACTATAATCAATTAGTTAGCTAGATGTTAGCTAGGTTGCCAATATCAGGCATGGTATCCATCTTGTTGAGTGGTTCGTAAGTCCAATTTGAGAGCTGTTGATTATTGCCAAAGTATGTGTGCCACTAGTGCACCAGTAGGGTTATCATGGCATGCTGGTCATTGATATAGTTCATAAGCATCATACCTGGATAGGACTGTTGATTGTTTTTCTCTTTTGGAGTCTTGCATTGAACCTTCTGGTACCATGAAAGCTAGTCCTCAGGAATGGAGTATTTTGGTTAATTCCAATTGAGGGGCCTTTGGGCCCGTTTCTGAGGAGCATGATACCTTTAGCAATAGGGACTTACATTCCACCTCTTGAAGGTAACCAAGATCAGCAATAATAGGCTTTATGTTTTGGGAGTCTCTTGGACAGCCCTTGCAAACAACTTAGAAGAGAGCTTCTCACATCTGGTATTTGGGTTTTTGTTGAGTAGTCTTTGGCTCTTGGAGGGGCTCCATCAGTCCAGACAAGAAAAGTTCATTAAAACTATATATGCATATTTGTACACTGAATTATGTGCATTATAGTTTCGTGTGTGAATAGTTAATAATATGACTCATTGTGGCTTTTTCCAGCCTTTCATATTGTTATGTTATCTACCATCTCTCTCCTTTTGTATTTACCTTCATTCCCCCTCCCTAAGGATCCCCTTTTATCATATTCCTATCAGATCAATTCTATCTTGCTGTTCTTCTTTACTCCTTCTCACCAGCTTCTGTACCTCTCTACCCCCTTTCTAAGAAGCCTCCTCTTTTTTCATTTTCCCTATCAGGTCACTTGTATCCTGCTACTATCCTCTCTTTTCCTCTGCACCCCCACACCAACCTCACACCTTACCTCCACCTCCCACCCCCACTTATCCTGGCAATGGTCCCATTTTACTTTTCTGATTTCTGTAGTTACTATAGATAATATATTCACATCTAGACATTTGGAGCAAGAAGCCTCCAATAAGAGAGAACATGGGGCATTTGTCTTTCTGGATCTGAGTTAACGCACTGAAAATGAGCTACACATTTTCCTGATAGAATTTCTTTCAGTGTGTCCTAGAGGTTTTGTTGTATTGTGTTTTCATTTTCATTTAGTTTCCTGCAAGTTTTTTTTTTCTTTCTTGATCTCTTCTTTGAGTAATGAGTTATTTAATCTCCATGTGTTTGCATATTTACTAAAGGTGATTTTTCTGCCAATTTTAAGTTTTACTGTATTGTGGTCAGATTGTTTAGATAAGATTCAAGGAATGATTTTAATCTTTTGAATTTGTGAAGATTATTTTGTGTCCCAAGATATTTATTTTAGAAAAGGCTCTGTCTGCTGCCCAATAGAATGTGTATTTTTGGTTGTTTAATAGAATATTCTGTAGATAACTGTTAAGTCCATTTGATGGATGATGTCAATTAATTCTGATGTTTCTATTTTGCCCAGACAACCTGTCTATTGGAGAAAGTGAGGTTTTGAAATGACCTACTATTAATGAGTTGGTGTTAATCTGTGTCTTTAATTCCAGTAATAGATTTTTTTAAGTGAAATTGGGTGTGTCTGAATTTGCTACATGCATGTTTAGGTTAATAATGTCTTTGTGGTTGCTTGTTCCCCTGATTAGAATAAAGTGTCTCCCTTTATCTCTTGATTTATTTTAAATTCTGTTTTGTCAGATATCAGGATATTGGTATCTGCTTGTTTCCTTGTGTCATTCGATTGGAGTAAATTTGTCATTGTATCTGTCTTTAAAATCTGTTTTTAGGACATGGGCTAGGCTGTGGTGGCACAGGCCTTTAATCCCAGCACTTGGGAGACAGAGGCAGGTGGATCTCTTTGGGTTCAAGGCCAGCCTGGTCTACAGAGTGAGTTCCAAGACAGCCAGAGTTACAACAGAGAAACCCTGTCTCGAAAAAAAGGAAGGAAGAAAGAAAGGAAGATACAAAAGATGGAAGGAAGAAAGGAACATAGAAAGGAAGGAAGGAAAAAAGAAAAGAAAAGAAAAGAAAAGAAAAGAAAAGAAAAGAAAAGAAAAGAAAACATGTACTTGTGGTAGGCTAAAGATAGATTGGTTTTGTTTCTTAGTCCATTCAGTCATTCTCTGCCTTTTGATTGTAGACTTGAGGCCACTGATATTTAAAGTGATTATCGAAATATGTGTGTTAGTTGTGGTCATCACGTTGTTGATTTTTATTTTTGTTGTTTGTGTTTGTGTTTTCAATGGTATTTTGTATTTTAATAATTCTCAAGGGCTTCATATTTCTGTCCACAGTCTGTCTGCTGTGCTCATTTCTATTTTCAGCCTGTAATGATATTTTCTGCATTTTCTTTAGTTTTTTTTTAATATTAATTTTTAGACTGTTTATATCATGGAATTTTATTTTCTTTCTCCGATAGTGGCAGATAGTTTTTCTGGATAGATTATTTTAGATTGGCTGTCATGGTCTTTTAGTACTTAGAATGCATTTCTCAAGGCTCTTCTTGCTTTCAAAGTTTCCATTGAGAAATCAACTCTTATTCTCATGGATTTTCCTTTATATGTAACTTACATATATTCTCCTGAAGCTTTCAATATTCTTTCTTTGTTTTATATATTTAGTGTTTTGATTGTGAGTTGCTATAGGGAATTTTCTTCTTTTCCTTGTTTCCTTTGTTTCATTTTCCTTCTTGTCTATTTGGTGTTCTGTATGTTTTTTGCATTTGTATATGTATATGTGTGTTTCCTTAGTTTGTGGAAGTTTTTTTTGATAAGATCTGATCTGCCATTGACTTGAAATTTTTTCTCTAGTACCTATGCTATAATTTGAATGTTTGGATTTTTCATTGTGTATCATATTTCCTGTTTTGTTTTGGTTTGGTTTTGTTTGTTTGTTTTAATCTTCATGTTCCTTGATTTTTGGTCTAAATCTATTTTATCTTTGAAACTTGACATTCTATCTTCTGCTTAATTCTTAATTCTTCTTGTAAGACTTTCCTTTGTATTTTCTAGTTTAGCTACTGGGTTTTTTCAGTTCTATCTTCATTTCAGCTTGAGGCCTTTCTAATGTTTCTATTTCTGTACTGAATTCTGTTTTCAAGTCCTGGATTGTTCTTGTCATTTCCATTGGCCTTATGTTTGTGCTCTCTTGGGTATCACTGAGCATTTATTTTCCTTAAATTCCTTCTTTTTGATTTCATTGAGCTGGTTCTTTCTTTAAACTGGTCTTCTTGAAACACATTGAATTTTTTGAGGAGGTTTATGACTGCTCTTTTAACTTCTGTGTTCTGGAGTTGATCTAGATAATTCTTATTAGCAAGTATTTCTACAGTACTGATAGAATTTACAAAGAAAATACTGACTAGATCTTTCATATTGTTGGTATTCATATGATGAAATCTGGGCATATGGCCTTCCCTTATTAGTTCTGAGTTTGTGATCGATAAACTGTGTTTGGGGAGAAGAGAAGGTGTATGGCTGGTTGGGTATGGAGTTTGGAAATGGCTTGTGTGTAAAAAAAAAAAAAAAACATGTGGGCAAAGAGGACCGGGCTAGTTTATAAGATTTGCTTCCTGTCCCAAGATGGGAGTGTGAGGGAAGATAGCAAGGTGGAAAAGT
This sequence comes from Cricetomys ansorgei, assembly GCA_026225945.1. Taxonomy (NCBI): domain Eukaryota; kingdom Metazoa; phylum Chordata; class Mammalia; order Rodentia; family Nesomyidae; genus Cricetomys; species Cricetomys ansorgei. The sequence continues at coordinate 3,594,897 of JAMJFZ010002759.1, read as the reverse complement.
TGAATATGAAGTGGGAGAGTCCCATGGTAAGAATGATATTGGCCCAAGCCTTAGAGCTCCTAAGCTGTGAAGTCAGGGTAGGCTAGACTAGGCTAGGAAACTGTAGAACCCATTCTAAAACTGGTAGATGTAGAAAAACATGGATGAAGAGGTCAGAGGTACTCACAGGCTAGACCTATGGTGTAAGCCTTAAAAATAAAGCCATCACTGGTATTTTAGGAAAACTTCCCAAGCTTATTAGCATGTGATATTTTGAAGGAGTTCTAGATTCACTGTACCTTCTTCATTTGTGTGCATCTCCAACATTCATATCCCTTGAGTCTTTGCGTCTATGCAATCAGACTTCCAGGACCTACTCCAGAATTAAATTGAATCTCCTGTGCTAGAATTTAGGAGTTATATCTTGTATGACTCTCAACAGAATGTGATGTAAACTGTAAAATCATTTCTAGTTGAGCATCTTCATTTTAGATGGGAAACTAAGGCTCAAATAAGTAAAGTGACTTAGTCACACAGGGAGAGCCCACAGTTGATCTCCTTCTATAAGTTTCTGTTATGCAGTTCTTTACTTATTTGTTGGTCGTTTTGGTACTTTAATTTTGGAAGCGTATGTTTTTGCTGATGTTCAGCATTAGATTTTATCACAACACATTGCATTTTGCTTATGAACCATATTCCAATATGAAAAGTGTTTTGTTGATTAGCCTCATAAACTGATAGTATTTTAATTCCAATTATTTTCTATTAAAGGTTTGATGCAATTTATGTTTCTGGATAAAGTATGGAAAATTGAAAGGGATGCTTGTAAGTACCTATTAAGTTGAAAAAATTCAGTATAGATCTCAGTATTAAATTTGAGGTTGGAAAGATTTGCCTTGTTATAGGCTCACATAGAAACTGAAGCATCTTATTTTTCGTGATAATTTATGAGCTGTCCTAAATAATTTTGAGGACTGTGCAGAAAGAGCAAGATCCATAATAGTTTTTTTTTTCTGTTCAGTTTGCTTTCTTACTCCATACAAATTTTTGAGTAAAATTACATAAATACTTCAGAATAGGTTTCAAACATGTGGAAACTTAGGACACTATCAGTAAGCTCTCTTACATGACCTCTGTCAACTTCAAGAAAATTTCTACTGGAAAATTTTGAAGATAAAATAGAACACCTAATTAACATTTAGAAGAGGAAGATAGATATCCATTTCAAATAAGCTGACCTGGATTTCAGTAGCAGAATCTCTTTTGGTTGCAACTCATTGTAATTGCTAATAGGTACTGTGTGTATACACCCAAGGCAGAGGAGGAGTTAAGCTCTCAGACTTACAAAGGTGAATTAGCTTAAAATTAAACAAGACATTTTGCAAAAAGATACTTCGTTGTCAAATATATATGACCTACAAGCACCAATTACTCAGAAATGTTGAAAGTACTAATGACACTTTCTTCCCATCTATATTACTGTAATTATTTAAGAGTAATCAAGTGACTTCATATGCATGCAGTATAAGTAGTAGCAAGAATGTGCACTTCGGATTTGAACACACCTATTCCACTCAACTTTCCAAAGAAGTTTTTTAAACCAGTATGAGTTTCTAGATTATCTAAGCTTGGGTTACCTCTTTTGGAAAGACTGGATCATTATAGTGACTTAATGAAGACTATCTTGAGAAACAAAGAAAACAGGTATTAAAAAGTTTTGTGCTGTACATAGTATTTAGAAGCTAATGAAGGATACATAGTCTCCTCCCAGTGTCTGTAGCTTGAACCATAGAATAAGGAGAATATGAGAAAGAGATACTCTCTCTTTACCCAAGCCCTACATGAGATATGAGTAGAAAAAAGAATCTGAATAAGCTTACTTCACTCCCTTTTGTGCCTAGGACTTGGTAGATGAATTCAGTTCAGAAGTCTTTACTAGCAGATCCAGTTCTCGATATCCAACAAATCAAGCTACTGAAGTCAGTTTTAACTAACAGTAATAATAATAAGCTGGCATTTTGATAATCACCTATCTAATACTTGTACTTATACATAATTTAATTGTGAATACAAGATGGATTTAAAAATTGAGAATTTCCACACCTAAATCTCCAACAGCAGAAAAAGAAGAAACTATAGCTCCTCGAATTACAGGTAATTATCATTACATCGTTCTGCTTTCTATAATAATGTTATCTATTTAGTATACAAGTTGATGATAACTTAGTAAACTCCTTACAAAACTTCACTGTGTACTTTAATTCTTTATTAATTGGAAGATTCATGTGGAATATCAATGTGTGTGTGTATAAAAATTGATCATTAGCATCTTTTATCTATGCAAATACTCTGGTCTGATTTGTCAGAGTTAAAATCTTCATTACAATTAAAAAATGTTGCAGGCAGTGGCATACACCTTTAATTCCAGTACTCAGGAGGTAGAGGCAGGTGGATCTCTGTGAGTTTGAGGCCAGCCTGGTCTACAGAGTGAGTTCCAGGACAGCCACAGCTACAACAGAGAAACCCTGTCTTGAAAAATCAACAACAAAAAAAGTTATATTAATGCCTATTTAAGGTTGCTCTGCTTTGTTATGCATTGTATGCATTCTTTTTAAATTCAAAAAAATAATGCTTAATATATCCAAAGGAACTGAATTTGTAGATACAATGAAAAAATAATCTATATCAAACTTACATTAATGATCATCTTAAAGGTTTTCTTGGTTTGTGGGATGTGTGTGCTTGTGTGTAAGTGCGTGGATGCAATAGTCACTTTACAGTATGACATGAATATAGTCACTGACAGAATGCAAATGTATGGGCTTAGGCTTAAACTTGAATTTCAGCTATATGAAGGATATATATATGCAGAGAAACAAGACACCACATATGCATGGGGTTTCTCTGAATCATAAAGCCATTGGTAAGAGTAGTGACTATAATTCTCTGAGAGTGTAAATTTGTCCTTAGAAGAACACTAAGATCAAAATGAGCAAAACCTAATTAGCTATAAAAACTAATAACATCATTTATGAACTGAAGTTTTCAGAAAAAAAGAAGCCATACTTGTGTTAAAGTGTCTACAAATCTGACTGAAAATATTAGATCTTCTGTGATTATGGGGAATTAGAATGTTGCAAATCCATAGCCAAATAATTTTGAACCATTATTAGCACTCTTATAGCCATTCGTTGCTCATCTTTCTATCTGATCTAACATCCTGTTTTGTAGATAAGTTCTTTTAGAACATACTAAAAAACCTCCATTTTCCATCAAATCAAAAGCTAAGAATATCAGCTAACTTTTGAAATCTATAACAGAGATTTTCCCTGCCTTTCTGCAATCCACTAACCAGATGTTCCTACTAATGTATTTGAAAAGTTCCCTCTTTATGGCTTTCTAATGTTCTGTAGCAATAAAAACTATATGAAATTGTTACCACATTGGAAGGTGGTAACCTGAGTTTGTGTTCCTATGTCATGGTACTCATATTTGGCTTCAGAGTAAAATCTTACTCCTTTTGAGATAAAAGCTGTGTGGTTGCAATGACAGTGTTTTGCTCTCAGTTTGTTACTTAGTCAAAATATATTCTTAAATATTACCTTTTGAATCCATATAATGTTACTTGTATGTATTTTTACAGGACTATTTGGTCCTAGATACCAATTGGTGTGTTCTTCCCTGGAGAGGACCACCTCTCTCACTCCCAGCTTTACTCAGTTGCCTATAGTTTTTATGTAGGGTTGATGCCTTATGGGCTTTTCCCCATGCAGTTTGGCATGTTCTTTGTTGACATTTTCATTCTTACACATTGCTTCCTGAAGTAAATAAAGAGTACCATTTGCAAACTTTTATTATTTCAGTTAAGCATAACCATGCGACTATTCTTGCCAATAGGTGTGGAATTATTTGGGAGCTCTGGACAATGGAAAAGGGAATAAGAATGCTTTTGTCTACTCTTCTTGATCCTGTTCCTGAGCCATAAAGATTAAAACTACCCCACTTGGAAGAGAGAGTTTTCTGGAAGGTGCTTGTGTTTAAAGGCTGCATGGAACTATCATACCTACTTTCAACCCCCTACCTGTGGATAGTCTCTGTGTGGGTGTGCTGTTAAATGTGAAAGTTTCTGTTTATGTTTGTGGAGGTCAGAGGTTAACTGTGGACATAATTCCTTATGATCTGCTCACCTTGATTTTCACTTTTTGTTTGTTTGTTTGTTTATTTTGAGACAGGGTTTCTCTGTTGTAACTCTGGCTGTCCTGGAACTCACTCTGTAGACCAGGCTAGCCTTGAACTCACAGAGATCTGCCTGCCTCTGCCTCCTGAGTGCTGGGATCAAAGGCCTGTGCCACCACTGCCCAGTGACCACTTTGATTTTCAAAATAGCTTCTCATCGGCCTGGAGGAAAAAGATTTAGCTGAGGTAGCTGGCTAAAATCCACGAGGGACCTGCAAGGATCTGCCTGTTTCTCTCTCCCCAGTTCTAGGGTTACAAACTGACATCCATAAACCAGACTTTTTTATTTGTGTACTGGTAGTTCTTCTTGATTGCAAAAGCAAGTCACTTCCCAACTGAGCTAGCCTAGCATTACCACCTTTTTTTTTTTTTTTTTTAACTTGAGGCTTAAACATCTGTATTCAGGTGACTAATACAGACAGATTTATTTAGCTAAAGCAAAACCATCTTAGAAATCTTGTTGCTTGTGAATAAATATCTGTACAATCTGACCCAGGAGCCATTTAATAGCATGTAAACCTTAATCAGTTCCCAGGACCCATTTTTGTTTTCTCTTCTAAAATCAACAGGATAAGTTTAAGGCTATGTAAGGTCTTTACTGAACAATTCTGTAACCATATCTAAATACAATCACTCTGGGTTGTTGTGCTAGCATTAGAAAGAAATGAAGCCTATCTTTATAGTTTGACAGAAGCTCATTAATTAGATTCTTTAAAAAAATCACTTGAATGCAGATAGCCTGAAGTTTATCTTTGTACTATCTAAAAAAAATCCCTCAACAAATCTACAGGGTAATTATTGGCTTACTATAGAAACCAACTGCTTTCGAATTGAAAGTTGGCAGCTCCTATTTGAACAGAAAAAGTTAAATGTACTAATTTTAAATGATTTTTAGAAATTCAATTACTAAAATAGTTTGGCAAGAACTTATTAATGTTACTTATATTGTAGTGAGGTGATTAAAAACAGAACCTCAAAATTTCTGACTCTTTAATGGTTGGCTGCAGAGATATTTTTTTTTAATTGTGGGAACTTTGCTTTCTGGGATAGAAGAGTGAAAACAACTGTGCCTTGTGGGGGAAGGTAGCCATGCTCTTTGTTCTAGAAGGGATTACGTGTGAGCCTTATTGACATGCAGAAGTATGTTAAGTACTTATTATTTGTACTCCACTGTTGGAAGTAATCTAAGTGTAAATAATTCAGAGTGGGATACTAACTTATTCTAATAATATAGATGTTTACATTGGATGAAACAAGAAGGAAAGAAGATCTCAGCCTTGGTGGATATTTAAGGATTTTCCATTCCCTTTGGCCAGGCTTCACACAGAAACTTAAAAGCCTTAAAATCAGAGAAAGAAATGAATGCAGATGAAATTCCGACAACCAACTTAGAGGGTGTATTCTGTGTTTGAGGGACAATGATGTCTAATATTAAGCTTAAATTTCTTTTGAAGAGATGCAATATTTTTATACCATTTTCAAGATTCCAGCAGTATACACATTTATCAGCAAAACATGATTTTACGTTTGTGTTAGCATGGTGTGGGGAGGAATAAAATCCAGATGGAGGGTTCATTTCTTTTATGTTTGACAAATGGTCTCTCTATGCATTGTAGGCTGGTTTAGAACTTGCAATCTTCTTGCCACAGTATCCAGAGTGCTGGCATTACAGTCATGTGCTGCCAAGGTTCTGTTCCAAAAAGCATTTGAAAGCTGAAATGGCTCAGCTTAATGATAACCAGATAGAACAAAGTCAGTTGTGATTCAAACAAATTAGAGATATACGCTGGAGTCAAATGTCTCAAGGTAGAAACAGACCTGAGGGATTTATAGTACCAAAAATCATTTGAAATATACAAGAATTCTCTGTATTATTTTGGTCATACAGGTGATTACAAGCTATTTTATTTAGATTTTCAGGAAAGGTAATTCATAGAAACAGAAAACTTAGCCCAGGAGGTTTCCACGATACGGTTCCCATTTTTATTAAATATCTTGTCTCTATTCAAGACATGTACATGATTCCCTTTTTTTGTTTATTGTTCACCTGGTAGGCATCAGTGTTTTCATTTCCAAATATGGGAAGTACTTAAAAGTGGGATGTTTGTCTTATTCTTTGTTCTTGTTAAGAATGCCTGTTTCTTTAACTTTTACAAATCAATTCCTAATGGTCTTCTTTTTACTTAATAGATGCAAGTAATATTTTGGTAGTCAGATTATGATACAACTTGCAGCAATTACTGGCCAATTGAATTCATTTCTAGGAAGAACATGGGGATATTACTGCAAATCTGGAATATTTAAAAATTAATTATGCTTAAAATACGTATGGGAAGAAGCTTTACAATTTGTAATTAAACTAAACTTTTATTTATTTATTTATTTATTTTACAATTATATTTCAGGTTTTGAGTCATAATAAAATAACAATAAGAATATTGTTCTTAATTTTCTAGTATTAAATGACTATTAGACACTGGTATTTACTAATGAGGTTCATAATTCAAATTTTATCACCATGTTCCTAAATGAGGACAGCAATTATTTGCTGCTAGTACAGTACACTGTGTGTGGATTTACTAATGAAAAAGTGCAGCCAAATAAAAGACTAGATTAGTAATGGATAATAAAGTAAGAGAAAGTCTTTATGATGAGCAATATTCCAGCTGCTGAGTCTGCTGTTTTTCTTAAGTTTATTTTTAAGTGCTTCACCACTGCCCCCACCACCAGAACAGAGGGTTTAACACTTCATTCTGTCTTTTCCTTCCTTAACTGACTAGATAGTTAAAGACTATATTCAGAAATGCATTCAACTGTAAGTGGAAATGCCTGGCAGTAAAAGTCTATTTGCTGTTCCTAAAATTAGGAGACATATTTATAGCCATTCAAAAACCAGAGTTGGTTGATTGCAAAAGAAAGTCGAGTGTAAGCTTATGCAGGCTCCCATAGGAACCTTTTTTGGCACTGCATTCCAGGCACAGGGGCAACAAATTGAATTAATAATTAGGTATTATTTGGGAAAAGGTTAAATGTACAGGTTTGTCATTCTTTGGCTCCTAGTGTCTGGTAACTCACTGTTAAATAATTTCTTAGAAAACTCTTGGAATTGTGTGCCTGATACCAAACAAAACTGTAACTTGCCAGGTGGTGTGTAGTCATGTCAGGGAGAGATTAGCAAGAGTGCCTATACACAAAACCAATCATAGTCTAGGAAAAGCTTAAGTCTGAGGTATAATCAGGTATAGAGTTGGGGGCTGAGGCTAAGGCTCAGAGGTGGGTGTCCTGATTAACATGAAGGAGATCTTGGGTTCAATACCCAGCCTCACAAAGATGAAAGAATAATTTCAAGCCAATATTCAAAGATAGAATTGGTAGGCACAGGTCTTGACAGAAATAAAAATAATATTTGTTTTAGAGGTAAATTGATTTTATATGACTTGACATATTAAGACTAGAACACAATGAAGTACAGTAATGGTTGTTTCATTGGACATAAAACAGGAAAAGAGGACAGAAAACAATGTTTGGGATTGTGGTCAAGGACCAACAAAGCTAATTTCCAGGAAGTCTTTAATCTTCTCAAGGAACTGCAAGTTTTTCCTTCCTAGGATGTAGATTGTCTGTTTGTATGGACTGTTTCTAGTCTTTTAGGAGGAAAACTGGTGTCTTCCTTTTAAGAAACTTCTAGTCTCTATTGCATAATATTAGTTCAGATTCCCTGTACATATTATGGGATGATAAGAGTTTGAGTATTAATTCCTTACCAGAGTCATCACCAGTCCATGTAGCAGAAATATCCATCTCTGTCAGATCTTGAAAATTAGAATGAGATGTTTGTTTAATATTATATGCTAGTCTAAGGAAGAAGCTCAGAGGTAGAGCTTTAAGCATTCACCAGGTAGGTCCTGGTATCTGTTCCCAGCACCTCAGAAACAAAACAGTAAATTTAGTCATATTTAATAACATATGTGCTACTTTAGAAATGTATTTGAAATGGCCCTGAGTTTATTCTCTCATCCATTTTGAATTGAAGGTCTCATATAGAAGTCAACAAATGTTTCATCTCTTTCTGAGTAAACTGATGTGTTACATATTATGATAGATATAAAAAGTTCTGCATAGGCTATATTAATTTTAATTGATGACAATTCAGTCTTGGAGAGAGGCAGAAATTATACTCATACATATAATACTTCAAGATGGTATGTAAATAGGAACCAAAATAATATGACAGTCAATTAAATATTTTATGGTTTGAAATAATTTCACAAATCTTCTTTGAAAAAAGTACTAATTATTTGAGGATTTTCTACAATGTGTTTTGATTATATTTACTCTACTCAACTGCTTTCAGATCTACCACCCCTGGCCCAACCCACCCAATTTTGTATTCTCTTTACAAAACAAACAAAACAAAAACAAACAAAAAAACAAATCAACATCCACCAAGGAACACATCTAGTCCAATTTGTTCTTTCCTTATACATTTGGGTATAGGGTCATTCACTGGAGCATGGTCCACTATCAAGCATCATATCATTAAACAAAAGTCATTAGGAGCTTGTTTAATACTATGTCCACTTAGCAGAATAGTAGCTGTAGTTTTCCTAGGATCTATGACCTATCTAGTCACAGGTTCATTGCCTTGATAACAGTGCTAGGTATGGATTTCATCTTATGGAAGTGGCAGTAAGACTATGTGATATATATATACATACTGTTTACTCAGTAAGAAGCATCTTTTAGAAAAATTTAATTCTGTCTTTGTATTGAGAAGCATTGAGCCCCAGAACTTTAAGCAAACTTGAAAAAATGATCAACCAAGGAAATGCAAAGCCCCAAGACACTCTTTTATGTATTTTGTAAGTAGTACCTTATTTAATGATCATAACCTCTTTTTTGAAACAGAACACATTATGAGAAAATCAACACACAAAAAAGAAAGAAGGTGCAAGTTTGTCCAATTAAATAGTAGAGGTGAAGTCTTCAGATGACCTGATTCTAGAATTATTCTGTCTAATCTGTATGCAAAGTTCCTCAGTTACAATAGTAATATTTCAAGTCCTTAATAGTCTCATGTTACCAGTGGCTACCAAAGAGTTGTCACAAATTTATTGTATTTCCCCATACAAATTTGTGGTGTGCACTGCTGGTCCGCTCCCCATGTATTTAACAGTTTCTGCATGGTGTATTCTGGGGGATAATGACACGCATAAGAATATGGTGAATAATTTATGTATTTGTAAGTCTTTTTATTAAAAAGTTACATGGACTACAGTAAAGAGCAGAAGACTCTCTCTCTATCTGTCTCTCTATCTGTCTCTATCTCTGTCTCTCTCTCTCTGTGTTTGCATGTGTATATCTATGCTCAGTGCACATACACTTGCATGCATGTCAAAGATCAAATGGGGGAATCTTATTTAATCTTTTCAATTGCTCTCTACAGTTTTTTTTTTTTTTTTGGAAACAGGTTTCTTAACCCAAAGCTTCCTGATTTAGCTAGACTGGCTGGCCAACAAGCTCCATGGTTATGATCAGTTTGTCTATACCGCCTCCAGCTCTGTATTTACAAGAATGCATCACCATGTGTGTGTGTGTGTGTGTGTGTGTGTGTGTGTGTGTGTTTTTAATGTGGGTTCTAGGGTTCATATATAGTTCCTGTTGCTTTTAGTCAAGCACTTTACCAAATGAGCCATCTGTCTGCCTTAGAAGACAGGTGTTTTTTTTTTTTGTTTGTTTGTTTAAAAAGAAACAAAACGAGAAAACAACAGCAGCAATAGCACAAATCAAAGTCTGGAGATGGATCTTGAATGCTCAATAGAAAAATATATTTAATCTCTGTATTACTTTTCTATTTCTGTGTGAATTAGCACAAACCATGGTTTAATAATCCCCTAGTTTACAAAAGCTAGGACTTAGATACATGCATAATTAGGTTTCTACTCATGAGATCACCAAGCTACAGCCAAGTACAGAACATCCCTATCACAGAACATTCATATCACACTTTTGGTGGACAGCACTGGTCCACCATAAATGCATAAATGCATTTCACTGTTTCTCTCTACCACCTCTTTCTGTGGTAATAACTGTTGGGGCTAAGGGCTCATTTCATGCCAAGTATCTTCTTCTATGCTTACAAGTTCTTTTGCAAAAATTAGATATGTAGCTTTAAAGCATAGGTTTTCACCACCATTCTCAACACAGTATTTCACTCTTTGAAGATCAGTAGGAGGATATTTGTTGCTACTTCTTAGCTTTCTGATCTATAATTCTAGATTTAATGATCTTGTCTGATTAGGCCAAGCTCACACAGAAAAAAATATTATTTAAAGTTAGATGATTTAGGAAAATAATAACACCTGTAAAATCCCTTGACCATTGTAGTGTAACACAAGACATTGATACGACCACCTTATCATATTTAGTAGTCATATCCATACTTAAGGATAACTAATTGTACAAAATTTTTATACTGTGGGGATATTTTAGAATTGCAGTTCTATAATTTCATAGGTGTTAAGAAATGTGTATTTCACTGTTGAAGATACCAGGTGGGGGATATGTTTTCTTTCTGCTTGTACACTTTTACTCTGAGTTACTCGAGCTCCAGTTAACATCTAATATCAACTTAAAACTTGAGTCTTTCTGTCAAATCAATTTTTATATCAATATATAGTCTTAGAAGGAATAGTTATATGATTTTTAGTTTAATTGTGCTTAAAAATCCACCATGGAAATTTTGACATTAATTTCTTAAACAAATTGTAATAATAACACACATGCTTATTGTAAAACAAAAAGATGAATGAATGAGTGAATAAATGAATGAATGAAAGGAATGAAGGAAGGGAGAAAGAGAAAGGAAGGAAGGAAAAAGAGAGAGAAGGCACAACGAGATAGTAGGGCACTTTCCTAACATTTGCAAGTCCTTGGATTCACACTCTTCACAACAATAAGCAAACAGCAAAGACACATGATACAGAGGGCATTAACTACAGAGTAATACATAAAGTTGAGCCCCTTGCTACTACCTTTCTTACTCTCCAAAAGTGTAATTTTTTCAGATTTTTGAAAAAAAGTTAAGCATTCATTGTTATGCACGCTTTATTTTTTGCCATTTATTTTTGCAATATTGTGTGTGTGTGTGTGTGTGTGTGTGTGTGTGTGTGTATGTGTGTGTGTGTGTGTGTGTGTGTTTATATGTGTGTCCAAGAAAGACTTATAAAATCATGAATGTCAAGATTGAAAGATAGCTCTAAGAGAAAAAAAGCTATTACAAAAAATAAATGCTCAGCTATGAATCCTTATCTTATCCCTATAATAAATTGTTGTTTGGACTAACCCTGGTTTTTAGCCTCTTTAGAACTAAAGAAAGCCCATCTCTAAACTCACCTGAATCTTTAATCTTTGTTTTATGTCAAGAGCTATTTTCAGACCATAATCACAGCTCGGATGCTTTAAAGTATTGAGACATTTTGATATCAAAAGGATTTGACTTTGTTCTTTTGAGGGAGACTGACAAAAATGCTTACTTGAAATAATCAAACAGCAGCAGAATTGGCTCTTCTAATCCCAGCTTTCTCCCTGGATTAAGTAGGATGAAGAAGAAATGTTCAAGGGGACAAAAAAATATCACATCTCTCTGAAGTCTTCTGCTTGTGGTCATTTCAACACTCCTGGCCCCTTGCAGAGTCCTGTCACTGGTTCCAGTAGCAATCAGTGCCAAAATTTAAGAAATCTGAGCCATATGTTTTAGCAATATCAAACCTTTCTGCTGATACTAATATAACGAAATTTTGATTATTGGCTTCTTGCCTTTGCTTTATAATTTTAAGAGAGTATTTGGAGTTATTTTTGTGAGTATAAAGAAGTGGTATAAAGCTGACCTGCCCCATGCAAATGAAGGCATATTATTGCTCTACTTATTGTCAATCAGCACCAATGAATGACAGTTATTATAAGTACTTTGAAGTTTATAAGCACTTATATTAAGCACTTAAACTATCTCATTTAATCGCCGTAGCCAATTACCCAAGTATGGTAGTTGATTTTCATGACATTTTGACTGGATTTGGGATTGCATAGAGGAAATCTTTCCAGAGAACTTCAACTGAGGAGGGGAGACACACACTGAATATGGGTGACACCATTGCATGGGACCTGGTCTGGGACTGAAGGGGAAAAATAAAAAAGGAAATAGTGAGCTGAGATGAACAACATTTATCTTTCTCTGCTTCCTGATTGCTGAGGTGGTGTGAACAGCTGCTGGGGATGAATGGGGATCCAAAACTTCTCCCTTTACTGCACATGGCAGAAGCCATAGAGGAATACTACTTACTGGTTTGTTCCTTGTGTCTTTGCTCACCTTACTTTGTTATACAATCCAGATCTATATTCCCAGAGGTGGTGCCACCCACAGTGAGATGGACATTCATTTGACATCAATTGTTAATCAAGAAAATGCCCTATAGATTTCCCTACAGGCAAGTCTGCCTGAGGAACTTCCTCAGTTGACAATTTCTCTTCTGAGATAACTTGTTTGTGTCAAGTTGACAGAAATTTAGCCAGCACAGTGTATGTGTCTGTGTATTATGTCCCATACATTTTAATTTATAAAAAGCATTCAAATGTGTGTAGAAATATAGATAGTATAATAACAAATTCCACTTTTCCCTTCTTTGACTTTTTGTTCATTTTTAAAATTTACTCCATAAGTTATATATTTACTTTGTAAATTTTATTTTATAGTAACAATAGTTAAATCATATAAAGGAATGCTTATAAAATGCTTTTAATAGAGAAAAATATTGTGTTTAAAACAACAAAATTATGACACAAAATAACCTAATAATACAGCATTACCATGTATAAAATAATACTTCTGGATCAAATAGTTTTTTGCAAGTAGGATCTTACTTTGTTAATTCTATAGTTTATTATAGGCTTCTATACAGACAAAACCTCTACATAAATTGTACCTCATATATCACTGAACATAAGGACAATAGTTTCAAAGTTGAAACTACTCTAATTTTGTACATTTTCATAATAATTTATTTGACCGAAAAGGGAAAAGACATTGTTGTTTTAGTAATTTAGTTAGAAATATCCAAATGCCATTTTTTCATTGGTGACAACATTTTTCCATTTATCTTTTGTTAGAAGCATTTTGGACTATGAAAGGGTCAAACTCTTAGAGGTAGAGCACAGAATGGAGATTATCAACATCTGGGAGGTTGACATAGGGAAGGAAGTTTGGAGAGATATTGGTTATAGGGTACAAAGTTTCAGTTAGCCATACATACAGGCAAAGCACCCCTAGAGTTATAGATTAGTTGTAGTGGAACTTTGTCAAGAAGTTTTTTATACTGTGCAGCCTTCTTTATGGTTGTGTTCCACTTGGACTTTGGGGAAAACTTAGAAGCCTATAAAAGAGGCAGTGGTAGTTGGTAGTGAAAGTTAGTGGCAAGGGATGGGAAGGCAGCCTCCAGGTCGAGACACAAGAGAGTTTCTAGGAAGACTCAGAGTTAGTGAGACAGAGGGCAGTTTCTGGGAAGGAAGGTAGCCACCAGGCTAAGACAAGGGACAATGGATGGGAAAACATGTTAGAGGACAGTCAATGGGATAAAAGATGTTAGAAGTTAGTCCAGCTCTCCAGGTTTAGACAGATAAAGACAGCCAGAGGAGCTGTAAAGATTCCTTCCTTTCTTTTCCTTTCTAACCTTTTAGAGCTAGGGAGTTAAAAAAGCTCCAAGTTAAGAATCTGTCTCAGTAGCAGTTTGGGGCAAAAGAACTAGAATCAATTACAAGTATTTACAAGCCGGGCAAGAGAGCCAGGAGGCAGAGTTCAGTTATGAATGAAAAAGTAAACAGATACATTTGGCACCCAACAAATGGCTAAAGCTTAAGAACTCAGGTACAGTGTCAGAAATAATTTACAGATAGTTGTGAGCTATCATAGGGGTACCGGGAATTGAACTTGGGTTTTCTGCAAAGGAAGCAAATGCTGTTAATCACTGAGCCATCTCTCTATTCCCTGAAATATTTCTTCATGCTATATAAATATCATTTGCAAATTGAAAATAAAATACATCCTCACAATATCCAAAATTGCACCCAAGAGATATTTGTTATCAATATTTATGATAGTAAATCTAGTTTGAGTATTGTATATGCATGTGTGTTTATATTAGTCATTCTCATGTTTATTTTTGGCAGTATAATACCATCTGAAATTTGTAGTACTTGTAATAGGGGCTTATTTTCATCTGCACCAACTCTGATGTAGGTATTCCTAGTTAGGATGCTTTCTTAGATAAATTTACTTCTAGCCAAGAACTTTGCAGTTGGGATTTTTCCAATATCTGAGCCTGTTTTACAAAATTCACCCATTCAGGTGAAAAAAAAGAGGGATAGCCTTGAAAAATTCCTAAGACAGTTCAGGGGCCAGGTGTGGAAATGATGCATCTAACTTCTACCATATCCCATCAACCAGAATTGGGTCAGATCATCCCATTTTCACATCATGGAATATAGTAAAAGCTAGTATTACTGTGTGCTCTGGAGAAAAATCTAAAACATGTGGTAAACACATAGTATTTGTCTCTGCTGTGCTTACAGAGTATTTGGATCTTTGATCCAGAAGAGTTTTATTTCATTTTATATCTTATTTTATTAAACTGAGGCATAGTTGTGCAGGAAGCATTGTGTAAAGCTGCTAGGTGCCAGGTAAGTACCTAAACTTTAGTATGTAGATGATCATATGGATTCAATACTTCTAGTATTATCTAGTTACATCCATTGTCATGTGGTTAAGAACAATTTGTGTTCTTCTAGAGCAGTGGTTCTCAACCTGTGGGTTACAACTTTCTTGGGGTTGAATGACCCTTTCACAGGGTTTAGCTAAGACCATATGCATATCAGATATTTACATTATGATTCATAACAGGATCAAAATTACAGTTATGAAGTAGCAATGAAAATAATTTTATGGTTGGGGGTCACTACAGCATGAGGATCTGTATTAAAGGGTCGCAGCTTTAGGAAGGTTGGGAACCTCTCTCTTAGAACACCTGAGTTTGGTTCTGATCACTCATGTTAAGTAACTCAAGTTCCAGTGGATTTGTCGTCTTCTTTGTGGCAATATGGCATATATTCACAGAGACATACACACATAATTAAAAATAAACATTTAAAATTTTGCAAGAGGTTAACATATATAAAATTCATGGAATTGTAACATAGCTTGAATTTTCAAGTCATCGGCTGGTAAGGCATTATATTATTTTATGATGTGAAAGATTTTTCTCATTAATGACTTTTGCTAATATTAAGTAGAATTTTTGGAAAATGAACATTAAGTCATCCTAAAAAATTAATATTCATATTTCTTTTGCATCTTGTCTAAACGTTCATGGAGGAAATTATACTTCTCTCTGTATAACTGGTGTTTCTGAAGCATATCAGTAATAAGTGAGTCAAATTATCTAAAAATTGAGATGATGCTATGTTAAATTTGAGGTCTTCATTCTCTAGCATATATTATTATATATTTTTAGCTTTTATAGTCTTTCTATTACCATATGAACAGTAAATAATATACATGCATTGCATAAGGTAAAAAGATTGGCTTGGGGATTAGGATGAGAATGAATAATACAGACTTCTATTTAAAAAAATCAAAATTTGCATCATTATTTCTGCATCTTGATGAGGGACAAAACTTTCTCCATCGGTATATTGGAAGGATTATTGTAGTTCTTTACCTATAACCTATTAGCCTTCCACTGGCTTTCACATACTAAATTGACAATTTATTGGAATGTTTGTGTTTTCCAGATCTTTTCCAAACTCTTCTTGTGGCCTTGTGTCTCCATGTGGTAGGCTAGTATTTATTTTATCTACATTAATAGAAATAAAGTGTATACATGTCATACTATATTGAATATTTCATTGCCACTCTGACATCACATAACAAGAATAGCAATAGAAACTATGCATAACAATTTTTAATCTATGTCCCTGTGAATTATTGTCTATATGAGGTTTTCCTAAATCACATGCATAAGCTTATTTGAGTCCCTAAACAAGAGTGTACCTGTCAGTGTGTGTTTGTGTGTGTGTGTTTGTGTGTGTGCATTTAACACACATATAGCTTTTTTTCTTCTTTTTCCCCTCAGAAACCTCTCATAGATTTCTATACAAACCTCACTGGCCAGAACTATATCAATTGTCCATGCCTAGATTAATAGTTTACAAGAGGAGTGAGATCTATATTTTTAATTTTTTTTTGTTTAGGGGTCAACCAGAATGAGTCATATACTTAGGGGAAGAGCATTGCCTTAAGAGGATGTTGAACAAAACCTTAAGTCTGCTATTGAAGAAGGCAGAGGTATTATCATTGGGTCAGAAATAAACAGTGTGTATCACAGTAGGCAGGTAAAAAATAAAGTCAAATCAAAGCTAATTTGGAGATACTATAGAAACACTGAATATCAAAGTGAAGACAAAATTCATTTAATATTTGCATCACTTACTTAAAAAATATTAACTTAAAAAAACGTGCAAAATCTCTGGGCAACTCTAATTAATTTCTTCTTAATGATTTTCTGTATAACTCCAGACAAATTAACAAGCATTTGGCATTTCTTCCTTGAATATGACAACTCAGTTATGAGATATTTTAATTCAAGGAACCAGAACAGCCATTCTGTGCTTTAGCTTAGACCATTACAAATGTATATAGTTTAATCTACTAATTCCTCTCATCTCCCAAATCCAATAAGGCATAAAGAAACATTTCAATGACCCCTCAAAATTAGGAAAATCCTTCTGCTCTCTGTATTAGGAAAACAAAAAGCCTAGTACCTGCAGATATGATGCGGACGTCAATGGTTATATAACCACTATTTTACCTAGCTTTTAGATATAATCTTTTTTTTTTCTTTTGTCCTGTTTATACTCTTTCTCAGTTAATACTGCATCAATTCTATCTAACATTTGCAGGTAACTGGGATTACCACATGTTTGCACATCTGTGGGAATACCTGTGAAATTTGGCAGTCTTATAGCTTTTCCCTCCTGAAATGGATACATAGACTTTTTTTCTGTATATAACATTTATTGTAGTTGAAGGCTTGCTGTATAAAGCTATTTCCTAGCTGTTCTCTCTACTTTTCATTGTTAAATTTTCCATAAACCCTTTTGGACTTTACTTCTTGTATGTCAATCTTACTCCATAGAACCAACCTTGCATTTTCATTTCATCTCCCTGGCCTATCAATATTGCCAGGTCCTCTTCTTCTATAGGTCTGTTTTCCTTGCTCAGGGGTCACCAATAAAGTACAATAGTGTGTTTCTGTTTGGTGAATGATACTTGAAAAGATCTACTTGTACCAAAATACTGCAGAACCTTCTGTTTTGTACTTCGTCAATATTATGTACTTATTATAGCAATGTTCAGTTATTCAGTTATTCTATTTTGGAATTTCCTTACCAATTATTTTTCCACGAAGAGATGAAACCAATCTCATTATTTTCTAAACAGATTTGCTTTTGTCTCAAAGAGTAATATACATGTTGATCTTCTTTCATTAGCCTTACCTCCTACTAGCATCTGATTTTTATAAGAATTTACCCTAAACATGACAATGAGCCAATGGGTATTGAATATACTTCTGAATAAAGAAAGCTGTAGGCTTTTTGACTAATTGGACTAGTAAGAGAGTTTTAGTGATTGAAATTTACTCATTGTGAAAGCATCACCCTGTAAAGCATTGCTTAATCATTTTTGGAAGTGATATTTCTTCCTTTCGTCCAGTGGATCACTCATAAAGCACTTAATTATTTGTATGAAAAGATTAATGAAAAACAGCCAGTTGTTGCCAGGTGACCTAAACCTAAAGTTTATGTCCCATTCAACTTTCTGCATCTATGCTAACCTACACCTGCAGGAACAGAACTCACAGGAAACACACACACAGACACACACACATAGATACACACACACACACACACATGTGCACACACATGTGCACACACATGTGGGTGTATTTAATTCAGAAGCTAGTTTATGCAAATGGTTTTATAAACCCAAGCTCTTCTTGTCTTTCCAATTTGATCCCAAACTCTTCTGCAGTCTCTGGAGAAGTGTGCATTCCTTTGACGAGTGTCAAGAGAGAGAAGACAAGAATGGCCAAGTCATTCATTTGCCTTTATCCCTAAACTGTCAATATGAGCATGTACCTTTACAAGAAAGTCCTGATTACTGAAATCCATTGGTACATACACACACAGAATGTAATTCTTGCACTGTGTTTTACTTACATTTCCAGAAATAACATGTTCTTTGGGTAGGAAACAAAAAAGATCACTGTGTCATATTCATTATCAGAAAAAGAAAATTGTATGAGGGATTTTAGCATGTGCTATTCAGTTTTGAGCAAGAATATTTTCCCCTTTTTTTATTATCACAAATTTAAAACTCAAAGACCTTTCTATGCCAAAGCTGGAAGGGACGAGTGTTTCCTAATCTTGAGATAACAATTAGGTTGCACTCCTCTTAGTTTTGACTGATTCCTCCTATGAGTGTCTCAAGTATCCCTAGCTGGCCTCCAACTCATTGTGTAGCTCAGGATGACAGTGGACTTTAGATACTCCCAGGCCACCTCTCCTCCCAAGTGCTAGAACCACAGCTATGCACTACCATGCCTGTTATACAATTCTGGGGATCTAACCCAGGGCGTCACAAATATCAAAAAACACTCTGATGATCTACAGTTATTCATAGTGTCTCTTAATGCATCATGAAATAATTGAGAGTTATCTCTAAATCTTGGGCTGGTCAAATGACTCAGAGCATAGGGGCACTTGCACAAAGACCTGATGACCCGAGTTCAATCTCCATATCCCACAAGGTGGCAGGAGAGAATCAACTTCTTAGAGTTATCCTCTAAACTGCACATGTGCACAGTGACACAGGTGTACCTTCACTCCACACATAAGCAAACACACACACACACAGACACACACACACATACCATAAAGATTTAAATATATCTTCTCCTCTCTTAGACCCTAACATCTGTACCCAAGATCCACAATCCAGGTACTGTCTGCCTTATGTGGAGTGGAGTTCTGAACTCTGAACAGAGCAATTTGGGAAGAATGAAGGATAATGATAAAATAGTAGCAGAGTGGCTCAGCTATTCAAAGTGCATTCTATATTATAACTGCCATACTTATTGCCCCATAGTATAGTCTTCTCCATGAGTTAGTAAGAATTTTTTTTTTAACATTTAGGCTAGGATTTTAAACTTTGTTGCTTCAGTCATTTCTATCTCATCTGCTTTCTACCATCTTAAGTATCTTTGAGATCTCTTGTATATTACTTGTTCCCTTTCTGATCTCTCTAGCAACGACACAGCTCTCCTTTCACTCCAAAACAAATTAAATAATTATGAAAGGACTTTAAAGAAGAAAGACAAATAGATTTGTGTGTTTTAGTTACCTTTTAAAGCTGAGACTCTTTCCCCCTATATATAGTTATCTATTAGTGGGGATATACTTCAAGATTTGCCTATTAGACAGAATGATGTCAACTTTCTTAACTATTCTAGTTTAAGGAGCTCCCTAAGCACATTATAGCAATGATCATAGACCTATCAGATTGTATAGTCAACTAAGCTCACAGCTTTTCAATCAGCCTCTCTTGGGGATCAGATGGTACTGTGTGTGACTTCTTCCTTGGTCTTACTGCACAAAAACACTTCTTACAATTTCCCTCCAGTTTATTAACAGATGTATGGGTAAAGGCAATGTGGTATGTATACACTATGAAGTTTAATTCGGCCATAAAGAAGGCTGAAATGCTATTTTCAGGGAAATGGATGGAGCTGGAGATAATCATATTAAGAAAAATGAGTCAGATTCAGAAGAACACATATGTTTTATATCATATATGGAATCCAGAATATCTTATATTTAAAATATGCAACAATATACATATACATACGTATGTATGTACAAATTTTATTGCTATGGTTGAACAAGTATTTATCCATTTCCCAGTTAATGGGCTCATAAAATGTTTCCATTTCTGAACTATTGTGACTAGTTCTGCATGGTAAACATTGTACTACAGATATTTCTTTAATTTTCAGACCATATATTGTAAATCACACCAGTCAAGAATAAGACCATTACAATTGAGCCAAATTTGAAAAAAAAACTTTAATTAAATTAATTAAATACTGACCAGGAAGATGGACTCTGACCAGGTACATTCTGAAGTTCCCATGGAGTGGTCCTGCCACCTCCAGAGTTCTCACAGAATGGATCCAAGTCACATTGGCACAAATGGTTAAAAAGGTAGACCCATGAGGCTATGTACTTCCTACCAGGTCCAATCAGTGGCAAGCATATATCCTGAAGTACTTCCTGTCTGGGTTATCTTCTGCCTACAAGTGACTAAGCATATCCTATGCATTTGGAGCACATCCTGTACAGTAGGATTAACTAAATGAAATCTTGACACTCTCCACCCAACATTCCAGGAGCTTGTCTGCTCTTGGGAAAGTGAGATTATAGGATTATGTCTTTCTGAACCTCACTTGAACAGTCCCACCTTGCAGTCCAGGAAGTTATGTCCTTGTTCTATAGATCTCTTAGGCACAGTAATTAAAATTTAAGACCTAACGTTTGCTCTTACAGTATCTTATAGATACTTACCAGCAATGGTATTTCTGTTTGTAATTTTTTGAGGAACCTCCATATTGCTTCCCATACTGGCTGTATTAATTTACATTTCCATCTTCAGTCTCTGTTTCCTTTCTACTCATCATTTTCAACATTTGTTTTCTTATCTTCTTGATAATAGCTATTCTATGATATCAATCATGAGATAATAAATCATCTTCATTAAATTCATTTTTTCTTAAAGATTGCTTACAACAAAATATCTGAGTCAATTAACTATGAACAGAAAGGACATTTTAAAAATATTTTTAAAGTATTTAAAAATTTTTGGGGTGTGTGTGTGGGAAGGGGGTGTTTGAACATTCACACCACTATACATGTGTATAGGTCAGAAGACGAAGTACAGAAGTCAGTTCTCTTCTTTGACCATGTGGGTCCTGGGGATTGAACTCAGGCTGATGAACCATCTTGCTTGTCCAAGGATTTATTTTTACTTGAGACAGAGTATTATTTGTAGCCAAGGCTGTCATGAAATTCACCAGGAGTCTGTCCTCAAACTTGCAGCAATCTCTGCATCCCTCCCTTTATTTGCCATTTCTGAGCCTCTGGAATGCTAGGTATTACAGGCATGTGCAACTACTTCAGACATGGAAATTTTATTGGGGAGGGTTTTTTTGTTTATGTGTTTGTTTTTGCTGTATGTCCAATCTTTTTAATCTCTATCAGTCAATTTGTCTATCAGTCCACTTATATTTTATTTATTTTAAAATATTTCTATTAATGTGTATGAATTGCACAAAATAATGAATTTTGTTATGGAATATATATATATATATTTAAATAGTTTAAAATTTTAATTTAAATACTTTAATTCTAAATACTTTAAATTTTTAAATACTTTAAAATATTTTAAATATCCTTTCTGTTCATACTTAACTGACTCCTGTACTTCAGTCTTCTGACCTATACACGTGTATAGTGGCATGAATGTTCAAACACACACACAGAGACACACACCATAGATTTTTAAATACTTTAAAAATATTTTTAAGTATTCTTTCTGTTCATACTTAATCGACTCAGATATTTTGTTGTAAGCAATATCTATCTCCATCTCCATCTCCATCTCCATCTCTATCTGTATATCTATCTATATCTCTATGTATCAGTACTTTGGCCATATTAATCTGCATTACAGTTTCTTATCCACAACTCCCTATAGTAGTATACCTACTGTGGAAGCTCACCACGGAAGATAAGGAGGCATATTCTTAGGTACAGACCTTGCCAGATCTCAGCAGAAGGAACTACCTGTCATGGCAAGCTCCATCCTGGAAAGTGGAACCCTGAACATTTCATCTCAACACCTATGCTCCTCAGGTGTTCTATTGATCATGCAGATCATGAGGAATCAAACATCTTTTACATAAAGCCAACACCTGCAGACAATGCAAACGTCAAGGCCTAAGCAGCCCTTCACCCAACAGTGCACAAACCAACCATTTTAAACACAACTAAAAATAAACCTCTGCAACATCTCCCTCCTACTTATTCATTTCTTTTTCCAGGTAGTCATCCTTCTACTTTATATTCCTTTATAATCTTTCAATTTAATCTAGATTTTTGTATGAAATAAAACATGTACTGTATGTTCTGATTCTGACTAATTTTGCTTAGCATTATGTTCCCTAATTCCAACCATTTTCCTGCAAAGAAAAGATTAGATTTCTTATTTGAAGCCTATGTGGTTTCTTTTATCTTAGACATTTTTCTCTATAAATTTTCTTCTTTTAAGTATTTTTCTGTTTCTGTTTTATATTCTGTTTATGTTTTTGTTTCTCACAGTGATTTTTTTTTATTTTTTTATTTCTTCATTAACCTGTCAGTTTATCAAAAGTGTGTTGTTGATACAAACTTGTGAGTTTTGGTATTTTATTTCTGTTGCTGATTTTTAACCCTATACCATTGTGATTGCAAAAGATATGTGTAGAGGAAATAATATCTTATATAATAATAAATAAATAAATAAATAAACAAACAAATAAATAAATAAATAAAAGTAATAATAACCTCAGCCTCTCATGGTTTTGACCCAGAGCACACAACATCTAGATATTTTATTGAGGGGAAGCACCACCCACCAAAACACAGGCCTTGATGCTTAATGAATAGAACTTCCACAGTGTACTAATCCCCAACTTCAGCTGACTGACATGATGCCTTTTTATAGGCCAGTCAAATCCCAGGGCAAGGTCTTCCCTGACCAGTGCTTAGGTGGAGGAAGGACCCTGTAATTTTCCTCCATTAGCATTAATATATTCAGATGCTTTCATCACAAGTATTTCAGTGGGCAAAGTCAACATTACAGCAACAAATGCTCCATTCATAGGCCATTGGTTAAACAATTGCTGATGGTCCAGACTAACATTTTTCTGCATTCCAGAATTCATACCTAGGAAGCTGTTTCCAACGGCTAAGGAAGACAACCGTCTGGTAGTGGCTCAGGCTGCTGGATATAGCAACTGTTCACAAATCTTATAACTACACTGAAGTGCATGTAGCTTTATAATATTTGGGGATAAGTTTAAATATTCCACTAAAGATAGCTTCATAATATTTGAGGATAAGTTTAAATATACCACTACAGATATGTGAATCATTTCAATCTTCTAAAATTTACCAAGACTTGGATTTGCCTAGAGCATGATCTGCCCTGTTTACTGTTCCTTGTACACTTAAGCAAAGTGTATTTTTTTTCCCTATGGATACATTCTTCTGTATGATTCTGTTGTGTTTACTTAGTCTATGCTGTTACTCAAGTCTACTGTCTCTTTTTTTTTAATTTAATATTTGACTAAGCTACCTAACACTGAAAGTTTATTATTGGTGTTCTCTGTTAGTATGTACCATTTTCAGTTGATTCTGCTGATATTTTGCTCAATATATTTTTAAATGCTCAAATGCTTTACGGATATGTATTCAAGATTGTTATATGCTGTCAATTGATTTATATCTTTTTGACACATTTTTGCCTGAAAAATATTTTTTGCCTGAAAAATCTGATATAAATTGTCTTAGTTAAGGTTAGTATTGCTATGATAAACAACAATGACGAAAACCAACTTAGGTTAGGAAAAGGTTTATTTAGCTTACTCTTATTTCCATATCACAGCCCATCATCAACAGAAGTAAGGGATGGAATTCAAGGGAGGACCCTAGAGGCAGAAACTGAAGCTCAGGCCATGGAGGAATGCTGCTTACTGTATTGCTCCTTATGGTTTGCTCAGCTGGATTTCTTCTACAACTCAGAATCACCTTCCCAGAGGTGATACTATGGCAAAGGACACCATGATTCTGACAAAGTGACAGCCTTCAAAATGGGAAAAGATGTTCACTAACCGCAAATCCAGTAGGGAGGACTAATATATAAAATATATAAGAGCTCAAAAAACTGGACATCAAGAAAGTAAATAACCCATTTGTTTGTTTTCTAAATGAATAAGTCTGTTTGTTTTTTGAAGAAGGTATGCAGTTGGGTGATTGGGGAGGAGTTTGGGCAGATGAAAATGTCATCAGAATGTATTATATGAAAAATATTTTAATTAAAAAAAAGAGAAGAAAAAAAAAGAGAAGGTACTTTATTCAAGTTCTAGAGTAGATTTCTTGAATGTTCCTAAGACAGATTGTTTAGTTTTCTTAACAACTCAAGGACATTACTTAATTTACTCTAGCAATATATAAATGGATCCTAAGTGATATTATCTAACTAAACTATGGAGGGAAACTAGGTAACATGAGACCCTGCACTAACTATTATAAATAAACATCAAAGAGGAAATCATATCCTGCCATTAATGCCTGATGTACTTCTGGATAAAGAAAGAGGCTAGATTGTTCAAGCACTCCATTTCTCACAGAAGTAATAACTACTATAGTTTACTGAACCTCTACATGGAACCAGTATTTATTTGATTAAATAAATTTATTTGATGAAATAAATTAAAACCATTTGATTTATTTAATAAAAAAGTGTAGGAAGCTACTTGTACTACTATCATTTCTGAGAAAACTGAGGTAGGAGAATTTAACTGACTTAAGCCTGAAAACACAACTATTACATGGTTGATTTGTCTGGTCATCTTACTCCAGATCCCAAGCTCATATTAACTGCTCTATCAATTTGCCTTCTTCAATAATCCAACTTTAATACTCTATTTCCAACACCATTCATACACCTATATATAAGCCCAGTGCTGTGTATGTTACAAAGTACCAGAATATGTTAATTTATTTAATTAGTAAATAGTTTCCCCCAAACTCTAAAAAGCACCCTTATCTACAATATTGATGCAAGATTCCTAAACCTTTGTTCAAACCATGAAAAATCATGAACTGTGGTGTGTGTCAGTACCAAGACTGGTACTCTGGACTCTGGACTTCCTTAGCCCCTAGATGCAAACTTTTCTTTTTTTAAACTTTTTTCTAATGTGACCATTATTGTCACATTCATCCCTTCCAGCCAGGCAGGAAGGTCAAAGATAGTAGGGGAGGAATTACTGGCTTTTCTCTTTTATCCTGTCGCTGTATCCTGTAAAAGAAGTGGAAGAAACTGGTTTCTAATTGAACCCTAAGGTACATCAAAGATTGATTACCTGTCCATATTGAAAATGAGTAAATTTCAAAGATTATCCGAAAAAAAATAAGAAAAAGAAAACTTTGTTTTCTGAATAATATATATATAATTTGAGATGATAATTGCATCCTTTTCCCCCTTCCCTTTTCTCCCTCCAAACCTCCAAACTCTCCCATATAATCCTTCCTTGCTCTTTTTCAAATTCATGACCCTTTTTTTCAACTAATTGTTGTTCTATGCATATATGTATATGCATATACACATATATTCCTAAATATAACCTGCTCAGTTTGTATGGTGTTACTTGCATATATGAACTCAGGCTGACCATTTAGTAGTAGATAACCAATTAGCATGCTCTTTCCTGGTGGAGAATAATTTTTCCTACTCTTAGCATTCCATAGTTCTTTGTGTAGAATTGAGGCATTTGATCATCTCCCCTTCTACTTTAGCATGTTGATTGTTGTTCTTGTTGTTTAGCTCATCGAAAATTGCAAGTCTTATAACATGTTTTTTTTTCTCTTTTAAAGATTTTTTAAATTATTTTTTATTGTTTTATTCTTCTCTCACACAATTTATACAATACATACTGACCCCCCTCCTCCACTTCCTCCACCCCCAACATCCCTCATCTCCCCTTTCCCCAGATCTACCCTCCCATCACCACCCATAAACATTACCTATCCACTTCTCCCCAGATAAGAATAGCCCCCCCCAAGGTTACCTCTCATACATGGTATGGCTTAGAAAGATGGAACAAGGTCAGGAAACAATCCCTACTTCAAGGGTGGGCCAGGCAACCCAGCAGTAGCAAAAGAGCCCTAAGGGTAGGTGACAGATTCAGAGACTCCCCCACTCCAGCCTCTAGGTGTTTTTCAAAAACACTAATCCAGATCCAGACAGCCATGAGATGTATTTTGGGGATCCTGTAGGTTCAATGTTTGTGGCTTCAGTCTCTGTGGGTCCCTGAGAGTGCTAGTCAGTTGACACTGTGGGGCTTGTTCTCCTGGTATCCTTGACCCCACTGGGCTCCATCATCCCTCCTCTCCCTCTTCCATGGGGCTCAGCAATTTCTGCATTATATTTGGTCCTGGGCCTCTCCATATGCTCCCATTAGCTGCTGGAGGGGGCCTCTCTGGTGAGGACTGGGTTAGGTACCGATCTATGAGCAGAGCATAACACCATTAGAAATCTTCTCTGGGTTATCCAGACTCTAGTTCCTGGCCTGCCCTGTAGTATCAAGCAGGGATTCTCTCCTTGGGCACGGAGTTCTGCCTTTCCATGGTCTAAGAAGATTGTGCAGGGAGGATAGGCCATAGGTTGGGGATTTTGTGGTTGAGATGGTGTCCCAGTCTCACCACTGGAAGCCTTTTCTGGTCACAGGAGATGACCTATTCAGGTTCCCTATCCCTGATTACTAGGGATCCTTGATAGGGTATCCCTCATAGATTCCATTTAGTTTCCCCTACACTAGGTCTCTGGAATACAGCCTAATAGTCCCCCCACCCCAATTCTTATCTCTTCATATATTTTCTCCCTCCATTGCCCCCCCATCCCCTCTGCTCCCATTCCCTTCCTCCCCCAGCCAACTTGCACCCTCTGTTCAATTTCCACCCTACTATCCCTGTGTTCCAGCTGGAGCCCTTCTTGTTGTATAGTTTTTCTATGTCTCTGGATATTAGTGATTTCTCCTTTGCTTAACATATAAGTTAGTACATTCTATGTTTTCCTTTCTGGGACTGGATTGCCTCACTCAGGATGATTTTTTCTAGTTCCATCCATTTGCTTGCAAAGCTCATGAGGTCATTTTCTTAATAGCTGAATAACTCTCCATTGTGTAAATGTAGCATAATTTCTTTATCCATACTTCAGTTGAGGCATCTAGGCTGTTTCCAACTTCTGGCTATTATGAATAAAACTGCTATAAACATAACTGAGCAAGTGTCCTTGTGATAAGATGGAGGGGCCATTGGGATATGCTCAGGAATGTTGTAGCTGGGTCTTGAGGTAGATTGATTCCCAATTTCCTGAGAAATCATCATATTGATTTCCATAGTGGCTGTACAATTTTATATTCCAACAATGAAGAAGTATTCTCCTACTCCACATCTTTGCCAGTATGAACTTTTTTTGAGTTATTGGTATTAGCCATTCTGACAGGTGTAAGATGGAATCTCAAAGTGGTTTTGATTTGTATTTCCCTAATAGCTAAGGATGTTGAACATTTCTTTTGGTGTTTCTAAGCCATTTGAGAATCCTCTTTTGAGAATTCCTCTTTTGTATAGATCTATACCCAATTTTTAAATTGGATTACTTGCTTTGTAGACATCTAGTTCTTGAGTTTCTTAGATATTTTGGATATTAGCACTCTATTGGAAATGGAGTTGAAGATCTTTTCCCATTCTGTAGGCTGATATTTTGTCTTTTTATAGTGTCCTTTGCCTTACAGAAGCTTTTCAGTCTCATGAGGTCCCATTTGTTAATTGTTGATCTTAGTGCCTGAGCTATTGGTGTTCTGTTCAGAAAGCTGTCTCCACTGCCAGTGCATTCAAGGCTATTCCCTACTTTCTCTTCTATCTGGTCGGTGTTTCTGGTTTTATATGAGGTCATTGATCTACTTGGCCTAGAGTTTTGTACATGGTTTTAAATATGGATCAATTTGCATTCTTCTACATGTGGACATCCAATTAGACCAGCACCATTTGTAAAAGATATTTTCTTTGTTACATTGTATATTTCTGACTTCTTTACCAAAGATCAGGTGTCCATAAGTATGTCAGTTTATGTCTAGAATGTTGGTTTGGTTCCATTGATTAACATTTCTGTTTTTATGCCAGTACCATGCTGTTTTTATTTCTTTATGTATTTATTTATCTGTTGTAAAGCTTGAGATCGAAAATAGTGATACCTCCAGAAGTTCTTTTATTTTGCAGGATTATTTTAGCTATCCTATTTTTTTCTTTTGTTTAGTTTTTTGTTTTTCCATATGAAATTGAGTACTGTCCTTTCAAGCTCTTTAAAGAATTGTGTTGGGTTTTTGATAGGGATTGCATTTAATATTTAGATTTCTTTTGGCAAGATTGCCATTTTTACTACATTAATCCTACCAATCCAGAAATATGGGAGATCGCTCCATTTTCTGAGACCTTCTTCAATTTATTTCTTCAAAGACTTGAAGTTTTTGTCATACAAGTCCTTTACTTGCTTGGTTAGGATCACCTCAAGGTACTTTGTTATTTGTGGCTCTTGTGAATGGAGTCATTTCCCTGATTTCTTTCTCAGTCAATTTTTTATTTGTATATAGAAGGTCTACTGATTTTCTTTTTAGTTGATCTTGCAGCCATCCACTTCACTGAAGATGTTTATCAGCTATAGGAGTTCCCTGGTAGAATTGTTGGGGTCACTTATATATACTATCATATCATCTGCAAATAAGGATACTTGGACTTCTTCCTTTCCAATTTGTATCCCCTTCATTTCCTTCAGTTGTCTTATTGCTTAGCTAGGACTTCAAGGATAAGTATAGATTCATCAGATGCAGATGTTGATTTAGGGCAGAGGCCTTTTGTTCTTTGACTAATTAAACCTCTGGTCATACTTCTGGAGCCCTGGAGCTTTTTTCCTCCAACAATGTACTCTTAATCCTAAAACTGGAAGGTTTCAGTCTTCATACAATCTAGAACATTTAACCTGCTAGCCCAAGCCTGAAAGCCTTCAGCTTCAGCCTCCAAGACCTCCTGCTAATTGAGCCACTGTGACTAGCTCCTTAACTTACCCGTCTGGGTCAGGCTCAAACTCTTTTCCAACCTGTCTCAGTCAGCCTCCCTGCCTTATCATCAGTCAGACCTCTTTATTGTCTCTGTGTCTTACCCCAAGTCCATCTGCCTGCTCAGACTGCTTATTTCATACTGCCTGTAACTGACTCCTCTCTAACTGATTGCTGTAAATGTTTCTGTAACTGACCCTTCAGGCTGCTTCTGTTAACTGACCCTGTAACTGACTCTCTCTGAGCTTAGAGCCTGCCTATATATCATAAGAATGGGGCCTGTCCTCATTCTGATTTACTCTGCTAACTCTTCCTCTGATTTGTCACTTTTCTGTCATTCACTTTGACTCATCTCAGAGGTCACTTCCTGTGTGACACTGACTACTGAGCTCTGCTTCCTGTGTCTGCTTTTACACTCTGTTTTTCTTAGGGATTAAAGGCATGGACCACCACTGTCTTCTGAATAGTCAGATTAAAGATGTGTTTGCATTCTATCCAGACCACACAGGCCTATGAATGTAGACCCTGGAATATAGATCCTTACTAGTTTTCACATAGGAGTATTCCTCTACATTCAGGTACTATAATAAAATGGTTTTAAAAAAAGGTAATATTCATATTATTTTGTTCAATGGATATATGGTTTAAATTATAAGCAATGAATAAATTCTAGAAGTCTTCTGTACGGTATCTATATTTTATACACAAAAGTTTAAGAGGTTAAGTTTCATGTATAGTTCACTACAAAAATCAATAAAAATAAATTTTATGAGGTTTAAAAATGCATTAAGATAACACCATAGGGACCCCTTTTGACAGTTGCTTCCATTCCTTAAGCACTGGTCAGTGACATTTTCAGTAACTAGAAATGTGTTTTAGGCTTGTGAAAAAAAACAGCTTATTTTTGTAAAATGAGTTTAGAATTATAGTTATGAGGCATAGACAAGAAAAGGAAAGTGAATGGAAAGAGAGAATTCAGGGGACAGCATATCAAGTAAGATTTATATAAGAAGATATAAGAAGAAAATTTGTTGATTTCACAGGAAAATATATCCCCAGAAAAGCAAAGCAAATGGAATCAAATTTAGAGATAGGAGTAAGTAAGCGAATGGTAGGAAGAGTTATAAAAGTCACCAAATGATTCATTTGTTGCTTCTTGATGGAGGGTTCCCTCCTGTAATCCTATCATTTGGGAAGCCAAGGGAAGAGGGTCACATGATAGAGTTTATCCTGTGCTACATGATGAGTTCATTTGATTCAGTTCTATGTATCAAGACTTTATTTATAAGAATAAAGGGAAAAGTAATTAAAATCAAAACAAAACAAAATGGATAGCTTCTTAAAATATTTTGTGCTGCTCTAATATCATAGACAAAATCAATTGCTCTTCTATTTCTTTTTAATATGGAAATGTTATAAATTCTGGAACCTGGAAGATTAATCAAACAAGTGTTTGATTTTCCCATTTTCCATATGACCTCCAGTGTATTTCATCCCATCACATTCGCACTTAAAATCAATCTATCTTTATACAGTAATATACTTGGCAAATAGAAACAGGCCAAATGTGATTACCCATTGACTGAGCTACATGTAAAAATATTTCAGGACTATTTAGAGTTTTTCCAAAATTCAACTGAAGGAAATAATCTTTTATGTGAGCCCAGGATCTTTCTAATTTTCAGCTTGTCTAGGGAAAAATTCCCTTTAATTTGGGAGGGGGTATTTTATCTAAATTATTGTGAATTTCCATTATTATTTTTAAGAAATTTCAGGAAGCTTGAGGTGATAAAGCTTGTGTTCCTGATCTATTTTGTGCCCTAATTCAAATACCTATCACATTTTCTTGCTGCTTTTATAAAATAAAAGCTACTCAGAGATTAATAACATAGTGAATGATTGATTCATCAGTGTGGAACTAATGAGCAGAATTTATACTTCAGAAAATTGAGTTACAAAATAAGACAAACTTGGGAAATTCTTCAGGACACAGGCAAAACAAAGGTTAAAATGAGTGTTGATAATGATTATGATCAGGAGGAATAATAGATATAGGCAATAAATAGGGAGAAAAGTCTGGTGAGAATGTGATAATGAGATACAATAGTAAAGAAATAAAACTAAGAGAATGTTTCCTATTTCATGAATGTTATTCAGTCTAGAAAACAATAGCATTTGTTGGGTTCTATGTAAATTAAAGCAGACTCACATCAGGAATAGCAATTAAATGGCATACACAAAGAATACTGTTGTGATAGAATATTTACATCCTATCAAAATGAAAACAATTGGAACTAGTAATAATTAAGATACATGATCAGATAACCTATTGTCTTCTTTAAAGTACTAAATTAATGAAGAGACTAGATCACAGCTACAGATCTGGGAAGGAGAATGTATGTACATTAAGAATTATAAATTAGATTAATGTTTGAAAGAAATGTTATAAAACTATCTATTTATCTATCTTCTATCTATCTATCTATCTATCTATCTATCTATCTATCTATCTATCTATCTATCTATATCTATCTCTCTATATCTGTCCTGAACATTAGGTTCAAAATTGTGCATCTAAAAGCTCTTATAGGGATGTGAGTATTGTTCAGTAGTAGAGTACTTGCCTAGCATTTGTAAGGTCTTGGGTTCAGTCACTTCCAATAAATAAGCAAGCCAAGAAGCTTTTATACTTTAGTGTATCCATTAAAAGAAAAGAATAAAAAGAATACAGAATCAGTTATAAATAATACAACATTAAAATGATAAGAACTGTTAAATAATATAAACATAATACTGTTTTCTAGTTACAGTTGTTGACAACTTATCGTAGAGTATATTAATAAGACTCATAAAGGGAATAGATCAGGGAGATAGCTCAGTAAAGCGCTTGCATTTCAAGCATGAGTTTGATTTTCCAAAACTTGTGTAAAAAATAAGCTGGGTGTAGTGGTTTGTTTTCAGAATGCCAACCCTGGGAAAGCAGAGGCAGACAGATCTCTGGGGCTTGATAGCCAGCCAGCTTAGCTTACTTGGTGAATTTCATATTGAGAGACTTTGTCTAAAAAAATGTCAAGAGAAATCAACCATATTGTTCTGCTCTTAACATTGTGAAATCCAGTGGTTGCTTCTCTATAGTCCTCACTATGTCACTCAGAAGCATTTAATATAGGTCACTTCTCCTATCTTAAAACATTTTCTTTTATCTGCGTCTATGATATCATGTTACTCCTTTCTCTTTTACATTTATTTATGTATTTATTTAATATGTGTGTATATATGAATTATGTAGGTTCACCCATGCCATGATTCAAGTATGGAACTCATAGGACAACTTGTAAGAGGTCAGTGCTCTCCTTCTACCATGTAGGTTATGGGACTCAAACACAGGTCTTCAAGCTTAGTTACAAATGCCTTAACTCACTGAGCCATCTTTACAATCTACATTCTTGCTTTCTTTTTAGCCCTATACTTTCTTGACTGAATTTTTATGTTGTTTTACTGATTTCTTTTTATTTATGTTGGACTGAAGTAAATGGCGAAGGTCCCAGGAACTTAACTCTAAGGCAGTTTTGTTGTTTTTACTATCCTAACTTCCTAAGTGATGTTATGTCACTACATGATTTTAAATAAAAACAAAAATAGTACAAGGACCTTATATTGGCAATGCTAGCCTTGATGGCAGCACCAAGCTTCTGATATTTGAGGATATGTTTGTTTCCATAAGATATCTTTGGGTGTCAGTAAATATGTATGACTGAAAAACAGACCATGCCCCCTTTAAACCTGCCAATCCCAGTACTTGAAACTTCATTTGATCAGAAGAGATGTCCTAATGTCCAAATGGGGCTCTATACTCCCATTATTGGGTGATTTTATTTAGATTGTCTTCATATATGCATATATTTATGAAGCTTCTGTTGAATTAGTTTTCTATACTATCCCTCCAATAGCCCTTAATTTGAGCTGTACCTCCCTGTATACCTTCCCTTATCCCCCTCTTCTCTTCCTCTCTCCACTTGATTCTCCTGTTCCTGACCCCATCCATCCATAACTATTCTATTTTTATTTACTAGCAAGATTTATATGTCCATAATTGGTACCTTATTATATGCCTAACCTCTGTGAGCTTATGGATTATAGTTTTGGTTATCTTTGACTTAATAGCTAATATCTGCATATAAGCAAAGACATGCCATATTTGGCATTCTAGGTCAAGAATATCTCACTCAGGATGATTTTTTTCTATTTCAATCTATTTCAAATTAGTATCAAATAACCACAATTTGTTGTTCATTTTTTTTGAGTGTGCGCTATAATATGAATCTGAGCTTTGAACTAGAGAAACTCAATTGTGTATATTTTTAATCTTTTCATTTTCAATATTTTCAATCCAGTTACCTGAGAATTTTATGATTTCATTTTTTAATGGCTGAGTAATAGTTCATTGTGTAAATGTATCACATTTTCTTCATCCATTTGTCTGTTGAAGGGCACCTAGACTCTTTCAATTTTAGCTATTTTGAATAGAACTGTAATGAGTGATTGGGCAAATGTCTCTGTGGTAGAATGATGGAGTAGTATAGCTTGATCTTGAGGTATATAGAATTCCTTCTTCCTGGGGAACTGTCACACTGATTTTCCTAGTACAGGTTTTCACTCCCACCAGCAATGGATGAGAGTTCCCCTTACTCCACATCCTTACCAGCATCAGCTGTCACTTGTGTTACTGATCTTAGCCATTCTGACAGGTTTAAGATGGAATCTCAAAGTAGATTTGATTTACATTCCCTGACGGTGAAGGATGTTGAGCGTTTCTTTAGGTGTTTCTCAGCCATTTAAGATTCCCCTATTGAGAATTCTGTTAATATCTAACCCTATTTTAAAATAGGTTGTTTCTTTTATGATATCTAGTTATTTTTTTTAATTCTTTGTATGTTTCGGTATTAGTCACCCACTGGATATGTAGTTGGTAAAATATTTTTTCCATTCTATAGGCTAACTCCTTATCTGAATGTTGGTGTCCTTTGCTATGCAGAAGCTTCTCAGTTTCATAAGATCCCATTTTATTAATTGTTGATCTTAATGCCTGTGCTAACGTTTTTTTGTTCAGAAAGTATTTTACTGTGCCAATAAATTCAAGGTTATTTCTCACTTTCTCTTCTATCAAGTCAAATGTATCCATCTGGTTTTATGTTGAGGTCTTTGCTCTATTTGGAGTTGTGTTTTATGCAGGGTAATAAGTATGGATCTAACATAGATCCATAGACAAGAAACGATTCAGTTTTGGAGAACACCCTTTGTTGAAGCTGCTGTCTTTTATTTGTCCAGTGTGTCTTTCTGACATCTTTTATCGAAACTCAGATGTCCATAGGTGTGTGACGTTATGTCTGGGTCTTCAATTGAATTGATAAATGTGTATGTTTTTGTTCCAGTCCCATACTCTTTTTACTACTAAAGCTCTGTAGTACAACTTGAAATCTGGGATGATGATGCCTCATGGAGTTCTTTGATTATTCAGGATTGGTTTAGCTAATATGGGTTATTTGTGCTATCATATGAAGCTGAAAGGACTTTCAAGATCTGTGAAGAATTGTGTTGGCATTTTTGTTAAGGATTGCATTGAATCTTCATATTGCTTTTGGACATTTTTACTATTTTATTCCTACTGATCAATGAGCATGAGACATCTTTCCATCTTTTGATATCTTCTTCAATTTCTTTGTTTCACTGTCTTAAAATTTTTCTCATATAACCCTTTCATTTGTTATCTTACCTCAATATATTTTATATTATTTGAGGCTATTGTTAAGGATGTTGTTTCCCTGATTTCTTTCTTAGTCCATTTGCCATTGTAGGAAGGCCACTGATTTTTATGAGTTAAGTTTGTATCCACCTACTTTGCTAAAAATGTTTATCTGCTGTAGTAGTTTCCAGGTGAACTTTTTCAGGTCACTTACGTATAGTATCATATTATCTCCAAATACAGATATTTTTACTTTTTCCTTACCAATTTGCATCCCCTTGATCTTCTTCAGTTGCCTTATTGCTCTAGCTAAGACTTCAAGTACTATGTTGAATAGGAATGGAGAGAATGAAAACCTTGTCTTGTTTCTTATTTTAGTGGAATTCCTTTGAGTTTTCCTCCATTTAAATTGATGTTAGCTATAGGCTTGCTCTAAATTGCCTTTATTATGTTGAACAATATCCCTAGTATCCCTAATCTCTCCAGGAATTTTTACATTGAGAAGACAAAGCTGGCTCCATTTTGGGCTTCCTGGAGTCTCCTAGTTTGCATCTTAGGCCTGACCTGGCACTGACCCTGAGAGGTCATCAATTCCAGAAATAGGCCATAAAAATTCCCCCACCCTAAGGGCAACCACAGGGTAGCCACAAGAATGCAGGAAGGCCTTATCTCAAGGCTGGATATCTGTGCCTGGCAGTAAGAGCCTTATTTTAAGATTAAGCAATTTGTGACTCCACATGCCAGGAGGTACATGAGTGTCTTACCCTGAGGTTAAACATTTGTGTCACAAGAAGTGAATTGTTGGCCATCCAGGTCTGAGCCAAAAACAGCCATGTAACAGTCTCTCTATCCATCAATTATGTTCTCAATTACTTCACCCTCGCTGAAATCCCCCTTTTCAATCTAGAAAAAGGCCTGTGTGCCTTTAACCTGGGTTGCCATTTCAACAAGTGGCTGACCCCTATGAGTAGGTATTTTATTTTTCTTTTGCGAAATAAACACACCCTTGCTGATTGCATATGTGACTGGTGTTCTCTTCTGCAGTGATGATTTCAGACTTAACAATCATGAAGTGGTGTTGGATTTTGTTTGAGGTCTTCTTTTTGCATCTAATGAGATGATTATGTGGTTTATGTATTTCAGTTTGTTTATATGTTGGATTATGTTTGTCGTTTCATGTATGTTAAGCCATCCCTGTGTCTTTGGGATGAAGTCTACTTGATAATAGTGAATGATTTTTTTGATGTGCTCTTGGATTTAGCTTGCAAATATTTTACTGAGAATTTTTGCATCTATGTTCATAAGGGAAATTGGTCTGTAATTCTCTTTCTTTGTTGAATGGTTTAAGTATCAGGGCAACTGTGACCTTATACAACAAATTTGGCAAAGTTCCTTCTATTTCTATTTTGTGGAATAATTTAAGGAGTATTAGAATTAATTGTTTTTTGAAAGTCTGGTAGAATTCTTTACTGAGCTTTTATTTATTTATTTTTTTGGGGGACATTGCTGTTTTTTTTTTTTTTGTTAGGGTTTATAGATCTGTTTAAATTGGTTATCTGATTATCTGATCTTGGTTTAACTTTGATATATGCTAACTGTTAATAAAATCATCCATTAGTTTTAGCTTTTCCAATTTGGTAGAGTACAGGTTTTTTAAAGTATGTCCTATTGAGTCTCTGAATTTCCTTGAATTCTGTTGTTATGTCTCCTTTTTTTCATCTCTAATTTTGATAATTTGGATATCTGTCCACCTATTATTTAATGTGGAGAAGGCTTTGTCAATCTTTCTGATTTTCTCAAAGAACCAATTCTTTGCTTTGTAGATTCTTTATGTTTATTTTATTTTATTTTATTAATTTCAGCTTGAGGTATTCATTTATTTATTGATTGACTGATTGCCATTTGCTCCTATTGGGGGGACTTCTTCTTTTTGTTCTAGAGCTTTCAGGTGTGCTGTTAAGCAGGCATTTATATTAACTTGCCTTTTAGATCTATAGAGGGCACAAGCTCATAGAAAATCACTAGAAATACCAGAATTTTTAAACATGCAGACTTTTGTTTTTCAGCTGAAAAAATTAACACCTGTTTTCCATCCAGAAGGCTGGAAATGGATGTATTAATACCTTGTAATCTTTACTATTCTGTAACGTTAGCTCTTATTAAATTCACCAGAATTCTGAGTGTTCTTTCTCAATCAATAGACCCCATTCTCATGAAGGAGGACCCATGTACTTTGCAAAAGAGTCTACTATTATGCTTATACAAACCCTCCCTCCCTAGGCCCAGAATCCCCAGCAGTGTTTCTCAGTCAATAGAACCCATTCTTGTGTAAGAGCTCACAAATGCCTTGCTAAAGAGATGTAATTCGCAAATGTAGCCAGGCCTAAAGCTTTCTTGTGATAATTGTCATGAGGAAAAATTTTCCCAAATGTTTACTATGTTTAATATAGCCCCCATCCCAAGACCTTGAGCTCAAATTCTGCTGTGTGCTTTTTGCTATTATGTTTATTTACCAATTGGGAACTGGCTGAGCAAGGCTGGGTCCTAAAAAAGGGACTTGTCTGGAGACAGCTTGTTTTGAGGAAGTCAAGGAACACTCCCTATCTCCAGGAATGTTTAGCTTCACCTAGTAAGAACCTTGTTGATTATAACCACTTGACTGTACCTATGCTTTCTCCCTTGTGATCATTAACCTTGTGCTTGCATGTACATATGATTTGTCACTCATGATCATTGCCTTGGTAACTGCATGTATATCTCTGATGAAGAGGGTATAAGAACTAAACCAAGAATAAAGTCATTTCAGTTCAGTTTCTGACTGAGCTCAAAGATGTAGTGAGTCCGTTCTGATTCAACCTCACTCCCTATTCAGTGCCATCTGATCTGATAAGCAGGCCTTATCAGTTTAAATATGTAAAAAATAAACATCTTGTTGTCAGACTCCAGAAGTTTTGGCTCAGTACCAACTAAGTCACTCTTACCTCACCCACATTGTTTCCCTGCCGGCCATGATGCCTGCAATGATGTCCACATAGAACAAACTTAAGTTTGGGTATGTTGTGTATCAATTTTCATTCAAAACTAGAAAGTCTAACTTCTTTCTTAATTTCTATCTTGACCCATTTTTCAATTAGTAGTGAGTTGCTCAGTTTCCATGAGTTTGTAAGCTTTCTGTTGTTTCATTTTTTTTCTGATAGGATGTAGGGTTTTATTTCTTTTCTTTTCTTTCTTTTTTTTTGTATCTATTTAGACTCGCTTTGTGTTTGACTATGTGGTTAGTTTTGGGGAAAGTTCTACAAGGATACTACATACTCACTGAAGGAAAAATCCACTAAGAGGCATTATAATTCATCACATTTTTGCACCAACCACAAGGGTACCCAAGTTCATAAAAGAAACACCACTACAGTTTACAACACATATTGACAATCATACTCTGATTGTGGGAGACTTCAATACTCCACTCTCTCCAATAGTCATCCAGAAAGAAACTAATGGAGAAATGCTGGAGCTAACTGACATTATAAACCAAATGAACCTAACACCAGGTTGTAGTTGTTCAAATTAATTGCTTTTATACATGGAGGGAATCAGCCACATATTTTTGAATTATAGATATAAGATAGAAGCTGCATTTTCCATAGAACATACTGGCAGAATACAAGCTCAAGTTAGTAAGTTCATAAAATCTAGACAGATTTTTTTCTAGTGTATTTTGAAGAAAAAATCAGGTTTTACTGAACTATGCAATAGGGAGCATACTACCCTAAAGTCTCAGTAGCTTCCAGTAATACAAATTTATTTTTCTCTCTTTGATTAGCCAAGTACAAGGCTCTGTATCTTCTTTTTTTTAAAAGACAACTTAAAGAATAATCTAAGGTCAGAGGGAAAATGAGAAGAGCCATATGTAACATGATGTTCTTTTAAAGTTTATGCTCAGCAGTGGCACATGGTACTTGCAATAATGTCTCATTAGACAAACCATGTATAATATGGTGGGAAAAGAACAGTGGTTTTGTGTAATTTGTAGAATCACAGTTGAAAACACTGTCCTGTACTTCTTAGTGTCTTATATATAGATACCAATATGTTATTATCAGACTTTTTTCCCCTGAAGAAACAAAGATGGTTTCTAGAGACTAATATGAGTGCTCTCTTTCTTCAGACAATGGCCAGAAAACAAATACACTATATTTCCTTCTTTGCACATTCATTACCAGAAATCTTTGTGCCTAGTTCATTGCTAAACTATAGTCATTGGCTTCCATCTGATACCCTGGTATAATTTTCTCTCTCTTTTGGTCTTGAATGGTTCTTATTCTACTTTATCCTGTGATTGTCCATATTTTCATTTTTAGAAACATCAATATCATATGTTTTAGAAAGCACTCCAAGCAATGAACTCTAAAAACTGAAAATATGAGCCATAATTGTAAACTAAACTAAGAAGGAAATGTTCTAGTCAATATTTCTATATTTGTCAAGTGATAGATCACATGGTGCCTGAACACTGATGTACTGTGAAAATCCATCTCTTTAGGACTAAATTATGAAAACTACATTAATTTCCACTTATGTCAGAGGGTGTGCGTAAATAGTTTAATTTATTGAACTTTCCAGCTATAATGCACCTGATGAAAGGATATCCTATATTTGTCAATTCCTACTTATTTTAAACCTTTGTGTTTTCACTACCTATAAGGCATATTTGTATAAAGGCAGTTTTCCTTCCCTTTGTGATGTCTTAACGTTCATATAGAATGTGGAATGATTAAATTGATCTAATTAACGTACCTGTTACTTTGATTATTTATTTTTCTGACAAGTCACTTAACTTTACTCTTATCTATTTGAAATACATAATGTTATTATTGACTATCACTTGCTGTATTAATAGGTATATAATAGGTCTCAAAAGTCTTTTGTCATATATCTTTTAGATTCCATATTTAAATGAATTTGTGCAGTAGTTTCCTTGTGTGTCAAGCTTACTTAATTACTCATAGTTTTTTTATTTTTCTTCACACTGTGGCAAATATCAGCACTGTCTTTATATATGACACATTGTCCTCATTCCTGATCCATTGATGTAAGTAACACAAAAGTGATGACATCCCTTCAGAACAGTGATTTCAATTCTTTTGGACATATAGATCCCAAAGAAGGATTGATGGATCATGTATTATTCTAGTTTTCAGCTTTCAAAAAACTTCTATGAGCCATTTTTAAAATGGTTATTCAAAATATCCTTCCTTCAAAAAATATATGAGTGTTTCATTTTTTTTCCTACATCCTTACCAGTACTTATGTCTTTTAAATAAAATCCACTCTTCCTGAAATGAAGTGGTCCTTTATTGTGACTTTAATTGTCACTTTGATTATGAATAGTGATTCTGAATATCTTTTCACATATGCTAGTTATTTATCTGTCTTCTTTTGAGAAAAGTGTGTTTTTGTCACTTAGTTACTTTTAATTCAGCTTTTTGATATTGCATTTGACTTCCTAATTTTTAAAATATTAACTACTTACCTGATATATGGTTGGCAAATATTTTCTCATTCTGAAGGTGGTTTCTTTTGCTGTGCAGAAACTTTTTTTATCATATGGGATTATTGTTCTTTCTTTTGTAGAGATTTTCATCAGTGGCTTTACTCTTCTAATCCATTTTCAGTTAATTTTGTATATGATCAGACAATTAGCTTTTCTAGTCCCATTTGTTGAAATGCCAGTCCTTTTCTATTGTTTTTTCTTGATACCTTTATCAAAAATCAATTGTTTCCATCTGTGTCTCTTTTATGTGATTATCATATTGTTTTGATTATAGTAACTTTAGAATGTAGGTTGAAATTTGAAGCTTTTGATTTTGTTCCTGTCTGATTAAGATTATTATTATTTTAGATATTTGAAGTAGTTTTTTGCTTCCATGCACATTTAAGTATTATTTTATGTAATATGCCATTAATATTTTGATAGAAACTATAGTTATGTAGAAATACTTCCAGTTTATGACAAAAGTAGGAAGTATTTCATATAAGGACTGAACAAAGCAAGTTTGCCCACTCTTATTATTCCTTTTAAACTACTTTTATTCAGAGCAGTTAAGCAAGAGAGAGAAATGAAATACATCCTGATAAGACTGAAAGACAAATATTTGCATTTTTTTGTTGATGACATAATTCTGAGGTCTAGAAAATGCCTGAAATTTCAAACCAAAAACTGTTACAACTCATAAAGTCACAGGATCAGGATACACATGAAATCAATAATTACCTTTCTACAGTATAACAATTAATTGTCAGAAATAAAGAAACAATTCCGCATACAAGAACATCAAGAAAAAGTATTAAGGTGTAAATTTAACCAAGAACATGAAAAGTCTAAGAGATTTAAATCATTGATAAAACAAATTGAAGAACATGTGAACAAATGGACATGTATCTTAGGCTCATGAGCTGAAAGAACAATTTATTTAAGTGGCAAATATGGGATAATTTAGCAATAATGTTAGGTAAATAATGATGTTATATAAAGAATATGGCAGACAACCTATAGGCCGTCTAAGAATGGATTATATCTGGGAAGCATGAGTTATGCTCTTTTTCCTTAACTGTGAAATGGCTAAATAGAAAAATATTTTAGAATTTATACTTCTAGTACTGGGGATTGATCTCACTGTACTATACATGTCAGGGTAGTACTCTACCACAGACCTGTATCCTCAACCTCAGAAAGATATTTTAAACTCTTATTTTCAAGTAGACATATTTATCATACAATATATAATCCAGTATTCCACATACGGAGCTCTGTTTAGCCTCCCCTAATAAATCAGGAATTTAACTAGGTTCTATGGGTACAAAGATAAATATACATATTGTTCCCTCAAGTTAAGCTTTTGCTAAAGCCTTCAAAGACCCATGCAATTGGTCACATGTATTAAAGGAATTAAGTGGAAATGTATATATCTTTCTACCACCAATTCTAACCATGTATCTTAAAATTCCATTGTAATTTTGATTTATCATCCATTGTGTGTCAATTTTCTTTTCATTTTAAAATAGCCATTTAACATAAGTAAATTCAGCTATGCTTTTTATTCAATCAAAGGTCAATTATATGCTCTGATTAAACAGGATGTTATCACTGCACTTGTGATACTGGCTTTGAAAACAAGGATGCCAGAGACCCAGATATCAGGTGAATCTGTGCCCTATAAATAGCAAGGATAATAAGGCACTTCAGCTTTTTTCTAGTAAAACTTTACACAGGGTCTCAGTGACTAAAATTATAGGCATTTAGAATGTCAGGAAGGGGAAAAATCTTATTATGGTAAGTTTTGCCTCTCTGTAATAGTTATGAGTTTTTTTTTTCCTTGCCTAAAATAACATAATTTTATGAGCTTATAATACCTGCTGGAAATTAAGAGGAGTGCTGCATATTGCATCTCATTAAGTGTTGATTATGTAAGTAATGCTGGGTGAAGCATCATTTGAATTTTCCTCCAAAAGCAGAACTGATGGTTTTTCTCTACTGCTTTTCTTAGTGTTTTCTCTAATATGTTTTATAAAGTACATAATTCCTCTTGTTTATTATCATGAGTATTCATTTTCATATCTATTAACAACCTTAAGTCTGAAAAACTAGCAAAAGACGCAATAGAGAAATCGTAGTGTTAGCTAGAATTAGCACTTATGAATATTTTAGTTGATTATTCTATAACTAGTTTTCATTATCATCACATTATTTTCTCTGTTATATCTTAATCTAAATATATATTAACATGAATGAATTTAGTTTTCAATGGAGAATACTTTAAGCAATGTTTATAGCTCTGCTATCTTCTTCAGATAGAAAGTGATTAAATGATGGTGAAACCCATGATAGATGTTTCTTTGACTAAATACCAATTATTTCTATCTATTCTCCAAAGCATAAAATATATAGCATTTGGTAGAGATGGTAGGAAGACAGGCTAGCATTTCTTCAACAAGTGGAGGTAGATTATAATAGGTGTATCATTGTATGTTTAATCAGGAAACACATAGCTAGCTAAGTGACTACCTTGTCCCAAACTCAAACATTTGCTCTCAAGGTTTTAATTTTCTGGATAGTAAAACGTGAATAGCTACAAACAAAAGGAAAAAGGTAGCAAGTGATACCAGACATTGCAAAGAGGACCTGCTGTCAGGAGTTGACCAATGAAATGCTAATGTCATATTGTAAAGTACAGAGCTTGATAGAGGAATCTACAAAATTTCTGACAATATCAATGTTTCCTTCAAGTTCAGGCAAACATAGAATGCCCCATTGGTATCTTTCTACTTTGTTTTGGTTTATGAAGCATGTCCAGCCATACAAAATATTTCCCATACAAAATATTTCAGGTGTTTTTAGTACCCTCCCCCTTCCTGTGTTTCTCTGCTTGTCTCCAAGGCGGTGGTTCCTTTCTATGCCAGCTCCATTTTAACCTCCTGCTTCAGCTCATGACTAAGCATTTCTTAGTTGGATTATAACAGTAATATCTTAGCCAATCTCCCCATTTCTTTAATATCACATTCATATTTCTACAAGGTATTCAAATTCTGTTATCATGAACTAAAAACTAGCTACAATCCACATATTGTTTTAAATGGTTCATCTTTATTATTAATTCTACTGGTGGCATTTAATTATCAGACTAGCAATAGCTCTTATTTTGAGTGCAGATAAAAGTTCAGAAAGTTTCAGTGCTTCAGAGATCTTCTACATAGGGACAAGTTAGTAAGTCTCATGATTGCGCACTACTTCACAGCTACCTCTCTTACACCCTTTTAAAACACATGCTATTTTGTAAAATTTGGCTTGAATCTTGTAATTCGAAGATCTCACAATCTAAAGACATCTTCTAAGAATATTTATGTTTT
This sequence comes from Cricetomys ansorgei, assembly GCA_026225945.1. Classification (NCBI taxonomy): domain Eukaryota; kingdom Metazoa; phylum Chordata; class Mammalia; order Rodentia; family Nesomyidae; genus Cricetomys; species Cricetomys ansorgei. The sequence continues at coordinate 3,550,938 of JAMJFZ010002759.1, read as the reverse complement.
GTACATTTTAAGTAAAATAGAATTATACTACTTGCCCCTTCCCCTTTCTCTCTCCCTCCTTCCAAAGTTATCCATACCCCACTACTTCTACTTCTTAATATTTATCTCCTACTTATTTTTTCCTGGCAATTCATGCTCCAAGTTTACCAGATTACTTTCTTCTCTGATAACATTCTAGGGACTGCAAAGCTCTTATATATTTGCTGATGTTTTCCCTTTGCTTAGAATAAACATTACTATTTCTTTGTGTATTAAAAAGTTTATAGATTATAATTTACCAGGTTCTAATTAAGTGCTGCTTTAAACTTTCATTAAACTTTCCAGTTCATTCTGGGGAGGATTGATGGCATTCTGTTCTATATTCTCACAAAATTTGATGTGTATTTATAATATGTTTTAGTGTTTTTCATTCCATTTTCTAACACAATCATTGATTTACTTATATACTTTTTGAGAATTCCATACATGTATAGAATGTAATTTGATCATACCTTCCACCAACACACATGCAATTTTCATCACCTAATATAGTGCCTATCATAGAAACTTAATAAAAGTATGTTAAGTGTGGAATGAATACTAGATTTACTCAAGGTAGTATCTTTAGGTTATCATTTTGATCTTTAGCATCCATATTTAGAATGTAAAGCCAGTTTCCCTATACCCAACTCAGAACAAAAGTACTACCTTTAACCTCCCAATATATGCTATGTACTTTGAACATTGTATAGTAAACCACCTTCAATGTTAGTTGCAGTCTTATTTTTTTTCCTCATTGCAATTGCATACTGACAACTTGTCTAAAAGATTAAATGTAAAAGTTCTAGAAATGGACAATTCATGAGATTTAGATCACATACTATCTATATACTGTTTGGAATCATGTGACATCTAGAGCCATCCCACCTGGAGGCCTACTACCCCCTTGCTTAGCATATACACATTTCATAAAATGCATACCTGGTGGTATTTCAGTATCCTTCTGTTTATTGGTTGCCATCTTACTACGATGTTGATGTACTGGTACCCATTGTTTTATTTACAGTTGGTCCAAAAATATAAGTGTAGTGATGCCAGCAACTCAGATATACCAAAGAAAAGAAGCTGCCCACAGGCAGTACCTCCCACAGTGAGCTGGCCCCTCACACTTGATTATTAATCAAGAAAATGCCTCACAGGATAATATGGTGGAAGCGATTGCTCAGTTGAGGTTTCTTCTTCCCAGATAACTTTATTTTATGTCAAGTTGGGAAAATAAAACAAAACAACCAATAGCACACATATACATAATATTTGATATTATCTATAGTTGTAACCACCTATTGTGTTTTTGGAATGTGTTCTGTGTGGATAAGTGAGTCTACTATAGTTGTGCTTATCTCTTTGTCTGTCTTTCTGTTCTACTAGTCTCCCCAGAGAACAGTAAATATTAGTGAAACCCAATGACCCTGACCTGGTAAACACTTTTGGAGTGAGTACATGAAGGTAGACTAGATCTAGACAGTGATTGATCATCTACCTCTGCTGAAGAGATATGTTTTTGTTACAGTGATATCCTTCTCATACTGCATTCTGGTGTAAATATTTGTCAGACTACAATCCACTACAGTCTAATTAGGAGAGAAAAGATAAAATCAATCATTTTCTGGATGAAAATGACAATTACAGACCATAATGGTGATTAGAATAACTGTAGAACTTTTTCTCAGCTCCATACCCCTTACACACTGCTTCAGCAAATGAACTGGATATAGAATAGTCACATCTGTGGTAAAGGGAAATGTTAAAATGCATATTTATCCCCAGTTGCCATTAAAAGTAATCTAATTTTGAACTTTAGAATATCAAATACTGAAGATTAATTTCAATAAGAACAGAAAATTTGATACTTTTTAAGTACAATGAAGAAAACTCTTCAGAGTCAAAAGTATTATGAAAGGTGGCTTGTACTATTATCAACACACTGCCTGGATCTTCATTTAATGTGACTAAAATATAGAATACCAGCATGTATAAAGCCTTCAGAAGTTAATATATTTCCTTCATTTGATTAAAAAAAATCATGTCAGCCATTTTGTAAGCCAGGTGACTTTTTGATTTTTATAAACATGGCATTTTTATGAATATAACACTAAAGTACATATCAGTGGCAACATATCTAAAATATTTTCTATCAAGCTGTGACCTTTTCTATTTGAGGTAATATCTGAATCCTTTTCCTTGTGTTCATAAAACACACAGGAAATGTTAAATGATACAATCTGAAATGTAAAAGTATGCTTGGTAATGTTGTTCAAACCTGGCAATTTATTCAGGGTTTCAACAGTTAGAGATGTTTATTGAAAATGGAGCAGCTTCAAGCTCCTGGCTTAGTTTGTTTAAATGACTATCTGGTAAGTGAGGTCACAGATCAGATGTGTTCATAAAAAGAGTACTGAGATAAGTCAGCAGAGGGTTCCTGGTGGTTAGATTATGGTCAGATTATTGTCCATAGAGTATTTAGAGACCATTTACTATCTTGCTTGGGAATGAAACATCAGGATGTCAAGGTGTTGTGTCTATGCCTTAGGAGGATATGCCCAAATGTTCCCTTCTATGCTTTTTTTTCTAAATTCTTTGAAAATTTGAGTATATCTGATTCAAGCACCCTCTACTCCTATATTCTTTTCAGTTATATATGATTGTGGCAGCCATGAGAAATAGAAGTGCTATGCATAAATGAACTTGTGTTTTGCTCTCCTTGTTTTATCCTAGCATCCACAGAAGTCAAACATTGAGGAACCCAATTTAATAGAAAGTCTGGAAGGATAGTATAAAGCAGTTTTTTTCCTTCAATAAGATAACAGGTAAGATGTATTAGAACCAAGTTCAGATGCATTTCACCGTGAAAAAAATGGCTGTTTTCCAGTTACTGTGATAAACATTTCTAGAATTTCTCTTTCTCTATATTGAAAGAACTACATGAAGCAGATATGAAAGCCGTGACTGACAAATACATACACATAATGCATTAATGTCATAGTAAGATGTTGCTATAATGTAATAAAACCTTTCTTTTACTTCTTTGGAAAATGATGGCTTTTCTGAAGAGATTATTCATGAAAATAAACATTTATATTATTTAAGGAAAGAGATATAGTTTATTTTAAAATTTTCATATAGACCTGCTGGTCAGGCCTATAATCTCAGCTACTCAGGAGACTGAGACAGGAGATTAAAATTTAATATATATATATATATTAATGTGTATATATATTACTTTTATGAGTGTTTTCATTTATTTATTTATTTTATTTATTTTATTTATTTATTTATTTATTTATTTATTTATTTATTTATTATGTGTGTGCACTATGTACACGCCTGATGCCTGCATAGGTTATAAGAGACCATGGGATATACTGAAACTAGAGATACACACAATTATGACCCACCATGTTGGGTGCTGGGAGCTGATGAAGCCCAGTGCCATCCTGGGCAACTTAATGAAACTTTGTCTCATTAAAATAGAATAGAATTGAATAAAATAAAATAAAACAGCTCTAAATAAAAACAAGGAAAAATGAACTGGGGATATCACTCAGTGATAGAGAGCTTGCTTTCATAAAGCTCTAGATTCAAACCCTGTACAACAAAACAAAGCAAAACAAAGCAAAATGAAAGAGCAAATGTGGTGGCTTGCATGCCCCTCCTAGGTTCATATGTTTGAATACTTGGCCCCTAGTTAATAGGGACCTTTGGGAAGGATTAGAAAGTGTGGCCTTGTTGGAAGAGATGTGTCACTGGGGCCAGTTTTGATGTTTCAAAAGACTCAAGCCATTCCCAGTGTGCCTTTTCTCTGCCTCTTGCTTACTTGAGATGTGAACTCTTGTCCTGTTTTTCCTGCTGCAATGCCTCTGTTCTGTTGTCATGGACTATAACTGTCAGAAACTGTAAGCCCAACTAGACACTTCCTTTTATACATTTCTTTGCTTGTGGTGTTTTCTCACAGCAATAGAAAGATAACAAATATAGCAAATAAGATATCTTCAAGGGGGTGGGTGGTGGTGGTGCATGCTTTAATCTGAGCAGAAGGAGGCAGATCTCTGCAAGTTCAAGGCCGGCCTAGTCTACAGAGGTCTACAGAGGACCCTGTAGAACAAAGGACAACAGAGAAACCCTGTCTCAAAAAAAACAACAAAACAAAATTAAAAGGTATCTTGAGGGCTCCTATGAATGAAGGACTGAATCCTAAAATTAAATATGCCAGGATTTTTGTCTTTTGCTTCTTATTAGGACAGCAGGTATATGACTGCAGGATGAGGTAAGGTATTGTGAGACTATGCTGAAGCATAGCCATAAAGTGCCAGTGACTAGGTAAATCTCCCTCCAACTCTCTTCCATACCCTCCCTTACTCTCTGTCTTAGTCAGTGTTCTTTTGCTGTGAAAAGACACCATGACTACTGCAACTCTTATAAAGGACAACATGTAATTGGGACTTGCTTACAATTTCAGTTATCATCATGTTATCAATTTCTGTTATCATCATGGCAGGAAGCATGGCAACACACAGGAGGCAGACATGGTGATGGAGAAGTAGGTAAGAGTTTTACACCAGGATAAGCAGGCAGCAGGAAGAAAGACACTGAGCCTGGCTTGGGCTTTTGACAACCTCAAAGCTCACACCCAGTGACACATTTCCTTCAACAAAGTCCTAATCCCTGTCAAGTAGTGCCACTCTCTGGTGACTAGCATGCAAATCTATGAATCTATGGGAACCATTTTTATTCAAACCAACACACCTCCTCTCTCTTCCTCTGCCCTGCCATGGCATCCCACTTTCCCTTTAATTTTCTTTCCTCCTCTCCACTTTTTTCTTCTCTTCTCTCCTTTTCTCTCACCCTGTTTTCTTAGCCCATACCTCTCTACTTCTATGTATATTACCCCTATTGGTTTTATTGCTCTGGACAATTCTGACTGAACAAAGACTGAACAAATAATGAGAATTAATTATACTGTTTAAATCCAGGACAAAATGAGATTCTATCTATCTAATTATCTATCTATCTATCTATCTATCTATCTATCTATCTAATAGTAATGGTAGGTTATAATTTAGCCAACATTATATTCCATGAAGCTTTTCATAGATAAACAAGGAAGAAATGAATGGATTGAAACAGTACAATGTCATTCAACCAGTAAATGTAAAGTAATGATTGAATTAGAAAATAATTGTTAAACAACCATGACAGAAACAATTATTTCAGGATATAAACATCAAGAGATGATAAAGTTAGTGTGTAAAAAGGAATAAAGTTGGAGATTTTATGTGGTCCCTTGATATCTCTTTCCAAATGTTATTCTTCATGAAGTAGGAAATAGAATTGCTGCACAGTAAAAGAAAAATCTGGGAAGATACTATCTTAATCAAGTGACTAAATTTAACAGCATCTCATACTGATGAATCAACATTATGCACCTCTTTATTCCTATGATAGTTCAATCAAAAATGAATAATGAGTATAATCATCAGGAAACCATAGAAAAAATCATAATGAAGGACATTGTAGAAAATATCTTGTTCTACAAAAGTACTTATTTAAAGAAAATCAAGTAGACAAAAATCAGATAAAGACTAAAACTGGTATGAATTTGAAATAACTGGAATAACATATCACATAGTGTGATCTCTGGTTCTAGATTGGATACTTTTCCTAAAAGATATTACGGAGACAATTGGTGAATCTTGAAAGAGATCTTTGAGAAAAGGTTATATAGGACTTTTTTGAAACTATCACTATTGTATAGATTTGACTTTTCTCAAAAATGCAAAGTTTTAAAAGATATTAAAGTAATAGAATAAATAATCCACATAGGAACCTGATTACTTGTATCACACTCAAGCATCACTTTTGAATGCCTACTATGTGCAAGTTCTTATGATATTTATAGTGATATATGTAAATATACATATATGTATACTATATATACATATATATCACTATATACATATATCTCATTGATATATAATGATATATGTATATATACACAATATACATAAATATAAATATGCATATATATGCATATCACTATAGTTCTGGGAATATTAGTCCAATATGTCACATGTTAGAGTGATCATAGGACAAAATTGGTATATTTTTCTCAAAGCACTCAGTTTTGTGCTGTTTGAGGTCTAATATTTGGATGAATATCCAGCAAAAATTTTAGAGACAGGAAAATGAGAAGGCAATTAGTATTATTTAAAGCATGCCTAAATAAGATAGAGAAGTTGTTTGGCTTTATATATATCTTTGTGTGTGTGTGTGTGTATGTATATGTGTTTGATGGTGGTGGGAAGGGGTGATTATAGGACACAGGATTATACTAAGATACCAGGTAGGAAATCTAAGCTCTGGGCAGGACCTTTATCATCCATGTTTTCTGAGCAGAACTTTCCATTTAATTTTGACTATCTGCAGCTGGTTGATCAAGAGCGAGGGAAGAGTTTCTCTTTAGAGAACAGATTTGGGGGGGGTTTGGGATGATAAATGGAAATTGTGGTATATGAATAAAATGGAGCAGAAAGGAATAAAGAACAGGCAAAATTAACAACAACATCTGAAATATTTTACTGGGTGAAAGGATTCCAGACGCAAAAAGAGTATACCTGAAACAGAGCAGCTGTCATAAGAAAAACCTAAAATTAGTTTACATAGTCAACCACAAATTTAGAATTTCAGATTAGAATACCATTCACTCAACTCTTACTATATGCAAGACATGATAATCACAGCAATGGCAATCATGTAATATTCATTAAATGTTTATGGTAAACTCTTTCAATGGAATTTTTTCTTTCAAAACATATCCATTAAGGTGCCAGTAAGTATGAGAGTCTGTTGCAGGGAGAGGAATACAGTTGGCCATTTCCATAAAACTCAAAGCCTAATAGAAAAATGCAGTAGACAGTGAAAAGCAAAGTGGAAAAAATTTAAACTAAACTCCTAGCTAGCACATATGTATATTATGCAAAACTGGAACCACTCGAATATGTGTCTGCTATTCTGTGGTGGCTGCTTTAAAAATTATTATTATTGTTTTTCTTGTTTTGGGACATTCACATGGGTGTGCAGGGGCAAGAACCTTTGTGTACACATACAGAATCCAGAAGAGAATTCAGATGTATTCATCTATTGTTCTATATCACATTACTTCAATACAGACTCTCTTATTGAATGTTAAATTCACCATCTTGGCTAAATCAGTGAGGATCTAGGACTCTGCCCACAACTCTGCCACAACACTGGGCTTATGGGCATGTGCAGCCATACCAGGATGTATAGGTAGAGGGTAAGGATTCAATTAGGTTCTCATCTCATGCACATGTGCACATGCACACACACACACACACACACACACACACACACACACAAACACACATACACACACACACACAGACAATAGTCTTACTGAGCCATCACTGTAGGCCAAGTTCTAGTTATGTTTTTGTACACCCTCCATAATCATTGGCTTCAAATAGTCCTATTTATGTCTGCACATCTATATAATCCTTTAGATGTGTCCTCCCATTAACATATACACAGAAGGTGTAAGCAAAGTATACTTTGTACACATAGCTACCATTCATTCCTCTTTCAGTTACTTATTTTCCCTAATACCTCAAGAAACTTATTTTCATTAAACAGAGTCCAAATCTGCAGGTAGTCTGTAAAGAAAAAAATATTCTGTATTTTATAACATTTGAGAACTTTTAAATTGATATATATTTACCGATTTTTATTGAATAAGTAGCATGTCAGGCTCTGACCTACAGAGCTGAATGTAATCAAGTACTTGTTCTTGACAGGACCCAGCAAGTGATGAGTACTTAAAAATGAGTATCACAGTTATTTCCACCATAGTATACACACACACACACAGACAGACACACACACAGACACACATATATTGCCATTGGTGGAAAGAAATCTTAGGTCTCTTTTTGTTTCATATTCTATTTTTTTTTGTTGTAGAAAAGACAATTCCTGTGACATATTTGTTTGATTTAGTATCAATGTGTCTTAACTACATGTATGGTCTGAGATCATGTAGGTCAAGGCAACTCAGTATGTGGTCTATGGAATGAGACTGGGTCCTGGATGTTAACTGTCCATATTGAACTAGGTGCAGTGTATGCTTAAGTATTTATGGATTTTTTAAAGTGTTTTGACTTTAATGACACCCAAAAATGTGTTTCTGTCATTTGAGAAGTATTAATCTATGATATTCTGAGCTAAAATTCTTTCACTATAGATAGTTTTAACAGTATGATTACAAACAAGAAAAAAAAATTTAGTGGGAAATGACTTGCTCAATGATTCCTGATTATTAGCTCAGACCTTTTATCTAATGTATTCAGAAATTGTTCTCTGGACTCATGAGAGACAGAATTCTTTATCAATACTAAGTACTGCTATTCATTGCTTCCATTCATAAAATATTGCCTGTATATCAGACAATGAATGAGATTGTGCATAAAACCTCTACATTATTTATGCTATTATTTTGCAGATGGGGACTTTGAAGATCAGAAAAGTAAATCATCCTCCCACAATATGAGATAGAGGTAAGTACTAGAAACAGGATAAAATACAGTTTTGTTTAGATTTAAGCTCTTGTCTGTGAAACTACACATGCATCATTTCAGTGACTGCTTGAGCCATTCTATCATATAGAGAACAGTTAAGGAACTAAAGCTCAACAAAATTAAATGACTTAGCTGTAACCATATATTTAGTGAATGATAGAGCTGGATTTAATTTGTCTCTTGGCTTTAAACGCATATTTTCCCACTATGTTACACTGCTTTAAAATGCTCCAGTGAGAAATGTGAGCAAAATAATAGAATATTGTTCTCTTGGAATTGAGGCATATCAATTTCATGGGAAAGGTCACAAGGCTGGGAGAGCTCAGAAGTCAAATCTGGGACTTATGCCAAGTTCTGAGTCCTGTCTTGTTGGCACATACTTAGATGTGGCATATATCAGTGTGTCATCAGTGTGGACAATAGCTCATGTTGTCTGTTTAAGTCCTTTTCTGTAGCAAAGTTTCAATAGGATTCTCGAAGGTTTTCCTGTACTCTCTCATTCGAGGCAGGTGCCAATGGTCTTACCTTTGCCTAGAATTATTATTTTTTCTCCTTTTCTTCATTTAACTTATATCTCCTTATAATTCAAATACTAGTTTAAACTTTACTTATTTATATAACCTTCAAGCAATTTTAAGAACTTCAGCTCTTGCCGTAATGCAACTTAACAGCACACTAAATTTCTCTATAGCATCCCTCATAATTGTAAAGAATTGATTGTATAATTCCTGGTTTCACTTTCATGCTTGCATCTCCCAGTTCCTAACCCGAGGCCAAGCATATAAGACATTCCATTAATACCTTCATTTTAAAATAAAAGAGTAAATGCACAGATGCCAAACTTAGCATTCTTATTGAACCAGTCCTGCATTCAGTTAGATCAGTGTTTCCTAAATATTGGTTATTGTGTAGGCCTAAGGCCATCCAGAAATTTTTCTTTTTCAAAACCAGTATACTAGATAATTCTTTGACTAGGAAAGTTTGGGAAATACTTGTTTTAAACACTTCTGTCAAATATTATGGCATTTGACAATAAGTTCTGAAATCATAATCCATCTAATCATGGCCTCAAACCCAATATTGTAGTATTAACTATTAAAACATTTTTATATTGGAGATGTTATGTGCAATGTTGTACCCACAGTTCTGATCAAAGGAGCCCCTGCTCGGTTGTCTGTCCTAGATCAGCACTGATCAGTCTTTACCTGGTATGATAGATTTCCATGATTTGACCTAAACTTCTCTAACACATTAAAAGCTTGTTACTTTACTCATACTATACCCAAGATGTCATTTAGCAGGGGCTTCTGTGACTTGAAATTATTCAAGTTTCCAGGATGATATAGACTTCATCTAAATATGTGCTTCCAAGTCCACTGTGTCAAAAGAGGGAAAGAACATTACACACTGATTTTCAGGGCTTTCACATGGAATTGACATGAATGCACATTACTTTTGCCATATCTCATTTTCACAAACAGTTCATTTCATTAGCCAAAACAAATCTCATGGTAATTCCTAATTCAAGAACAGTCAAGGAAGTATATCATATACCTAAGATGGAGAACCAGAATATTTGAAAATATCCCTAATTATTTACAAAGTACACAAGGATAACATATTTCAGTGACCCTAATTTGCTTGACTTTTATTACTGTCATATCCTGGGTGAAGGTTATAACAGGCTTTAATTTCTTTGCCTCACTGAGAGAATAAATTCATCAGAACAAAAAAAAAAAAAAAAAAAAAAAAGGGAGCCATCCAGGCTCTGTGTGGATTCTTCTTCAGCAGAAAGTGCTGGCAGTTCCAAAAAACTAGAAAGCCAGGAAAGTTAGAGAAGGATGAGTTTGGGAAATATCAGACTCTGCTACTTTAGAGGACACTTAATTACACTTAATAATTTGCAATTTAATGCTTGATGTTCCAGGCAGACAACATCTGCTACCTTATAAAGGATATATAGGGAACAATAGATCCAAAGGCATTTTTGGAAGGTGAATTTAATGATCATGAAAGTGTATTGATAAGTCACCTTTTTGATAAGGCAACAGTTTAAATTTCATTCCTTGACTCTATACAGACTAATTTGTCTATGTATAATAGTGTCACTGAGTCTTTTTCACATTATTTGTCTTCTATGAAAATGAAATGATATTTGCTTTTGAAGTCTTTTTGAAATTTGAAAGAAAACTGAAAGAAATAAGACAGAACATTGGGAAAGAGAAATCATATGGATGTATATTAGCATAATTGAAAAAAAAGTGTGCCTTTAGAAAGGATGATCTATTGGTTACTTTTTTATTGCTGTGAGAAAATCAACTGTAAAAGGGTTTATTTTGAGGAGCTGGTGAGATGGCTCAGTGGTTAAAAGCACTGACTGCTCTTCCAGAGGACCCAGGTTAAAGTCCTAGCACACACATGGTAGCTCTCAACTGTCTATAACACCAGTTCCAGGGGATTCAACACCTTCACATGGACATACGTGTAGGCAAAACACCAATGCATGTAAAAAACAAAAGCCAGTCAGTTTTGGTGCACTCCTTTAATCACAGCATGTGGGAGGCAGAGGCAGGCAGATCTCTGTGAATTTGAGGCTATCCTGGTCTACAGAATGAGTTCCAGAACAGCCACAGTCACAACAGAGGAACCCTGTCCTGAACACCCCCTCAAAAAAAAGTTTATTTTGGCTTATATTTTCAAAGGGATGACTCCTCATGGTAGAGAATGTATAGCATGGCAGCAGGAGTAAGAAGTGGGCAGATCACATTATATCTGCACACTGGTAACAGAAAATGAGAGTTCAAGAAGTGGAGTAAGACTATAAACCCACAAAGCCCAACCTCATTTATATACTTCCTCTAGCAAGGCTTTACCTCCTGAAGGTTCCATAATCTTCCAAGACAATACTACTAACTGTGCAACAAGTGTTCAAATACATGAGCCTGTGAAGGATCTTTCTCATTCAGACCACCATATTCAGTTGCATGGTTCCTATATGCTCACTACCATCTCACAATGCAGAATGTATTTAGTCTAACTTCAAAAGTTCCCATAGTCTTTAAAAATCTCAACAGTGTTAAAAATCACAAGTCTCCTCTAAGACTCTCTTAATTATGACTCCCCAAAAAAACAAATTGCAAATTACATATAAACTTTCAACATAGGATGGCACAAAATATACATTACCAGTCCAAAAGGGAAGAATGTAATCACAGAGGGATATACTGAACCAAAGTAGTTCCATCTTTCCCTCCAACTTTGCTGCCTGTAACATATATCTTTCCCTTGAGCTGGCTTCATTCCCTATATACAGCTCTCCTTGGCAAATTTCTTATGGCTCTGGTATCTACAACATGTTGGGGTCTCTATCACAACCTAGGCTTTACCTTCACAGATTCACACAATGGCCTTTCAATCCTCCTTCCAGGGATTCTGCATCTACCATGCATTACCTGGCCTTAACATTTTTCCTAAACCATAGCAAAAAATCTAAAACTGCCCCAGTCTTGCATCTGTCATACCTTCAAAGGTAAAACCACATAGATGGTACAGTCAAGTTTACCTGACAGGCTGGGATGGACCCTTATACCCCTTTGGACCACATTAGCAGCAGTATTTGTGTATAGTTGCTTTGTAGGGACAGAACATCTTATAGGCTCTTTTCTTTTACAATTGCAGCTTTAGCTGAGTGGGGTCTTACCCTGAAGGCACATTTCTATCTTTCTATTATAGCTAAAGGCTTTTCTTTAATGGCATTCATCTCCTTAACAATTTCAGCCTCCTTACCAGTATGTGACTTGGATGCAACATCAAGCTTCCTAGTGTTCTTTTTCATCTCCAGATAGTAGATTTAAAATTTTTCCTAATTGTTCTTTTATTTTAGACCTCTATAATATGCATAATAGTAATCGGAAGTAATCATGTCACAGACTTGACTTTATTCTATCTTGAAATTTCTTCCATCAAAGAAATACTCCATTAGTTTTTGATTCAGCCTTAGGCAAGATCTTAGTACATAGACAGAATGCAACTACATTATTTGCCCAAATACCACAAGAATGGCCTTTAGTCCAGTTCTTAATAAAATCATTGTTCCCCTTTGAAAGTTCCATTGTCTGCTTTACTTTCAGCACTACTGTCTTCTAGGCTTCCATTAATATCTGCTTATAGCATTCATTCAACCACATTTCTAGTCCAAAGTTACAAAGACTTTCACATTTCTCAAAACAAACAAACAAGCAAAAAACAAACAAACACAACAAAAAAATCATGGTCATGTTCATCATAGCAACAACCCCACTCAGTACCAATTTATGATTTAGTTACTTTTTTTCTTGCTGTGATAAAATATCATGATCCAAAGGAATGTAAAAAGTTTAGTTTTGCTTATGGTTCTGAAAGGATAGAGTCCCCTAGTGGGAAAGAGAGCATGATGGCTAGGGCAGGAAACTAGCTAATCAAATTTTATATACAAACAGAAATCTAGGAGCAGATGGACAGGAAGCAGGGTAAGGTTCTAATCATCTACCCTCAGTAACTGCTCTTAGTTAAGTACACCATTGCCTCCCATTGAGTGATAAAAGAGTCCAATTTTTCATACTTGTGGATACTTTTACATAAACAAAAGCAAAACAAATAACAATGAAAACTGATATGGTTATCTTCTAATGACAATTTAAGATTTTAAAATCAAATCTAACAACAAAAACAGGAATACACTGGTATGACTTTTACAAAGGCAGTGAGTAGGAAACTGCAAATATTTATAAATATTTATAAATAATAATGTTCAGGATTTTAAAGCATAAAAGAAGATGATGAACATAAGTATATTAGACACATTTACTTTATAAAAATTATTTATATGTGTGTTTTGCCCACATACATGCCTGGTGCTCACAGAGACCAGAAGTGGGTATCAGCTTCTTAGGAGCTAGAATCACAGATGATTGTGAGCCGCCACATGGATGCTGGCAATCAAACTTGCTTCTTATGGAAGAACAGCAAATGCTTTTAACCACTGAACCATCCCTCCAGATCTTAGACGCATGTATATAATATCGCTTATTATCAGTGTAATAGCTGGCCCAACTGTTTTGTCTACTATGATCAAATCCATATATACATCTGAATCTTTTTATAAGTCAATTTTCTTTTTCAAATTTTTTGACAAATGCCTCAAAAATAAAGGTGGTTATTTTGCAAATATATAGTATAAAACATCATCAAAACATCAGTTGGCAAGTTGTATTCCTAAATTTCAAAATAGTTTTATAAAAAGAACAATGGCTTGGTGGTAAAAACAGAAATAGGATAATTTGAGGTTATGAAAAAGCAAGATACAAAGCAGAAAGTTGAATGTTAGCTGCAATGATACTCTATATAGCATACTTGAGAACAGGGTAAGCCAAGCACGATTCAAAAACACTTTAGAAATGTATAGAGGATGTAGGTTTCACAGTCCCTATATCATGCTTTTCAATTTTTGTAAACTCATGGAAATATCCAGCCTTGCAAACCATGTCAGGAGTACTAGTGCAAAATTTTTAGAAAAAGACAAAAATTAACATTTCTTGAAGACTTGATACACATTCTTAAGACTGAGCCTTCAAAACAAGCAACAATGACATGGTATAAACTACATACACTACTAGCCATGTTAATATCCATTAGATATAAACTTCAACCCTGCTAGGTAGTTATAATTGTGATACTTGTTTTCTATGTGGAAAATCTGAGACAGACAGAGGTCATGAGATTTTTCTTAACTAGATACTAAGTGGCAGAGCTGGAATATTAATGAAATATGAAAATCATACAGCCAATATTTTTCGCTACTATATGCTTTCTGTCCAAATATTTTTACTTTAAAATGAATGCTTTTAACTAATGAAAAAGTCAAGCATTTAACTGAACTACCTTTGTTGAGTTTCAAAGACAAAATCTGTTTTTGGTACTATGATTTTACTGTTTTTACTGGCTAACATTCTTAGTATTCAGTTCCATAGTCAGGCATTGAGGTAAGCCTGTGGATTAATTAGTTTTTACAGTCATGAATATTTTCAAAATTGAACTGCTTTAATAGCTAAATTCTAGCCTGCATATTTGTGCATGCATACACAGAACAGAACAAGAGATACAATGTTATTGTAGAAAGCATCAATATTTATTCTTGATATAAAAATTTTCAATTAAGTATGCAGAATAAAATAGAAAAATTAGAAGCAATATATGTATGCATATATATACACACATATACATATATATCATATGTACATTTATGTATATATGTGTATGTATATATATACATATATCTGCATGCAATAACAACTAGTGAAAGGAGTATGAATTTTCAGGAGGGTGGGGTGAGGTATATAGGAGGGTTTGGAGAGAGGAAATGGACAGGAGCAATTCTGAAATTACATTATAGACTCAAAAATAAAAGAAAAATATAGAAGCCTATGGAGGCTATTCTCAAACCACCACAGCAGTTCAATATTTACTTACATTTTCTTAAAAACAAACGGTCAGGTGGTTCTAGTGATCGGAGAGTGTGACTCAGTCTGCTACAGTAAGTAATAAGTATACTACTGCATATTTCTGGTGGGTGCAAATGGAGTCTCCTATGTTCTAAGGTAAGGATGGGGTAAAATTGGCTGAATAAATATTAAAGGGAATGAACTATAACTATAATTCACATATTTTTCCTCTTAAAGCAATATCTATTTTTACTTCTCTTATTTTTTGACATCAAATCAATCTTAAGTATGAGCTAGCAGTATATGAAATTGAAAACCCATTAGTAATTATATCCTTGATTGTTTTACTATCAATCAGAGATTTAAAAGGGCTTAGCATTAATTACCTACTTAAAAAAAAAACAATGAAAAACTAAAATCACATCCAAATGTAATGGCGATAATTACTGTGTAGGCTGCTCAAGTCCTTATGCACATGTCCTGTGATTATACCTTCATTTTATCCCAGTGACGATATGGCTCTCTGGGGCACCGTGATTCACAGGATAAAGCTCAGTGTAGCAGCAATATTGCACAAAGACGGTGAACGTGAGAGGTAAAATTAGGTCAATTAAGCATATGCAATTTTTGAACAAGTTAAATTTGTTCATAACTGAGTGCTTGGTTAGTATAAACCATACATGCCTAATTCATGTGACAATGATTTTATGTTATGTTGAATCCTATCCAAATCTGTAGAAGTTAAGCTATATGCAAAAAAAGATAATAGCCTTTTTGTTTTAGTTTCAATGGATTGTACATTAAGGAGGCTCTAAGCCAAAAAAAAAAAAAAAAAAAAAAAAAAGCCAGGCGGTGATGACACAGGCCTTTAATCCCAGCAGAGGCAGGCAGAGCTCTGAGAGAGTTCAAGGCCAGCCTGGCCTATAGAATGAGTCTCAAGACAGCCAGAGTTACAACAGAGAAACCCTGTCTCAAGACAGAAAAAAAAAACAAGCAAATAAACAAACAAAAATCAAAAAAGGTCTATAAGCTTTACACCTGTACCTTGATCATAAAATGCATACACATAAGCTAATAGTACATAGAATATTCTCTGGCTAGGTCATGTTTCTGGCCACTTTTCATCAGTTCATGTCTCTGCATTCAACTCCTGGGGATACTTTTCTGTTCTGCTCTTTCTTTGGGCATAGCCTAAAGCCAAGGTTGAATGATTCTCTTGGGTATACCTCATTCATGTAGCATCTCATTTTCCAAATTCCCAGATATCTGCATATGTCATTTCAGATTACAAGATGCTAGCAAAGCACACTTGGTCTGTCCCCATTCCAGAGTGCCTCACTAGGTAGATCTTATGAAGGTTAATAAAACATATTGAAATGTAAAGCTACTTTTATACATGTTTTCTTTTGTTTCTAATAAGTGAAAATTGTTCTTATTCATATTAACAGTGGATCTTGTACTGATTTTTACTTTGTGTACCATATTTGACTAACTTACTTAAACCCTTAGATAGCTATTAACCTGATGATATAATTCAGTTTTACTTTCCACATGAATTTTCCTTTATTGTGTCTCATGTACTCACACCTCATCATTTACTTGTTTGTTATGTGTACCTTGTAAATTTTTGAGGGCAGTGAAAGTGTCTTATTCACAACTGAATCACAAATATCTAAAGTAATGCCTGTAATACAATAGCTGTTCAGTGTAACGAGCTGATTGTATACACAACAACTATAATTCATTGGGTACTTTTTTATTTTTTGAGATAGGGTTTCTCTGTTGTAACACTTGTCCAGAAACTCACTCTACAGATCAGGCTGGCCTCACACTCACAGAGATCCAACTGTTTCTGCCTCCCAAGGGCTGGGATTAAAGGTGTGTGCCACCACCACCCAGCTTTGTTGGGTACTTTTTTATGTGTGGAAACATGTTAGACACTATCTTGTATAATAAAACTCAATTACTATAATTGTTCTATTTAACCAATTATAAAACATGAGTAGAGTTAAAATGCCTAAGATCAGAGAGCTAGAGGATAGCTGAGTATGGATATTACCTCTGATATGACTCAGTCTTTGCCCTTGACTGTTTTGCATAATATCTGCTCTACCTCAATTCTCCCTTCTATTGAAAATAAAGACCTATGAACTGGTACCATAGGAACTTTGAATGGGCTATAATTTGTCTTCAGTCTGTCCTCTGTGAATTCATAAGGGTACTATGAAGCATTATCTTCTTGAGAAATGACAGAGATTGGCAGACAGTCCTAATTAATTGAACTATTAAATTGAAGGGACTGGGTAGACAGACTTCAAGTAAAAGATGATGCCAAGGGAACTGTCAAGGAACAATAAAATTCTAATCAGAAGATTGAATACTGAGTCTTGAGGGATTGTTGCATTAGAAGGACTAGCTATGACAAGGTGTTTATTCACAATGATGCAAAATCAGCTCAGAGGATTGTCTGGATGGATCGATGGATGGACGGATGGACGAATGGACGGATGAACGGACAGATGGAAGGATGGGTGGGTCCTCATCACTCAGGAACTGTTTTAGTTTGCTTTTTATTTCTGGGAAAGATATCATGTCCAAAAGCAACTTAGGGAGAAAAGGAGAAGCCAAGGCAAGGAACTTAAGCAGGGCTCCTGGAGGCAGGAACTGAAGCAGAGGTTGGAGGAGTGCTGATTACTGGTTTGCTCATCATGGCTAGCTCATCCTGCTTTCTTATAGAACACATAACCACCTGCCCATAGATGGCACTACCCACGGTAGAGTTGGACCTCCAATATCAATCATGAATCACAGCAATATCCCACAGATGTGCCTATAGGAGGCATTTTCTAAAGTAGAATTCTTTTGTCTAGGTTTGCATCAAGTTGACAAAAACTGACAAGCATAAGAACATTCTCTTGGCCACTGAACATAAAAGATAAACATTCCAGAGCCCTGGAAGTATAGAGGAGATACTATATACATGCATTAATGCTGGTACATAACGGGTTCTCATTGTCTTGAACCTTTGGCAACATTAGTCATTACTGATAACAGAAACTCTTTTATTGAGTACTTATGTGGCAGGAACTGTTCCAGGTGTCTCTGTTCCTTAAACCCAACCATTACAGTAATTTTTGCAATGAAATATGTTATAGATGAGGTATACTACAAATGAGGAAAAGATGTCGCAGAAGAGCTGGAGATTTTTGTCACATAGCTAGTCAAAGTAAGAGTTGTGATTGGAAAGTAGACATTATGACTCCAGTGTCTGAATTCTTAACTTCTACATTCACCAAATCTCTATGTGTTTCATATTCTCTATATTCCCGTTCACACAGTGCCATTTACTCATTCATTACACTTTTATTAAGAAGCTACTATTTACCCAACTCTGTTTTGCATGCTAGCTGGGCAATAGTGAAGAAGATACTCAAGAGCTATTAACTGATCCATAAAACTATAGAAAACCATGATACCTTACCTGTATCCAAGAGAGTCACAACTATATCCTTAGTATTTCTAAAGCCACCCATGCTTTTCAGTTTTGAAATAAAAAAGTCTTTTGCTTGCAAATTGATGAGTTCACATCTGGTTAAGACAATTGGACCATAATCAACAAAGATGCACCTTTAAAGTAAAAATACATGTCTGGTTGTATTTACTATTTGTTGCATTATTGTGGTGAATGATTACTGTTGTTGCATAGTTTGATTAATTAAATTAAAAGGGGAACTGATTAAAAGTTGCAGATATAATGAGGTCAATAGATATTTAAAAAGTCCATGTCTTCAACTTCAATTCAAATTCAGTTTTTAAGAAAACAGCAGATGGTTTAGAAGGCGTTTCTTCTGAGAGTAAGATTTCATGTGGACTGCCAATCTTGTTCCCTTCTCCACCCCAGGGTAATTGGACTATTGTGATCAGATAGGTCTAAGCTGATCTAGAGGGGAGCATGGCCAGACATTGCCAGGGTCAGTAAAGGATCTTGAGCAGCAGTGAGTACAACAGGAGAGATGACTCAAGAGACTGTGTTGGAAGACAGCTTGTTTTAATGAAGCACCAGGGGCAATATATGTACTATAGAAAAGGAGGAAGTCTAACTCAGGGCACCTAAGGGTCAAATAAGCAGTATCCAGGCCACATGACCTCCAGAAAGTAATGGTGGGTGCAGAAACAGGAGCTTATCAGTTGTTACATGTACTGGGGCATGTAGCACTTGGGAAAACAGGAACTGATGCTTATGTGCATGCTGGGGCATGTCACCAGGGCGGGGAGAAGAAGGGGTCCAACTCTGACCAATCTCAGGGTAAGATATCTAGGCTTTAGACAAGCTTCAACCTCTCCCTTGCTCAGAGCCTACTTTCCAGACCCCACAGTGGACCACATAGGAAGAGTCTACTCAGTAGACTCTAGAGTATTATCTAGTAAACAACTCATACTTCCTTTGACATCACAGTAGTGCACCCCCACTTGGAATCATTTAAATTCCTGTCCTGCTTCTTTTGGTCTCAAAATCAATCTTATTTTATTCTTGTGGTGGTTTGAATGAACTATTTGAGAAGGATTACAAAGATTAGAAGATGTGGCCTTGTTGGAGTAGGTTTGTCACTGGGGGTGGGCTTTGAGGTTTCAAAAGGCCATTCCAGGTCCAGTATCTCTCTGCCTGCTGCCTAAGGATCAGGATGTAGAACTTTCAGCTACTTCTCCAGCACCATGTGTGCCTTTCTGCCTGCTGCCATGCTCCCCACAATGGTGATAGTGGACTAACCCTCTGAAACTACAAGCAATTTCCAAATTACATACTGTATTTTATAAGAATTGCCTTGGTCCTGGTGTCCATTTATACCAATAGAAACCCTAACTAAGACAGTTCTCAAAGACTTGAAAAATTAGAAATTACAATTTTGGCTTAGTATAATTACTTTTGAATTCTAATTTACAGATTTTGAAAAAGATGTTAGAACAGGAGACCTTGGAAATTGTATAGTGTCCATTCAAGTCTTTGTATTATTTTCTGAACTTTTTTATGAATAATTGACTTGGCAGTTTCATACATGCACATAATCAACATTGGCCAGTCTCGGCACACTTTTCCATCTCCTGAATACCACAGCCCAGTTTCCTCTCCACTACAAATCTCCTTTACTCATTCAGTTCTATTCATTTTGTTCTGTGACCCAATAGTTTAAACAGGACTGTCTGTGCAACCTTGAGTTTGGAGCTGTCCATTGGAGACTGCTGGGGTCAGCAGTGGGTACACAGCAGAAGACAATTGTTTCTTCTCTCCCCAATCTCTCAATTGAGCAGTAAGGAATAAGGCCCTGTGAATCATTCCTCTTCTGTGATTGACTGCTGGCAGGATTTGTTTTGTATAGTGCTGTGTAGGTAACTAAGTGGCAAGTTTATTGCAGTGATTGTATGGAGTCTAGATGATGGATTTTGAAGCCATTTATGCTGTTTTCCCAACCTCAACACACTTTTCCCTCTTCCAAAATGTTTCTAAAGGCTAAGTGGGGGTGCTATGGAAGTCCTGTTTAAGGCAGACCCTTCCAAGGTCACTTACATTCTTGTGTTTTAAGCAACAACGAGTCTCTGAATTCACTGCCTTTCACTGCAAAGATAAGCATCTTTGATTAAGGCTGAGAAAAACTTTTGTCTATGGGAATAAGCATAGATGTTTAGAGGGCAGTTTGAGGCTATGCCAATTTAGTTAAATAACAGTACCAAGTTCCACAGTATCAGGAATGGGTTTCATTCTGTGGAATAGGCCTCAAATCTAATTGGAAGCTGGTTGTAACTCCCACAACAGTAGCAACACTATTGCACAGATAGGAATGTCTTGTGTAGCAGGTTGATTCTCTGGTTCATAAGGTTTCACAAGTAGGTAAAATCATTGATAGCTTTCTTTTCCTCTTGGAGCCTTCATAGCACTTTTTGGCATTTTAAAAGGTAGCCTTAAGGGAAGATGGTCCCAGCCTGCTCAGTTCCAGCTTGTTTTCTCTATATCATGAAACCAAGCTGTACAGTTTCTTTGGCAATAGTGTCTTGCACTCTAGTTCTACTGGGAAAATAAGAGGAATGACAAGAGCCTGTTTTGGGTGCCTCTGGGGCTTTCCCGAACAATACTTACAGAGTTCTCTCAAAGCCAAGACTGGGAATTTTATTTAGTAACTCCACTGTTCTAAGAGCAGCAGCATCTAGCCATGCATGGTAAATCCCTCCAATCTTTTTGTTTTTATTATTTGAGTTATAAGAGAGTAGGTTTCTACATTTTTTTTTCATACACATGTCATTTACTTTATTCTCTATATCCCTCATACTGTTTCCCTCCTCCTCTACTTTTCTCCCTGCTTAAATGTTTCCACCTCCACTACGCCAGTTTCACCCTTTTTAGTTTCCTGGCTTCCACAGGTGATTCTTGTTAAACAAAAACAGCTTAAACAGTCAAAATTAGGATTACCAAACTAGAGAGGAGATGAGGCACTTTTTCCTTTTTTTTTGATTACTATACGCTTAACACAATATACAAATAGTCACAGGCAAAATAGGATAGAAGGTAAATGATATTACATGGTTATTAGAAGGTTAATAACACAGGATTGGTAAGGTAATGGGGAAGAATAAGACAGTAAAAGATGATTCATCAAAGAAAACTTTAGCTAGATCAAACAATTCAAAGATATTTACTTAAATAGAGAAAACTAAGGATCAAATTCAGGATCAGAAAGCTAAGATCCACAACGTAATTATCACGGTTAATCTTTTTTTAATTTTTTTTATTTTAGTTTTAAAATTTATTTATTTTTCTTCCCTCTTTTAACATACCCAACCTCCCTTCTGCCCTCCAGGTGCTCCTCCTGGCTCCCATATCCTCCCTCTTCCCAAGCTCTACCCTCCCCTCAACTCTTCCCAGAAAAGAGCAGTTCTTCCAGAGTCACCACTCAAACAGGGCATAACAAGATAGAACAAGGCCAGGCACTAATCCCTGCATCAAGGGTGGGCTAGATAATCCAGCAGGAGGAAAAGGGTCCTATGGGCAGGCAAAAGGGTCAGAGACCCCCCGACACACTCTATTTTGTAGAAGCTCCACAATAACACCAAGCCAGACAACCACAAATATATTTGGGACCCTACAGGTTCCAAGTCTGCTGCTTCAGTCTCTATGAGCACCTAGGAGTGCTGGTTAGTTGACTCAATGGGGTTTGTTCTCCTGGTGTACTCCACTCCTCTGGTCCCTGAAATCACTCTTCCCCTTCTTTTGTGGGGTTCCTCGATCTCTGCACAATATTTGGCCCTAAGCCTCAGCATCTCCTTCCATCAGCTGCTGGAGGAAGCCTCTCTGATAAAGATTAGGCTAGGCACGGATCTATGAGCAGAGCAGAATACCATTAGGAATCATCTTTGGGTTATCAAGTCTCTAGTTCCTGGCCTTCCCTGTAGTAGCAGGCATGGGTCCTCTCCCTTGGCATGGAGTTCTGCCCTTCCGTTGTCCCAGTAGATTCTGTAAGAAGGATAGGTTGAGGGTTTTGTGGCTGTGATGGTGTCCCAGTCCCATTACTGAAAGACTTGCCTGGTTCTAAGAGATGGCCTATTCAGGCTTTCTATCCCTCAGTGCTAGAGGGCCTTGCCAGGGTCTCCATCTTGGATTCCAGTGAGACTGCCCTAGGTCTTCTTATCCCCCAAGTGTCCTCCAGTTCTAATCATCTCCCCAGATATTCTCTCCTTCCATTCCTCTTACCTCACCTGGTTCCCTCTACTCCATTCTTATCCTTCCCCAGACCACCTGCACCATCTATTTCCCTGTTACTAGGGAGATCCATGTCTTAACAAATGGTGCTGATCAAACTGGATGTCTGGATAAAGAATGCAAATAGACCCATATTTGTCATTCTGCACAAAACTCAAATACAAGTGGATCAAAGATGCCAACATAAAGCCAGATACACTGAAACTGATAAAAGAGAAAGTGGGAAGAGCCTTGAATGCATTGGCACAGGAGACAATTTTCTGAACACCAATAGCTCAGGCACTAAGATCAACAATTAATAAATGAGACCCCATGAGACTGAAAAGCTTCTGTGAGGCAAATGACACTGTCAATAAGACAAAACAGTAGCCTACTAAATGGGAAAAGATTTTCACCAACTCCTCTTCTAATAAAGGGTCAATATCCTAAATATATAAAGAACTCAAGAAACTAGGCAAAAACAAAACAAATAATACAATTAAATTAAAAATTGTGGTACATTTACACAATGGAGTATTACTCAGCTATTAAAAAAATGACCTCATGAACTTTGTAGGCAAATGGATGGAACTGGAAATAATCATCCTGTGTGAGATAACCCAGTCCCAGAAAGACAAACATGGTAAGTTGTAGTAGTATGCTGCTATGACAGCTCAGCCAAGAAGACAGGGAGGCATTCTCATAGACTCAAACCCTGCCAGACCCCAGAGGGAACTACTGTCATGGCAAGTGCCATACTCAACAGTGGAACTCCGAGTGTCTCAGTGAAGGTGATTCAGAACTCCTCAGGTGCAGATCATAAGCAATCAAACATCCCCAAAGAAATGCAAGACCTGCAAACAATACAAAATGCCAAGACCTAGGCATCCCCTTTTTCAACAATGCACTAAAACAATTATTTTAAACACAACTAAAAATAAACTTCCACAACAGTATATACTCACTTATATGTGGCTATTAACTGTTAAGCAAAGGAAAAAGGTACTACAATCCACAGACCCAGAGAGAATATGCAACAAGGATAGTGTTCTTATGCTATCATTTAGACATCTGGGCTTGGGGTGATTACAGATTTCGGTGCCAATTCCTGAGTTTTTTCTTTATTGGATGAAAGTTTAGTTTCCTGAGTTCTGTTTCTTTTGGTCTTCTTGTCAGTGTGACTTGGGGTAGGGCTGGGGATTTCCATTGGAGTTGGTGGCTGGGGTTTGGAAGGGTGTGGGCTTGTAGTCCTGCAGTGAGTCTCCCCTGGAGTTCTGGAGGCTGGCTTGGCTTCTGTTCCAGGAAGGAGCTTCCACTTGAGTTGGGCAGTGGGACAAGGTGGCAACAAGGAGGTGGGGAGGAGGATCAGAGAGAGGGAGGGAGGGCACCTAAAGAGTGGAGGGAGCAGTGGGTAGCCTACCTGGAATTGTGGAGGCTGGGACAGCTTCTGGTCTAAGCAGGGATCCTCTGCTTGAGTTGGGAGGTGGGGCAAGGCAGCAACAAAGAGGGGAGGGAAAATTCAACAGAGGACAGGAGCACTATGAATGTGGGGAGATGCCGTGGGAAGGGGCAACCTACTTGGATTTGTAGCAGTTGGGATGACCTCTAGTTCAAGCCTAGATCAATATATGTTTTTCAGTTTCATTTATTTACTTGCATGTTTAATAATTTTATTTTTCTTTGGCTCTGAATAAAATTGCATTGTGAATTTGTACCACATTGTCGTTATCCATTTGTTAGTTGAGGAGTAGCTAGGCTGCTTTTGTTTCCTAGCTGTTGTGAATAGAGAAGCAATGAAGATAGATGGTTAGGTATCTCTGTAATAGGAAATAGAGTGAGTCCTTTGGGTATGTGCCCAGGAGTGGTATAGTTAGACCATATGGTAGATCTATTTTTACTTTTTGTTTGTTTGAGACCCCTCAGATTGATTTCCAATGTGACTGTATTAATTTGCAGTTCTACTAATAGTGTATAAGGGTTCTTTATTCTGTGTATTCCAGGCGGCATTTGTTGTCACTTTTTGATGATGACCATTCTGACTGGGGTGAGGTGGAATATTTTTTGAGACAGTTTCCCTGTTGTCTGGCTGTCCTGGAACTCACTCTGTAGACCAGGCAGGCCTTGAACTGAGAGATTCACTTGTCTCTGCCTCCTGAGTGCTGGGATGCTGGAATTAAAGGCATGTGTCATCACAATTTGGCACTGTGGAATCCTAAAGTAAGTCGTTTAAATACACAATTTCTGATGTATTAAGGACTCAGCATACATTTTTTATAGGCTAGTCCCTGTGCTGTGCATTGTTATACAAAGCTCAGTAATGTATATCTCCCAGTTTAAGAAATATGCAGTGTGATAAAGGTATAATGCTGTTAAAGTTAATTTTAATTATGTTTGAAATTGTTTTATGCACTGTTGGGTGAGGGGCTACCTTGGGTCTAGGGTTTTCTGTATTGTTCGCAGGCATTAGACTTCTGTGGGGGTTGTTTAATTGCTAATGATCTGCATGTGCTATCAGTAGAACACCTGAGGAGTTCTGAAAGAATAAAATCACCTGATCTGAGACTGTCAGGCTTCCACTATGGAGTCTGGCACTGGCCAGGATGGTGGTTCCCTCTGCTGAGGTCTGGCAGGGTTTGAGTCTATGAGAATGCCTCCTTGTCTTTTTGCTGAGTCACACCATAAATGTACTACTACAAATTGTGTACAAATTGTGGGGCCCAACATCACGCCAGATAATCCAACGTGGAGACAAAGAAGAAAGAAACTCAACCTTACAGAGTCTGGTAAAGTACTCTCAAGGAAGCTATCAGAGAATAGATGTTAAGGTATTAATGGAAGGCTCCCGAGGGAAGAGAAAATGAAAAAAGCCTCTATAAAGAGAAAAGGCTGTGAAATTAATAAATAAATGAGGAAAAAAGCTCCGAAGTAAGAGCCACCGAATGGAGGCCCTTAGAGGTAAAGAATTCAGCTGGAAGCAGGAAAAAGTAAGGCTCTTATTGCTTTTCCTGATCATGGAAGCCTATGCTCCCTCTCACTGTTGGTGGTGGCATATTGTTTCACAAACTGACTTTTCTGACAGCTGTGTTATATGAGATGTTTTGTTTGAGATCTATGGAAGGGGTTGTATGTTTCCCCATAGTGGTGGTGAGATAAAACACCAAACCACCAAAATGTTTCAACAGGTGATTCTTCCCATTGGCCCAGGACTCCCTGCTGTGGTAGAAAATGCTGCTTAGAGGAAAAAATGCCACTTAGTTAAACTGAACAATTTTTTTTTCTGCAAACCTGTCTACAAGAGGTCCTGATAAGACATCTGCTGTGGTGATGAGAACTCCATACCAGGAGGGAATCCTTTCTGCAGACAAGGTTACAAATTATTTTTCCTAGAAACCAGGCTCTATCTTAAAATCTGGAAAGTGTTTCCTCAGGGTCAGCACACAGAAACTATCTTCCAGAACTGCCCAAGGTTGTATCTTGTGCTGGCAGCCAAAAGTGGTATTGTAAGAGTCACCCAGCTGGTGCTGCTTTCGAAGGCATGAAGGGGTCATGGAAAGCAGCTGAGGCTTGACACTGTAAGAGGCCAGGAGAGGCCAATAATGAAAGTGCAGTCAAAGTAGCAGTTGAAGGCCCAGATTGAAGGGGTCACGAAGAGAAGTTGAGGCTTGGCACCAGGAAAAGAGCCCAGGAGAGGCTATTGGTGAAAGTGTAGCCTAGTTGCAACAGGGGAACCCAGCAACCTTCTGAAGATGTTAGTACCATGGGACGACCACCAAGAACAGAATCAGCAGTGGAGTGAAGCCAGCCAGAGCCTGGAGGACAAACTGTGCTGCAGAGGGCAGAGCCTGAGAAGTGATCCAAGCCCTTTGGAGGAGCCCAGAAGATTGTGAGTAAATTCCAGGTAATTGGACATTGATAATGTTTTTCTGCTGTCCAAAGACATTGTGAAAAGCTTGATAGATGTTTGGTTTCATTTGGTCTTGTGCGTTAGCAACCCTCGTTGTTGTTCCTCTTGTAAATAGTTTTGCTGGTGTAGTGTTAAATTGTGTTGTAAAGGTGAAGCAATTTTTAATACAGAAAAGCAGAAATGTTGGTGAAGTTTATTTTTAGTTATGTTTGAAATGATTTTATGCACTGTTTTGGGTGAGGGGCTACCCTAGATCTAGGGCATTCTGTATTGTTTGCAGGTGTTGGATTTCTGTGGTGGTTGTTTAATTGCTAATGATCGGGATGTGCAACCAATAGAATACATGAGGTGTTCTGAGTTTCCACGGATGAAAAATCTTCCTTGCCTCTTTGCTGAGCACCCACAGTAGCCTAACTATTACATAATGCAAATGGGAGGAGTCATACGAAGGAAAGCTCTTTGAGTTGTGTTGGAGCTAGTTTAATTCTAACATAGTACCCAGATGTAGTTTTCAAAATCTTGTATTAAAAATCCCAAGGCAGCTTCCTGGCCCTATGGTGTAGCTCCTCTGGCCTGTGGAGGTGCTCCAGGGCAGGAAGCCAAGTAGAATGTGAATCTATAGGGGGGGTCCATGAGGTCTCAGATTGGAGAATCTATGAGCTGGTGAGAATGTACAGAATTCTTGGGAGACTGTGGTAGATTGGCATGACTCAACTTTATTGGGGGAACACAGGTGATAGGGTATATATATACATACACACACACACACACACACACACACACACACACACATATATATATATATATAGGAATGGGCTCTCTTATTCAGGGACATCATTGAAAGCATATTGTCTTAGAACAGGCAGTCCCATTTGCATATTGGGGGTTGCAGCCTGGACCCAGATATTTTCTGGGCATCAGAGGGAGAGACCTTATATGGTTATATAGGGAGAGGAGCTACAGCTCCAGATAAACAATTCTGCCAGGTCACATACCTTTGAGGGGGTGGTGCCTTGCTGCAAGCAGGCAGCATAGCTTGTGGTCTGTCAGAGCTGCAGAGGGGAGGGGCCGAATTCCTGCTGCTCTCAAATGAGAGTTCTAGGCATGTCTACCTCACCTCAGCTCCTGGACAGTTCCACACCCAGACAAGGGTTAAAAAGCCACTGGAGTGAGAACCAGATTCGCAATAGTGCATTAAAGCAGTGGTAGTTAAAGGCACCAGCCCTTGCATAAGCCTGATTTGTGCCAAGGCTCTATTCTAGGAACTAAGAGCCATGAGGCCTTCAGCAAGTTAATTAACCTCTCAGAGCATCCATTTCTAGAACTACTGAAGGGTTTTATGCAGAGGAAGGATAGAGTTATATATCTACTTCAGGAAGATTCGTTGAGTATCTGCATGGAGAGTGGTTTGGAACAGCAAAGCAGAGGCAGGAGCTGAGATGAGAGACCACAGCTTTGTTGAGGAATCAACGTTTTCAAACGCTAGCTCTTTTATATGCATTACCAGCATCTGGCAATGCTGGTGCTGACAATGATTCACCGTATACAGTACTTACTTCAGGTTTGGCATGAAGCCAAGGACCAGTGAAGAAAGCTACCCCTCCTTCCTGCTAGCACACAGGGCCCATTCAGTATCATTCCTTTAGACTAGACTGGGCTTCTTGCCCTCCAATCCCCAGGCCTCATCAGCCCGGGGGAAATGACAGACCCTGGGAATCAGAGAGACAGTGACCTTCCTCATCATGCTCAGCTGCCCTATTGGCTAGGAGGTCATGGATTGTCCTGGAGGCAGCACAGCTTTCAGCATACTTTCTAGGAGAGTGGCATGGATGGAAACCTTCCCCTGGCCTCCCAACAGGAGATGGGCAGCCTGCATTTCTGCTGGAGTAGAGCTCAGATATAAAGGCACAATAACATTGATCTTCCTGCCTGCTGAAGGGCTTGTCCAGGGAGATTTTTAAAGCAATTTATGATTTTTTTTTTAAAACCAGAGAGTTCTTCCTATTTTTCGTTTGGAGATGCTCTTCAGTAACTACTGTGATACAATACAGACAAACTGCAGAAAATAAACCTGTTTTACTTTCCTTAGATCAGTTTCTTCACTGTATTTGGCACTGAGCTCCTTTACTGCATATCTACTAAGAGTTCTGTTGAAATTATTTGGAGAAATTCTACTATATGCAATCTGGTATGGTAGAGGGTATTTAGGGAGTGCTGTGTAATGGAGAGAGATCTGGCTTTAGGGTTAGCACTGTACTTCACTACCTGTATTACTAGACAGTTTAGGTAACTTTTTTGAGTCTTTGTTTCTTCATCTACAAAACTGGGATAACACTTGAATATTTTCCTCAGGATTACCAGAAATGAAATAGGTAGTTCTTTAGATATAAAAGAAGTAATTGAGGGGTTAGGGAAATGACTCAGGCAACTCCATGTATCCATACGTGTAAGTGCAAATATGTACATATAAACACACATATACGATACACATACATTAAAGTAATTGGAAATTATTATCTCTAGAGTGCAGCTAGTCATGTGGTGAAGATTCTAAGAATTAGTTCTCCGTGTACAGTTCTATTTACTCATTAAGATTGCTACTGCAAAATCTGCATTTGACTCAAATGTGAGTTATTTGAAATACAACAATAGGTTAATTTCAAGAGTAAGGAGAGAAGTAGAATACGAAATAGTTTCCATTTCCTTCATCAAAATTGATATTATAAAACTAAGGATCTATAATTTCTACAAATAAGGCACTATATAGCCATACCTTGTAGAGAAAAATTCTAGTTCTCAAGCATGTAACATTAACAATTAACTTTTGTCTGCTTATTGTTGTTTCTTCTTTTTATCTGAATGAAAAAATAAGGTCTGAAGAGTTTCTGAAGAATAGTAGAAATGGTGTGAATCTGAGCCCTTTGCTGCCTACATCTCCCCACCTAGAAGCTGTTACTTGAAACCACGTATGACATAGTGCTTCTTTTCTTTCTGCTGCACAGATGATGAATGGAAAGACAAATGGATGCATGGATGTATGGATAGCTAGATAAAGTCCAGAGTTCTGAAGATGTTCTTGTGATAAATTGTCCTTTTCCACACAACATCCCTTTCCTTATCTGAAGAATGCTATTTTGCAGCTACTACTTAGTTTCTCCTGCCAGCAATACTTCCTTAGTTTCTGCCCCTATTGCCTGTCTGTCAGTCTGAGTCTTCCCATCCTCTGAAACCCTCCCTGCTTCAAAGATTTAAACAAATCTCTTCTCCATAAATGACCCTGTTAAGGGAAATTGAATCCACAGCCTGGACACCCATAGCTGTCAGATATATTCTATAGGCGCTGCTCAGCAGACACTGCCCCACCAGCCCTTGTCATACTTTTGGAGTTCAAAGGTTAAAGGATAGGAAGACCCATAGTTTGGTGAATGGGAGAAGAGTGGGAACAAACGTCAGCAGATGACACTCCCTGACATTGCTTCCCCTTTCTCAGAAGTGGTGTTTTGTTGGTTCCTTTCCCACAGCTGAGCTTGTCATAAAGGAGCTCTGTTCTCTAAGCATTTGCTAATTGCAGCATCACTGGGAGAAAAAAAAACCAAAAACGCCAAGAACGTAGAGATTCTTGTCTTAATTCATTTTGATATTTAGTCCTTTCTTGAACAGTCAGTTTCTGATCATATTTTCGATACACCAAAAAGTATTAATTCAGTAGTACTGACACACTCAAATTTCTAATATTTAAATAACCCTTTATGTTAATTAAGGATAAATTACATTAGATATATTGAGTTACAGAGCTGCAGAACATCCTGCATTTACATAATCTTCTGAATTCTGTCAAAACAGTTTTAGTTTTCTCTGAGTAGAGGGGATCTCTGCTAATATCTAGTGAATATCTAGACCTTTCAGTGAAATTTTTTTGACAACTAATTTTCTACTGAAGCAAATACCAGTTATACTTGCAGTTCACTTTGATCCTTTGATCTTGTGTTGATGTGAGAGTGCGCATGGGGCAGGAAAAAGGCTTGAGTATAGTTCACTTGGTGATTTATATAGCTCCTTTCACAGGATTAGAGTGGGAATCCTAAAAAACAGCATTGTTTGAAGCTGTAATAATTAGGATGTCTCACTTTAGCTGGACTAAATTCTAAAGTGATCCCAGTGGCTCCAAAGTTGGGGAATCCATGTTATTCTGTGCTTAAGAAGCATTCCCCTGAAGGAGTCCTGCTGAGGCTGGAGATAAAGGAAGAACTTCCTGGTGATAATTAATTAACTGCATGTACTACTTTAATTTCAAATGAGTCACTTCAGTTTTGTGATAAATAAAATCATCTAAACTGTGAAAGTAAAATGAAAATAAATGTTGATGGCCATACTACATACTCCTTAAACGATTGCCAGAGGACTGACTCTTTGTAGATGTAGTGTGTAGCTAGAAATCTTAGTAGCAATAACAGGACTGAATGCATATTGTGCCTTTTTATATAAATTTATTGTTTTTTATTATTGCCATTGCATATGTGTGTGTGTGTGTGTGTGTGTGTTGTAGAAGTTTATTTTTTAGTTATGTATAGAATAATTGTTATGTGCACTGTTGGATGAGAAGCTTGGCATTTTGTATGGTCTGCAGGTGCAAGTGTTGGCTTTATGTGTGGGATGTTTGATTGCTTGTGATGTGCATATTATATCAATAGAACACATGAAGAGCTTGGGGATCAATAAAAACCCCTGAGATTAGACGCTCAGGGTTCCATTGTCCAGGATGGCACTTGCCAGGATAGTGGTTCCCTCTGCAGAGGTCTGGAAGGATTTGCATGTATGAATATGCCTCTGTGTTTCTCTTGGTGAGCCACCACAGCCGCATTAACTACATGTGTGTGTGTGTATGCACACATGTATGCACACACACACACACACACACACACACACATTCATGAAATGGCATTCATATGGAGGGAACAGAGGAGAACTTCGGGGGATTGGTCCTCTCCTCACACTGTGGGTTGCAAGGAACAAACTCAGGTCATCCCTTTCAGTAGAGCAGGAACTACTCTAAAGTGGGCTAAATTTTAGTCACCTAGCTACCCACTAGAGTGTCCACCACAGTAAAGGATTTCAACAGTTTCTGAATGAATTGATTGTAGCGCAGATTTCAGCCACAGTCACATGAGTAAAGAACAAAGAGGCAGGAAAGAAGTGGAGACAGGAAGCAAGCTTAGTCTCTGAGAATGGTGAAGCCATTGTGCCAACTTATTAAGAGGGAAGGGGATGAGAAAGTCACTTGATAGAAGTAAATGAAAACTTAGCTGTCTTAATGTAGTATCTCTTTCCTTTCAATCATAAATCCATAGTTGTAGTTTTCATCTTGACACTAATAATCTAATAAAGGCAACCAGCATAGTTATATTTTTCTTGTTTTTAACAGCATATAAAATGCATATGATAGTAAGCATCCTTGGGCTCAAAGCAAAATTGCTGGTCTTGCTTTGGTGAAAATTCATGATTAATTAGGTGCTCAATTATTATCTGGCTTTTGTTCCTTATGAAAAACTTTTCTTTAAACTGAGCTCTCCATAACTCAACTAATAAATATTTTATCAGTCAGCTTATGCTGTGGTATATAACAACAAAGATTTATTTTTTGGCTCATGCCTCATGTTTGCTATGGGTTGACTAAATGTATTCCATACCCATATGATGGAGCTGTATTCTGCTATTATATTGCTAATCTTAAGGCAAGAACAACAACAAACAAAACAAAACAAAAAAGAAAAGAAAAAAGAAAAAAGTCAGTGGCCAAGAGCATCATAACCTCCACAACTTATATTTTGATGTCATGTTGATTGCCATTGCTCATTTTTTATTTGATAAACTAACTTGCATGGCGCATAGCTTTCAACTGTATATGGATTCTCCATGGTACCTAGGCAGTTTTCTCTGGACAAATTATATTGGAGAGACATCCTCATGTGCATCAGGCACATTCTGGTCATCTGTGGCATTGAGGGGAAGTCGTTGAGAGCACAGTTCCTCTCCTCCCACAGAGAGACAAACTAGAACACAATTGTATTTCAGAATTTTTAGACATCTACAAAGGAATCCTGTCACTGATAACCCTATAATATACTTTCTCAAGGATATAACCCTCTACACACTTTTGAGTTACATACTTGACATTCCCTTTATTATGGTCTATCACCTTGTTAACTTACTCTGTCTCTGCTTGTATCATATTCTTCACTCCCCATAACCATAGCACCTTTTAAATTACTTCTACAGTAACTGTCTCTCCTGATTTGTGTGTATCCAACACTTAAGATAGTCACAACGATGCCTAATTGTGCTCCTCCAATAGTCTTCTGTATCATCTTAGACTTTGATATATCCTTTAACAGTTTTTGAATTATGAGATGAACAATTGACTCCCTGCATTAGAGTATGTCTATGAAATGTATTCTCTTATGGCATATTTATAAAATCTGTTTTTTTATGCATTTCCTAAATTTGCTTTCCAGGACTGCTGTTTTATTCTACTCTTCCCTCTCTCTTAATCTGTTGGGCTTTTAAATTTCCTTCTCTGTAGAAGCTAGGAATACAGGTTGCAATGTCAAAAAACAAAATTCAAAAGGGAGTAAGGTAGGAGAGAACCTGGAAACACCTTCCAAACTGAATGGACAGTTATCTAGGGAATTAGAGATGGTCTGACATTCTCATTTGAAATTAAATACCTTGTGTGCAAGAAAAAGAGGTTCCACTGACCATTACTTTATGGATAAAGCCACTCATTGCCATTCTGTAACGTGATTTGCCTTTTGGGGCAAGAGGATAGAGAAACACCTGCCAGCCACTTTGTTGGCATGCTAATATTAAATGCAATATACTTTAAACTGGCTATTTTGTAGCATAGTGGGTTTAATGTGCTCACTCATCTTTTCTTACCTACTTGTCAAAACTCCAGTTTGAGGATTCATATCAAACTTATTTTTGTTCGAAAGCAAAAGCTGTTGCTATGGATGTTGGGAGAAAAAACATTTCTGGTTTGCTAGCTATAACCTTTGCATATGCAAAACCAGCATCTATGAAGTAGACAAGGGCACAATCACAGAAAGACTTCATAGAACAATTGCTTTCCAATCTATTATGCCCTCTGATGCAAACACACATGCATCTGCACACATGTGGGTGCTTACTTCAAGCATGCACGTGCGCACACGCACACACAC
Organism: Cricetomys ansorgei; assembly: GCA_026225945.1. Taxonomy (NCBI): domain Eukaryota; kingdom Metazoa; phylum Chordata; class Mammalia; order Rodentia; family Nesomyidae; genus Cricetomys; species Cricetomys ansorgei. The sequence goes on along the minus strand of JAMJFZ010002759.1, from coordinate 3,516,979 downwards.
ACAATTGGAATTTCCTTGCTTGATTGACAATTCCTAGGGATAGAGGTGGTGGCAGAGACACCAAGAATTCTTTCCCTTCAGAGAAGAGAGCTTCTTTGAGTTTCCACTTCTTTTTTTGTTTTCTGTTTGTAACCAAGGGATTTTTTTAATAGTACCTATCCCCTAGGTAATTTTTTTGAGGCATGCACAGTGCTTTACACAAACGGGACATCAGAAGTCATTACAATGCTAACGATTTTTATTCTTATTATCAGGCAAGTTTCTGCTTAGTATTTGCAAGTAGAGTTACTCTGTGGTTTATATGTCAAGTTGATGTCCCTTTAGCACTGTGTGTAACTAACCCCCCAGTAAGCAGAAGTGAGATGAGACTGGAGAGAACCAAATTCCGGATTTCTGCCTCAGGTTATTACATATACCTATAATTGATTTAACTACTGTGGGTTACCACCACTGTCTGGGGCCAGGAAATAAATTGGAAGTAGTGAAAATTCTGAGGTAAAAACTATAGTTTGGTAACAGTCCCTATTTGTTTAATCCACTTTATGCACTTTATATCATTCCTACTTGCTTACATACATTTAATATGCCAATCAAAGTTGATAAAGTAACTAGCAACATATTATAGTCTAGTAAAATAAAACCTAGAAAGTCTAAGCTCTTGACTCATGGTACCTAGACTCATCGTAACCTAGAAAGTGGCAGGGCTGAGAATCTAGCTTAAGTCTGTGTGGTATTTAAAATACAACTGAAACATCCTAGACTCCAAAGTTTTAGTAACATTAGCAATTACAGTTAACATTATCACCTGCCCCTCCTTCTTTCATATTTCCCAAAGTGTCTTAATATCTATTATGACTTCAAAAATAATATGAAAATTTCACTCAATGCTTTTGTGGTAATAAGTAATGTTTTCTCATGAATTTAAAGATTTATTAAGGCATTATAATAGCTAAAATTCCCTGCTCAGGATTAAATACTTCAAATTTTAGTGTTTGACAAATTACTTTGTTATATGTTACCACTTCTGCTATACTACATCTCAATACTAAAACTTTAGTTAAGAACAGAGAACACTAACAAAAATGAGACTTGAATGTTTTTTTCTTTGCATTCAAAAACTTGGGTATATGCATTTATTTTTTAAATGCCTTAACATTTTAGTTCTCGATTTGTAGATATGTTTGGGCTTAAAATATCTACAATTTCACTTTTTCTTTCAAGAATTACTTTTCTGCCTTGACTTATATTTTACTAACACTGAAGAGAACTAACTATAAGAGCAGATTTTCATTCATTTTAGTAATTTATATGAACATATCAATACTGATATAGCAAGTCACCTATGTACTGTAATAAGCAAGTATGGAGGGAGGCCTGGCAAAACTCAAATAGAATTTCAAATTAGTTTGTGTAACTAATGTGATTCCTAGCATTGCTCCATACTAGCTGTGTAATTCTAAACATATTGTTTAATCATAATGATCCTTTACTTCCTCATCTATACAATGAAATTTGCGATAGCTTCTTCTTAGAGAGATGCTCTGTTGTGCATCAACCTTGTCCAATGCATGGTAAAAAATAGACACCCAGTTTCACTGAAAGTTGGAACAATTATTGATTCCAATGATCCTCTAAAAGCAAAAATGAGAACAAAATTGGATCCCTTTCAATGCACAATATAGAAATTACTCCCCCATCTCTTCCTGTTCCTCACTTTATCCATCCCTCTCTTCTTTCTCCTCCCCCATCTCAGTGTGTGCATTGTACAACATATACAACAGGATACTTTATCACTAGATCAATTAAGGCATTCATGGACAGAAAGTAATTTAAATAAGGTTTTTATAATCACTCAAATCAGATTCTTGCCATTGCAGGTCTCTGTTCAAGAACAATAAATGACTTTGCTTGAAAGTAAGTTAAAATTCTTGTTACCACCACTAATGTTTTTACTGTCACCCAAAACAGGCTCAGTCTACCTATGGATTAAAAGGATGCTAATTTGGCATCTTAGAATTACAATTATAAGAGCATATATTTCAGTAGGGACCAAGATATGTTACAGGACACTTTAAAAATGCTTTTAATGATAGAATGAGGAAAACAAGCTGTATTCCACTGGTTGGTTGCTAAGAACTGTGACTACAGATGCATAGTGCCTTAGCACTGTACCACAAACTTAGTTCATATCAGTTCTCTAGGAAAGGATTTAGTTTATATAATTCCAAGGATGCTCCTTCTCACTGATACCTGTAATTTGGCACATCACTAAATTCATAGAGTGGTTACCACAGCACAAGATTGGTCTCCAACTTGTGTCATAGATGACAACTTTCTGTCACAGTATGTTACATGGATGTTTTCATTTGTCTTAATTGTACTTTAAGCAATGAATATGTCAAAGTTTAATTTTATAATTTCCATCTTAATTTAACAAGCCTGATAACAAGGTACAATAAAGACACAGATGATAGATAAAAACAAAATGTGGAGTCTATTTATCTATCTACTTATTTACAGGAATATATGTGTGATCCTGTGTTACTTATGTGCACTACATCTGTGCAGTTGCCTGCAGAAGCCAGAAGATCATATCAGATCCTTAGAACTGCAATTATAGGGGGTTGTGAGTCACCTGATATGAGTGCTAGGAATACATCTCCAGGCCTCGCCAAGAGCAGTAAGAGCTCTTAACCATTAAGCCATCTCTCTACTTCCCTCATTTAAAAAATTAAAGATAATTTGAGTTTAGAAGTCAACACTTAATATCATTTATAAATATAGCTTTATTGAGAAATAAAAAACATAAAACAAGCTGTAAAGATCTCCTTTCCCTCTCCTGTTTCTCTTTGTAGTTTCATGATCCCTATACCTCAACACATATTTATTATAGATATTAAGTCAGGTGGGAAAAAGATAATAATCTAACATATTATTTTTATGCTAATTAATAAAAGCCATTTAAATAAGTGAATCAATCAATGAAATAATTTTGGAATTCTTGTACAAAATAAACAGCTATAACCTTTTAGGTTTATAATTAGATAAAGCTACTCTTCTTATGGGCAGTGAGTTTGATAAAGAGTTTTGCTATTTGACCCAGACTAGCTTCAAACTTGCAATTTTCCTGACTTGTCTTCTCAAATTCTAGGATTACAGAGATATGGTACTACATTGGCTAGAATTGGATGAAATTTAATATTTATAAGTATCATTGTGTATTTTTTTCTACAATTTTGTATCATCACTCCATCCCAAACAAAAACTAATACAACTTCTGTTGATGTGCATTAGTTTATATTCTGTGGTGTTATACAGATACAATCATGTCATTCATGTATTTTCCCCATAAGTTTTCACAAGGCATGATGTTTCCAATTCATTTCCATGCTCTAATGTTTACCACCATTTTCTTTTTTTTAATGACTGTACTATAACTTTATATAAATATTGATGGAGATTGTAGTTGTTTTCCCCATTTGGCAATTATAAAGTTATGAGAGTTTATATATACAATTTTGTGTGAGAATGCATTATGATTTCTATTAGGTCTGAATCTTGCAGTGCATATGCTCTTTTCTCTAATTATTCCCATTTAAAATCAAGAGTAATTTTATCAATAGGGATCTCAAAGGATTACTTTGTAACTAATGAATCAATGAGGATAATTGCTTTTACTCCTGCTTGGTGCTTACCAAAGTTCAGTAAAGGTTAGTTGCACCCATCATTATTATTGTGGCTGTTGCTCTAATTTACATGCAGTACAGAAATGGACTCATGATAGATGTAAAATCAACTCTCACTAGTAAACAAACCAACAGGTTGTTCGCAATGCATGAATTATCATCTCCTTCCAGAAGAGGTACTTGATTTGTGTCTCAATATAATGTAGTGCCATGTGTGCTTAAATCAACAAGGGAATTTTCTGCTTTAGAGAGTTTCATCCTAGTGTGGTGACTTTTAAACTCTAGTGTGATTTTTAAACTTTTGGAGCTTTGAGTATTGGATAGAGGTTACAGATCTCTTTTGTTCACATGTGTAAACATTTTAACTCATTTCAATGATGACCTGCATTCCAGAAAAGGCATGGGAAATAGCATTTAGTGTGTACTTCCTCTCCTCTCTGATAGATCCTCTTCTAGGTACTTTATGTGAATGGTCTTATTTAGTTTTCACAATAACCCTACAAAGGAATATGTATCACTTCTATTCATAGAGGAGATAATTGAACTTCACAAAATGAATTAGCTTTCTGAAGGTCAGATATTAGTGGTGATACTCACTGTACTTTCAAAACCACTTCAACATTGTCATGTTCTTCACTTCTTATTCCCTAAATTGCATACTTAAGCACCCTTGAAGATGAAATTATCTCAAAATACCTCCTATGATTTGACAGTCCACACTCAAGTATTTTATCATAATTAGAGAAGTCAGTGGGCAGGCAACTGTAGCTTATCACAGAAGCCAGTAACCATTTATTTATGATTCTGTTTGTGAAGTTTTATGTTTCTCTCCCTTTTGATAACCCAGCAGGATGTCACTGTAGAAGCTACCAGCCCCATTATGGTTCTTACACCATTAATTATTGACTGGCTGTGAGAAATGTATCCATTGTATAAATGACTCCATTTACTATGATATCTAAATAGTTTTCAAATCACGTTGTGCTCAAGTCATTCAACTTAAACACAGACAGACATAATATACTTATTATACAACTTGGAGAATGCAGAGTTTTTCCACTTTCAGATCTCTAATGTAGTGTATTAGGCAGCAATTTAGAACAAGTTTAAAAGTACAATGCTACTTACTCTGCCTCTTTCTTGAATGGACTTGAAATCTCCCTGGGGATTTCATCTTAACTATTTAATTGTGGGGTTTCAGACAGAGTAGTACCTTTAAGAGCTAAGAACTAAGTTTGAAGCTTTATAGTTGGGCAGTATCTCAAAAGTAAATTTCTTTAGTATCAAGGACTATAGTTCAAAAAAGAACAAGAGAGCTCATCAGTGGTCCTTGTTTTCCAAAATTCAGTGGAAAGACCTAACTACGATCATGATGTGATATGGGTCAGTCAGGAAAGGAGGGCAAGGTTAATTGGGAAGTGCAGAAGCCTCTCGCACCCTAGCTTTCTTAGCACAGACATGGCATTCCCTTGGTGCAGGTGGAGGACCAATTCTTTCTGCACATTCTGAGGTGTGTGTGTGTGTGTGTGTGTGTGTGTGTGTGTGTGTGTGTGTGTGTGTGTGTGGTGATGGTCTACAAGAGACTGCATATGCTTTTTATTTGGTAATTATATTAAGTACATGGGAGAAGTGCATTCTGTGCTTCATCTCACTGTGTTTTTAATTCTCCTCCCCAGTGTGCCACAGGGATCCCATTTTCAGGGCTAGCCATCCTCCTTCCTCTTCACACACAGAAAGTAAAAGGGGTAATTATCCCCCAGGAACACCTTAATTGTTCCAATTAACCTGACCACTTTTTGCAATCAAAGCCAAGCAAAGAAGAGGATTTAAAGTGATCAAACACCATTTATGGGCTGTAGATAAGTAATAGGCATGGGAAGGCATTTTCTACAAAGGATGTTCCCTGTAATGTCATAGGATTGCACTAGGGGACTTTTCTACCACCATTACTTTTAAAAAAAATGACATTTTAGGTGTTCTTAATTGTACCATCACTGTATCTCTGATAATAAAGGACATGTTCACAATTATCTGTGTTAATTGAAGCTGTGGAAACAGCCTGTGAGGGAGGCTGTTTAACTCCTTTCATAGGCAGACAGGCCTGAACTTGAGCACCACCACCCCCATCCCACACTATTAGTGTGAGCTATGTTTCTAAATTTCTGAATTTGACCATTTTTACTTGTGTGTCAGGTACTTATCATAACTCATCTTAGAAGTTCTGCTATCTCTTGGGAGTAGCTAATATTTAGATAATGGAGCTGAGGCCCTATGAGTTGAAATAACATTCCAAGGTTTATATTTAAGCATATTGGCGATTAATGAAATAAACTTGCCTTTTCCCACTTTAGATTTTCTTTCCTTTTACTTCTTCTTAACATGTACTGAGGTCTGCTATGTGCCAGGTACTTTACTAAATATTGGTGGTAAAATGGACAGTTACTGTTCCCATTGACCTCAAAAGTAAGTAAGCACTGTAAGACTGTAGGGCCCATGTCATTGTCACCAAAAATGTTGACATCTTTACAATGTTATTAGTTCAAATGAGTGAATGGATGCTCTTAGACGCATAAGGCAACTATTCTGTTTGCCTTTCCGTCTAAGGGGTCCCTAGCCTTATTCCTGTATCAGATCATGGCCTTGTGGTTGTGTTGCTCAGCAACATATCAAATTGTGTGTTAGGGAGCTCTGAAGGACAGTAGTGGTTTGATATCTCTTATAACTTCAGGGTTTATTTTAAGTATACTAAATAGGCAAATGGCGAAGTTTAACACAATATGTAAAATGCGCAGGCTGTATGTGATTAAAATACTTATTTGGACTATATTGGTTGTGTGAAAGGTAGAAAGCGTGGGATTTTGGTGGGACAAATACACAGAAGTCACACCATGTTTTTTATGTAACAGGAAGCTAATTTCCATTCTTATAAGTAAGTAGTAGGAGTTTCCCCCTCCTGCACGTTATAGTTGTTAAGAAAATCAGCTTTGACACCAGATTAATTGCATCACCTGCCAGTTATTTAATGATCTAAGCAATATTTCATGTCTCAAGTTTTGTCATCTATAAAATAGAAAAATGTAAGCATTTACCCAAGAATACTGGGAAAATTATATTTGTCAATACATATAAAATAAAATGCCACCAGATTATTCTGCATATAGAAAGCAGAAGTTAGTATCTTTCCTTATTATACCAGAATATTAAATGGCAGCTTGTTTTACATACCTCAGGAAGAACAGATGGTTTAATTAATAAAATGTCTACACTATTTCATTGCTGTTAAAGAGCTTAAAGTTTCCTGTAGAAATGCAAATCTCTAATCATTAGCAGAGTATGGGAAGGGAATTAGCACCACCCACACTTATGTTCTTCCTGGGGGCTATGGCACAAATACCCAGGGATGGGTGACTATTTGACAGGATGCTTCATGATCTTATTATCTATTTGGGGATAGAATGTACCTACTGGATCATTTTGATGATAAGATGAACCAACAGATACCAAAGCACCTAGTGCATTAACTATTACAAAGAAATTGAGACTCACAGATGTTAAATGGCTATTGTAAGTTCGCAGTACAAATGAATTGCAAATAGTTGATTATATTCTAGAGATTAGACATATATATTAACATTGTGCTTCACAATTTATCTGCTGTGGATCTTTAGGAAAATGTAAGCTCTTTCATCCTTAATATCTTCATTTTTAAAATATAAGCATAATAAGATTGATGTGTGTTGCTATAAGAATTGATCAAGAAACATAAGGTGCTTAGATATTTCCTGCTATGTAGAAGGTGCCCATAACTGTCATCGATTACTCATTTTATTACTGCGATTATTTTTGCTTAAAGCACTTTCAGTTTTTAATCTCTTAGAAAGTAGGTCACAACTCTTCAGAGAAAAATTAGATGGGTGAGGATGGGGCAACTACAGCTCAGTGTTTACCTGATTGTCCACTTCATTAAATGCTGACTACACGAGGTTTACTCATTGTAAAACCTTTGCGGTCACCTACTGCTCCCTGTCTCTCATACTTCAGTTCTATTCTATTAAGAAATGCTTTTGCCTTTGCCTTCAAAATAAGTCTGAAGCCTGACCTCTTTTCATTAACTTCATAGATACCAACTTAACCCAGAACAATATCATCCCTTAAGAGAATTATTGCAATAGCATTCTGAATGGTCTCTATGCTCTTATAGTGAATTCTCAACACAGCAGCCAAAACGACCCTTTTAACACCTAAGGCAGGTCATGTTACTCTTCTGTTCTTCTGTTGTCTTTTTTTCTCCCTCACTAGTAATTGTGTAGTCATTTCTCTCATTTCTATATTAATAATCTACCACTGCATAACAATTGTCATAAACACAGCAACTTGAAACACCACTCACTTATTATTACGCAGCTTCCATGAGCTAGGGCTTTTCTTTTCTTTAAGATTTCCTTGTGCTTGACCTATTTAATTTTCCCTTTCTTATCTCTGACACCTGCTACATCATCCTGTAATTTTCCCTATTACAGAATGTCATACCATCAAAATCACATAACCATGTTACTTTTCCAGATAGCTTCTTTAACAATAGAAAACGGAGATTGACACATGTCTTTATGTAACTTGATAGCTCTTTATTTCTAACATATTGAATTTCAAGAATATGATACAGTTTTTCCATTCGCCTTTTGAGGGACATTGGCTAATTCATATCTTGATGATTATAGATAGAGCTGCTCTATACCTATATGTGTGTTCAATTCTGGTCAAGTATATTTACATTTCAACTGAATAATGATACTGCTATTTCCTTTAGTCAATTGATTTGCAGATCATATAAATTGATTTTTGCATGCTGGATCAATCTAGCATAACTAATAAAAATCTCAAATTCTCATGATATTTCCTTTTTCTATGCCATAGGGTTCAATGAAATAATACTTTGTTGAGATCATTTACATCTATGTACATGAGAAGTTTTGGATTATGTTTCTTTATTGTAGTATACTCATGTGGATTTGTTATTGGGGAAATGTTAGTCCCATAAATGAGTGTATAAATTTTTAACTCTGACCTTATTTTCTAGAAAATATTGTGAGTACTTTTGTGTGTATGGACACACCTATGGTAGTATGGGCTACACTAATTTGACTGACAAAATTATTTATTACAATGTTAAAAAAAGACATGAAGTTTAAAGGGAGACACAGTTAGGGGTACTAGGAGGAGTTGAGGAGAGGTAGTATGGATGGATATAAGTGTATTCTATAAATATATGAAACTTAGTGTTTTCAATTAATTTAAAAATTTTGAACATTATTTTTTCTTTTGTCAGCTCAAAGCTTATGTTGTTGTTTACTAAGCTTCTTACAGTAGAATTTTAGATGGCTAATTTTTAGATCTTTCTTCTTTTCTAAGGTATTACATTTCCCTTAAAGTACCGTGTTTAGTGAATTCCATAAATCTTGAAAAAGTTATATTTTCATGATGACTTCTTTGATCCACAAATTATGCATAAAATCTTTAGTGTCTAATATATGGGGATGTACTAGTTGTCTTTCTGTTATTGATGTCTGACTTTCAATGATTTCTTTATTGCACCATTAGTTAATACGAGTTTCAGTGTAGCCTATGTGGAATCTTAGGCCATTCATTTAGTTGCTTGTCTTCCTCTCCATTAGAATATATTAGATACAGCCATTATTTTCTGTTGACTAAAAAAGGAGTATGAGGAGAGAAAACTCTTAAATGCTTATTTAGGACAGTAAGTGTGAAATGTTTCAGGTTATGTAGAAAAACTATTGGTGTGTTTCAAATTCCTACTTATTCAAATTTAAACTCTTAATTTGTAATAAATGCAGGCACAGAAAAACTGCAATAATAGCAGTTTCTTTACAATTGCCAATTTCTACTGCTGCTAACCTGTTATACACCTGTAGGACAATTAATACAACTAAGCCATACTAATTATTTAATTTTGCAGTTATATTATTAATTAATGACTCCACTATGTGTGCTTTCACTTCATTTTTAGAAGGGTAGAATTTTGCAGTTCTAGTTAAAATAAAAGGAAACTTAAATGTATGACTCTGCAGGGAGATTCTGTCTACTCTGCATTTAAAGAAATAAAATAACAAGCTACAGCATGCTCACTTAAAAAAGAAACAACAATATTTTCTGAAGGAAACCGTAGTCTGAAAATTACTTGACCAGAAGAATGCTAGACTGGGGCCCAGCAAACCTGGGATCCAAGTTCATTTCTACTATCAATGAATTCTGTGAGCTTGCACAAGTCTCAGCAACTCCAGGAACAATTTGAGCTCACTGACTTAAAAGATCTTTCCAGACTCCAAAGTTTAATGACAGTATGATATGGTTGAAAGTATAAAATTTAAATCCAGTATTTCATTAATATTTAAGAAGCTCTAAACTACACTTGACTAAACTGCACAATAAAGTGAGGATGTCTGCTGTGTACCTAATTGGAACAGAATTGCCGAGGGGAATAATCATATTTATTTTATGCTGCTGAAACACCGTATTTCATGGTTCTCTGTTATCTATCCTCAATATTGACTTCTGCTTTGATCTTTGGCTGTACAGCAAGATGATCTCAAGTTTAGGATTTAGGATTCAGCTGAAAACACATGGGGGCACCATTTGGAAGGGTAGGACCCAGGAGGAAATGATATTCAACATTTATAATAAAAACAAACTGAGTTAAAAAAACAAATTAAAAGAGAACTTTTTACAAATAATTATTGCTTTATTCCATTAACTTACATACTTTGAAAAAGAAAACATTAATCTATAAATTCTATAAGGAGGTCTACTTTCCCAGAAGAGATGGAGTATGGACCTGGAGAAGGCAGGCAAGTTTAGGGAGTGAAGGAAAGTAGGAAGATAGATAACAGTAGTAACAGTACATTTAATTCATAGCACAGTTGAGGGAAACATACTATGCCAAAATGAGAAGCTTCTTGATGAATGGAAATAATTTAGGCACATAAGTAACACATAATGACAATGTTTAGCCACACAGTTATCTATCATGGCCTGTTGGCAGCCCCAACATCAATTGTTAGTTTGTATTAAAAAAAAAAAAAACATGTTTGCAGCACCTGTTATTAGAACATACCTCAGACTGAGGAGACTAAAACAAAAAAAAAGTTCATTGTCTTACGTTGTAGAAAACACAAGCTTGGGATGAAGAGGTAGTCAGGGCAACATTCTTCCACAATCTTTAGGATAAAATCTGCTCTATATCTTGTCTTCTGGCTCTACCGACAGTATTCCCAGTCCAGGACTTGCATGTTTAGGACTCCAGTCTCTGCTGTTAACATCATATGTTAATCCCTCTGCATGTTACTTCTTTTCTTACAACAGACATTATTCATATAGTATTATAACCTATTATGTATGTGTTTCAATTACATATGATTTCACTTTAAGTGAAATAGAAAAGCCCTAATTTATAAGTACATTCATAGTCACAGATACTGAACATTAAGTAGCATGTGTTGGGTAAGACAGTTTTACCCACCATAAGCAACTTCCCAATTTTGGACTTGAGAACATTTTATCAGTGGCCTTCTGCAGTGATGGTGATCTCTATATGAAGTTATAATTTTAGTGTTTGATATTTGAAGAAAAAAATACTTGATTTATGCATACCTCCTAATAAGTCTAGATGCTTTCAAATTCACTGGTATTAGTAACAGTACTAATAGTACTAATAGTATTCATGTACTTTTGGACACCATTGTACTATGACATCTATGAAGGGTATTCTTATCCCCATTATAGGAAAACTCTATTTTTATATATGTAAATACAATATCCTTAGATACCAGGCTAATGCAAATTAAAAGTACTTTGATATTTCAACTTAATCCAATCAAAATGGCCAAAATCAATAAAACAAATGAAAACCCATGTTGGTGAAAATTCTGGAAAAAGGGGAATACTCCTGCATTGCTGGTCAGAGTATAAACTTGTACAGCCACTATGGAGATTAGTGTGACAGTTTCTCAGTGTTCCCTCCACAAAGAGTCAAGATTTTCCCATTATCAGTTCCACACATACTCAGTGTAGTTATTTACCTATGACTCAATTAGAATGATCTATTTTCCCTAACATCCTAATATTGAATGGTAAATTAGAAGCTCTCATCATCTGTGCACCAATTCCTTCCACCAGAACATTTATTAAACTATCTGCCCTTCAAACAAGAATGGAGTTTGACTCTTTCCATATTATAACTGTTGTGAATAGAACAACAATGAGCATGGATGGACAAGGATTTCTATGGGAAGGCAGAGTCCTTTGGGTATGTATCCAAGAGTGGTACAGCTGGATCTTGAAGTAGATCTATTTCCAATTTCCCGAGGAGCTGTCACACTGATTTCAATAGTGGCTGTACAAGTTTGGTTGGGATGTCAGAGGAAATAGTTTATTCTAATTGAGTCATGAGGTAAGCAGCTAGGTTGTGTATGTGTGGAACTGATAATGGAGAAATCTTGACTTATTGTGGAAAGAACTGCATAGACTACCTTTTGTTTCAAAAGGATCACTCAGGCTGCAAAATATAAAACTGGTAGGAGATGAAATGGTAAATTGGTTGCTTCTATTGACCAGGAGAGAGAAGAATGTGGTTCTCAGCAGGATGGTGACTAGAGAGGTGGTTACGAGTCTATTTTCAAAGAAATACTTAGGAGAGAAATATTAAAAAATGCTGTGCATTTGTGAATGTGGTTTCCTGAGAGAGGAAAATGCTACTCAGATTTTCCTTTTTTAAGATGTAGCTTCAAAATTTTTGGAGCATCACTTCCACTTCCTTTTTTAATACAAACTTTTCTTAAGAAGGACACTGCTTTATTTGATAATCTTTTCAATTAAAGATGTAAAGGGAGTATCAAATCCTCCTAGGGATTGTTTATCGAAGGACTAAAAAAACAACGTAGGTCAAATGATGTTTCTTACATTTTTATTCAGTTACAAGCCTTGAGCCTTTTTCAAAAAGTTATATAGTAAAGAAACATCTTTTAGTTTTTTGTGAGTATTTTCTTTTCCAGGGAAACAATAGCATGGAGAAAGGCACAAACAGATTACACTGCCTCCTGAGCACCGATTACTCTTTCTATATCACTGCTCAAGCAATAGACCTGAAGCAGTGATAGTGTCACTATTGCACTCCACTATTGCCTCTTCAAGAATATTATTCCTCTATGCTGTCATTACATCTTTTTTGCTATCTTGAAAATTCTATCTTAAAGTTCCAAAATTCTTTCTCTCTTCTGCATTGCTGTCAACTACTTTGCTCATTCATCTAGTGATTTTGACAAGTGATCGACAGTTTTCCTTTATGTTGTAAGTCCCTTCAAGCTTCTAGGAAGATATCAATGCCTCCATGTATGTTCCAGCTACCTACCCTGGCCCTCTAGTTCCATTGAGGTTCTTCTCCAGTTCTGCTCTGTTAGCTGTTCCTGCAGCTACACTGTAGGGCTCATCATCATCTATTACAGTTCCACCTGCAGAATGTAATTCCAGTACTTCATTTTATTACAATGGCCTCTTCTTCTTACTTTATAATTCCACTGTTATTATGAGTATTATTTCATGTATTTAGGATATTCAAACAAATTGCCCTTTGCTTTCTAGCACTTCACTCCCTTTCAACAGGGCTATTTACAGAAGTTATTTAATTTAAACAACTCCTTTGTCAAGAAACCCCAGCAACTTATACTGTCTTTCTTAAAAGTGCATCATCCTAAAAAATAACTAAATTCACATGAACTCAACCTTGTAACTTCTGAGATCAAGCTAATAGGCCACTTCTACAAAATAATAGTTTAATAGAAAGTTGTTGATTTTTAATACCACTTTTGTCACCTGATATTTGTGTGATTACTAGGGATCCAAATTCCAGTCCTCGTGATTGCATAACCACAACTCCATTGTTGCTTTCATAAATGACATTTTCTTTCAAATCTGTTGTGTACCCTTTCCATATTCATCCCCTATGTGCTCACCTTTCTGCCCTTTATTCCTTCCCAGTAATCATCCTATGCAAAACTTTTTCTTCTGTTTTCATGTGTTTCACATATAAATACTTATAGATGATGCATTTTTCTGTCTTAATACAGAGAAAAGAGTTTCATACTGAAAATATCGAATATACTAGCTAGCCTACAACTCACATGCAACCATTTCATCCTCAATGATTTTTTCATAATACATCAGAAGCTTTCAAAATGATGCCACTTAATTTATCTGTAGATTCAATTAAAATGGACTTCCATTTTTATGAGATCATTATTTTTTAATCTCTTTATTATTTTCAACTTTTAATATTCAGGTGATTTTAATCAGCTTCTATATATGTTTACTTTTCTTAATTGATGAAAATGAGCACCCATTTACAATCTGTTCCTTCTCTGTTGTGAACTTCAGCTATTTCACAAATTCCTTTTACTCACTGCCTCCAGTTTCTTGCCACCCATAGACCTAAGCCAATAAACTTGCTTCCTCAAAATGCCACCAAATCCTCAAAGTTAATAGATTCTATGAAATGAATTCCAAAACCATTTTAAAATCTCTATTCTCTTTGATCTATCAAGGTATACACTGTTGACCACACCTACTCTTTGGAACATGCATGTATGCACACACACATACACACTCAGGCATGCATGCACATCCCCCCCCAAAACAAAATAATAGCTTGCCTTATCTTAATTACATAGTTTTAAATTTTTCCTTTTCCTTTACTGTCTTTTGCCCTAATTTTCTGCCTCATTGGTGAGAGCATTCCCCTTCCATATATTCCCCAAACCCTGTGCACATGATAAGAAAGACTGTTGTAGAGATGGATTTCTGATTTTTCTTGGTGTGTTCACTGCAAGATTCAGTGGGAAAAATTCTACTCCTAAACATTAGCAATCTATGCCTTTGTCAACGGCTTTCATTTTACATCTTTACATAGTCTTGGACTTCTCTGAAGCTAACACAGAGATCACTGTGAGGCAGAGCAAGAGGAATAGTAAGCTCATAGAAGAACTTCATTTACGCTATTGTCTTTTTTTAGTAATATCACTGTTCTTTAAATAACATACCTTATCAGATTTTCACACAATATTTATTTTTAAAAGAAATAGACATCCAGATTAATCCATAGTCAGGGACAAATACACACTCATATGTACATTGAAATAGCTCCAAAATAAGAGTAAGCCTAAAATTAAGAATCAAAATGTGTAAGTTTTAATTTAAAATTTTAGCATATATATTGTCAGACAAATAATAGGTTGTATATGAAGATCACAGAATATATGTATTATACCTGTTTCATTGGTGCCTCATTCTGACTCAGAGAAAAAATATGTTCCTTTACTCCACTGCCTCCACTTGATCTATCTTGGATTTTCTAATCTTATGTCCATTTAGTTGGTCATAATATTTAAAGTTTTTTGCTGATGCCCTTAATGGAAATTGTCAGGGAAGACTGTTAGCATTTAAACAATACTGTTGAATATACTAATTATTTCAATGAATAGATTCTTTCTAAGAAGATGGATGGGAAATACTTCAACTTTATCTTTCAAGAAAATGAAAGGAAGTATTTTATCAAATCAGATGCCTAGTCAGCAAGAGAAGGAAGACCTTCCAATGGTTGGTTTAAATTGTAAGCATGCTGTTGCATTTTAATGAATGTCAAGTCCAGTGTTTACCCTGTTCTCTCATATTTTAATTCTATTTAAAGCACATTTATTGAGGCCTGATATAGATTGAGCATTCAGTCCCATAGCATAGGGCATACAAATGAATGTGTTGTCTTAGGATTTTATTGCTGTGACAAAACACTATGACAAAAACCAACTTGGGGGATGAGGCAGATTTACTTCACTTACACTTCTATAACATAGAATATCATCAAAGGAAGTCAAGGCAGGAACCTAAAGGCAGGAATTGACACATAAATCATGGGGAAATGCTGCTTACTTGCCTGTTCCGTATGGTTTGCTCTTCATAGCTTACTCAGCCTGCTTTCTGATTGTGCCCAGGACCAATGGCCCATGAATAGCGTAGCCTCTAGGCCCTTCCACACCAATTGTCAATCAAGAAGACACGCTGTAGGTATTTTCACAGATCAATCTGATAGGGGAATTTTCTCAATTTAGATTTCTTCTTACCAAATGACTTTAGCTTGTGTCAAGCTGCTGAAACACTAGCTAGCATTATTGACCTCTTGTTGAATTGACACACAAATACATCACTGTTAAACTGAATTCTTTTCTTTCTTGTGGTCCTTAAAATCTCATATTAATATTAATATCACAATATAAAATATTTCAACTTTTAAAAGTCCCACAGCCTTTAAAGTTCTGAGCACTTTAAATAATTCAGTTTCAGCCAGATAATGGTGGTGCACGCCTTTAATTCCAGCACTCAGGAGGCAGAAGCAGATGTATCTCTGTGAGTTAGAGGCCAGCCTGATCTACAGAGTGAGTTCCAGGACAGCCAGAGTTACTCTGAGAAACCTTGTCTTGAAGAAAAAAAAAGTTCAGTCTCTTTGAACTATCCATAGTTCCTCAAAAAATTCCAAAATCTCTCAAATGTGGGCTCTCATAAAATAAAAATAAATTAAATATTTTCATAGTACAAGAGGGAAGAACCAGGCTACAGTTACAATCAGATCAAAACAAAGCAAAATGAAAGTCCAACAGTATAAATCTCAGTATCAAACTTCTGGGATTCAAAGATCCTCCTGGATCTCTTTTCTGATTCTGCCCACTGTAGAGCACATAATTTATTTCTTAGACTCAGGCAGGCTCCACTCCACTGCTGCTGACACCTTTGGTGGTCCCATGGTGCTGTCTTCTCCAAATTCCAGGATTTCTATTGCAACTCAGATAGACCTTCACAAGTAGCCTCCCTTCAAGGATTAACCCTGACACATGGTACCAAGCCTCAGTTCTCTCTCTGACCCCTTCAATCCTTAGGTTTTTACTGTCACTGAAGCTTAACATTCGCTAATGGCCTTTCCTGGCTTCTCATAGTTCCAAGCCTCAGCTGCTGTCTATGACCTCTTCACACCATCAAAACTAATAACGTCTGAAGGATTTTTACACATTACCAAGTTTGGCTTCCAGCATAAAGTAAAACATTGGCCACCTCTGGACCACACTGTGTATATGCTGACTCCAAGGAAACACTTTCCATAAGATTTTACTTCAGTGATGTTGGCCACTTTCTAATCACCACTAATTTCACAGATTTATCTAACCAGCATCAATTGTCCCAGTAAAGCAAAAGTTTTGCTTCAGTGGTACTTAATTTCAAGCATTGAATGGCCCTGATAGTGAGTCTTTAAGGAACTTTCAAACATCCTTCTGAAATTTCAAAAGCCATCACTTGAACTCTCAGAATTATCTTCTAAGTTCCCACAGAACAGTCCATTGAACACTGAACAATCAACAGCTTTTCCAGCCCGAAATCAAAATGCAGCCATAATCCTCCAAAAATCACATTATCATGTCTGTCACAGCAGTGCCCCCACTTCTGGTACCAATTTCTTTGGTACTTAGCTTTTTATTTCTGTGATAAAACACCACTACCAGAAACAACTTGGGATGAAAAAGGTTTACTTTGCTTACTATGGTTGTTGAAATGAAAATGGGCTCCATCGGCCCATAAGGAGTGGCACTATTAAGAGGTATGGCCTTATTGGAGGAAGTATGTCACTGGAGGGTGGGCTTTGAGGTTTCAGAAGCTCGAGCCAGGCCTAGTGTCTCTTTCCATTCCTGTTGCCAGCTAATTCAAATGTACAACTCTTAACTACCCCTCCTGCAGCCATGTTTATCTGCATGCTACCATACTTCCTGCCTTAACAATATTGAACTACACCTCTGAACTGTAAGCAAGCCTAAATGTTTTCCTTTATAAGAGTTGCTATTGTCATGGTGTCTCTTCAGAGCATAGAAACTCCAACTAAGACATGCTTGCTTCCACATCACAGTCAACAAAGAAAATAAAAGTAGGAATTCAAGGTAGGAACCTGGAGGAAGGAACTGGAACAGAGGCCATGAAGGAGTGCTAATTACTAGCTTGCTCCTCATGACTTGCTCATCTGTCTTTCTTATATTGCCCAGGACCACAGGCCTGGTGGTGGCACTGTTCACAATGAGCTGGTCCCTCCCACATTAATCACCAATTAAGAAAATGTGCCAAAGACTTCCCCACATCCAAATTTGATAGGAACATTTTCTCAATTGAAGTTCATTCTTCCCAAATGACTCCAGATTGTGGCAATATGACATACAACTATCCAGTACATGTTTCATGGTTTCTATCTTCAGGAAACTTGCAATGTGTAATGTAAATCTCACAAGTCTTTTGTGCCAAATGTTTAAGTTCACCAGAGTGAGCTGTGAATACATAGTATAACAGTATTGTATCCTGACATTGTTCAGCATTCAGTTTTCAGAAAGATTCAATAATAAGATCTTCTCCAAAATGGATTAAAACAATATCTAGACTTCCATAGACTCTGACCCCCCCCGTCCAAACCAAGCTCACACAGAAATACAACACATCTGGAAGAGAAAGCAGGTATCACTAATGCAAAGAGGGAAATTATCCAACAATAAAAGCCATTCTCCATTCCCAAAAATGAGTGAGCTAAACTAAACACTAAACACTGAAAATCTGAGTGTTAACTCATTCAAGTGCTGAGGACTAAGGATTTCATGTTGGATTTATTTGACATTACTGCTATTGCTACCATTAGCAATAGACAACATTTATGAAGTTTAGTTTTAAATTTCATTGAAAACCCTTTTAACTTCCAAAGTGACACTGAAAGATAGACATTAGTGCTTTAGTTTTATTATTGGAAAGTCTGAAGCTTAAGTGTAAACTAACTCATCCAACATAAGTGACATAACAACAAGGTAGTATTTAAGTCTCCGTGACATGGGTGACAGTGACTTGAGTGGAATAGTAAGAATATGGGATATACTGGAAAAGTTGGGCAATGACTGTCAATGAAAATGTTCAAAGAGGACTCCATTTTCCTCTGGCTTACAAAAGATGGAAATCTTGCAGGAGCCTACCGATAATTAGAGCACTGGAGAGGTTGAGGCAGGAGGATCAAGAGTTCAAGGATAATCTAGCCTCATAGCAAGATCCTAGGTCAAACACAAAACTTAGAACTCTCCACTAGTGTAGGTATAGTGGAGATATATAGGTATAAGTTGTAACATTTGAGAGGCAGCAACTGTGGGAGGATTGTCCATTAACTTCTATGTTCTTTCTGAAATAAGAAAAGATTGTTTTACATGAAAAAGTGAGAGGTGTGGCCAAAATTCTGAAAGGGAAAGTTCTTTCTTGAAACAGCCCTTGAAAAGAGAGGAAGAGTCAACTAAAAAGAGGAATATCGTAAGAACACTTGGCTGTGTTGAGGATTGATTTAAGTTTGTGACTCTGAATTTAGAGTAATATAAATTTGCACTATTTTAAGATTTTCTTTTGTAGTTCCAGAAATGTTTATTGGAGAGAGAGAGAGAAAAGGTGCACCATTGAGTTTAGATTTATTCAGTTTGCCATATAAGTACAATACTGGGTACTGGAGATTAGGATACTGACAAATACTGCTATTGACAATGTACAGCGTGGAATCTAAGCTGAATAAAGAGCAGTGAAAGAAGCAGAGATTTGATCAATAGTAGAAAGAGAAGTCAATGAACTGAATGTCACAAGAAGAAGGGGCTAATTTAATGCTCATAGAAAGAAATGCTTTAAGTTAATTGTAAGATTTACAGATAATGTGCAAGACTGAGAAATTTGAACCAATTCTTTCAGTGGCAGCATAGTTTTAGGTATTGATGAAATCTATGGTGTAAATCCAAGAATAGATAGGTAAACAGAAATTAAGAACAAAGCTGAATTCTTTCTGGATATACTTAACATCAAGTCTGCATATTCAAAAGTTTGATTTTCATTGTTTCTATTATTTGTGAAAAGAGATCTTCCCTATTGAGAAACTAATTTTGTCTTGTTCTTGCCGGAAATTCAAAATTACATCAATAAGTACTATTACCCTCTACACCAAGGTTTTGCATTCTTATACCTAAAATATTGATTCTAAGCTGAATAATACACTCCTTCTTCCCTCTCAATAAATGCTTTGAAGTATGTTTGACTAGTTTTTAAAAGAATCATTTACAATCCCTTCCTTTAATATACAAGAAACACATAAATACAAAGAAAACTCAATGTTCACATTCCAGAATTGGTAGCCTAGGCAAAATCAGAGAAAACAAGATTTGCCTCAGTGCCCTTGGAAAAAGTAGGGTGAAGGACCCAGGATATCATCAAACTCTGGGTCAATCCAGATCCTCATCAAAGCAAATGCTGTCATTCCTTGTCAAGGACCTAGCTTTGTTCCATTTTTCTCCTATAGCTTTTTTGAAATTTCTCAGTTCCAAGAATTTTTTGTTTCTTTAGCTCCCTAACATTTTCACTTATGGAAGAAAGCCACTTATCTTCTCTAGTATCAAGGTACCATGGAGTTGTCATAATGCAGGAGGATGGGAAGGTATCTACTTAGTACCTTGATGTCCATTTTCTATCTCTTGTCCTTGAGAACTTACAGACTGGGGACTCTCAGAGGGTTTTCAGGGTTTTCTGGAGTTCTGCCTGGACACTAGTTTGCCTGTGGACTCTTTTGCTTCTTCCTTAGTAACTTCTTTTTGAGAGACATTAAGTCTGGTTTTAAGGTAGCAACTCAAAGATTGTCTTTAGTACCCAAAGGTAAGTCCCATTGAGAAGCTATGGGTGCTTCCTGGAAGAGAATAGCCCCGGGGGATCAATTTGGAGACTTCTGTCTCAAATACTTCATCCAGATATTTTATCAGTGGACTCTGGGAGTCTGTACCACTGGTCTTTATGTTTATCTGTGCAATGCCAAGAGGAGGACAGCAGAAATCTGAATTCTGTGCTTGTTTAGAACACTTCAGCTGTTCAACTAGTAAGCTTGTGTGGAAAGAGTTTTCCACCTGAATTAGAGTGTTGGATGTGAGTACTAGGTGAATGAGAGAATGCTATGAGAGTCACATACTTGTTTACTGTATGACAGATATCATGCTGGGGTGACTGCTCTGAGTAGAGCCCATCTCCATTAGTGGCCCCCATGGGATCCCCCTTTCATATGTGTGTGTGTGCGTGTGTTTGTATCAGTATATATATATATATGTATATATATATATATATATATATATATATATATATATATAAAATACATGCACATATATGTGTGTGTGTATATTATATCACATAAATACATATATGTATGTATGTATATCAGTGTATATGTATAATATACATACAGATGTATAAATAAATAATATATGTGTATATATATTTATGTGTGTGTGTCTTTAGATTATTGTTTCTGTTAGCATTGCAGCATTGGTCATGGAAGATTCTTTTGACAGTAGATAGGTTAGCAGTAATGACAGACAAGGCATAGAGATTTGGTAGACCTGTAGTCATCTATAGAGTAATGACTTTGCAGTATAGATATTCTGCAGTGCTTATACAGACTTTTAACCAAAGAAGGCTAATGTCATTTTCTGCAGTACTTTAATTTTTTTATTTTTAAACAAAAATACAATTATATAATCTCTCTCCTTCCCTGTCTTTCTTCAACCCTTCTCCATGTCTGTTCTCTCCAATCTATCTCATTTTTGAATATCTCATCCAGGAATTATTATAACTGTAAAAATATATATTTATAATACATAGGCTAATTGCATATAGAATTTAAAGATATTATTCTGTATTATAATAACCATAACATTTTACATGTAAAATTAGGGAAGACTGTCCTTAGCTGTGTTTGTAAATTTATCAAGGGCTGTTCAACATGTAATAGTATTTTTGCTAGAGCTGCTCAACATATCTGAATTTGCCTATTATTAAAACAAAATTCTATACATTTAATAATGTTTATTTCATGTTCACTGAAAGAGTATTGAATATAACTTCATATAAGTTGTTTGTCAGGGAGGCTTCCAAAATAATTTACACTGCTGTTGGATGCCCTCTAGAACTAAATAAGACCTGTTGCTGAAGATACCACCTGGTGTTATTTCTGGATATAGAAAAATCAAGCTGCAACTGTACTCCAAGTATCCTTTTGGTTGGCTAGCTGTCATGGTAGTGGAAGATGTTATGCAGGCCATTGAGGAAGAGCTCCATCAACAATCTAACTCAGCTATGGACTCTGCACAAACAAAGATGTGCTCACTAATGCACTAGTGGTAAGTCTGTGTTGGGCATTGAATTTGAGGCATGTGCTACAATAAGAAACTCACATTGAGTACTGTAAACCTGGTGAAAAGCCCATGGATAATAAAAGGTTATAGGCTCTAGTGGGGGAGCTACTGCTTTTGTTTTGCTAAATGCATATGGTGTGCTTATCAAATTGCTTGGTATATAGCTGTATTTATGCCCATAGATTAGTGTTTTTGTCAGCTTTTTTCAGAGAGATTATTTTGGTTAGGTTAGGTTAACTGTAACTGCAGAGGTTCATAACTGGTCAAAGTACTAAGAAGTGATTATTGAATACTTAGACACACATGGTACATCTATATCATCCTCTTTGACACATATGGAACATTTTTGGAGAAGAAAGAGCAGAAAAAATTAAGAACCAGAGGCAGTAGAGGGAGTGGTGTGGAATTATGACATTAGATATGACATGGCTGTTGCATTTTTTTAACTTGCAGCAGTTGTGATTACTTGCACAAAACCTACACAATATTGGCCTATGGACATCTGTCAGAGATGGGTAGTTTCAAGGAGCTACACCATTCCCTGAGGATCTATATGTAATTAATGGTTGATGGAGAAGGAAAAGATATTTTCTTTAGTAGTATAGGCAATGGTAAGACGACATACTCCTTTAAACCACCCTAACCTTTGCTCCTATAAGCAACCCTAATGAAAATCTTCAGGTCACAGGCATGTAAGTAGACATGGAGCTAGTTATAAAGAGGACCAAGATCAGTGGGACTGGAAGAGTACAGGAGAGAGTAGCTTGGAGGAAAATGACCAAAATACATTTATACATGTATAAAAATAACCAAACCCATCAGTCTGTATAATTAATATATGCTAATAAAGTGTTTTTAGAAGAAAGCTCCCAGTTTCATATAATTGTGACTAAATGTCTGGGCCATGCTCCCAATCACTTTCAGGTAGAAATTTTGTTGGACTTGAGAGTAAAGAATGCCTTATAGACAAATGAGTAACTTGACTTTGTAAACTCAATCCTGATGAGTACCCTATGGATTGATAATAATTTGATTTTAGTAGCAAATTCCTTGAGTAGAAAATATCTTTCCTTGGTTCCACACAAGTCTCTAAGGAGGTGCTGTCTCTCTGAAACTGATGAACATTAGTTACTTTAGTTTAGTATCACGATGTCATTTCTATATTTATGTTTGACATGAAGGAAAGAGATACATTCAAGACATCATAGACTGAATAGCAGAGTCCCAAAACTGCATTTGTTCTACTAGATATACACAGTGAATGGAAAGTCTTTCAAAACACTATTGAGGCTGAATTTACTATCCATTGTTATAGCAGACAGGGATTAAATTTGACTAAAGATATTAAAGTTGCTAGCCCTGAACTACATTGGTGAGAACTTTTACAAATTATATTGAGTGTGATCATGTCATTTTAGGCATATTTTCCTTTGCAATGAAAATATTTTCATTAGACATGAGAGGGCTTTAGTAAAACCATTTGTATGGCTCTTTAGCTACACATTCCAGTGTAATAACAGCTTCTTGCAGATATTCTGTCTTGTCCCTCTAACACTTTTAGAATAATATTTTTTATTGTTAGCTCTCCTCATCCACTGGATTCTCTTTCTGAAGGCCTCAGGGGAACAATTCAATGTGAGATTCTTCTTTGCAGAAAGAGTTACACATCTTGCTCCAGTTTGTACACTGAGAGTATGTGGTAATACTTCTGCTAAAAGAGGAGCTCTGAACTGTCAAACCCCAGTGCTTTTGTGAGGCTGGAATTTGTAAGAAAGTAGATTGAATTAGTCAGGGTCAGACAGCAGTTGAAGTAAATCACCAGGGATGACCATGAGTGGCAGGGTGCATAGACTTGGGAAATAAGAAAACAGGTCTTTGAACTATGCTTACTAAACAGACATCTCTGGACATATCATTTAAGAGTGATTGGATAGTGAATTAAAATGTCGGCATTTGTATTCTCCCCTGAATGAGTGTGGCACAATGAGCTAATGGGAATGCTTTTGAGGGGAGTTCTATATGGCGTATTTTCTACTCTACTGAAATCTCTCAAGCTCAAGACAAGATATTTCAGTTGTGTGACTGCATTGTGCATGTTGTCACAAAATGAGGTGGGGAAGACATATTGCTCTTTAAAAGTTAGTGAACCGTGGGGATTTTACATGGAATTGTAAAGAGTTCCAACTAGTTGTGGAAAGAAGTGGCAGATGGACAACTCGAAGAGGGTTCAGGCAATGTATGAAAGACATAGGCATTGATCTCAAAAGCCTTTTTTTCCAGAGATACACAGCCCATGCCTTAATGACTTCAATAGGTGGTCAAGAAAATATCCGTGTTATTACTTTGGGCTTTTTGCTGAATACAGTTTCCACATCCATCCTCCAGACAAGTTTATAGCCAGTTCCACACAGCACATAAATTGTCTTGAAAAGACCCTAAATGGTTAAATCTGATCAAACAAACGGTTACTTTGAAAACTACTCATTAGCATCCTGTTCCCCAGCAGAGCACTGGCTGAATTAAGTTGTTTGTTTCCAAACACCTGTTTGAAATGTACCGTATGCAAACTAACAGAATAAAATTTTCTCTTTGAGAGACAAAAATCTTAGACTTAAAAAAAATGAATAATAATTGCTAAAACATTTTATGTCCCTTTGAAGATGATACAGTTCTGGGTGGTATGCTTTTACTACCCATTTTGTAACTATGGAAGGAGTAAATCATGTCCATATAAAAATTTTCATTCTATCTGAACTCAGCAATATTGCACACTACTTATCTCCTCATTTTGCAATTTCACTTTCCATTGTCTAATCAAATCTGTGAGTTCCGATTTATGTGACCATCTTGGAATGATTATTATCCCTGCTCAATTCTATTGGAGGTTTTTCTCCCTCTCACTAGCCTGGTTTAGTTGTACTCTCTACTCGTACCACCCATCATGAATTTGCATTCATTAGAATAAAGTATTTATGTCTTCAGTAGCACTAGTTGCATTTTAAGAGTTCAGTACCTACATGCATCACTGGCTACCATATTTGACAGTATAAATATAGAATTTTTTTTCATCATCATAGGTCTTTTAGAAAATGTTTTTTTATGATAGTGGATCCTTGATAGATATCAAGCCTAGATGTCTCTCTTGGGCCTCAGACCTATAATAGAACTTGAATATCTCCACCAAGATGCCTCATAGTCCTCATATTATTTTCATCAGACTCCTTTCCTTTAAGATATTGCCTGGAATACAAAGATAAAGAAACTCATCTTTATTCTTTGTAAAGTGGAGAGCCATTGGGAATTTGACTGTTCCCAGATGATTTATTTCAATATTCACAGTTCTTCTTTGGAAGAATCTTAGTTTCATTTGATAATTTCTAAGTTGAACAATTCCTTACAATGACCTTGTCACAAGCTCCATTCTCTCTCATTACCCCTACCCCTAAATTAACTTCAAATACTGAATGCAAAACAAGTCTAACAAAGCAATCATTGTGATAGGAATGCCACAGATTGCTTAATTGACACTTCCCAATCTCTCATTTATTTGGAGTTCTAAATCAACAGAATTAAACTACAAATTAATTCATTAGTGCAAACAATAAGAAATGAGATCAGGATTATTAAGAGAATAGACAAGGAGATGAATTGATTCACGGGCAGATATACAGGTTGATCCCTGAAACTCAGTGAAAGTAGGTCACCTCCCCCCTCTTAATTACATGCCCACAAGCTTTCTTCTGTCAGGTCTTGAAATCTTGGGGCTTATTTCTACACAGTGTAATTATGTTTCCATATCTGATCACGTCCAATTTTGAAATGAAATAAACAGTAGGAACTAGTCACATTAGCAAGTGGAGCCACCAAATTACATTCATTAAGCCATTGTTCAATTATGGAGTGCAATCCTCCAATGACCCCAGGGAAGCAAAAATTTAGTTTACAATTAAAGATCTGGGGTACTCAATAAATACATGTACAATTTTGGAAAGAATGTGTTGTTTCCCCCTCTATCAAAGAGAATCTAGATCCAAAAATTGCTTGAACAAAGAATAATTACACTTTGATGAGAAGAATCTGAATTCACCTTGATCCAAATTGGGATAGTAATTATCCACCATAACGCATTATAATGATCCTTTAGATTTGTAATTATAAACCCTCAGAAGGGTCTTTGTGTTATCCTCAATTAACAGCAAAGTACAAACAATGTTTTCCACTTCCTTCGTCACAGCACACAGGACAATTCTTTACTGAATCACGAGTATTATTTTATTATAGTTATTTCTCATGCTTCAACAAATATCTTATCTTTATCCTATTATACAGCTCTCATTGTTTCATCTTGTCTTCTCACCTTTGAATACATTATTCTATGCTGTTGACGAGAACTACTACTTATCAGACTGGCATAAAGTCTGATAAATGAGTTTTGACTCTGATAGTTACTAACTTTGTGAACTCAGAAAGCCACTTATTCTTTGGACCTGACTTTTTTGTTTGTGTCATGGAAGTTATATTACCAACCCTGGACAATTAATGTATCTGTATATAAATGAGCTCTTATGTGCAAAGCTCTTTTAACATGAGCTAAGCATAAAGGTGTCTGATCTTGTTTGAATCATTTACATTTTGAGGAGCAGTTTCACAAACAGATACCCTCAGTATGCATGCTGATAACATGCATACATGACTCTTTTCTCTTACATTGTCGTTTGACTTGCATCTGAAACCTGGGTCAGTCCATTATTGATACTTCTCACTCTGTATGCATTAAACTTCACCATTCTGGTTTTCTGAATTGTGAATACCACAGGTTTTATCTGTGCCCAGGCATACATCACCATGGAGTTGGGTAAATGATTCATCTAGGCACTGGATGTGGAGATGTGAATGTAATGTTTCAGACTATTGCAGACTTCTTCATAACTCTTCTGGAAACTGAGTCAAGTAGACACATTAACCAAGATAACAGGCACAATGTAGAAATCAGGTTCTGCATATCAGGATCTTACCACCTAGAGCAAACACCATCCCATAACAGGTAACTGAAAAACATTCGAATAATTCTGATCTCAATGTCTGTGACAGATATATATCAAATGACTTGGAGTTGTCTGATGATATGGCACTGTATATATTTAATGTAGATTTTATTCCTCATGGAAAATGACTTATTTTCTCACCTATCCTCTTTCTCTTCCATCAGAGATAGGACTCTTTTATAATTTATTTTGATCTCACTTTGAAATGATCAATTAAATAAGGTGGGAAGCATGTTTTGATTTTGATTTCCTGTTAGCTTAGTTAGCTTTCAGATCAGCTGCCATTTTGGATTGCTAAATGGCCTTCTAATTCCCATTTCATGCCTGGTGCTTTGTCTCTTGTCAGTTCTACGGGACTGTCAGAGTCTATTTGCTCAGCTCGCCTATCTCCTCCTTCAGAACTCTTCAGCCAGGCTCTTTCTCCTGCTCTGTATTCTATTCACTGCTCCATCGCCTCACAGGCCTCAGCTGCAACTGAAGAGTACATGTGAAATCAGGAACTCGGTTCTATGGTACATACATTGATAAGAAATGCCCCTTCCTTCCTGAATCTGTGTCATTTTAAATATTAGAAGTCTGTTCTCTATTAAAACAATTTCCAAAAAAATTGAAAATAAAATTAGTTTTAAGACTAAATCTATAATTTCAAGTTACACAAGTCACATTTAAATATACCTGCATGGGGGAGAAGGGACACTTGCTGATATTTGCCTTGTGTATATCTTGTACTTGGGAAAAAAATCAGAACAACTAGAATATGGTTTATCTTCTAATATAATTTTGAATTCTGTACTTTTCTGTCCAAGTTTTTGCACTGAAAACATTTTCAAGGACATTTATTAATCACACAAAAATAATAATAGTGATACACTGACTGTTAATAAAGTTAGAACATTTAGTAAATGGATTTTCTCAGATAGCAACTGGCATTTTGGGGATAAAAATAATGTATTCAGTAAATAAATTTCACACAGCCTGACTAAGCACTCCTACAGACTATTCAGATCAATATTTGATGAGAATGTATCAAAGCAAACTTATTGCTATGAGGAGCCACTGCTGTCTTTTGATTGAAGTTAATGAAGCAGACATATTAGTGTAAAGCACTTTCTGGATGCATTTGAAATTTGTTCTACCACTACGGCTGCTAATGGAAGATGGTAATTACTGTCCACATAATTCTGAAATAATTAGAAAAATAGGCACTTTTTGGGATCATGCTATTAAAATGCAGGTCTGTTAACAGAAAAGTTTCTGGACATATGCTGGTTTGAATCAGTGAAGATAAAAGTGACAGACAGCCTTTTTACCTTACAACTGAAATCTCTCATCTGTGGCATGCTGCAATGCTTTTAAAAAGCAAGAAATTTGGAAACCTTAGCAGTGACACAGTGCAGCACAGGAAGTAAAGTATGGCAGTGATATAACACTGCACATCCCATAACAGCAAAGACACTGTAGCCATCCTGCAGCTTCAGGCCTGCTCTTGCTTCATCCATGTAAAGAAAGACAGCAGATTTAAATGCATCTCTTGGATGCTTCCCTGAAGGCATAGATAGATCACTGCATTGACAAGGACTTCCTAGGACTGAAGCTGTTCAGGGCATTCACTTCCATCTCTGAATAAATCAGGGTAGGACTGGCAGTGCCAGACAGGTGTGCCCTGCTCCCAGCTTCAGGCTGGAGCCCAGTGGATTTGCAGTCAGTGCACTCTCCTGACTGAAACATGAGAGAATGCTAAATGTGGTGTGCGTGAAAGAGAAGATGAATGGTTCCTGGAAGCATATTGTCAGTTGTGAGACAAGGCTCCCTCCCATAAAAGACAAGAAGATGCTTAAAGAAAGGGATCCTGGGACAGCATTAATAAAGAAGAGACAACCTGATAAGAAAACATGGTCTCCAAGGACCAGGGCATGTGCATACTTTCCCAGTCTATTTAAAATGTCTTGAAAGTAATTTGTAATTGCAGCTTGTCTGATCTGAAATAGCAAAGAAATAAAAGGGGTGAGGGAGAGAAAGACTTACAAAAGAAAGGCCTGCCCAGAATGTGTAGGGGAAAGCAGTCTCTTTTAAAGAGAGGTGGCTGCTTGGGAAAAACTGCAGAACCAATATAAACTTGCTGCTATGGATGAGTCAGGAAAGGCTTGGTGCAGAGTTGCTGAAGTAGTGGGTTAAATCATGTATTAATCTTTGCAACCTCCTCAAAATTCTTTATAGCACATAAGAGCTTCTGTGCATATGATCTCTGTTATCTGCATAGCTACCCTGTGAGAAATGGACAGTGGAAATTATCATCCTGATGGCAAAAATGAGGAACATAATGTTCAAAGATGCAAATGATTTGTTAGGTCAGATAATCTGACTTTTAGGCCCCTGCTCCTGTCATGAAAACACTTGAGGGACTTGGTGCCCTGAGTGACTATATTTCACACTGCTATTAAAAGTCCTTTTGCATCAAGGAAAATTTTATCCTATGTTAAACCTTGATGTCCATCCCCAGCTCCCAGAAATCCTCCCATATAATTTTGTTGTGTATCTTATGAAGTCTACCCATGTGTACTCCCCCATTCACAAGAAAACCTATTGTCATAAAGAAGTAGGGGGGAGAGGTAAGTGGGATGAGAATGAGGGAGAGGCAGAGGGAGAGGCAGAAGGGGAGAGGGGAGTAGGGGGAGGAGGAGAGGAGGGTAGGGGCAAGGGAGAGAGGGGGAGGGGGTGGGAGAGACACAGTTGTGCTCTTAAAGGCTTCCACTTCCCTCCTTGTTTTCTCACTGGTCCTTTGGGTCTTGTAGGAGAACACCTAAACCTTTGAACTTAACATGTTTGGCTTCTTCAGATTTGATGTTTCACTCTATATAAGAAACCCTCTACCCTGGCAGACCTCTGAACCAGTGTTTAAAATCACATTCTTAAATAAAATAAACAGTAGTGTTTATTTGTGCTATTGTTATTGTGCTATTCTCTCAATTTTTGAAGACCTCCTCTCTCCTCATTTTGACTAACCCCTGTCTACTGTGCTGAGGCAGACAGAAGAGAGCCCTGAGCAGCTTCCACTGCAGGTTCATCCTATGGCGTATAGGCCCATTTGGTCTCTATTTCATGCTTCAGATCCTTAGTGATTGCCGAGTAAAGCAGTCACAACTGCTTTGTGGCAAAGAGACAGAAATTGAATTTGATCTAAATGGCTTAGATAGAGAAAGGAGAGAAGAAGTGAAGGAGCAAGGAAGGGAAGAAGCAGAGAGGGATAAAGAGATATTACAGGAATGATATTGATGAATTTAATGTATCAAGAAAGTGAGGACTATCAAGGGCAGGTACTAGGGACATTTCGGGACAAAGCAAAAATGCTGTTAGTATTCTGCTTCTCACTTGTCTGTTTTCCTTGGTCTGTTGTCTTCTTTCAGATCCTTCTGGGAACCCTTGTAGTCAACAATCTCTGCCCTATATGTCTCACAAGCTTTAGAGGAAAATTGAAACCATCTCCTCTACCTCATTTCAGATGTTTCTAAGGGGTTAAAATGAATGGTATGCTTGCTTTATTTACCTTTCTCTAGAAATGTCTGGTATCACTTAAGGCAACAAATATTTAACCTTGATCCTGGGGGACACTGTGGACCTTCACACTAGGTACCATTTGTAGAGCACAGAAGAAAATACTGTGAATCTAGTCAGCCTTCTTAGTTATTCTCTACTACATTGTCTCTGGAGAATTGCTTCTCCATTCTGAAAGCATCTTACCTTTTCTACCAAATGGTTTTGACAACTCTTTGAGAATGGAACCTAGGAACATACCACCTGTTCCTCTAGAGTTCTGATAAGATGTTTGTTCTTTCTGTTCAATTTCATTTATTTACATGCTCATCAGGTGCGTTTTCTGTGGCAAGTTTATGCCACATGTTGTAGAGAACCTTTTTTATCAGTTCCAACTACTGCCACAGATAACTTGCTGGTTTCTAAAACCACCATAATATTATTTCTCATGTCTGTCTGAAGACCTATACTTTTCTGTATTTTGGGATACTTTTGTGATTTTTCACCTCACTGAAAATATAATCAGCATCTAAGAGTCAGTTGAAGTCCTCACCTCTTTTGGAAAACATTTTCTGATGCTCATTGAAAGCCTAGGTGAAGTGCTCCTCTGTGTTCCTGCAGCATCCTCCATGACACTTGCTGCTTACTGCTGTGTATCTACCCATTGTTTTATTTTTCCACTTTATGAACAGCCAGTACTATTTTTAAAAGTCCACTTCTTTAACCATCACCATTTCCTGGGTACTTGTTAGAAATGCAAAATCTTGGGCTTTACTCCAGACTTAATGAATCAGAGACTCTGGGTTGAAGCCAGAATTCTTTGTTTCTGTGAGCCCTCCAAGTAATTCTGATGCATGTTCATCTGTGAGAACTACTGAGACAGATACTCCTAGCTGTTGTCATAGGATTTGGCTCATGATAATTACTTGGTAAACTTTTATGTGGATGAATTAGTGAATCAATATTTTCTCTCCCAAACAAGGATTTTAGATGTGTTATTTCTTCAAGCATTATCACTAAAAGGTAGACACTTAATTTACTTCCATTCATTAAATCATGTATAATAAATGAATACATGAGTATTATATTCATTCTTTTATTTCTAGAATACTAGGAGTCCAGATTTAAATATATACTTTTTATACTCTTTTTCATAAAAGTGATGAGTATTTGAGGAACATTATTTCAGTATTACAGGCTACAATATTATCAATATTATAGCTTTTATTCATATCTTTTCAAATGTATTAAGAAGAATTCCAGAAGCCTCTCTCACCCTTCGAGCTTTGCATGACATTTGAGAAAGAAAAAAAAAAAATCCTTCACTAAATCCTGAATGCCTCCAAGCCATCGTAGCTGATAAACTTCAGTCTTAAGTTGTAAACAAATTAAAGACTAAAAACTTTCCTTTGGTATATTCTTTCATGAACTTTATTGCTGTCTGTGAGCTACTTGATTCCTTTCAGAGGGAGCAATTCTCTGTGTGCTGGGCTGAGCAGGGCCGTCCTGCACCTTGGCAAAGATGAGTGGGAGTGTGTGTGAGAGACTGAGCTGTCTCAATAGCCCAATGTTATGCTTTCAGCAAGCTTTTGAGAACAAAGTCTCTGTTTTTATTGCTCTCTCTGCCAGTGATCACGACTAGCTTCTTTCAGTGAGCTGTCCCATGCCAATGCACTGAGCACCCTGAGCACTCTAAGCCCTTCACAAGGCCCTGAAATGAGGCCATTCTTGAGGCAACCCTCTCTCTCATTCTGCACACACAAGCACACACACAAACATTTTCTGATAATCCTTTCCTGAATCCCAGAGAAGACAGTGCATATAAAACCTCAGAGAACAAAAGTTCTCTTATTATGCTGTTTTCTCCCTTAAACTATAAGTCATTATGCCAATGTAAGGGATTAAAAAATACTATGCCATTAGATTTAGAAAATGTATTATGTATTCATGATGTGAGAAGCCTATGTCATAAAAATGTGTCTTGAGATAAACTGCTTGAAATTTGAGGATAAGCTTAAACTCATTCTGGATAAAAGCATAAATTGTTTTATACATGTGGTTCAAAGTTGAATGACACTAAATGTATCTCAAATGGCAGTCTTGGCTCCAATCAATACCTGGAGATATTTATTAAACACACAGATTTTCTTTGTAATGTCTCATTTAGTATGTACTCGAGGAAAATACCAATTTAAATGGTTATTCTAGGCAATTCATATGTGCACCTACTATTGGAAATTATTGGATGAGATGATTTTGAACATTCTAATGCAGAATGTGTGATTATTTCTATTTCCTTACACTTCATTTTATATCTCCCTCCTCTTGTGCCTCCGCTCTCTGTTGTTCCTGCTTACTATCCTTTATCTCCTTCTCCTTCTTGTTTTTCTCCCTCTCCCTAACTCTATTTTTTCCATCTTTCCCCTCACCTTCTACTTCTGTTTAATTTCTATTTAAATAATGGAAGAGGTACAAACAGTTTAGACATTACATTGGACCTTTTATATTTGATCACACTTTGCTTCTTCTCACCTTTACTTTTCTCATGTGATAAAACTCTGCTACTATATTTGGTAATTTATGGCAAAAAAAGAAGAAAACACTTTGCGTGCAATTTTTGTACTGTTTAATATCTTCCATGGTACAAGCATCCCATCAATTATAGCTGATTTTAAGTTGTGGAGGTGATATCATATGGAGTTGGGAAAACATACAATATCTCTTGCCTAATAAGCTCATTCCAATTTAACAGGGACTAGATTTTCAAGCTAAAATTTCTGTACTCCATTTTGGGTAACTAATGAGTTAATAATGGTGCATTTTCTTTAAACCAGGGAAAAGCCAGTCATTGCTACCATAGCAAAGCTATGGTAGACTTTGTGGTTGTTTGGGTTGTGTTTAAATCCCAGTTTTACTATTTAAAACTGTGTGATAGATACTTAAATGATTGGTACTGGTTTCTTTATGTGTAAATAAAATGAAGCTCTCATCATTCAGGTATCTGTAACATGTGAATGAATTATGTTAAAGAAGATAAAGTTAACAATATCAGCATTAGCATTAGAAACATTAGCACTGACCAGGAAAAAATTCTAAAGGGAGGCTGAAAGAGATCTCACAGTGGAACTTAAGTTAATGATTAGAGTAATCACTTTGAGTGTTTACTATGTTCTTGACCCTGTTTTAACATGGATTGTTTTATTTTTAAGGTATGTAAGGCATGTAATGTTATAACTTAAGCCATCACTTCAAAAGCAAATTCAGTTTCTAAAAAAAAAAAAATAAGTTTGTTATTTGACTACATACGGCAAGTATCAAAAGGAAAAGGCTAGAAAGAGAGGATGGAGGATATGAAATCCAGATCACAGTTTCAAGCTTTGTTCTTTTATTGAAACCAACTCATTTGCAAAGTTATACAGTATATATCTTCTACTATATGCAAGATAAAGAAACAAGGCACTAGGGAAGAAAGAGTTGCAAATTTGAGGAGTACAGATTCTTTTCTACTAGCAAAAGAGACACTCTAAGGCATAAAGCACTGATTTAAAGCTTATTTATCCAACTCTTATATTCTTATGTGTTGTTAGATATGAAGCCTTTCACCTGAGTCTCCTGTTCCCAGTCTTTTATTCTAAACACATCACACTTTCCTTCCAAATTCTTACAAAAATTGAAATAGTGGGAACACATCCATATTCATTTTATGAAACTGGAATTACCATCATATCAATGCCAAACAAGGGCATTACAAAATAAAAAACAAAACAAAACTATAGATATGTCTGACTAACATAGTAGCAAAAGTTCTTGACAAAATACTACCAGAACAAATTTGATAGCACATTTACAGGGCAAATCACCATCATTACTTAGGATTCAGCTTTAGGATGTGAAGATATTTCAATACTGATGATTGTATAAATGTGGCATACGTTAATAGAGTAAAGAACAAAAGCTACATCATTATTTCAGTAGATTCAGAAAAGTGACAGACTAACTTTAACCTCTCTTCATAATGAAAATTCTCATGCTAAGTATGGAAGGAAGTGGCCTCAACATTTAAAAATATCTTTAATAAGCCAACAGCTAGTATAGTAGTAAATGTGGAAATACTAAAAGCATTCTCTGTACGGTCAGAAGCAAGAAAAAGAGGCCCATTTTTACCACTTTGTGTCAACAGAGTTTATAAGACCTTGCCAAAGCAATCACGTATGTGAAAGAAGTACTCCCAAAGAATTTTCATGTATTGGAGGAAAGAAAGAATACAGTAGTATTTGTTATAGCACAAGACATGCATAATCAATAAGATTGTTTCTTTTGTTAGGATTCTCTTAACTTACCTTTTCAATTTCAGATAGGGCAGGGGGGAAAGGTGATTGTTGTGGATTACCTTGATTTTCAACTCTGGTGAACAGAAAAGTTCCAAGATTAGTTAAGCACACCTCTCAGTGTTTCTCTGAAGGAGTTTTTGAGATAATTTACCAAGGGGAGCTTGATGATAAACTTTTAAGTATCAATTTGACACAACCTAGACTCATCTGTGAGGAGTCCCGCTGAGAGATTGTCTATGATGGTTTGGCCTACAGGCATGTCTGTTTGGGATTGTCTTAATTAATTAATGTGGGAAGACCCAGGTCGCTGTGGTGGCATCAATATATAGATGGAGGGTCCTGAATGATTTAAGAGTAGAAAGGTTAAGCTGAGCACAAGCAAGTGAGTATGGACACATGAATGTTTCTCTGTTTTGACTGTGGATGTGACAAGTGGGGCAGAAGTTTTTGTCACCTAAATTCCACAATGATGGACCTGGAATTGAGAGATAAAATAATCTTTTCCCTCTATGTTGCTTTTGCTATGGTATTTTTTTTTCTGAACAACAGAAATGAAACTAGAGAAGGGAAGAAGAACCACCCTGATGGAAGGTAGCACCATTTCGAAACTAGAGATCTGCCTAGAATGGGGAAAAGAAGAAACCCCATTACTTGGTGCAGCCATATTCATTTTCTCTCTCTCTGTCCTTTGCTATCATGATATGATTTGAGGGGCTCCATCATGCTTCCTCTTCCTTCATTCACAATATGTCTTTCTCTTTTTAGGTTAACTCATGCACTTTTTCACAGTGATGCAAATATGGAGATGGTGTTCATGATAAATAACAGATTTATTCTTCCTGCTGCTCCCTGGATTTCTCAGTCATTTCCCAAAGCAACTGATTTACTGGTGTCACAAATGAATTGCTCTTTTATATTCAAACAGTAAGAAGTCCTTCTCTTGAAAAATGTAACCTGACCCTACTTAAAGGGTCAAGATATGATTTCCATGGTAGTAGGGATTCACATTTATTTTTTTCCCTACATACATAGTATCTTTACCACATACTTCTTTGCTCACTTGCTTTCTCTCTACTTGTTATTTTTGGTTATACAGATATATCTTCAGATATAAACAAAGAGTTCTGTTTATCTTATAAGCAACACAGGTAAAGACAATAAGTAAGATAATGCAATAAATATGAACTAAGAGAATGAAATGGCATAATGCCAAGTTTAAGTTCAGTAAAATAAAAGTCTAGAATTTTAAAACTCTCCATTATCTTGTATGTTGTTCTGTCAGTGGTGAGGACAGGAAGAACTTCTATAGCAGCAGAAATGGTGCTTTTACAATTAAGAAGACAGAATTCAATATATCCTCTAACCTAAGCTCTCAAGTGTTATTACTTATGCCAGAGAGGAGAACAAAATACTCTTCATCTCTCTACCCTTTGTGTGTTTTTGGACCTTGAAAGCTGAGTGCAGCTACTTAGCTACCCTCCAACAAACACTGCTCCACCTCCATCAGGAAAGATTGTCTTCTTTCACCAGTTGTGCTGCCTTTGGAGTTATGTACATGGAGTAGTGACAGATCCACTACCAGCCAGATCCTCCAAATAGACCCTGCTGATTATTGGGATGACAGATGTTACACCCCTATCACCAACATGCCCTCTACTGTTGTTGACAAAACACTAGATTCTTATATGCCTGTTTGCTGAACCTGTTAAGAAAGAAAGAAAACAAAGTAAAGGAAGAAAGTAAGCAGGGTACATTTGCTGTACATTTCTCCTATTTTAAATTCATTTATGTAGAACTCACCACAGTCCCCACAAAAGACAGTTCTATGTATATTAGCTCTTCATAATTCTTAAAAGAACACTGTTATTTTAATTCTTTGTTTCAGGTTGAATTCATACAATACTCATGCGGCAGCTAGTCAATTATGGTTTGTAGGTTAAAGTTCATGAAATAAGAACAATCTTGTAAAAATGGTTTTAAAAAATAAGATTCCAGTTCTCTGAACACAAAGCACAAGACAGTGTTTCAGAAGAAGTTTATACACACACACACACACACACACACACATACACAAACACACACTGTAGAAGTTTGCTTTTGGTTATGTATAAAATAATTATTTTATGCATTGTTTGGTGAGGGGCTCCCTAGGTCTTGTTGTTTTTGTATCATTCACAGGTGTTAAATTTATGTAGGGGATGTTTAATTGCTAATGATGTGAATGTGGTATTAGTAGAATACCTGAGGAGCTTGGTATCAATAGACACACACACACACATACATATGTGTATCTCTCTCTCTCTCTCTCTCTCTCTCTATATATATATATATATATATATATATATATATATATATATATACAACTTGTTTGTTTCTTTTGTCATTTTTTATGCCCAATTATTTCATGCAACTGCTCATTTTATTTATCCTCAAAACACAATGAACTCATGCTAAAAGCTTTGACAGTGTCTCTGTCATCTCTCCTTCAAATAGCCTTTTTCATTTTTTTTTAATTGAAAATAGATTATTCTCTCATATAATACATCCAGGCCACAGTTTCTCCTCCCTCCACTCCTCCCACCTCCTCCCTCACCCCCTCTCCCCCAGATTGATTCCCTTCCATTTCCCTTCCTCTGACAACAGATGAGCACAGGTGCAGATACCCACAGCCAGTTATTATGCTGAGACAGTGTCTGAACTGGAGGTCTCCATCTGGTACATCCCCTCTGTGCTGTGGGAATCCTGAGGAAGAGGGGAAGGAAACATTGTAGGAGTCAGAGGAGATGGAGGACAGCCTGCCTTTTGTAATCTGAGCTTCCTAAGTATTATAGTTGGACTTTAGGAAAGAACCACAATCCATTGAGATAATTAACACATTAGGTAAGCATTTTTATCCTTTGCTTTCTTATAGTTCCAAATGAATACAGTTTAACCAACTGAAAGATACGGGTGTTTTTCTCATGTTTCATGGCAGCTAGTGATGCT
Source organism: Cricetomys ansorgei (assembly GCA_026225945.1). Taxonomy (NCBI): domain Eukaryota; kingdom Metazoa; phylum Chordata; class Mammalia; order Rodentia; family Nesomyidae; genus Cricetomys; species Cricetomys ansorgei. The sequence goes on along the minus strand of JAMJFZ010002759.1, from coordinate 3,479,072 downwards.
ACTCACTATAGCTAGGATGGCATTTTAAACATATTTTAATTAATTTATAATAAGGTGAGTATGTATGTAGGCATGTAAACATGAGGACAGGTTTCCAAGGAGGCCATAATCATTGGATACTCTGGAGCTGGAGGTATAGGATGTTATAAGCCACCTTACATGGATGCTGAGAACCAAGCTCAAGCATTTTGGAAGAACTGTATAAGCTCTTAAGTGCAGAGCCATCATATCTTTAGCTCCATATGATGACATTTCAAAACACTGTTCTAATTTCCTTATTATCGCTATGAGAAAATACCCTGACAAAATGCATTTCTACATGCTGTTCAATATTCTCTCTTGACTTTCAGATAATCCTAATTCATTCTTCAGTAATGAACTTTAATGCCACTTTATAACAGAGTTGTCTTAGTCCATTAAAAGTGCAATAAGAAAACACTTCAAATAAACAATAGACACAATTCCTGGGTGATGGCAGAGTTGTCAGATGAGGGGCGACATCCCCAAATCAAATGTCTGCCTAATAGATAGTTCAACTTTCCTAAAATCCCCACCGCCTAATATCATCACACAGGGTCTTATTATTGAGGCAACATAACTTCAGTATGTTGTAAGAGATATTCTTTAAAGTAGCATTTTAAAGCAGACCATACCGGCAGATTTCTATAATAATCCCTTCTACTGCTATATGGGTGTTCCTCACAATATGCAATTGTGTATGTATGATTTGTTTTTGTGTGATAAATGAAATTAGGTATACAGTATAATGTGTGTGTGTGTGTATACACACATCAATAAAAATGGGTAAATCAAACTAATTGCTGTGCCACTACTTCACATGCTTGTAACGTTTTTTGTGGAAGAACACATAAAAATCAAGCCTAATAAAAATATTCATTAATATAATATGCTACCAGTATCTGTAGTCATTATGAAGAAAAATAGATCTCTGCAATTTATTCCTCATTTTCTAACTAAAATTCTTTATAATTTGACCTATATTTCTTTATTTTTCTCAATCCAAGCTTTGGTACATTTACCTTTTGTTTATATAATTTTATCTTATATAATACACTTATAAATTATGCCATGCAGTATTTGTACTTTTGTACGTTGCTTACATCATTTAACATATGATCTTCCAATAATGAACTTAAAAAAATGACAGCATTTTATGAGTCTACACCAGTTCCTCTGTGTATACACTATAGCTTTCAGTTTAGTATTTTTTATGGGATTTCCATGTGTATAGACAAGTGTTTCTCTGATTTTTGTGCCTTATCTGGAGCTCTTTTTCTACTGTTGGTTTGCTTTGTCCAAATTCAATAATGTTTCTCATTTTATCGTTCATTTTGTTTTATATTTTTTTATTTTGTCATTTTTGGTTGTTATCTCTTAGAAGCCTGTAGTTTTCTTATGTTTTTAATTTTTATTTTATGTTCATTAGTGGTTTTTCTGCATGTATGTTTGTGTGAGGGTGTCAGAAGCCCTGGAACAGGAATTACATACTGGTGTGAGCTCCATGTGGGTGCTGGGAATTGAACCTGTGTCCTCTGGAAGAGCAGCCAGTGCTCTTAACTGCTGAGCCATCTCTCCAGCCTCAGCCTGTTCTTTTCTAATGAGAGATAGAAAGTGGATCTATATGGAAGGGGAGGTGGGGGAGGACCTGGGAGGATTAGAAGGGGAGACTGTAATCAGGATATATTTTATGAGACAACAATCTATTTCCAAAAAAAGATTTAAAAAAATCTAAAAGCTGACATTTCAATTTCATTATTTGTTGAGATTGAGTAATGTCTCACTCTTCCTGTGTATACAACATATATACTAACTTATTTTCCATTCATTCATTGATAAACACTTAGACTAACTCTCTGGCTTGTCTGTTGTAAATAGTATTGTAAACAGTCTGAGTGCAGGAGTCCTTACTACTCTTTATTTCAGTCCATTTGGATGCATATCCAGAAGTGATAGTGATGATCATATGGTAATTCTATCTTCTCATTTCATGGAAAACTTAAATAAATTTGCACACTATAAGTCATTATATAAGAATCTATAGTATTTTCATGTTAACAAAAATCAAAATTAGAATTAAAAAATAATTCTATTTACAATAATCTAATTAGGAAACACTACTTGGTAATAAACTTAAAATACAATACTTACCAAAATATCCATGTATTTTCCACATAAAATGGATAGGTAGTCAAAATCTAAATTTACATGGAATTGCAAATGACTTCAGATAGCTAAAACAATATTAATCAAAGAAAACAATGTTATAATATAATTTTACACACCATAGTGTGAAACCTTCAACTGACATAGAAACACATCCATAGAAAAATGGAATAAGAGATTTCACAAATAAACCGATGCATTTATAATTAATTTATTTTTGGAAAACGTATCAAGATGCCAGTCATGGAAAGAATACTCTTTTTATTAAATAATGTTGAGTAAAACTGGATATCCACATGCAGATAAATGATAGTTAACTCATATCGCATTCATTTTCACATACAAGAATCAACTCAAAATGTATTACAGACCTGAATATAAAATCAGAAACTGTAAAACTACTAGAAACAGAATGGGAAATTTTGCACAGAAGCAGTATCATTGTCAGTGAAGTCTATCTGAAGCATTATTTCTAGCTAAAAAGAACCAGGGGAATGGTCTATGGCCTTGACCCAGAGAATGATTATGTCTCGAAAATGACCCTGAAGAGTAGACAATAGCAAAAATCAACATATGAAATTGTGTCAGCCTTCCAAGTTTTGCACATCAAAGGGGGAACAATGAGCAGAATAAAGGCATAAGTACTGAGTTGATAACAAGAAACAATAACTTTTTATACATGGGCAAAAGAGCAGATCAGAGAACTCTCAAATGACTGCATAGAAATGTGTGTCCATACCTGAGTCCAAATGTAGAGAAGTGAAACTGTACTGTTATCTTCCTCTGACTCTTTCTTCAGATGTATAAGTATTTGATTTCATGTGTTTAAGTGATCTCATATGTATGCAGTTTTATAGTTATAGATTTTTACTTATATTGATTCTGCCGTTTTACATTCTACTTTTTACCCTTTCACTGCCAGTCTACCTGTGTTCCAAAGTTGAAGTAAATATCTTGTAGGCTTCATCTAGGTACTATTTTGTTTCCGTTTTTAAATTTCCAGCCACGTTGAGTCTTTTTATTGGAAATGTTCATCTATTTACATTCATAGTAATTGTTTATATGTAAGAACAGGATAACAGCATTTTGTTCATGGTAGTTTTGTTTTTTTTTTATTTTTCTTAGATCTCTGTTGTTCTTTCTGCCTCTCTTATGGTCTTTTGTGATTAAATGATTTTTCTAATGCTATGCTTCAATTGTTTACTATTTACTTATTGTATATCTACTACAGGTTTTAATTTTACATTTACTATGAGATTTCCATAAATTATTCCATAGTTTTAGCAGACTACTTTAAGATGCTGATTTAATTTTGGTCAGAAAACATTTTTACTCCACCTTTTCTCTGTTTTAGTTTCTGGTGTTGCAATATATACTTTTATATTATTAGTTACAGTAATTTATATTATTTTTATAGTTGGTCTTTTAAACTTCACACTAAAGATGTGAGTCATTTTAATCTTACCAATGCAATATTAGGATATTCTGGGTTTGACTCTACACTTACTTGTACCAATATATTTTATAATTTCATATCTTTATAACAAGTATCTACTTTTTACACTAGAACAGGTTGCCTTATCATTTCTTTTAAGAGATGCATGGTAGTGATAAATAGTTCCAGCTTTTGTCTGTTTGGAAAAGTGTCCAAAGCATGGGGTAGTAAAAGCTAGGACTTGTCTCTGAGACAAAGGTTGTGAACTAGCTTACTGTAATCATCATTCTCATTTCTGAGATGTAGAGAGTATATCCAAAGAGCCAAGGGTCTAGAGTATGGGAAAGCATAGAGCAGTTTTGACAGTAGACTTGAGGTTTGCCTGGATACGTGGAAATATCCACTACTTTGTCAAAGAGGCTCTGTAAGGACAAATTTAGGGGTAAAGTGAGGATATATAGTCATAACTTGTTTTCTGTGATTTCTCTATTGACAATAGTTACTGGCTACCTTAGTGAAAAGAAACTCCAATGTTCTCTGTGGAAAGGCAAATGAGATCAAGATGGTTCCCATAATATGAGTGATACTGGCAGCTTCCTCGTTCTTAAACAGTCTTGTGGCTTCAAATCTACCAATCTCACAAGCAATTCTTTGTGTTCCCTGTGGATATTCTCCCATAATTTTTCCATTGTCTTGCTTCAGATTATTTAATAGACTCTGGAGCTTATCCACATGACTTTTGTTTATACTCAAATACACAAACACATACATACACATGTGCACGCACACACAAACACACACACACACACACACACACACACACATACAGAGAGAGAGAAAAAATGATGAAGCTGGTATTTGTTAGCATTTTGGTGATGTTTCCCTATGGTTTGTTAGTTTATTTTTTATTTTTCAAAATTTCCATAAATATGCTTTGATCTTTATTCCCCTTCTCCCAACTCTTCACAGAACCATCGTCCCCTATCCGCCCAACATCATGATATTTCTCTCTCTTAAAAGCCAAAACCCAAACCAAATCAAAACAAAGACATGGAGTCTTTTTTGTGTTGACCAACTACTCCTGAGGATGAGGTCTGCCTTGGAGTGTGGTTGATATACCTAGTATCACTCTATTAAAGATAATAATCACTGAATTTCCCTTCTCCCAGCAATTATCAATTGCAAATAACTTCTTGGTTGATTATTTGTTTTATGTGTATCTTTCCAACTGGATCTAAGACAATATAAGGGAAAGACTGTATAGGCTTCAAAACTAAGGAGAAAATTGATACATGGTTTCAGGAGGTCAGTTAATACTTAGTGAGCAAATGAATAGAAGGATGGGCTAGATACCTAATGTTGCTGTTATCTTAGTTCAACAACAAATTGACTGACCTCTTATAAGATATCTTCCCATCTTAACAGTCTGTCACTTTTTGAAATTGCTTTTTGCTTTGGCTCTGGTCAAACTTCCTTTAAACTTCTCCTATCTGATATCTTCTTTTGAAAAATATCCTTCATACCTTTATCTACTCAGTGACTCTGTTTGGACCTCATGATTCTTTGTATACTCTTTTGACATGATCTCTTCCAGTCCAAATACTTTGTTGATAAGTCTGATGACTCCATATGGTTAACTGAAATCTTACCCTTAGTCTTCAGATAATGTGAACTGCTGCTGAGAATGTTCACATTTTGCTTCATACCCATCAGTATCAGAGCTATTCTCATACTTTGTTCCAAACTTTCTTCTGTTTCTTGTGTTTTCTATTTCTTTTTAAATGTAGAAGTGTGTTGCCCCCCTGTGCAAACAGATATTATAACGCTTAGAACATTCTTTGAAATTCTGTCCTTTAGAATCTGCAAGTTAACAAATTTCATATTGGACTCTTTCTCTCTTATCTTTGTGGTCTCCATGCCTTAGGGACGTATATGGCATAGAGTTGGTCCATTGATACACTTAGTGAAGTGAATTTATGTGTGGATGTCAATATTAGCTTTACAGATTCCTTTACTTGACCCCTTACAGCTAAATTTGACTTCTTCATGTGTGGTTCAATAAACCACTAAATTAGATTGACTCCATGTGAAAATTTATCTTTCACAGTCTCTCTGCCTTTGTCCATATCCCTTCATACAAACTATTACAGCAGCCTATAAACTATTGTGATTAAATATATTTTTCCAATAATCTAGTCTTTAAAATCTTTCTTCCCACATATTCAATAAACATTCATTCAGTGATTATTTTCTGGGTGGACTGTAGAGACTATAGGCATATTAGTGAACAAGACAGAACAACTTCTTAAACAACTTTCTTTTGATTGGAAGAGACCTGAAGTTAATTAACAAACAAGTAAGTCATATCATTTGAGATAATAGTAAGTGCTAAGTGAAAATTAAAAAAAAAAACTAAAGCAAGGTAAGTATATACATAAATGACATAAATGGATCTTTCAAGTGTTCTTTGAGAAATAATTTCATTGCTAGTCAGATAAGGTGTGCTTTAAGAGGCAACATCTGAATAAAGCAAAAGAGTAAATCACACTTGTATCTCTGGAAAAATACACAAGACATAAGGCATTTTAGATACAAATGTGTTTGCCTGGAAGCTTACTTTGTGTAACCCATGTGACTGATGCAAATGAAACAAGAGATAAAAATCAGTCATGGAGGGCAGAATTTTATCCTTAGCATGCTTTCAATTCTTACTGAATTGAAAGCAGCAGAGTGCCATCTAGCACAGCAGATGTGCTTGTGTGACTAAAGAGTGTTGTGTCTACATTATTCTATCACTGCACAATAATACTGAGTCACAAACTAACCCGAAACCAAAATACAAAAGTTAGAATTACTTCCTCCTTAAACATTTGAAAATTGGCTATGATTAGACCAAATTCTTTTCCATGTGTCTTATCCTCTTTGAATGCATAGCTATTCAAAACATTGTCCTATTATACAAATAAAAGCATAAGTAAACAAGACATAATAAACAGACATATTTCAAGTTACTATTCATGCTGCATATATGAATATCCTATACATACCTTCATGACAGTAAAAGTGTATCTATGAAAAGTCTAATGTATACAAAGATATGACGTATTATAAACAGAAATGTGTCAAATTTTGCAATAGCCCATGTGAGAAATTAGACTCTTTTGTACCAGGATACAGTGAAAAATTGATTGATTAGAGACACAATTTAAAGGCAGAACTTTCACAATTTAATGATAAATTTGTGGTGAGAGGTAGAACCAGTGCATATTATTCAGATTTTTTCATTGGAGTCATTTGTTTTATTAATATAGAGATGACTTTTACCAAGATAAGAAGGACTAAGAAAAAACAGGATTTTGACTCTGGGATACATTAAGTTAAACATTAAAAAAAAAAACAATTAAGTAAAAGTGGTTATGGGGCAATTGGCAAGCTGAATCTGAAGGTTGGAAAAGAGGAAAGAACTAGAGATAAGCACTTAGAAATTGTATAACTTTAGGCATGAACATGTTAGTTCCCAGTATTTCTGGTATCATTTACTACTAATTTATGTTCAATATCTCTACACTATAAGTGGCAGTCCACTTCTTTCATATTCTCAAAGTGTGTCTACATGTTCACATCTCTGCTTTGTTTATGGTAATGATTTGTTTGAATTTCTGTCTTTCTCAAATCCTTTTATTTATAATTTACTTTTTGTAAGACAAGGTTCATGTGGCACGTAGAATATGGTATTTCCATAGTTAACCTTTGGCCCTTGATAATCCCACAATTCATTCATGCTCTCTCTTTCTCCCTCTCTCCCTCTCTCCCTCTCTCCCTCTCTCCCTCTCTCCCTCTCTCCCTCTCTCCCTCTCTCTCCCTCTCTCTCTCTCTCCCTCTCTCTCCCTCTCTCTCTCTCTCTATCTCTCTATCTTTCTCTCTCTTTCTCTCCATCCCCCATCTCTCTCTTCTGTATGTATTTTATTTAGTTGTTTTTGTTTTATTCTGGGATAAGGTCTCACTGCAGCTCAGGCTGATCTTGACCTCAATTTGTACCTCAGACTGACCTCAAATTTACAATCCTCCTGCCCCATCCTCCTGAGATACATAATGCATACATGTCATAAACCCTTGCTTTAATCACAGCTAAACATCTCCTTTGTCATATAATCTAACAGTTTTACACATCTGGGGAAATAGAGTGTGATCATCTTGATAAAGCATAACAGGATCATACAAAATTTCTTTCCCTTTATACCTCTAGGAAAGTGTTACACCCTACTTCAATTCATGCAGTTACTCAGCCCTACTCATCATGATGGCTCTTCCATTCTTTCCTTCATTTTCAGTTTTTCTTTTCTTCATTTCTATCCCATATTTCTATAGATAATTCCAGATTGTACATTTGGTGTTTCTTATATGTACATGATCTTAGGGCTGAACAGTTGTTATTATGTAACAAATTGTGGAAGCTCTTGCCTGGAAAAGACCATTTCTTCCACTTTCAACATTTCTCTATTCTTGGTCTGTAGTTGAGGCTCTATGAGCTTTCCCTATTTCATGTTAACATGTCCATTGGTGTCATCATTGTTCAAGTCTTATTTAGGCAACCATGTTGATGAGACTTCATGGGCATAGGCCTTCTGTAATTTTTAAGAGACAGTCTTGTAGTTAATGTCCTGTTTCTCTGTCTCTTACGATATTTTCACCCCATTCTCTGCAAAGATCCTCAAGACTTAGATATAAGAATTGTGCTACAGTTCCATTAGTGGAAACTTGGCACCACATGGTCTTTTTTATCTTGTTGAATGAGATGTGTCACTGAGGGTAGGCTTTGAGGTTTTAAAGATGTCCCTCTCTCTCCCTCTCCCTCTCCTCTTCTCTTCTCTCTCCTTCTCTCTCCTTCTCTCTCCCTCTCTCTCCCTCTCTCTCTCTCTCTCTCTCTCTCTCCCTCCCACCCCTCTCTCTCCAGCACAGGGATCAGATCATCAACTCTCAGCTACTGTCCCAGTACCATTACTGCCTACCTCTTGTCATGCTCCCCACCATGATGGTCATGATGATCGTGGACTAACCTTCTGTAACTGTAAGCAAGATCACAATAAAATGCTTCTTCTTATAAGTTGCTTTGGATTGCTGTTTCTTTATAGCAATAGAACAGTAATTAAGATAGTTTCCATCTTTTGCAAAGAGATTTCATTGAGAGATGAAAACTACACTTAGACCTGAAGATTTGGAGCTAGTTACTATGGATGAGAAAGTTCATGCTATGCTTGTCTTTTTGGGTCAGGGTTATCTCAGTCAATATTACCTTTTCTAGTTCTATCCATTCACCTGATATTTTCATTTTTTTACAGATAAATAGTATTTCATAGCATATATGTGCCATATATTTCATTTATTCATCCATCAGTTGTAGGACATTTATATTGTTTCCATTTTCTACCTAATGTGAAGAGAGCAGAAATGAGCATGACTGAGCATGTATTTGTGGGGTACAATATCCAATCGTTTGGGCATATGCCAAGGAGTAGTATAGCTGCAACATATGGTATATTTATTTTTAGCTTTTTGAGAATTCTCCACACTGATTTCTATGGTGGCTTCAGCAGTTTTCCATCCCACACACAGTGAAGGCGCCCCTCATATCCCCTTCAGCATTTTTATTGTTGTTTTTTGTTGTTTTGTTGATCTTTGCCATTCTGACTGGGGTGAGAATGAAATTTCAATGTTGTTTTGTTTTGCATTTCCCTACAATCTGGGGATGATAAACATTTTTTGTGCTATTTATTAATCATTTTTATTTTTTCATTGGACAACTCTCTGTTCAGAACCTAAGCCTGGATGGGATACTAGGTGGTTAGAGGAAGCAGATTTTTTTTCATCCAATATATTTTGATCTTACCCTCCCCAGGTCTTCCAATGTTCTCTCTGTCTCTTTACCCACCCACTCAACTTCATGTTATTTCTCTCTCTCTCTCAAAAAAACCTCAAAGACAAAACATAAACAACAACACATCAACTAAAAAACCCAAAAAGTAAAAAAGCAAACAAATGGTAGTAAGACAAAAAAATGACAAAACAAAATGGATTATCAAATCTCACACACACAAAAAAACACCCCCAAAACCCAAAAAACAAAATCAACCAACCAAGCAAACAAAAGACCTACCAACAAACTATGAATCCTGCCCTGGAGTATGTTGGGTATATACTCAGTGACATTCCATTGGTGAAAACTGATTTTATCCTTGCCAGCAGGTATCAATTGCAAAGTACCTCACTCAACCCTCATTAGAGAAGCTTCTCCTTCCAGTAGATGGGAATTGACACATAGATTCACAACTGGACAATGTACAGAGAGTGAGAGGTTTTGAAGTACTCAGTTTTAAATTAGATGTCTTCATCAAACCCATCCTTTCAAGGCTCAAGGATCTGTGTGAAAGAAGAGGCAGAAATGTATAGTCAAGAGGTAGTGGATGACTCCTATGAAGCAGCATTTTCCAGGCACAACAGGAGTAAGGCACTCAGAGACTGTGGCAGCATACACAGGGCCGGCATAGGTTCAAGGGAGTCCTCTTCCTAACTCAGTATCTATTTGCAATCTCTTTTTCTTAGGAGACAGAATTGAGTAGCTACAAGACTGGCTCTGGATTACAATAATTCCATTCACCATTGATATAATTTTGGCACACTTAATATGTTCTCCGAGCCTCTATTTCCCAATACTTACCCATGTTCATGGAATATATGCAAAAAATAATGTATAGGTAATATAGATTGAAAGCAAATTGCAATTAATTAAATCAAGATAGTGAAAAGATTATAAATTTTGTAATAAGTGAACTAGCTTGAAAAACTTCATAGAATCATAGTAGCTCTGTGACTAGTCAAGTTAATTGCAATCTCTGAACTGCTTACTCATAAAAATGAATCAAAATACCAATACTTTGTGGCAACTGAGTACTAAATTAGAGTAAAAGTACTAAATAACAGTAAAAAAAATAACACTTGAGAGTTAAAAGTTCAATGGGTAACCACTGAATGGTTATTATTAAGGTAGTATTTGTTTTACTTCACTAATAATTAGTTACTGATAAATCAGTTCAAAATTTCTTGAAGAGGAATATGTGTGTGTGTGTGTGTGTGTGTGTGAATCATGACTGCATAAAGAATATCAGTTTTCTGTACTAACCACTAGGAGATTTCATATAGTCAGAATTGTACTAAGGTTGATTATTAAGTACCATTATAAACCAATTGAAGATCAATTTTAATAATACTATCATTACAGTGACCTCTGCAATTTTGATATAATGAGATTTCACCCCTCATTTTAGTACTTACTTGTTCCTCCTTAGTTTTATTATCACAAATTGCCAGAAGGGCAGATTACATTTCTAAAAATGTAGTATTGAAAGAACAAATTAGCTTTTCATAATTTCCACTGACAGATTATAGTTACATCACATAAGATGACCAAAGGCAGTTACGATATCCTTTGGCCAACAAAATTGCAATCTTGTTTGAGAATGAATTTTGAACAGAACATCTAAGCACTGGCAGTACACGGGGTTAAAACAGTCTGTCTTCTGTCCATATCATATTTTGGTGGTTCCCAACTGCAGTATAAGCTGAGATCTCTACAGTGATCAAACTTAAAATAGTCAGACCAGAATTTATAAGACTAAAATGCTATAAAAAGTTATAATTTTGATTTTCAATTTTATTTCTGGGGAAAGTGACTAGTCCCAACTTAAAGCACTCATAGAAATCAGAATTTAAACACTCACTAGTTTTCTCCTAAGTTTTTGAGTCTTAAATAATTCTATTACATTTTTTGAATAAATTAGATATATGTAGATGGATGTACAAAATGTTGATAAGGTACAATCAACTTGATTGTGTGTCACGTAATCAAGTTATGTCAGATTACTAGAGATAGCCAGGTCGTTATCTTCTTAAAAGTTATATATTGTCCTGAGGCAACACAGTTGCAAAGGATCTGTTTTATCCTGAATTTCATGCTCTAATAACACTTTTAAAATTAGTTCTCTCTCTCTCTCTCTCTCTCTCTGTCTCTCTGTGTGTGTGTGTGTGTGTACGTGTTACATAGGTGGTAGAAATTCTGCGTTTTGGCTCCCTCCACTATTGATTCTCTGATAACTGTAAAAATAAAGCTAAAATTTTGAAACAAATAATTGAAATTCATAGAAAATGCTAACCATTTGGAAAATATGAATCATTCTTTCAAATTACACTTAGGTCAAAATGAAGCTCCACTGTAATTGCAGACTCTTTAGAATGTGCTAAAAGTGAGAGACAAACACATATGAAACACAAAACATATGAATTGTGGTTAAAGATTAATTTAGATGAATTATGGCCTTGTAAGATTATCACTGAAAACACACACACACACACACACACACACACACACACAAACAGGAATTCTACCAAATAGAATGTAATGAATTTAAATAAATACAAAGAAAACAAGAAAAATTATTCAATGAATATTTATTTTGTACCTATTATGTACCAGGTACTTTGATAGATACTGAAAATATAACATATCTGTGTATTCATGGAACTTATAAGAGATAGAAAATAATATGTAAACAGTTTAGAGAATAACTTATGTAGGCATAACAGTAAGCAGACTTAAAGAAGCTGATTTAGAATTCCAAGAATATGTGAATAAATGTGAAACATGTTACTTTTCAGCAGAAGTTTCAAGAATCACTGTTTATTATTTGACATGTTCATGTCTTACTGACACTGTGATCATGGAATTAGATGCCAAAATAAGGTCTACATGACCCCCAAGTGTCTTATAGACAGCATGCATCATAAATGATACATAAACACTGTTGTTTCAAGGTAAGGACATTCTCTTTCTATTTATTACTACAGTATAATGTAAGCCATCATGACTTGTCATCTAAATAAAAATAAGCAGGGAGGTACTTAGATAAGACTTACATAAATGAGGAAGGTACTCATTTATACTTGCTTATATTTGATAGTCAATGTCATGAAACTGGACACAGTCACTCAAAGAACCTCTTACACCAGGATCTTCACATGGCCTGCAACCAGCTTTCCCTAATTAGGCATTCTGTTGCTACCTGGGATATTTCCATACTAGAAGTTTAGCTCATATGAGTTCCTGAAGTAAGCAGGCACCCAGGCTTCCTTTTCTTAGGCCTGCCTTCTTCACTCAGGAAACTCCTCTACCAGATCCACCTTTGGTGCCCCAGAACTTCCTTATTAAGCCTATAGAGGGACATGGCCATCTCATCCCTATTAAGACATAGTCCTCTTCTGAATATTTTAAGTACCTCCATTGAAACAAGAATGCAACTTGAACAGCATCAACAACAAAGTAAAATAAAGAAATAAAGAAAGGGCTCAACCAACAAACTACTCCATATGCACAAGTCTCAGTGCATAAAAAGAAACAATATTAAAAACTAAGGCAACATATATCCTCCATGAATTATACATTACCTTTGCACATTAATGGGGATGCCACAGTAGATAGAAAGAGTTGTTCATGGTACAAAGTAAGATGGTAAGTTGTAACTTTATTTGGGAACATGTATAGTTCATTTATGTAAGAGAGTAATCTATATGTGCTCAAATGTAAGTAGGTAGACAGATGTAGTTTGGGATGTTTCTGCAGGTTCCTTTATAATTATCCAAACTTCTCTGTGAATTATGAAGAAAATGTATTGACTATAGTAGGGAGGACAAGAGGGTATTTGAAATTTGAAGAAAAATGAAGGTACAAAAATATCACCTGAAAATGGAAAGAAAGAAATTTTAGGAATCCAACATCAGCAAAAGTGAGAATTGATATATTTACATGAAGAAAACAATTGGATATATAAAAGATGTCTAAATGGTATCTCTTTCAGAAGATTGATAAAATCTTTGATTTTAGCAGAGTTTTAGTAAAAAAGACTATTACAGGATGACAGAAAATTCAATATGTAATATTTGAAGTTAAAATAGTATAAAAACAGATTTTGAGAATTTTGAAATGTTTCTAAAACAGCCTATGTTTATACAAATATTTAATATTTTTGTCAGGTGGTCCTTGGCTCGTGGAGGGAACAGCATCAGCCCATGTGGCAAGAGTTAAAAATATATATGTATATTTATAAACTAAATCATGTGCCATATAGAGTGTGCTGGGAAGCAATAGAGAGAGGAAAAGCAGGGTACAAGTTACTTTTTTTCAGGGAAATAGGAAGAGAGGTCCTTCGACTTTGGAAGAAGGGTAAATACAGGCAAAATTGAGAGGGGGTAATGGGAACTTGCAGGATAGAATTGATATGAAAGGGGGAATGGAAAAGAGAAGCTCCTTAGAGAAGTAGGAGAAAGGTAAATAAGGGAGAAAGAGGACTTGAGTTTGATTCCTGGAACCCACATGGTTGAAGGAGAGAACATGACTCCTTCAAGTTGTCCTCTGATCTCTACACATATACATAGGAATTCATACACAAATACAAAAATAGATTTAAAAATCAAAGAAAATTAAGGCTAAAGATCAGAGGGATACATAGGACTAAACTTAATATTTTGTTTATGAAATAAAAATGTAAAATAATTTAAAGAGTTAAGTTTCTATTTCCTTATAAATTTATTTCCAGATAAGGCTTGTTGAATAAGAGCCTATAATACTTATGTATCCTTTTGTACATTCATAAAGTACATTATTTCTCTTCCTAACACTGTTGATCTCTTGTTGGTGGATTTAATATAGATTGCATGTTACCATATTTTGATCAATTTGTTATGTATATATTTATTTATTTGAAAGTCATGAACATTTGCTTTGTGGTTCTTTACTTTAGCCCTTTGCTGAATAATTGATATTCTCAGTTGCACAGTGGGAAATGTGTGTATAAAGTTTGCCCTTTGGCCAAAAACATAAACAATCCCCCAATTGCTCACTTAAAATCCAATTTAATTTCAAATACAAGGCCTTTGGTTGAAAAACGATTTTCTGATAAAATTTCAAAGGGTGATTCCACTCTCTAATGCTGTTTTATGTCTCTGACCGAACATGTTGAAGTGATATAAAGAAAACACATTAAACAAGTAACAGCATAAATACTAAAGATCATCATGCTATCATAATTCTGTGTGGGTTACCCACTCATTGCTATAAACGATGTGTGCAGGTGGTTCAGCTAGTCTGTTAATTTTGTTTGTTTGTTTGTTTTTCAAGACATGGTTTCTTAGTTGTAACTCTGACTGTCCTGGAACTCACTCTGTAGAGCAGGCTAGCCTTGAACTTACAGAGATCCACCTGCCTCTGCCTCCTGCAGGCTGGGATTAAAGACATGTGCCACCACTGCCTGGCTTAGTCTATTAATTTTTAAAGAAATTCCCTTTAAACTGCACTTCTGATGTATTATTTAATTTATTATTTGTATATTTACTGAGTCCATTCTAAGGGTTAGAATATGTTGCAGGTTCTCAGTATAGTAACACAAATTAACTTGCTTGATCAAGTTAGTATTCCAGAAGAACTGGGAGCAGAAAATCAGAAAACAATTTAACATCTAAGTTGAGTTTAATTAGAAGTAATAGAATAAAAAGATTCTCAGAAATTGTGTGACAGAGAACAGCAACAGGAGGAAAATTAATGTAGAATGGGGCCATTAATAATACATTCACCGAGGTTTAAGTAAACTGTATTCTAAAAGTCAAACAATCTGAGGTCCAAGAGATGTGGGAACAAAGATTGGATATGTAGGGAGTACACTACATCAAAACTAGAAAACTGTTCTAGAGGATGAGAAATCATCCTACAGGAGAATAAAATTTTCACATAACAGTATTAGATAAAATTTCAATGTGACTGGCTATGGTTAATGACTAAGAGTCTTTCAACTAAGTCATGGGATACATAAACACTAAGACAGATAATTAGGAGAATGAGACAGCAAAGAACCAAAAATGAATAGCCAGGAATCCAAGGAATATGAGCATACAAAATCAATGCAATGAAAAACCAGAGAAAGCATCATTGTGGAAGTCAAGGTGTTCTACAGAGAGGGTGGTTAACTATATAGAAATCCATGGAAATGTCTAATAGCATATGGGTGTCTATCACAGGCACAGTGTCAAATAATCATCAGGATTTAGAGGCAAGGTTGGAAGTGTTGAAAAGAGAAGATATAATGATGAAATAGTAAAGAATACAATTACCATTTTAGACAAGTTATATATGGATTGGTAGAGACATGGAACAGTAGAAAGCCCAAAGTAAGTAAATTTACACAATGTAAATCATTCAGAGGTGTTTGTGTATATCAAATTTATTTGCTTATGCTGTTACTTCTCATATTGTTGCCAAACAAAGACATAAAGATATCATTTATCCTTCAACAAATTTGCTACTGTGACAGCATCTTACATATCATCTTACTCTATCATGATGTCTTAACTAGAAAATAAATAATGGTAAACCCGTGAGCTTTATTGAAATTTCATCACTTTTGACCTGTATTTGTGTGTGTGTGTATGTACACATTTAGTATTGTGTTATTTTGTTAATTGTGTAGATTTAGTAATATATTTTCTCATTTTGTCTATTTGTAGTTGTAGCCACTTCTCTCTTGCTCCAGCACCCTCATTTATCCATGGAAATATATAATCTATTCTCCATTTCTTTAATTTTGCATTTTCAAGAATGCCATATAATTCTAATCACACATTATGTTACTTTATGTAACTGGCTTTTTAATCTCAGTATTATGAAGGTGTGTAATCCATCCAGGTTGTTGTCTACATCAACAGTTCACTCCTTTCTCTTGCTAAGTATATGGTGTCATTGTACCACTTTTAAAATTTCATTCAAATATTAAAAAACACCTAGGTTGTTTCCAGATCTTTGTTCTTCAAAAAAATGTCATAAATACTCGTATACAGGTTTTTGTGTGAGCATAGGTTGCCACATCTGTGTATTAAACACTCTGAAGTTCAACTCCTAGGTTTTAGGACAGCTGCAAGTACAGTTTTTAAATAAGTCACAAAGTGTTATTCTGGTATAGCTATATCACTTTAAATTTCAAACAGCAAAATGTAAATAATCACTTCTAACTTGCATTTTCACTTTCTTTTTGCTTTGTTTCATTTTATTCCTTCTGATGGGTGTATAATAGCTTCCAATTTCAGTTTTCCTAAATGGCACATAGTGTTTGTGCATGATTTATGTGCTTGCATATTGTATTTAATAAAATAACTGTGCATTATTTGACCAATTTTTAATTGAGTTGCTTTCTCTTCGACTGCTTACTTTTGAGAATTATTCACATATTCTGTTTTATTATTTTGCAAGAGCTATGCTTCACAAAGCTCTTCTCCATCTGATAGCTCTTTCCTTTTATAATCTTAACATACTCATTCACAGAGTAAAATATCTGTATTTTAATAGGATAATTTATCAATATAACAGACTTCCTATAAACATTATTTCACATAACATACTATAGTGCCACCTCAGATTCTGGACTGCCTGCAACCACCTGCTTTATGCTTTCAAACCCTTACATCTAAAATTCTATCTGTTGAAACAAGTCTCTCTTGTCCTGTAGTCACTAAAACTGTTAGATTGCCAGAAAATCTCCCCTTATAGTTCATCCTGATTTGTTTAAAGGTTCCCCCTTATCATCCATTATGAAATACAAAAGCTTTACTTCTTTAAGTCTCAATTCCTTATTTTAGAACGTGATTATCATACAGTCGTATTTACCTAACATTAATTGAAATAAAGTGTGATGGCATAGTGAATGCATCAGATATGGTTTCTAAAGAGAATTTATTCTATACTATGACTCAGTGCTGCCTCAATGAAATGCTTGGAGCAAAGTGAATGGAGGAGACAGATAGGAGGCAGAGCCAGAGGAATAAGAAGGAGGCATTTACTCATGTGGAATTGACAGGCTTCATCTTCCTTAGGAATTAGAAACCAGAAATTATTGACAAAATGACTTGGTAATATACTAAAAATTCACCAGAATCCTAAGCACAGGTCAGAATGCAGAAGGGCTGTGCTCTTCCTGCTCCAAGAAAACAACATTTCAAGTCTGAAAAACAAATTTTGTAGTGACAAGAAATTTCATGTACACACAATTGACAAGTAAGTGAGGAATCAAAACACAGGCACAAGCAACATCAACTTGCCTAATTTCGGTGTAGACTATGGTGCCAGATCTGGCCATGAGGGGTGAGTCAAAGAACAGGTTGGATCAGGCTCAGTTAACAAAAGTTATTCAATGGATAAGAGAACTGTTTGTATATACCCTGAGCTAAGAAAGACCAATTGTGAATACCAATTACTTTCCAAAGTACTTACATGCTACCTTTTCAGGATATTTGAGTTTTGTCTTTGATACTTCACAAACAAATCAAACTACCATAATATATTGTGAGGATTCCTTTCAATTACTCATTTAAATTTTTGTTTTTATTTATTTTTTGAGATTATAATGTAAATGCATCATTTGTCCCTTCCATTTCCTCTCTCCTAACTCCCACATACATCCTTCCTTGTTCTCTTTCAAATGCATGGTTTTTCTCTTTTAATTACACACACGTGCACACACTTACCTATCATCTCTCTATATGATATATATAAATATAACCTGCTCAGTATTCATACTGTTACTTGTATATTTATAATGTATATGTTTTCAGGATGACCACTTGGTACTGTATAATCAATTTGTGTGTTTTTCCTTGTAGAAGATTCTTTCTCCTCCTTTCAACATTACTTAGTTGCCTACAGTGCTTTATTTAGGGTTGAGGTGGCCTCGTGAGCTTCCTCCTTTCAAGTAAACAAGTCTGTGAGCAAATATTTGAAAGTAGGATGTTGTAGAGACTGACAAACATAGGGTATCCTATGGTGATCTCCTCTATTAATATACACAGCAATAAACATGGTTACAAAGTTTAAAATACAGCATACGAACATGTCCAAGCTAACGCTTTAAATTTTAGTTATTTCTTCTTCCTAAAAGTCAAATAATTAAACAGGGACAGTAAGTAGAGATACTGAATAGCTGTCAAATGTCCACTTTATTTTGTCTCTGAGAAACATGTTGTGAGCACTCTTGCTTTAACAATGCTAAAAATACCATCACAATCCATTTCAAGAGTGGAGAGGAAAAAGCAAAGAAGATTAATGCAATCATGTTTCAGCAATGATTGAAAGGAACTAAAGGAATCATTTGGAGCCGTCACTACAGAAAGACAGGTCCTTTGATAGCTTGACCCATTTCATAAAGGCCTGGAAGAACTTTGTATACATTTTTTATGGTTTAGTGTTAAAAAGCCAGATTGATATAATACTAAAACAGCTGGTATTTCTGAACATATCAAAGAATGAATCAATTTGTTGAAAAAAGATGACAATGAAATTTTTTTACCAGAATGTGGATCTAAAATTTTTATCCTCCCCACTCACATCCTTAAGCTATCAAATATAGTCTTCTGATTTCTAGGTTCTGATTGTTCCCATACTACTTTTTACATTGTATTCTTGTTCATTTCAAGACAAGTGATATGAGCTTCCCAAAGGAGAAGTACTATGACACTTTATACTAGAACCTTGATACCAGTGCAATTTGTAAAAGTGAATTTTACGTTGGCACATCATCTACTCAAGACTGTTATTCTACTATTTCAAAGACTTCCAGTTGGTATCTAGCAGGAAAGATCTTTCTGCCTTGAAATTCCTTGTAATCTGTTTATTACTAAAGTCATTGACTCCTCTTTTTTTTTTTTTTGACCAGGCTGGCCTTGAACTCACAGAGATCTGAATGGCTCTGCTTCTAAATTTCGTTGTTCCCTGACTTTCTACACCTTACTTCCTGCTTTTCATTTTTCACATAAATAACAGTCCTCATTTTGAACACCTAACTCCCTACCTTGGGTTTACAACTGTGCCATTCACTTTGAAACCTCTGTGGTAGTGGTGAAATTGTCCTGTAGTCTATTTTACTCTTTACTGTCTGCCTTCAGCCAAGTACATTTTTTGGTGATGCACGAAATGTCAGAATATTCCTTGGGGTTGGTTGGCAACCACCTTTTTTTGTTGAAACCAGTTCTCAGAGGGGAAATCAGATTTAGTAGGCACTAGTATATTTCATTAGAATTCATTCACAGTAACAGTAGAAATAAACTGGCTAGTCTGTGCCTCATAACAACTTCTCAATAACCAGTGATTTGCTACCTTCTTTTACTTCTTTCCTGTTCCTAAATATATAGTTAAATCTTTTCATAACATATTTTTCTACTTACAATTAAAACAAGAATGAATGAGAAACTGGTTAAACCTTAATGGACTATGTAGCCTAATTATCTTACCAGGAAGAGTAGTAGAGAAATAACCTTGGGAATAGAACCTACAACCATGCAGTTTACTGACAAAATATTTTTTCAGTCTAAATCAGAGTTTGCAATTTCCAATTTGATTTGCTACCATTTTCTTTCAGGGTAAAGTACCTGTACTTACCTGTGATACTTTATCTTTTAATTGGATATTGTTAATAAAATATACTCTGATCATAGTTTCTCTATGCCCAACTCCTCCAACTCATCCCCACTCCCCACCTCTCCAATTCCACACCTTCTTTCTCTCTTTAGAAAGCAAACAGGCAAACAAAAATGCAAACCAATCAGAATTAAAAACAAAAACAAAAATAAAGACAAAGCACAAGAAACACAACACACAAACCAAACCTTCAAAAACAGAAACAAAAAAATGGAAGCCAAAATATACAAGCAAAAGAGAAGTAAGACAAAAAGTGCCCAAACAAAGCAATATGAGACAAAATGTCTACAAAAATACTATTGAGTGTATTTTGTGTTGAGTATCTACTGCTAGGCATGGGGGGCTACCCTTAAGTGTGGTTAATATACCCAGTGAGACTCCATTAGGGAAAATTAATTTTTTCTTTGCAAGAAGACATCACATGGAGGCAGCTTCTTGGTTAGGGATGATAGTTTGTGTTCACTTCTGTCTCTTGGTTCTGGGACCCTGTCTTGCTTAAACCTGTAATGACCCTGTGCATGCTGCTACAGTCCCTGTGAGTTCATATGTACTTCAATCCTGTTGGGTCTAGAAGACATTTTCCTTGGAGTCATCCCCTGTCTCTTACAGTATTTCTACCTCCTTTTCTGTATAGCTCCTTGAGCATTGAGGGGAGGATTTGATGGAGACATCCCATTTAAGACTAACTATTCCAAATTCTTTCACTCTCTGTACATTGTCCAGTTGTAGGTCTGTGTTTTACTTCCTATCTATAGCAAGAGGAAGTTTTTCTTATTATAGTTAAGAGCTATTTTATTGCTATGCCCCTTTAGCAGGGCACTAATATTTGGTTTCCTCCAAAGCTCACGGCCTATCTACTTTTAGGCTTGTGGCCTTCTGAGCAGTGTCAGGCATGGGTTATATCTCATGGAGTAAACCTTAAGTCCAATCAGATAGTGGTTGGATACTATCACAACCTTTGAGCCACTATTGCATCAGCATATCATACATGCAGGTCACCATTGTAGATACAGCTTTTGTCACCGTCTTGATGGTTACTTTTCTCTTCTGGTAGTATACAAAGTATCTTCCAGTACCATGAACACTAGTCAGTAAAATGAAGACTTTAGTTGGTACCAGCTCAACTTCTCCAAATTCAGTAAGATATGTCAGTGTTGTCTTCAGCAATGGGACCTTACTTGGTTTGTGGAGAGCAATCAATACCCTAAACAATAGGCTGAGTTGTTTGAGTGTTTCCATGGTGCTCTTTTATGACCAGTGAATTAACTAGATGTAACCCATTACTGGCACTGAAAGTTTTACTTGGTAGAAAAAGATGTCTAGTTGGTACATTGTTGCCCCTGTTTTTAGGTGACTCCATTTATATATATATTTCACATAAGTATATACTTATATATATTTTATCTTCTACACTAGTATATTTCTATATGGTTCCTCAAATGGCCCTTAATATTAGTTGTCTCTCTCTGTATTCCCTCCCTTACCCTGTCTCTTTCATCTTCTTCCCCATTTAATCCCCCCACTCCAGTTTTCCCCTTGTCTCTGTATAACCATACATTCTATTTCAGTTTCCTTGGAAGATCCTCCTGTCACACCAGCCCCTTACTCTATATCTGACCTCTGTGGTTAAATGAATTGCAGCGTCCCTATCAAAGGCTTAAGTGCTAACATCTACATATAAGAGAATACATCTCATATTTGTGTTTGGGGTCTGAATTAACTCTCTCAGGATGACTTTTTTCTAACTCAATCCATAATTACACCATTTCACATCTTCCCTTCACTCCCTGCAGCCCTTCTTGTGTTTCTACATGCACCTTTCCTCCTTTCTGAAATGAGTATTTTTTATCTTGCTTATCTTTTCATTTGACTGTTCTATACTGACTGTGTTGTGAACAGTTACATTTATCATTTAATTAGAGAATTTATTCAAATTAGGAAGTACATTTGGAGTTTTGCAAGAAAAAAATGTATTTCATTTCTGGATCCTAAATTTGTAGGTGATGTCATTCATGGCTGTGAATGACAAACTCCAATGTCATTGGGGAGGCATGGATATTGACTATGGTTGCATGTGGGAAAACCAAATTATTCTTTTCACAGAAGATAATGATAAGTAGATTTTTAAAACTTCATTATTTAAAGAATCTATGTGTATTCTGAGCCATGAGGTAAGAATGATTTTAAACATTGTACGCATGCTTTGTGGCTTTGAAGGACTCTGTTAATTACAAAATCTCTCCTATCATCACTTTTTCTTTTGAAATAACTACTTTTTCCTACATTCATTATTTCACCTAGTAGTTTAATGGTTACTTTAATATCTCTACTATATAACTCATTATGACTAGGTACCAATTAGGGGAGTGGGTTCATCTTTCAAGCTAATCTATTTAGAATATTTATTTTTCTCCAGCATTTTTCTAGTTCATTGAGACCATCTCTTTACCTTCATAGAGAAGGAAATCAACACTCAGAAACAAGCTGAGAGAGAGAAAAATAGAATGAGATAAAGAAATATAAGGATATATGAATATATAATGCTTAAATGATAGATAGATACATAGATAGATAGATACCCTGATGATAGATAAATAGTAAAAGTGACAGTGATATAGAAAGAAATTGGAAAGGTCCTTAAATGGCCAAATATCTGTTTCTAACTCCACAGAATTTTAGTTAGTGACCACTGTAACCTTAGTTGTTGTTTTCTTCTTTCACCTAGCCTTCCAAATATACTCCAGTTATTCAGGCTACCTTATTTTGTTTTCTATTACCATGAAATGTTCAGACTCATATGCTGTACTAATTTACAACTCATTATTTGGTGATGAAGTAAAATAATTAAATTAGACAAATTAAACTGAATGTTTTAGTGTATCATATTAAGTAAAAGCAGAGTCAGAATTTCATTTCTGTTTTATTTGTATGCAAGAGCACACTAGATCACCAACCAGTGAGTCATGTTCCAAAAAATTTGAAAGCTATAGCAACTGAATTGGGGGCTCGATTTGTACATTTCAAGAGTATAGGAAATCAGTCTAGATGGTTTCATTGTAATAAGAACCAAAAATCTGTGGTAGGAGAAGAAAATGAGAAGGACTGAGTCATTAAAGAAACTTCTCTTTACTTACAGCAAAATAGTGTCTCCAAATTGATGGCGTGTAGAATAATTCATGCTTAAGAATTTGATGAAAACTATAAACTAAAAGACCACTTTCTTTCTATAGCTACAGCCCCAGAAGTTGGAGAGGAATTTCAATTACCCAGACAATTGACATCGTGTGAAATTTCCATTCTATGCTAAATTGGAGGAAGGATCACAGAAGTTAATAGAATCATGGCAATGAGGATAGCACAATCATAGCAACATGATGGTTGTACAGAAAGACTCATTTAGAAAATAAAGCAAAATATCAGGAAAACTTAGTTATGAATGGGCACATAACCTATTTTCTCCCATAGTGCCAAAAGGACACAGCATCCTGTTTATGGAATACAAGCTGCAATATGAGAGAATCAGTCACAAAATGGATCCAGCATGATTGAACACCCTGGTAAGTGAAAGGAATAATTTCACTGGAAATATTGTTAGAGTTCTCATATGGTCAAACATTAGAAAATGAGGTCTACTAGGCAAAGGATAGAATGTGCATTTCGAGGGCAGTGTCTTACCTGAAGGGAGTTTTCATTTCATTCACTCATCAAATAGCTAAACGCAAGCTATGATTTTCACAATAGAAACCAAAAACTTGAAAGAATTTTGTATGTACATTAGGTAGGGAGCAGCTATTGAATAATAATTTAGAATAGTATTTTCCAATATAATTGAACTACAAGGACAAATTACAAATAGGAAAAGTCAGAGTTGACTGATATTAAAGTATGCTCCTTCTTATTTATGCCCTTCCCTTGAATTCTTAATACTAATGTATTAAAATGTAATCATATAATATAGTAGTTTGAAATATGCAGTTTTTCATTTTCTGTGTTAACAAACATAGATGTAATTATCTTTATTTACACATCTGCAGTTGTTTTGTTCATTGTGTACCTAAACCGGTCTCTTTTGTTGTATTACATAATATATTCCTGTATAAAAATACTTCCTTAAAGTTTTTTTAGATGAGATACATACAGTGTAAAATTTGAGTGATGATCTCTGTTTTCAACATTAGTAGTAACAGCTAAAATTATTAGGCACATGTGATGGACTAAATGTTATTCTAGTTGTCTTTTATAAGTTAAATCTTTTAAGTGTAAATATTACTGTATTTTATAGATTTCAAAGCTGACAATGCTTAATTTACCTGCACAACAATGTCATTAAGAATTTGCCAAGAGGAGAAACCAAATTAAACACTGTAGTCCTAGATTTTTGTCTTTGTACACATCAGAATCTCTAATATACTACTTCTCTGTGACTACTGAAGGCACATATTAGCAAAATGTGTTACTATTTTTATATGTAAAGTGGCCTCTTGAGAACTTTTATTATTTCTTTGTTTTTTGACTTTATAATATACTTATATCATACCCCCTTCCATTTCCCCCTCCAAAGCCACATACCTCTTGTTCTAGCCACCTTGGGAAATATTCTACTTCTCAAAAGTCATGGGTTTTCCTTTTACTTATTTATTAATTTTTAAGAGAAACATTTTCTTCGTAATAAAAAAACTAGGAGAGGAATTTTTAAATAACATTTTATTAACTCTGAAAATTTTATATACGTAAGCAGTATATGTTGATCATAGCTATCTTTCATTCTCCTCCTCCAATTCAACTCAGAAAGAATCCTCTTTCCAACTTCATGTCTTCATTTTTTAAAACTTTGTATCTCACTGAGTCCAGTTAGTGTTGCCCATGTGTACATAGGCTTCATGCAACCCATGGGAGCATGGGCAGATTATCAGGGGCTACATCTTCAAAGAGAAATGATATTCCCTCCCCTAGCAGTCACTAACTGCTAATAGATTCTCAACTAGGAATGGAATACTGTGGCTACCTCACCCATCCATGCTGTGTATGTGTTTAGCTTAATCTTCTACATGTTTTATATGCAATCACAGCTACTGTGAGTCGATGTGTGCATCCGCCATTTCATGTCCAGTAGACAGAATTCCACAGCATTCCTTCTCATCCACTGGCTCTTACATTCGTTTTGCTTACACTCCATTTCATGTTGTTCCCTTACCTTTGGTGGTAGAGGTGGGAGCATTGACACAGATGTCTCATTGAGAGCTGAGCACTCACATTCACCTGTTCTGAGCCTTTGACCAGTATGAGTCTCTGCATTAATTGCTGCACACTGAACGTATATGTGTGTGTGTGTGCACACACACATATATATATATATATATATACAAATATATATATTTGGTTTTTCAAGACAGAATTTCTCTGCTGTAATTCTGGCTGTCCTGGAACTCTCTCTGTAGGCCAAGCTGGCCTCAAACTCACAGAGATCTGACTGCCTCTGCCTCCCGAGTTCTGGGATTAAAGGTGTGTGCCACCACAGCCCGGCTAAAGTTATACTTTTAAAATTAACTTGAGAAGTAGTTGACTTCTATAAAGCTTTGTTGTACATCCTGAATTTTGCTCAATGCACTTATCACCTTTTCCTCTCACACCTACCTTACCCTTTAAACTTGTTATTCTTTGTATCCACTTTCATAGCCAATGTGTTCTATACTATCCTCTCTCACCTTAAGGCATCTTCTCCTATCCTTTATTATGGGCCATTTTAGCTTCCTGACTTCTACAGACATTCCAAATTAAACACACAAATCTAAAAATTCAAAACTGGGATATATGTGTTAGAGAGACTATGCAACATTTCTTTTATTTTCCAGTTCCATTCAGTTTTCTATTAATATCATTACTTAATTTTTATGGCCGAATAAAATTCTGTTGTGTATATGCACCACAATTTTATCATCCATATATCTGTTGATGGATAGCTATATTGTTTCCATTTTTTGGCTATTGATAATAGAGTATCAATGAGTATGTATGTTCAAGAATCTCTGTAGAATGCTATTGAGACCTTTGAGTTTATGTCCAGAAGTGGTATAGCTGTATCATACTGCATTTTGGTTTCAAGGACTTTGAGAAACTTTATACTGATACACAAAGGGGCTATATCAATGTACATACCAACTAATAACAAGTGTTATTTTCTCCCCATATCCATGTCAGCACCTGTTATTATTTGTATTCTTGATGCTGACTGGAATGAAGTAGAATCTTAAAGTGGTTTGAACTGCATTTCCCCATTGGTTAAGAATTTTGAACATTTTTAAAAATGGTTTCTTAGTCTTTTATAGGTTTTTTAAATTTGTTTTTGTTTTTATTTGAACTCTCTGTTTAGTTCTGTAGCCCATTTTAATTGAACTATTTGTTAAATGTTTAGTTTTTTGAGTTCTTTTTGTGTGTTCTAGATATTAGTCCTCTGTTGACTGTACAGCTAGCAAAGATATTTTCCCCTTCTGTAGGCTGCCTGTTCACTCGATTGATGGTTTACATTGCTATATACAGACTTTTGAGTTTCAGGAGATCCCATTTGTCTATCATTCGTTTCTGATCTATCAGAGTCCTATTCAGAAAGTTCTTGCTTGTGCTTATAATTGTAGCATACTACTTAATTTCTCTTCTTGCACTTTGACAGTATCAGGTTTTATGTTTAGATTTGCCACATGTGGAGGGATCCAGCCTTTTCCACAAATGGGTTCATGAAACTCTACGCAGGAGGGAGTACAAGTGTTAGAAAATGAGGAATGACAAATGAACAAAGTAGTTTGTTCTTCTATGGCATGGCAAAGACATGGCATGCACAATCGCGCTTTGAAATGACAAGTAGAACATACTTTAGAAGTAAAACGCAGGAGTGTTTTAAATAGGGGAATTAACAGTATACATATTAAGAAGTGAGAGGGGCAAGAGAGAGACACTGACAATGAGCCTTGTCATTGGAAAAGCCACACCAAAAGGAGAAGGAGGGAGAGACTGACAATGAACATTACCAGGGAAGAACCACACCAGAAAGAGAGAGAATTGCTCTGGCAAAAACTTCAAAAAGCCAAAAGTAGTTTTTTGGTATGCAGATGTTGGTCAGGCCTCCAGAGGAGCCACCTTGATTTGCAGATGTAGTTGCTCACAGAAGTCAATCACACCCAGGGAGGAGCCAGGTGTCCTTCCTCCTGTGACTTACAAACTTCAAGGTTATCTTGTTTACTATCAAAGAACATTTGACTCAATAACCCATAATTGGTTGAATGTTACTGTTGGCTGAATAATATCTCCATCTGCCTCAAACAGAGCATAGTACCATGCAGGCGCCAAAGAAAGTTATTTTTATTTTATTTTATTTTATGGTTTTAGCTCTTTGGTGCATATTTTTTTTTATCTATCTAGGCTCTTTTTGCTTCTATCTGTTAAAGGCTTGTCTCTTCCTGGGAGGACCAATGCCCACCCCAGGAATAGCCTTTACAATGTACTATCTGTATGCATAGATAGCTGCACACATGCCAGGACTTAGAAGCCTGCAAGGTATTTTACACTAACAATTACTTTTGAGTAAAATGGCTACTTCTCCTTCTCAGCCAACAACAGCCAGCTCAGGTATTACTAGGCCATGCAGACATTATTATTATTGATGAAAGGCTTTTTGTCACCATTACAGCAAAGGGGAAAAAGGGGCAAAATGGCTGGTGAGCCAAAATTCTCCGGCCAGGGAGTCTGGAACTTTGTAATGCAGACTTCATCCATATTACCAGGATATTGGGGCTCACAGCATAGGTTCTTGATCCTTTTAGAATTCAGTTTTGTGAATGGTAAGACATATAAATCTAGTTTCATTTTTATGCATGTTGAAATCCAGCTTTTCCAGAAGCATTTGTTATAGATCCTGTATATTTTACAGTGTGCATTTTTGGCATCTTTGTCAAAAGTCAGGTAATTGTTTTGTTCTAGTACCAAGCTGTTTTTGTTACTATGGCTCTGTAGTACAATTTGAAATCAGTATGATAACACTTCTCACAGTATTTTTGCACAGGATTCTTAGGCTGTCCTCGATTCTTTGTGCCACCATGTAAATGTTCAATTTTTTATCTTTATCTGTGAACAATGGTGTTGGCATATTGGTTGAGACAAGTCTGTAAATTGATTTTGATAGAATGGTCATTTTCACAGTGTTAATTCTTCTAATTCATGAGTAAAGGAGCTCTTTCTGGTGACTTTGTTCAGTGACTTACCGTTTTCATTGTACAAGTCCTTCATTTCCATGGTTAGTTTTATTCCCAGATTTCCCCTTTGGTGACTATTGTGATTGAGATATCATCTCATAATATTTATTATGTTAGCCATCCATACATAGGAAGGCTTTGTGCCTGTGTACCTCACTGGTCAGCCTCAGTCCCATAACTAGTAGCTTCTGCAAAATCAGGATTTTCTTGGTGAAAAATATTTGTTTGGTCTTGGATAAACCTACTCTCAGAAAAAAGGTATGTAACTAACAACAAAGACAATAACAACAACAATGACCACATTCATTTACTTTCTACATTGTAATCAGCAATATTAGTAGACACACTTTCCTTATGTTGAGGTGTTTGTATTGTGATTTCACAAGTCATAGTGGTTTTTTCCTTTTGGCTTAAATGAAAGAGGAGGTAACAGCCCATGTCTTATCCATTTCTGCTCTGTAAGATGTAGCATAGTATGACTAATTTCTTTAAAGATGTAAGAATTTTACCTTATATGACCTTTTGTTCCTATAATGTATTGTCATAGACACTGTAGAAACTAAAGACAAAGAAGACGTCTTAGTAACAGTTTCCTGAGTGACCATTGACTTGTTAGAGATGTGGCAAAGCTGAGAACTGAGAACCTCTTAAGGTGGTTCTGAGAAAGTAACTAAATATACACACTCACAAAAAACTTTCCTGAGAAATTTTGATTATTTTCTGTTTTTATATCATAGCTTAAGGTATTACTAATGACTAAAACTCCATAATTTCAAATTTATACATGGCTCCGCCGAATGAAAAAAGTTATGTTTGTACTCCCACTGTAAATTCTTAAAAGTCATTGTGATCTTTAAGATATTATAAGAGGAATTCATAAAAATGTGTAGCCATAGAGACATGTATGAGCTTGCCCATTATTCAACCCTATTCTCATGTAAGACTTCTCATTTTAATTAGTGATAAAATGAAATATAAAAGTGCATTAGACCACCATTTGAAGTTGTCTTTTCATTTTGAAGTGCAGGCATGTCTGCTGAGAAATCTCGGGTGTGACAATGCAATCAGGGCGTCAGAAAAGCATAGCCAAATGCAATTTATAGCAGCTCTCAGAGAAAATTGATTGTGATATTATTTATATCATTTTTCTCTGTTCATTTCTCAATCCATGCATATAAAAATGTTACTTTCTAATTCATGGACTAGAGACACCATAGATTACACAAAATTGGTCATACATTTAAGATTTTAGAATCTTGGAGGAAGATAACATATTCTATATAGTCATCTATCTTCAATAAAAATATTCATATAAAGAGAACTGATGTCCTTTGTGCTTCCCTAGGTAAGAATCAGCCTGTTTAGCATAAAGTGCTGTTGTACACTGGCACAGGAGACTACCCTCATGGGCAGCAATTAGTCACTGTCACAACTGAGTTGTAGCTGAAACCCATAATTATATTAGACACCCAGGATGTCCCCTTCTTGTTTGTGTGTATGGAATTAAAAAAAAAACTATGATCAAAGAAAGCATGAAGGGGATCTTGACTAATGCCTAGGAAGCTTTGAAAGGGCAAAGAACAGTGTTGCAATGTTATCCTGATTCTCACAGTACCAGTTTTCAATTTTCAACCATTCACACCTTTATAAAATAATGTAGTTTCCTGAAAAAGTGGAGATTATCACAGTTAGTGAATAAACCAGAACCAAAATGACAAAAATCATATATTTTCTTTTATTTGTGGAACTAAGAGTTTTCAGGGAAATTTATCTGAATATTACTAGGGCCTGAATTTCAGGGACTACACAGAAACACAGATTACACGTGGAAGCTTTGCTATTACAAAATCAGAATTTGCAAGTTTTCTTTTCTGGGCAGTAATAATAGGAATAAGAGGCTTGGGGTGAATTTGCTGATTTACTTTAAAAAATGAATGAGCAGTGAGTAATAAAGTCACAATTGGAGATTATTTGATATTATTAAAATATTGAACTGATTGATTAAAAATTAGGATTTCCAATGAGTAACAAGTGTGAAATAATGGATCTGAAATCCATATGTCATTACTTGCAGTGATAGAAAACATTTATGGGAAGTCAAGAGACGCTAACAATAAGGATAAGTTCTGGATCCATCGATATATAAATAAACTATAAAGTTTTCTCACTGTTATTAAAATCTCTACTTTGTATGTGAATTGTTTACATAAGAAACATTTCTCCTACTTCTTTTGACTTTGACTTAGCAATTTTTATTCTATAATACTTCATATATCATATATAAACTTTTAAAAAGTATTTTGCTTAGGAGAGCAGGGATAGATTTACCAGCTCATTAAAGAAGATATTGATGATAGGTGTGAATTCCACAACGTTGTGTTTTGCTTTCTCTCAGCTCTGAACTAGGCTGGAGAATTACTGTGTGTGCCATGAAAGCCACAGAACTTGTTTAACTGTATGACTTTGTAGATAATATTTTCTCTGTATAGTTTGACTTAAGGGAATTGCTAACAGTACATTGGTATGCTACTCAGATATCTGGAGATCTTTCAGTATTGTATTCAATTAATTTATCTGTTGGGACAATAGAAGGGCAGAACTCTATGCCAAGGGAGGGAAACCATGCCTGAAACTGCAGGGCAGGCCAGAAATTAGAAACTATATAGCCAGAAGATGATTTCTAATGATTACCTGCTCTTCTCATAGATTGTTGCCTAGACCAGTCCGCATCAGAGAGGCCCCCTCCAGCAGCTGATGAGAGAAGATGCAGAGGCCCAGAGCCAAACTTTGTGCAGACCTCAGGGAACCCTGTGGGGACAATAGGGTTCAAAGATACCAGGAGAACAAGCCCCAAGGAGTCAACTGACCAACTCTCTTGGGGGCTCACAGAGCCTGAAGTGGCAGACATGAACCTGCAGGGTCCCCAAGATATGTCTTGTGATTGTCTAGCTTGGTGTTCCTGTGGAACTCCTACAGACTGGAGTATGTGTGCTAGGGAGGGAGTCTCTGACTTTTGTCTGCCCTAGGGACCCTTTCCCTCCTGCTGGGTTGACTAGTCCACCCTTGATGCAGAGATTAGTGCCAGGCCATGTTCCTTTTTGCCATGCCCTGTTTGAGCAGTAACCCTAGGAGGACTGCTCTTTTCTGAGGATAGGGAGGAGTTAGATATGATGGTGAGGGGATATGGGGGAGTTGGAAGGAGGGAGGAAGGGGAGAATGGGGATCAGGATGTAATATATGGGAGGAGAAAAATAAAATTTTTTAAAGATGCAAAAAGACATAATTTGAACTAATTTTCATTATTTTAGCCTTGTCTATTCTAATATATTCTAATTTGTGAGTTTCTTTCATACAAGTAATAGAATATTGAAGTTTATTTGCTTTTAAAACATTAATCTGTCTTTATCTCTTTGTCTCTGTCTCTTATCTCTCCTCTGTCTTTAACTCTGTGTCTGTGTCTCTGTCTCTATTTCTCTCTGTCTCTCTCTGTCTCGCTCTCCACATGGCTATGAATATCAGGCCTTTTTTCCTTTTACACTAAAATTCATCTATTTATTTTGGAGAACTTTTGCTGTTCATGGTTCCTGAATAAAATATACATTTTGTGATTTTATGTTTTTTTTTAGAGAATTAAAGTCCACTTTTCAGAAATTTAAATGTCTAATAGGCAATAGAAATGTTACAACAAAGTTAGTATTGTGTACACCTTAAATATAAAAATCTTCATTGAATGTAATGATAAACACCCTTTATTACTACCTGTGTACCAAGTGTTTTCTTAATTACTTTATGTGCATTTCCTCTATAATACAACCTTCTTATTATTTTTATGTGTGTATTCTGTTGTGTGTGTATGTGTGGTATATGTACTTGCTGATATGGTTGTGTGAACATGTATGTGTGGATTGATGTGCGTGTCTGTGCGGGTGTATGTGGAACCCAGAGGTCTGTCCTCGATTTCTCTCCACCTTTATTTTTTGAGACAAGCTTTCTCATTGTACGTGAAGCTCATCACTTTGGTCAGGCTGGATGGTGAACAAGTTTCAGGGATCCACCTTGCTCTCCTCCAACCACTGAGGTTCCACATTGTGCTTTTTAAAATGACTACCTATGGATTTGAATTACGTCCTCATGCTTCTACGGAAAACAGTTTGCCTACGGAGCAACCTCAGACTTATTTAATTAAAGCATTTAATTAATTTAACAATTACTAGGGTAATATTGTATGTGTGTATGTGTATGTGTGGGTGTGTGCGCGCGAGCTCTCACGCGTGCGTGTATGCCGTGATATACATATGGAGTTCAGAGGACAATCTTGAGTGAGTCGGTTCTTTCCTTCCACCAAATGGATCATGGGAATTGACTCAGATCATTAGGTCCAATGGTAAGTTTCTTTACTGAGCCATTTCCTAATACTGCCACCCTAGGGATCAGCCTCAGAAATGGGGAACATTTGACAGGATACAAATGAGCCATATCAAATTCTAGCAATATTTCAATTCCTTGGTGGAAAATCAATTGCTAGAGTGAAAGAGCCACAAAATCTCTGCAGTCCTCTTGTTACAAGGCAAGGTAGCAGTGTTATGTGCTTTATGCTTCAGAGCCTATATGTAGCTTTTGGTGGCACCCTGGGGCGGGTCCTCCTAGCTACTACCTAGAACCTCTGGCCCTGTTTGCCCCCCTGCTGCCCGGGATATGAGCCCACACGGAATCAAACTCCGGGAGATATGTGGACAAAGCAAAATCTCTTTGTTCAGGAAAAACCGCCAAGACCTCTCATCACCCCCCATCTCGCTCCCATTCCTCTCTTGAGCATGATGTTGGTGAAATGTCCTTTGCTGGTTGGCTCTCCTGACATCATCTGTTCCTAGGTATCAGCTTTCTCATCCGTGGAACCACTGCCCCTGTTTTAAATCCTGGCAGCTGGTTTTTAGGGAGGCCTTACTTCCTCCTACACCTATGCTATCTCTCAGCACCACAACCACACAGTCTGTGGCTCAAATGAAAGCAAGCTATTACTTGAAACCACAGGATTACTTAGATCTTTACTAGTTCCTGCCTAGTTCCATCCATCTCAAATATGTTTTAACACCTGATTCCATATGTCAAAAATTGCGCCCAGGAAACCCAACTACAGATTTTGCCTGATCATTTTATGTTCCACTTTGCTTATTTGGCATGTAAATAAATCGTGGTTATAATTCTTTATTATTAGCATTGTATTTAATTTCATACACTCTTAGCTCACTGGTACTCTTTGGATGATAATGTTTTTCTAAACAGTAAAGCCTTTCTTCACCCCTCCCCCAAAGAGTGACTCAATTGTAATTTGATGGCTCAGAGATTCTGTGCAGTATGTTTTGACTCCATTATACACACATGCATTCAAATTTAATAGGATTATAAAATTCCTAGTTAAAAGTGTTACCGTACAGAAAGATATTTTCATGTGTATTTATAAATGGACATTGAATTCTCAGAGATTGATGAAAGCTTTCTGACAAGTCTTTGTTAAGTTCTTCATTATGGATACTTTTTTTTGTATATATATATATATATATGTCCTCCCTATGTGTGTATTTGTGTTCACATGCATGGGGGCACATGTATGTGTGTGAGTCAGCATGGCCTCTATTTAAATTTATTTATTTGTTTGTTTTAACCCGCTAAGTCCAATTACGACTTCCATACATATGGTAGGTCATGCCTATGTAAATGACCTTACACACATAGACTTCACTATGGCCTGTGACCTTCCCAGTCATGAGCTTTTGATCAGGATTAAAATACCAGGCATACAATTCCCTTCTGTGGAGCAAGCTTCAAATCCAATCAGGAAAAAGTTGGTTACCCCATAATAGTCATGCCATGGACTCACCAGAAGGCACATCTTGGCTTGGAGGTCAATAATCTGGCATGCAGTGTCCCTGCACTGTGTAAGTCTATTCATGTCTTTCTTTTGCCCAGCAGACATCCATAACACCTCCCAGCACTATGAAAGCTCTCCAGCACAGAATAAAGTGTAAGTGAATTTAAAACAAACACACAAATCAACAGTGAAAATAATTTCACAGAGATGTAATTTATATACTGAGTACCAAATACATGGTTTTCAAACTCTTATTATTTACTAGAACTATCATTTTCATACTTTTGACATATTGAGAATGGAAAAATATAAGATATTATTCTTTCAGGTACTGCAAATTTCCTGACAACCCAGAAACAAAATCTATGATTAATTTATTCAACTTTCTATAATAGTAAAGGATATATGTTTTATCTGAATAACACAGTTTCATGATATTCCTAAGATAGAAAAAAAACAAAACACTGGTTTTCCCTATCATTCTTTTACAAAGAAAGACCTAGAAACATTTCAGAGATTAATCTGATATTTATTGATGTCATCAATATGACTTTATTTAAAAACTTAATAGCTTTCTTGACTCTTAAAGTGGCGGCAAAAAGAAAATAATGCTTCTGTTAGCTATTGAACTTGTTAATGAATTGTTTTGTTCAAAGGCTCCTGCTAAGCATACAAACAGAGTCCTTACATTCCGTTATGATGCAAAACATATTTATAAATATCAACACAGAACAAAGTGGATTGAGGCCAGGGAGATGATTCAGCAAGTAAGAATGCTTGTTGAGCAAACCTGACTCAGGCTGGAAAGAAAGTATTAAATTCCCAGTGCTGTTCTCTTATCTCCACGTGTGTCCGTACTCACAGGAACAACACACACACACATACATACGTGCACGCTCGTGTACACGCTCACACACACATAGATACATAGATACACACACTAATAATAGTAATAAATACAACTATAAAACTTAAAAGATGAGCAAATAAGAGTGCCTTGAATGAATATAAGTAATAAGCAACATTCTCAGATTAATTTCAAAATCAAAAATTAATGTCCATGTGTAGTTATAACCTATAACTCTCAAAATCTCAAAAAGTTGGGGTTCATTATTTTAAGAACTAAATACAAAAATAGAGAAGTAGCTAAAATAATGCTTTATTCCGATAGCAAGTAGCTTTTCCAATATTGGTGTCTAGCAGAATCTGATTATATAATTCATTTTTACTTATACATTCTCTACTGCAATAGGTTTTTTTTTTAATTTAAATATTAGTGAATGTAAAAATGTAAAGGAAAAATCAATAATGAAAATAATGAGAGACTATTAGGGCATTCTAATAAAAGTAGAATGAACATTAAGGTCAATATGCAGAAAACAAAGATGAATATGTAGAAAAGGGTAATAACTTTAAGTGTATAGGTATTTCTCACAAAATTCATTGAATACATTAAGGTGTTTATTTTTGCAACAACTTGGGTTGCATATTTACCTATGGTTCTTATCAGATATGCAGTTTGAAAACTTAGTCTTAACATCTCTGTTTCTGTCATTGGAATTGGAAAGACACTACTAGCCTAATAGTTTATAATAGATAAAGTAGTGACTAAGAGCGCCTGGCACATAGTGAGTTCTCAATAATAATTAGCATTATCATAAAGTTGATGGTTGCCATTTTTATTGGTATTAGGGAAAGTGTCAAGGAGAAAATAGCCTGGAACAGCTCCTTGAGCACTGTTAAGCATGCACTGTGGGGTAAATATGTGAAAGGACTACAGTGGAGGCTAATGTTAACTGAAATAGGATTACTTTTCTTCAATTTATCTCGTATTCTCTGTTTCTAGTGGAGCAGCAGTTTCCATATTAAAAGGAAGCACACGTATTTCCTATAGTTACCATGCATTTAGGACCAGTAGATGCAATACTGTCACTATTTCTTGTCTTGAGAATATATACAGCAGATGGAAGAGATTTGTTCTATATTAAGATATATAAGACAACATGTAAAGAGAAAATGTTTATTATTGCATCCAGTTTTGACAATTACAATCAAATATCAAGTCACCCCATTAGTTTTTTTTATTAAACACTACAATATTTTGTTTATTTCTCAAGTTATCCAGTGTCTGAATTACCAAATTCAAGAATTCCTTTCAGTGTTTACTGTATAAACTTACAACATTTGAAACCCTTTAAAACTTTCACTTTCATTGCATATGATTTCTAGCCTTTGATCATAAATATCCCTTAGGATCTAATTATGTAACTAAGCTTCTACATTTGCCACTTAGAGATGCACACGGTCATGAATCTCTTCCCTTAAAAATCCTTCTCCCCTGTAATTGAGATCAGATTATTTTTTTCAGAGATGGAAATGTTTATGAATGAACACTATGGTATTGGCATTTCTTAATTTCTTATGCTTCCATATATCTCATTTTTTTCCAAATCCTTCACTCTTGAAGGGCAGATGCAATATCATATATCTACACAGTATATTCTAGTGAATGTTTACTAAGTATTTGGTTTGATTTAAAATGATTAATATAATTATATTCCTTTTCTGTTATAATTATATGAAACTGGTCAGACTTCAAGACAAATAAAAATGAAAAAAAAAGTAAGATAATGTTCTATTGCAAGTAAAAGTCATAATAATACCTAACCTTTGTGTCAAAATATATCTTTGTGTTCTAACATCCATAGCAGCATATGTTCTAATCAGCAGTTGGAATTTATCAAGAAGACAGGAACTACCACAAATTGCTATTCTATGAGTATTAAATGCCATCTCTGCAATTGCAATAACACCAGGGAAGGTTGAATTCCATAGTTAAAATGAGACTTCCTTTCCAGGTTGAGCATCTGTATGAGCAGCCACAGGCCAGAGAAACAGTGAGGGTCATGGACATTCACACAACATGAAAAATTATTTGCTTCTATCTCCTGGTGGAAATGGTAATACAAATAGCTACTATTTATTTCACTCATACTGTGTACTGGGCACTGTATTAAGTGATTTAAATAAATTGTATTATTAAATTCTCACTAGCACCTTACATGAAAGAGCAGAGCATTATCTTACTTGTTTTATTTACAAATGGGAAAATTAAGATATAAACAACTTACCTGAAACCACAGAGTCAAAATATTGAGTAATCTGGTATTTGAATGGAGGTAGTCTATAGCCTAGTTTGTATAATTTGGTAATCAAAATTAGTTTTTACTTGCATTTCTATTATTACTACAACTCAACCAATAACCTTAATAGAGATAAATTTTCTTAAGATGCTTGCATGCACACATAGACTATTTCATGAAAAAGGATGAAAAACATTTTTATATCATCTAAGTTTTTAGAGGTTTTAGAAATTTTAATACACTCAACTTTGATGCAAAACACACAAATAACATGTACCCAACCTTGTGTATAGAGATATAGACTAAAAAATACATTAGTTCCAAGAATGTTCCAGTTAAGTTAGGAAATCTAAGCAGCAAGAACAAGATTCAGTTGCCAATCTGTTCAGATGATGCCAGAAGTTTTTCAGTGAGTGACTCTTTGTTTATCACATTACTACATCAATGGTATTTCTTGTGTTAGAGATTACTCATGTACCAATTATGAAATATCCTATCTTGTTCCTTAGACAGCTAATGCAGATAGTTTTTATAACATTTTTGTAATACTTGTATTAATAATTTGAATTTCATACAATGTTCCACTCTCCCACACCATACCCTCAAAAATAAATAAATAAATAAATAAACAAATAAATAAATAAAAGATGTTGTTGTTGGGGGCAGAAGACTGCTTTGATTATGGACATATTCACCTGGCCCATACTGGCCTGAGATGAAGCATGATAATTTGGACCTGAAGTCTCTGGTCACCCTTCAGGCCCCCTAACGTCTCACAGGGTCCAGGGCTTCCCACAGGCACCAGGACCTCCTGTGGGCACCAGGGAATCCCGCAGATGCCCAGGCATCATGCAGGCACACAGCCAACCTGCAGACACCTGGATATCATGCAGGCACCCAATCTACCTACGGGCATCAACGGGCGTCTGGTCATCCTGCAGACACCCAGACATCTGGCAGGCACCAAGGCCTCCTATAGGGATCTGAATATCTCATAGGATCCTGGCCATCCCACAGGTGCCCAGACACTCCACAGGCACCAGGACATCCTATGGGCAACAGGCCATCCCCCAGATGCCCAGACATCCAGTGGAATCAGAATATCCTGCAGGCACCTAGACATCCTGCAGGCACAGGGACACCACATAGGTACCCAGCCATTCCTCAGGAACCCAGATACCACACAGGTATTCAGTCATTTGGCAGTTACCAGAGCCTCCTGCAGGCACTCAGACATCTAGCAGGCATCAAGACATCCTATAGTCACCTGGACCTCCCACAGGTACATAGGCATCACACATTTGCCTGAACATACCACAAATACTAGGACCTCCCACAGGTTCCTGGGTCCCCCAGAGGCACTCGAAAATTCCTCAAGCACCAGTATATCCCACAGGCACCCAGACATCTCACATGTACTGGGGCTTCTTGCAGGTACCAGAACCACCTGTGGGTACCAGAGAATCCCTCAGATGTCACGATATCACAAAGGTACCCAGTCTTCAAGCATCAATTCATCCTACAGGGACCCAGACCTCCCACAGGCACCAGGACCTCCTGCATGCATCAGGGAATCCTGCAGGTATCTGGACATCTAGCAGGCATCCGGATATCACACAGGCAATTGGATATCCGGCAGGCACCAGGACCTCCTGCAGGACCCTGGGCATCTCACAGGCTCCTGGGCATCCATCAGGTGCCCAGACATCCTACAGACATCAGGATATCCTGCAGGGATCTGGGCCTTCGGCAGGCACCAGGGCACCCCACAAATACCCAGATATCACTCAGGCACCAGCCATCCCATAGATGCCTGGGCATCATGCAGGCACCTGTTCTTCTCACCGGCTCCCAGATACCCCACAGGCTCCCAAATATCACACAGCTACCTAGCCATCCCTCAGGAACCCATACATCTTCATTCCCTGATCCTCCTGTGGATATCTGGCTAGTTCACATGCACCTGGACATCATGAAGGTTCCTTGACATCCTATAGGCACTGGGCATCCTGCAGGCCCCCAGGTACCATGACAGCAACCCCACTTTAGTTAGGTTCCTGGACATCATCCAGGGCCCTGCATTGGCCACCAAAGTCAGTGCTTCATGATGCCAGGGTCCAACACCAGGCAAACTGTGGCAGTTTCAGCAATGCATATAGAACTCTAACCATCTTGGTGCACATGAGCATCTTGAGGCCTTCAAAGCCCCTCCCCAAAGGAGGAGGCTCAACCCCAGCTATGGAACATTCTTTGCCTGAGACATCTTGCTGCTGGTCAGAATCAGGGTGCTTCTAAAGTTTGGCAGCACATTCCCGGGTCAGGGCCCACTGAGACTCTAGGCAGCTGGATCCTGTCCCGACCTCAGCACCATCCATTCAACCATCATGCCACCTCAGCCTTTGTGCCTACAGCCATCTGGCATTGCTGCAGTCTGTGCCTTCCTCTACTCCATCAGAGTGCACCCCAAGCATCAGTCATAGCCACAGGAGTAGTGGCTTGACTCTGGTATGACAGGCAGTGAAATGGCCAGGTATCCACCCTGGGTGTACTCCTATGCTTACCACAGCCTCCAGCCATGCATTTCTTAGCAAAGCATATCGTTGTTCCCCTGCCTGCAGAACCCCAGATCTGTGTTGTGTCACTTCACGCCAGTTCCCTTTTTCACCATCTTGACTGTACCAGAGCCATGACTGTGCTTCCAGTCATGGATTCTCTCTGCCTAGAGCAGGGCAGAAAGGGGGGCAGCAGTGACCACTGCCTCCCAGGAGTACCCCGCATCTAATCTCACTAGGACTCTAGCTCCACATCTCTGCTGTGTACCCTGCTGCAGTCTGTCATCTTTTCTCTCTTCCTTTACTGGCTGTTGGTCTTCCAGGTCTGTTTTCCTTCCAACTGCAGTTATCTCTAAAAATCTTCTCTGCTGAACTTGGTTGCGGGATGGGAGCCCCCTGCATCTGGTCTCGCCAGAATTCTAGACCCACATCTCTGCTGTGTACCCTGCTATACTACACCACCGTTCCTTCTTCCCCTCATGGGAAGTCAGATTTCAGGTCTGTTGTCTTTCCAATCACATTTAATTTTCAAAATTTTCCTCACTGAACTTGGCAACAGAATAGTTTCTCCGTGTCCATGAAATGAGGGGCCAGAGGTGACTATATTAGTGGGGAATCAGGTGGCCAGAACCCCATCGGACTCTGACATCTCCCCTGCTGCCATCTGCAGATAGTTTTTCAAAACGCTTTGCCAACTAACAATTCTGCTTTACACCTAATATAAGATATGCACATCAGTGCCATTTAATGTACTTTGGATTTAAGGCAGCAGCTTGAAATATATGCCCTGTAAGAAAACAATTTTATATGCTGCAGTAAATATGTGTGGTGCTATAAAAATCCCATATAGTCGTATTTGATTAATATATAATTAAT
The DNA here is from genome assembly GCA_026225945.1 of Cricetomys ansorgei. NCBI lineage: Eukaryota > Metazoa > Chordata > Mammalia > Rodentia > Nesomyidae > Cricetomys > Cricetomys ansorgei. The sequence goes on along the minus strand of JAMJFZ010002759.1, from coordinate 3,438,212 downwards.
AAGATAAACACATAGTAATAGAAATTATGGTAAGAATTGATATTGGGTAATGCTATGTCATAATTTGATTCATAACTACCTTTAATCCTAGACCATATGCAATTAATCTTTGTATTTTACAAAGAATGTGATATATTGTTGAGCTTATATACTTGTCCCCTATGAATGGTTTTGTATTCTTAAATGTGGTATACAAACAATGCATCTTGAATGACTATGGTCAAAACTGGGCTCTCCCAGTACTAATTCAGCAGGTTTGTCTTAGTTAAGATTTCTGTTTCCATGATAAAACACCATGACCATAAACAATTCAGGGTGGAAAAGGTTTGTTTCAGCTTACAACTGTCAGATTGCAGTTTGCAGAGGGAAATCAGGGCAAGAACTCAAACAGGGCAGGAACTAGGAGGCAAGAGCAGATGTGGCTTTCTTCCCATGGCTTGCTCATCAGGGGTGCTTTCTTATAGCACCCTGGACCACCATCCCAGGGTAACACCTACTACATTGATCTGAGCCCTCTCACATCTATCATCAATCAAGAAAATGTACCATAGACTTTGCCATAGGCCAATCTGTTGGAGGCATTTTCTCAGATGAGATCCCTTCTACCAAAATGTCACTAGCCTGTGTCAAGTTGACATAAATCTATCTAGCACAAGCTTCATGCTTTTATGGATTCCAAAATTCTATGGGTTAGGAATATAGAATTTGGAGTGCAGAATTTGGAATGCAGAAAATACACCTCAAACGAATGTATTTAATTATTTAAGAAATTCTATTCCACCATTCTCCCAATGTTTGACTAAACTGTAATGACTTTACATAAACACAATTTGCTGTATGACAGCAATATTCTACAATCAGGACAGTTTTCATCTGTTTTTGCTCTCTGTGGTGAAGATATCACTTATACTTATGAAATGCAGTTTAATATACTATTCTTGTCCTTTTTAATTTGAGAATTTCATACATGTATACACTGTGCTTTGATAAAATCCACTGCCTGTTCCCTGTTCTTTTTTTTAAGGTTATATAAGACAGAACCACATGAAAATATGTTTAATGAAAAAAGAGTATATATTTTAAAGTTTGTATGTTTTTGTAAAACTGATATATATATACACACACACACACACACACACACATATATATATATATATATATATATATATATATATGTACAAAATCCTCACAAAAAAAATCTAGTTGAAGTTTAAATGAATTGAGTGTTGATAATTCTTATATAAAATTAAATATATTATCTTACAACTCTATGGTTTTACTTAGACCATATTTCTCATTACCACATAGTGGAATTTTCATCTTTATCTACTTATTACTCATAAAATAGGTTAAGTATAATCACTGCAACAAACTATAGAAATAAATATACTCAAGTTATTATTATATTTTTATTTTCCAAGGTTTTAACAGATACATCAACTTCCATACCGGGAGCCCTAGATACATTTGCTACTGAAATATTTTAATGGAATTACCATTTTTGTTTATCCAAATCAGGTGATAGTATGATTCTTTCTGCATCTCTACCTAGCCACCTCCCTTCTCTGCTAATACTTATTTTATCATTCATCTTATTCATTTCTTTCCAAAAACTCTAAATAATATTAAAAACCACAATAATAATATATCTTTGAAGAAATTCTCATGTCATAATTTGCAAAAAAAATACATCAATTAATTCTTTTAAATATTTAAAAAGAAATTTACTAGTTTTTGGAGAATTTCATACAATGTGTTTTGATCATATTCTTCCTTCTGTCAACACCTCCCAGACCCTCTACCCTACTCTACCCACCCAACTTTGTGTCATCTTGTATCATTCTACACCCATCATATTGTTTTATCCATAAATTCTTGGATGTATATCCTCCCTTTGACTGTGGTCAACTTACCAAGAGCAGCACTCTTAAAGAAACCTGACTCTCCTCCTCCCAGCAACTATCCATTGCCAAAATTTCTTCAGCTAAGGGTGGGACTTTGGGCCCATCTCTCTTCTCTGTGTTGGGATTCATTCTGGATTGAGTTTGCATGAGCTGTGTGCATGCTGCCACAATGCTGTAAATTCATACTTCCAGTGAACTTTTTATCGGAAAACATTGTTTCCTTGTAGCTAGCTCTCCACCTCCTCCTCTTGTAATCTTTCTTGGCCCTTCTTCTGCAATGATTCCTGAGCCCTGAGAGGAGTGGGTATGTGTAGATGTCCTATGTAGGGCTGAACATTTCTTAGTCTCTCATTTTCAGCACTTTGGCCAGCTGTAAATTTCTGTGTTAACCACTGTCTACTGCAAATCAAACAGTGTCTGATGAGGGTGGAGAGATTAATTTATAGGTGTAACAATAAATCATTAGACATTGGTTTAATATTATGTACATTTAGTAAAAGTTTTTTTTCCTAGGGTCCATGACCTGTGTGGTCACAGGTTCTTGGTGCTATAATGGTGCCTGTATTGGGTTTCAACATGTGGAGAAGGACTTAAATACAACCAGAAAGTGGTCAAGTACTCCTATGGCAGTTGTACCACTATTGCACTAGTGGATTGTGTTACTTGGCCAGAAAATTAATGAATTTTCGGGTAAATGGCTGGAGCTGAAAGCAGTCATTCTGAACATAGCAAACCAACCCAGAAAAATAAATGTAACTGTTTTTCTGTCATTTGTAGATCTTATTTTTAGGTCTTCAGATATGTGTGTTTAATGTGGAATACCTGTAGAGTGTAGAAAATTTGTATGGAGCAAGGGTGAGGGGGGGCTTTTAAATGAAGGTAGAAAGAATTGATTGGTAAAAAGGATTAAAATGGAGTAATGAAATAGGAAAAGTTAAATTGGAGTAAAGGATGAACAGAGTAGATGAAAGAATATGGGCATGCAAAATAACATTAAAACCTTTAAGGCCTACTTAGAGATTAATTAATGGCAACATTGGCAACCAGAGAATTTCCTCCCAGGTTGCTAGGTAATCAGTCTCATGCTTCCATAATCAGACTTGGAATGGGTAGCTAATAATGGAAATGCTTAATGAAACAAACATTACTTCAGTTGATTGTATAGGAGTAAAAATTATAAGGAAGTACTAATGGAAAGTACTGCACTACACTAAGAAATGTGTAGGTTTGACTCTATGAATGAGAGAATCAAATTCAAAATTCTGTCTGCCTATGAACCTAACACTATTCTTCTATGTCTACTCTTAGCAACTGATGTAGATTAATGTGTGCTCTGAGGTGTATGTTACTCAAGATATAGCATAAGGAATTCAGAGGATTTAAATTTTAATTTTTTCCCTCTAGGACAGGCAGGTTCATGCTAGTTTTAAAATGAAACAACTGAAAGCTTTGCTGTGTGTGTTGAGTAGACAAAGCTATACTAAATCAACTTGACCTCAGATTTTACTTATATACCAATAGCAGATTGTTTTCCTGGGTTGGTAGTTTCAGTTAGTGGCCATAGATTTTACTGAATTAAGTGATATTAATATTACTACATTGTGCACAGATTCCTCAACTCATAAGCTCCAAGTACATCAAAATTACACTTAAAATTATCTATTAATTATCCTTTGAGTTAACAAATGTCTAAGAATCTTGTTTCTAGAAAACGGCTTTATGTCTGGAAACAATGGGCTGACATTTATAATCATAAATAGATTAAAAACAAAGCAATGCTTACATTTGATAAATTTCCCAAAGACACAACTTTCTCTAAGCAATAGAATTGTAACTTTGAGGCCATGAGTAAGGAGAGAACGTAGCAAATGTCCATGTATATCAGATGGAATGTATATACCACATTAGAGAGTTCATCTTAATAGTTTGCTTTCCATTTCCTCACATAAAATTGAACAGTAAGCATACCTCAATTTTTTATCACATGAAAGAATAATGGCCTTTAACAATGACTTTTTGATTTGTACTTAGCCTTAAGAAAAGTTGGATTTCTTTTCTGAAGTTAATCTTTTTGTGAAGTGCACAGTTGTCAAGGACATTGTCACTATTGTATTGCCCTTGAGTACTCAATGGTGAATTTAAAGACCTTAGAAAACATATTTTGCATAAAATAAAATAAAATATGGAAAAAAGGCAACTGGAATGGAAGTAGAGAATAATGTCCTTTGAAAATATATTACTTCTTCACTGCTGTTTGATGGCATAATGTAAGAATTCTACTTTATAGTCTATGCCAGTAGCAGCATGTATTGAGCACTTGTCAGTAGTTCAGTGTAGTTATTAGTTTACTCTTGAGATATAGTAAAGCTATTGACAAGCTAAGGAATTGCCAAAGATAGCATATATATTATTAAAGCAGTTCATTATCTCATCAAAATTTTATGTCTTGCTTTGGATAATTAGTGAATTCTTGGAAGGAATTAGTGTAGTCTTTGGGAATGTGTGTGTCAAGAGAATATACATACATTTAACCGGAAAAGAAATGTACCCATTTAAGAATGAGTGAGCAATGGGAACGGAATGCATATAGAAATTGAACACTGAGATCATTGACATGGTCTTCCCATTATACCCCTACAAATGGCCCATTTATTGCTCCTTGACTATAAGGCTGGCCCAGGGTCATTATGCTCCTTATGACATACCACTGCCTGAATTAGATCACCATTCTGCAGAAAACAAGAAAAAAGACATCTTTCTTCAAATGTCATAGGATATATTAAGCAGAGGGAATTTTCCTAAAAAATTAATTCATTGTATTAACATTGCTAAAATATGTATAGGAAAGGGTTAGAATCAAGAACTATATGAAATGTGTTGTCTTTACAGTTTCCTAAGTATTGATACCAAGTTGTGCCCTGTCTCAAGTCTCAAGTCACTCTATATTGTATAAAATAGTGTCTTGTATGATAGACTGCATTTTGCCAACAGCTTTTGACTCCATTTTGAGAATGGAAGATGATTATGTCCCTTGGTGACTGCTTGATTGGTACTTTCTGTCTGGCATGATCTATAAGGCACAGAGTAATGACTTATTCCAAGAAATAGAATATAAATTTATGTGTATAAACTGAAACTAGAGGAGAACATAGAAAAAACAAGCCAAAGAAGTAACTAGATTAATGAAACTAAGGAAAGGGTGTAACACCCTCACCAGCATCCCGAAAATGGTGAACACTTGGCACTGTGGTATTTGAAATATCACCAATTGACTGCCACCATTGTGTATCAAGAACCCACAGGCAGAGTACAATACACTGTTCACTGTTCCCAGAACCTGTAGTTTGGGCTTGGCCTTGCTATTGAGAACTACTGAATTGCTTTCTGTCTGTCCTGTTTACCTGTCTATGTACATCTGCAGTACATCTGCCTGCCCATTAGTTCCTTTATCTAGACCCAATTCTGTCCTTTTGCCTCTGCAGGTAGACTCAGCTCTGTAGCTTCCCTGTCAGACCTGTGATTTGCCCTGGCCTGCTGCAGGTTCCCTACAGCTTTGTGTGATTTCCTTCTCTTACCAATACAGACTCAGTTTTTCATGTCTATCAACATCTTTCCTTCTGAGGATTCTGAAACCTCATGAACTGTGCTGTGGCCTCTTATCCCTTTGCAGACATTCTGTAATCTATGTGCATACACCCACTTACTGTGTAATGGGTAATTTGAGAGTTCATATTATTAGTAAGATTGGAATAAAAGAATGTGTGTGCACTTCAGCCAAGCTGATCAAGGAATGTAGGAATACCTGACAAATTACTGCCATTGACCATGACACCTTGTGAACTTATTGAAGCTCAATAAATTCTGACCCTGTAGAAAAACACAGATGTTTTAGCTCTTTCTGACATATCATGATGATTACACAAGTCCATAAACATTGTTTTGAAACTTGGGCATTCCAGTATTCTGTCATCGGTATGATTGTATCGGGCTATGCTGTCTACAAAATTCCACCTTAGATTATAGGAATCTATTTTAATGTGGTTTATGACAATGCAGGATTTTTCATTTGATATGAGAGACAATCTAGATAGACATGTTCTATCACAACTTAAGTGACTTTCAGTTTATAACTTCTAAAATTATTATTTTAGTTTTCATGACTAGTCTTAGTCCCAGCAGAAGTGGAGGGATCAAGGAAAACAACAATTAATGGTAGGTACCCAGAGACTGCCAAAGCAGGGAGTCATGATCATCTCTAGAGTTAACAAGAAAAAAAAGAGAAATAAGGGTATTTCCAAAGATCACAGAGATGTGAACCTGACAGAAGCGACACAACTACCACCAGGGAAACAGTTCGTAAACAGGGAAAGCGTAAAGAAGGAAACATTACATTAACTTTTCTTTTTTCTCACCTTCTAATATCTTGTTGGAGAGGAAATTCAGCTGACATGTAGCTCTCTGTAGCACATGTCAGGTACAGAACACTGAACTGGCAAATTCCATAAGAATATAAGATGCATAGGCAAAAATGCACTAAGAAGACTGCAATCAAGGGAGGAAGATCAATCTTTCAAGCACAAGATATCCAGGAAAAGGCACAAAGCGAATCAAGGAAAGCCAAAGTGGGGAATAGAGAAGAAACTGGAACACGTTCAGAGGTTACTATTTCACTTAGAGGTTACTATTTCATAGCAAAGCATCTCAAAATGTCCTGTGTCACCCTAAGTTTTTTGGCATTTTTATCCTGATCTATATTCCTACATACATACTTGCCTCTAACTAATCAGAACAAAACTATAGCCAAAAAAGAAATTAAAATTTAAAATTAAAATTAAAAATAAAAATAAAAACAACAACAAAAACAATTCTAAGTAAATCCTGTTGTCATACCTTCTTTTTCTTTATCCTTACCATTGAAACATAATTCAGTGGAACCCTGTTTCTTCTAGGAGAGAAACTATTGTCTTTATCATGGTCTGCAGTGCCTATGTGGTTGATGTCAGCCTAATTTTTCAAGTCCATCTTTTTCCATTTCTACGTCTTGTTCAAATAACTCTTGAATTACCGGCTTTCCTACCATATTCAAAGCTTTCAAAATGTTCTTTCTTTCCAAAATGTTTCAGCTCTATCTTTCTGTTTGGTAGCACTTTTTCACTGTTCATATCTTATCTCAAAGGCCAGATCCTTAGAGGAGCCTTCATCTATAACCTGAGTCAATTCACCTACCAGTGTCTACATATCTTGCTTATATCATGAACATTTTTATTAGAAATTCTAATGAAATTATAATTTCATTAGAAATTATAAATTTGCAAATTTATAGTTGAAAAACGGGATTATCGGTGTTTGAATTTTTTTCTACTGGGTAAATAGCTCTGCCAAACCTGGACTCTGGGCTTGGTCATCATTCTGACTACAGATCCTACTTACACTGCCACTTATAAATGGTAGGCTTCAAACAGACAATCAAATAGTTTGAAAAGACAGGTACATTGTGTCATCCAGTCATGGTTCGGATGTTAATGTTGTTAGAAACAAGCAGTGAATGTCACAAAGGAATGCACAAAGTGAAAGCCACTCAGCAAGAAAATTATGTTTGCATAAAGGGTAAGCAAAGGGGAAAGTTCAGGAAATATGAATCCTTGATCAGCTAACTACCTTTGATTTTTAAAAAAAGTCTCGGAATATGATTTAAGATATATATTTTAATATGTGTTTGACTACTTGATTCTGAATTCATTACTTGGTTTTCTGTGCTCAATATCAAAATAGCATGTTTACCATATATATTGGTTCTTCTTGCATTAAGTTGTTTTGTTTAACTTTTAGAAGTGTATATTCAGTTTATGACCTTGACATATCTGAACTAGAAATCATTGATAGCATTATTTATGCATCAAAGAAATGTACTTCTAAGAGACAGAAAATAAAGTCACCAGAAAACTATTTAAAAACTTTTTTAACCATCTTTCATTTTTCCTTCTATAAAACACATTTTGCTAAGCATGAAAAAGAATGCAGTTGCCAAGAGAAAGGTGTGAGCATGAATGCATAGTAGTTAAATTATTCAAAGTAAATGCTCTTTTAGGGAAGCAAATGGTTATATCAGGAGAAATGCTGTCTGCTTCCTCTGAGACAATTCTAAACAAATTATCATACACCATATTTGTGATGTAGTCTCTGAAGTTCTGGATGTTACAATATTTTTGTAATTGGCCTATCTATGCTTAGGGAGATGTGAGTTTAGCCCTGTCACTCCATCCCTTATTAAGGCTGATGCTACACAGATGACAGAGAATATATAGTAAAGAATACCTTAGAATTTTACTGAATTAATTTAGCCAACAGCATGGTTATTTTTAGACACCCAAGAAACTAAGAAAAAGGCATAAATTTTTACTAAACCTATTAGAAGAAAGAAGAAGGAAGTGTATATAAATGAAATATGTAGCATGGAGAAAACAAATACAATGTAAAAGTCACAGAGTGAACACTTTGATAATTATTAATGTTTCTATATTTGTTATGATGCTTGACTTATTAAAGAAGTAATGGTTATAAAAGTATGTATGTATGTTTGAAAATGTATGATTATACAGGCACACAATTGGAGGGACATCTTATGTGGAATGGCACTGCATTCTCTTTATTTGTATTCCTCTTCTCCCAACTATGAAACACACAGAATAAAAAGATTGAAGGCTTCAATTTGTAAAGCTCAGTGGGTTATATGAGGAACTATCAGAGAGGGGTACATCATACATACAGTAATAACAGGTGCAAAGACTCAGAACTGAGCAGCCTGTAACATTTTGAAAGCAGTGACACCTTATTTTGCCTGGGAATTTTATGTATGGTCTAATAAGAAAAAACTGTTGTGCATGTGGATAGCAGAAAAAATGGGATAAGATGTCTTCCTCCTTTTTTACACATCACTCCAACCCTCCCTGAAACTTTTCTGACTCTAAAGAACATACTTTACAAATTCAATTATGTGATTGCTATATAAATAACCCTGTATAATATTCAGTTGCAATTTACAGCCAAACCTCGAATGCACTCCAAGTTGTTACATAGTTTCCATCTGAAGTTCAGGAAGAGACTGACTTACATTTATGGCCAGGAAGATCATGCTTTTCAAATGAAGGTTTGAGTCTGCAGTGAAATAGGCCTGATTGGTGAGTTCTTACCTTTAGAATGTTACCAGTGAAGTAACAGGCTGAGACAGCAGTCTGAGTGAGTTCCCCTTACTCTTTTTTCCATAGTATGGCTAGAAATGATGAGCCTATATGTAGATTGTAGAGGAATAGGCCTCTATGAAAGTTAGGAAGGGTCTATAATCCAGGGGTCTATATGAAAGGATCACATCCAAAGGTCTGTATGAAGGGATCACTTTCAGAGGTCTGTGTGGTCCACTTGGAATGTAGAAAGGATGTTAGTACACACCTTTAATCCCTGTATTCAGAAGGCAGCAGTAGCATGACTTTAATCAGTAAGACAGGAAGCAGAACTCAGAAGGAGTCAGTGTCAGACAGGATGTGACATCTGAGATGAGTCAGAGTGAAGGGCAGGCAAAGTAACAAATCAGAGGAAGAGTTAACAGAGTGAGTCAGAGTGAGGACACACCCACTTCTCACAATGAAAAAGCAGACTCTCAGCTCAGAGACAGGGGATAAAGTAGAGAAGCAGAGAGCCTGACTCAGGCAATATGGGGCTGATGGAGGACAAGACAATAAACTGGTGTGATAGAGGATAAAGCAGAGAAGCAGGATGACTGATGCAGTATGGGGCAGTGAGAGCTCACAGAGGCTGTCTGAAGCAGTCTGAGGCATCTGAGGCAGAGACACAGAAGCAGCTCAGCAGAAATCAGTATCAGATCGGAAGAGTGAGTCAGTTTGAAGCCAAGCAGAGACGTTCAGACTGAGGCAGTCAGAGAATCAGCCAGAGTCTGCCAGCGTCAGAAATGTTTGGTCAGAAACAGTCAGCTGGCTCAGGTCAGTTTAAACCAGTCAGCTTTGGTTTGAGCCAGAATAGCTAGTGATTTGAACCAGAAGAGTCAGAGTTCATAAGGAGCTAGTCAAAGTGGCTAAGTCAGCAGTAAGTCTTGGAGGTTGATTAGATTGCATCAAGGTTTAAACATTCTAGATTGTACAAAGGCTGAACCCTTCCAGTTCTAGGCCGAAGAGTAGATTGTCTAGAGGCCAAAAATGCTCCAGGGCTGCGAGACTAGGGCCAGGGATTGAATTAGCCAAAGAATAAACAACTTTTTGCCCTGAATCTATATCTACAGTAGATGATGTCAACACAAATTTCAAAGAACACAGATAGGCAGTACTTAGAGAATAGCTTGTTCCCTGTGATTCTGAGGTATAAATAATAATTGCACTTTTATTGAGTAAAGACACTATGAATTCAAGATCATTTTTTAACACCTATAGTCTGTTCCAGTCTAGCATATCTTAAGTAATAGAGATGGCCAAGGGTTTTCTGAGTTTCTCAGGGATATCAGAAGTTCCAAGAACTGCTCTTACATACTGGACCCTGCTGATTTGTAGCTAAACTTTGGCTGTATGTTGTTTACCTTTATGTTCATGTTCAGCAACAGTTCATCTCTGCCCAAATGACAATAGCATAGAAAATAATTTAGCTTGAGCAAGCAAACCCAGTGAATTTTCTAGGACCAACTACTTATTTGAGGCATCATTATATTTATGTAAAGAGAATTTCTATACTTAAACTATTTATGAAATACTATGTATCACTTTTGGAGATAGAGATAAACATAACATGATATGAGAAAAAGGTTAAAAAAAACTAATGCTAAAATTTTCAAGATTTCCTATATTTATTTTGCTAATACTTGCTCATTGCTAATATATTTCTTAAATAGTGCTGGATGTGGAACAGTGGTTAGAAGGACAGAGAAAATAATCTTGTGGCTTTATTTACAAGTTACACTTCCACTAAAAGGACAGTGTGCCCTTGTATTAATTTGAGCACTGCTGAAGAAAAAAAAGGTTAGAATTACTAGATACATTAATTTTCTTTGATTGTTGTCACAAATTACCACAAGCTAGATGGATGAAAATAACAGAATTAATTTGTGTTTTTTCCACTTCTAGAAGCATGAAGTTAAAAAAAAAACCAATGTCAGCAAGGCCATAATTTGATCAGAAAGTTTCAGAGCCTTTTCTAGGCTCCTTTCATTTCTGGTGGTCACTGACAATCATTAGTATCAGGTTTGTCTTTGTGTTACTATTCCCTGTGTTCCTTCTCTATATTCAAACTTCCATTTACTCATATGGACAGCCAGTTATTGAATTTAGGTCCACTTAATTCTGGAAAAACCCAATGCTAAAGGATGTAGTTGAGAAGTCTCTATATCTAAGTATGGTGATATTTGTTCATAGACTCTGGATTTAGTGGTTGGGATCTCAACATTTGGGGGAATGGTCCAACCTACAAAGTTGGTGTGTGCATACTTGCTTACATGAGCATGTGTATGCATGAGAGGGGGGGCAGGGAGAGGAAGAGAGAAAGAGAAGAGGAGGGAGATTGGATTAGGTAATTATATAATTTTACTGGGCAAATGAGACATACTTAAAGCAGGTCAACTGGGAACTTTCGAGCAGGAACTGGGCTTGTTATCCACAATTGGAGGTTGGTTATTGAAGGAAACTCAAATTTTTCTATTAAAGGTAAATCACTGATTGCATGACATGCACCCAAATTATTCAGGACAACTTCCTTTAATTATAGTCAACCATCTGTTGCTGTTAACTAACAGCAGTTACAAAAAACCTTCACAGCAACACCTAGATTACTGTTGAATACAATATAAAGCCTAGTCAAACTGATACACAAATCTTAATATAATATCAAATTTTCTTCTTTTTTAGTTTTCTTGAGACAGAGTTTCTCTGTTGTAACTTTGGCTGTCCTAGAACTCACTCCGTAGAGCAGGCTGACCTTGAAATCACAGGGATCTGGCCTGCCTCTGCCTCCTAAATGCTAGGATTAAAGTTTTGCACCACTACCAACCAGCTCAAATTTTCAAGTCAATAGATTTTTTAATTTTCTAGGCTATTTTAAAATTGTCATTATCCAAAAGTATCCCTTTCCCTACAAAATGTTCTTACATTGTGTTTGTCTGAACTGGTTAGTCTTGTCCCTGAAAGGGAAAAGTAATATGATGCAATTTTATAATATTCAAATATACTTAAAAATCATAGCGATTGTTCAGCTATTTTGGTACCTTTACTTTGAAATGATCTGAAATATATAACCTAAGCCAATATTTGTAATTGAAAATAGATGCACTGAGCCCAGAGTAGATATATACCTTGTTCCTGTTTGCCTGGCACTTTGAGACATTATCTGGAATTAGAGCTAGTATAGATCTCTTTCTGCACTGCTTCTCAGATGTCTATAAAGGGATGTACTACAATGTACTATGCAAAGAGTCAAACTATGTGACTTGGCTCTTGTAGTTACATACTGAGAACACATGTGTACTGGTGCACAGAGCCCAGCATACATCTGGGAAAGTCAGGCTGTTGGAAAGGGAAAGTCCAAGAATAATGCTTTCCTGAAGTCAGACATTTCAGGATTCTCCATAAGTATGGTCTATATCCTTCATCTGTATTGTATTGAGAACTCAATTTTCATCACTCTGAGCATGGACTGCTGGACTGTCTCTGCATACCAATGACACTGTATGTTTTGATATTTCAGGTGACATGTCTTTGTAAATACATTAAGACAAGAGCAGCAAAAATTCTAACTGTTCTTATTACTGAAGACAAAATTTAATGAGCTAGGTGACAGGCTGCTTTAAGAATGGCCATACCAGAGTAATAGGGCTCCACGAGTGATGCCAATTATGCTGGACACAATTACATCCTATTCAAATCTCTGTGAATGAAATTTGCTCAAAGATTCTGTCTCTCGGTAATTACTAGCTAGAAGACAAGTGAGGGAAGACCAAACAAATTGTCAATGATTAGACAAGAGACTGGGAACACAGATCTTGTAGCTTTTCTGAAGGTGTATGTGACATCCGTTGCTAAGAAGGAGCAGACTTCATAGGTAGAAAGCCCTCTTCTTTTAGAACTGAACTAAAGGATATGTGACTTCAAAGACATTTTCAAAAATGTAGCTGAAAAGTGAATGTTAGGAGAGGGAAAGGAAGGATTCACAATGTCCTTGTCTATTGCATCTGCTTCCCTGATGATTTTATAAAATTCAATAGGCTGATATTATCCATTTGTTTCTATCCTAATTATAGAGGATATCACAGAAACCCAAAATGATATAACAAATTCTGAACAAGCAAACCCCAAAGACTGACATACATAATAAAAGATCTTTCAAATTCCTCTTCTACTCACCCTCGTGGCTATTTACAGGTCCTTTACACACATGGCTAAAAGAGGGCCACTGAAGGGCCTTCTGACAATTGAAGATCCCTCAGACATACAGATGAAAACACTTTGAAATTTCAAAGTTAACCAGGATTTCCCTATGATCTCATAGATCAATTTGCACACTATTGATTTCTTAAAAACCTTTGAGGAACCAACACATATATTACTTCAAGTGAGTCATGTGAGTTCTAGTTATTAGTGAGTAAATATTTAAGAATCTACCATGTCTATGTTAAATTTTCCTGATGAAAACACCATTTTCATTTATCAGAACTGTGAGAGCATGATGGCAAATAAATGGTAAATTTCTGAGTGATGGCTTTATATAGTATGATATACAGAAGAGAATGAACATTAAATAAATGAACCCAACAATGTCAGTTTATTCAAGTGTTTATTTCCAAGAGGTGAAAGATTTTTTTAAATGGTAATGACCAATATTGGTTGCTGTGATCAGAATTAAAAAGACTTCCAAAATAACTCAATACATTTGAATTTTTTTCAAAGTATGGAAGTAATTTATGGTATGCTGGAAAGAATGAAGAGAGAGGGAGTAGCTAGTAGAGCATGTAGGTCCATCAGGTTCCTTTGCTATTGCTTACCCAGAGACAAAATATTGGTAGCTTTACTCTTCTCATCATTAAAAACAGAAAGAGGAAATATATTTTAGTAATCATGTATTCGTCCCTTTTCCTATTACTAAGCAGATCCTATTTCTCAAAACCCTATCTATAGTTTTCCCCTACAACTTTCTAAATGTCAGTTTAAATGCCTAGTTTAAGATCACTATCATTTGAGGGAGAGTTATAATCCTGTGAGTTTGTCTCTTAGAATTAAATTGTTGAAGGTTGCCTGTGGAATTGTCCTTTGGTAACCAGCCTCTCAAGAGACCTAAATAAATCAAATATGGAGTACTCCCCAGTTTATCATTTCGAGTCTTTCAGTATTCAGTTGAATTTAAAACGATCTCAATAAGAGGGCTAGCTCTACTGAAACAATTACATGCATTATTCAAGAAATGTTTTGTTGATCCTTTCTGCTATAGTAGAGCACTATTGCTCTACCTCTGATGACTGCAGTGTTCCCAATATGAAAACATTCTGTGAAGGCAAACAGATAATATTTAATATGTAACTTGATGGGGCTGGAGAGAGTTGTTGTTAAGTTGTTAAGAGTACTTCTGATCTTGCACAGTTCCTGGGTTCCATTCCCAGAACCCACATAGCAGCTCATGACCTTCTGTACTTATAGAGGTTCTGAAAACCTCTTCTGGCCTATGCAGACACAAGATCTAAATATGGTTCACAAGCATGCATACCGAAAAATACCTATATGCATAAAAATAAATTAAAAATACTTTTTGTTTTTGTGGTTACTGAGAAAACATATTTTCAAACATGTAAGTCACTCACTTGTGTTTATACTGGACACTATGAAAGAGAACATAGTCAAAAACATATTCTTTGATGTAACATTGAGTATAAAAAAAATAAAAGTGTGTATGTGTATCAATTAAGGAAAACTACATTCATAACTTGCTTACCTCTCCATATAATTAATACAGATTTGGTAAATAATAAAGATTCACGCACTTTTTAAAATGTTAGGTCCAGTGAAAATGGCTTTAATATAAAACAAGAGGATGATGGCAAACACTTTTTCTTTCGATGATAATATAAAAATTTCTTGAAAGTGGTTTCAAATATCATGCAGGTGAATTCATATTCTAGAACCTTGTTTTGTAAAGAGTGGTTGGTGGGCTGGGAGTGTCAGCATTATCCCAGGGATTTCTGAAAGTGTAGAGTCTCAAACAACATCCACTTTCTGCAAGATCCCATTACATCATGATACAAGCATGCTTCCTAAGTACATCTGACATTGACAAGTAATGCATAAAGTTCTGGCACGTGCTTGTACAATTATCTGTTTCAAAGAACACTGAAAATATTCCAACTACAATACATTTTACAAATTTCCTAACAGTCCCATATGCAGAATTATATTAAGAAAAATGAAAGAAATGCTGGTAAAAGACTGCACTAGGGACAGTATTGGTTCTGAAGAATGAGCACTAAGTTTGGATTAAAGGACAGTTAATACACAATTCCTGACTCTTTACTAGCTGTGTGAACTATAATAGTGTTTTATCTCTTGAATTGACATTTATTTTCAAAACTGGGTTATGTTGCCTGAATTACACTTTTCCTAATAGAATAAAGGAAACTAAGTTTGATATCAATTAGAACCAGCAACTACAATATTAATTTCTTCATTATAGTTAATGTAGTGTATTGCCCCAAAGGTAGTGGACACATTGAAATCAACTATGTTATTATATCCAGGATTCACATTTCCTCAAACATTAGCCCTTTAATTCTCATCACAAATTTATTATTACTTACTCTGACTGGAATTAGTCCCCTGAAAGGCTTGATAATAAAGAAAAGATGAAATGATTCTGACAAACCAGTTGCCTTTCAAAATAGTACAGTAGGTGAAACAATTTTTTCTCAGGACTCACTGTGATTAGAGGATTCTTAATGACTTTGGAGGTCTTTTATGGCTATCTGCCAAGTCATGTAGCTTACAGAATTCTGAGTCTATACAGCATAAAACAAGTTGTTCAGATGGTGCTGCTCATTTGAATAGCCTGACCATGTCCCCTTTTTTTTGAGCAGTTCAATTATTAAGTAAGCTTATTCTTAGTTACTCAAATGTGAGTGTCAATACTTTCATCTCATTTTTGAAAGCATGTCTCAGTTTGTATGATAAATGATATGGCTATCTAAAAGGTAATTTGGAGAGTCAAAGCTAAACGGTCAGTTAGAGAAAAAATTCTGTCCCCATTTCCATGTATTGCCTAATTAGCTCTCTAATAATTTGTTTCTTACACTTAACTATATTCATTTCCTTGACTCACAATCATTTTCTGAGCCTGGTATTCCTCATTGGCATTCATCATTCTTTATTTTTATCACCCACTTGCCTGCTCCAGCATTATGAAAACTTGGAACTATATATGTCAGACTGCCTTGCCAGCTGAGATCCCTACATGTATTGATCACATGGAAAGGTATGTTAGTGTGAGGTTGGAAAGCACAAGATAAAGTATGTGTTTCATTTAGAAAACAGGCTCAAGACTATTATTGTATAATTTTTAATCCCCCTGTAGCCTCTGCCTTTATCAACCATTATATCTGCTTTATGGTGGAAAGCAATCTATATAATTGGCAGTGATTCAAAAGGATCCTTGATCTTAGGCAGCAGTATCTCTGTAAGTCTCCACATGTGAAGATGGAAAGCTAGTGGCAACCAGCTGGACTATAGTCCCTTTTACCCCTTCCAGTGCTTTGTTGTTGCTGTTCCTTGTTTGTGGTTGATGCTTTAACACCAACATTGAGCTATAATTGACATAATTAACTGCATATATTTAACATGTCATTTATAACTCTCCTCCTTTGTAACCAACTACACATCGAAGAAGCTAATGGTCTGCTTTCTGTCACTATAGATTAGCTTCCATTTGCAAGTTTCATAAAAATAATCATGTTTTATTCTTCTGGCTTATTTCAGTTAGCATAAAAGTTTTTTTGAGATTCATTTCTTCTTTTTTTTTTGAAATTGCTATTTGTCAAGGCTCTTCAAAGAGACAAAATATCTAAGATACACTATTGTGGAAGGAAGTTTATCTTTGGTACTTAATGTTTACCCTTACAGTTAATGTCTAACTGTGGACCTTTATGTTTGGTGTCACAAGCGTCCATAATCACACCTCTCTCCCTTCTTGCAAATCTATCTTTTTCTTTCCTCGCAAATGAATCCTGTATATTTTGGGTGCAATTTATTGTTTTATTTTTGAGACAAGGTCTCACTGTGTAGCTCCAGCTGTCCTGGAAGTCACTACAGACCCTGATTTATTACTTGAAATGACTCATGAGAATACAGTAGATGTGATGTCCTAAGCTTGGTCAAGCTGACATCTAAAATTAGCTATGACCACATTAAATCTCATTACCTGTACTAGTGTGTAGTGTTTTATTGTACAGCATTACCAATAAAAATGTATTACATTATTTGAAGTAACTGATGAATATTTTCATATAGGTCTTTGTATAGCTATGTTTCATTACCATTAAACATTTTATATGCTATAAACTGACTGTGCCATATGGGAATTTTTCTCAACCTTAAAAAGCATTAATGAGACCCATACACTAACTAGGGCTAACATCTTCTGATCCAGCTCACAACTACCCAGTCACCAGAAGAGAAAGTAGGCAGACTTCTTGCCTAATCCACCCACCAGAGCACCCCATCCCTCCAAACCCCAATCTACTGCCATCTCCCACCATCTGATATCTCCCTCTCCTCCCAGCTTCTGCCTGCTTGAGTCTCATATACCAATTGACAGACATTTCCCACACTATAGCTCAATTGGGTAACTAGCAGACCAGGTAGGAAACTTACTTGCTCAAACTTCCCACTAGAACAACATATGCCCCCTGAAACTCAACCCACCTTCATCATCCCACCACCCATACTAACCCTCTCCACCACTGCCACCCACACAAGTCCCAGATACCAACAAGGCCAGATACCCCACCCCCACTGACCAGAAGGAGACAAGATAACCATCCAGAAGAACAGGTAGGAAGCCTGCAAACTCTGTATTTCAACCCCCTCCCTGCTTGAAAAGGGGCCACAAGGAAAAAACGATCAGAGAGAAAAAAGAAACTGAGGAACAAGATACTCATCCAATAAAAGAAAAACTCAGGATTTTGGCACCTAAATCTAGAATTATCCGAAACCCAAACACCAAAATGCCAGTGCAAGAACACAATCAACAACTGGGGCAATATGGCACCACCAGAGCCCAACTGCTTTTCTATAAAATCCCCCAAACACACTGACGCAGATGAAGTAGATGAAAAAGGCCTTACATCCAACTTCATGAAGATAATAGAGGTCTTTAAAGAGGAAATGAATAAATCCCTCAAAGAAATTGATGAAAATAAAGCAAACAATTGGAAGACTTGAGTAAATTCATCAAAGAAACACAGGAAAATACAAACAATTAGAAGAAATGAATAAATCCCTGAAAGAAAGCCAAGAAAAAGCAAACAATGGAAGGGAATGAACTAAACTGTCCAAGACCAGAAAATGTAAATAGAAGCCATAAAGAGAACACAAACTGAGGGGATCTTGGAAATGAGAAATCTAGGAAGGCGATCAGGAACTACAGAGGCAAGCTATGGCTCAGACTACAAGAGATGGAAGAGAGAATGTCAGGAGTTGAAGATACTATAGATGAAATAGATACGTCTATAAAGGAAAATATCAGTCAAAAAATTACTGACACAAAACATCTAAGAAATCTGGGACACCATGAGAAGACCAAACCTAAGAATAATAAGAATAATGAAGAAGAAGATTCCCAGCTCAAAGGCCCAGAAAATATTCTCAACAAAGTCATCAAAGAAAAATTTCCAAACCTAAAGAAAGAGATACCTATAAAAGTACAGGAAACCTAAATCAATAAAATAGAAACAAAAAGAACAATTCAAAGAATCAATGAAAGAAAGAGCTTGTTCTTTGAGAAGATAAGCAAGATAGACAAAACTCTAGCCAAACTAATTAAGGCAGAGAACATCCAAATCAACAAAATCAGAAAAGAAAAGGGAGATATAACTACAGATACTAGGCAAAATCATTAGGTCCTACTTTAAAACCTATACTCCACAAAATTGGAAAATCTTTAATAATTAAGAAAATGGATAATTTTCTTAATAGATACCACCTACCAAAATTGAATCAAGATCAGATTATCAAACAGACCTATAACCCCCAAAGAAATAGAAGAGGTCATTAAAAACCTCCCAACCAAAAGAAGCCCAGAGCCAGAAATTTTAGTTCAGAATTCTATCAGACATTCAACAAAGAGTTAACTCCAATACTCCACAAGCTGTTCCACAAAATAAGAACATAAGAAACACTGCCAAATTCATTCTATGAGGCCACGGTCACCCCAATATCCAAACCATACAAAGATTCAACAAAGAAATAGAATTACAGGCCAATTTCCATCATGAACATAGTTGCAAAAAACACTCAATAAAATAAAACCAAATCCAAGAACACATTATAAAGATCATCCATGATGATCAAGAAGGCTTCATCCCACAGATGCAGAGATGGTTCAACATAGTAAAATCAGTCAATGTCATCAACCACACAAACAAACTGAAAGAAAAAGATCACATGATTATCTCACTAGATGCTGAGAAAGCTTTTAACAAAATCCAACACCCATTCATGATAAAGGTATTGGAGAGATTGGGGATTCAGTGGCCATCCTTAAACATAATAAAGGCTATTTACAGCAAGCCCAGAGCCAACATCAAATTAAATGGAAACTCAAAGCAATTCCACTAAAATCAGGAACAAGACAAGGTTGTCCATTCTTGCCATACCTATTCAATATAGTACTTAAAGTTCTAGCTGGAACAAAAAGACAACAGAAGGAGATCAAGGGTATATGAATTGGAAATTCTTTCAGAGTATCCTGATTTGCAGATGATATGATAGTATATATAAGCGACCCCAAAAACTTGACCAGGGAACTCCTACAGCAGATAAACAACTATAGTGAAGTGGCTGGCTACAAGATCAACTAAAAAAAATCTGTAGCCCTCTTATATACAAACAACAAATGGGCAGAGAAAGAAATTGGGAAGTCAACATCCTTCACAATAGCCACAAATAACATAAAGTTATGTCAGGGAGCCTACACAGGCCATCTCCTGTAACCAGGCAGGGCTTCCTGTGGTGGGACTGGGATACCATTCCAGACACAAAAACTTAAACCGGTGGCCTATCCTCCATGCAGGATCCACTGAGGCAATGGAAGTGCAGAACACATGCTAAAGGAGGGAAACCATGACTGATACACCAGAGCAGGCCAGGAACTAGAGTCTGGGTGGTCAGGAGAGGACTTCTAATGTTATCCTGCCCTCCTCATAGATTAGTGCCTGGCCCAGTCCTCAAAAGAGAAGAGCACTACGGCAGCTGAAGGGAGCAGATGCAGAGGCCCAGGGCCAAATAAAATGCAGAGTTTGGGGCACCCTACAGAAAAAAGGAAGGAGGAATTGCTAGGACTAGAGGGATCGAGGACACCAGGAAAGCAAACCCCATGGAATCAATATACCAGCATTCTTCGGGGCTCATGTGAAGCAGCAGACATGGGACGTACTGGGCCCCACAGATATGTCTTGTAGTTACATGACCTGGTGCTCTTACAGAACTCATACAGACTAGAATAAGGGTATGTGTCCCAGAACCTCTGGCCCTTGAGCACTTTGTCCCCTTATTGGGTTGCCTAGTCCAACCCTGAAGTAGGGAATTGTGCCTGACCCTGTTCCATCTTGTTGTGCCATGTTTGAGCAGTAACCTGGGAAGAGTGCTCTTTCTTGGTTGAGAGACTGGGTGAGAGTGGGAAGATGGGGGTGTATATCTGGGGGATAGGAAAGATAGGGGAAGCTTGTAAGAATGAAGGGAGAGGTGGAAGGCTATTGGAATGCAATATATGAGAGAAGAAAAATTCTAATAAATAAATAATTTAAAACAACAATAACAATGACAACAACGAAACACAGCAAATAGTTTCCCAAAGTGATTTTTAACCTGTTTACCATTATATATGAATTCAAAATTTTCACATATCTGACATTTATTATTATTGTCTTAAAGTCATCTACATTGCAGGGTTATGGGAGAGAGGAGGACATAGCGATTAGATAGTAAGACCCTATTGTTGACAATATCATTTGTAAGGCATATAAAAAAATCAATTTTTAACAATTAAACTCTCCATTTGTTGACAAGTTTTTATAGCACAGTAAGATATTATACAGAAAATTTATTATTGGTCTTAGTGTTAGACAATGCATGCTAAAAGATCAACCTGCTATGAGTCTGCTAATGCAATAGTGGTATGATGATTATCAGATAACCAATTGATTTCTAGTTAGATTTGAGTGCTATCCTACAAGAGGTATTTCATGCTTGATACTATACATCTGTACTGAAACTAATATTTGAGGAGGCAAAAGGCCCTAGAAGGAATTTACAGATACTTGTATTGCTGAATGGTTTTATTTTCAAACTGACTTCTAAATATTTATATTTATAATCATAGATGTGTGCTGCTCTAAACTTTCATCACAGAAGCTGCTTCTTGCAGTGGTCAGTACTGAATGCAGAGACTTATTACTAGTTACAGTCACGAGAAACAATGACTGTGAGTGCCCAGCTATAGATGGATCATTTATACCAATTAACCAATGAGTAGACTCAAGGAAAATTGAAGAAGAGATGGTAGGAAGAATGTAAGAAGCAGAGGATTGGGAGGAGTCCTGTGAAATGCTGTGTACATGTCATGGCTGTTGCACACATGTATCCGCAGCAGCTGCGGTTAAGTGCACAAAACGAAGCCAGTTAAGATAGCACTAATTGGATTCAGTGGATCATCAATTTAAAGCTGAGAGCATGAAGGCAGGAAGGAGACAGACTGGAGGGTTTCAGTGGGAGCTGGAGGGATAAAGTGGCTAGTAGGTATGATCAAAACAAATTATATATGTATATGAAATTCTCAAAGAATAAAATATATTGGTTTAAAACATCAGTTATTCTAATATGTGGAAAATTGAATGTATCACTTCTCCATCAAGATTTAAATATCTCTATATTAGCTTACACAGATTTAAAGTAGAACATTCAAAAATAGAAAATAATGGTGTGAAAAATTTTAGAGTAGAAAATGATTTGAAAAAAAAAAACCTTTTTTTTCTCTTCCTGACAGAACTTCTGAGTTGAACCTGGAGAGATGAAAAGAATTGGAATGTGAGTTTGGAAATAATCTTCAAAGGGTGTCAGGGAAAGCTTACCTTTCCCACTAATAGTACCTTTTCCTTTAAGATTCTCCAGGAAGATTGCACTTTGTGATGTCAAAGACTCATAATGGCCCTCCCAGGAGTCTCCACTCTTGATACATGTCAGAAGTAGTGCTTTGTGATGTCTATGCTTACCTAAGACACTATTGGCTACAGTTTGCTCACCAATAAAATTGAAGGATTTTGCTTTCTTTGTTCTGAGAATGAATATATAGGTGTGTCAGGAGCTCCTGGACAGACCAAATCTTGGTTTCATCATGACTAAGGTGACTAAAAAATTACTGAATCACAAAAGCCCTAAGATAACACTGATTCCAAGAACTAAAGGAAGAAAGAAGAGAAAGACATTTATTCCACTGAGATGTCAATTTCATTTTAAGGTAGGATGATGGCAACTTATCTTCTCCATGAACTTTATACACAGATCTCTGCCTTATTATTGTATGAATTCATAACTCTTTTCCTGAAGTCTGTATTCACATCAAGTCTTTAACCTCTTTCTGTAAACTAATATCTTTATGGGCTTCCCTTGTTGTCCTTCCAGATACCAAAGACAAGAATGAAGACAAAACGATGCCTAGGGTGTACAAAGAAAAAGATTCAAACATGCAATGTTCATCAAAAAAGGCGTAAAAGACCAATAAGACCAACAATATATGTTTGCTATCATATGCTAAGTAAGAAGTGGAAGGAAAGGAAACGAAATAAAAGACGGTGTCCGTCTAAGAGAAAGAGTCAACATAAGAGAAGATGTCAAAGTAAGAGACAAAATAAAAATAAGACCCATATTTAGCCATCCTCAGAATAAGTAAGACCCTGGATAAGTTCACCACTTCAAATGAAGATCAGCATAAGGAAAAAAAATCAGAGAACTTGCAAACATTTGTTGCATTTCCTGGGGCCTGAAAATGGTCTAATATAAAAATATTGAATCATATACAAACAGGACATACAGATGATGGTGATTAAAATAAAATGAAGTTATAGAAAGGTAATAATTATGTTTCTGTGAATTATGTGTTTGTGGGGAGAGACAGAAGAGGAAAGTTAAGTATGTTAGAAGGAAGGATGCTAAAGAAATGGGTAGTTTCTGGGGCAGAGCTTCAGAAAAAACAGTAAAGAGATTAGAGACTAATTTCTAAAGATACATTTCCCTCTATAACAGTCTACATCCAAAGCCCCAAGGAAAATAAGGTGGTGTAGCTGCACATGTGCAGAGTTGTGTATGGCATCAGGCTTTGCAATGCAGTGCAGGATAACTATGATACCACCTTAGAAAAGGCAGAGATAATACTGATGTTTGTGAATGATACCATGTCAGGTGAAGGTGTGAAGGTGTTCAAGGAGAAAAAAGGGCCCTAAAAGTCATTACTAGCACCCCCTCAAAACTGAAAATATTTGGAAGGCACAAATCCAAAGTGGATGAGCCTGTTTTCTTGTATGAAAATGAGATACAGTTTTAGACTTCCAAGGATGAAGGTGTGAGAGTGGACCAACGCCAGTATAGGTTATACAAGTGAATATTGTCTGCAAATAGTATTAACGCAGAACGTACCCAAGTGGAACCTGTTCCTTAATGAATTCTTCTGTTGGCCAAAGTTTCTAAAATATTGTTCTGGTGAATCAGTGAATATGAAAAATGATAGTTTCCATTATGATATCTTTACACATTCATCAGATACATTGTTTATATTCACCTTCCATTGCATTCTGTTGTTTCCTCTTCTCCTCTTATTATTCTTTATCCTTCTGCCTAATATAAAGTCCTTGCTATGACTTGCTGGAATGTCTGCCACAGGCGAATACCCTGCTTCTTAGAAGTAGAGCCTTGTTAGGGAGAATGGTCATTTAGGGCAAGCCTTTGAAGGCTGTTCTTGCCACTGCTTCCAACTTGAATTCTCTGCTTCCTGGTCCGTACAGTGTGAGGAACATTTGTTCCTACAGCCACTAACTGTTCCATGCCATCCTTATCAATGTGGATTGAAATCCCTCTCAAACCAGGAGCACAAACAAATCTTTTCTTCCCATAAAATGCTTCTGTGAGATATTTTGTTAAAGTATTATAAAAGTAACTTATCCAGGCCTTCTTCTACTTTCAAGTCATCCACACACATGTATTGTAGATTCTCTCTCTCTCTCTCTCCCTCTCTCTCTCTCTCTCTCTCTCTCCCCTCTCCCTCCCTCTCTCATATGTGTGTGTGTGCACATGCATGTAGTCAAATCTAAAACTAATAAAAGCAAAACAAAAGCACAAAAATTCTAATGAAAAATACACAAAATATTTTATGCAGACACAGCTAAAAAAACATAAAAAGGGGTCAATAGGTACATGAAGACATGGTCAGAATCATTAGTAAATATGAAAATGCAAGCCAAAATCCATAATGGTACACCATTGTAGGTTGACACTTTCCCCCCCCCTTTTGATGTTTTAAAGACATTGCTGCATTCTCTTCTTGATTTCAGTGTTTCTAATGAGAAGTCTTATGGCATTTTTATTTGTTAAACCTTTATGCATAGTATGAATTTTTTTCTTTCATTTTTTTTGTTTTGTTAAATATTTGGTCTTGCTACAAGCATGGATGTTTCTGGTACATACAAGGTTGTCCACTAGATCACAGAAATCCTCCCAGTGCAGCCTCCAGATTGCTAGGATTCAAGTCACCATCACATGCACCTTATAAATATAGCTTTTAATTTTTTTCTGCTAATATTCTTATTTTCTTTCTATTGTATGCAGTATGATTTTTAATGTCTATTTTAAAGTTACTTTTATTACTGGCTTTTAACACATTGGTTATATTGTGCTTTAGAGTATTTTTCTTGATGGTTCCTTTGGATGTGATTATTGTAATTTTTATATTTTATATTATATAATTTTCTTTTAAAAATCTTAACTATTATTATGTAGCAAATTTCCTTTTCCACCTGTTTTTTGTAGGTAATCCAAATAATCTATTAACAGCTATCTTATTTGAATTTCATTTCTCTGTTTTTTTTTTTTATTTTTGTTGCTGTTGTTTTTATTTTGGCTTCACACTGAATGTTTTCTCTTTATTTATGTGTTCACAAATATTTAAGTCTTTAATGTTTAATCACCTAGTGATGATATCCAGTTATCTTCACCCAAGTATATTTTTTATTTCTACAAACTTCTTCTGAGTATTTTTATATCTTTTATATTTACTTAACATGCCACATTTTTCTTTCAGATATTTGCATAAATGTTTTCAAATTCTTCCCTGTTAATTGTCATCTAGATTATATATCTTTTGGTCAGTTGGAATTATTTAATCTTTAACCCTCATATATTAATTACTTTGCTGAGCCAATTATGTAATTATAAATCACAAAATGACTATTAAATGAATAAATATTAATTGGATTGAATATTTTAGAGCTCATTATAGAGGGGTGGAAACATTTTTAATTGTGTTATTATAGTAATAACATATAGGCATATTGTAGAAAATAATGGTGTTAGCCCTGAATAAATGGACAAGTTTCCAAAACTAAAAAATTTTAGCAATGGAAGTTTTCCATTCAGACAAACAATTATATATCATTTCAGCAGCTTGTTTCATAGCTTGAGTTGCCTTGTTTTTAGAACACTTTTAAAAATAACTACAGAATTGCAGAAATCAGTCATAAAGTGAATTTATTTTTAAACTTGAATTTAACTTGCAAATGCAATATGGGATGTTTAAAAATGCTAAAAAGTACATAAATTTGTCAAAAGAAAAATAAAATGACTAGTAATCCTATTATTTTCTGACAAAAAACATTTATCATTAATTTTTCCTCTAACCAGGATTGACACATTTTCTTCTAACCATCCAAATACATTTGTGTCTTTATCTTAATATGTTCTAGTGTACAATTGTTGTTTTAAAATAATTGTGTCGATAATGTTTTTGTAATTTTTAATGTAATAATAAAACTTTGACATAAAGTTATATATCTTATATTACTTAGATAATCACTCTAGAGGAAATATTTATTTATTAGCTCACATTTATGTACAGAGACCCAATTGTTTCATAAAATTTTCTTTTGATGTATCAAAACACCTGTAATTAAAAAAATTACTTGTAAAAAATAAAAAACAAACACCTTTAAAATGATGCAGTACTTTAAGATTATTTTAGAAGAGCT
This sequence comes from Cricetomys ansorgei, assembly GCA_026225945.1. Taxonomy (NCBI): domain Eukaryota; kingdom Metazoa; phylum Chordata; class Mammalia; order Rodentia; family Nesomyidae; genus Cricetomys; species Cricetomys ansorgei. The sequence goes on along the minus strand of JAMJFZ010002759.1, from coordinate 3,411,779 downwards.
ATTTTATAAGAGATGGAGTTTATCATTCTTTATTCTTATGTAGTGAGAGTATTTACTATTTAGCAATATGAAAGCAGTACTAATTGTTACATTTGTTTTCTACATAAACAGTAGAAATAGCACTCTCTAGCCAGGTGTATTCATGCAATAGAACATCATTCTTTTAAAAATATGATTATAGTAAAATGTTAAATCACAGAAAATATCTATTTTAAGAAATCTACATATTTATTTTACATGTAAATGAAAAAATTTTAGGGCCAGGGTTACCTCTGAAAAATATGGTCAGGGAATTATGTGAATAGTTTATTTTAATTTTTCACAAAACTTCACTATTATAAGCTTACATAGTTCAATAGTTAATTTTTGTAATTTACATGTAAGTTAAACTTAATTCATAACATTTCAAGATAAAGAACTCACTGCAAAGATATAATTATGAAGAAAGTAAGACAACTACAGTGGAAAACACTTATTTATTGCTTACAAAGGATTGATGTATATTGTACTAGAGATTTTAATCATTGAGTTCCCAACAGTGACTGACAACTTATATCTACTTGAGGGTGTCAGATTCCTTGGAGATAGAGTTACAGGAGATTGTGAGCTTAGGTTCTGGGAACCAAACTTAGGTCTTCTGCAAGAACAATATTCATTCTTAATCACTGAGCCTGCTCTCTTGTCTTGTATCTCTTGTTTATACGACTAATAGCAATGAAATAAATAAATAAATAAATAAAACAAATGCTCTTCTTATAGGAGTACCTAGTGAAACTATATTAATTGTTAAATGTTAAAAACCACATTCCTAACTATGCTTTGACCCTTGCTAACAATCCCAAGTAATCAACAGCTGACGGGCAATTAGATGAGGAGGCATTGCTGCAACACTGTACAATTCCCCAAGGAAGGAAGTCATTGGAATAGGTTGTCTGGCCTCTAAGTTAAATGAGAGAAGGAATTATATTACTGTAGGGGGTACATATAGATCTGTGACTTTAGGCAAGAAATCAAAAGTACTTCACTAACATAATGTAGAATTGCATAAAGATGTACTTATTATTTAATACTAAATACCTAGAAAGTTTGATAATGTCCTATAGGGCTGAGATAGTAAGATAATGTACTGTTAATAGGAATGCAGACTACAATTAGATGTATTACATATATACATAATATATACTGTATTATATGTAATTATCTATTACATAATAATATTATATGTATTATCATATAATATATAACTATTCTGGAAAGTAAACTGACAGTGATTAGTCAATCAAATATATGCATATCCTAAATCCTAATAATAATTGTGATGATGGGATATTTTTCCCCAAGAATACTTTTATACAAGTTCATAAATTTTCATAAAATGTACACATTATGAATGAAAAATATAACAATGTGGCAAGAACTGTAAATATTGTTGAAGTTCACACCTGAGACCATTTCTAGGTGATACTGGATACCTCCTTCTAGTTTTGCATTTTAATTGCTTAACATCTAATATTTGGCTCCTTTGAAGACTTAACAGTGAGATATTCATATGCTCTGTGAACTAGACTTTTGTAAATCATTTCAGACCATGAAAATTCAATTTAGGGTTGGCATTCCTTTTGAAATGCCTTTAAAATGCTCACAGACATTTTAGTTAAATAAACTGAAAACTTCCTGGAGCTTAGGGTCAAGTCGTCTGGTAGGCTTTACTGATAAGGAGATAACAATACAGAGCCCGTAACCTCAGAAAGTCCATATGTCCTCAGCAAATATTTCAGAAACAACTAAAGCATATTTTTTTTCCATCAGCACCAAAAGAGAAATTCCATTCAGATTTTAGGTCTGATATGGTTGGTATCTTTTATCTAGATTGCAAGTCTCTAATTAAATCTTTCTGGTGCTTTAACTCCAGGGAAACCCACTTGATGATTCAAAGTCAGTCACTGAATGTGATTTAAAATCAATAAGAGTGAAAGACGCCCTGGGTGTGCTGTCCTTTCAAAGCAAGTGAGAGCACTTCCAGGCCTCTTTGCAGAAAATCAATTATATAAAGCAGCTACCCGCATTATGTGGACAGAGAACATTAATGTCCTAGTGTATACCGGTGCTATTTTGTTTGCTCTGCATACATTATAAGCATTAGCACTCTTGGAATTTTATGCTTTCTTATATGATCTGCTTATGTTTGCTGTTTCAAGGAAAAGCTATATAATTTTTTTGCCTGGAGATATGAAATTGTTGCTTCCAAAACCTTGGTATAAATTGAATATGTTAATGTTCATTTACACATTCCACACAAAAAAATTCAGGTTACTTGGAATTTAAAAAGGATTCAACCATGCTGGGGTTAAAAAAAAATAAAAGTAAACAAAAAATAAGTCATGAATTGAGATAATAAATATTTCCTAGAACAACAAAAATAGGATCAGTATCAAAAGAGTGTGAATTCCCCTGAAAAGTGTATTATGTTTTATGTTTAATATTACTTTTGGAATGGCTTTTATCTGATTTTTAGCCCATACAAAACAGTACAGACTCTTTAAAAAGTTACCTGGTAGGTCCCCTACAAACTTGAACTTACCCTTTCAGTTACATTAATAAAACTTAGGTTCAAGCAACCTGTACTGCAGGAAAACAATGACTACTATAGTGATTCCACCTAAGTCTTACCTGTTTTACTCTCATATCTATATTATTCTGTTATCAAGAAATTAAGTGCTTTCACTGTTCAGTCTAAAGGCTACCTTCTAAGTTTTCTCTATTGCCTAAGGTATTAACTTTTATTCTCTCTACATATTTATAGTATGGCTCATTCATTATACCTCAATTATAGTTATGTAAGTGTGAAACTTCTTATAAACACAGTGGAGTAAAGTTGTTGGAAATCAACAGTGAGATATCAAAATAGGATACATTTTCAGCAATAACATCATATAGGTTGTTAGGATACCTATCCTGCAAATTTTTAATATTTTTGAATAAAAATATAGATAACTGGAAGAGTAAAAGGCAAACAGTTTAAATCAGAGGCTGCCTTTATCATAAATCAATGAAAACTCCATGTTCTTAGTATTCTTTTGCAAGATACCATAGACAGACATCAAGAGAATATACATAGATTCAGAGGAACATCATTCAGTTGGTCCAGAGACCTTATTCATTTAAGGTCAAGAGAGAATATAAATGCTGAAAATGAGACCTCTGAATAGGAAGCAAGAAAACTATTATCAGAGTCAGGTAGTAGGTTTAGAATTCTGAATGCTCCTGATAGGACTACCCATGCCAATGTTCTCAAAGGCTTACCATTCTTCTCTCCCTCGACAGCTTAATTTATAAGCTTTGTCTTATCTGTCTTCAACAAATGGTGCTAAGAAAATTAGATAATCACATAAAAAAAAATGAAGGTGGACATTATATACAAAAAAGAATTAAAGATGAGTTAAAGACTTACATAGAATACACAAAACTACAAAGGTCAAAGACAACATAGAGGTAACACTTCATGACATTGTACTTGAAATCTAAAACAGGTAAGAAATAAAACAATAACAACAACAACAAAAATATTGAAGACGTTAAATTAAGTACTAAAACACACACAACAAAGAGAATAGTCAACAAAATAAAGAGGGAATCAATAGAACAGAAAAAATACTTTTGAAACTTATAGCTGTTAGTAGACTAATTTTCAAAATGTATAAGTAATATATATGTCCCAAAAGCAAACGTAATAAGCCTCTTAGTCATCGCCAGCTCAAAAACCCTGGAAGTGAATCTATTACAATTTTTTTGCTAAATGGGGATAATGTCAAACTGCTTTCTGAATACTTATATCTATATCTATAGATTAATGCAGCTTTCAGTCTTTATCAGAGAAACTTCAACTTGCAATAGACAGTGTTAATTCAGAAACTCACAGTTGACCAAAGTGCAGAGAATATATGACTATGGAGGATTCATTCAAAAATAAGACATTTATATCATATCCAGTCCCCTCAAAGCTCAGGATCATTGTGTAAAAGTCAGAGATCAAGGAGAACTGGGCAAAATCTCTTTGTTAACTTTAATTTTCAATTTTACACACCCTAGAGTCAACTGAGAAGGGACTCTCAACTGAGGGATGGCTAAGATCAGTTTGGATGATGGACATGCCATAGTAGGGGTTGTTTTGATTGTTATTTGATGTAAGAGGGCCCAGTCCACTGTGAGTAACACCATTCCCTGGGCAAGAAGTTCTGTAATGCATAAGAAAGCTAAGTTAATAATGAGCTTATGAATGATCCAGCAAGCAGCACTCCTACTTGGTTTCTGCTTCAAGTTTTTGTTTGAGTTCCTGCCCACACTTCTCTAAATGGTAGACTATAACTTATAAAAAAAATAAAGCATCTTTCTTCCCCTAATTGCTTTTGATCATGGTATTTGTTACAATAACAGAATGTAACTAGAAGAGCATCATTTGAGACCTCTAAACTCTTTAATGTACTGAACCCACAGACTGCATCTGATCTGTCACTCCATTCATCCTCTCAGTTCCTTTCATAGCCAGATTATAATTGGTAGTCAATTATCCAAATTGTGGAACTGTTCGTTGCATTTTTTTTGTTGCATTTCTCCTGTACCCACCCAATTATAGCACTTATTTATCTAAGTCAGAATGCAGTGTTTGATTCAATCTACCTCTTTATATACTCTGCCTTTGCTTTTATGAATTGCAGCATGGCAAAACGACAGTAGCAACATCATCATCATCATCATCAACAGCAACAACAACAAAATCTGCAGCCATGCAGATGAGTCATGTTAGATATTCAGTACCAGTAACCTCAATTGTGATGAACAACAGTTATAGATCCCTAACTTGTTTACTTTCTCAGTCCTCCAAGTAATTGTGTCATAGTCCTTTCCCTTCAAACTTCTAACACCTCTTATACTAACCCCACTCTACCTCATGACCTTTCTTCCTAATTCATGCATAAACAAAAGCAACCCAAAAAGAAAACCTTCATTTACTCTGTGTTTGCATATATAAACTCCTTCATACCAATTTTGGGACAGAATTATTAGAACTAGCTAAGTCCAAACCCGGTACTAACTGGTTCAAATAATTTGCTTCAGTGACATTTCACTTTTCCATTATCAAAAAATTTGCTCATTAGTGATTTATAGCCAATCCCTATGAAAACATGCTGTCCTTTCCCTTCAAAACAAAATGTGTCCATTGACTTCTCTTGCTTTCTACCTATTAATATAATTCTTCACCTTCACTGAAGATTTCAAAGTCCTCAAAATATTATTTTCTATTGATTTATCTAATTAACCTGACCATTTCCTTTTAGTTCTCACATCATGTACATTTCCCTGTTGAAACAGTTTGTACTGACTTAAAAAAACAAAAAACAAAAAACAAAAAAACTTCTGTTCATTCTTCTCCCACAGAGAAGCAGGGTCTAATTTCTGTTTTAGTTGGGCTGGCTTTATTATTGTAGTTATAATGTGGAAAATGCCACAGAAATAATGTGTGATTTTATTTTCAAATATACTCATAAGGAGTGCTACTCTTTCTAATTGGCATCCTTTTTTAGATATCCATTCTTGGAAGCTAGTGGCCATGCAATAAGAAGGGTTTATTGATAGCCCACTCATAGGTGTTTGGCTGACAGTCTCAACAGGCAACCAGCGTGCTTCCCAAGTTATGAATGTAGGTATCTATGAAAGAACTTCTGTCTTGGCCAACATCTGACCACAATTACATGAGTGACTCGGTATGAAAATTGTCTAGCAGAGCCCAATCAGACCAGAAAAGTAAAAGATAATGGTTAAATGAGTGTTGCTGTTTTAAAGCATTATGCTTGGAATTAATTAATTATGCAAAAATAGAAAATCAGAGCAGTACTTTCATCACAAACACCAAATACACTGCTCTACTGTCTTCCACATGATATTTGCCTTGTCAGTAGTATTTGACAAAATTACTCTTCTCCTCAATATAGTTTTCCAACTCGGTTTTTAGGCCAATGTACTTTTCAGATTAAACTTCAGCATCTCAAATTGGCTCCTTCTTGGTTCCCTTTGCTTCCCTCACACTTCAAGTCATCCTAACCTTGCTGCCTCCAAGGCATGATCTTGGACCCTCTTATTCATCACCATATACTCATTCCATTGGTACTTTTATCTAGTTGTGGGCTATAACTATGGTCTACATGTTGATAATATCTAGTTTCTCCTGTTCAGTCATCTCCTCTGGGCTCCATGAATACTAGTTTAGTAATTTTCTCCCTGTAACCACTTAGATGACAAATAGCAACTCCAAGATAAGATATTCAAAAGTTGAGCTCTAGATATTCTTCACCCAAATTACTCCCCTCTTAAATTGACCTGTACAGAAAGTGGTAATGAAATTCTACAAGATTCTTAAGTACAAAACTTGGTAATCAGTTTTTATTCTGCTTTTACATGTTACCTGTAATTCACTTGTTGATATTGTTGAGTTTATTTTCAAAATGTATCAGTACCCAACATCATCTCCTTGCTTTACTACTTTTTCACTTGTGCCAGTATTCCCTACAGCCAATAATATTGGCTCATTCCAATATTGTCACCATGTGAATTAGTGCCTAAATCTTCTAACTAGTTTCTCTGTTCTCTTATATGCTGTTGTCAGCATTGCATCCAGTGTATGATACTTAGAACTGGAATATTAGCTTCAAGTTGGGAGAGAGAGAGAAGAGGGAAATGAGGGAGGGAATATAGGGAGAGATAGCTATAATTAAAGGCCATTTGAGGAGGCATATGGAAACCTAGTACAGTAGAAGCTTCCCAAAATATATGCATATATTAAAGCAATCTAAATGAAATGGCCAAATAGTGGGGGAGAGAGATCACCAATTGGACATCTTTTGTCACCAAATGAAGCTTCCAATACCTGGAATGGGTTACATTTAATTGAGTGATTGGCCAAAGGGGTTCCAGGGGAAATTCCAAAGAACCCATGCTGTTGCCAAGACTATATAGGCTGCTCTTCAGAAACTGATGGCAACACATTGCTGAAGATAACACCCACATAACTTACTGAACATGGATGGACATCGATCTGGTTCCTGCATAGAGCCTTCATCCCTAAGTTCTGGCATCTTTGTTACAGGTAGGTATCATGCATGCTACCCAAAGAAAAACATACACACTAGGCAAGCCACAAACCTTTTGATCTAGAGTTGTATCCTGCCTACAGGATATTCTATTGTAATGGTGCCAAAAAGCTTGTGTGACTAAGCAACTGATATCTGATTTAACTTAAAGTTCACTTTGTAAGAGGGAACTCATACCTGACAATGTTTGAGTAACCAAGAGTCTGAGACTAAAGAGCCCAGAAACCTAGGGAAAAACCAAATACTATTGTCATACTAAAAGAAGATAGCAATAAAATGACTCCTAATGACATTCTGTTATATTCATAGATCAGTGCCTTGCTCAGCCACCATCAGAGAAGCTTCCTCTTGCAGCAGATGGGAACAAACACTGAGACTCACAGCCAGATATTATGCAGAGAGTGAGAGTCCTTGAAACACTCATCCCTAAGTGGAATAGCTCCATTAAATCCCTCCCCTCAGGAACCACTACAGAAGAGGAGGTGGAAAGATTGTAAGGGCAAGAGCGGTAGAGGACACCAAGGAAAAAAGATTGTCTAAATTTACTTGATCAATGTACTTATGAACTGGCAGAGACTGAGGCAGCATGCACAGGGCCTACAAGGGTCTATACCAGATGGGGTCCTACAATTGAGAGGCAAAATAGACACATGCCCCCATCCCTAACCCAGAAGCTACCTCCAACTAATAACCACTTGCAAATGATAATTTAGTTACCTCCAAGGGAGTCTTACTGGGGAAACAAATTACTTCCAAGTGTAGGCTGCATGCCCAGCTATAGATGGCCAATAGAAAATGAATTCAATGGCATCTTTGGAGGCTCCTTGTCTCACAATGTCATATCAGGATATAATGTGAGAAAAAGACAATTTTCAATAAAAGAAAAGAAAAAGAAAATGTAAAGCAGATCTTGACTCTTCTCTGCTCATATTCACATTGCTTAGAGAAGAAGCAAAATTCCTCACAGTGATATCTGATGAAACTCAAAAACTCCTTTTGAAATTTAAAATCAAGGGTAAGCCAGGAAGAGCAATTAAACAGAGAACAATGAGCTCAAAAAGTAATGATTAGGATGTAATGTACTTCAGGAAGATATGACAGGGAAAACGCAAGGCAAGACTGCCTTCAGTCTTCTCCACTGTTCTACCACAGTGAAATTTCTAATATGCAATTTCCCATGTCATTACTCCACATGAAACTCATCATGACTATGGATGAGTGAATACAAAGCTCGAGTGTCATCATCTGTGAGAAATTGGTTAGTTGGGATAAAATAAATGCTCTTGAATTCTACAGTTAGGAAGTTTGAACTTTAACGTCATATAGAAATGCTGATGTGTCCTAAGATAGAATATGAAGCCAGGAAGTAGTGGTATACACCTTTAATCACAGTACTTGAGAGGCAGAGGCAGGCAGATCTCTGTGAGTTCGAGACCAGCCTTGTCTACAGAGTGAGTTCCAGGACAGCCAGAGTTACAACACAGAAACCCTGTCTCAAAAAAATCAAAACAGAAAAAAAAATTAGTTGAACTTTCAGAATTTCTTTTTAAAAGGTTGATTTTCATGGTGAGAAGAAATACTAACATGGGAATATTTCAAAAATTTATGTAACCAGTGAATATTAGGTAAAGCATTGTGTTTGTATTAGGAGGAGTAATTTATTTGTGAGTATACTGACAGTGAGTTATTATAGAGGATTAAGAATTGAGGATCCCACATGCCTAGAGAGATAGAGGAGATGATGATATCTCTACAAAGAGGCACAGACAAATAGGTGAGAATATTTTTATAGTTACACAGAAATATTGTCTCTGTCAAGCCAATGGAATAGTCCATCTGGCTATAGGAAAAGTGGTCTCATGTCAGAATAAAATCCTATGAGCTACTGTAGGATATTCAGAAGCTAAATTCATATATTAGTCAAACAAAGGGAACACATAATATAGAAAAAAGAGGGAGAAATGGAATGGAATGGATATGAGTAAAACTTGCTATAGAAAGATTGTTTCGTTTTATAGTTTTTCTCATTATGGTATGTTGACAACATACTATTATCTTAAAGCTAGGAAATTATAGAAATGTGTTATCAATAACTATATAATTTTTAAAAATTCTAACTTCCTGTGTAGTTATGAAGGGAAGGATAGGTTGCTCAAAAAATATTCTGTGGTGGGACTATGACACATCATACTAAGAATACACTGCTTAACTTCCTTGTCAATTATTTTGGTCTTAAAATGTTTTTTCCTTATGATTTAAGGTACAGATAAACATTCACATTTTTGTTTTAAGATTTCTCTCAATAAGGTCATTTCCCAAATATTGGCTCTAAGTATCTTAGTTATTCTAATTCCCATACAATCTTCAGTATCTGTCTGATGGAAGAAAGGGAGACACAGAAATCAATGAATACCCATTAAATTCTGAACAATTAAACAAGCAAGATTGGGCTGTAGCTGTTTTTGGTCATTTTCCAATATGCTTTCAGTAATATTCTTCACTCAAATATAGCACATAATTCCTGTAACAAGAACAATTCCATTTCCTGAAGTTATTCTGAAAGTCAAATGCAAAATTGGGTTATAAACTTGGCCCAGATTTTATTTTTGTCAGCTATGTGATGTTCATAAGTAACTTGACATCTGCAAAACTAAGCACCCTTATACATAAGTATATTTAAAATATGAGACATAATCATCAAAAGAATCAATCAAAAGTATTGTGTAGCATTTAATAGATTAGTCCCCCACAAGGTATTTTTATAAAATAATGGGGCTAATTTACTGTTAAGCTGTTGGTATATTTGGAGCAATGTGGGTGTTTAATAAATATTCATTAATAAAAGATTGAATTTGATGTTATATGTCTTTAAAATAATTTATTTTTTACTTGATATTTGAAAAATGTAAAAAAAAAAATGACTCTGAAAGACATGTATAAACAAAATTAGTTTTCATGAGTGACAAACATCAATCACACAAAGTAAGAAATTCTGAAAGATAAATGAGAGGAACTTTCAGTGTCCTATATTCACTTCATTGTATATTTAAATGTACATATAGAAAACCCTCAAATAAAACAAAACAAAAAACCCCAATATAATTAAAAATTATTTTTAATGAATTCTTACCTATTTTCTGAAACTTTAACCAAATTATTAACAATTTTCCTAAGCCAACAAAATGTTTTTGTTGCCTATCAGCTGTGCTACCTATGACCATTGCACAGCAGATATATTTCACATGGGAGCTTAGATACTCAGAATTTTTTGCATGAATGGATGCTGCTCATCATTCTATTTTTAGTTTATCTTTGTATAAAACGAAATGAAATAACACTGTTCTACGATGCCTTTGCTTTTCATAAATCGATGTGTTTCTTATTCTTCCTGAAATTACAAACTGAATGTTATTGAAAAGGCTTATGGGTTATAGTGAGCCAGATGTTTTTATATGAACTCATTTTGATCTTTCCTTATTCATTAGAGTATGACAGGTTGTCAATACTACTTTTTATATACAGCACATGATTGGGACTTGTCATAGTTAAGTTATTATTAAATATTATTAAGTATTATTATTATTAATGGAGTTGATAGCTACCATGTTGTAGCTAGTTTTCTATTAATTATATCTGTTATTTTTTCTTGTCCTTTTTTGAAAGATTTTACTTTGTCTTCTCTGGTTTTAATTCTTTAATCTGATTTCATTTTTTTTCTCTTCTCAACATAAATATTATACTTCCCTTACAAGTGTTTTAGTGGCTTCTGTAGAGTTTGTAATTATAAATTATAAAAATGAAAACTTACAAATGTTGTATCACTTCACAGGCAATGAGGACAATTTGTAACGGAATGGTTCTAATTTCCCTCTTTGTCTTTTCTAGTATTTCTGTAGTTGAAAAAGTATTTTTCTATTTCTGCTACTTGAAACTTTCTTTAAAATGGTTATTTTTGTTGTATTTTTAAAACTGCTCATACATGTATACAATGTATGTTGATTACATCCACCCTCACTGCCCTCCTGCATCTGCTTCCAGGTTCCCCACTGTCACTTCTTATTTCCAATGGCATCTGCTCACTTTGTATTGTTTTGTTTATTTATTTAACACCCTGAGACCATTTAGTGCTGCCCATACAGGTTATGAAGTTTCCCACAGTAGAATAGGCAATGAATAAATGGCTACACTCCTAAAGAAAAGTGACTCAGCCTTTTCCATTGTTCATTAACTCCCATAGCTCCTTTCAGAAGTCTTCAGAAGTCTCTCTCACTTCTGTGTTTTACATGTCATGTGTAGGTAACCACAGATGCTATGAGCTCTTGTGTGATAGAGATGTTATAAACAGAGACAAGAGTTTTGTGACACTCCTCTCCATCCTCTACCTTTAAATTCTTTCCTACCACTAATCCATGATGTTCCCTGTGCAGTGTAAGTTTCAAATAGGTATCCCATCTCTGGTTGAACACTTAAGTTGCCTATTTTCAGCACTTTGATGAGTAATGATCTCCACATTAACCACTTACCCACCATAATAAAAAAGCTTCTCTGAGTAAAATTGAGAGCATCAAAAATCTATTGATATAGACATAAATATTTATAAGGCAGTTTGACAACGTGACTACTTGTATAAACAACATTAATAGATTCTCCTTTTGAGATTCTGGTTGCTACAGCCATGAATTTGACCATGTTTACAATACCATGCACATATCCCCTCCTCTGGAGAAGGCATCTAATCTGATCAATATCAAGATGTCAGTTGGCTACCTTTATAAACAACCATGGCACTCTTGTACTAGTGAGTATTTTTTGCAATGGTGTTGTAGCATGGAGGTTCCAGTTCTGAATAAGACCACTGACCCTTTTCATTCCTAGCAGCCTGCATGGAGCCTATTAAGCCTACCCATTAGAGACAGTTCCTGGTGTATTCAAGAGTAATTTCTCTGTGCCTAAGAACAAAAATCTATGCTATCTTTACAATAGTGTCTTACCATCTACTTCTAGTATGTAACCAAGAGCAATAGCAATGGCCTTTAATATTAATTTTCTGTGCTTCTAGTATCACTCTAACCAATAACCTAAAAGAAGGTACCCAATGTCTCACACTGCGATTTTGATACAATAAACTTTGTCTTGTGGTAACATAATTTGTCACTAATATAAAGTACTTTTGTTCAAACTCCATACACACATGCACACACGCACACACACACATACTAGTAGAATTTGATAAGGCTTCTTCATATATTAGATCCCTCCTTTGCTCTAACTCCCTACCCCTATCCTAGCTTAAGAATCTTTATTCTCTTTACCCACCAATGGTCTCTTCTAAATTCCTAGCTTCTACATATTTATCTTTTAGGATCTAATTGATTTTGCTCTTAATAACTTTTCCTGGTTCCATCCATTTAGCTGTGAATTTCATGATGTAATTTTTCTTTACAAATGAGTAACATTATATTTTGCCTATATAAAACAGTTTTTTCAGTTGTCAGTTGATGGACTTCTAGGTCCAATACATTTCCTGTCTATTGTGAATAGAGAAATAATAAATTTGAATTTGCAAGTCTCTCTGTAGTAAGATAGAAAACACTTTGGATATAGGCCTGGATGTTGTATAGCTTGGTTATATGGTGTAGATCTATTTCTCATTTTTTGAGAAACCTCCAGAATGCCTTCCAGAGTGAGTTACTAGTTCTACCCCCACCTACGGTGTGTAAGGCCCCTTTTCCCTTCACCCATGTTGCACTTGTTCTGATTTATAATCCTGATGATAGTAATTCTGACTTGACTGTGATGTAATATTAATTTTTTTTGATTCTGTATTTCTTTCATGGCCAAGGATGGCAAATGAACATATATTTACTATTCATTTGTATTTCCTCTTTTGAGACATTTCTGTTAAATCCCATATCTGATTTTTTGAAAATTGAATTGTTTCTTTTCTTAGTGTTCAGCTGTTCTGTGTTCTTAGTGTTTAAATTCCCTTTATATTTTGGGTATTAATCATCTGTCAAGATGAATACCCTGCAAAGATATCCTTTCATTCTGTAGGCTTCCTTTTCAGTTGAATGATGCTGTTCTTTGCTTTACAAGGAGATTTTAGTTCCAGAAGCTCCTACCTGTCAACTAATGATCTTATTTTCTGAGTTTCGAGAGTCCTATTTACAAAGTCCTTACCTGTGCCTATAGGTTCAATTGTATTCCTGCATTTTCTGCCAGCAGTTTCAAAGTATCATGTATCATATATCTTTGGAAAGAATATAACTTGACCATGATGAAAGATCTTTTTGATATGGTCTTAGAGTTAATTTGCCAGTATCTTATAAAGATATTTTGCATTTTTGTTCATGAATGAGATTGGTCTACAAATTTCTTTCTTGTTGCATCTTTATCTGGTTTAGTAAAAAGGGTAATAATGGTTTTAAAAGAGATTTTGAAAGCCTTTCTCTCCTATTTTATGTAATAATTTAAGCAGTCCAATTTTGAGCTGCCCAACCCCTACTTGGTGTAGTGGGTAAACCCATTGGAATATGATCAACCTATAAGTGGCCACACACTTAAAGAAAACTGCCTCTCCCTCCTCCAGAACCCTTTAACATATATATTTGTAACTAAGAACTCCCTGGACACTTATTCTATGCATTTTGATCAATTGTCAGTTTCTGGGTTCACTGCCAACCACTGCATAAAGAAATTTCTCAGCTAAGATCTAAGAGTGGAATCAATCCATTGTCACAAAGATATGAATTTAGAGGAAAGTTTGATTCTATGTCTATTTATAAGAATAGTAGTGGTAGTTTTACCCCAGGGGCCTGTGAACTCTCCAATTATGAGTTCTTGGCAAGATTTATAGCATCAGGCATGCATTCCTGTGGAATTGATCTTAAATCTGATAAAAAGCAATTAATTGCACCCATAATATCCATACCACTACTGCACCCATGGGCATAGTTTGTCATGTTAATCATTGTTGTAGTTCATAGGATCCACAGCTGGATAAGACCATCAATGATCCACAGCTGACTACATTGAAACTCTTGGTACATGAATGCTAACAAGCAGGGAAGACACTTCCAGGCCAGTACCAACTTGATTTTCCCATGTCCTGTGGCCATTGTATGTGCTTTCTTCATCAATAGAGTATTACCATAAATCTCTGATGAGTCAATGAAGAGCAATGATAATAATCTGTTTATTTGCTTACTATCTACCTCTGTATCTGACTTATATTTGCCTGATTTCTCCATAAAACTCCTGAAATGTAGCATACTTCTAGACTCCATTAGTCTTAAAACTAAGGATGTGATAAAGACAACCATATCTCCAAAATTTCTGTGCCTTGCTGTAGCGACCATAATGATTATACAATGTAATTTAGATATTGGATCCTTGACCACGGTTACTATTATTTGGCTCAGAATAAACTACTTATTTTTTTAAGGTGAGTTGGTGCTTTTACAGGAGACAGTAAAGCTAATAAATACTTGTAATGGAGATGTGGGAAAAATTAGTAGCATAATCAGATCATTTATAAGATTTTCATGTTTATGAAATATGATTGGCAATAGGAGTCAGAGATTTCTTGCACTATAGACAGTTTTAAAGCAGGGTCATTAAGGAGGGAGTATTATGCAATCCAATTCTTGTTTAAATTTAGGGTTAAGTCAAAGTTCAGGAGCACATGGGAAAAAGAAAAGCTTATTAAATTTGTTCAAGTCAAGATAATAGGCATTTAGTTGTTGTTAATCAGGAGGAACAAACAGTAGATCCAATTAATTACTTACAAGATGATAAATGGGAATTTGAAGGACCTGTGACTGGCCTTGTCATAAGTAAACAACTAGGTCATTGATAAGTTTTAGCTAAGACACATGGAGAGATGGGTGATTTTTTTTTTTTTTTGCAGTAAGCTGCTTCACAATGTGTGGTAGTATTTCTTTAAAGGTAACAGTGTTCCCAAGTTCACATTGTGCAGGTTAAATTCAATATTGTAGATTTTATGTTAGTCAGGTGAAAGCTTAGGGTTGTTTAATGTTTATTTAGCTTGAAGGTGCTTGAGAGTTCATATTTGTAGCATTTGCTATCATTTGCATATAAGTTTTTAAAAGATTTGTTTTTATATTATGTATATGAATAATTTGTCTATATATATGTATGTATACCATATGCATTCCTGGTACCCATGAAGGCCAGAATAGGTTGTAGGATCTACTAGAACTGGAGTTACAGATGCTTGTAACCTTGTATATGGGTTCTGGAAATTGAACTCAGGCCCTCTGTAAGAACAGCAATTACTCTTAACAACTAAGCCATCTCTTCAGCACTTAGACCTGATTTTTGCACACCAAAACTCATAGTGAAAATTTTACTTCTTAATATAAAGATGATGAGAGGAAGTAGGTTGTAGAAAGTAATGTTTGGGTAATGAGATGAATCCTTTGTGCATATATTAAAACATTTATCTTGTGGATGAGTCTTTGACATATTTTTTCCCATATTCATTCGCTCCTTTAATTGAGTCAAAGCAGCATGAGATCTTTACCAGAAACCGAATATATGCTAGAGTCAGGTTCTTTGACATCCTATTCTTTTCATAAGCCAAATAAACCTTGTTCTTTTAGAAATCTTCTAAAGTCTGATATTCTCTTAAAGCAACAGAGTGAACTATAGCAATACTTTTGTTTTTAATCTTATGATTTGGGTTTCATAAAAATACTTCCTTAAGTAGAGTCTGTAACTTGTTGCTCTTTTAATTGGAATCAACTGTTATTTTACTTTAAGATCATGAATGTAGTAATAGATAATGGGGTGGAAGAACATTTTTACCTTGTAAAGGACCAGTGTTATAGAAATAGAGGAGAGGATATTTGATAAAAGGAAGAGGAATGGTAGAAGTAGAGAAAAGAGACATAAGAAGTTAAGAGAGTTAAATACAATTAAGAACACTATAAAGATATGAACATGTTTGTTTTCTGGGTTGTCTCAGAAACATTGCCTTTAGAAGCATTTCATAGCTTTGTCTTCACATTGGGAGACATCTGAAAGCTAACGGAGAGTGAAGTCGACAAACTGGTCTTTCTCTGAGTCTGATAATACTACAGCAAAATAGTTTTCCTTCTAATGTATTACTTTTTAATGAATCATTAGCTGCCAGGGTATTTTTTTGCTTCTTTTTTTTTCTTGAGATATAACGTAATTGCATCATTTCACCCTTCCCTTTCCACCCTCCAAATCTCTCCATACATCCCTCCTTGTTCTCTTTTCAAATCCATGGCTTCTGTTTTCATTAATTGTTGTTACACAAATATATGTGACACATATATTTCTAAAGAAATGAATACAACATGCTTAGTCTATATACTCTTAATTTGTATGTTTTCAGGACTGAGCCTTGATTTTGGATAACTAATTGGTATGCTTTCTCTAGGACTATTATTTCTCCTGCTCTTAGCAACTCTTAGTTGACTGTAGTTCTTTGTATAGAGCTGAGGCTCATGGCCTGGATTTTCATCTATCTATTTCAATATTTTCATTGTGGGTTATACTTGTTCAGCCCATATTTAGGAAGTCATGTTGGTAAGACATGAGTGTAGCTTCTGAAACTCACATCAAACTCTCTGATCCTCTGGCTCTTACAATCTTTCTACCTCCACTTCTGCAATGTTCCTTGAGCCTTAGATGCAGGAGATGCATTATAGATGTATCCATTGGTGAGCCCCACAGTTCTGAATTTTGATTGGTTATGGGATATATAGACAAATGTTTAGAATGTAGTTATTGATTGTGCTGCTTTATTTTTTTTTTCTTTTTGGTTTTTTGAGACAGGATTTCTTATTGTAGTCTTGGCTGTTCTGGAAGTCACCATGTAGACCAGTCTGGCCTTGAACTCCAGAGTGCTAGGAATAAAAGTGTATGTGACCATTCTCAGCTTGGAATTGTGCTTATTTAATAATGTGGCAGGTATAGGTTCCCTTCCAAGATCCTAATTGGACTTAAGATAGGCTCAACAGGAGGGAAATTATGCCTGGTTCTGGAAACTTAGCCAGCTACTCAGGGCTAGTGAAATCATGAATCTTGGACAAGATATTTAGTGAAATAATATTCTAGGTGTTACTATAAGGGTTATGAGTAATATCTGAATCAAGAGTTCTAGAAAAAAGATCATTTTTTCTAGTGTACGTGGACCTCATCCAATGAGCTAAAGGTTGTACTAGAAGAAAAAGCATGAGTAAGAAATTTTACCTAACTGTCTTTGATCCAGGGCACACACTTTTGTCCTTTGGCCAAGAACATACATGTAAACCTATTCACTCTGTATCTTAAACCTGATAGCATACAAACTGAAGCCAATATCACTATGGTGGTTGGATTCAACTTGGACAGATAGTCCCCAGTTGGCGGTGCTATGATGGGGTGGGAGTATTTAGAAGGTGTGACCTTACTGAAGAAAGTATGTCAAAGGTGGCAGGACATGTGAGTTTGAATCCTTGAACCATTTTCAGTTTGTTCTCTCCATTCCATGCTTACAATTCAAGTTGTGATTTCTCAGCTCCCTCTTCCTGCCACCATGCCTGATGATGGTGTCATGCTTCTGATCCAACATCATAGTCTCTTTATATGCCTAGAATAATAAGCCAAAATAAACTCTTCCTTAAGTCACTTTGACCATGGCAAGGAGAAAAATTCCTAATAAAGAAGTTGATATCAGAGAGTAGGCTCTTGTTCTAAAGAACCTGACTGTTGTGGAAGTTTATTTTTGGTTGTGTTTAAAATAATTGTTTTTGTGCACTGTTGGAGAAATGGATGAATAGGCCTGGACATTTTGTATTGTTTGAAGGTGTTGGATTTCTGTGGGAGATGTTTGATTTCTAATGATCTGCATGTGCTATCAGTAGAATACTTGAGGAGTTCTGAATCAATAAAACACCTGAGATCAGGATGTTCTAGGTTCCAGGGTCCAGTACAGTTCTTGCTGTGATAGGTGTTCTCTCTGCTGAGGGCTGACAGAGTTTGCATCTATGAAATTACTTCTTGTCTTCTTGGTGAGCCACCATAGCAGCATACAAATGGCATACCAATCTGGGGCATTGACATCACACAGGCTCATTCAACCTCATCCTAGAGACAAGGAAGAAGAGAAAGAAACTCTAGACCTTAGAAAATCCAGTAAAGTATGCTCAGGGAAGCTACCAGAGGATAGAGATTAAGGTATTAATTGAAGTCTCCTGAAGGAAGAGGAGCGAGAGAGAAAGGAAATACGCCTCTATGAAGGGAAAAGGTTGTGAAATTAATAAATAAATGAGGACTAATCTCTGGGGTGAGAGCCACAGAGTGGAGGCCCTTAGAGATAAAGAATTCAGCTGGAAGAAGGAAAAAGCAAGGCTCTTACTGCTTTGCCTGATCATAGAGTTGATGCTCCCTCCTGCTCTACTCCTGGTGGTAGAGTACTGCTTCACAAACTGAGTTTTCTGACAGCTGCTTTGTGTGTATGTGAAGGTCAAGATGTGTTTGAGATCTATGGAATGGGTTGTAAGTTTTCCAATAGCAGTGGTGAAAAAGAATGCCAAAGTCCTAGAATGTTTCAGCTGGAGAGTCTTTCCAATGACGCAGGACCCCCTGCTGTTGTGGAAGCCACACAGCCTAGAGCCAAAAAGTTGCTCAGTTAAACTGATAAGGTTTTTTTTTTTTCCTGCAAACCCAACTAAGAGAAAGACAGGCACTGGTGATAGAGATGAGAACTCCACCCCACAAGTGAACACTTCCCGCAGACAAGCTTCCTAGTCATTTTTCCTGTAAACCAGACTCTACCTTAGAATCTGGAAAGTGTTTCCTCAGTGTCAGCACACAGAAGCTGTCTTCCAGGACTGGTCAAGTTTGTAACTTGTGCTGGTAACCAAACTTGATATTGTAAAAGTCACCCAGTTGTTACTGGTTTTGAAGGCATGAAGGGGTCATGCAGAGCTGCTGAGGCTTGCCACTATGAAAAGCCAGAAGAGGCCATTGGTAAAAGTACAGCCTCAATAGCAGTCAAAGGCTCAGATTGAAGGAATCATAAAAAGAAGTTGAGGCTCAGCACCATGAAGAGCACCCAGTAGAGGCTATTGGTGAAAATGCAGCCCAGTTGCAGCCAGGAACCCCAGAAGTGTTTTGAGATGCTAGTATCATGGGATGACTACCAAGAAGAGCAGCAGCAGTAGAGTGAGGCAGCCAGAGCCTGGAGGACAAGCTGTGTGTGCTGCAAAGGACGGAGCCAGAGAACTGATCCAAGCCCTTTGCAGGAGCCCAGAAGATCATGAGTGAATTTCAGATAATTGGACATTGATAATGTTTCTCTGCTGCCTAAAGACATTGTGAAAAGCTTGATAGATGTTTGGTTTCATTTGGTCCTGTGTGTTAGCAAGCCTCGTGATCGTGCCTCTTGTAGATAGTTTTACTGGTATAGTGTTAAATTGTGCTGTAAAGGTAAAGCAATTTTTTCTTATACAGAATAGGGGAAATGTTGTGGAAGTTTATTTTTAGTTGCGTTTAAAATAATTATTTTTGTGCACTTTCCGAAAAAGGGATGCATAGGCCTTGGCACTATATTGGCATCTTCCTTGGTGAGATGCAGCAGCAGCATACTACTACAGCTGACCACATTGTTTGAAGGAATGTGGAAGGCTTTGAAACTGACTAGAAGAGCTATGGAATGCTGCAGGTATTGGATTTCTATGGAGGATTTTGATTGCTAATGATCTGCACCTGAGGAATTCTGAATCAATAAAACACCTGAGCTCAGAGGCTCGGAGTTCCACTGTCCAATCTGGTGCTGGCCAGGATGGTGATTCCCTATGCTGAGGTCTGGCATGGCTTGCAATTTTGAATATGCCTCCTCTTCTTCCCTTGGTGAGATGCAGCAGCAGCATACTACTACAGCTGACCATATTGTTTGAAGGAATGTGGAAGTCTTTGAAACTTTGACTAGAAGAGCTATGGAATGCTGTAAGCAGAGCTTAATAGGCTGCCTTATAGTAGCTTGGAAGACAGTAGTGCTAAGAGCAATATAGAATGGGGAGGCCCAGGTGAAGGGACTTTAGAGCTAACAACATTAACTGAGATAGAGACAATTCTCTGATGTTTTAGCAAATAATCTATTTATCTTATGCTCTTATCTTAAGATGTGCCTGAGGCTAAATTAAAAAGTAACAGTCTATTTCTGTTTTTTGTTTGTTTGGCTAAGCTCAAAGCAATATAATAATGACTCTGTGGTATGGTTAATATTAATAACTATTATGCAATTCTACAGTTTAAAAAGCAAGTGAGATAAAAAGAAATGCAAAATATATAAGAAAGAAAGGACACTAGGAGTATTAACATTACAACTCAGGCATGTGCTTGAAGAGAGGCTGTAATTGTAAAGAAGAGTTGTTCCATTAAGAAGAGGTCTACTCCCTATTGGAATAAAGGGAAGAATGCACTTAGAGCAAGGTTCTACCCAGCTAAGTTTTCAGATCTTGAAAGAGAACCTAAGGAGATTTTTTGTTCCTCAAAAGTAATTGAATAAAAGAGCTTCTGTTACTGTGATTCAAGAGGGCTAGGGTCCTACCTAAATTGTCAAGAGAACTTGGTGTCACATGGTTCTACCATTAGAGGCATGAAGAATGCAAGAATAAATGAGTTGTGCTTCCTTCCTCAAACTATCCAGAGAACTGCTGAATCCAAAAAGCATGTTGCAGGGCAGTCCCTGAGTGAGCAACTTTTAGTCAGTAGGCTCTGAGAGTCCATTGTGTGAAGCTGTGAAAGTGGAACCTGAGTTCCAGTGGACATCCGAACATTTGAAGATGGGAGAGTCATGGGGTATCTGCCAAGAAAAAGTGCACAAAGGAAACAGAGCCAGTTTTAATGAGAGATACATGTTTCAGGCAGTAAAGATGAAAATGTGGAGAAGCCATGGAAGCTCTTCGAAATTAAAGCCCCAGACATGGATTATGGAGCTTCAAGAATTGAATGTTTGCTCTGCTCAGTCTTTGTCTTGCTTTGGTTCAGTATTCCTCACTGTGTCTTCTTTCTTCTACCCTGTGTCTTCTACCCTTTGGAATGATAATATATATGATGTGTCACTATACATTGGAAGTAGATAATTTTCCCTTTGAATTTGTAGGGGGTTACAGTTAAAAGATTGCCCTTAGTCTCAGAAGATTTGGACTTTCAAACAGCTTTGATACCTATAAAGCCTATGAGGACTTTTGAAATTAAAATAAATGCCTTTTATTCTTTTTTGCATCATGATGTCGCCACAAATCTATGGGATCCAAGGGTTGGAATGTGATTTCAAATGTCCATATTAGGCTCATGTACTTAAACCGTGGTCTCCAGTTGGTGGTGGCTGTTTGGTGAAGTTTAGATTTTTCAGTCTTGCTGGAGGCTATATATCACTGGGAGATGCTCTGAGAGTTAAAATGCTTAAGCCACATTTAGTTCCTTGTCTCTGTTTTGTGTTTATGAGTCAAGATGTGAGCTTTCACCTTCCTGTTCCCATCACCATGCCTGTAACTTCCTGACACCTCTGCTCTGCCACCTTGATCCACAAGCCAAAATAAACTCATTCTTCCTTAAGTTATTATGATCATGGTATTTCATCACAGCAACAGAAAAATAACTAATAACAATCCTAATACTCATGGTTCTGACTCAGAATCACATCAATAAGCTCACCATTAGATTTCCAGCTTGTTGATTGCAGATCTTGATATAACTGAGTCTCTATGACTGAAGATATCCTTTATAATCAATCTCTTTCTATACAATCAGCTTGTAGGCAATTTTTTTCTCTTTATAACCATAGTAAAAGCATACTTTGGGCTACTTGAAGGCTTTTCTACTCCTGCTGCCAGAGTCATGGTGGATTTCTCATGGAAATCCTGGAAGTTAGACTTAATACACATGTGGGAACCTCCCCGAGACTGCCACTTTAATTTCTTACTCTTACCTAGTCTATATTCAGTCTTAACTGATTCAGCTGAATTACTATATAAGTCTTCTGGCCAGTTTGTGTTTCCATTTCTATGTTGTATGAGGTGACTCAGTTATCAAACTCTCCATTTGCCCCTTTTACATATGGCTCCAACTTTCTGATGGGTGTAAGAAAAGGAATTTATTTTCACTTTGTTCATATTTTTCTTGCTTTAAGAATGAGAATTATGACTTTCAAGCACTTCATATGTCAGAGCTGAAAGCAAAGGTCCTCAGTGTTGTCTTTTAGTATTCAAAGATCATTTCAAATAGTTTAATTTAGTCTAGAAAATAAAGTAAAATTCATATTTCCTTCCACTTTTATCCTTGTTTGTATTTATATCTGTAAATGAATTGTGGTTTCCACTGATATGGATATTTTGAACATACCTGTTTACAAAAAGGTAAAAGAAAATTCTAATTTTCTCCCTTTGGTGATTAAGTAAACACTTTTCTCTTGCATAATTCTGTTGATAGAATATTTTCCTCCATGTATACATTAGTTTTTATTTTATCATGTTTAGAAATGTGTAGAAAGTTTTTTTTAAAGCATCAATATTCAGCAGCTCATTTTGTACTGATGGTGAAGATACATGTTTAACTGTAGGAATAGAAGTTCTTAAAATAGAACCTATAACTGTATACAGGTTTAAAATTGGCCAAACTGAATGTTATATGTAAGCAATATTCTGTTTTTCCTTAACTACACAAACATATTTCAAAATAAGCCTCCTGATTTACCTGTATTATGAGCTCAATAAAATAAAAATTAAAACTGTGAAAAGTATAAATTTATTCACAATTTGGTTATATATGAAATTAACTTATTATTTTTTAGTTAGTCAAAATGTTCTTTTTCTTAGTTAAATCAGTTTTTATAAGTTTTTCAATATTTTGATGCTTTTTTATCTTAATTTTTCTTCAATTTTGACAGTGTTATAGATACGGACAATATATTATGATGATGCTATTACTCCATCAACCTCTAGTACGCCTGCATTTTCAAAATCTTTTTAAGTAAGAAGAAATATATGAATATTAAAAAATGAAATATGACTTTTTATGTGTTAGCTAGTTTTCTGTTGCTGTGATAAAACACCATGACCAAGGCAACTTACAAAAGAAAGGATTGATTTTTGCTGTATG
Source organism: Cricetomys ansorgei (assembly GCA_026225945.1). Lineage (NCBI taxonomy): Eukaryota > Metazoa > Chordata > Mammalia > Rodentia > Nesomyidae > Cricetomys > Cricetomys ansorgei. The sequence goes on along the minus strand of JAMJFZ010002759.1, from coordinate 3,388,494 downwards.
GTTCCAGATGTACTAGAGTCCATCATGACAGGGAACTTTGACAATAGCAGGCATGCAAGTAGGAACAGAAAGCTTCCATCTCACATTCCTAACCACAAGAATGAACTAGAGATTGAAAATTACATAACTTTCAAATCTTTAAATCTCAAAGTTTATCCCCAATGACATCTAAATCATCTAAACTTCCTCAAATAGCACCATTGACTGTATGAACACTAAGTGTTCAAATTCCTGAGAATTTGGCAGACACCTCATTCAAACCACCATACTCCACTTTCTGGTCTCCACAGGCTTGTGGCCATATCATAATACAAAATTCATTCATAATACAAAATTCAACACCAGAAGTCCCCCTTGGGCCACATAGCAGACAGAGCTTGGGGAACCCTGTGGAAAACGGGGAGGAGGGATTGAGGTGACCAGAGGGTTCAAGGACACCAGAAGAACAAGCCCCACAGAGTTCAACTGACTCTTAGGGGCCCACAGGGACTGAAGTAGCAGACACAAAGCCCACATAGTCCTCTAAATATATCTTATGGTTGTCTGACCAGGTGTTCTTGTAGAACTCCTACTTACAGCATTCAACAGGTTTTCTAGTTCAAGGTTCCAAAGTCTTTTAAATTCTTCCAAAAACTCCATGGCCATATTTTACCTGGGTGTTTCTAACTAAATTCATTGAAGTCCTATATTGAACAAAAGTACTAAACAGAAGTGACTTTTTCTTTCCTGGTTATCATGAATGGATTTATGAACTATTTTTCCTGCTTCACACACAAAATAGGACAAGTTTCTAAATCTTGAGGTTATTAATGATCAAAGGAGAACTACACCATTAGTTGTGCATTTGTGACCCAATTCCTTATAATGCATATACATGTGAGCGTGTACATATATATGTATACCCACAATTCAGAAATTATATCTTCGAAATAATTTGACTGATACAATTGTTGTGGTTTGACAAATAATATATTATATTTTGGTCACTCTTATGAGGCAAAATAATCTACTGTGTATAACTTTCAAGGAAATAACTTAAGGTTATTTCTGATTAGATCCCTTTTAATCTCAATAATTCTGTTTAGTAGGTTGTACAACAAGCACTTAGAATCCATTGCTACTAGGTTCATAATATAACTAAAAGCTAGAAATAAGCCTGGTATGTTTGCCTTCATTTTTATATATATCCTTTAGTCATCAGTTTTTTTAATGTCCCATTCTAGTCATACTCGAAAGGGTAACTAGGATTAAGAAATAAACACTTTTATAACAAGGGTAAGACATCATCAAAACATCTGAAAAACAGCAGAGAACTCTCCCAAATGAAGATCTCTGGTTTACAAGGCTGTATTCCTGGAGAAGACCAATCATCTTTTATAGTGAATAGATTGATTCACACAAGCAGTAAGGATGTCAAGGGTGTCTTTGAGCACCCTTGCAGAATCAAGGGTATTGATAATGATCAACAAGCCCACATTTCGGCTTGACTGCTTCATTATGTGTATCTCTTACATCCTGCCCAAGTTCTTCCTCTATTTAAAGCTAGAACTCATATTAGTGACCCAAAGATAGACTTGGATCACTAGACACTTTATGTGTTCATTTTCAAGTATACTATATTTATTAAATTTTCTTTCTCTACTTTACACAATTGCTTGTCTTGTAGTATTCAGATGGGTGTCTAAACATTGTCTATTGAGATTTCAAGAGCTGGGCTATTTGCCTTAAAAGTTCACTAACTTTAATAAGATGACCTAACTGGCTTAAGTCTTTTCATTGTTGACTTTTGCTTTGTAAAGCATATTTGAATTGTCCTAATTGTCTTACTAATTTTGGACAGTGGTATTATTGGCCATCTTTGGTCCTACTTCTACTATACTCCCTGCTTTTTAAGAATGGATCAGGTATAATATAAACATAGAATATTTTTCCTGGTTGGCTCATCTGCCCGCTATTTGCCTACAATTTCAGTCATTCACTTGTTTTACCCTTTTTTAAATGCCTCTGAATAAGTTCTTGTTTTATTAACTTGATGGTGATGGCAAATTTCTGATAAGTTTTTAACTCTTTCTATATAACATCTGAGTTATCATTTTTGTTAGTGCTTACTTTCTATCTTCCTTTGCTACAGTGTGAATCTCAATAATGAAGGAGCACATGTATCTTTGAACTATGCCTGAAACATAGTCGGGATTCTATTAAATTTTGTTACATAGGAAATAATATTTTACTTGTTAGTTTTTATGTCAACTTTACACAAGCTAGAGTCATCTGAGAAAAGGGAACCATAATTGAGAATATTCCTTCATAAGATCTGGCTGTAGGCAAGCCTGTAGGACATTTTCTTAATTTTTAATTATTGATGTGGGAGGGCCAGGTCCATTGTGGGTAGAGTCACCCCTGGGTTTATTATGGTCCTATGTTTTATAAGAAAACAATCTGAGTAAGCCATGAAGAGTAAGCCAGTAAGCAGTACTTGTTTATGGCTTCTGCATCAACTCTTAGTTCCAAATCCCTGCCCAGTTTGAATTCCTGTCTTGGCTTCCCTCAGTGGTCTGTGATTCAGGATATGTAAACCAAATAAACCCTCTCCTCCCTAGTTGCTTTTGGTCATGTTGTTTCATCACAGCAACAGAAAAGTAACTATGTCAAATATTATATCACAGATTCTTTACTTTTTTTTAACCAATGAATGATAACAAATCCAAACTTATCTAAGTAAAGAATCTGCTCAAAATGGCTATTGATAGAGGCAGAATGCTGACCTTGATTTACACAAATATCTCAAAATTAAACAAAAAAGGCTTTTTAGGATAGGAAAAAGGGTTAGCAGAAACTTTGTAAGCAGTTGTCTATTCTTTTATTGATGCAGTAGTAGAATGCCTATAGTTCTCTAGTGATGTTGGGTCTCTAGTGATGTTGGCAGACATGGTGCTGGAGAGGTAGTTGAAAAAGAAAGAGACACTGGCCCTGGCTTGAGCATCTGAATCCTCAAAGCCCACCTCAGTGATACATTTCCTCCAACTAGGTCACTCCTACTCCAACAATGCCATACCTCCGAATAGTGCCACTCCGTATGGGCCTATCCTGGTCATTTTCATTTGAACCACCACAGTAAGAGTATGTGCAGTTCTGTTTAATTACTAAGAAAAGCATATAAAATATTGAATTTTCAGTAAATTTCAGAAGTAGTGTAATTGACAGTAGCTTCAGGCATAAAGATTGGCCAAACATGACTTGTTATAGCAGTCATTTTCAGATTTGTTGTCCATATCTTCACCTCTTGTTATACAATTTTTCAAGATTGCAGTGCAAAAAAGGTTAACAAACTTTATCTGATGTTGAGACATGATTAGTAGATATGTTGGGCCATTTGGTGTCTAGAAAATTCAATTTAAAATTAATGCCTCCTGAGGTTGTAGGCTGTGATGAAGTAATGGGTTTGGAGAGGAAGGTCTGTGTGTCCACTGGGGATTACAGCAGAAAAGAAGGGGCTCAGCAGGTGGTCTGCTACAGATCTGAGGATGAAACTAGAGGATTGGATTTGGAGAAGCTGAAGAAGAGATGAAGATACTGCCCTGGCTAGAGTGGCCTGTGTGTTCCCAGAGAGTGCCTGCTGCAGATGGGGACTTAAATAAAGCAAGGAATAGGGGAAAGGAAGTTTTTGGTTCATTCTTCTCAAATTTTACAAGTTAACAAACAAGATTGTCATCACAATCTTGGTAAAGATTTGACAGGGAGAGTAGAAACTGGAGATTTGGCTCAGTGTAAAAAGTTTGCCTAGTACTTCTGAGGGTCTATATTTGATTTCCAGATGGGTGGCATACAAACATAAACATATGTATTGAGAATACCTAGAAATTTTCCTTAGGGGCTCTCCAGCTTCCATGGAAATAATTGTCTACAGACTTTATTTTGAAGTAATATAGACCATTTTGATAAATATAGCATCATATTCAATTTATAAGAAAATATGTGGTTGTTGTACAGGCCAGACAGTCCCAACATAGTGTTAACAGACGGTAAGAAGGACTGAGTAAGGACCCTGTTAATGTGACTCAAGATTAGCGAGATTGGTTCTAAAAAAACTTAAACCCTTAACTTCTTGGCATGGAGTAGTTTGAACAGAAGGGTTAGAGGTAAAATGTTTAAAATTATTGATATGCCATTTATTACCAGTCAATGAATGTAATACCATGACTCTAATAAATATAAATCTCTCATGGACATCAAGAAGATAGAAAACTCCTTAACAGTTTTGTGTAAGTCTATCAATATTTATGCAAATAACATTTATCAATGTAAAATTAATATGATAGGACTAAACATCTTTTAAAATTTGGTTGCCATTTCCATGCAACTTATAACATATTTTAAAATAGCGTTTAGAGTCTCTTCTAATAAGGTGAAAGAACAAGTTCTCTTGATTGCCCATGGGCACACTGAAAAATCTTAAAGATATGAAAGACAGCTCTCAGATTAAAACAAAAATGCACATAGCATATGATTTGGGAAGGCCAAAATGTCAAACGTCAGAGGGTTTTGGTACTTGGTATACATAGGACCATGAGTTTAAAACTCAAATCCATATTTAACTTGAGTGGCAACAAAATGATTTAAGAATTGGTGAAATCTTTGTTATTTGTTTTGGCTTCTATAGCAAAAAATAACAGACTGGTTGATGTAATTAATGAACAATTTTACTGAAATTTCTGGAGGCTTGGAGATCTAAGTCAAAGCTGGAGTAGATCCAGTATCTAGTAAGAAACTTATTCCTTGCTTATAGAAAACTATAATTCTTCTTGTGTCCTTAAATGGAATAGAGTGAGACAGAAAGAGTTCATGCTCTTAAGTCTCTTGTTTTGAGGGCTCCAACTTTATGACCTAATTAACTACCAAATATAACATTGGAAATTATAGTTATTATATATACTTTAGAGAAAGATAAACTCTGGAATATAAAATGATTATAGAGAACTTTAAAGTCTATCAAGTAAAAATATATGTTTATGTGATGACATGATAAACTCAATCTAACAGTAATCAGTATGGTAAAATCCAGAATCTTGAATGACAATACAGTTTTTATGATTGCCTATTAACATAAGACTTTAAAATCATAAGAAATTTCATTTTAACATAGGGAAATAAAATTCTAGTTTTATATTAATGTAACATTTTACATTGCAGTTCATTTAAAATATGTAGGTACTCTTGATCATAAGAAATAACAGTCCCCTTTATACTTTTTATACTTATTTAAATATTGTATCACATCCTCTTTCTGCAAATACTAATGATTCTATTTTAGGACAAAGTTAGATTTCTCCTTAGTAAATATCCATTTATCTTACAAGGGATTATGTCAAATTCGTAAAATTCCAGAAGTCAAGGGGCTAAAGCAGGAAGAGACAAGACTGGGCTATACAAATATAGCCTTAAAAGTGTGAAAGAAATGAATATTTCAGTATAATATTTTATTTAATAATGATTAACACATTTAATAAATAGTAATAAATTTAATTTTGCATATATGTAAGGCTTTAACTTATCCAAAGACATTAGAAACATATTTTCTGAATTACAACCTATAATTAATGATGAAATAAAGTTATTAAAATAATTTATTTAGTTTCAAATTAATATTTTAATCTTATACTGTTAAATGTTTGGTAGGTATAAGGTTAGATCATCCAATCAGTAAATTTGCATAATTTTAGAAAGATTATCTTAAATTGAATAAAAATACATATTTATACTATATCTATGCCCAATAAGTCAGAAAAATAGCCATATTGCTGAACAGTATTGATGTTAATAACATTTCCTATAATTTGACCTAATTATGTTTCTTTATTTTAAAAATATTTTTTAATTTAGTTTTTAGTCTCTCATAATATAATCCTGATCCCAGCCTCCTCTTCTTCCCCTCCTCCTATCTCCCCCCACCATTACCCCTCTATCCCAGATCCATGTGTCCCTTCTCCTCAGAAAAGGTCAGGCCTCCCATGGTTACTAGTCAAACAAGGCATAAAAAGATGAAGCTAGGCCAGGCATGAGCCTCTGCAACACGGCTGGATAAGGCAACCCAGCAGGAAGAAAAAGGTCCCAAGAGCAGGTAAAAGTTAGAGATACCCCCCCAACACACACACACAAACACATTCTAATAGTTCTACAAGAACACCAAGCCAGACAACCATATATATATACACATATGATCTATTGCAGACCAATGCTGGTTCCTTGACTGCCATGCCAGGTCAGTCTCTGTGAGCTCCTAAAAGTCCTGCTCAGTTGATTCTGTAGGATGTGTTCTTCTGGTGTCTTGGAACCTTCTGGTTCCCACAATCCCTCTGCCCCCTCTTCCTCTGGGTTTGCTGAACTCCTCCCAATGTTTGGCCATGGACATTTTCATCTGATCCATTAGTTATAAACTAGGCACTGATCTATGAGCATAGCAGATTACCATTAGAAATCATCTCTGGGCTACACAGTCTCCAGTTCCCGGCCAGTCCTGCAGTATCATGTGCTCCCTCTTTTGGCGTGGAGTTCTGCAGCTCCGTTGGCCCAGCAGATCCTGAAGGTGGGATAGGTTATATGTTGGATGTTTTGTGGCTGGGTGGGTGTCCCAGTCCCACCACTGGAAGCCTTACCTGGTTACAGAAGATGACCTGTTCAGGCTCCCTATCTAAGTTACTAAGAGCCCTCACTAGGGTTACCCTATTAGATTCCATGGAGATTCCACTGCACCATGTCTCCAGATCACCTCTTAAGTGTCCCCCAATTCTGGGCATCTCTCCCTATATTTTCTCCCTCCATCCCTTTCCTCCCACCTGATCCCTCCTGTTCCCATTCCCATCTTATCCTAGCCTACCTGCAACATCTGTTCTATTTCCCCTTCCCAGGAAGATCCATGTGTCCCCACTGTGGCCCTCCATTGTGGCATGGTCTCTCTGAGTCTGTGGATTGTAATATAATTGTCCTTTGGTTAACAGCTAGTATCCACTTACTACTGAGTACATACCATGTTTGTCTTTCTGAATCTGGTTACCTCACAATAATTTTTATAATTACACTGCATATTTAATATAGTTATGTATTAAGTATATAATATATTTGTATACAAATACATTTGAATATTTAGTATATTTAATTTGTATAAGTACTTTATTGTCTCTGAGCTAATCAGAAGAGAACTCTTATGTGAGCTCATTCTCACATAATAATATAACCTGAAGGTAGATAAATAACATGTTTAATATATACACACACACACACACACACACACACACACACACAGACATTCACATATGGATATTTAGACAGTCTTAAATGCATATATCTTAAGTTTTTTAAATTTTAACAAATTGGTATATCTATAAGAAATATTTGTTTTTTCACTATTTTTACTTAAAAAAAAAAAAAAACGAGGATTGTAGTTCTGATAAATAGGACAAGTTGAAGTAACCAGCTCTTTTATGAAGACAGAAACATCATTAACAATGTTTACAACATACTGTTATAAAAGATGCTAAATGTTTTCTTTGCCATAGTTGGAGTTTAACTAGAAACTTCTCTACAACTAATCTTCACAGTGCCAGAGGTTCTATGCAATTTGCAGAGGGAAAAATGTCAAAAACCATCTTACCCAGCTATGAATCTTATGATCTACAATAATGACCTGCCAGGCCAGAAACACTTGCTAATATAATAGTGGTGTCGCTATTACAGGGTTAGCAAACTGCTCTCTGGTTGGATTTGAAGCTTACTTCTCAAGAGGAAACTTGTGCCTACTACTGTAAACCTTGTCAATGGCACATGACTGGGTAAGTCAGGGGGCATAAGTTAGTGTTGTCCCAAATCTTCCTCAGAGAAGCTTCTTACTACAGTGGTTAATGTTTAAACTAATAACTGAGCAAACTGCTGATAATGATTAATAGAATAGGCCATAAATAGGAAAGCTATGTCATCCCATCCAAGGTCCAGGGAACATTTCAGAACAAGGACTAGAAAGAATGTGAGAACCATATTATAAGGAGATGTGCAAAATAAAGGTGTCTTCTGGGTATAACATAGATATTGAACCCATGAACTTACTGAAGCTGGGTTTATCTACACAAGACTTGCAAAAGATTTGGCCCATAAACCTTTCATGAAAAGCCTGTGAATTCGCCTTCCTTCCTGAGGTATTATAAGCAATCAATAGTTAATAATAATAATAATATTAGTATACTATATACTATGTAATAAATAATAATAATATATTTATTTAATTATTTCATTATTAAAGACTGGGAATTTAAAAATTATATTATGTTTTATATAGATATGTTAATATGAGATCTTGAGGATAAACAAGGAAATAAAAGTTATGGTTTAGTATTGATATATATACATATTTATGTGTCAAGTTAAAATGGGTTCAATTGTGCTGGTTAATTTTTGTCAAGCTGTAGTCACACGGGAACAGGGAACCTTAACTGAGAAAATACCTCCCGAAAATTGGGCTGTAAGTAAGTCTGTAGTGGTATTTTCTTGATTAATGATTGATGTGGGAGAGCCTGGCCCATTCTGGGTAGTCCTACCCATGGGCAGGTAGTATTGGGTTCTATAAAAAAGCACATTGAGCAAACAAACCATGGGAAGCAAAGTTCTATGCATTGTTTTTCCAAGATCTCTACTTTAGTTCCTTGCTTCAGTCTTTGCCTTGAGCCTCCAAATATCTCTAACAGGAAGAAGGGGTGTCAGAGCTCAAATGAATAAAAAGGACTGAGAGGCTCATGTGAGATAGTAAGGATACAATGCAAGTGAATAGAGATGTCAAAGAAAGGAGAAAAGGAAAGAGAAAGGTAAGTTTGAAAATGATGAAGGACACTAGGAAAAGATGGGTTTGTAATGAACCACTAGAAGGTGATTCCAAGTTTCATAGAAGGTCATGGATTTCCACATTGTCCTTTCCATTTCCTGTTGTTATAGATATTGAGCTAAACTAATGCCATTAATGCATATACTGAACAGAAGAGTGAAAATGCAAAGCAGAGTAAGCATTACCTGTAGAAATAGATAATTAAGTCAAATACAAACCATAGAGGATACAAAAGACCTATTTCATTACCTCTTTGTTCATTCATGGGGTGAAGTGACAAAGATATTCTCTTCTACAATCTTCAGGACAGGACAAACAAAAAAAGGCATACCAAGATGTGAAACATTCTTTCTCACTAGTGAGGGAATAATTTCTCATTCAAAGGTCTAGAGGAAAAGTGCTTTGGCCAGAAGAGTTAAAGTAACTTCTTACCATGGCATATCAGATGTGATGACCAATGCGATGGTTTAAGGACTGAATTACTGAAGGTTTCCTGAACTCAAGGACAGGAAAAGGAGTTCACAGAATTTGTCATGTGCTATACATTTGTTTTCAAGGCTGTAAAAGGTTCTTTGACATAACTTAAATTTAATAAACTAATGGCAATAACTAGTATACACACTAAGTCAACATATTTTTATCTACTACTCTAATTTCTTATATGCTGGTGTGCTAAAACACTCAAGACAGAAAAAAATTTAGGGGAGAAAAAGGTTTCTTTCATCTTATACATCATAATCCATTGTTGGGAGAAGACAAGGCATGAACCCAAGACAGTAAATGACAAAGAAACTGTAGGAGAATACTGCTTAGTGACTAGATTACTGGTTCATGCTTATCTAACTTTCTTATATAGCCAACAACCATGTGGCTAGGAATGGTTTTACTCATGATGGGCTAGATCCTCCTGCATCATTTAGCAATCAAAATGATCCCCTACAGACAAACCCACAGGACAATCTGACCTAGACAATACCTTCATCCAGCTTTCTTTTAGATGCCTCTAGTCTATGTCAAATTGACAATCATGGTTAACTAGGATAAGCACCAATTAGAACAATTCCCATTATTTTCACCAGGAATGCTTTTATTATTTAAAATATGACCAAGTTATAACACATCTATTTACATTTTTAACCAAGAAATCCAAAGTTTCCAATCAGAGCTTAAAATAACTTAATAGAAGTGGCTAAAACTTCATCACATGAGTGAACAACTTCTAAAATCTTTGTTTGGGAAGGATATGGGAAAAATTGAGGTGCTTATGTATTGCTTATGGGAGTGTAAACTACTAAGGCCAGTATGAAAATCAATAAAGAGTTTTCCCCAAAAAATTAAAAATGGAATTACCATATGACCTAACCTCTCCTGGACATATATCAATATCCTTCCACAGATATACATTCACGTTCATTGCGGCTCTACTCACAGTATTCAGTAAATGAAAACAGTCTTGATGTTCAGCAACTGATTAATGAATAATGAAAATGTGCTAACACATACAAACTAGAATTTTATTCAATTCTAGAGGTAATTGAATTATAAAATTTGCAGGAAATAAGAGAGCAATGGGAAATTAAAAGAGGTGACCCAGACTCTGAAACACAAAAACTACATGCTCTCTCTCACACATGGTTGCTAACTTTTAATAATAATATGTATGCTTATAAGCAGTTGTGAGACTGGATATAGAGTATAAATAAGATAGGAGACCATGGGGGTTAGAAGTGTTGGTGAGCATATATGCTAAAGGATATCTGTGACTATAAAGCAGAAACAGTAGTATTGGAAGGAAGGGTAAGAATTAAGGAAAATATTATTTTATAAAGCATTACAATAAACCTAATACTTTGTGTGTTATAACATAAAGAAACATGAAATGTAGCTTAACACACATTCTAATTAATAAGATACTGTTGGCATCAGTCTTGGAATCATAAGACCATATACAAATTATTTCATAACAGCACACAAATGAAAATGAGAATTATATATCATATACAAAAGAGAAATAAATATACTCTTGTTTATCAAGGCAAATAGGGACAAACTACTCACAAGGATAAACTAAAATAGGTGGAAGAGTTAAAAAAAATATTGTTCCCTGACGAAGCAATAGATATGACATTTGGGGGTTTCGTGCAGAGTGACATTTGGGCCTGGCTAGTAACATTGGTGTATCAATGTGAATCAAGAAGAGGCTTCAAGACTAGAATAAATAAAACATGGACTGTGTCACCAAGTCATAGATGTACAGACTGCTCAATAGATGGTATTTTGAATGGACAAAAAGAGGAAAGCTCTTTCAACAAGATGAAAAATATCTTTCCCACATAGAGCCTGCTCATGCTGTCTGTGGAGGTTAAGTAGCTCAGGACAGTTTTTCAGGTCACAGCCTGACTCTAAAGCTCTTGGAATCAAATCCATAAGCAAGAACTCTCTGTGATGAAATTCTTGATCGGAAATGTAAAACAAAACAGACAATCCAAGGAAGCTTTAACCCTTGTACTTCACCTGTGCTCCAACTACCACATTAGTGAGACAAGGTCTGATCCCATTCTTAAACTACCTCATTAGTACAGAATAGCATTTATTATTTCATGCCTTTATAAACATCCTTTTCCCCAAAGTAAATACATATCAAATAAAATATACTTACCACAAATAAAAACCCTCAACTTAAAATAAAACTCCTGTAAATCCACACAAATGGAGCATGTTTTAACCCTTTTTTGTTTCTCTTGCAAAATATATCCACTCCATACTGCTCTGGCAACAACAAATCAGGGCATTAGATTCTTCTGTTCAAGATACTTAAAACACTGAAAAATAGTATATTTACATAGTTTTGTATAGTATCACAGATGGGTAGTTAGCATAAAAGGTCAATGACCAAACTTCTTAGTCCTTGATTAACAGACTATTATATATTTTCCCTTGGATCATAAAAGGCAATGTGACAACTGGAAACACAAACAAATTTAGTCATAGAAAAATAGAATTAAGCAATTGCAAACAAAGAAGAGCAAACAATGTCTATAACTCTGATAAATATAGTGAAGTTTTGTAGTCTAAATTTTGGAGAATACAAAATTTCACTTGATTAATCAGAGATATCAGCATTATATAAAATATTCATAAAAGTAGAAATCATGAGGTAAAGCAAATGATTATGAGTTTAAAGTTAGCTTGACAAGTTACTACTCAGATGTACCCTGAAAGTAAATAAATACATCACAAAAATAGTATGAAATTTTTATGTGAGAACATAAATTCATAAACTAAACTCATCTCATTATCAAGCAAAGAGCTCTTCTAAAATGTCATGTCCACAAGGGGGGATACTTGGCAAAGCTGTCAATACTGGCCTTGATCATCAGCAAGACTGTGAATAGACTGATTCAGAGATGAAAAAGGGGAGTTACTTATCTTGGAAGGGATGGTATGAGTGCATAAATGTACTCATACATAAATGATGTACATAAATCAATCTTGTGGAAAATCATGGGATAAGGTTTCATCAAATTAAACAAATCCATACTTAAGTGAAAACAGACTGTCAGAAAAGATTATTGCCCTCAGAAGACTACAAGATCTTGAAGTGTCTCAAAAGCAAAAGCTTTATAATTTTAATAAAGAAGGGTAAGGTGAGATTAATGGTCACCCTGAGCAGGCACTGTGATTGAGGTGTTTACCAGGAAATGGTTCTCTCTGTGGACAGCCATTAATGAAATACCCATTACTGCCCACTTAAGCTAAGAGATAGGTAACAATTAGGGGTTGGAGAGAGAGAACTCAGAAGAAAATTTGCCCAAACTGATGGACAGCTGTTGAGTAAGGACTTTTGCAATTTTGACAACTCATTAAATTATTTATATTTTTAGAATTTTGTATATGTATACAATGAAGCATGAACATTTCTCCCTTCATTCCCCCACTCCAACTCCACCTGTATGTCCTACAACCAGACATCCCTTTTTATATTTTGCTGTCGGTGTTGTTTTATTTTTATAACTTACTAGATATGTTTAGTGATGTCCATATGTGCATGGGTGTGGGGCTATCCAATGGAGCATAGAAAACCTCCCAGTTGGCCATGCCTTCAATAAATAAGCTCATTCACCCAAGAACTATGAACAGCCAATAGTTCCTCAGTAAGGGATAGAACCTGAGAGGTAATCTAGTCTGTCTATGCCAGGATTTTATTTGCCTTAGTCTTGTTGAGATATCTTGTAGGTAATCACAGCTGCTATGAGTTCATGAATGTGGTGACCATATCATGCTGAGAGCATAGCGTTTCACAGCATTCTTCCCCATCCTCTAGCTCTTACAGTCTTTTTGCCTCCTCTTCTGTAATATACTAAGAGCATTGGTTGAGAGGTGAGAGGTTGAAAAGATGTCTTTTTTAAGGCTTAGCACTTTGTCTTTTATTCCCAGCACTTTGGCCCAAGAAGCAGCTCTGTATTGACTGCTGCCAACTGGAAAAGCAAGCTTATCTGATCAATGTTGATAGCAGTCCAGGTCTATGAGTACAAGCACATTCGGTGGTTTGAATAATAATGTCCCCCATAGGCTCTTATATTTGGATGCTTGGATATCAGGGAGTGGTACTACTTAAAAGGGATTAGGAATTAGGAGGTGTGGCCTTGTTGGAGTAGGTGTGACCTTGGAGGAAGGAAGGAAGGAAGGAAGGAAGGAAGGAAGGAAGGAAGGAAGGAAAGAAAGAAAGAAAGAAAGGAAGGAAGGAAGGAAGGAAGGAAGGAAGGAAGGAAGGAAGGAAGGAAGGAAGGAAGAAAGAAAGAAAGAAAGAAAGAAAGAAAGAAAGAAAGAAAGAAAGAAAGAAAGAAAAAGAAAGAAAGAAAGAAAGAAAGAAAGAAAGAAAGAAAGAAAGAAAAAGAAAGAAAGAAAGAAAGAAAGAAAGAAAGAAAGAGAAAGAAAGAAAGAAAGAAAGAGAAAGAAAGAAAGAAAGAAAGAAAGAAAGAAAGAAAGAGAAAACCTATCAGTGGCCATACCTTCGATAAATAATCTGACTCACCTAAGAACTATTAACAGCCAATAGATCCTCAGTAAGGGATGGAACCTCACATAATACCAATTTGCAAATAAAATGATAATTGCTTCTCTACAATGAGATGAGATTCAGATGTCCCCTTACCATTAAGTAATATAGTCAATTTCATCCAAAAAAGTAGTTGTAATGACATGAGATTGTCTCATGGTATGCTGCAAGATAAACCAGCACTAAACTAGGCATGAGAAACCTAGGCTGTTTTTGCAGCCAGCTTTTTTCAACCTGTACAAGGATACAACGATGGAAGGCCCTGACTAAGTATATTACAGGCTGTTACAATCAGTGACTGAATCTTGCCATATTCCTCTTCATGTTGTCATTTGCATTAAATCTATATTCTCGTTAGCTTGTTTCTTCTATTTTTTTTCCTGAGTGGATTCCAGAAGCCAGTTGTTGATCTCAATATTGAGTCAAAAGAGGAACCTCCTGTTCTCAAGATAAAACTACCATCAAGGAGAAATTTGCTCCTTCTAGTGGGTGCCAAAACATCAGACTGCTGTGTAAGGGGATCTTTAATCCTTTAATCTGGCTGCAAGGCTTCTCAAGGGTAGAAAGAATGTTGGTAAACATCTTTAATCTCAGGATTTAGAAGGCAGTAGTGGTGCATGCCTTTAAACCCTAAGAGAAACAGTGTGGAAGCCAACACAGGAGGCAGAGCTCAGAGGAAGTTAGAGTCACATAGAAAGTGAAGTCTGAGATGAGTCAGACTGAATGGCAGACAAAATCACTAAGCAGAGGAAGAGTTAGCAGAGTGAGTCAGAGTGAGGACACACCCAACTCTCAAGACAAAAAGGTGGGCTCTCAAGTCAGAACAGTTACAGCAGAATCAGTTACAGAGGAGTCAGTTACACAGGCAGTATGATGCAAGCAGTCTGAGTAGGCAGGTGGCGGGGGATTGAGGGGGGTGTCCAGCCATAGGGACATCTGGGTATCTATGTCTGACTGGGATAAGGCAGAAAGGCTGACTGAGACAGTTTGGAGAAGAATTTGAGCCTGAACCAGAATAGTCAGGCTTAAGGAGTTAGTCCAAGTGACCCAGTAAGCATTAGGTTTTGGAGACAGAGGCTGAAGCCTTCAAGGTCCAGACTAGCAGTTTAAATGTTCTAGATTGTACAAAGGTTGAAGCCTTCCAGCTCTAGGATTAAGACTAGATTGTAAAGAGGCTGAAATATTCAAGGGCTCCAGTACTAAGGACTGGTGATCTGGCCTCCAGATTCTGAGTAACAGATACCAGCATATACCGTCAAAACCTAAAATCCCTTTGTTGCTTCCATGTGCTCAAATATAGGGAGGGAAAGAACATGTCAAACTTGTTCCTTATTTCTTGTTTTAAAAAAATTAGTGATCTGAAGAGATTGCTCAATGGTTAAGAGTACTAGTTGCTCTTCCAGAGGTCCTGAGTTCAGTTCACAGCAACTACATGATGGCTCACAACCATCTGTAAAGGGGTCTGATTCCCTCTTCTTGTGTGCATGAAGACAGAGCACTTATATACATAAAAAATAATAGATGACTAATAATAATTTAAAATAAATATATAATTAAAATAATTAAAAATTACTGTAACTCTAATCATTTGTTTAGCTAATGTCATAAATGTCTTAAAAGATATTAAAAGACTTAAAAATCCAGAAAACTGTATACATTTTACATAAAATCTTTTCATCTTATGTACACCAAACAAAAGTGACAATTTTGTGGACCGTAAATTATAACATTGGAAAAGCATTTGACACAACAGAAATAAGAGGTGCATTCTAGTATCATGCTCAGTTGACAGATAATAACATTAACACATAGAGAAAATGAGTTTTGTGAAAGATCCAGCAGCTGTTGCGAGGCATACTTCAGCTTGAAATGTGTCTCTAAAGTTCACATTTATTAACTAATCCCCTGCACTGGGATAAAAATTATTTCCCTATTCTTTCTTTCTTTGGTTTTGTTAATTTACTTGTTTTGAGAATTTCATCCATGAGTAACATACTTGCATCATTTCCACTTTTCCCTCTCCCCTGTAATTCCTTCCATCTCCCCAACACTGTCTAAAATTCATGACAATTTCTTATTTAATTGATATTGTTGCATATAAGTATACCCTGCTTATTAGTGTTGCTTATATGTACATGTGTTCATGGCTGACCACTTGGATTGGATAACACACAACAGAGTTCATTCCTGGGGAGAGATGATTCTTCTGCTTTTGGCAGCCATTGTTGTAGCTCTTTATCTAGGGATGAGACCTTGTGAAATTTCTTCTATCCATGATGGCATGGCAACTTTTGTTGTTATTATGCAAGTCTTACTTTAGGTGATCATATTTTTGAGATTTCATAGGTGCAGTATCATTGTTATGTCTAGAAGATACTATATTATATTTTATATATTAACCTAATCTCTTGATTTAATATTACTTTTCATTTGCTTTTTCAGTTGAGCTACTCAGTTGTCTATTATGAATATCATGAGCACCTAATTTGCCAATGTCTTGTTATCTTTTTGCTACTTGTGTTTTATTTTTTCTTTTACTTTTTGAGAATGCCATACATGAACAAACACATTTTTATCATATCCACCTTTAACTACCCAGTTCTCCTGTGAACCCCCTACATATCTTACCCTCTCAAATTTATGTTCTCTTCTTTTATTGTAATATTCATGTATATATATCCTACCAAGTCGTGTATTTAAGTCTGGCATCTGGGGCATAGACAACGCAGTAGAGGGCTCTTCTCAGACGAAACTGACTCTCTCTCAGTAACCTGAAGTCCCATAATCAGGGATGGGGTCTTGACTTGTGAGACTTTCCCATGTTCATGCTGGAATGTTGACTGATATTTTCTTGTTCATATCTTGTTCAGGCAACTATAGCTGCTATAGAGTTTATGGTCCCACACACCTTCCATGTCTAAAAGTCTGATTGCCACAGACAGTAGCAAATAGATTTTTTTACGGTACACATTTCCTTATATGCGAATTGTGAATAAAATTTCTAGCAATAAGAATGTGTAGGAACATCAGTAACACTAACTAGCTCAGGGTTATTCCCATTGCCATTAGGATTTGCCTATTATTTTCCCCACTGAGCTCAATCTTTTACTTAATTTCAGGTTGTCTTCAACAGCCATTCTTTCCAGGGAGCCTCTCTTGGTTATTCCATAGAAAGTTAGCCTTGATTTTCCTGATCTTACTACTCTTCTATAGAGAATTTTGTTTCTTCTTAATTTAGTTAGTTCTATGAAGATTGTCATTCTAGCCTCCAGAATTTGATCCCTTACATTTAAAACATCCTCAGTCCTAGAGCACTTATGGACCTATTACAAATGCTCAGTAATAGATGATGAGGAAATGGTCCTCCATTCACAGTTAAATTAAGAGCAGGCCTTGTGCCTGCATCTGGAGGCCATCTGTGACCTTGTCTTTCCGTTCCTTTTTTGTTCACTGCCTTCAGCCATATTGACCTAAACATGCCAAGCTCTTCCCAGATTTTGCGTGTCATTCTTTCTGACTGGGATACTGTCTCCAGATCTTTGTTTGGCTGCCCTTTCTCATCCTTCCACACTCTGATCAAATATCCTATCTTTGGAGTGGCCTTTCCTGGCAGCTCTAGCTAAAATAACCCCTGTCTGTGCTTGCCCTTGTTTTGGCATTTATTTATTTATTTGCAGAGAATTTGGCACAATACAAGAGCAGAACTGTGTGTTATATTGGCCCTTTTCTCACTTGGTAGGGGATCAAACAGAAAAGTTTATTAATTAATAAGGAAACAATAATAATAGCTACCTTTTGTTGAGCTCTTAGTACTCACTGAGGGACAGCCACTACAACTTCACTTCATTTACTTTATAGCTCCTAGAATTAGAATCATTTAATATCCATGATTTAACAAATAAAAACTTAAAACTTAAGAAATACAGCTAGATACCTGTCCAAGGTCATAAAGCTCTTAAGTAGCAAAACTAAAATCCATCAGTGCCCACTCTTCATAATATTCAAATGCTCACTACTCAGAATGCCTGTACAGTAAGACTTTAATTTTCTTTAGCATGGCAGGCTGGCTCGTCTCTGGCACATAGATTTAGCTATAGAGGAGGCATGTCAGAAATTCTGAATAAAGTAATCATATAGAGAGAGGCAGATATATTGTCTCTTAAAGGAAAGATAGGAGGGCCTGCATGGTTGCTGAAGTTCCTTTTCATCTGCTGAAATGTTTCAGAAGACATAATGGTAAATCTTTTGCAGGATTTCCATCCTACCTTCATTGTAGTAACAATAGATTAATGATAGCAAGGACTGGGAATTGCACATAGAGTTTGATGCAGAGTAATCTGTTCCCAAATCCAAATCCCCATTCAATGTGTGGTCTCAGATGATGATACCTTAGAGATCCTAAAACCAGATTCATTGACTGTGACATGGAGTACTTCATGAGTTGTGAGGAATTTGTCTAAAAGTCACTAAATCCTACAAAGCACAAATATGGACCAAGCATACTAGTGTCGGCCTTCTGAACATTTTCTCTTTGAGAGTCAAGGCAGCCCAGTGAGCTTGAATTATTCTTGTTATTGATACAAAGATTGCAGTCTAAAGAAATGAAGTGACTTCTCCTATCCTCATAGCTTGCTGAGTTCAAATCTGCGAGTCTGGCTTCAGAGCTGAGGACATAGAAACACCTTAATATGAATATAAAATATTCAGCATACGTAGATGTAGATTCTGGGCAAATGGCTGTTTATTCTTTCCCTAACTCAATCCCAAGTCCTAGTCCTGGAGCCCTGGAGTGTTTTGGTCTCCATACAATCTAGTCTTTAGTCTAGACCTGGAAGTCTTCAGCCTTAGCATACAAACAATATAATCAACCTCCAAGACTATTGCTGGAGCATTCTGACTAGCTCCTTCTGAATTCAGAGCTGTACTGATTAACTTACTGTTCTGGCTCAAACTGTTCTGCAAACTGACTGGTTTAAACTGACGTTCTGAATGGGCAGACTGTTTCTGACTAAATTCTTATGACTAGCAGACTCTAGCTGATTCCAGCAACTTCTCTGACTGAACTGTTCTCACCGTCTTCAAACTGACTCACTCTTCCTGTCTGATACTTCATCTTCTGCCAGACTGCCTCTGTTTCTCTGCCTCAGTCTCCTTAGACTACTCTTGTGTCTCTGCCTCTGACTCCTCAAACTGCTCCTGTGTCACTGCCTCTGTGTCTCATCATCTGTCTGCCCACTTCAGACTGCACCAGACTTCGTTATACTGCATCGGTGTCTCTGTGTCTTTTATTTCTATGTATGTATGTATGTATGTATATATGTATGTATGTATGTTTTTTCAAGACAGGGCTTCTCTGTTGTAACTCTGGCTATCCTGGAACTCACTTGTAGACCTGGCTGGCCTTGAACTCACAGAGATCCACCTGCCTCTGCCTCCTAAGTACTGGTATTAAAGGCATGCACCACCACTGCCCAGATTGTGCCTCTGTGTCTCATTATTTGTGTCTCTTATCCTCTGTGCCTGCCTTATACTGCTTGCTTCAGACTGACTGACTCTTTTGAGCTGAGAGTCTGCTTTTCTATCATGAGAACTGGGAATGTCTTCACTCTGACTCACTCTGGTGATTCTTCCTTTGGTTTGCCACTTTGCCTGCCCTTCATTCTGAATCATGTAAGAAGTCACTACCTGTCTGACAATGACTCCTTCTGTGAGCTCTGCTTCCTGTCTCCCAAGTGATAGGATTAAATGTGTATGCTACCACTGTCTTCTGAACACTGGGATTAAAGGTATATACTACATTCTTTCTATATCCCATCCCTAACACATAGGCCTCTGAATATGATCCCTTCATATTGACCTCTGGATGTGATCCTTTCATATAGACCCTTGGAGTCGATCCTCTTATATAGACCCTTGGATTTGATCCTTTCCTAACTATAACACAGGCCTATTCCTCTATAGAGATGAGCACACAGTGAAGATCAAACTCAATAGCTACAGCTGTTGTTTATTATTATTATTATTATTATTATTATTGATGTTATTATTTCCTCCTCCTTATATCTAAGACATCATGGCCTTCTCATAGGTCACATGTATTTATTTTTGTTTCATTTCATTCTTGAATAATATAGAATACTCTTCACTCTGACACAATTGCATAATTTTAAATGCAACACCTGCCTGCCTCTTGAGGCCCGGAACTAAACTATATCCTTAGAAGTACACAGTAATTCAGACTTTAGGTTGTTCTGAGTGTTTTAACATGACTCACAAACTATAATTTTCATCATATGGCCATGATGCCCACATATCTATTCTTTGTTTCTAGAAGTCAGTAAACTTTGAGAATGTGTTGATGACTTTCACTGAGAGGACCTAGTCCAAAGAGCATGGCATCAGTGAGAGATGCTAAAGATCTAATATATGTTGTCTTTTTTACTTGGACTTTCCTTCTCTTCACACAGCAAATCTATATCGACTACTCATTCTGCTTCTTTCTTCGGAACTACTGAGTCCAAGAAGCACAGAAGTTTCTTTCTTCGTCCATACCAGTTCCACCTTATTAAATTTTTCTACTCTAAGTAGTTTGACACAGGAATTGGCTGGCTCTGTCTCACTTGTCAAAGACCTTAGACTACTGTACCTTTTTTCTTTTAATCATTCCCTAAATTATGAACACCATTGTATCCAGAACCAGCCCACACCCCATCCATGTTTATTTTTTATCTCTCAACGTAGTGCCTATTCCATGCTAGTCACAATCTGAGATTCATAGCCTTGATTTCCATGCAAAGAAGGCTGACTGGTCCAGCCTGCTTGTGCAGGAAGTCCCCATTGTTCAGTCAGCAAAGGCATTGGTAAGCTCTTACCAAGAATGAACATGGTTTATGTAGGTATCTGGGAGGTATTGCCCTTGTGTGTCAGCTAATACATTCTGAAAAAAGATACTCTCAGTTAAATTTTCTTTCCAATTCCCATGTGCCAACACTATGTCCACTTATTTCCTAAGGAATGGGTTCTTCCCTTGTGTCTCTGGGAAATGACTATGTAGGGTGCACACGTGTATCAAATGACAGTGAAGAGTTGTCTAAGAAGGCAGCACCCTTTCTATTCTCTTATGGGTCCATATATTTAATATCTTAATAGCATCTGTGTTAAAATCCTTTATGGCTTCCAGTTCCAGTTTTCCAAGCCATTAATCATCCATAGAACATGTGAACTCTATTTTCTTTATTAATTTGTGTCTTTCCTTACCATGTGTTGTCTCAAGGCCTTAGGGAATGCTGGCCAAGATTAATAAGACTTGTCACCTTACATTGAATTGTGACAAAAGATTAGGTTGATACTTGTCTTTTATAATGTAATTCTTAAGTCTTTTTCTTTTTCCTATCTTCTTTCCCACACACACATAGGAAACACTGTATCCTCTGATATTATCAGATCCTATTAATGTCCTCTTCATTAAAAATGCCCATCCCCCTTTCTCTGCTACCATTACTAGAACTGTGCTCCTTTTAGCTTTTATTTAAATTTTTGGCTCCTCCTTCTTGACACTCCCATTTTCCTGTTAGCACCACCCTCAGCATTTCCATAGGTGACCAAACCAAAGCTCGATGCCTTCAAATTATTTTTTAATCGTATGTAAACTATTATAAAAACTTGAAAATAAATGTACATACTCGTGTTTTCAGTGCTAACCATTTGGCATTGGAAAACCACTTGCTAAGCTATTCCCTGGGGAAGACACCCTCCCATACCCACACTCCCAGGTGTCCTCACTTGCCTATACTTTTTGTATAGATTTGAGGGCTCTGTGCTTTACTTCATTCAGTTTGTCATGTCAAGTTGTGTCATCCTTTTTCAGCGCATATTTGGGCAGCCATGTTGGTGAAAACTTACGGGTGTAGAGTCTGATGTTACTAGGAAAACCAATCTCACAGCAAACTCCCTGATCCTCTGGCTCTTACAATCTTTTCATAGACAAAATAAATCTAATGACAGAACCAAAAGATAGTGTATAGGCATTGGTCTGGAAAGCTTGCTCTGGGCTCTATGATCACTAACATTTTGCTAAGAAATGAAATTTAATATTTTTATCTTTCCCTGGCTACTCAATAAAGAGATACAATGCATTATGATTATTTATAATCATAATGTTTTATGATTAAAATGTTTTCTGATTATGAGTAAAACTGTTTTTATTCAGTTATGAACTTTATATTGTTATGCAAAATACTGACATTTTATTGAATTGAGCATTAAAAATAAGAGAACAGAAGAAACAAAAATTGTTCAGTATGTAAAGTGCTCATTGTGCAAGTACAAGGACACAAGTTTGAATCCTCAATACTCACATAAAAAGCCAAAGACAATGAAGCTTATCTATAACCACTGCACTGGGCAGTGGAGACAGCTAGATCCTAGGCATTTGCTTACCAGATACTTGTCAACTTGGTAAGCTCCAGGTTCATTGAGAGACGAAGTGCTAAAAGAAAACAGAAATAATGTGGAATGGGGTTAAAAATGATATCAGTTGTCTGTCTCTGGGATCCACACATGCATACAGTGGTGGGAACACACATATGCATAAAGGTGGTATACAAATAGATGCACCTCTGTATGTGTGTGTGTGTTTCTCCTGCTTTTTCTTTTGCTTCTCTGTATTTATGCTTTGTTTTATTTTGGTTTGTTATTTTATTGGCCTATTTGTTTGAAAGAGAGGTGAGGGGAGAAGACATGGACTTGGATGAGCAGATAGGTGGAGAGGGTCTGGAATGAGACAAGTGAGGAGAAACCATTATTAGAATATACAGTATGAAAAAATTATTTTCACCAAGTAGTGCACACCTTTAATTCCAGCACATATCAGGCAGAGGCAGGCAGATCTCTGAGTTAGAGACCAGCCTGATCTATAGATCTAGTTTCAGGACAGCCAAGGCTACACAGAGAAACACTGTCTTGAAAAACCAAAAAAAATTTTCCATAAAATAAAAAGAACAAACACACAAGCACTAAATAAATAAATAGAGGAAGGTAATCTATAGGAATATCTGAAGACAGATGGAATTGTAGGTGAATGTGATCAAAATTCACTATATACACATATGAAAATGTCATAATAAAACTCATTATTATGTGTCATTAACATATGACAAAAAACGCAAAAAATGGAGTTAAAGAAATGGTTCAGAGGTTAAGATCACTGTCTGCTCTTTGAGAGGACCAAGGTTCAGTTTCTAGCACCCCCATGATAGTTCACAATAGTCTGTCATTCCAATCCCAGGTTTTCTGATGCTCTCTTCTGCCTCTTTGGGCAACAGTGACATGGTGAATAGACATACATGCATGAAAAATTCCCATACAGATAAGTAATAAAATAATTTTAAAAGTTTACTAAGGTGATTAATAGATGATGCTAGAAAGTATACTTCAAAGAACCTGTGTATTTAATGATGACAATTTCACATTGTGCTTGTTAATTCTTCTTATTAGTCACTACATACTCCAACAATGGATAAGGTAATGACTGTCTTCCCTAAATAAAACATTTTCTCTACTTCCATCCTCTTCTATAAAATATTGTAAACTTTTGCCAGCATAGTTTCTGTTCTAACATCTTTCTCATATTCTGTGAAAAGATTTTGTAGTTTAAGTAAATCTAAAGTTATGAGAAGTGATCCTCCTGAGACATGGAATACTTACGAGCATATTTTGTTCATTTAAACTTCCAGTAAACACACAGTTTTGTGTGTGTGTGTGTGTGTGTTTGTGGAATGTATTGTTAATTTATGGTACTTAGTCAGTGGGAAGGTTTTGACAGATACCCATTTTGGAATAATTGGGATGAGTCAATAATTTATATGCAGTATGTGTGGATATAAGAGTGGCAAAGTTTTCTAGGAGTAGGCATCTTCCTTTGGTATAGTGAGCATTTATTTTTGGTTGTATGTAACCTCTAATACCCCAGGGGATGTTTCTGGAACTCCTTTTCTTAGGCACATTGCTGTCCTAAGCTGTCTTCTGTTCAATAGGAATGTTCCCTTTGGTAATAAAAACCTCAGTTTTCAAACAATCAGTAACATCATTTGTGTACATTGAATTGTCTTATAACAGTGACTGATGTCACTAGGTTGAATTGAACTGGAATATGTAGATCACCTTTAGAAAAGGCAAAACAAAACAACTTCAAATTACATAATATAAACTTACCTGAAACTAATATAAAGTATGCAGCATTTAATTGGTGCAGAAGGTTTTTCAAAGAGATAAGATGTAGTGTCACTGCATCCTCCAAATAAGCTCAGAGCAGAAAATCATATCTTATTTTCTCTACCTAAACCCATATTATTAGTCTAATATCTCTCTGCTCTCCCTGAGTTTGCTTTGCCTGCTTCAGATCTTCTAAGGAATGCCCATTATCAGATACTCGAACACTTAGAAATTTATTAATAAATCAAACAGAATCTGAAAGTCAACAATCCTTTGAAATTAGGGGATAAAGCTATACAACCCTGACATTTTGTGGGCTTATTCCTTTCCTTTGTGAGGCAGAAATTATTCATGTGTATAATCAAGTAAAGTTTATATAATTGGTATTCTTCCCTTAAATAGAGCTTTGGTTGTCTCCTGTCTTGAGGCACTGAATTGGAAAAGACCAAACTGTGGTTCTTGAATGTACTCAGGCACCACATATTTAAAACTCATATTCCAAGAATCTTATCCCTAATTCTCATCGGGGGTGTCTGGGACTCTGGGAATCATTAACAAGCATTTTGGGTGACTTAGTATAACACATACCTATACTACATTTAATTTTCAGAAACATTGACCTGGGTAGAATATTTTTAGAGCTAGGGAAGAATGATTTGATTCTACTAGTAGACCCTAATTGGCTACAAGCACACAGAAATGTTGGAAAATAATCAAATTTATTTAAAATGTAGCTGAGTTCATGAGAAAGAAGGAAGGAATCCTGGTCTAAGAACAAAATTGCTATAAGTAATTTCCATGCAAGAAGTTGCAAATATCCATGTAAACAGTCCCATTTTATTATTGTATTTAAGTTTATTCTTACTACAAATCTTCAAGGTGGAACCATTATGAATTTACACGTCATCTGTAGTTAGCATACTAAAACTGAGACATACATAGATAAGTCACTATGAAAATATGCAATAAAGATTTAAACATTTTAAAGACTTTATGTGTGTGTGTGGCTGTGTGTATGTGTATAAGTGTATATGTGCCATGGTACACATGTGGAAGTCAGAGGACAAACTCTGGAAGCCAATTCTTTCCCTGCACCCTGTGAGATGTATGTATCAAACTCAGGTTGTCAAGCTTGACACTAAATGCTTTGCTGCTGAGCCATCATGTCAGCCTAAGCTCATAAACTGTATAGCTACAGTTGAACATAGGAAATATACCACCAATTTAAAACCTCTAATTACAACTGAAATCATAGATAACCAGAAATCACAGGTGTCTATTGCTTAGAAAAAAAAGGAATGTATTATCTGTACATGATTAGATTTCTGTATTATAATCAAATGATGCATGATTTTCTGTCAGAGATATGGCCTGAATTCTGTATTTCAGAACCATGGAACAGAGGCCTTCTGTTCTTTAAACAATCCAGGTTGTGATATTTTGTTACAGTAGCCTTAGCAACCTATCAAACTGTGCATGATGTATATTATCTCATTCCTTGTAATGGCTTAGACTCCATGTTCTGTTTTGAAAATTCTTGTTACTCAGTTCTCCTAGATCTGTGTACATTCTCCGCTGTCTACATAATTAAGAATTTCCAATTCTACTTTTTATCACCTTCCTTACCCTACTATATTTAATTTTTTTTCAACAAGTGATGAGCTGTTCAGTTTCTATTGTCAATTTGATACAAACTAGTATCACACAGGAAGAGGGAACTACAATTGAGACATTGCTCAATAAGATTGGACTGTGGGCATGTTTGAAGGGGCATATTCATGATTGATAATTGATATAGGAGAGCTCATTCCACTGAGGATGATCCATCCCTATGCTGGTAGGTGTAAGCTATATAAGAAAGCTAGCTAAGCATGAGGCATAGAGAAAGCAAAGAAGTGAACATTCTTCTTCTTAGTTTCTACTACAATTCCTGCTCTGACATCTCTCAGTGATGAATTGTGTCCTGGAAATAAAAGCCAAATAAACCCTTTGTTTTGATCAGTGTTTTATTATTGCAAGAAGGAAGCAAAATAGAAGATCATGTTATTACTATCATGTTCTTTGTTAGCAATTTAACATAGCTTTAAAAATCCTGGGTATTTTATTGCTATTGCTTATGCTGTTACTGAACTTGCATGGTTTTAAAAATTGTTTGTTCCTACCTCATTTTTTCCCATAATGCCTTTATATTTTATAAGTAAAGTGGGAAAAATGAGTTTTCCTAGAAAATATATATATAATTAATTGTAGTTGTATATTGCTGTATAACAAGTAAGAAAAAACTTGGTATTTTAAACAACATACACTTATTACCTCTCAATATCTGTGGATCAGGAATCTATCTGTGGATTTGCTGTGTCATTTGTTTCAATTTCTCACAAAGCTACAATCAAAATGTTGGTCAGGGCTTTTGCTGGAGACATATCTAAGAATAGATTTACTTTCAGTCTCATTCATGTGTCTGTAAAGTTCATTTTCTTACCATTGTTGTATTGAAGACTACATACCTCTTATTGGGTCTTCAGCTTGAAACGTTCACTAGATTTTTGTGCCATCTCACAGACAGCCTTATCCCAGAAGCTTACTCAACATGGTTACTTACCTCATTAATCCCCCAAAGAGTGTTTGTTAAGAAAGAATTATAGATAAAGTCTTACATAATGTAACACAGTCATAGGACATATGTTTCCTAACCACTGTCATACATTCTAGTTGATTTCTGTTGCTGAAATAACACCATGATCAAAAGCACTTGGGGAAGAAAGGGTTTATATCACTTATAGCTTACAGACCATTACCAGGAGAGCTTAAAAAGAACTGAAACAGACATCTTAGAGGAACTCTGCTTAATGCCTTTCTCTTCTGGCTTGTTCTGCTCGGCCCACCTGCCTAGGGATGGTACTACTCAAACTAGGATGGGCCCTCCCACAACAATCTTTAATCAAGACAATTCCTCTTAGATATACTTATAGGCAAATCTGATTTGGGCAATTCCTAAATCGATGTTCCCTCTTCCCAGGTGACTCCAGTTTATGTCAAATTGACAATAAAATCAATTAGCATACTATATAATATATTCATAAGATCAGTATCTCATGGACTTCGCAAAAATGTCATTAGAATGAAGTCATACCCTACTGGAGGAAATTACAAACCTTCATGAATATCAGGAGGTAGATATATTAGAGGGTTACTTAAGGTATATTTAACGCATGTATTTTGTCAGGGTTATCTTTTACATAAGAGATCTTTTTAGTCCTCTGCATAGGGAAAGTCTGCCATTTATCCCTACACAATCTTTCATTGTAGTCATATTAGTCAACCACCTTATACAGGTCTTCAGGAATGCTTAAATTCCATTTTATTTAAGGTCTATAGATAGTGCTACAATATTTAGTCAGAAATTCAAATATTCAACAATTCAGCTCCACCATCCTAAAGAACCTCATGAATTCTGTGAAACATTTTTCTTCCTAATATTTTGGACTTACGCAAGTTCCTTGTTGGAGTTTGGACCTTTTAGTTTCATAGAGGAGGTTTAAAAGGATGACTAGCATGTGCCTTTTTAATATTTTCTTTTTTAAACTCCTCATCTTGAAATTTTCCTGGTCTCAAAACCGTACCATTCCAAGTATGGATTGGCAAGTTCAACCATCTTCTGAAACTCTGTCCTAGGTGTTTTAAATGTGATCAAGGACAGGGCTTTTACAGAGGTATCTAGAAAAATGGAAATCAATTTCTTTAGAACATTTAAAAAATATATTCAATTCTATAAGTATAATTTTAAGTAAAGTCTTCATGTTCTTCACAAGAAGATAAATTGTAGCTATTACAAATAAACTATTACAACCTCTCGTTCAATCATCTTTACAGTCATCTAATCTCAAGCAGCATCTGTGTATTTCAAAAGTTTTTAATTTCAGCGTATTAGTAAAATGGCTTAGTACTAACCGCTTTGGTATTTTCAAATAAGAGAAATATTACTGAATCTCCTAAATTACATTTACAATGAAACATGCTTCATGCTAGTGATTCAGATCTTGACAAACGAGGCAAAATATTCGTTACTTTAATGTTTCTACCCCTATAGTGACACAAATGCATAATAGCACAGCTAGTAATGCAAAATTATTCAACAAAGTAGAGAAAATTCAATAAGCACTACCTACAAGTTATAATTCTTAAGCTCATCTTCAGATTTCTTCAGCTGAAAATTACATGAGAAGTTGTGAAAAACTTGCTGTATTTTCCATTATCATTCCTTACTTTGACTCATACTCCCTTCAAAAAAAAAAGAACAAAATTAATATATGAATTCTTACATCCCATGAGTCTTTGGATAAGATGATACAGAATATGGAGATGTCAAAATAGTAATCACTGTCATCAGTGCATGTCTCATTGTAACAGAGATTAGAGAATCAGAGGCTATAGCTTAAAACAACATAGTAAAGTCAATGTCAGATTGTCATATGTCCAATTTTTCTCTCATTAGGTTTGAGTATATCTAAAACATAAAAAGTTTCATGGTGAAATTTAAAATATCAGAACCTAGATATCAGGAAGACCCTATTCTACTTCATTCAGTGTTTTCATTTTCTAGACTTCACTTTTCAACAAAAAATTAAATGGTTGAGCTTATCTAGTTAATGATAGGCCTTTTAAAATAAATTTGACTTACCATAATATATCCATTAGGGCAATAATTTTATTGACTTGCATTTAATTCACATATTTTATAATTTAACTTTCATTGATATCTTAATTGTGAAATAAAACAACTTATTATTGCTATATGAAGTTGGACTTATCATTCTAAGACATATCTGTTATTAGATCACAATTATTATGAGTCAATAGCATTCAATAAAAAAATTTAAGTGTAATGCCACAGTTCTCCAATTAAATATGTCATTTGGCAGATTGCATTAAATAATTAAAAATAAACTATTTGTTATTTGAATACAATACAACTCACTGGCCAAGGAGTTTAACCTTTAAAAGTTAAAGTTTCAAAAATAATTCAAGAAAACGAAGTAGAAATAAATTAGAACTAGGTAAATACATGTATGACAAAGTAGACTTGAAGCAAACGTTATTACTGGGAGTGGTAAGTAAGACCATTTACATATCTATAAAATATATGTAAATATCAAGAAGATATTGCTGTTATAAATAGATAACCAGAAAATGTTGGTTTGCCCATAAAACAAACAGAACTAGACCTAAAGAGAATCATAAGTCCATATGCAATAATAACAAGTATCTTTGACATCTCCATTTCATGAGTAGACTGATCATCCAGACAAAATATCAGTAAAGGACTTCAGGGTTAAATTGTGTGATAAATTAAAGGGACTTAACAGGCTTGTTGAGATTATTCTATCCAAACAACTATGACATATACATTCTTCTTATCAGCCCACCCAACTTTCTCCAAAATCAACCATACTGTAAGGTATGAGGCAACTATTACCAAACAGAAAAACATTGAAATAGTCTTGGTGTAGACCCAGGATCCACCCAACCCTTTGTCTCAGTATCTCCAGATTTATCATTTGTCTTGCCTGCAGGAGCCCCGTCCTCTCATTCTACCTCCATTCCCAGAGAACTACATTTCTAGGTGGGAACCTAGCTTAGCTCTTTACTGCCAAGTATCTCAGCCTTCTTTTCTGGCCTGTCTCCATTCCATGGGGTCAAGTCCCTTCCTCAGAAACACTTTCGGTCAGGGATCCTCAGTGACCCCATCTTTTAGACTTTTCTTAGTCTTACTACATCCTGCCTGAAGGAACCATTCCTTCTACCCTAATTCCATTCCCTGAAGACTCAACTTCTGTGGTTTGACCCTGGTGTTCCCATCTCTTTCTTGAAGCCTGTCTCAGCCTTTTCTCCTATCTCATCTCCATTCAGTTCTGTGATCTGATGGCCCACAAAACACTAGGATCCAGACAGGGTATAGCAGCAACCAGAGAGCAGAATACCCACCTAAGAAACACAAAGCCACATACTGATACCAAGAAACACCTCAAATGCCATAATTACAGACACTTAGATCCCAGTGAAAAAACAGAAACTCAAACAGCCAAGACAATATGCCTCCTCCTTAAGCCTGTAACCATTTTGCAGTAGGCACTTAGAAATTCAATATAGCTGAAGCACAAAATGAGTACTGCAATTTATCAACTATATGTTTAAGGACCTTAAAGAGGATATGGATAAATCCCTTAATGAATTAAGTGAATACATAAACAGTTGGATGAATTGATGAAAATAATTCAGTATATCAGAGTAGAGTTAACAAAGAAATAGAATCACTAAAGAAAACCTAAACTGAAATAAAACTGGAACTGAAAAATTCATGATGTAAAACAAGAAGCCTTACCCACAAATTACAAGACATGAAAGAGGGAATCTCAGGTTTCAAAGACAAAGGTAGAAAAATTGAGTATCTCAGTCAAAGTAATGTTAAATGTAAGACAGATCTAGGTGCAAAACATTCAAGAAAACTGGAACACTACAAAGCATTTATGGATAATAAGGATAGAGGAAGGAGAAGCATAGGTCAAAAGCACAAAAATATTTTTAACAAAATCATAGAGGAAAATTTCCCAGATCTGAAGAGGGAAGTGCCTACCAAGGTATAAGAAGCATACAAAACTCCAAATATATAGGGCCAGAAGAAATATTCTCCACAATACATACTAATCAAAACATGAAATGTACAGAAAAAAGAAAAGATATTAAAAGCTGCAAGGGAAAAAGACCAAGTAATATATAAAGTAGGCACATTAGAAAAAATACCTGGAATTTTAATGGAGACCCCAAAATCCAGAACGACAGGAATAGATGTTCTACAAAATCTAAGAGGCCAGAGATACCAATCCAGATTACTATACCCAATAAAACTATCAACTACAATAGACAGCAAAAGAAAAGGATTACAGACACACACACACACACACACACACACACACACACACACACACACACACACAAATCAGTATCTGTTTATGAATTGAGCTATATAGAAGGCACTAAAAGGAAAAAATTCATTCTGAAAAGTTTAAACACACCAAGGAAGCACAAGGAGTAAATAATCCCAGAACAGTAAATCTAAATAACATCATAACAACAAAATAACAGGAATCAATAAACATTGTTCATTGATAGCTCTCAATATAAATGTTTGCAATCTCCCAATAAAAAGACACAGTTCAGCAAGGCAGTGGTGGCTCACACCTTTAATCCAAGCACTTGTGAGGCAGAGGTGGGTGAATTTCTGTGAGCTCAAGGCCAGCCTGGTCTACAGAGTGATTTCCAGGCCAGTCAAAGTTATAACAGAGAAACATTGTCTCCAGAGTGATTTCCAGAACTGCCAAAGTTACAACAGAGAAAACTTGTCTTAGAAGAAAAAGACACAGTTGCAGATTGGATTAGAAAACTGTATCCATCTTTCAGCTGCATCTAAGAAATGCTCCTTACAATCAAGGGTAGACATTACCTCAGGGTAAAAGAATGGAACAAAGGTATTCAAAGCAAATAAACTCAAGGAGCAAACAGATATAGAAATTTTAGTATCTGACAAAATAGAATCCAAACCAAAACTAATGAGAAGGGATAGAGGATACTATATACTCATTAGAGGAAAACTCCACAAAGGAAATATTGAAATTCTCAACATTTGCATATCAAATAGAATAGCACCCAAGTTCATTAATGAAACACTACTCCAAATAAGGCCAATACTAGTCCTCTCTCAGTGACCACAGATAACTATAATACCCCACTCTCACCAATAGATAGGTCACCCAAACAAAAACTAAACAGAGGAGTGATGGAGCTTAAAAATGTCATAAATCAAATAGACCTAGAAGATATTTACAGAAAATTTCACCTGAACACAAATGTAATTTCTTCTCAACAGTTATAAGAAAATTGAAACAATATCTTGCATCTCAACTGACAACTTTGGATTAAAAGTAAATATCATCAATGAAAACATCAGAAACTACACAAACTCGTGGAAATTGAAACACACACACACACACACACACACACACACACACACAAAGAGTGAGAAAATTAGAGACCAATAGCCCTTACAAGCATAAATGCAAAAATTCTCAATAAAATGCTTGGAAACTGAATACAAAAACATAACAAAATGTTTACCTACCATCATCAAGTTGGTTTCTTGACAGAGACCAGGGATGACTCAACATATGTAAATTGATAAAGATAATCTACCAAATAAATAGACTGAGACACAAAATCCACATGATAATCTTATTAGATGATAAAAGTCCTAGTCAAGCACCCAAAGGACATGCCTCAGTACAATAAGGTCAATTTACATCAAACCAACAGCCAGCATCAACTTAAATAAAGAGAAACTCAGAACAATACCATTAAAATAAAGAAGGAAATAAGATTGCCCACTCTCTCCACATCTATTTAACATCTAACTTGAAGTCATAACTATAGCAATAATACAACAGAGGGAGATAAGGGGATACAAATAGGAAATAAATCAACAAACCTTATTTACAGATTATATGATTTTATATATAAAATATCATAAAGACTTCACCATGAAACTTTTATAGCTGATAAACATTTTCATTAAAGTAGCAGGATAAGAAATTAACACCTAAAAGCAGTATCATTCCTATAAAAATGACAGACTGAGAAAGAAATCATAATAAACTAAAAAGCAAAACAAAAAACTTGGAATAACTGTAACCAGGCAAATGAGAACTTGTGTAATAAAAACTTTAAGATAATGAAGAAAAAAAAAGTGAAGAAGACATCAAAAAATTGGAAAGATCCCTTATTCCTTTGGATCACTAGGATTAATAAAAATGGCCATACTATCAAAAGCAATCTTCAGAGTCTGTGTAAACCTGCTTAAAATTCTAAAAGGATTATTCACAGAAATTGAGAAGACAATTCTCAGCTTCATATGGAAACACATACACACACAAAAACAAAAACCAAACAAACAAAAACCAGCATAGATAAAAAAATCTTGAATAATAAAATAACTGCTGGAGGTATAACCATCTCTGATTTAAAGTTGTGTTACAGAGCTATAGTGATAAAAACAGCATGGTATTAGCATTGAAAGAGACACATTGATCAATGGAATCACATTGAAGACCCAGACATAAATCTACATACCTATGGACCTGATTTTTACAGAGAAGTCAAAAAGAGATACTGCAATAAAGATATCTTCAACAAATAGTCTGAGTCAAACTGGATGAATGTATGTTGATGAATACAGATAGATTCATATTTATCACTGTGAACAAAAACCAACTACAACTAGATCAACATAAGCCCAAGTACCTTGAATTATAGATTAGAAAATGAAGAATAGGCTTGAATACATTGGTGAGGAAGTGAATTTAGGAACAGGACATCAATATCATAGGCTCTAAGACCAATTATTAATAAGTAGAATCTCATGAAACTGAAAACCTTCAGTTTAACAAACATCATTTGGAGAAAGTGGAAGACTATAGAATGGAATATGTCTTTACCGAATATACATCTGGTAGTAGGTTTGTATCGAAAATATGTAACTAACTAATAAAATGGACATTAACAAAACAAATAACCCAATTAAAAATAGGGTAAAAATGAATCATAGAACTCTCAAAAGATGAAATGCAAAAGTCTGAGAAACACTTTTAAGAATTGTTCAACATCTTAGTCATCAGGGAAATGCAGCTACTTTGAGATTTCATCTTGGCAAAGATTAATAAAATAAGTGACAGCTCATGTTGGCAAGGATGTGGAGAAGCAGGTACACTCATTCACTGCTTGTGGGAGTACAAGCTTGTACAGAAACTATGGAAGTCAGCATGGTGGTTCCTTGGGAAACAAGGAATAGATCTACCTCAAAATCCAGCTATACCACTCTTGAGCATATCCTTGAAGAACTCTACATCCTACTTCAGAGACAGTTGGTCGTACATGTTCTTTGTTGCTCTATTTATAATATTTCAGAAATTGGGAACAGCTTAGATATTCATCAACTGATGATTGGCTAATGAAACTGCAGTACAATTACACAACTAAATGTTATTCAGCTGTTAAAAATTAAATTATGAAATTTTTAGGTAAAAGGATGTAGCTAGAAAGAATAATGCAGAGTTAGTAGCTTAGGCCTCCAAAGGCAAATGCTATATTTTTTATATGTGGAAATTAACTTTCAAGCCTTCAATTTGTGTGCTATAAATCCAAATAAACATCAAGGTTAGCTATCAAGTAAGGAGTTAGGTGGGAGGAGAGTATCTTAAAGGAAGGGGAATTAGAATGCATTGTTATGGGGAGACAAAGACAAAGATAAACTAGAAAAGGAAGATTAAACTGGAAGGAGATGAAAGAGAAGGATAAAGGAATGAATATGTAGAAGGACAAGTAACATTAAAGGCAATTTCAAAGTTCATATAAAATCCTACTACTATAGAAGTTCATATGTGTGTGTGTGTGTGTGTGTGTATACACATATACACACTATATGTATACAAATTTATATGTAACATCTAAATGGAACCTCCAAATAATAGAGGAAATAATGCCCCACTAGACATCTTAAGAAGCCACCAAGAAAGATCTCCAATATTAGGAATGAGCTACATCTTCCTGAGTCATTGGGCAAAGGAGCACCACAGAAACTCCCATTCAACACAAGCTATTGCCAAAGCTACTGGTTACTATCCATAACCAGAACGTAAGTCTCTAGTGCTGAAGGCAACACTTAAATATGTCATCCAACACAGAAAGATTAACATGGTCCCTAACTAGAAGCTTCAGTCCTAATGACTAGCTTTCATGTTATTGCTAGGTACTCTTCATGGTGTTAGAACATACTCTGCATGCTACTGGAGGAGAAAGGTGATCATAAATATCTCCCAGATACAATACCTGTAACCTTCAACAGTGATCTACCTGAAAAATATACTGCTCAGTGGCACAAATGTTATGAGAGCAACCAATTACTTTGTGATTGGATATAAGGTCCACTCCATGAGATGGAACCCATGCCGGACACTTCTAAAGAGTTCAGAACAGACTAGATAGATCATAGGCCTAGGGAAAAAGCTAACACTATTACTCTGCTAAAGAGACACACCATTAAAATGACTCCTAATGACATACCACTATTCCCATTGATTGGCGTCTCATTCCAGTCTCATCAGAGAAGTTTTCATCTGATAATAGATGAAACTAATAAAGAACCACACAAGTGTGAAATGTATTTAGAGTGGGAGACTTTTGAGCACTTAGCCCTAAATATATCTTCATCAAATTCCTCCCTTCAAGGCTCAGGAATATATGTGGAAGAGGAGATAGAAAGATTGTAAGAGTCAGAGGATATAGATTACTAAACAATTAAGTTTTTCTTTTCTCTAATGCATTTTCCCTCTTCTAAATCAGCTAACGGCAAGAACATCTATTATGTGTAGTGAAGGATTAGTATTTAAGATGCACAGTTATAAGGACAAAAAATTACAATAGAAAAATATCATTCATTTAATTTAGAAAGTACCCCAAAATGAAATGCAACTACAAATATATGTATAAAAATACTTGCTAGTAATAACAGATATCCATATTATTGGGGAAAAATAAGAATTAAAGTGATTCTATTACAATTTAAAATTATATTACCTTTGTATCAATTTTAGGGTAAATTTTATAAGTACATATAAAGATCCAAATCCAAAGTCTTTGTTGATGTATATATCCTAATATAAAAATATTTTATTTCAAAGCCATATAATTATGTTACAGAAATATAACTGTTATTTTGTAAAAGACAATATGAGAAAGCTATGCATATTTGACAAGCATAGTTATACATACAATTGATGTATATAATTCTTAAGTCTATATTCCTCAAAGAACACAGAGGCATTGTTTTATGAACTTAGGTTTTACATGTAAATGAATGATATTTTTATTTTAAAAAAATCATTACTGTATTTAACTCAGCACTACTTTACAATGCATATGAGTTGTTGTTCCTGCATTATTTCGTTGCAATTAGCTTGGAAAAAATATATTCCATAATATATAATACTACTTTACTCTTAGTGAGGGATTAGTCTGATTTGTACTGAAAGTAATTGCCTATAACAATGGTCTTTTTTTTCTTTCTATTCTTTCTTGAATCCACTCTGATTATTCTTTTATCCCTCCTAATCCTGGCTCTTGTCAAAGTTATAACAACCTCCAAGTTGCAAAACCCAATGGTGATTTGATTGTATTGATCATTTTTTTTCTGGTTTTTCAAGAATTTCTCTGTTTGGTTGTCCTGGAACTCACTCTGTAGACCAGGCTGGCCTCAAACTTACAGAGATCCACCTGCCTCTGCCTCCCAAGTGTTGGGATTAAAGGTGTGTGCCACCACTGCCTGGCTGACTGTGTTTATCTTAATAGACCTCTTTTGTGTGGCTATTCACAAAGTTGGCCAATCTTTCTTCCTAGGCTACTCCCTTTCCTAATAATCACTGATATCTGTATTCATTAAATTATTTTTATGGTTATGTTATATATGAACATGAAATGCATTATTATCTATAAACACATGTGCTTATAGTGAAATAATAATATAGCATATTTCCTGCTTTGCTTCAGGGATGCCACACTTTCTTAATTTTCATTTTATTTTACTTGCGGTTACTTCACAGTCTCTCCTGTTCACTTCTCTTTTGCACTCCAATTTTCTCCCTGTATTGAATATTGAATACTGACCCAAGGCCTTGCGCTTCCTACACAAGTGTTGTATCACTAAGCTACATCCTCAGCCATCTCAACTTGACTTCAAACCAGAGTGGATTCAAAACAGCCCCAACCATTGCTCTAAACATTTGCTTCCAGCATCCACCAGCTTATTTGACATTTTGTGTGTCTAATAACATTGAAAGTAGCATCTTCAAAACTTAACCCTTGATTGTTTCTAAACTTACCTTACTACAAGTCTTTCTCAGTCAATAAATAATATTTTTAATCTTTTGAGTGTTTTTGAAAATATAGTTGCAGACATCTTTATTATTTTACAAAACATTTATTCTATCAGCAAACTTCATTAACTCTGCTTTAATAATACATATGAAAATCAAACTATTAATGTTGCCACTACTCAGGATTTCATTACTACTAAGCAGTTACTACTCAGGATTTCATCTCTGTAATTTCATCACTGGATTATTCTAATATCTTCCTATATTTAATATCTTCCTAATATCTAACACTTTTATTTTCACAGTTGTTTTCTCATAGTGTTTTCTCAACACAAGAGCTATGTCAAGTTTCCATAGCATTGACATCAGAATTTTTGTAACCAAACCTTCTAGTAGCTTCTCATCGTACATAGAATAAAGATTAAAACCTGACCACAGTTACCAAAGATGCTATAATAACTGGCCTCTTCTCATTCCTGGAATTCATTTGCAATTACAGTTCCACTTACTCCCAAACACTTTAAAATCTTTGACCTCATTGCTGTCCTCAAATACCCAATGTATTGTGCTACTGTGATATTTTCTTATCAATATTACAACAACTGCATCATCAAGTTCTTTTCATTTGTCATCTAGTACATCTTAAAAGTTTCATTGGTTTCTCTAACTATAGTCTTATCTAAATTCATTATTTATTATTTAAGTGGTCATTTCTATAATGTGTATTT
This sequence comes from Cricetomys ansorgei, assembly GCA_026225945.1. Taxonomy (NCBI): domain Eukaryota; kingdom Metazoa; phylum Chordata; class Mammalia; order Rodentia; family Nesomyidae; genus Cricetomys; species Cricetomys ansorgei. Next base: position 3,350,652 of record JAMJFZ010002759.1, on the reverse strand, counting down.
GGTCACGTGATGGCTTTATTTGAAACTGTTAAATGTCATTAATGATCTTAAAATGAGTTCTAAATTCATAGGAAATTACTGAAGAAGTTTGTAATGATTTTTATCTCGCATCCTCCTTCCATCCTAAATTAGAGACATATGTCACACATGTCAACAATTTGGAACATTTCTACATAGTGCTCCACGTTCCTGAAATCTTTCCCATCCCATCTGTTTTCTCTTGTTCCTTGTCCAAGTAAGCACGTGCATCTCTTACAACTCAAATATCTCTTCTTTAAAAACTCATTTAACTACTTTATACCCCTCTAACTCACAAAATTTCTAACAAATTTTAATAGCAAATTAGTCTACTCTAATATGATTACCTAATACTTCTCTTTCTCAAGTACACTGAAATATTTGACCACAAGCATTATTAATTATTAATACCTGCCTCACGAATGTTTAGCATAAATCCTAGCAAAAGCATTTTGTTAAGTACTGAAAAAGAGAATGAAAGAAAATAAAATAGATGGCCCAAAGGTCTTTGGGTATGCTGCAGGTTTTGTAATTATAGTAATTAAAATTAACAGATAGTAAATCATTAGGTTGAGTCAATATTTTAGGAAAAGATGGAACAAATGAGTAATGCAATCAAGCTTTGTATACCAAATGACCCTGAGAACTGAGACTTCATTTGGTTGTTTGCTATTTCTTTAATGAACTGGAGCAGTTTTCTTAATTAGCAAGTGCCCATCTGTTTCAAGAACAAATGGTATTTAGTATAACAAGGGCTGAAACAGTGAGACAGCTTAATTTTGGAGTGCAAATGGCAATACTAAGTGATGTGATTCCTATTTGTATTTTTTTTGCAGATATAGTTTAGTAGGTGTTCTAGAATAGAGGTCAACTTGGTCATTTTGTCCTGTAATAATTCAGAATATAGTGAATGTTGCTGTTTCATTAGTAAAGAATAAAGACTAGCTGTTAGAAAATAGAATATAAAATTCTAATCTTTTTTTATTAATAATTTGAAATATACTACAAGGCCCTTAATTTAGGGCAAATACACTGTTTGTAACTTGAATTTTCCATGTTCCGAATTTTCATAGGCCCAAGAGCTACTTTCTTATTTGGACATTTTCAATATATTCATGGCATAATGCATATTTTATAGCCCTTTACAAGTTTATTGCTCTTTTATGCATATACAAAATCAAGAGGCAATTCATTCTTTGGTCTAGATCTAGTTCTTGTCCCTCCAAAATAAGCAATGAGAGAGCAATTTCAGGGAACAAGGAATATAAATCAGTTGCAATCTCTTCCTCTGCTTCCTATTTACTGACAGTACAACATTAAATGATATTTACATATTAACTCCAGTAGCTTTAGCTTTCTTTCTGTTGTTATTATCCTATTTTTCCAATTTCTATACAATTCTATGCTTGGCATATAAAACGGAGAAAAGTAGTAGAAGGTACTGAATATACCATAGAAACTGCTTCAAATGGGATATCTGACTGTCTGATTCATGACATAATGCTTTTTCTTACAGAAATGATTAATCATAATATATGAAATTATAAACCATAATTTTACTGTCTGGTTTGTTACCTTCAACTATTTGTTTGCTTTTTCTTTGCTTTCTTTAAGGAATTTTATTCATTTCCTCCAATTGTTTGTGTTTTCCTGACTTTCTTTGAGGGATTTATTCATTTCCTCTTTAAGGGCCTCTAGTATCTTCGTATAGTTGGTCTTAAGTTTCTGTCTTGTACTTCAGTTGTGTTGGAATATTCAGGGCCTGCTTTAGTAGAACAGCTGTGCTCTAGTGGAGGCATACTGCCATGACTGGTATTAACTGTGTTCTTACACTGTTGTCTAGGCATCTGGGTTTGGAGTAATTATAGGTCTAGTTGCTGATTTCTGGGTTTTCTTTTTTGGGTGGATGTTTTGTTCCTTGGTTTCTGTTTCCTCACTGGTTTCTCATAGGTGTGTCCTGTGGTTGAGCAGGAGATTGGGTTTGGGATTAGGTGGATTTGAGGAGGCATAACAGGGAGGCATGGTCCGTAGGACCCACAGGAGTTGTAGAAACAGATGGAGAGGCTGCGTTTGGTGTTCTGTTGTAGCTAGGGATGACCCTAAGTATTGGTCTAGGAGAGCTGAAAGTGTGGAAAGTTCTGGGGGCAGCCTCCCCATTTGGATGCTTTTTATATTGGTAGCTTTTTTGATGCTATGGTGAAACATCAAGACCAGAAGCAAATTACAAAAGTTAATTGAGTTTAAAATTCCACAGCAATTGGAATTGCTCCATGATGATGGAGTTCATCAGGGTGGCAAGGTACTGCAGCAAGCAGTAGGAACAGCAGCAGGGCTAGGAAGCCGAGAGCTCACGTCCTCAAATGCTAGCAAAAAGCAGCTATGAGAAGGAATGGGAAGCTATAGACTCTCAAAGCCCACCCCTAGTGACATATTTCCTCCAAAAATGCTGCAATACCATGTAACTCCCCAAACACTGCCACCAACTGAGAACTAAGTGTTAAAACATGTGACCCAGTGGGGAACATGTCCTATTCAGAATAACATACTTTTCAAATAATAAGAGTTATCACCATGAACTGAGCCCAGACATGCTGAAATATTAATACTTAAGAACATTTTATCTGGAATCAGGCAGATGTTGTTTTCTGCTTGACTATATGGCATTTATTTTAATATGAGTAAATTAATTTTATAAGTATAACTTTATGTAAAAATGAAAACTATTGTGTCACAATGTATAAAAGCTTAAAAATGTCAAATATAGCACTTAAATTAGGGATCAAATTATTTAGATACTAAAAAAATCAGAAATAAACACACAGTAGCTATGACTACTTAGAAAGACCTAAGCACACACACAAAAGACTTAGAAAGCAGGGTGATGTTGATGCAAGCCTTTTATCCCAGCACTAGGGAGGCAGAGACAGGCTGTTCTCTGTGAATTCAAGGCCAGCTTTGTCTACAGAGTGAGTGTGTTCTAAGACAGCCAGAATTACCACTGAGAAACCCTGTCTGGGAAAACCAAAAAAGAAAAGAGAAAAAAGAAAAAAAATACATAGAATAGAAATAGAAGGGGGTGTAGGAAAGTATGTTAGAGTAAGAGAAGAATCAGATGTAGTAGAAGGCAGATAAGAGAAGGTAATGGGACGTTAAATATGTTCCAAATATGTTTATCAAAGAAAGATTTAAAAAACTAAATAAGAAAAAAGATTTTATTTATTAATTCCCTGTCTTAGACCTTTTATTCACAGTAGAGCCAGTTAAACGTTTGGCTTCCTCTACCAGTCACCCCTAACCACAGCCATATTAATACCTTTTGTCTTGAATATTTCCATTTTTTTAACATACACAATGATGACCTTAGTTTATTCCCTTGTCACAACCCTTCTGAAGTACAAAAAGAGTCACAAAAACTAGTCCCTTGAAGATATATTTTATATTCCTTTAGGGATGATCTGGTAGTATATATAATTCTATAAATATTTAAATATTCTGTCCAAAGAATCAGTCTATATTTTTCTCCTCTAAATACATGTCATTATGTCAATTTTATTGATAAGAAGAGAACTTGATAAAAGTAACTTACACAAGTAATAGCTATCAAACAGCAATAAAAAATTATGATAATGGAAATATAAGAAAATCAAAACAAAATACAAGTTTTATTTAGAAGAAATGTGATTTTAGAAAACACCTCTTTAAGGAAGGGGGCTTTTCTTATGATGGTACTCATTTGTTAGAATAGGTTATGAGATATCTGTATGAAAATATTACTCATGTTTTAATAATCATACATCTTTATTATATGGAATAGCTAAGATGATAGGGATGCAAGGAAACAAGCAGTGTTAATACATTCAATACAATTATATAGAGATTGCTGAAATATACACTTGCACGCACAGAGAGAGAGAGAGAGAGAGAGAGAGAGAGAGAGAGGGAGAGGGAGCAGGAGGATGACAGGGTGTGACAGAGACACAGAGAGACAGAGGAACAGAGAGAACACAGAGAAAAATATGCTTTGACCTATAGGAAATGAAGCCCATCTGGTAATATATAAGACTACAAACTGTCATTGATATTACATGATCAAGATTAAGATTCTGTCAAGTCTTTCAAAAAGGTAAATTGGACTCTCCTTTCTCTTTGTTTTCTATGAGCAAGAGCATTTAATCCTCTGTGGGAACATTTAACTGTTCTGAGAAGCATAAAGAAATTCTGAATCAGTGCCAGCCTGCTGGCTTACTGCAGTCATGTATAAATCAATTGCATTAGGGTATTAATGTGTCTTGCCCTTGAAAATCCTACCTTTCACTCTATACATAAAAGGGCTAGTTCAAGATACTGCTGCCTGCATTAGATTGAGGCCAGTTTCAGGTACTAAATCCATAAGCATTAGTGCACATATTTAACTGAAAGTTCATCTTCATATGTGTCAAAATGAAATAGAAAATATAAAATTATGAAAGATAAAGTGAAGTTAACTAATTAGCTTTCTATGAACAAATCTGTGCTAAGTTTAGTCTCTTCTATTTCTCTCTTTGCCCCCTCTCTCCCTCCTTTTGGACACTTCTCTTTATTCAGATAGGATACAGGTTCTCACTGTGTTATCTAGGCTATTTTAGAGTTAGCAACCCTGTTTTATCTTGTTGTGCCCTGTTTGAGCAGTAACCCTGTGAGGACTGTTCTTTTCTGGGGAGAGGTGGGGTGGGGGTGGGAGGATGGGGGAGTAAATCTGGGGGAGAAGAGAGGGAAGGGGGGAAGGGTGTTGGGATGTAGTATATGAGAGAAAACAAACAAGCAAACCAAAAAAAAAAAAGAAAAAAGAAGAAAGAATTAGCAACCCTTCCACATTGGCCTCATGAATGCTCGATTATAGGTATGTTCTACCAAGCCAAAATTAAATTATATTTCATGAAACAGAAATGATGCTTAAGGTAGAAGTTTGAGTAAATTAAACATTTATTATATGCCAACTACTTCCAGTAATATACAACATTAAATACTAAGGATGATGACTTATTCCCTCCTATCAAAAGCAGACAGTTAATTAGAGATATGTGATAGAATGAGTATGTTTCTAATTGCTTAAAGGAAATCCATAGGTCAATTTAACTGGAAATAATAGATTAGTGGGAAGTATAAGATTGGGAATATTTTGTAACTAATGTCAGTAAACATGAGAGGTGCTTTTCTACTACATGCAAATGTAAATATATGACATATATGAAGAGTGATTTCCTGTTTTAAAATCAATAAAAATATTGATTAATTCCATGATCACTTTTTTTTGAAGTTAGAATTACAAAGAGAATATTTTATATTGAACGACTCAGGATATTTATACAAAGTCTATAAACCCCATAATGTCCTCCATATCTATAGTTTTTTTCCCTTTTTTTCATGAAAAATCACTCTCATTTTCCTTGATATCAATCGATAAAAGACTCATTTTCAGGTCAAAAATGGGATGCATTTCCTTTGACTTCTACTCATCCAGCAGTCACTCTGATGTGAAAAGAAACATTGAAGAAACAGTTGCAAAGATACAGATCCCAAAGAAGACACTATAGACAACCAAGGTGAGGTAGGAATATATGCATAGAAATGACTGAATTATATTGGCTTCAGGGTTTTCCATCTAGACAATTTACAATCTTAAAAGGAAAAAAAGCAGTGAGTGAATGAAATATTAGTTTCTGTTCTCTCTGGGTTATTATTAATCTAGGATAATTTTTGATGTTATAAAATCTGAGGGGTGTATCTGCAAATAAAAAGACAACACATCAAAAATGTCATAAAAACTGTCCTTAGCATATATTCTCTTGCCAGATTCAAAGTCATCCATGTGTTTACCTGCCACAGCCTAGGCAATAAGTTTTGACATTGAAGACCTGAGACATAGACTGCTGCAATCTCCATGTACTGAGGGGGATGACAGGTTATGATAGTCTGTCAAGTCTTTAGTTTTCTTAACTGTCACCAAGTTTATTGTTCACTTTATGTCCAGATGACAGAGTGATTTGATTCACTGTCATAGTGTTGAAAATCCCAGTTGGCTTATGTTTCTAGCTGTGCCAGAGGCAGAAACTGCACATAATACATGACAAAATCTAGAAGGTATCAAGAAGGCAAGAAATAAAACATGAATCACTAAGCATCATATGGTTAATAGATAAATGTTGGTATTTATATTTTTAATATGTTTGTTACATTTAAATTTAGAGTATTTATAATTCACAATTTATACCTTAGAAACTTTTTATAATTATGTAGATTATATAATTAAAACTAATTTATAATAAATACATATCTTTTGATTTATGTCTGATGAGAATAAACTAAAAAGTCAGATCAATGTGTATGATTGAATAAAAGAACATAGATTTCGGTCTCAAGCAATGAGACAGACTGAATATAAAAATTATCCCAGTTGAGCAAACATTCAAACCTAATCTCACAAAGAAAGGCAAAATAAGGCAAAACTACATAATTTCAAATAAATTCCTGGAATGATAAAGTAACAGAAATGCCCAGGGAGCTAAACAAAGAAAAGAAACAGAAATCTAAAGCAACAGATGGGAAGGGGTTGATTTTTCTGTTTTTATAAGGACGAGGTTTGTATTTTGGTGTTTCATTATTATAAGAGACATTGAGTTCATGAAAAGTGTGGATTTAGAAATGAAATATCTACACAATAGTGAAATTATATTTGAAAATATCTGCCTATTTACAGGATAAAAGGAAATAGCTTCTAGGATAAATCAGTCATGATAACTGAAGAATTAGTAAAAATAGGCTTGTTCTATAATTGAAGATCAAATGTATACTGCTTACATTGTCCAAGAATGTTGTTATTATACAATTACCATAAAATATACTTATGAGCTGGCAATTTTTCTGAGAAAGATGGCAGGAGAAAAATAAATAACCAGAGGCCTAGGACCTCAATCAAATCTTTGCATAATATTCACAGACAAATCCTACTGAAAACACATGCATCAAAACAAGACGGACTATAAACAAACAACTGAACATTAGACCTAAACAACTATTAAAAGAAAACACATAGACACATGTGTATATAATAACAATTAATAGAAAGAGAGGCCATGAACTTGAAAGCGAGTAGGAAGGAATATATGGAAGGATTAAAAAACAGGAAGTGGTAAGGAGAAAAAAATGAAGTAATTCTACTATAATTTCAAGGAAATAATTAAAAAAGAAAAAAAAACATTCAAAGTTAACCCTTTAATAGAAAGTAACAAAAGAAAGAGTAGGAAAATAATACAAAATTTAAAAGTAGAGTTATTTTTAATTGAGAAACTTGTCAAACTTCTAGTAACTCTAAAATTAAGAAAGTCTGAAATGAAGGAGATGTAATATCTCATGCCTCAGCAATTTCATGAGAAGAATCATGAAAAATTACATCATCTATTTTTATAAACTAAATCAATGAAAAAATTCAGATACATACAAAACTCAACATCGAATAAAGAAAGAGGCAAGCCAAATAGATAAAAATGAGTAATGAGATTGACTCATTAGTCAAAATTTACCCAACAAAAATAGCCCAGGATCTGATTCTTAGAAGGAGTGCCAAGAATCTCATAAATAAAAATAAAGGAGAAAATAACACTTAAAAGTTATTTTATGGTCCTGGAGAGATGGTTACGAGCACTTGCTACTCTGGCAGAGGATCCAGTTTGGATCCCAACACCCATATGGAAGCCTACAACCTTACAGCTTTGGAGAAAACACAAATATCAACACAAGAAGCACAATATCAGAAAGTTTCTGCACTCATTGAAAGATACTGACCAAGATAGATATAGAAGGGAAAGTAAGACAGTGTAAAGGAAGGCTTTACGTATGTACCCAGACAAGTAGGGACAGAGAGATAGTCTGCACCTGTGCTTATAAAGTGACCACAGAGAGTCTATGTAACATAATTTTTCATTTAATAGATTGCTTTGTCTTGTACTATTCTTTCTTTTTCTCTTCAATTTTGTTTCTCCCATCAATTTCTCCTTCTCTGTCTCTTTCTCTTGAAATGATATTTCAAAGTGTACAGGTTTTCCTTGCTACAGCCTCCTTCCTGGTTACAGGATTATTTTAGATTTACCTTCCTCCTTTTTATTGTTCTCCCTTCTATTTAATTCAGTTCCATTTTTCTCCTTTTTAACTGTAATACTAATCACTAGTTAATGACTCTAATCTAATACAAATCAACTAGACTTACCTAGCTTATTTTTTTTGCATGTCTGCCTTTAGTGTAATGGTTAATCTTCACTGTCAACTTCATTCCATCAACTTGATTGAATTTAGACTACTCAAAATACATACCTGGGAATGATATTGTGACAGTATTTCCAGACAACATTTACTGAGTAGTGAGGTTATACCCAAAATGTGGGTGACAACATGTCAGAGGCTGAAATCTAGAACATAAAAGAAATGACAAAAAGATAAAGCAAGCTGAGAGTACCAACATTCATCCCTCTTTGTTTTCTGGCTAAGAATTGATTCACTGTGACTAATGACCTCATATTTTCGCTACAATATTTTTACTTCCATGATGCAATATACCCCCTCAAACTAGGGATTAATTGGCTTAATTAAATAGACTTTGTTATATATTTGTTTGTCACAACCAGAGAGAAATAACTATGCTCTTATTAACTAATATCTTAGTACAACATCCTATGCTGTGCTTTTACCTTTATTTCTCAAAATCTATTGGAGTAGAATTGATGAAATAGTTGTTTATTATTTATTTTCATAGTTGGCCTACTCATCAGATATCATTTTCATTTTTTTTTAAGTTTTTATAATTTTTATGTATAGTTATTAATATCCTCTTTCACTTTAAAACTCTATATCATCTATAAATACATTTTGTCTCAATTTTCATTTATTTTTAAGATTTATTTATTTTATGTATGAATGTTTTTCCTGGTCATATGTATGTGTATCACATGTTTGACAGCTACCCACAGAGATTAGAAGAGAGTATTAGATCCCCTGAAATTGGAATTAGAGGTAGTTGGAACCACTGTGTGAATTCTGAGATTTGAACCTGGGTCTTCTGCAAGAGCAACTAGTGCTCTTAACATCTGAGCTATCTCTCCACCACTCCCTTTTAATTTTTAACACTCTTGTCTTCTATTGTTTTTTAATTAAATTTACTAGAGGCTTATTAACTTATTGTGCTGTGCCATTGAGTTTATTTCACTTATTTCTGTTCTTTTCAATGTGTATAATATCTCTCTCTCTTCTTCTCTAGCTGTGTGTATAACTCACATGGGAGGTCAGAGGACAACATTGGTGTCTTAGTGCTTCTATTGTTGTGATATAATACCATTGACAATAGCAATTTGTGGAGGAAAGGATTTATTTCACTTGCATTTCCATATCACTGTTCTTCATCCAGGGAAGTCAAGGTAGAAACTCAAGGCAGCAACCTAGAAGAAGGAACTGAATAGAGCTCATGGAGTAGTGTTACTCAATGGTTTGCTTCCGTCTGCCTTACTCAGCCTGCATCCAGGCATGGAACCACTTGCAATGGGCTGGACCCTCCTATAGCAGTCTGTAATTAAGAAAATTCAGCATAGACTTGCCTGCAGGCGAATCTTATGGAGGCATTGTTTCAATCTTGAGTCCCTCTTCCCAAATGAGTCCTCATCTTCTACCTCATTTCTCTGACAGAGTCACTATTTTATTGTTTGTTGCTATACATGTCAGGTAATATCAAAGGACATGTTGTTATGAAAAGGGGGAAATTTTCATATGGAAACACCCCTAAACACCCCTTTAGGGAAGAAGTATGGGCAACTAATGACTTCAGAGAGAAGGAGCATTAGTCTCTTCCAGGGAATGAACCCCTTTATTGTCTGTCCAATTCAGTGTGGTCAGCCTTGAAACCATATACACACCACCAAGAAAAACAGATGCAACAGGCTGTACACATATAGTAATAATAATGCACATATTGTAATAATGCACGTATAGTAATCATAATAAAAGAAAAAGAAGCTATCAATAATTGAGAGGGCTCAAAGGGATTTAAGGCAAGGTAGCTGGAAGGAACTGGAAGAAGGAAAAGAAGAAGGGAAGTGATATAATTAATCCTATTTTAATTATAAACATTTAAAAATAAACATAAAGACATCTCATATTAAGGTGGCATATGCATGTAATCTTAGCCCATGGTAGGTAGAGGCAGGAAGAGAGTTCAAGGCCACATTAGCCATATATTGAATTTGATGCCAGCTTCAAAAGCAAAATAAAACAAAATGATTAAATTGGGCTATGAAACTCATTAGACAACATATTGTGGACAATATATAAATGCCCAGTAGCACTCTGCTTTTACTCTCTGTCTATGAAACATTTAATTTTTTTTTCATTTGGGAAATGTCTCTTTATTATTTTTCACATCTTTTAATTTTATCATCAATATTATGCCAGTTTACATCCTCTATCAAATTTCTACCCTGTATTCCTACTTCTGTTTTCTTTGTAAAATGCAGATTTGACATATTTTTCCTCATTTGTATTTATTCTGCTTTTTTAACCTGTTGTGATCTTGTTTTCATTGATTATGTTTCCAACCTAGTATGATTTACTTCGTTATCTTCTTGTGTTTCATATTATTTATTTTTTAGCACATTCACTTATATGATTATATAGTGCTAGTCTTACTGTTCTGACAGTTCACTTATGTGGAATGCCTATGTAATGTTCTAGATTTGTTTTAATGCTACTTTTTCTCAAATATCTTGTTACCTTTTCCTGTGAACTTTTCCCCATAGAATATTTCTCTGTGGTGTTAAGCAATATAATATCTTATTGAAACAGCACTCTCTGGAAGCCAGCTGCAAAGTTGGGAGAATCCCAAGCACAGTGTGCAAATATACACATGTAAAGGAGAAAAGATCCCTTGCCAACATCCCCAGCTGTGTTTCCAGACATCTGCCATAGTCTACTGCCAGTCATAGGAATAAAGCTACTTTGGACGTTCGAGCTGCCCTAATGCCCCAGTCACCCTCATTACATTAAGCAGATAAACTGTCCAGCTAATACACAACAGATTGATTTAGATGCTAAATTTCAGGGCATTTTCTTATATAGCAATGGCCCAAATATGTGACCTTTTTCTTTTGCATTTGAAAGACTTAGCTAAACTCATCAATGGAAAGTTCCGAGGATGTACTCTATTTGCAAATGTTTATTAAATATCATTTTATATTATGGTTGTTACTATTCCTTTCACCATTGCATATCATCTGAATAAGTTTGGAGTTAATATGGTTGTGAGATTATAGAAGAGAATGAAAAGAAATGTAGTTCACTAGGTGGTCATCAAAGCAATAATTTTTTACAGTACATTTAAAAGAATGTAGACATCATCCTACAGCAATAAAAAAATTCAGTTGGGAAATAATAAAATATGTATTTTTAGAATTTATGTATTTGGAATTTTAAAGATTATTTTTATGAAGAACTCACAGAAATTATATATAATAATTGCAATTAATGAAAGTAAAACTGAATGTTAATGAAAATGTGTTATATTCATAAGTCTATGTGTCATCTTTTAAAAAGTTAATGTAGTTCAATAACGGATTTTTAAAAAGAGGCTGAAAATTAACCTAACTTTAGATGTTAGAAAGCAGTAATAGAATATTTTTTGAGGTTGTTTAATGTAAACAAAGTTCCTAAAATAATTTTTACCTATATTATTAATTTTTTATTGTATTTATAAAGAAAATTTATAGTATTTTTATTGAAAGTTCAATAGGTAAATAAAGCACATTTTATTAAAGCTAACTTTAGAAGCAATATTTTGGAAGTTCAGAGTGGTTAGTGCCATGAAAAATATGGCTTATAAGTAACAGAGTCCTGGTTAAAAGTTGTTTTTTGTTTATTAATTTGAGTTCATAGATCATTTTACTGTTTTTTGATGGCAGTTGATATTAGGAGAGAATATATCATATTGTCTTACCCTGTTTCTATTGTAGTAACAAAACATTCTAGATAGGGCAGCTTACAAAGAAACTTATTTGGCTCATGGTTTTGGGGTTCTTAGTTTCAAAGACAAGAGTATTTTTCAGCTCAAGTCTCTCATTCTCTCTCATGAAACTACTGCTCTGTTCATGAAGCCCTCATACAACTGATATTCTAATTCCAATCACATCCCACATTCTTCCCCTCTGAACACTAACATGTGCATTTGGAGATTAAGTTTTAACAGGACTTTATAGAGGACATTCAACAGTATCACACATGAATACAAGTGAGGAACATTATCAAATAGCTATTGAATGGTATCAACTGGCCAAGCCACCATATGATCTACTTGATTATTGGAATGGCTTCTAGAAACTACTGTTCTACTTGTTGACATTGTATATGTTGCTATTTGAAACACTTTACTCTCCATAGAGAATGTACTTGTGACCCAATAAAAGCCTAAAACTTCCCTGGGAACTCATAATCAAGAAATAAGACATGATTTGGGTTTTTTTCCCTTAAGATTCAGGAATTATCATGACAATCTCATTGAATCTCAGTGAATGCTTTCCACTGCCACATGGTCCAGGATTCAAAATATGGACCCACTGAGCTTAAGTTAAAGGAATTCCACCAAAGTGTCCAATACAATAATGTATAATACTCATACTGTATTCAGTAAGATCTATTGACTATTTTATATTTCCCTTTGGAACAAACTTTACAGTTCTCCACAGTTCTGTGACACAGTAAACTAATCTGTATGAATATTGCCAGAGATACCCCTTCTAGCTTTGTAATCTGAAAATACAAAGAAATAGAAAGTAGGAAGAAAATTGAGGGAAGGCCTTATATTACCTGTTTCCTGTTCTGTTGGGTCACCTTGCTTGAGTCTCTGTACAGAGGCTCAACACAACTACATACTCTGTTTCAGTAACTACATTTCCTTTGCATTAAGTTTAAGAATAATAAAAGCTTCTTATTCTTAGTTTAAAATAATACCATTCATGGTTAGTTGGTGTTCCTAAACCCATTCTATAAGTGCTAAGATAAAATGGTTCCTTTATCATCTACTTATTGACTTTTAGTATGCCATAACTAGCTAGAGCTCTAAAAAAAAAAAATTACTAAATGCAAACCACAGTATGACTCTGAAAACAGAATGAACTCCAGATAAAGTTGTGTTAAAGAGGATTATCTGTCTATAACCAATGTTTTACAGATGGTTACAATTTCTATATTCATGAACTCAGTTGAATTGTAGCAGCCAAATTCTTTCTGAAGCCGTTTCCAAAAAATTAAAATAGGTGTGCCAACTAGGCCAGTATGAAGTATGGTGATTTGAGTGAGATTATCTTTGAAGAGCTAGAGAAATTGAATAGCACAGGAACTCAGGCCCCCCACAGTGTACATCCTATAATACCTCCACTAAATAAAATTAAGTGGTAATAAATGTGTAAGAATTTAGCATGACAGTTGCTATTATTTGCATGTAATTCTTGAATCTCCACAGAAGTTTAGGTGTTGACATTATTGTTATAATTTTATTTATATTAATCTTGAATTGATATACAAAACAGAAATGTACATATTAATGAGATACTATGAGATCTTTAAAAGTCATACTTTTATTACAGTTGTTGTTTGACAGTTTCATTCAGGTTTGAATTATGATTACTTCCACACATCTTACCCTTGTTTATCTCCCTCATATACCTGTCAACCCCCTCTCTCAAAAAACTCCATTTCCCACTTTCATTTAGTTTTGTTTATTTTGTCAACCATTGGGTTTAACCAGGGCCATCTCTGTGTGACCACTGGTTTGTAGTTATCCATTTTATTTATTTGTTTGTTTGTGTTCAACTCAATGCAAGCTAGACTCACCTGGGAATAAGTAACCTCGATTAAGAAAATGCTTCCACCAGAACTGCCCTGTAGGTAAGACTGTGGGGCATTTTCTTGATTCATATGCCATGTAGGAGGGCCCATCCCACTGTGGGAAGTGCCACCCATGGACAGGGGTCCTGAGTTGCCTAAGAAAGCAAGCAGAGCTAGCCATGGAGAGCAAGCCAATAAGCAGTGTTCCTCCTCCATGGTCGCTGATTCAGTTCTTGCCTGTAGGTTTTCTCCATGAACTCCTGTTCTGGCTTCCCTTGATGATGGGCTGAGATGTGGAACTGTAGGTCAAATAAACCATGTCCTACCAAGTAGATTTTGGTTATGGTGTTTATAATAACAATAGAAAACCAACTAGGACTCTGACTAATATATGGGTATACATATGAAGTCAGTGACTGTCCCTTCCCTATAATGCACCTGTAGACAGTAGTTCAGCAAAAAGGTATAGGTCATACGAGCTCTGATCCCCTCAGTGTTTAACTGATTACAGACTGTGTTTTACAAGTGAAGCACAGGCAACCACTGCTGCTATGATACCTTGTTTGCTATGAGTACAGAGTGCTCATTCTTATATTCTGCCTCTTAAATTTGTTCCTTTTCTTCCACAAAGTTCCCTGAGCCTTAGTGTGAATGTCACAAATCTCTGGTTTAGGGCTGAGAATTCAACCATCACTTTTTCTCAGAATCTTGAGCAGCCATGTTCTTTCTGAATTCATGACCATTCATTGCAAAAGAAGTTTTTCAGATTAAGGCTCGGAGAAGTGTTTGTTTATGGGTGTAAACCTAAATATTTAGAAAACGGTTTGAGGCCATGTCTAATTAACTACAAAACACGTACTAAGTTCCCAATAGGACCTAAGACCTCCTCAATGAAACAGGTGTTGAATCAAATCACTGAACAGTTGGTTACTCCCACGACAGTTGTATCACTATTGCTCCAGTGGGTAAATCTTACCTGGCAGGAGAGTACATGGCTTGAAAGATTTCACAGCTGCTTATGATATCTTTGTCTTCTCTCTACCAGCAGCTTCAAAATAGCAGCTCCTGTCACCGGGAAAGCTAGTCAGCAGGGAGGAAGCTTCCAGCTCAGTTCCAGTTTGGTTATTCCATACCTTCCAATCAAGGTGTGCTGTGCCTTCAAAAATAGTGCCTTAACAACTAGTTCTGGTGTGCATCCAAGTGCAATAGAAAGAGCCTCTAGTGTTCTAAGGCCTCGAGGGATCCCCTGACAAACAACTCATAAGAATCCCACAGCTGGCAGTTACATTTTTGTTTAATAACCCTTGGCTTTTAGGAATAGCATTATCTAGTTGTGCAGGCTATCATCCTTATGTTTTTTTTTCAAATTTATATATTTTAATTCGCTTACAAAGTAGTTGGGTTCCATATGGCCTTCTCATACACCCTTAATTTTAGTTAACTGCCACTTCTAAAACCTCATTTTACCCATCCTTTCCCACAACATTCATGCTTAAATATTTCCATCCCTAGTGCCATCCCCTTTTTACTATTGTATAACTTCTGGGATAATAAATCCCTTTCCAATCTCAGTGACCCTTTCTATTTTCTTATGTTCTATAGAACTTTAAGTTAAGCACACAAAATTGGAAGATTTAAAACTAGGATCCATATATGAGATAATACATGTGGCATTTGTGTTTTTCTGCCTTGATTACCTCATTCAATATAATTTTTCTAGTACCATGCATTTAATTGCATATTTAATATACATACATGAAACAGTAATAATTAAAGAAAAATGAACCATAAATCTAAGAGCAATGGAGGGAGCACGGAGGAGAACTGTAGGGGGAAAAGGGGAAGGTAAATGATATAAATACAATACACATATATTGAATTTGTCAAAATATTTATAATTTTAAAAAAAAATAAAAATGATGTTTGTCACATATAGCCACTATTTGGTTGAAGTATATTCTCTCTAGGACTTGCATCATGAAAGGATGCTAAATGCACTTGCTTCTGCCTCTGAATGCTGGAATTATAGGCATGGGCCAACATTGCCCAGCTGAACTTTCTTCAAAAGAGACTCCTTTCCATTTTTGTTTACAATCCAGTGATACAACCATTATCTAGAGTGTCCTATTTCTTACTCACAGGTGTATATATGATTTTATTAATATCTAATGCTAAATAGCAAATATTATATATATCATAGAAAATATAACACAACAAACAAATTTTCATTATGTAATGTCAACAATTATACATGTCAAATATTTCTAAAATCCATTTATTTTGTTGATGAAATGTCATTAATGTTTATATCACAATTCATGCATTACTATAATAATTTGCTTTTTCATGGGATTACAAAATTTATATGTTGCATCATATTTATATTAACCACTATGAATTAAGGTTTTAGCACTGGATCCATCATACTATGCATTCTGGAACTGCAGAAAGATAACTTCCATAAAAATTGAGTGCCATTTCATGTCATCTTCTCTATACAAGTAGTTATATGAAATGTGTGAGTGAGTTCTGGTTAATAGAAAGCAAGACCAAATGATTGATACAACTTTTCAGGCTCAGAGTATAACACCCCACCTCCTAAAATAAACATTTTTCTCTTCTTTTGTGTTTGTAGATAGATGGGCTGGAGATAACATCTAGGGACAACTTTAAAGACAGAAATAAAATATCCTGGTCTCTAAGTCAGGCAGAGCAAATGACTGTGTTATGAATGTCAACCTTTCAGTCTTTTAACCTAGTACATAGTTTAATGAAGCAAAATAGACATGTCTGTTGCATTTGGAAAGTTACACACATGGATCATTCATGTTAGTCATTAACTTACTATAATTAACATTTATGCATGGATGTACTTATGAACTCTGATTAGCATCTTGAAATTTGTTAAAAGTGTGACAGTTTCATTGTTATTATTTTCTGACCAAAATTTTAGCTCTTCTTTACTATGTGAATAAAATTGTTTAGTACAATATTTACATTTTGTCTTGCACTTGTGCTTTCTAGCCAGAAAAATTATTTCATCTAAGATTTGCAATCATGCCTCAAACCCATTTAATATTGCCATGTACATTTTGATGATTTTCAATTTGGTACACTAATATCTTAACCTATGATTTTGCTTGTGATATATTTACTTTCCCCTCATTTATATTCTTGTTTCTAAAATCAAAAGCATTTGATGCTAAGACCACAACATGTTTCTTTTTTATTTTCCTTTCTTTTTATTAGTAATTTCTCCCAACGCTTTTTAATTTTTGTTTTAATTCAGATAAAATTTATGGATGAGTTTTGACAAAGATATCCAATGATCTAATCACGTCTGTGTATAGCATTTCTATCAAACCAGAATATTCCGTTTTATCCACTCTAGCTCATCCTCATTCATACTATCAATCACTATTTGAACATGAATTTGACAATATACATATTTTAAAAAAATTTTTGTGTGTTAAACATTCACACAATATACTTTTTAATAACACTTTTAAAACATAACATTTTCTTCAGTCTCTGTGTGTGTTTGCCCATGCATGGACTTGCACTCATCTGGAGCTCACAGCACAACTTTCAGGAGTCTGTTTGTTCTCTTATTCTGCTGTCTGGGGAGCTAGGGAAGAAGTCAAAGTCAGGTGGTCAGGCTTGGTGGCAGATCCCTGCTGAGAAAACTCATAAATTCTTAGAAACACTTTAAGAATAATTTCAAGCATATTAAAATTATAAACTGTATTTTAGTTACTTCTGCCTGTTATAAGAAATTTCTATGCACTGAAATTACTTACATTTATTTCTGTTATCTTTGGAGGCTAATGTTCAAATCAGAATTTCAGGAAGTTCTGTGTTCTCACAAGGCGTGGGAAGAAAGATCCTCTTGTTTAACTTCTTGCACTGGTAGTAATCACATTGATGAGCGGACATGATGCAATTTAAAAACTTTAAGAATAATGAAAAAAAAGTTAGGATGTTTTTAAGGAAATGGATTTGAATTTGTAACAGGCCTGAGAGAAATGATATTCTAAAAAGACACGTGAGCCTCTCAGTCTACCAAACTACTGAAAGAACGGACTCCAAAATAATGGGACAGTCTATTTACTTCTGGGAGAAGGGGGGGATAAAGCCCTATCCAGAGGGAGAAGTTGTCTCTTGGAAAGAGATTTCACACAATTCTAGTAAGTAGTCAGACCAGCTTACAGGATGTGACAGGAGCCCAGACAAGGATAGGTCAATGGTGGACAGGACCACATCTTCACTGGGACTGCTTAGATATGCATGTAGTTAGCTTTCTTCTGAAACATTAATCATATTTCAAGCCCCATGGAAGAAGGATTTGAAGGTTTCCTTCACTGTGTTCCTCTTTCCAATGTGACCACATTGAATAAATCTATTGTTTCTGCTTTCCATTATTAATTTGACTCTTTTAAACAAATATTGAAGATTGGAGGCTGAACCTAGTTTGTGGTACAGGCTATGACCACCTGTTCAATAACAGTTTTGTCTGTGATAACTGTTATTTTGCTAGTGCACAATCTATGCATTTACTAGGAGATATTTATGTGATTAGAACAGACTTGGATGTTATAAAACCACAAATTGTAGTGAAACCTCTCTACTCACATTGTCCAAAGAGTAAATATGGTTGTAAAGCAAACTTGATTGTAAAACCTTTGTAATACTAACATTTAGGATGCATACATTTCAAATATAGAAGCTTATTTTTGAACTATGATGAAATCAAAGAAGAGGAGGCCTGTATAGCTAAGAATTAAAGAATTAAAGAATATTAAAGGATAGCTAAGAATTAAGAATTAAAGAACAAAAGAAAGAAAGAAGAAAAGACAAGTCGTTTTCTCAGGTGCCAAATAGAAGGAAGAGATAAAATTAAAAAAAAAAATGTGTGTCATTATTGTGCCCTTAAGGATATCATGCCAAGTTAGTTGCTGCTTTAACTCATACCTATTATAGCTGGGAAGGACTATCGGTTGCTTCTCTCACTTGGAAACTTGTACGGTGTCTTCTTTTAGTGCTGTGAAAGCTAATCCTCAGGGAGGAGGCTGGCTGTCAGGTGATCATCCCTGAGAACAAGTATACACACACACACACACACACACACACATACACACACATACACACACATACAAACACATACATATATATATTTATAGTTATTTATACTTATAATTTTATATATATAGTATATGTATAGTTATATATAGTTACATATATATATAAAATTAGATATATATGTACAATATATAATATATGTGTATATATGTATCAGTTGTTCTCATCCCTGAGAGCAAGTAACACACACACACACACACACACACAGTGATACACATATATAACTATATATTATATATAATACCAATATATATAATATATAATAGAATATATAATGTATATTATCATTTGATCTCATCTGTGAGAACAAGAAATTATCATATCATATATGTCATATATCATATATATATATAACATTTGATAATAAAATAATATAATATATAACATAATGATATGATACATGATATACAATTATATATATAATGTGTTATACATTTATATAATATATAATATTATATATCATATATACATATATTATGTGGTAATTAAATATATTAATTACAAATTTATTAATATATAATGTTTAATTGATTTATAATTAATATATTTGTATTAATACTATTGACATAAAATATATAATATAATATAATTATAATTAAATTAATAAATTACATGAATTAAATATATTAAAAGATATTTAAATATATGATGTATTTTATATAAACAAATAAATAAATAGAGATCTTTAATTTAACAGAGAGCAAGGGGGCTCCACTGGAAGGTTTGGAGGGAGGGAAAGAAAGTGGGGAAATGATGTAATTGTATTTTAATTTTAAGAAAACTAAAGAAAATCTTTTTAAAGGAGTATAACAAGAAGAAGGCAACTGCATTACCTTTTCATGAGAAGTCCAAACTTCAATCATTATAGACAGAGCAACAACAGCTTTTAAAAAACTCTTCTGTAGTCCCTCCTCTCTCTCCTCCAGTTCCATCAAGCCAGCCCCCAGCTCTGATGGACAGCCCTCCAGCTCTAGCACAGGCCAGCTATCCAGAAGAACCACAGCACAGCTCCACACCACCACAGGCCACAACACCCAGCCAGAAGAATGGTCATCAAGTCCCAGTCCCCAACTCATGTGGAGACTCCTTGCTGGTCAAGAGGCCACAAAGAAGAGAAGACAAGAGAGAGAAAATTAAAAAAAAACAAAAAACAAAAACAAAACAAATAAAACAGAGCACCCTCCAACAAAGACAAACTCAGGAGTTAGGTACCTAAACCTATAATTACCACAAACCCAGATGCCTAAATGCCAGTATAAGAACACAATCAACCACCAGGGCAATATATCACCAACAGAGCCCAACCATCCTACTACAATAAGCCATGAACACTCTGACACACCCGAAGCACAATAAAAAGGTCTTAAAGCCTTCTTTATGAAGACGACAGAGGCCTTTAAAGAAGAAGTGAATACGTCTCTTAAAGAAACCAAAGAAAAGACAAATAAACAATTGGAGGATCTCAATAAATAAATAAATCTATTGAAGAAAACCAAGAAAAATCAAACAGTTGAAGGAAAATAATGCTTACTTCTCATCCCAGCACTGCACAGGTAGAGACAGGCAGATAACTGGAGCTTGCTGGGCACCCAACTAGTGACCATGTTGCAAAGGATTCATGTCCAGATTGCATGGACCAATAAGAAAAAAAAATGCAATAACTCCAAAATACAAAGGCAAACAAGAGAAGTTGGATGCTGACTGAGGAAAAAATACCCAAACTCGTCGATCTATGAACACACGCACACACACACACACACACACACACATGCACGCAGAGAGAGAAAGAGAGTCTTTTCTCACACATACATGCACACACTCACATATACAGTTGTGTAAGAATATATCTCCATATTTGTATATCCACACAAATATGTACACATATGTACACAAACATATGCATATTGAAATTGTAAAAGTTGATTTCTCTACACTAATGGAGATTATCTTTAATAAAAATGTATCTACAAATAAGAAGAAATGCTTGAGATGTGCATTTCATGGGACTGGGCTACTACCAGATCTAACAGGGAAATTTTGACTAAATAATTATTTGAAGCTTCTGTGTCCTTGTTTTAAGTTGAAGAACACTGCAAGTTATTTCAAATACCAGAAATCAAATAAATACAAATCAGAGTAACCATTCAACATACAAAAATTAGTTTTCTTTTCATTACTGTAAAAATCCAATTGAAATTTTTATCTTTTCTGTTTAATTTATGTTTAAACTTTCTTGTATTATGTCCCTTGACTTGGAAGTGTCTGGCAACTTATAGCAACTTTCTCTCTCTCTCTCTCTCTCTCTCTCTCTCTCTCTCTCTCTCTCTCTCTCTCTCTCTCTTTCTTTTTCTTAAAATTGAGCTTCTTCAGAAAGTTTTTAATCCTATTAAAAACATGTCCAAAAATAACTGTAAATGTTCATGTTGCCTGACCAGTTAGGCATTTCCTTATTTGAATTCCCAGTGGAGGGAGATGATGAGGGTAGGGAGAATGATGTAATTTCAGGAAGGTCCTAAAAGTGCTATTTTATTAGGTAATGATAGATGAGAAATTATTCATATAGGTCTGGGGCATGGTGAAAGAAAAGAGCTTGAACTATTCTAAGTCTCCAAACAAAAGCAAGCCTGTTTTCTCAAATTGTCGTATTTCCCTTTCTTGATTCTTTTCATTCTTTTCCATTGATGTGATATACTTGACATCATCCAGAAGCAACTATATATACTGATTATTGAAAGCTAGATGAATGGACTTGAATAATGCTTTTGAGTATGCTAATGCATTTAATCTATTTATATGGGTTTTTTTTTTGCAAAGAAAAAATCTATTACCTTCTGAAATCATATTAATAACTACTTATCTATGTGATTGTATGATTTTGTGACTATGAGTTTAGGTCAGCTTCACTGCCCTTAAGATTGGCAAGAGAAACTGGATAAACTGGATAGCAGTCTAGATTACTTAAATAAAAAGAAATATTTGGTTTTCAAGGCCAAGTTTTAATTCAGTATAACAGTGATTATATTTTACCAATGAAATTATTATTTTTTGTTGAAATGCTTTCACATAGAAGCAGAAGAATATATAAAATGCTAAGTTTTCTTTCAACATGATTTTTATTTTTAATATATTATTTAAAATGTTTATGGTTAGTGGAAATAAAAATATAAACGCAGTGTTATACTTTATAAAGTGTTTATTCATTAAAGTGTCTCTTAATCCATAAAAAACAGTCATGGATTCCTAATGAGATCATTCACTCCACAACATCCTAGGTTTAAAGACTACATTCATGTACACAATTCGTGAATGAATATATTGGTAAAAGTGTGACTATACTAAGAAAGTATTCATCTATATGCAGTTAAATTATAAATTATTAGGACTCCAGATGTTCTTTAAATCTTGTCTCTTTTTATCATAGGAAGATTACACTTTGTGGCCCCCTTGTGGTTTGGTAAAGTCATATGGCTAGTTTGAACTGAGGAGTTGTGAACAGGAACAACATGACACATTTGGCTCACCAGTGTAAGACACTACAGATATCACTTTCTTTCATACTAGGAAGCAACTTTGGTATGGTGATGGTTTTATCACCAGATTCATGAGTGTTATATATTAAATAATTTGTGAAAGGTAGTTTCTAAAACCTTAGAATTTGTTGAATAGTAAAGTGATTTTGTTACTCATGGAAGCCCTTCAGACCATACTTGATAGTTTCTGTTCATTAAATGACTCACAGTGGGACTCAATTATTTATATGAAATAGGCAACTTCAGAGACAAGCTGATTAAGCCATAAAGACTCACCTTATGATTACAGTATTATAATATGGACACAAGAGATATCAGGCAAGGAAAAGATTGAATTTAAGCGGTAGCCAAATGACTCATTAAAAAATGGGTATGTAATAAAATTTCAACAAAACATCAACACCAAGGGTCATGTGAACCTACCCAGCTAACCAATACTCTGTGTTGAATCATCTTTTTCTACAGGAAAGGATACTTTATGATTTGAACACTCCTGACATCACCCATATGTAATTCAGGTTTTTCCCAAGTGTACTGCTTATTTTACATCTATTTGTTTATTTAATTGTTTATTTGTTGTAGAGCTAGAAACAGAACCTGATGCTTTGCAAGTGCTAGGGAGTACTATTCCTCTATGCTAAGTCTTTTAGATCATGTGCACTGCTTTGAAATAATGATTTTCATCTTTTATTATTCTTTTACCTAATATTGTGACTCATAATGAACATAATGCAAGCAAGCAAGTTTTAGGGTAGAAAGATGTAGTTTCAAATCAACTGTTATTCTTATTAGCTATGTGTCTTTGGAAGTAATTTCACTTCCATGAGCCTTGGCTTCTTCCATCATAAATATGATCTGAACATGAATGTAAAGTAATTATTAGTGTGTCAGGTCAACACTAACATATAATGGCTATTCAGTATATACACCAACAAGAAAAAATTCATTCAGTCCATTGTATTTTATTATATAAATATAATTATATATTTGAATATATTTGTACATACATGCATATATATGTAGGAAACAATAATAATCAAATAAAAAGAGGCTATTAAGTTGAGAGTAAGGAGAGTTTCGAGGGAGAGTAGCTGGAAAGGAGAGGAAGTAGGAAAGGAAAGGGGGAAAGTGATGCAATTCTATTTCAATTTAAGGCATATTAAAATCTATATGGTAAATTATAAATGCAAAATCTGAATTATGGAAATGAAGGAGTAACGAAATATTAAAATTGTACATTGCATTTTAACTTATTTACTTGCTTTGAGTTCCAAAATCAGTCTTAATATTTCAGGAAATCAGAGAAAAATATCAGTGAATAAAACGCAGAAATTGGACACCATCAGAGAAACATCATGAAAACAGAAAGTTATGAATTTCCAAAGAGAGCCAATGTTATTTTCCTGTTACCATGCTCGAAGAAAGAGGTTCTCAACCTATGAGTCATGACTCCTTTGGGGTTAAAAGACTCTTTCACAAGGGTTGCCTAAGTCCATCTGCATACCAGATGTTTATATTATGATCCACAACAGTAGTAAAATTACAGTTATAAAGTAGCAATGAAATTAATTTTATGGTTGGGGTCACCACAACATGAGGAACTGTATTAAAGAATCACAGCATTTGGAAGGTTGAGAACCACTGCTCTAAGAAAATCTGAGACTCCATTCATATATCACAGATAGGTAGATGTGTTATTCTCTTTATATAAGCAATCATAATAAGCAATATAAGGTAAATGTTTAAAGGTAATATTGTGTTCCTAGTACTATGCCCATACTTTATATCTGAACTCTCATTGTACTAAGCACAAAGTCCCATGAGATACATATTATTAGTTTCTATAATTTACTTACAACAAAATGATAGGAAAGCCAGCTTTTAAAGTTCACATACCTGAACAAAATTCCACCCTCAGTCTGCTTGACTTGGTTACCCTACTGATTAGCCTCTTTACTGCCCCTTCCATGGGTATGAAATCCAGTTAGTTAAGTTTCATCCATGTCTCTCATAATCATAGCAAACAAGATTCCTGTTTACCGACTTTTATTATTTACTGTCAACTTCTGCCTCTCTAGAGTGTGTGAAAATTGTTTTTGTCAGGATCTTCTTTCATTGATTGCTTTCAGCATAATGAGAATCATTACACAAAATTTGAACACTTTCTGCTTGTCTTATACATTGCTTCATCAACATCCTAGATCCAAATGATGACAAGACTCCAAATGCCCACTCCATTTTACCTGTGCATGGAACATCATGAATTTTGGTAGTGATCTCTTACTTGTTGACAGGCTCCAATTAGTCATTTCCAACAGTCAATTTTATATTTATTCTGGATGACTTACACATTCATTAAACTCGAATGGACAAAGCAGGTACAAACTTCAACTCAGTTGTCTCACCATCCTTTGCTTCTGTGTACTATATTGCATGATTGTCTATTATTAAAACCCTATCTTCTCTTTATATTATCTTTAGACACTCCTAATTTTAACCAAAAATAAAAACTCTTCAGCCTGATAGTTCATACTCAAAAATTTCAATATGTGCCATCCTTCTAATCTTATATGCATTTTATGTAAATCATTCATTATTCAATATTCTAGCCCAACAGATTAAGTAGTTATTCTTTATTCATTCCCTAAACATTTTTCTTCTAATTTTTAAGACTGTAATAAGATTCTTTTATTGTCCATTTTTCCATATTCCAAGCTATAGGCAAACCATATGCATTCTAGGCATAACCCAAAATCTAGATTCTACATAATCTTTATATTGACTATAGCTAAAAATCCAGTTAGAGGTGCTTTTGCAATGATTCTGACCCTAAGTATTTAGATATTCCAGACCAAACCCTGGCGAATATAAACACAATAAACAATAAAATATGAGAATACTTTTTCTCTTTGTGTAATAAATATTATATAATAAATTCACAGTCAAGTTATACAATTCTTTGGAGACCTTATAAAAAGATCATGAATTTTGAAGGATGTAGATAGTTACTTATTTTTGTTATATAAATATTGCTACCACACTGACAATTATTTTTCTGGATAGGATAGCCATTGAAATTTTTTTAAACTTAAGAGTTGATTTATCCCCAGGGAGACTTCATTGGAGAAAAATATTATTTTATTTGTGAGTTAGTATTAATTGGACCTAGCTTCTTGATGAGGGGTGTGGGCTTCTCTCAGTGCAGGAACTCTGTCTGACACAGACATGCCTACTAGTAGATGATCAACACAAAATGAACTCAAGGCACCTTTGGAGGTTGGAAGTTCTTTGTCCCTAAGGCTGAGACAGGGCTTTTATTTCTTTTAATCCTACAGGTCCTTTTGGTATTTATTACGGATTTTGGTTTTCTGTTTTTAGGGGATTTTTGTGTGTGCAAATATGTGTGTTTATATGTCTACAAATGTATCCTGTGATTTTCCTTTGGCTGTTTTTCTTCTTTTACCTTTTGTTTGTTTTTTCTACTTTGCATTTTTTTAGTATTTTATTATTATTTTTTAAATGCATGACTGCTCATGAGAGGCAGAAAGTCAGGGGTGGGAGTTCTAATGGGAGGGAAGGTGAGGAATCTTGGAGCAGTTGGGTGAGGGGAAACCACGCTCAGAGTCTATTGCATGAAAAAAAATCTATTTTCAATGAAAGAAAGAAAACATTTTTAAAAATTTAAAGTTATTTTATACCTGAATAATTGTTCTAACTTCCTTGATTTTGTAAGTTTATCTTTATCTATTCTCTTAGCTTTATGCATTTCATTGGTCAGAGTTATAGCATTGTATTTTAGTAAAGTAAATAACTACTCAAATAAATGTTTTACTGTCTTTACTCACTTCTATATTCTATAAGTTCCATGAAGACTGGAGATTTGTTTGACCTGTTAATTTAGTGTAGTACCTGGAAGACAGATACACATTCATTTTATGAATTAACCATTGGCAATTATAGGGATCCACAGAATTTTAAAGGAATAGACTGTTTCTCACTCCAACTTCATTCAGTTTTCTCAGTGTTAGAAAAAAATCCAAGTTTTCTGTTTGTACTCTGCTTTTTTATATAGTTACATCTTGTTACATAACTAAGACTTACTTCTGTAGTAGTTAGCCACTGTGTGGGCTCACCAAGGAGACAAAGAGGCATTTTTCATAGGTGCAAGCCCTACCAGACCTCAGCAGAGAGAAACACCACCATAGCAGCACAATCCCAACAGTGGAACCCTGAGCATCTAAGCTCAGGTGTTTTTATTCTTTCAGAACTCCTAAGGTATTGTACTGATAGCACATGCAGATCAATAGTAATTAAACGAACCCACAGAAATCCAACACCTGTAAACAATACAAAATACTCTAAACAGTCCCTCACCCAACAGTGCATAAAACAATTATTTTATATATAACTAAAAATAAACTTCTGCAACAATTCCCCTTTTCTGTATAAGCCAATCAGAATATTTCTTTTTATCTCTAAAACACAATTTAACACTACATCAGCAAAACTATTTAGAAGAGGAACAAATATGTCTGTTGTTAATTCACAAGATCAAATGAAAACAAACATCTATCAGGATTTTCACAATGTCTTTGGACAGCAGAAAAACACTATCAATGTCCAATTATCTAAGCTCCTCCAAAGGGTTTGACTCATTTCTCTGGCTCTGCCCTCTGCAGCACAAAGTTTGTCCTCCAGGCTCTGGATGGCTCCACTCCACTGCTGCTGCTGGTTGCTGTTTTTGTGGTCATCCCATGGTACTGGCATCTCAAAACATGCTGGGTTCCCTTGCTGCAACTGGGCTGCACTTTCACCAATAGGCTCTCCTCATGGTGCCAAGCCTCAATTTCTTTGCATGACCCCTTCAATATGGTTTTTCAATTGCCACAGAGGTTTCACCTTCACTAATAGCCAGACCTGGGCTTTCCTTTTGGTGCAAAGCCTCACCTTCTTCACATGACCCCTTCATTTGGGCCTTCAACTGCTCCTGAAGCTGCACCTTCACCAATAGCCTTTCCTTGTCTCTTACAGTGCCAAGCCTCAGGTACTCTCTAAAGACATCTTGATGCATTAAAGACCAGTTACACCTGGGTGACTCTTACAGTACCAAGATGGGCTGCCAGTAGGAGATAAAACCTCAGCCAATTCTGGAAAACAGGTTCTGTGTGCTGACCCTTACGAAACACTTTCCAGGCTTTAAGATTGAGTCTGTTTTGCAAGAGGAAGTGTTGGCTCCTTGATCAGGAAAAAAGGTTCTTCTTTTGCTTCTTTCATGCTCCCACCTGAATTTTTTGTTTTTACTCTGAAAATGTCTTTCTCTAAAGGCCTCTCTTCCGTGGCTCTCATTATTGAGCCCTTTTTCCTCACTAAATTTTCACAATTTTCTCTTCATAGAGGCTCATTTCGTTTCTCTCTCTCTCTCTCATCCTCTTCCTTCAGGAGCCTTCAATTAATTCCTCAACCTCTATCCTCTGGTAGCTTCCCTGAGAGTACTTTGCTGGACTCTGTAACATCTGCAGTTTCTTTATTTTCTTCCTTACCTCCACGTTGGATTAGCTGGCATAATGTCCTGCCCCACATTGGGGGCTATGTGTAGTAGTAACCTACAATTTTTTACCCTCAAATTTAGAGAAACAGAAAGGAAGAATAGAAAGAAATTTTCACCAGTTTTGAAAGCAGCCTTGATATAGAATGAGAGAGGTAGAAATCCTCACAGCCTCTTTTAGGCTGTCCTAAGCTTGAAGAGGACTAGCTAACAGTGAATCAGACTAGTGTCTCAGCTCACGGTCTATAAACTCAATCTCTCCAACCTTTGTTCTTTTAGGAACTATAACACTAACAACAGCAACCCAACGAACCACCAACCAATGCCCAGACCGACTCTCAGGGCTTCAGACCTTTTAAGCCCTAAGCTGAAAGTTCCCATAAACTCATGCTGCACGTAATACCCCAAACAAGCTACAGGTGCCAGAACAACTTCACCAAACAAATTATAGCCACCTGCATCAAGCATTCCAAATCCAACTCATAAACATCTACCACACCTGGGGTGGGAGCATAAACCTAATGCAAACACCATTTTTGCATTTTTAAAGAAACAAAAATAACCAAAACTACTTCCATGTGTTCTACTACATACTTCTCTTACATGGGTCTCAGTGTTCCTATATAAGTTCTCCAACAAGGCTTCTAGTAACTATACTTCCTATGGAAAAGGTAAATATGACTTTCAAAAATCTCATTTGATCTTGACAATTTTTGGATAATGCTAGGGTAAGCTAGTTGTCCACAGTGTGTTCCTGTACTAACCAAAGCAGCACCTGCAATGAGTATTATAATTTTAAGATACTCATTTGAAAAATAACTAAGTTTTGAGGCATGTAAAAGGCAGTTAATTCAACTTAAATCTGTACCCCTGAGAATAATTTCTCATTGTTTCGCATTAGCTTGTTTTTTTTTTTTTCACTCACTGTTAGGAGTGAGGAGTCTCCAACCATCCCTGACCATGCTTAAAATGCAGCATGGGATTTTTATCCTGTTAGGAAGAAATACTACAGTTAGCCTTAAAGTTTGAATAATTCTCTTGAATGAATCACACACACACACACACACACACACACACACACACACGTTGGTTTCAGGGTGATACTTGCTCACAAAGTATGCATTAGTTATACTGTCTTCACAGAATAAAAATATGCTGATATATGAAGAATAATACATGTAAGATCACAAGAAGTATCTGAGCTAGAATTCAGATTGGGTTGTGTCTGAAGTCAGAGCTTGCATTCCTTTCATTAAAGAATGACACTTCAAGAAGTACACCATCTAATACAAACTCAGAATCTATACTTCATTAGCACTAGAACATATTTCACCCTATTATATCGAACATATGTCAGCAAAGAAATGCCTTAGTTTACATTCACAAATTGGCTATGGAATAAATGTATCGCAAACAACTATATAAGAAATAATCTTGTGGTTGATTTCAGTATTCAGTTTGCTTTTGTCATACCCTTTTCTTCATAATTGACTGGTAATAATTTTATCCATGACTAAAATCACAGGATAGCTTTCCATGAGTTACCAGTCAGGAAGACTCTAGAGATACTCAAAACAATAAGATAGTTTATTGCCATTGCTCTTGCTTGCCCGCCATAACTAGATGACAAGATCCTACTGTTGAAGACACTACAGACTTTGGATTAAGGACATAAATAAATAGATCTTGAACTAAAAAAGAAGCTTTCTCCCTTTTGGATAGATTTTTACAGTGATGGAACATGATATGCTGATTGCTGTTGTAATAACAACATTAGTGGTCTTACTCAGAGATGGAACATATATTTAGCAATACTACCCTGCCAGGCAACATTTGCTCCCTGGTAGAAGAGTAGCAAGGCTGTTTATGGGGTAACCAATTATTCTCATGATTGAGCTTGAGGCCTATTCCATAGCAGGAATAGTCAAAACTCATAGCTAGGGAATTCATAGGTGCTAGGGGGGAAACTATCAATGTTGTTACTATAAATGTTCATGTCAAATTGCATTTTAAATGTTTATGTTTATATCCATAGATTTGTGCTTCTGTCAACCTTGAGCAAATAAGATTCTTATTGCCATGGGTAATGGTTATTGCAGAGGTTTATGACTATTCAAAGTGCTGAGAATAGGTGACTAAGTGATAGTCATAGATAGAACACATTTTATTAGATTCCAGATGACCTACTAAGGAATCTTAGTAGGATCTCACCAATAGAATACTATCAGGAAGGAAAGAAGCAGTCTCTGGAGAAAGGTACCTTTTTAATAACTTACCTATCTTACTTCTAACATGGTAATATAATCAAAGTGTTTCAAAGTCTTGTGTTCTAGATTCTACTACAATTTCTTTTCCTCTTCCCTCTTTTAGTATTCTTTTTTGAGACAGGATTTCACTATGTAGCCAGTGTTGGCTATGTAGAGTAAGTGATCATTAAATTTGTGGCAACAATCCTGATACAGTCTCCAGAATGCTAGAATTACAGATGTGTTGTCATCATATTCAGCTTCTTCAAGGTTTTATAAACATAAAAAATATATTTCTGTATTTGAAGAATATTACTAACTACAGAGAAAAACAAAAGCATATACTTTTTAATACTGAAGTTTTCTCATGGCTTTGCTAAAATTTAAAAATTTAAAAATTTAAATTTGATAATTCTTTTTGTAAAAAATGGCTTTGAAATTGATAAAGCACATTCATGTGATAAATGAGATAGAATGGGTGAATGAAGATGTGTGGTTGTGAGAATGGGCTGGGGGAATAAGTCAATCCAAGTCCATACCTGAATAATATTGTTTATGTTCAAAATCCTATCACAAAGGTTAGCACTCATGTTTTATTGTGCTAATATTAGTTTTCACTTCACTTCATGGCATAATAAGTTTCATTTCATCTCCAGCCTACGGTCATCGTGTATTGTCATAGGTAGTATCCAGAAAGTAAAATGCTCACCTCTAACTCACTTGTTTGCTTTAATTTATCCAACGTTTTCCACTCCACTGTATAAAATATGCCCAATTCAGACAAATCTTCAGTAAATTCAGTATTGATGCTCCTGTAATGTCTATGTGACTAAATGAAAGTAGGATCTTACTAAAAAGTATTTATGGAATATATATATTCAAATATACCAAATAAACAAATGTGTGACAATCACAGAAAATCTGTAAGAAATTCCATTTCTGGTTATAATGAACTTCCATGATCATTGTAGATAGTTTGAAAACATAGATATGTGTAGACACATAATCCACATATACGCATCACACACATGTATTATGTTGATATCTACATGACTAAATCAATATATATGAGAAACTTTAAACTTTTTAGTACATTTATCTCTATATATCATACACATATATCATACATATATCACATCTATAAACACACATTTTATATTCTCTTGTATATATGTTTGTGTATGAACTAGGAATCTACTAATTTTGGCTCTGTGAACCAAATAATTACTTCAAAACACCACCCATTTGAAATGCTCAAGTAAATTAACTCCAAAGAGTGTCATTATTTTATTCTATTTCTAAGACCTACATACTACATGACAATGACACGAGCTGAGTGAGAAAATGAGGGTTGAAAGTATTGTTAAATGTCCCATTTCTTTATGTTTCCTACATAGAGAGTTCATCTCTTCTCCGGAAAATCTGCTTAGATAAAAGCAGAGATGTGTAACAACAAATCCTTGGTCTCAATAGAAAGTCATTGTCGGCCTGAGTAGAGGAGGATGACCTATTGAGCCGGCCTAGCTAAGCATGGATCCTATAGTACCTGGACAATAGTCTTGGCCTTTTCCCCAAATAGCTATATCTCTATTCT
Organism: Cricetomys ansorgei; assembly: GCA_026225945.1. Lineage (NCBI taxonomy): Eukaryota > Metazoa > Chordata > Mammalia > Rodentia > Nesomyidae > Cricetomys > Cricetomys ansorgei. The sequence goes on along the minus strand of JAMJFZ010002759.1, from coordinate 3,318,687 downwards.
ACAGCCTGTCCTTTAAGAATGGTAACTTATAAAACAATGACTTTTTAAATGTTCAGTTCTTATATTCCACCATAAAATTAACCATAACCACATAGATTATTTACATATTCTCTCTCTCCCTCTCTCTCTCTCAATAGAGAAATAGAAAAATAGATAGATTTTACCATGTGAAATCAAGTTAATTGTTTTGAAGGACAGTTCGGCAGTTCTTACTCTATAATTATATATTAATGTTCATTTATATGCACATGTATATACATACGTGTATATATGTATGCATGCAACTATATGAGAAAGTAGGACAATATGACATGACAGTGTACTAAATCACATTATGATGTGGCCTTCTACTTTTCTGTTTTTTTAATTCTTTGTTTTTTGTTATTGTGGTTGAGAAGTTGTTACTTTGAATGTCAGTAAGTAAGATTAAATTTTCAACTGAGGTAATTATGATATCCCCAGAACATTAGTCTTACTTTACCCAGACAATTATTTCTCTCTTTATAATCTCTGAACTCTCATCTGATTGCTTATCCTGTCATTTGTATTTTTTATATTGAATATTTACTCTCTGATCCTCTGTGGATGAAGATAGATAAATTAAAATTAGGTAAAGCAAACACTTTGGAGTAATTTTTCAAACTCCAAATATATAACACATAATCATACAATTACTGGTGAACTCAGGGTCCACAGAGATATTAAACTCCCCAATGTCCAGATTATTTTCCTTTTGGAAAATCTTCACTTCAATTTCAAGTCATTTTTCTCCTGATATTAAGCTGTTTGGATTAAAAATGTTTCTGCTTTTTGTGAGTTCACTGAGTTCCATAGTCAAGTGTGTGATTATCCAGAATTGAGAATTCATAATTTGTTGTGAGCATGTATATGAGTAGGCTTTCTACATATTTCTTATATACCTCAAAAGTTGGAATCAGTCTATGTTCCTAATTTTAGCCACAGTTGCTACAAAATCAAAGAATATTTCTATTAAATCAGAAGATGTACAACTTATATTCTTTTATTTTTTTTGTTTCCTGATCTTGAAAGAATGACCATGTAACAGCAATTTTAAAGGATGTTTATGAATGTTTGGAAATTCTATTTTTCTTCTTCCTATATGATAGTATCAAAGTCACACCACTAACAATTTTGTTTGGTGCTGAAATAAATACAATGAAACTAAACCTCTTTTATTGATTATTTAGAAGTTCTTTTTCTTATTAGCAAGCTGATTTAACAGGGCCGTTCTTTTCTGTTACTAATAACTGTAACAGAGAGCTCTTAATTTTAACAATTTGTATTTTAGTTACATCAATTGAATTTTATGGATTTTAGTCCATTAAGAGAACAAATGGATCAATATGCAAATTATAATGGATTGTGTAAGAACTAATGTGAAATTCTCCAAACACTAAAGTCATTAAAAATTATTTTTATATAGCTCACAATCTGGAATCTATTTGATGGGATCTTTCTAATATGAATTCAGGTTTTCTGAATATTCTTTCCTTTTCATTAGGCCCAATGAAGCATTTAGATAAATTAATGGCTCTTCATAGTTTACTACAGAAGTCATTTTAAAGTTAACCAATTAAAAAGCTCCTGTTGTTTTCTACACTTCCAACTATTCTATCCCTTCAGTCTATTTTGCAATTTATGGGAAGACAATATCACTGAACTATCCTACTATTTCTATATGATGAGCTGTGATAATGAACTTTTTATTTTTCTGTTACTTTTGGGAGTAAGTTACAAGACACATGATGTGGTTTGAGTAAGAATTGCTCCTATAGGCTCACTCTTTGATTATGAAGTACAGACTCGTTGGAGAAAGTATGTCACTGACGGTGGGCTTTTAAGTTTCAAAAGCCCATGTGAAGTCTCTCTCCTGGTCAGGGGACTAGGATGTATAACGCAGCTACTTCTCCAGCACCATTTTTGCCTCTGTGCCACAATGCTTCCCACCATGATGATAATGGACTAAACCTCTGAAACTGTAAGCAAGCCCCAATTAAATGCTTTCTTTTATGAGAGTAACCATGGATACAGTGTCTCTTTATAGCAATTGAACACTGAGAGAACATTAATAAATGACAATATGCTTAAAACTAAGTATAACACTGCTATTGCCAAGGATATATCTAATTTTATTTATTTTTCCTACTTTATTTTCATATTAAAATGTTCAAATTGTTTGAATTAATTTATCTCTATTCTTCCATATACTACTGTTCTAAGTGCTAGGGAGGTGGCTATTAATGAAATATTTACTATTTTTTGTGCCTTTATTACATAGCAATAGGAAGTATAAAATTTGAAGAATATAAGTAAAATATGCAATATGATAAATGATAATAAGTAATGCAAATGAGAAAACAAAAAAGGATAATATTAATTCACTAAGCTGGCCCATTTTGTCAAGTTGGATAGGAATGTTCAAATTGAAATGATGATATTGGAGCATAGTCTTGAAAGAAATGAGGGCTTGCAACAGTTATACATTAAAGGGAAAGAATATTCCCAGTAGAGTAAACTTCACAAACACAGTGGAAGCATTTTGGATGTTCCAGGATCAAGTAGTAGGGCAGTGAGCCTGTGACAAAGTCAAAGAAAGTTTGAGTACACATAGAGTAAAAAAAGGAAAAGCAGTAAGGGGGTCCTTGAAAGACAATATATATGTGTTTGTAGTACATTCAGGGTAAAATCATGGGTTTATATTATATTCAGGGTGAAATAAAACTCATTGTTTTGTTTTAAATTTTTATTTATGTTATGTGTATGAATGTTTTGCTTGGATGAATGTCTGTTCACCATATGTGTGCTTCACTGCCTGCAAAGGTCAGTAGAGAGTATAAATCTCCTGGGAGTGGGGTGACAGATGGTTATGAGCCATTTTGTGGGTCCTGAGAATCAACCCCTGTTCTTTGGAAGAGCAGCCAGTGCTTGTACTCACTGAGCCATCACTCTAGCCCCCTATTTATTTTTTGAGAAAGATAATGATATTTTATAATTTATACCTTTAAAGAATCATTCAGATTCTATATTAATACACTGAAGGCAGTTAGAGAATATATTAATGAAGCCAGTTTAGTAGTCTAATGATGCAGATGAGTATAAATAGTTGCTGGGAATCAAGTAATGGGGTATAGGAGCTGAGAAATTATAGGATTCTGGATACAGGTTTTCATGCTTTTCTGAATGACACAGCATTTGAGATGGAGAGGCAAACTGAGAATGATCTTTGAATATATACCCAAAGATACTCAAATAATAGAATTCCAACTTGTTGAGATATAAACAGAGGTGATATAGCAGTATATTTAACAAAGGAAAACAAGATTTTAGTGCTATAGTACAGTAAGTTAAAGTTGCCTGTAGGCCATACTGGAGGCTAAGACAAGAATATCGTCATTAATTTGAGGGCATCCTATGACATATAGTAAATCACAGGCTGATTAAAGTGAAAAACTCTACTTCAAAAAAAGCATATTAGTCATGACGCATCTGGGTAAATATGGTATATAGTTGAGTACATGCAATAGGAGTTTATATGGAAGATAAAGATGAGAAGTATGAATTTGATAATCATAACCATAAAGATGACACAAGGATACATGAGATAGAAATATATTGTTATACTGATTATTAATACCAAAACCTTAAGACAGCCTTGAAACAGTATTACATTAAAAGTTTGAAGAGAAATGACACACCATAGCACAAAGAGAAAGGGTATCAAGTGATACAAATTGAAATCAGAATATATTGAAAATATAGTGAAGCTAGTGTGTCACAGGAAACAATTATGAGTTGAGTCAAATGATGCTGATTGGCAACGGAAAGTGAAAAGTGAGATATTACAAGTGACTTTAGAATCATTAACGTTGTTGGAATACTAACTGACAATAAGAGAAAGTAAACAAAGCAGATAAGGAGTAAATAAAGACTTTGCTTAGATATGGAGCCAAAGGAGAAATTTATCATAGAAATGATACAACCTACCTTGGCTTTTAAGACGAGACTGCTATGTGTAAAATAGACTAAATAATGATAAAAGTGCTGAAAAAATGCCAAGGTGGTGAAATGGCTCAGTGTGTAAAAGTTCTTGTTGGACAAGCATGAAGACCTGAATTCAGATTCCTGCACATGCATAAAAATTTGAGTATTAGCAGTTGGCAACTGAGTCTATGGAGAGTGGAGGTAGAGGGTTATTGGGATTTGTTTGCCGTGGCCTAGTTACAAATTCAGTGAGAGACTGTCTCAAAGGAAGAAGCCAGAGTTATTGAGAAGGACACTCATTGCATGTCAGCAATTAAGTTGGCAAGAAATTGTGACATTATGGAGATGCTTTGGTATTCAAGGCCACAGGGCCTGCTGATCTATTTGGATGCAGAATGAAAGAGAAACAATGAATTATCTAGGATGATAAAGTTACTACTAATTGAGTTATGGAATATTTAGGCATAAAGTATGGGGAAAGGTCAACATACATGTAAAGATGTTAAACAAAGATGTATAGATATAAGTGAGAAAGTATAAATAATGCATAGAGATTGACAAGCCCCTGTGATAGTGTGGTGAGATAATGAATAATAATTTTCACAGTGACTAAAAATGGATTCAAATTTCAGCTTGATGATGTTCTGTTTAATTACTTGGCGTATGTCCCTGTTCCAGGCAAAAGAAGCAGACATTGTAAAGTGTATGCCTGGTGTCTTAGAAGAGGGCCAGAAGTTTATGTCGCTGAAATAAATTGAACAAGATACAGAAGATTAAGGGCTGTTATCAAAGAAGTAACAAAAAGCCTATAAAGCCCAAGTTCCAATATGTCTGGTATAGTTTAGTAGTTGAGGTGCATGCGATGGTGTTCAGAAATGCTCATGTAATTTGTAGCTATCAGAAGCTTGCTTTATGTTAGCCATAGGGGAAGAAATTGTTGCTTTCGGAGATACACACACACATGCACACACAGGATCAGTAGGAAAACAAACTCAAACAGCACACTTTCAGATTCCAATTTAACATAAAAAAGAACGTTTTCTCACACTGCGTTCTGATTTTTTTTCTCATATATATTCAGTTTTAAAACCAGGCCTGCAAACTATTTGTTCTATTTTTTCCCCTTTACCAGTTTTCAGAGTTATGTCTTAGTAAAATAATTGGTCTTTTCTCCTATTTTCTCAATCTAATTATGTCTCAATTGGTTCTCAAACAATCAACTTCTTCTTACCTCACACTGTAGTCATTCAGTGAGCACAGTGTACAATGCCATATCTCAGTTTTTATTTATGCCCATTCTCTTTGAAAATGTGCAGAGGATGTTTTTAGTTAGGTGTGATAAGACCCACAAATATGACTGTCTCTAAAGGAGAAGTTTTTACTGACATTTTCCTAGAAATCAGAGGAATGTTACATGATACAGGACACAAGAGCAGCATGCCAGTGTCAGACAAAGGGTGGAGTTGGCAGACTGTCTTAGTTACTGCTCTGCTGCTGTGAAAGGACACCACAACCAAGACAACTTATAGAAGAAATCATTTAATTGGGGCCTTGGTTAAAGTTTCAGAGAGGTAGTCCATGATCATCATGGCATGAAATATGGTGACAGACAGTCAGGCATGGTGCTGAGAAATTACATTCTTGATCCACAGGCAGGCAGACAGAGCAAGACTGGGTCTGGCATGAGAGTTTTGAAACCTCAAAGCCTACCCCTACTTCCTCTCCCCTGTGACAAACCTCTTCAAATAGGGCTACATCTCTTCCAATAAGGCCACACCTCCTAATCCTTCCCAAACAATTTCCCCAACTGGACACCATGTAGAACCTATGGGGGCCATTCTTAGTCAAACCTCCACAGAGGGAAAATGTAGCTAATAATGATTTTTTTAAAGTTTTATACAGGAATGAAGAAAACAGGGTTTGATTTGAACCAGTAGGATGAATATTTTTCCTGGTCTGTGATGTACAAATTCCATTTAAACTGTGAAATAACTGACCCAGGCATGAGTAAAGAAGATGATTGACAAAGTATTTGCCAAGTATGACCCCAGGTTGCACTATCCAGAAGAAACAAATAAGAAAATGTAATTAATACAATTTGCTCAGACAATCTTTCTTTACTATGAATGAATTGAGTCATGTTGTAAAGTTCAATTCAAATGTGGCTTGTGTCAAGTGCTCCCTAATTATTACATCAAAATTAATCACTCTCTCCTCTTCTCTGACAAAATCTTTTGTTTAATGTCCTCCTTAATTACATACCATGATCATGACCTAATAATTAATGTCTGTGTGAGTTACTAACCATGATATTTAAAAAAAATAGAAAAGCTATCTTTGGTAACAAATATTTCTGGTTAGGACATAAATGACATAATGTGACACCATACAAACCATAAAAAAGCACTATTAAAATAAACTTGGAATAAGAATTTATGAAATTTTCTTATTAATTAAACAGGATACAGGGAATACATATAGAGAAATAATATCAATTTTTTGTATTTCAATATAAATTAAAGCAAATACTTATACAGTCAAACAAATGTGTTAACCAAAACACAGTTCCTAGGACTGAGAAGGTGGCTCACTCAGTAAAACACTTGGTGTGTGAGAGAGAACCTGAGCTCTATCTCAAAGAACCATGTAGAAAGCTGCATATGGTAAGGTATACCTGTGTAGGGGATGTGGACATCAGAGTTTAAGTGGTAAGCTCTTGGTTCAGGAAAATACACTATCTCCAAAATAAGTTGGAGAACAATTGAAGAAGACATCTGACATTGACCTCTTGCATCTACTTATACACACACACACACACACACACACACACCACATACATGTGCACACAGACATGATTCCATACACTCATGCATGTACACAAAAATACAATTACTAATAAGAAAAAAACACATGAACTAAGTAAGTTTTTACATAAACTACATCAGGTTACTACCTAGAATTTTCTACATGTTTGTGGTTTCGTAGCTATTAGACTAAATGGTTTTGGCAATATTTAGATACATTCTCACGAGGTGGCCATATAACACTTCAGATTTAATCAATATTCACAATAATGAATTGAAAATATCTAGTAATTTTGACTTGAATAATGATAACAGTATGTGTTAGTTAAGAATTATAGATATTTGCATACTCTTAATTAAGGAATATTTTTTATTCTTGTGTCACTGTTGACCTTTGTGATAATATAACTTTGTAAGGGGCGTCCACACAATGTAGTGCTCAGTAGAGTTACACATGAGTAACACATCTCTCTTCCAAAAAACTGGCTACTACTCTCTGTTGATACGGTTTCCATGAAAATAATAGTAACAACAACAAACAGAAAAGTTATCAATCTGGTAATTTGTAAATATTTGTATAAATATTTAAAATATATCACAAGTCTCAGAAATACTTATATTTAATCAGAAAATTATTACTACAAATATTCACTGGTACATTAATACAGCATTTAATTTTTACATTAATATCTATCTTCTAGTTTTTTCAGTTGTTTATACACAACAGTTTATAATTTATAACAATTATTTATGGTCCGTGGGGGTCTTTATGTGCTATTTTTGTGAGCAGATAAAGATCATGGATGAGATACCTCCTAGGTTACTGCAAAACGTTTATAATAAAATATATACTATTGTGGTAATGTTTTCTTTTTGTTAGAAAGATAGTTGCATTAATTTTGCTTTCTTAATGAAAGTTATAGAAAGAATATTGCCAAGGACAGATTTAGTGAGGAAACATGTCCTAGAGGAAGAATCTATATGATTTTTCTCTGCTTAGGATAGAAAACACAAGTACGTCTTGGCCTGAAGGTAAGTCACAGATGGGCAAAGCTCAGCTGGCACATGAGAATGCAGAATTGAATAAGATTCCCCAGTGAGAAATCAAAGTGCATCTTGGCAAAAAAATAAAATTGTCCCCTATATGTAGGGTCACTACACAAAACCTTTGCCTACTCCTCCATCTGGTTCCTATGTCAAACAATATTATTTCAGCTTTTCCTGGTCTGCTTCTCAACCAGTTCAAACAAAGAAAATGTCTCAGACATGTATCAACATCTGTATGTGCATGTTTCCATATGCATATAAGCATTTGTAGATAGTGGGGACATAATGTCCACATCAATGAATGAATAAATAGGTTATAGAAAAAGTCACATCTCAGTAATGGCAGTTTTCTAAGTACAGCATAAAAAGTAACCTAATTTTTAGAAACATTTTCAGTATTCTTATTTTATCTTGAATATTGAATTCTTGCCATGGAAAGAATCACCAACCTTAGAGAAAAAAATGCCTGGAAAAAGGTAAAGTTAACAAGAGATTAATGGGCTGGAAAGATGGCTCAATGGTTAAGAGCAATGACTGATCTTCCAGAGGACCTGGGTTCAATTTCCCATACCCCATCCCTATAAAAGAAGGGATTCATTGTTAACAGGAAATTTTGGCTGATTTATCACATCTTTAAAAAAATATGCTTTACTTTTCTAAAAAAAAAAATCCAGAACTTAATAGGGGGAATACTTTCTGCTCTCTAGATTGTCCAACAATTCACAATCATTGTAACCTATTATTATTATCAAGATCATGTTACTATATTCTGCCAGCATCACATAAAAACATTAAAGCAATTAACTAAGATAATGTATTTGACTGAATTGCTTTCAGATTCTGCTTATTTTTGTGCTTCGTTGTTGAATCAATTTTAAATGAAACACAAACCCACTGACCTTATTGTTCAACAGAAGATTCTTTCAAATTAAATTAGTATGTGCTTTATGGATAGCTTTGTATGTTCATCAATCCAAAGAATAAAATCAGCTAACAAGACTTTACATGCTATAATTTTCAATTTTTAAATTCTGGAGAGAGTCTAATAATTACATAACTCTGAACATGTCAATTACCTGCCTACTAGAAGATTGTTTCTCATTAATATCTCAGTGACTTAAGAAAAATATCCCCGTAGCACAACTATAGTAGTCAGAAACTACACAGATCTTGAGAAAATTGGCTGATAGCATTGCACTATTTCTCAATGTATTGTGAATGTACAAGACTGACAGCCAACATTTGCTAGGTTAAATTGCATGTATGGCCTTGCACTATATACTTTGGAGGGACACATGAACGAAGAAATGTACTTCTTGAAATTTTCAATTTCACTACACTTCATGAGAGAGAGAGAGAGGGAGGGAGGGAGAGAGAGAGAGAGAATTAGACTCTGAATTTAGTATCAAGCAAAATATTCTTAAAAGTATTTTAGGTTTATTTCTTAGTGACAAGGGAAATTTAGAGAAAAGAGTAGGGAATGGTGAGGGGTTACTAACAGTTCATGAAATTTTTTGTTAACTTTGTGAAAACAAAATGAAAAGAAAAAGAATAGTATAATCTCATCAACACTTTTGAACTAATGGGAAGAAACACCAGAATGCCATACTGGCAATTCTTCAAATGAAAATATGTTTGCTGATGACATAGTCCACCTCATATTTAATTTGAACAGATTGTGGAAGGTCAGACAGAAAAAAAAATGATGGCAAGTAACATGGGATGATAACAGCCAGAGATCTTAATTAATACAACTGCACTTGGTTTTCTGTAATAACCAAATAGAAAAAAGCCACATAAAATTTGTTCTGCAATTATTGAATAGATTTGTTAAAAACAACATTACCAAGAATGTAATCTAACATTAGGCTAATAGTGTAGATAGAATTGTGTCATATAACAGTATATCCTTCACAGCAGTTTTATTGAGAGACATGCTGATATTGTGCTAACCAAATACAAATAATCACAAGCTTAATGTTCATCTCTAGTTGGTAGTGTGTTGAATAAATGTACTTGGCCACTCATTTTTCTTTGTTAGCGTTATACTCTGGAATGTAGACAATTGAAAGTATATGTAATTACAAACTATTCAGATTGAAAAGATTATTTTAAGCAGCTATATTTCAATCAATAGTACAAGAAAGAATTATGGTAAAAATATTTTCTATTCTGACTATATTTGCATATTTGTGTCATTTTCTGATTCAAGCCAATTAGACTACTGTAAACTATAAAGACCATATGGTAAAGTAATAAAGAATAAAGACCAGTTAAACCTCAAAAATATATCATTTGCATTAAAAACAAACACTGAGAGGAAAAGTATTTATCATTCAAAGAATAAAATACCTAATATTAAGTCTTATTTTTATATTTTAAATCTATTGTACTGAAACAAATGATTACTTCCAATATGCATCAATGTTATACAAACTTAGCGCAAAGAAAATATAAAATGGGTGATGTGAACATCAGAATTCAGACCATTGTTTTAAAAAGCTTGTGAAAATTGTGTTTCTCATAGGCAAATCCATGACAGAATGACCTTTTAATATTTTATTAGAATTTCTAATGCAAACTTTTCTAGTAGAGTTCAACCATCACTAAACACATTTTTCTTATAGCATTTGTCTTTGTAAAATGACCTAAGGTAAGTATATAAAGCATTTTATAACTTTCTTTACTTGCAAAAAAAAAACATGTATTTCAAAGACACACATCTTCAACGTTATAAAAGTCATATAGATCTGTCAGACAAACAAAAACGATGACAGACAGAATATTGGCCTTTCAAAGATGTATACACCCTGATTCTCAGACCCTGTAAACACTGGTGTTTCCAGAATAAAAACTGACTTGGGTGTAGCAATTAAGAATATTGAGATGAGTGGAGTATTCTAGACTATTCTCTTAATAGAAGTATATTCACAAGGCTATTCATAAAACAGAGTGTGTATTTGATAATGAGAATAGAGATTGGTGAAGTGGAAATACAAGTGTGTGTGTGTGTGTATTGGTTAATTTTAATTATTAATTTGCCACAGTCTAAAATTATTTGAGTAGGCAGTTTCAATGAGAGATGGCTTATATTTTGTTGGCATAAGGGCATGTCTGTAGGGAATTTTCCTAGTTAACTGAGTTAGGATGGCCCACCCTGTGTGTGTGACACCATTTCAAGGGTGTCTTAATTACGTTTCTATTACTGTCATAAGACATCATGACCAAGTCAACTCATAGAAGAAAAATGGTTATTTAGGGCTTACATTTTAGATAGAATGGATAGTTACCACGTCATGGAGAACAGCACCATGCAGGCAGACATGATACTAGAACAGTAGCTAAAAGCATACATTTGGAAGCAGAAGCACAAGGTAGGAAGCTCTGACTGGAAATGGCCTGGGCCTTGTATACCTCAAAGCCTGCCCCCAGTGGCATACCTCCTTCAACATGGTCATGCTGCTTATTTCTTTCAATATAGTTTCACCAACTAAGGATAGAGTATTCAAATGTATAAATCTATGGGGGCTGTTCTCATTCAAATCACCATAATTGACTATGCCATGAAGTATACAAGTGTGCACACCTGACGTGAGCACACATGCGTGCATTTGTTTCTCTGTTTTCTTGATTGGAGTTGATGTGATATGACTAGCTTTTTCAAGTTCATAATACTTATATTTAATTTGTGTAAGGGACTTTAATCTGGAATTGTGAACTAAAATAAGCTCTCCCCTAAGTTGCTTTCTGTCAGGGAATTTTATCTCAGCAACAGAAATGAAACTAGAACTGTATGAGTGTGTGAGAGATAAGAAAAAAAGAGAGAAGAAACAGAATTAAGAGAGGAATTTTAGTAGATCAACTTGAAAAAGACTTTGAAAAATCTAGACATAGTTTCCTCATAGAGAAAGAAATTAGCAACCAAGGAGCATGGTTAGGACCATGTTGCTGGTAGAAAAGCCAAGGAATTGGATTCTCATCTAAAGCCTATAGCTTTTCTTCTCTCTCTTTTTCTTTCTTTCTTTCTTTCTTTCTTTCTTTCTTTCTTTCTTTCTTTCTTTCTTTCTTTCTTTCTTTCTTTCTTTCTTCCTTCCTTCCTTCCTTCCTTCCTTCCTTCCTTCCTTCCTTCCTTTCTCTCTCTCTCCCCCTCCCTCTCTCTCTCTCACTAGATTTGATTCAGGTCAAAAGGCATTTTATTCTTTCTCTAATTCAGTTACTGGTCCTTAGTCCTTATTCCTGAATTCCCTGGAACATTTAGGCCTCTGTAAATCTAATCTTAAGCCTAGAACTGGAAGGCTTCTGTCTCAGACTCCATACAATCTAGAATAGTTAAGACTCTGAGGCTTACTGCTGACTGAGCCACAGTGACTAGATCCTTTTGGAAGTCAGAATGATACTGATCTCAGCTGACTCTTCTGGTTTGACTGAACTCAGTCTCTGTTCTGGATCCAAGCTGATGGTTCAAACTGACCTTCTGAGATGGCTGACTGTTTTTGGCAGAACTCTTCTGACTTTTGCAGACTCTAGCTGACTCCTGCAACTTTTCTGATTGAACTGCTCTACTCAACTTCAAACTAACTCATCCCATCTGATAATGACTTCTTGGAAGCTGCCTTTGTGTCTCTGCCTTAGACTCTTCAGACTGCTTGCCTTATATTGCCTTAGACTGCTTAAATCAGCCCCTCTGATTTTATGCCTTATCTTCAGTCAGACCCCTTCATTGTCTCTGTGTCTTGTTCTCTCTGCCTCTTATCCTCTGTGTCTCTGAGCTGAGAGCTTGTTTTTATTTTGTGAGAGCTGAGCGTGTCCTTGTTCTGATTCACTCTGCTAACTCTTCCTCTAATTCATCATTTTGCCTGCCCTTCACTCTGACTCATCTCAGAAGTCACTTCCTGTCTAACACTGACTCCTTCTGAGCTCTGCTTCTTGACTATGAACTCTGGGATTAAAGGCATGCACCACCACTGCCTTCTAAATACTGGGATTAAAGGTGTGTGCTACCACTGATTTCTGAATACTGGGATTAAAGGTGTATACCAACATACTTTCTACATTAGAGCAGCCATGCTGACAGATTAAAAGGTTAAATATTCATCTATATCTCTCTATCTCCCTCTCTTATTCCTTCCCTCCCTCCCTCCTTTCCTTCCTTCCTTTCTTTATTTTACTTCCACTAGGTATCCATAGGGAAAATTAATACAGAGACATTACTCATGAAGGTTGTTAAGTTGCTACTTACAGCATCTTGCCTCTTTAAATTATACCTTTTTAATAGTTTCTCATCATGGAGAAAATTGATTACTTACTTCAGCAAAATATGTGTTTTACTGTTTCTAATATATCTGTATGTCATCTTGTGGCAGGAGACTAGGACATGTAAAAAGAGGCACAGCAATTGACATAAAAGAAGTGAGTGCCAGAGGCAGACTGAAACATCACTTAGGTCAATTCTCTGATGACAGGTCTCGCTAACAAAACAGCATGTAAGCAAAAGTGCCCATTATCTCCAACCGTTACAAGTTATAGGTGATGAGCAATTGACCTATAGAATTAGGACACATAAGGACTTTTCAGTCTCATACGCATCTTGACTCTCTTTCTTCATAAACCGTCTCTGTTTCTACCACTATCCATCTGTCTTTGGTCTAATTCTTTGTTCGAGCACATAAAAACCTTAAATCCCAGTAAGTGCCATTTGGATTGTAATTCATATCTATGACAAACTTATCCTCTATTGAAATGACCACTTTCACTTTCAAATGGATCATCTTCATGTGTAAAGTGAATAGGAAAATGTGGTCATGAAATTACTAACATTTCAGGGAATTTTAAAATATGATTTATCACAGATATTATATGTACCTAGTTTATGCTATCTGTATCAGAAAATATGTATATACTTATGACTTAAGCCAAGTCAATTTATAGATTTTTTTTGAAATTCTGTTCTTCAATAACCAAAGATAAATGCAAAATATCTACCCCAATCACAAAATAAATAATGATAAATGTTAAAAGCTGTATTTTTTTTTCCTAGACCCAGGAAAACACATTAAAGCAATAAGTATCATTTAAAAATAACAAATGAAATAACCACAAAACTACAGAATTTTACAGTAGATATATAGATTCATCAGAAATATCTGGTTATTGAAATGTGAGTAAAATAAATATAATACATACAATATGCAAGACAGATAATTTTCATATTGATTATGGGACTTAATATGTAACAGTTTTCCTTCTTTCCAAACTTACACAAACTTCACTTCCCCAGTATAGTACTAGTATAAATCACACAGCCTTTCTTGATTGCTTTGGACTTAGGAGTTGAGTCATGTTCTTGTAAGGATGTAAGTTATTTCAATATTATTATGGACATCTGATGCCTCAGAAAAACTCTCATCACTAAGAGAAATGAAGGAAAAGCTTTATAGCAATGTGCCAAACACTTTGAAAGATAAACTTCTGAATTAGAAAGATGACTGAATTAGAAATGACTTCTAAGGTTTCATTTCTTTTTAAGAGTCTGTGATTATCCATGGACCTCAGCATAGTCAGTTCAGCTGGATCTGTTCTTTCTACTCATCACCATGATTGAACTTTTTCTGCACTATCTTTTCAGTGTATTCGCATAGGCAGCCTTTCAGGGGAAGCATTCTCATCATTAACATTCAATACAGAACAAATTTACTACCATTTGTTTTACAGCTTTTATAAGACAAGTTTAGAATTATGAAATTCCTCAAGTGCCAACAACAGAATGAAGAAAATGTGAGATCATTGCTTTATAAAAGGAGCTTACAAAAAGCTAGCATATGTAAATTGGTCTGTCATTCCCCCTTGGCCTCTCTTCTTGCACTCAAGTACATTTCTCATAGAACATTTCATTCATAGAAAATACATCATTCCAAAGTCACAGAACCAGAAAATGCTGCTGGACATAATCTTGGATCCAAAATGCAACATCATCCCTTTTCTTTAGTGCTAGAAATTCATAACACAAAATTATTCATAGAATGAAGATATTCTGAATTTAAAAGATAGGTTTGCAACATTTTTGAACTTGTGTTCAATCTAGAAAGAGGCCATAACTAAGGGTGCTTTCTGTCTCAATCCGAAGTTTTGATATGACTTCCAAGTTTTACAATCTTTTTATGACAATTTTCTTTAGCACAGAACTTTCAAATGTGTGTGTGTGTGTGTGTGTGTGTGTGTGTGTGTGTGTGCATGCGTGCACGTGTGTGTGTGTAGTGGTTTATATGAAAAATATCCATCATAAGTTCATGTGTTTGAATACTTAGTACCGGGTTACTGGCTTTCTTTGGGGAGGTTATGAAACTTTAGGGCCATAGAACCTTTGAGGATCTACATCATTGGAGGTAGCCTTTGAGAATTTATAGTCTCATGCCATTTCCAGTTGCTCACTCTCTACTTCTAGTTTGCAGTTGAGAAGTGATCTCTCAACTTCCTACCCTTGCTGCTTGCTGCCATACCTTTTCCTGCCACCAACCATGATTGACTTTTATACCCCTGAAACAATAAGCCAAAATATGTGTTTTCAACTGTAAGTTGCTTTTGGCCATGGTATTGTGTCACAGTACCAGAAAGTAACTGTTATAATAGCTATGTGCATACATATGTTTTAAAACATGAGTATCAATTATAGAAGCTGAAAGCAGAGTTCCAGAGGTCTCAGAAACAGGCTGACAAAGAGCATATATTGATAAGATAAGAAACCAGAGATGGGTTGGGATGGGGCTGCTCGTGGAGGCACAGTTTGATGGTTCCAACTGAAGTGGAGTCCCAGAGAAAAAATGGCCAGTTTGGGTATAGGCTCAGATGGATGAATAGGTAGATAGGAAGGTAGCTGTGTAGGCCATATTCTCTTTGATGTAATATATCCAAGCGGAAGTTCCAGAGATAGTTGTGGAGTCCTTTGCTTGTTGAACCTTAACACACTAATTATCAGATGATAGTTTGGAATTGTGCAATTAGAGTGTTACATGTCCATCACTTTATAAGGTCCAGATGAGGGACCTACACCCTTTCCTCAGTCTTGTCTGTCCACACAGTTCCTGTGCCTGTTTTTTTTTTTCTGATAAGATTTTTAATGCATCCATATGTCCCTACATTATAAACACACTCCAATAAACTTATATTCTAACTCTCTATTTCCAAGAGTAAGTCATTTATGCATTTGTGCTGGATGTGTGGCATCTGGTAGATAGAACAGTTTCTGTGTTGACTCAGTGGCTAAAGACATCTGCCTCCACGAAATGGAGTCAAAATCTTCTCATAAAATGGGGTCTCTGAGAGCAGTACACTATCTGAAAACTTGCAGTTTTATTCAGTATGGACTAAGAGAGTAGGGTGCAGCCTGATCTCAACAATGATTTAGTTGACAAAATCAGAGCACAGCCATTAAAGTCCCACAATTCTCTCCCAAGTTTTTCACATTTATTCTCATGAAAGGTTAAATTTGCAATTTGAATTCAACCAAAACTACATTAAAAACAAGGAGAAAAAAAACTAAAATAGCCCATGGATTATTTGAGGTCTGGGAGTGTAGTTGAGTGGAAAAGTATTTTTGTCATAGATGAGGCACGAGGTTCACTTCCAAGTACTGGTGTTACTTGAGCATAAGAGCAGGAAAAGTCATCTCAACAACACCTTGTTTCATGGAAATGTTGTCAATAAACACTTGATTTATTTTACATGTATTTTATATATTATACATCATATGAGGTATAATGTCATACAATTATTATAATTATCAATGTGTCCAAGAAATGTGTTGTTTGTATTGTTATTTAGCATTAATTAGAATTTCACTGTGAACAGTACCCAAGATTATATATGTAAAACTAGATGTCAATGTTAAACTTAGGGTTTTATGTTTTTCATTTTGTTTTATTTTGGTTTTGTTTATGATTTTTGAGGAAGTGCCTTACTAAGTAGCCCTGGCTGTCCTGGAACTGGATATGTAGACAAGCTGACCTCAAATTCTCAGAGACCTGCCTGTCTCTGCTTCTGTCTCCCAAGTATTATAATTGCAAAAGCAAAGGCCTGTGCCTCCAAGCCTGACAATTAGGTTTGTAATATGTACTTTTGTTTCACAAATTTAGTCTTTCAAGAAATAGGAATTAAATGTAATTTTATTATCTTATTCACATCTTGAACACATTGAAGAGGGTCTGAAAAAAGATATTTTTCTTGTAATTACTATATAAACGGCTGAGATGGAAGCTATTGGGTTTAGTAAAATCCTGTTGGTGAAATCAGTGTTTATAGAAAATACTGGATTCCTAATCTTCTATGTTGGTGAGATGTTCTCTCTCTCTTTTTCTCTCTCTCTCTCTTCATTTCTCCCTCTCTCCATTTTAAAGTGGGAAAAAGAAGAATGGAGGGAAAGAAAAAATATATTCTGAAAAAATATAACCATTCTTATGCAAATAAGCAAAGGATTTTAAAATGAGACTCCAGATCTCAAAGTTGGTAAATAGTTTAACTGGTGGATGGCAGGAGTCAGACAGACAGTGAAAAGAGGCACAAGGTAGACATATGTAATTTCACTTAAACATTTAAGATAGTGAACTCTGGATTCCTCTTCCTCTCTAAGACAAAGACTTGGATGGCTTTCCCCCACAATTAGGAACTTTTTGAGGGACTTTCAAATCTCTTAAATAGGCTCCCTTAGTGGAAAGCAATCAATTTTTGCCCAAACAATCCAGTCATCAACAATATCCTAAACCAATCAATTTGGAGGAAGAGATGGGACCCATCTCATGTTCTAAACATATAAAAATCTAAATTTTTCTGGCCAACTTGGATCCAGACTTTATTCTCCCCATGCAAAAGGGTAATGAAGCAGTTCCTTTGTGTTCTATGCTGTGGGATGTATATGTATTTTTACTTTCAGGAAAATTTGGCTGAATGCTATACAAGTGATTTCCTAACTTTTTTCATTAAAAGAAATCCATTTATTTTTATTTTACTTGTGTGAGTGTTGGCCTGACATGTATATGTTTACCATGTTTGTGCCTGAGGCTTTCAGAGGCCAGAAGAGGGAATTAAATCCCCTGGTAATGGAGTTACAGGCAGTTCTAAGCCACCATATGAATGCTGGAAACGAAACCTCTGTCCTTTTAGAGCAACAAGTGCTCTGAACTTCTGAGCCAGCTCACCAGCCTCATTCCTGCTGTTTAAGTTTTTAAATTGGTATAAAAAAATGAACCTACTTTTGCCTTCCGAAATGACATTAGGACACTATCAGAACTATATTTTAACATACAATTCGGTAATATAAATTCTTATGCTATATTTAAAACAGCACAAAATCTCAAGCTATTTCATGATTGTAATGACTTATTTTCTAATTCATATGCTGGAAAATTTACTCTATATGGATTATGTTTTAACAAATGCATATAGCCATGTAAACACAATTAGAACGAATGTAGAAAACAGTATTTTCTATTTTCCAAAGTTAACACATGATACATTTGTTATAAATGCACATTTTTCTACATATAAATATTGGAAAGAAGAAGGGAAGGAACAGTGATCATTCTCCACTCCGTAACTCTCAGATGGGTTTCTTTCTGTCAGTCTTCAGGCCATAATAAATAAATGTCTAAATTTATTTATTATTAAATGTATTAGACATTGTTCAGTGCTGTGTGGATTTTGATGTCTTGGATAAAAGCTATGGGTAACGAACAACAACAACAGACGCAAAACAACAAACATGAAATACTTTGAATACTTGACCTTTAGATTTTGACTTTCTTCCTAGGCTCATCATTGTTCCTTCATTTAACAAACAACAACAATAAAGGCAAACAACAAATATGAAAGAACATTGAATGCTTGTCCTTCACATTTTGACTATCTTCCTAGGCTTATCATTATTCCATAATTTTCAAACTTTCCAGATGTTTTCATTTTGTATTCAGTCCATACTTTTTAGTGTTATTCATTCTGAGAAAAAGACTATGATGGGTTTTGTCTAACTTAACTGCCATAAGAAGTTCAGTTTGAATTTAAGGCACATGGATGTCTTTATGGAACAGAAAAGCAAAATAAGTTCTTAAGAGGCCAAACGCTAATTAAGCTGGTAGAAATAACAGGGCTATAAACATCAGCAGATTAACCTTTGCTCTTCAGCTGAATTTCAACAAAGTTATAATATTAGATTAGTTTGGAGATCTCTGGCCACTGACAGAAAGTATTTTAGAATAATTATTTGTTTCAAGGTAGAAATCTCAATGAAAAAGAGAACAGCTTTATACAATGTGTATACCAAGGGATCTTGTTGGTTTATAGTAAACACAGAATATATGGTTGGCTCAATTATTTTTGTAGATTAATTTGATTTTACTAAAAAAAATTTTCCTAAAAAGAATAAACAAATAAACTCAACAAAAAATTTGCTTCAGTGAAAAAAAATTCCCTCTAGTGGGAGACACCCAGACTCTATTTCTCAACCCTTTTCTATAGCGGTCCTAAGAAAGAACTTTGCAAAATTAACTATATCCAGTAGGCATCAAGGATGTCGCTAATATTTGTCCTATTGTCACAAAATTATTCTAAATCTCTTAATCTTTGTAATATTTAAATTAGCACAACATTTTTAGAGTTCTGTTGTTTCAATGATTAATTTATGCAACATAAATAAGTATTCATGTTATAAAACATCGATTTGGACTAAGCATTTAGGAAATGTTTAATAATGATATATGACTTATTGCCACCAAATTGGAAAATATAATTTAATCGGTTACAGCTATTTTAGCATTTATTGTGGAAATATATTACTAGTTTCTGAAAATCTTTCTTAGTTCTATATTTTTTTTATTTTATCAATGCATAACTCATCTTTAAAAGAATTTTTGGTACTTCCTTTTAGATATTTGAAAATGTATTGTGTTTTAATTGATTGCAATGGAAATGAACAGTGCAAAGTATTATTTAATAGCATTTTGATTTTTATTGTTGTAAGAACACTTAGCTTGAAGTTTATCTCTTTTATCTAGTTTTAAGTGTATGATGCAATATTATTAACTATAAAACATATATAACATATATCCAGAAGTTATTCATCTAGATAGTTGAAACTTTATATCACTTGATCATCAAATCCCTAATGTCTATTATATTATGTGTCCTGGTAATAACTATTTTATTGTCTAGTTATATTAATTGACAAAATATAGATAGATGAATTAACTAGACAATGTACAGTATCTGTCTTGCAGAGATAAACTGACTTTATTAAAATAATTTCTCCACTTTGTATGTATGAGAATATTTCCTTTTCAGAGTTACAGTTCTACAAAGCATTTTTTTCTTTATTTACTCATTGTATTAGTCACTTTTCTGTTGCTATGATAAAGCACCACATCCAGGACAACTTATCTAACAAAGAATATGGTCAGGTTTCTTACAGCAACAGTCTACTTTCTGGTACCATCTTATGTACCACTTACTTTCTGTAGATATGATAATAAAACATCATAACCAAAGTTAACTTAAGGAGAAGACAGTTTATTTTGGCTTATACTTTTAGAGGGATAAAAAATCTATGATAGCATAAAAGGATGACAGTAAGTGGCAGGCATCATGCCAGGAGTAGAAAGTTGAGAGCTCACATCTTAAACTACAAACACACAGAAGAGAGAGCAAACTAGAAATGACACAAGGATTTAATTTCAAAGCCTGCCTCCAGTGACAAATCATCTACAAAAGACCACATCTCCTAAACCTTCCCAAGCAGTTCCACGTACTGGGAACCAAGTATTCAATGTTTAAGACTATAGAGTGACATTTCTCATACAAACCACTATATTCATTTATCAGTAAGTGAACACCTATATTACCTTGAGACATGTGACATTTCTTGAGAAAAGCTCTTACAGTGTAAGTAAATCTGAGTTGAAACTCTTTAAGTCCAGGGCTGGTCTCAAACTTATGTCAATCCTCTTGTCTTGGCTTGTTGAGTTTTGGGATTACAGACATGAGCCACCATGCCAAGCTCAGAGTATATATGTATAATATATATTGCTGTGAACATGGGAGTTCAGACACTTCATCTTAATTTCAGTCCTTTTGCATAAATATTACCATGTAGGATATTTGGAGTGCATTATAATTATACTTAATTTTTTTTTTTTATAAATCTGCATAAGTTTTTCTTGTCATTGTATGTCCACATTTCAACCTACCATGTCAGAGAATGTAGTGTTTCCTTACCACCATAAACACTTACTTTTGCCTTTTTATAACAGTCCTTGTAATTCTAGTGAAGTAATATCTCACAATATGAATTTATTTTACATAAACATACCTTAGCAAGTAAATGGAGAAATTATTTCAAATAACTGAACAGAAATAATAGCAATATATACATATGGCAATATATCAATGTGCATATTATTCTGTGTATAAAATTAATTTGAGAATTGTTTTATATATAGATATAAAATGAAAATTATTTAAAACACAAGAAAATATTTTCATAAACTTGGGATAAAATATTCTGTCACAAAGTGTTAACAAAGACAAAATAAAACCAACTTTATCAAAATTAAAATGTACTCTTCATTAGGAAACACTAAGCAAAATTAATGAGAAAATCAGTTTTGGAAAACTTTCCAATCATAACTGATAATAATTACATACCTAGATCATATAATTCCATAGTGCATATTCATTGATTCATCATAAAGATGGTTTATTCTTTGGCTAAACAATCCTTGGTCCAAGTTCTAGAGCACTGGAGTTTCTCAGCCTCAGTAAAATCTAATATTAAGCCTAGGACCAGAATGTTTCAGCCTCCATACTATCTATTCAACCTCTGAAACTTACTACTAACTGATTCACTCTGACTAGCTCCTTCTGAACTCAGAGCTGTACTGAACTCACCTGATTCTTCTGGTTGGCTGATTCAACTCACTCACTGTTCTTGCTCAAACTCTTCTCTAAGCCGACTGGTTCAAACTGACCTTCTGAGATGGCTGACTGACTGTTTCTGACTCAATTCTCCTGACTCTGGCTCACCCACAATTTCTCTGATTGAACTGCTTGGCTCAGCTTCAAATTGACTCTCATTGTTAGCAGACTCTCATTATTCCTTCTGCTGAACTGCTTCAGTGTCTCCGCATCAGACTGCCTTAGACTGTCTTTTGTCTCTCTGAATTCTTCAGACTGCTCCTGTGTCTCTGCCTCTGTGTCTTTTCCTCTATGCCTGCCTCAAACTGTCTGTTTCAGACAGTCTCAGAGATCATTCTCCAATGCATCAGAGACTATTACCATTGCTCTTGGTTGACCACTATAAATAGATAGTAACACTCTGTTGTTGAAGACACTACATACTTCAGTCAAGAATATGTATAAATCAAGCTGGTATTTATTTGGAAGTTTCCTCCAGTTAGCTTTCATAGCACTGGAAAATGCTATGATGGCTGCTGGAGAGAAGAGTCATCAACACTCTTATCCAATGATGAGTCCTGTAAGCTACAATAAGAATGGTCCTTCCAAGATACGTCCATGGGGTCAAAAGTGGTATAAATGTTATGGATAGCCAACAGCTTTATGATTGGATTTAAGAACCACTCTACAGGTGTGAACTCATGACTGGTAATGCAAGGCTTACTATGAAACTAGGGGATAACCTACTACTATTATTTTGATAAATGGGCATAGTCTGTAGAGTGCTCTGTCATACATAGGAAATCCATATTACACTGTCTTTGTTACATTTCTATTGCTATTATAAAACACTATAACAAAGGCAAGTATAAAAGGAACATTAGTTGAGCTTATTGTTTCAGAGGGTTAGTGTCCATGATGGTGGAGCTAAGACATTGCAGCAGGAAAATCTGAGAGTTCACATCTAGACCAGCAAGCAGGAAAATAGAGAAAGAACTGTGAAAGAGTCCTTTAAAACTCAAAGTATGCCCCCAGTGAACACATTTCATCAAAGCCACATCCCTTAATCTTTCTCAAATAATTCTACCACCTGAGGACCAAGTATTTAAATATATGCGTCTGTGGGGGACATTATCATTCAAACCACAACACTACACACCCCTTTCCCCAAAACTAAGAAAATATCTCAGAAGAGGAGCTAGAAAGTTTAAAAGAGACAGATGTCAGGAATGTCTATGGCAAAACACTGCCTTCTAGGCATGGCAGAATGATTGCATTCGTGACCTCACAACAGCTGTGGTTGCCTGCAGGACAACCACACAAGATTAAGATAGACCTCATTACAGTATAGACGGAAGAGGAACTCATGATCCCCTACTCCTAGCTGAGGAGGTATTGATGATTGATGCCTTCTAGAGAAGGGAGAATCAGTTTTCTTTAAAGGTGTGGCCCCTGGTATGTTGTCATGCTGTAGTGATACTCCACTTCCGTGCGTGTATGGGCAGCTCTCATTGTAGTAATTGGTACAAAAAAAAAAGGAGATGAAGTTGGGAGAAGAACATGGGGGCATCCAGAAAGAGGTAGAAGGGGAAGCAGGAATGAATGTGCCTGTAATACATTGTATGAAATTACCAAAGATTAATTTTAAATATTTAAAAAATTTTGACATAGTTATACAATAGAAATTTATCTAGCAACAAAAATAAATCAATTTAACAATTTGTACCCACAATAATATTGGTTAGCTTGAAAAATAATAAAAATAGAAATATGCACAGAACACTGTCATTACACTTACAAGTGTTCTAAAAAGGAAAAGTAACTTATGGTTACAAAAAGTTTAAGGCAACATCTGATTGGAAAATGTGATATCAACACTTTTGGGGGATTAATGGTAATATTGTACATTTAGATAGGCATGTTTGATTGATATACATTTCAAATGTACACTTCTCTATGAGAAAATAACAAATTCTGGTTTGAATATTTATAGTTTTAATTTTTAAAATAGAAAGAGTCATAAATTTTAAACTGCTTTGTGGTTTTCCTGACTTTGGAAAAATATATAAACATGTTACAGAAAATAATAGTCAGGCCTCTTAGTTCTGTGGAAGATAGTTACAATTAATGATAGAAGAATATAATGAAAACTGGGGGTGAGGGGAGATGGGGTATTTGGAAGGAATGGAAGGAGGGGAGGAGCACAGTTGGGTTGTATTATATGACATAAGAAAACTAAAAGAAATCATATCAAAATAAAATATTACCAAAATATATCTTGCAATGATTGCATATAGTAAGGAGCAATCTAATAGCCTAACACAAGGGCAGCAAGAACAATTTTCTTACATAATTATTTATAATCTCTTACCTTTGAGCCTGGATGTATATGATCCTCATTTCATGCTTTTAAAACATTTCTGAATTATTCTCACATTTAGTATGTTGCCAACATCAATACGGAATGACTATTTCTAGCAAGAAGAAGTACAAGTTACTAATGAATCTAAAATGAGACTTTTTCTATGGAAGTAAACATTTATTCAGAGAACACTACTTAGCCACATCATAATCACTAAGAAGTAGCATGGTGAACTTAAAATATTGCTACATTCTGTTCTCTGATTTACCCTCTGTACCTGAAGGTTTTTCTCATGGCAGCATGGCTTGTGGCTAAGCCTCAACCATAGATGTATAGATGACAAGATTCCAAATTGGATAGGTGGCAGGACCTAAAACGTTACCCTGTATAATGATATAATAAAGAAAATATGCAAACTTATTTGATTAAACAATATGGAACAAAACAAGCAGACAATTAAGTAGGAAATCTAATTAGAGCTCTGTGTGTGTGTGTGTGTGTGTGTGTGTGTGTGTGTGTGTGTGTGTATTCAATTGAAATACAAAGCATTCATTCCAAGTGAAGGTAAATAAGCATTCTTAGTATGGGATAAAATGTGCATGGAAGTCTGTTCTGCCCATTTGTTCCACAGAAGGGATGTTGATTTGCCTATGACCCTGGCAATAGGCACAATTTTAATGGAATGTGGGAACAATTTATAAGTGTACCATTCAAATCATTCTGTTCTACTTATCCAAAATACTTACCATTATAAACCATGACAAATTTTCAGTCTGAGATAATCTGGAAAAGGAAGCACATTTGTACAGTGGGTGGAATTTTGTCAGCATTTGAGAAGAAACTAAAAATTACTTCCAGGCTGGCTCAAACAATATTTTAATGTTGTAAAAGTTAATTCTGTATTGTTTTTCAAATCTTTGTTACAGATATCAGCAGAGGAATAAGAACAAATATTTCTGAAATCAATTATCCCAAATTATAAACAAAACCATAAGCTGTCTATGAAGAATATTGTGACTAAAGAATATAATATGTTCTAAGAAAAAATATTCTAATCAGATATGCTAAAATATTGAGGTGTTAAAATATTTCATTATATTTAAAAACTTGAAAAATTAAATAAAGAAATAACTGATTCAGGTTTTTTTTTTAATATTCAAGTTTAAATAACTTTTAAATAGTTGTGCCAGAAGCTTTAATGAATTATCATAGCAACTCCATAAGGACATATTAGTTTCATTATTATACACAAGTTGATAAACATATTTTCAATATGCACTACAGTTTTATCTATTTATCATCTATCTATACATCTACCTACCCATCCACCCATATATCCATGTATTTATGTTTGTACATATAGTCTTTTTTTCTCTGCAAACAGCCTTACATTTAATTAAATATATAGTTTTTTTTTCAGGATTTTTTTTCCAGATGGCATTTGTTTCACTTTTATTTTAAATATTTCTTATAATAAAATAGTGTAGAGGAACATTTAATCTTCTAATATGTCAGCATGGCTGCTATAGGGTATAAAGAATGTTAGTACAAGCCTTTAATTTCAATGTAACACACACCTTTAATCCCAATTTAGAAGGCAGTGGTGGAGCATGCCTTTAATCCCAGAACTGGGGAGGCAAAGCGGGTAGCTAAGAGGTAGAAGCAGAGACTGGAGGCAGAGTTCAGAGTTCAGAGAAGGAAGCAAGGTAGAAACAGAGTGTGGAAGCAGAATTCAGACAAAGGCAAGGTTGAAGCAGATGGGAAGCAGACAAGGGACAGAGCTTAGAGAGAAAAGTCTAGTCATGCAATTTGCATGATAGCTTATGCATGTGCAGTTACCTCACAGACAGTTCAGTTCAGAAGGAGAATCCAAGAAGAGCAGAGCCAGTGCAGATAAGCTAAGAGAGAAAACAGATAGAAGCAGATGGTTTAAGATTTACAGCTTGGAGTTCAAAGACAGCTAGTCAGAGTGAACACAGCCAGCAGTAAATCTGGGAGGCTGAAACATCTAGGGTTAGGTTTAGAGATTACATTATAGGGAGGCTGAAATGCTCCAGTATCGGGGATTGAATTAGCAAAGAATAAACTGCCTTTTACATCAACATCTACAAAGTAGAATACTAAGACATATAATTCCTAATTATTTTCCTAGCATTAATTCACTTTTTGATTGTGCTATTTTATCTTCACAATGAATATTCTTAGAAAAGCATCACTTTGAAATTTTATTTTTCATTAATCTCTGGAAACAATACATTGTATTCTGGCTTTTTGAAAGAACTTGAGTTTCAAGCCATCCTTGAAATCTTAAGGAATCATAAGAGATAAGAAAATTATGGAAAATTATGATAGGCAACTCATCATGATTTTCATAAAGAACTAGGAAAGAACATATTTTTGCAGAATATTATTGTACAAAGTAATTGAAAATAATTCTTTATATACATTTAGTGTATGTTAGAGATATGTCTTGACTGTGTTTGGGAAGGTATGTAGTAAGCACTAGATAATACTCCTAACAAAGTATGAAAGGCAAATTCATTTCCTTTTGTAGGAAGATGATGACATTTTTCCATTGATCAGTGGGGGTTGATTGTAGACTTCTACTATAGAACAGAGTCAAATTCTTGTCATCCATATCTTACCTGTTTTATGAATTGATATAAAATTTGATGTTCAGATAATTTTCAGAGTTCATCTCACTATCATGAGGCATGTATTTTATCTCACCACTCCAAAGGCTGAGGTAGGAGAATCTAAATGAGCTCCAAGCCAGCCTGGGATTATGGAAGATCTTGTTGCAAAAAAATAAAAATTAGAAAGAGAAAACTCAAATAATTACACTATTAGCAACAAATCATGAAAGATACACAATATTAAAACTGTATTCCAAAAAAGACTTTTTGATATCCAATTAGTCAGTTGTATCTCAAAGGAGTTCATTTGGTATAACAAAAATTTTGCTATTCATATATCTGTGCATAAAAGAATTGGCCAACATTAATTTCCACAAGTAATTTTTAACTCCAAATACTTTTGGAACTTTTACTGGATCTTGAATGTGTGATAAATTTCATCAGGAAAATACTGAATCTCTATGATCTATAATTGCTTTTACTATTGCCATAACATTTTAAAATTATGATTTGGTTGTTAACTAACATGTGGGAAACAGAACATTATGCTCTGTGTATCCAATTTTTTTTCTGTTGTAGTCAGTGTTGCAATTCTCCTTGAGGAAGGATTTGAAACATTCATGAATGTCTTTAAGGCTTGTAAGCAACTGGTTATTTTCATAGTGTGGAAAATGGAAATTTAAAAATTCTAAATCTGTAACTTCATTTTGGGAACTTGTCAACTTCCCTCAAGATATTATAGAATTACTGGCAAATCCCTATGAAAGAAATTTCTATTATTGCAGCACTAAATATTCTACTGGCAGAGAACCCCATTATAAAGAAAGCAGTGAACATTGGGGAAAATGGATCAACATATCTTTACAATAATCTATGACACCAGATTTTCTTTAATTGTTACTTGAAATACTGAAAATATTAACCTCCAGCTATAAAATTAATATTAAGGACACAAGAATTAGATATAATAAAACAAAGAAAATGCCTACAGTTCAGTTACCTAAAGATAAAAGTGACATAATTGTGTTTTTCTACCATTCCTTCCCTTTGACTGCATGATAGATCTACAAGTTATTGAAAAAAAAATCACTCAGTTATTGATTGTAACTTAACGATATATTATCATCTGTTTTCAATGACATGTGATAATATTTAAGGTCATAGTTCAGATTTATGGTCTAGCTGAGTGCATGCTATTTTACTTTTTTAAGTTTACATGGTATGATTTAAACATTTGACTAACTACTTGTGCATTTTGTTTTTGAGTTGAATACCTTTTCCTAAATATTATTTTCTGTTAATCTAAAATATGCATATTACCTGTCACTGATTTTGACACTAAAGTGCAAATGACTTTTATGCAGGTATGTGATCATCTTTACAGTTTTAAAAATATTCACAAAATTTCCAGCACAACAATTGGGTGGAAAAAGTATAATATTTCAAGTATTCTTGATTGCTCTGTGAAGTATTGATATGTGAAGGGGAAAGAGCATAGTCTAGATATACAAGATTATTTTAATATTATTATTGTCATTTAATGAGTACCGTGAAGTTTCTTATCCATGTAATTGATGTATATTCTTAAATATACAAGATTTGATTATAAAATCACAGATGTATGAATACCTAATGAGAATAGCTTTATTTATGACATTCACTCTAATTGAAGCATATTCTTATTTTTCATTGCATACAATTTGTTTAAAAACATGAACTGGTTTTAAATGTCAAAATGAAACAAAGTATTTGATTTGTCAAAATTATAATTAAATATGTATGAAATAATTTGTGTATATTAACAAATTAAAATTAAATGCAATGAATTAGTGAAATCTACAAGTTCATTTCAGAAGCTTATCTACTTTCCCACAAGATATTATAGATTCATAATTTTTCTTTTTACATAATTATAATTTGAAAGCTAAAGCACAGTATTTAAAACACTATTTGCTTGACATTTGTGTGAATGTGCTTGGTTGCATATCAGAAATGATTATAAATAAGGTTATATATTTTCAACACAGTGTAGGATCTTAGATGATCAGTTCAATGACATTGGGATAAAGATTCTATTGCCATTTTGAAATTGAAAGATTGTATTTAGAATCTTCTTGTAATCTTCTTATTTAAGAATAATACTATAGTATATAGGGGGACAGATCACAGAACCGAACATAATATTTTGCATTGGAGTTCAATGCTGAAACCCTGTGCTGAGTCTGAGCATAAAACAAAACAAAGGGTCAACAATGACTCTAAGAAATACACTATATAGCATATAACTTTCAGCAGAACATTTCAAGTAGTATTAGTAATGGCAGCTAGCATTTACTAATTAGTAACTATGTAACTGGAACTACTTGAGAAACTTTAGATTGAATTTTACATCCCCCCCTTTACAGTAGGAACTAAGATCATGTAACACTAACATAGTTTTTAAAGCTTTTTTAGATTTATAGATTTTATTCTATGTGTTTGAGTATTTTCCTTATGTGTACGAATATCTATCACATATGTGTTTCATAACTATGGAGGCCAAAAGAGAGCAATGGATTCCCTGGAACTGGAGTTACAAATGGTTATGAGTCACCATGTGGTTTCTGGAAACAGAACTGAGTCCTCTGCAAGAGCCACTGGTGGAACCTCTGAATCATCTTTCCAGCCATATGACAATAAAATGTTTAAAAGTGCAGAATAAGATGGTAACTAAGTAAGATCCCCTACCAATTGTCTCAGTATGGACTCAACAATTAGAACAGTTATTCATATACAAAACTGCATTCACAAGATCCAAGACATCCAAATGAGAGCCCATAGTGCCTGCTTTTGGTGTAATAAAGACAATTATACATTGAAAAGGTAAGAAGATCTGCCAGTGTTATCCATCAAGCATCTTCAAAGAGTTCAGAATGTAAAATGATACACTCCACATAGCAAAAATAGAGGGGATTGAGTGTACATTTTAGACTTGAAACATGGTTGTTCTAAGCTGTGCTTGATAACTCAGTACTTAAAAGAACTTCATGTTACCTCTCCATTGGCCAGTACCTACTGACTGTGTTTCTGCAACTGAATTAGTTAGATGGGACTACTTTCACCATCTTTCCCTCAATCTCAGACAACAGGGGAGGACAATATCCTTGATGAAAATAATGGTGAATATGTTCCAATACAATGGTAAAACAAATCCAACAGCACATTTCAAACCTTATAACCATAATCAAGTGAAAATCATCCTAGGATGCAAGAATAGATGAAGATATGCAAATCAACAATTGTTTTGAAACATTAACATTCAGAAAAGATAGAGATGGACATCAACATCCCTCATGAGAACAATTCCTCATAAAGGAGAGAGATATCTCAGTGTGTAGATTGCTTGCCTAACATGTACAATATCCTGTGTTTGATCCCCAACGCTGTCTAAACCCCATGTAATGGGATGTTCACATAACCCTAGTGCTCTGTACTTGCAGGCAGCATACTGTCTCCTTGGCTATGTAAAGAGTTAGAGCTTCTCCTGAGGTACATGAAACCTTGTCTGAAAAAAACAAAAAACAAAAAAAACAAAAAAACAAAACAAACCGAAACAAGACCTTTCCATTGAACTAAGTATAGGAAAAGTGTGCTCCAACATAATAAAGACTAAATAAAACAAACAATGGCCAATTTCATTTTGAATATGAAAAATGTGCAAGCTTTCTCTTTTTGTTTCAGATTTTACTATAAAACAAAAAAAAGTTGGTCACATTCATCAGCTTTATTCAACATAGTACTAAAGAACCTACTGAAAACTATGAAACCATTACAGGAAAACACAGGAGAAAGATTTAGGACATTAGAATTGGCAGGGACATTATAGACAGAACCCCAAAGGCACAATAATGAGAATAAAATATGAGTGTGTGGGATTACAGGAAACTGAATAGCTTCAGAACAGATTTGAAACAGTTAAAAAACAGTGAAAATATAACCTGGAGGATGGGGGAAATTTTTTTGCAATGTATATATCCAACAAAAATTTGATATCTAAAGAATTTAAGGGACTAAGGAAAATCAGTGACAAGAAAATTATGACTTGAATAAAATGTAAGAAACAAGCATAAATAAAAATTTACTCAAAAAAATTGCAACAGGGACTTGAAAATCTTCTTAATCTCACCAATACAAGGAGAATGTAGATCTAAAGCAAAACTATCCTGGCACTCTTGAAAAGAAAGCTACTATCAAAACACCTAAAGACAACTGCTGGAGAGAATGTGGAGTCATGGTGACACTTAACCCTCTTGGGGGAATAAGTAATTAACACAAATGGAAAGAATTTTGGATGTTCCTCATATATTTGAAATGAAAACTACCATAAGATTTAGCAATCATATTGCTGGTTTTGTATCTACAGAAAACTACATAAGTTTACTCAAGAAATTTCTGTATTTCAACATTAGCACTATGTAAGATAGCCAAGAAATAGAAACAACATAAGTGTGTATCTACTGATGAATGGATAAATAACAGTGGTTTGCATATACGATGTAATATGAATCAGACACAAAAAATCTTCAAGTCGTGTCCTGTCATTTGTTACAACACATTTAGAACTGAAGATTAATATACTAAGTAAAATAAGCCAGGCATAGAAAGAAAAGTGACCTTACTTATATATGGTATCTGAACATTGATTTCATAAAAGCAGATATAGTGATTACCAAAGGTCAGGGAGACCAAGGAAGAAAGGAATTATGGGAAAATGTTGATCAATGGATGCACACTTGCATGCATAGGATGTCCTAGGGTATTGTTTCACAGTAGGGAACTCATAGACAACCATGTACTGTACATTAGAAGAAATTATTGAGGATGTTTCACTACAAAGAAATGCCTGAGTAGACAAATATGTTCAAGTTTATTTGAACATGAAGTTTTGAATTCAAACATCTGGCAGTAAAATGCAGGGTCTTTATACATCCATTATTAAAACCATCAGAAAAAATAATACTAGGTTACAGATGATCACTGTATAACTATTCTACACATCCTGCACATTTTAGGTTTCTTTAGAAAATAGACATTAGAGAATAGACATTCTCCTTTAGAGAATAGACATTGCTTTAAATTTTTCATTACAATACTGCGTAATTTTGTGATTCCATTCTCCCAAAGCGGGAACATTTCAGCATGCATATCAGTGATCCACCAAAAACATTTCCCAGCAGAATTGCAAATATTTAACCCAATAATTTTTCTGAAACTCATCATCTCAGAAATCCTAAGTTTAAATATCATGTTCCATGACCTCCAGCTCACTACCTATTTCCTCTGCACCTGTTTCATCACAAAGACATCTTCAGTCTGTTTTTGAGCCTTGCATTTGCTCAGATGCCAAGTTTCTATGTATGCTTCTTTGTTTTCCCATTGTATTCAATTTCTTTCCTCCTCTCCTTAACCGAAATCCAAAAAATTATTTATTTAAATGTTGTTGCATTTGATTCTGATGCATTTCTCTTCCTTCTAGAAAACTGCTATTGCATTGCCTTGCTGGAGAAAGTGCATCATTTCAGGTGGGATTTGAGAATTCATAGCCTCACCCTGCTTTCAGTTCACTCCCTTTGACTCCTTTGTGTTTTATGTATGTGGTCTTAACACTTATACTACTCCTACAGGATGGTGATTACATTCACTTGAAAATTAACTAAATTGCAGAATTTAAATGAATATCTCATGTCATATATCTATTATGTGCTATTATGAATTTGAGCATGCATGTCAATCATTTCTGTCTACTAAGTATAGGATTTTTGAATGACTCTTCTATGATTTGGGGAGGTAAAATATTTAAGAAAACTACTAATCATTTATAAGTTTATAGCAGGTAGTTTTTGCATATTAACTTTTGATAATATACTTAAAACATTAAATTCAATTTTTGAAATTAAATGATTTTATATTTTTCTCTCAAAATGAGTATTTTGGTATGTTTTTTTGTATAGCCTTTTTGTTTTTACCTCAAAATTACAGAATGTTATTTTTTTTAGGTAAACTAATTATTTATAAATTTTCAATCGTTCTACTTTGGCAATTTCTTTTTACATATGGCTAACATATCTGTTTTTTCAAATGTCAAGTTAATTTGCATTATAAAACCAGCATGTATATTAACACAGTGCTTTACATGCTTGATAATTTTTAGTAGTTTATGAACCCATTTTCAGAGTTGGTATTTTATTGATTATTATAATTATTTTAATAAGAATTCATTTATTCCTGGGGTATATCAAAATAACATCTTTACCTTTGTAATCCAATAAATAAATGTGTTATGTTCAAGAACCCGAGATTAGATAGACCAAGATCCTAGAGAAAAAAACCAAGTACTACTATTCTGCAAAAGGAATCTTGCAATAAAATGACTCCTAAGAACAGTCTCCTAGACTTGTGGATCAGTGTTTGCTCAGTCAGCCATCATCAGAGAAGCTTCTTCCTACAGGAGATGGGAATAAATACAGATTCACAGCCAGACATTATGCAGAGATAGGGAGAGAGAACTTGGAAGCCACAGTCCTAAATGGGATGACTCCATTAAAGAGCTTCCCTCAGAGCTCAGGAAACCCTGTGGAAGAGGAAACAGAAAGACTGTGAGAGTCAGAAAGGATTGAACACACCAAAGAAAAACAAGGCCTTTGAAGCACAACATCACGGATGCACATATGAACTCACAGAGATTGTGGCATCGTGCACAGGGCCTGCACAGGTTCAAGCCACCTGGGGTCCCAGTACTGTTAGGGGAGGTGGACACATGTCCCATCTCTAACCCAGAATCTTCTTCAGTTGATAGCCACTAGCAAATAAAAAATTAGTTTTCTCCATTGGAGTCTCACTGGGGATACAAATTATTCTTAAGTCCAGGCCCCATGGCCAGCAGTAGATGACCAACACAAAATAAATTGTACTTTTAGAGGGATTCTTTGTCTCATAATGATTTGACTGGATTTTCTTTCTTTGTGTTACCTGACAGTTCCTTCATTTATATATTATGGTGTCTGATTTAGTGATTTTAGGTGATTTCTGTGCATGTCAATGCTTGTGTCTCTGCATCTATATGTGTTTCCAATGCTTTTTCTTTGGCTCTTTGTTTTTCTGTTCATTTCTTTTGTCCTATTCAGGTTTGTTTGTTTTTAATTTATATTAATTTATTATTATTATATTCTTTTTCTTAGATGCCTGTTTGTTTAGTAATGAGAGAGTAAGAAGGAATGTGGATTTGGGTAGGTGGGAAAGTAGGGAGAATCTGGGAGGAGTAAAGGGAGGGGAAATAAAATCAGAATATATGTATGAAAAAATGTATCTCCAATGAAAAAAGATAATTGTTTACATAATATAAGCAAAGAAGTAATTATTCAATATTCTATTCACTTTGACTAGGACAGACACAGAGTAGCTAATTATTTCTAATTTGATATTATAGGGTTAAAGCTAGAGACCTTTTAAAGCCCTTGTTATATCATTTAAGTAAAGAAGTGTTTAGTCTTAAAATTAAATAAATAAAAGCAATTCTACTCAAAACACACATGTCATCTAGGTCAATCTCACTGAAACAAAATAAAACACATTTTCTAATAGTAACCATGGGAGAAAAATCACCTTTTAAAAGTTAGCTAATATCAAACTATTATGAACAGTAAATCCATTCTCACTAACTAGCCTTTCTTTGTTAATCATTATTTTACTATTTCTGATGTCTATATCTTTAGATCTCACATATTAATTAGCTCATGTAGTGTCTGACTCATTTCACTTGAAGTAGAACTCTTTTTCTAAGGTTACTTTTATTGTTGTTGTTATTGTTGTTGCTGCAGTTGGAAACAGATAGCTTCTGTGAGCAAACTCAGCCTCCATTATTCTGCTCTACTCAATATTTGAGAAGAGTATTTGTCATTTCTTTTGTCAGCCATATCCCTTTCTATAAAAATAGGATTCATCGATTAGCACTGAGAGTATTTATAATCTAACTCTCTTTAATGGGGCTATTAATACTCCTAGTGTTTCAACAAATAGTATTAATTGGTCTAGTACTGACATATTGACAAATGATTTGGTATGTATAAAAGAAAAATAAAATCAAAGACAGCCAAATTATGTCCTTAAGCTGCTCACAGGAGAAAATGGTGCTAATCTAATTGAAACTTGCAAAGGGGATTAACAACCACACTGGTGAAAACACAGCCAACAAATATAATCTAGCAAAAGTGAGTGCTAGATACTGGCAATAAAACATTATCTGCCAATTCAGAAGATTCTGTCATATTTGGATAAGGCATCAATCTTAAATATGTGGAATTATAAGCATATATGAAGTTTTCTTTATCACACTCAGCTTGACAGATAAATCCCTTGCTAAAATTTTTAAGAGCTCGGGGGTCTTAAACAAATTATTGCATCTTGTAGTGCCTCTACAATATGGTTTATATTATCAGAGAATAGATAACCAAAAAAGTCACTGGTTTTAATGAAGCATTAATATAATATAACCATAAAATTTAAAGTAATTTAATATTCATGTATAGATGTATAAGAATTTGTATCTTTCAATAAAATTGATGTTTTAACTTGGTGTGCTGTTAGACAGCTACTCTACCACTTAGCTGTATCCCCAGCCTAGTGATGTGTTACAGTCAATGCAACTGCTGACTCAAAGTAATGCTCTAATGCCATTGTCCAAGCTAGAAGTTTGAAATTTGTTCTTTGTAATTTTATTCAAAGTTTGCTGAAAGATGCTTGAAATACTCATTCTCTAAAGTTATTAAATTTTATTTTAAATCAAAAATGCTTGCTAACTTCACATTTATTAAAGTAATCTCAATGAATTTTTAGGTTTTAATTAAAACTCATCTGTTATCAAGTTATATAATAAAATCTTTACCAAAATGTAGAAGATGCTGAGTTACTGTTTTATAAAGAAATGAATGATTCACAAGTTTCATAGAAATTCTAGAAGTTTCTCTGATTACTTGAGCAGGAGCTTCCTTCCAGAAATAATTTATATTCCCTCTTGTGGACTACATAGAAGAAGGTGCTACTTATGTGGATGGATGTGTTCATCTGCACATAATAAAGTCAATCACCTTATTTTTAAGTCACACATCATATATCTACAGAAATTGAATTTATTCAAGCTTATTTTAAATTCAATAAGGCAATTCAGAATTTATTCACTGCTTTATAAATAATGCATCCATTTTACAAATAGATTATAGTAACATGAAGTTGGGCTATTACATTTTTTTAAAAAAATGTGTTTGTGTATGATGTGTGTGTGTGTGTGTGTGTGTGGAAGTGGGTGTGTGAGTATGTGTTTGTGTTCTTGAGTCCTTTAGTAGTAGATACATTTTACCAGCTAGCCATCTTGCTGGCCCTGTGCCCAACTTTGGACAGGGGTTCTGGTCATCTGAATTCATATCTTCTTGCTTGAATAACAATCATTTTATTTTACCTGCTGAGCTATCTCCAATACCTGAAAAATATAATACCAGTTATGTTCCTATAAAACTTAATAATATGAGCAGTCCATGTTCTTTATACTTTGTTAGTCATAACTATTGTTAGTTGACTGTCACTGTAACTTCGTGGTTTCAAGAAGATTTTTCTTAACTTATATTAACTTAATATTAAAGAAAAAGCAGAAATGTCAACAAAGAAATAGATAAATTTGCACACAATATTAGGTAATTTGACAGCATAATATTCACAAATGGTTAATGATAGAGCTACTTAAAGAAGAAATTGATACACCCCTTAAAGAAACCTATGAAAAGAAAACTGAAATGTGAAAGTGGAAATAGAGTCAATAATGAAAATCCAAATGACAGAAATCTGGAAATGAAAAAAAATATAACTTTAACAGGAACCTCAGAGACAAATCCCACAAACAGGGTAAAAGAGATGGAAGAAAGAATCTCAAACACTGAAGGCAAGTTAGAAGAAATGGGATCCTCTGTCAAAGAAAATTTTAAATCAAAAATAATCCAAACATAAAGTATCCAGGAAATCTGGAACATTATGAAAAGACCAAGTCTAAGAATAACGGGAATAGAGGAAGAACAAGAAACCCAGCTCAAAGAACAAGAAAATATTTTTAACAAAGCCATATAAGAAAAATTTCCTAACCTAAAGAAGGAGGTATCTATCAAGATAAAAGAACCATACAGAATACCAAATAGACTGGACTAGAAATGACATTCCTCTCAGCACATAATAATTAAAACACAGAACAACATATAGAAACGGAAAGAATAGTAAAAACTGCAAAATAAAAAGACCATGTAACATATAAATGTAGACTTATTAGAGTTACATTTGACTTCTCAATGAAGACTCTAAATGACAGAACACTTTAGTCATGTGTTTTATAAAATCTAAGAGACCAAAGATGCCAGCCTACAGTATATATTTAGAATAATTAATCAAAATAGATGGAGAAAAAAGACATTCTCTGATAAAACCAAATTTAAAACAAAATTTATCTACAAATCCATCCCTAAAGTAAGTACTAGAAACAAAACTCCAATCTGAAGAAGGCAAACACAGCCAGTAAAACAAAAGGAATAAATAATCCCAGACCAGCAAATCAAAAGAGGAAACACACACACACACACACTCTCAAACACACACACACTCACAAGTGCACACACATAAGACACAACAAGAAAATAACAAAAATCAACGAACTGATCATCTATGATGCTCAACATCAATGGTTTCAATTTCCCAATAAAAGGATAAAAACTAACAGAATGGATTCAAAAACAGATCCAGCCTTCTGTTGCAGCTAAAGGAACATATGTTAACATCAAGGGTAGATATCAGCTCAGGGTAAAAAGATGGAAAATGATATTCTAAGCAAATGGAACTAAGAAGCAAACCTGTGTAATCATTTTAATATTTGACAAAATAGACTTCAAACCCAAACTAAACAGAAGAGACAGGGAAGGACACTACAACATATTAATCAAAAGAAAAATCCACCTAGAAGACATTGCAGTTATTAACATCTAAGCACCTAATATAAGGGCACCCAAGATTTAAAAAAGAAAAAAAAAAAACTCCTCTAGTTTAAATCATATCTTGATCCTTATATAGTGATAGAGGGTAACTTCAATACCCAACTTTCATCAGTAAATAGGTCACCCAGACAAAATTAAACAGAGAAATACTCGAGCTAACTGATGTCATAAACCAAATGGGCCTAACAGCTACTCACAGAAAATTTCTCCAAAACACAAAAGAATAGGTGTGTTTCTTAGATGCAACAGAAGGATGGATAATTTTGCAACCATTCTGATATTCTTTATCTTTTTATTGGAGAATTAAGACTATTGATGTTGAGCATCATATTCTTCTCAGCAGCTCATGGAACTTTCTCTAAAATTGATCACATACTTGAACACAAAGTGAGTCTCAAGAGATACAAATTGAAAAACACCCTGCATCCTATCTGACCACCACAGATTTAATCTGGGTATCAATTACAACAGAAAGCTTACAATTTCATGTAAATTGAACAATTCACTAATGAATTAAAAAAATAGGTTGAAACAGAAATTAGAGACTTTCTAGAATTTAATGAAAAAAAAAAGTACAGAACATATCCAAATGTATGGAACACAATGAAAGTCGTTCTAAAAGACAAGGTCATAGCACTAAGTGCCTACATTAAAAAAAAAAAGCAGAAAGGTCTCAAATTAGTAACTAAACAACACTTCTGAAAGTTCTAGGACAAAAAGAGGAAATCACACCTATAAGGAGTACACAGCAAGAAATAATCTAACTTGGAGCTGAATTCAGTAATATAGAAATGAGTAAAAAAAAACCACAAAGAATAAAGAGTTGGCTATTTGAGAAAATCAATAGGATTGAAAACCCCTATCCAAATTAACTAAAAGGTGAAGAGATAAGATTCAAATTAACAAAATTAAAAATGAAAAGGGGGGCATAACAACAGACACTGAGGAAATCCAGAGAAACTTAGGACAGATTTTAAAAAACTTTACCTAATTGGAAAGTCTAAAAGAAATGGATAATTTCCTGTATATATACCACCTACCAAAGTCAAATCAAGAGCAGATAAGTAATTTAAACTGACTTATGCCCCCCTCATGAAATAAAATACCTTCGAAAAAAAGTTAAGAACCAGAATTCTCCCACATTTTTAAGGAATTAATGCCAACGCATTTCAAATTATTCTACAAAATAGAAACCGAAGAAATGATGCCCAACTCGTTTTATGAGGTCAATGTTACCTCATATCCGAACCACATAAAGACCCAACAAAGAGAATTACAGAACAATTGCTCTTATATAGATGCAAAAATTCTCAAATATTTTCAAACTGAATGCAAGAACACATTAAGATTATTCACCATGTTCAAATAAGCATCATCCCAGAGGTTCAGGGATGCTTCAACATATGAAAAGTGACAAATGTAATCCACCATATAGACAAACTGAAAAAAGAATCACAGTATCATCTCATTAAATGCATAAAAGACCTTTGTAAAAACTCAACACTGCTTCATGATAAAAGTCCCGGAGATAGTAAGGATACCTCCACATAATATAGGCCATTTACAGCAAGCCCATAGCCAACATCATCTTAAATGGAGACAAACTCCAAGTAATTCCACTAAAATCAGGAACAAGACAAGGTTATCCCCCCATACCTATTAAATATAGTACTTGAAGTCTTAACTAGAGCAATATGACAACTAAAGGAAATCAAGAGGATACAAATTGGCAAAGAAGTCAAAGTATCCTTACTTGCAGATGATATGATAGTATACATAGTGAAGATAATCATCGTACCAGGAAACTCCTGCAGCTGATAAACATTTCAACACAGTAGCAGGATACAAAATTAACTCACAAAAATCAGCAGCCTTCCTGTATACAAATGACAACGAATGGAGAAAAATGTGAAGGGAAATCAACCCCCTTCACAATAACCACAAATAACATAAAATATCTTGGTGTAAATCTAAACAAGCAAGTGAAAGATTCATCTCATAATAAAACCTTTAAAACATTGAAGAAAGAAATTGAAGAGGATATACAAAGATAGAAAGATGTCCCATGCTCATGGATCAGTAGGATTAACATAGTAAAAATGGTCATCCTACTAAAAGAAATCTGTAGATTCAATAAAATCCTCATAAAAATTCCAGCCCACTTCTTCACAGAATTGAAAGTATAATTTTCAGTTTCATATGGAAATGCAAAACCTCAGGATAGTTTACAATCCTGAGTAATGAAGGAACTGCTAGAGGAAGCGCTGTCACAAATCTCAAATAGTATTACAGAGCTACAGGAATAAAAACAGACACATTGATCAATGGAATCTAATTCAAGTCCAAGACATAAATCCACACACCTATGGACACCTGCTGTTTGATAAAGAAACCAGAAAAACACAGTGGGAAAAAAAACTTCAACACAAATGATGCTGTCAAAACTAGATGGCTACATGTAAAAAAAAAAAATCCAAATAGATCCATACTTAACATGATGCACAAAATTCAACTCTAAATAGATCAATGACCTCAATATAAAACCAAGTACACTGAACCTGATAGAACAGAAAGTGGGAAATAGCCTTGAACTCATTGGCAGATGAAAGGGCTTTCAGAACAGATAAATGCATAGGCACTAATCATTGATTAATAAATTGGACTTCATAAAACTGAAAAAACTTCTGTATGGACAAGGACATAATATTAGGACAAAGCAGCAAGTTACCAACTACACATCAGAAGGCTAATACTCAAAATTTATAGAGAATTCATAAAATTTTATTTTATAAAGAAAGCAAATAACCAGTTAAAATGGGATAAAGACCTAAATAGAAAATTCTCATATGAGGAAACACAAATGGCCCAGAAATACTCAAAGAAATGTTCAGCCTCCTTAGACACCTGGGAAATGAAAATACTTAAAGAAATGTCTGGGATCCTTAGTCATTTGGGATATTCAAACAAAATTACTTTGAGATTTCATCTGACACCCATCAGAATGGGTAAGATCAATAAGAAAATGACAGTTCATGCTGGTGAGGATATAGAGTAAGGGAATAGTCATCCATTGCTGGTGGGAACACAAATTAATGCAGCCAGATGGAAATCAGTGTGGCAGTTCATCAGTATAGTGGAATGAATCAATCTCAATATCTAGCTATATCATTCTTGGCCACATACTCAAAGGACATTCCATCCTACCACAAAGACATTTGCTCAAACATATTCACTACTGCTCTATTTATAATACCTAGGAATTGGAAACAACCTAGCAGTCACTCAATGGGTAAGTGGATTTAAAAATGTGTACATTTACACAACGAATATTACTCAGCTGTTAGTAATATGAAATCATATATTCTCTCCCTTTATCCCTCTCTCCCCAACTGATCCCTCCTGTGACCAGAATTGGGGGATATTTAGGGAGTGCTCTGGAGTCCTTAGTGCAATGGAAACTCCCTGGAATTTATGAGGGTACCCTAGTGAGTACTCTTAATTATGGGGGACAAGTCTAAACAGGCCATCTCCTGTAACCAGTCAAGGATTCCAGTGGTGGGAATGGGACACCAATGCAGCAACAAAAGCTTCAACCTATAATCTATCCTGCCTGTAGAATCTGCTGGGGCAGTGGAGGGGCAGAACATCACACCCAGGGAAGGGCACCATGGCTGACACTGCAGGGCTGGCCTAGATAGCCTGGAGATGATTCCTAATGAGATTCTGTTATGCTCATCATCAAAAATGGAGTTCTCCAGCAGCTGATGGAAGGAGATGCAGATGCCAATGGCCAAACATTGGATGGAGCTTGGGAACCCACGGAGGAGGAGGAGGAGGAGGAGGAAGAGGAGGAGGAGGAGGAGGAGGAGGAGGAGGAGGAGGAGGAGGAGGAAGAGGAGGAGGAGGAGGAGAAGGAGGAGTGATCATGAGGACTAGAGTGGTTGAGGACACCAGGAGAACACTCACCATGGAATCAAATGATCAGGACTCTAAGGGACTCATAAAGGCTTAAGTGGCAGACACAGAGATTGCATGGGTCTTCAGTAGGTCCACTACATATATCTTAAGGTTATTTGGCTTGGTGTTCTTATAGAACTACTACAAGTTGGAGTATGGGGGAGTCTCTGATCCTTTCATCTACCTTTGGGACCCTTTTCCTTCTGCTGAGTTGCCCATCCACCCTTGATGTAGGGGCTTGTGCCCAGCCTTGTTCCATCTTGTTATGCCCTGTGTAATTATAACCTTGGGAGGCCTGCTTTTTTTCTGAGGGGAATCAGGGGAGTGCATCTGAGGGATAGGAGAGATGGAGGGAAGAGTGAAAGGAAAAGAGGCTAGGTAGGGATGTATTATATGAGAAAAGAAAAATAAATAAAACCTAGAAAAAAGGAAAAAATGAAATCATA
Source organism: Cricetomys ansorgei (assembly GCA_026225945.1). Lineage (NCBI taxonomy): Eukaryota > Metazoa > Chordata > Mammalia > Rodentia > Nesomyidae > Cricetomys > Cricetomys ansorgei. The sequence goes on along the minus strand of JAMJFZ010002759.1, from coordinate 3,276,441 downwards.
AATTTGGAGGTAAATGGATGGAGCCAAAAAAAATCATCCCGAATGAAGTAACTCATACCCAGAAAGACAAAAATGGTATGAATGTCCTTATATATGTACATTATCTGTTAAGTCATTGATAAAAATGATTCAATCAGTTGAACTACATACTGAACACTGCTTAGGTGAAGAAGAACCTGAGACTATATAGCCCAGGGACTGAGGGAAAAATCAATATTGTTCTACTAAAGGAACATAGCAATAAAATGACTCCTAATGATATTCTGCTATATTCATAGATCAGTGCCTTGCTCAACCACCATCAGAGAAACTTCCTCCTACAGCAGATGAGAACAAACACAGAGACCCACAGCCAGACAATATACAGAGTATGAGAGACCTTAGAACACTCAGTCTTAAATGGGATGTCTCCATCAAATCCCTACCCTAGGGGTTAAGGGAACCCCACAGAAGAGGATATGGAAGTCTAAGAGCCAGAGGGGATTGAGGACACCAAAGAAACAGTGATTTCCAAACATAGTGGGTCCAATGTAGATATGAACTCACAGAGGCTGAAAGCAGCCTGCACAGGTCTGTTGTAGAAGTTCATTTTTAGTTATGTTTGAAATGGTCGTTTTGTGCATTGTTGGGTGAAGGGCTGCCCAGGCCTTGGAATTTTGTATGGTCTTCAGGGTTGACGTATGTAAAAGATGTTTGCTCATGATAAGAACAGGATATCAATAGAAAACCCAAAGAGCTTAGGTTTCAATAAAACCCCCTGAGACGAGACACTTGGGGCTCAGGGTTCCATTGTCCAGAGTGAGGCTTGCCATGATATTGGTTCCCTCTGCTGAGGTCTGGCAGGGTTTGCTCCTATGAATATGGCTCTTTTTCCTTTTGTTTGTTTGTTTGTTTTTTTCCTAAATGATGTCCTTTTTATTTTATATTATTTATTATTATCCCTTAGATGCTTATCTGTTTTCTAAAAAGAAATAGAAAAGAGGTAGAACTGGATGGGAAGGGATGTGGGGAGGAACAGGGAGAAGTAGAGGGAGGGGAAACAGTAATCAGGGAATATTACATGAGAAAAAATAGAAAAATAAATCCAAGGTAGCAAAAAAGAAGAAAAACCAGAGTTTCTGCTGATATGAATGCAATGTAATAATTGCATTTAAATAAAAGAGTTGTTGAGATGACTCTGAATTTTATGTTTTATTTTAAGAAGAAAATGCTATTGTTAGTTTTATCATTTAAGAATACACAGAGGGAAAGCAAGTTGCCCCAAGTTCACTAACAAATGAAACTGTGATGCAACATGTGATAGTCTAACAAAATATTCATCTAATACCTAAGTACAATGAATTAAAAGCAGGGGGCTTGAAAACTTTAGTCCTAGCTTTTTTTCCTACAAGGAATAAGAAAACATATCAGAGATGACAGAGAATAAAATTAACTAAGATAATAAATTATTAAAGATCTCTTAGATGAAATATTACCCAAATTCTGCTTTGAATTTGATAGGTTTTTAAAATGGCTAAGAAGGCCTCATGTATCCTCTTACATTCATCATTATATTCCATTCTTATTGTCTCTTAATTCACCTAAGGTTTCATCTTTCTTGCTTGAAAATTCTAAGATTAGATGAGTTAATATATGTAAAGTGCTTGCTATAGAGTCTTGCACATCATAATTCAACTGACTAAAGAGTCACCATGTGCATTACAGGAAACAAGAGATAAATAAAACAAAATGCCCCAGTCTTTCAATTACCCAGAAGCTAGAAACATAAATATATGCATTGTGTGGCAGATTATAGCAAGTACAATAATAAAGGTACAAATGAGGGTGAGAAGAAAAGGAAAAGTTGCCCTCTTTATTGCTGACTCATTCATTCATTCATTCATTCACTGTCATAAATTCACTTACAATTTTTACAGTCTTGTCAAGGAAGCTAGATAAATTTTCCTTTTAGCATTCATGTGGTGATTTACAGTTTAGAACAATATAGTTATTGTAAATGGTGCAGTAGTGTCATTATGGAGAAAGTTGCACTATTTTTATTTCATTTAATTTTATTTTTAATTAACTTTTTGTTTCAATTGGTATATAAAACATGCACATTTTGCACTTTAATGGGAAAATGTGAGAATTTATCAAGTTTGCTTTTTTTATAAGGTTTACAGCACTGTAAATATCTATCTCCTGAAAAATATATGTATAATAGATATTTAATATATTATTATAATTTATAAATTATTATATAATATGTATATATGTGTGTGCAAAGTGTTTGCAAAAAAATTAATATCATCTACTTTAGATTCTTGAAATATATAATAAACTACTGGTTTCTATAGCCAATGTTTTGTGCAACAGCTTACGTTTTACTCCTATTTCACTATGATTTAGTATTATTGATCTCTTTTCACCCGTGTGTCCCTAATTTCTGTTTTCCCAGGATTCTGGTACTTATCATTCTACTCTTTAGTTTCAGAAGTTTAATATTTAGGGATTCTACAAATTAATTATATAATAAAGCACTTGTGTATGTGTGTGTGTGCACGCGTATGTGTGTATGTGTTTGCCTGGTTTTATTTTATTTTACACAAGGAGATTTAATTTCATCAATCTTATTGCAACTGAAAGAAAATCATAATTTCGTCTGGGAACAATGTTTTATTGTACATTGGCCTTTTCTTTATCCATTCATCATCAGTAGATGAACATTTAGGGTGCTGTTTTCTATTCCATGGTTATTATAAATAATGTGGTCAAGAACATAAGATTGACATGAGTCTTCAGCATACTGACTATACTTTCTCTGGATATATACCCAACAATGGTTGGTGAACCACATAGCAGCTCTATTTTTAATTTTTGAGGAATGTGTCTGTGTTTTCCTTAATGTCTCTAATATTTACTTCCACCAAACGAATTATAAGTGTTTTCCCTTTCTACATCCTTAAAGCTTACTCTTGTCTTTTTAATGAGTTGTTCTTTATTAGAGTGAGATGGTATCATATTGTAGTTTTGAGTTTAATTTCTTAAAGAGCTAATAACGTTGAAGGTTCATGTACCTATCTAGTGGGTATTAAGTTAGCACAATTTTTGAGAAACGTGCATTGTCTTCATTGTTTTTAAAATTGGGTTATTTGTTTTTCACTGTTAACTTTTCAAATACTCTTTATATATTCTGGATGTTAGATATATAGTTCATGCACACAAATATATATATATATATATATATATATATATTTTGTGTGTGTGTGTGTGTGTGTGGTGTGTGTGTGTCTGTGTGTCTGTGTGTGTATACATATACATATATATGCACGTACATGTACATGTATACACACACACAAACACATATTTGTAAATATAATTATGTTGGTTACTACTTCATTATATTTTTTTCCATTTAATAAAAGGGAAAATGAAGTTTGGGCAAATATTAAAAGTTCTGATGCCAAGACTTGAATGAAGGAATCTTGTTCTTTTGTTGTCATTGGTCCACCCAACTGGTTAATAGCAGAAAATGACTTTGTAATTGTGGTTTATAAATGTATACTCTGTACAGTATGCCCCCTCAACATTGTGGGGATGATCAATGTAATATGTGCTAGTCACTGTTAAAGCATTTACTCCACATTGCTTTTTAGAAGAAGATAGACATGTATTGGGTTTTAAGTGCTTCTAGGGTCCATCTTCATAGCATATTAATCTTTTATGACATCATGTATAGAATTTTGAATAGCAAAATGGATGCCAATTGATATCTTTATAAGTGCTTTCAAAAAAGATTGGAAAATGCACCATTAATTTACTCAAGAAGCTTACCCTTTATCATTTGGTATTTATATTGTTTATATGTTTTCATAGCAGATTATTTTAAATTAATGAAGGTGTATTTTATATAACTCCTTTACATGGATTCATTATTATGAAAATGCCTAAAATATATGAAAATATCACACTATTAATCTGAATGAATTCATCAGAAACTTATTTTTAAATTCCACAATTCATGTAGTATAGTACTGCCATATAATTAGGTTTGTATTTTTTCAAATACTCAAATAAATTAAAAATAAAGGACAAAATTGCTGATAAAATAACAACAAAATTTCTCCCATTTATGATATTCCAAAAACTCATTTAATTTGGTTTTCTAAATAAACTTGAGAAGAAAATAAGTATTGCTTATAAACTGTAGACTTTGATCCTTGGATGAGGTAAACATACATGAATTTGAGGTAGAAAGATGGGACTTGTACAATATGTCAAAATGCAATTTGAGAGGCTGGAGAAATGGATCAGCAGTTAATAGCACATTCTTGTCTTACAGAAGACTTGGATTAAGTTCCCAGCACCCATGTGGCTGCTAAGAGCCCTCTGTAATTGCAGCTATGCAGCTATTGCAGCAATGATCCTTTTGGACTTCAGAGGCACAGGGCATACACATAGTGTATACAATACATGTAAGCAAACACTTATAAAATAAAATAAATATATCTTTCAAAGTTGCATTTCAAATTTAGAAAACATGAAAGTTATATGTACACATTTTTAAAATGGTTATCTTTTCAACTTATAGTTTATTTTATGTGTTTGAGTGTTTTAAACTGAATGTATGTCTCTGCACCATGTATGTATCTGGTGCCCATGGAGGCCAGAAAGCATTGTGTCCTATAGAACTGGAGTTAGAGACAGTTGTGAGCCACCGTGTGGGTACTGAGAATGGAAGAGAAGCCTATGCTCTTAGCCATTGTACCCTCTCTCCAGCCCCATGGAAAAGTTATCAGAGTTCCTTAATAGAAGTCTTTTTTAATAATTATTCTTTCAAAACAAAGCAAGAACTTCCTTATTATTGGAATATATTCTTCTACTTCACTGGTTTTAGTCTTGAACCTGAGATTTGTTGAGACCTATTGAAATAGTGTTATGGTTTTAGTAGAACAACTCAAACTAGAAGCTCTGAGAGTCATTTATTACTGGTCACCATCATGTGCTCTTTCTCAATATAACAATTTTTGAGAGAATGATACCGAAAACTTTGATCTAATCATATATCTGAGGAGACTTAAAATCAGAGGGTTGAATACAACACTTTTTATTTGTAATTATCATCATGTCTCATATTTTAGTTAGGATTTCCTCAGGGAATTTTGTACAATCATTTGTGTATCATGAAGAAAAATAGATGCGCATGGGACTTATACAAGTCCTGTGTCCTGCACTTTGAATAGACAGACAGGAGGATTAGGAGTTCAAAGTCACCATTGAATGAACAGTAAATTCAAAGCCACCCTGAGCTACAAGGAGACCCTGTCCTAACAAAACCAAAAGGAAAGATAAATCAATAGGAGTGAAGATAATCTGCTGAAGATACAGAAATAGGTCAAATTAAGTGATTTTTAAACATTATTATTTATATACATTATGTATATTAATACATATATATTCATACAAATGTATATGAAAACTATGTTTAACATAAAATTTCTTTTAGGGAAACATAAGGTAAATAAGATTACAAAATAGGCTGAACTGTGGTCTTTTGAGATCAATGTATATCCCTGATCATTTATCAAATATATACTTCTCCTTTCTATCTATACCTTGCTCTATGTTTCTTAATTCTAGAACTTGCCCAGAATTTTCATCTCTACTCAAGACTTCCGTGTTTGCTTCAGATTAGCCTCAAGGTAACTGAAATTTACCCCAGGTTATCCAGTGTTGAATACAAATCATATGCTGAATTCCATTCTTTTTGCGTGAAAAGGCAGAAAATTAAATTTGATGGCTTTCATTTTTAAACCAGTTTGTCCTTGCATACAGACTATTTTTATGCTGTATCACGCTATTTGTAATCACCTATATTTTATTTGCAGGGAATTACCATTTTTTCAATTGTTTCTCTAGGAAATCCTCATTACTGAGATATACAAATAGAGAAAGAAATAGAGAAAGAAAGCATGCACAGCTCTTGAAATTGTTATGGACTGTCAAAACACTTGGCTGAAGCAACCGCATAGAAACTGTTTCATTAAGAAAAAAAAAAACCAAACAGTTATTCTTGATAAAGCAAGTGTGACAAGAATAAAAACGTGATTTTAATCATTTTAGTGCAGCCTCTTCCTCATCCGAAAAAGCAACGACACTACGAAGAAAAGGCAAAGAATAAAAGTGGGAGATTTATAAACTTTACATTTCCTGTATTTTATAAATTCAGCCTGTGTTCTATACATCATCATAGAAAAATAGAGAAAGAACTATTAAAATTCATGTTTTGGATAGCATGTCCCACATGCCTACAATTCAGCACTCTGGAGGCTGATGCAGGGAGATTATCCGTTTGAGTCCAGCTTAAAATGTACTAGGAAAACCCAGCCACACAAAATAAAACAAAACAAAATAATTTAAATATCACTCAAAACAGAACAAGCCTGATCTGAAATTTTATGTGTAAAATGCTTCAAAAGACTTTAAGAATCTTATGACATTTTCAAATAGTATCTTCATGCTTCTTGCTATTATCACCAGCACAAGTCTTTAAATTGGACTCATTTAGGTTTTGATGCTAGCTGCAACTATGCAATCTTGAACAAGCAACTTAATTCTCTGCTCTAGAATGATTGTTTTTTTTATCTCCCATTCCAAATTTGCATAAAGAAGTACAATCATCAATATGATAGTTTTTGGAGGTAGGACTATGATAGGTAACTAGATGATAAGGACTCATCTTCATGAATAGATATTAATTCCCTTATAAAAGCACTGCCAGAGTCATCCCTCATGCCTTCAGATACACAAGAACATAACCAGAGGACAACCATCTTTGAACCAGGAAACATGGCATTGGACAGATACTCACTTGTTAATGTTTTAATATTTACGCATGTCCATACTTCAGATCTGTGAGCAATACATTTCTGGTTTTGCTATAGCATTCCAAACAGAATAAAATACTTTCTAAGTATTACTTTTCATATATGTAAAGTATGAATAATATCTCAGATTTCTTTGACTCTGGCTAAATTCATAGATCTATGTTTCTATATAAAAGTACAATGCATTTTTTCATGTAATGAGTGATAACATTTGTGTTATTATTATCACATGTGATATTATACATTATACATATATTACATATATGTAAGGCATTTTCTTAATTTCCATTTTTATAAGCTGATCATCGTATCAATAGCATACAACCTGCTCATTGTCCTTGAAAATTGTACAGCTTAATTGGTTAGATGAGACAAAGAATTTTTAAAAATCTACAACCAAACAGAATCAAGATTTAGATGATTTGGATTTCTTGGCAAAGGACAGAGAAAAGTTTAATAAGAAAACTTCATAATATCCAAGCAACATGACCTCACTTTCTTGGCACACGACTGACCCTACACTGAGAGATTCAAACAATTAGAAATTTACTGACTTCAGTATAGCAACTCCATTTAACAGGGAAAATGAGTGGTAAGAGCATATGGTCAGAAATGATACCACCTAAAGGACAAATAATAAAGATATGTTTACATCCACCACAGATTATCTACTTTTCTACTACTCATCTAAAAATTATTAAAATTATTAAAAGCAAATACATACATCTAGCCATTGTAATTACTATAATTACATTTATTAAGTGTGAGTAATGTTCAAAAGAGCAATATGTGTAAACACCCACTAACCACAATGTGAGTTTTTTTATTAGTACCTATAAATCTAAATGACTTGGTCACCATGCTCTGACTCTCCAGGTATGGTAGAATGGTAATATGCTCTAAATCATTAAGGGGAATTAATGATAGTACCTAACCAAATCCTAAAACCTCATTTGAAGTGTTTCACATAGAGTATTTCTCTCTTACTTTTCATGCAACAAGATTTACAAAGCTGTCGCTATACTCAGTATTATATTTCGCAAGACATAAAATGGTAAGGTGAAACAATTTCTTTTTAAGAAGATACAATTTTGAGAAGACAAAAGAACAGTAATTAGACATTCATATGTACTTAGCAGAGACTGGTAGAGGTTTAGAAGTCACAATCACAAATCATAAAGGCAAAGACATTAAGAACAAAATGGCAGAATGGGAATTAAAGAAGTATATCCAAGAACAAATGTGGACAGTAGCTTTGGAGTTGCACATATAGGAAATAACATGTTCCCTTGGCTTTTACTGTAAAGAAAGGTTAAGGAAAAGAAGCTGGTGCTAGAGAATTGAGGAAGTGGGGGACAGAACATGGAAAGTGCTGAAAAACAGTTTGAATGGAAGGAGATTTAAGCATTTTCCTATAAACTGGTTTGTTTTTTGCACTTATTCTAAAAGATGAATGGAAGGGAAGGAAGTAGGAGAGAGACAGGGGTTGTCTCAGATTCCAGTTAAGAGACTGCTGCTCTAATTGCAACAATTTATTTTTCTGGTTACAGATAGGGTCACTAGTGCTGGATATAAATGAACAGATGGAACATGCATTTAAAAAAAGTAATCTATACGACTAGGTGATTTAAAACATGTAGAAAATGAGCATAAAAGAGACTTTCTGAGATAGGTACTGCAAAGAAATCTACAGGGAATCTTGTGAATTCATAGCTAGAGAGAAGTACTGTGGAACTCAGAAGCGAATGGTCTAAATGAACCTAAAAGAAATGAAATTTCAGGGAGGATGTGAGAAATTGTCAAGTGATACTAAGAAGGAACTAAAAAGATGTTAATGGTAAATCACTGTTAATCTCAATATATGGCCAATCGTTATTATTGGAACAAAAGAGTACTTTAATATTGCTATGTTTAGCAATAGGGGAGAAAAATAAGCTGGAAAAAACAGCTACCATAAAATACACATGGCAGCTAGGCAAAATAGATATAACTGAAACCCAATTTACCATCTACACATGATATTATTTTAAAATTAAAGAAAATACACTATGTGGTTTCCATATAACCTTCATATGGTTTCTCTAATACTGGCATGTCAGAAAGATCATAGCAAAATTATGTAACTTGTGACTATTAGTTTAATTTACAGCTTGATACAATGGAAATCACTCTAGAGTCTCAACTGAGGATTATCTACATCAAGTAGGCCTATGGGAATGTCTGCTAAGGATTGCCATGATAATATTCATTGATGTGGGAAGACCTAGGCCACTGTGGGCAACACTATTCCCTGGGTTTCAGTCCCTTACTCATATAGAGTCCCTTACTCTGTATGAGTGGGGAAAGTGAACTGATTATTAAATACTCTTGTATTAATTCTCGGCTTTTGACTGTGGATAATAGCTTCTACAAGTTCTTTCTCAGATTTCCTGTATATAACCCTCCTCAATTTCCTTCAAATTCATAGCCTCTTTTATTACTGTTATTTTATATAAATATATGTTCCTAAATATAACCTGTTGAGTCTATATACTGCTTCTTGTATGTGTGTTTTCAGGGCCATGACTCCAAGAATGTGCCAGGACCTAGTTCATGATAGTATACAATATATGATATGTCACTTAGCTTTACATTTCTCCACTACAGAATAGTTTTCAAGTCTTTTCTTACTGTTCAGGACAGTGGCAGTTTTGTTTTATTATTTATTTGTTTGTTAGAATATTTACATATTTATTATAGTTTGAATATGTGTATTTGTGTGCATGCTTGTGTTTTGTGCATGTGTTTATGTGTGTGAATGTGCATATGTGCCACAGCATACATGTGGAGGTCAGAGGACAATTTGTGGAAGTTGGTTCTTTCTTTCCACCATGGGATGTGGGGTTCTGAGTTTGTATTCTGCCTATGAGTTTTGGCAGCATGTGCTTTTTTTACCTGCTCAGTCATCTCACCAGCATGGCAATGGCAAGTGTGGTGACTACTAGTCAGGTATTTTACAGAATATTATTCAATTCAATTTTATTTGATACTTAATCTCCTCCAACAAGGCCACACTTACTAAGCAACCTCCCCCAAAAAAACCCACTACCATCCAGGGACCAAATATTCAAATGCTCAGCACATAGGGGACACCTCACTCAAATGATCACACTATGTATCACAAGATATCCTGGAACTAATGATATCCTCTTCCCACCATAGCTTCTTGAATGCTAGGATATGACTGTGATGTTAGCATCAATTAAAAAATGACTATGGTAATTTGGGTATTTTAATACAATCCTCACCATAAAATCCAAAGTCATAAAGATTTTGTTTAATATTTGATTCTAGAAGTTTTAGTATTTTTTGAATTTTATCTTAGGACAAAAGTAACAAGTTTTATGTCTAGGTGTATATTTAGATATCAAGGCCCAGTTTTTCTAGTACTATTCATTGAACTGGCTTTCGCACCTGTCAAAGATCAGTCTATTGTGTTTGTCTATGTTGTTTCAATGCTAAGTTCATTATTTTTTCTAGAATTTTCTCAGTTTTAGGTTTCACTTTAAGCTCATTATAAATTTTAAATTAAGTTTAGTATAGGACACAAGTTATGAATTGATTTTCCTATTTGCTTGTCCTAGATTTGTTTGTTGAAAGTTTATAGCTTTTTGGTTGAATATGAGCATACTTTTATAAAAAATCAATTTATTTTATGTACTTCTGTTCCTGTGCTTTCAATGTCCCACTTATCATGAGCATTTGTTCTTTTGGCAATACTGGATGTATTAGATTATCTGCATATTATCTTAAAATCATGTAGTGTGACTATTCCAATTCTGTTACTTTCCTGTACTGTTATAATATTCTAATTTCTTTAGCTTCCTAACCAAATTTTAGAAAGAACTTATCAATTTAAACGTCAAAATCTACTGGAATTCTGATTTATTTAATGAACCTATTAGTTTGATGACAGTCCATACCCTATCAATAAAACACTGCCCCTTCAAGCCATGCATTTTGAATAATCACCATATATTTATTTTTTTTATTTTTCTTTTGTATTATTTAACGATTTCAACTTCTAAAATTATACTTATCTTTTGTATTCTTACATTTTCTTTGTGCCAAATAAAGGAATGATTTTTAAAATATTAATTGCCAAGTATTCATTACTGATATGTAGAATGTAATTAATACTTATATCGTTTTCTATATCAGGACCTTGGCTATTTGATTCTATTATACCTTTGTACCTATTTTCTTTGCACCTGCTTTCACATTTTCTTCTTTCAAACTTGTGCAATGTGTGTTTTGCATTTCTTACTTCTTTGCAAAATTTTGCATCTCAGCTCCAGTGTTGAATAGAAGTAGTTAGAAAGGAGTTAGTCAGTTTGGTCTGACTGAAGTTAAAATTAGTTTTTCGCTATTTCTTAGGATAGCAAGTATAGGCCTTCTTAAAAGAGATGTTTCTACATCATTATTATTTGTTTTCTTTCAACTAAATATATCTAAGATGGTCCATCACAATCTAACAGAAACTTTTAAAGTTGATTTCTGTGTCTATAAATTTGTCTTTTGAAATAGATGATAAATAGATGGATAGATAGCTGATAGATAGATAGATAGGTGATAGATAGATACATAGATAGATAGATACAATCAAAATGAGGAAGTATGTTGCTGAGATCACAAAATCTCTTTAGCACATTTTTCTCTCAGGAAACCTTTCAAATAACTTTCCATAGATGGAAACACATTTACAAGTGCTATAGAAGCAAGATTATAGAACCACTATTGTATAGAAATAGCAAAAGATATTGAAAATTGTAGGATGACCTGTTTACATTATCTGTGCCATCGCCTTCCAAAACACAAGCAACGTGGCATGCAGAAAAATACTCTCCACTTAGCAAAGGGAAAGAATGTCAAACACTGGGCTGTGCCTCAGATGCCAATATCAGGTCTACCTTAGCAAGCTCCAGTTCCACTCAGTCTCCTGTACTTCCAAGCTTAAGGCTAGTACCTGTAGGCTGAGTCAGCAGGTCATTGCAAAATAAAAAAAAAAAAAACCTAATGTAGTGAAAGGCCAATCCTCACAGTCCTAGCTAACCAGATTCACATCTGTGGACCAACCTCCACATCAGCACATAAGGACACAAGATGAATACCTACCCAATCCCAAGATAGGTCCTGAAAACATGAGTTAAGTTTTGCTACCCCAGCAAACTGCAATCCTTGTATTCAAATAACAGATATTGATATATGATAGCAGTTTCCCTAAGACTCTTCACTGTCCTGGCATAGCCCTTGGCTCATTCCTCCAGTTCAGCCTTTGCATTGGTCAATGTGTTAAAGATTACCTCAGAGGTAAAAAGATGGGTTTATCTTTCAATAAGGGGTAAAAATGTGTCGTGTGTGTGTGTGTGTGTGTGTGTGTGTGTGTGTGTGTGTTAAAATAAAATTTTGGCACTTATCATAGAGTCCAGACGTTGAAATTTCCAATGCTCTTTATTAATCACAAACCATGTCAAATCTCAGGGAATTCTAATGCCCCGGCAGCTAGGCAGAGAGCTCACTCCATTGGCTTCCTCACTCCATGCTCTCCTCTTGGTTCTCCTCCTGTTCGCTAGCTTCTTCTTCGTTCTCTCTGCTGTCTGTCTGTCTCCTTTCTGTCTCCTCTTTCTCTTGCCCTAGTTCTTTTTTATTCCAAATTCTCTCTCTGTCTCCACCCAGCCTTCCAATATACAAATCAATGGAGCCTACCCTTCATCTGCCTTAAGGCTAAGGAATGTCCCATTCTTGTGGAGAGCCGGATAGCCTCTCCTTTGTTTACTGGTAGGCAGTGAATCCTTTACTTGCTTCAAGGACAGCTTACTGGAACATTATCCATAACTAAAATCTCCCACAACATGTGTGTGTGTGTGTGTGTGTGTGTGTGTGTGTGTGTGTGTGAGAGAGAGAGAGAGAGAGAGAGAGAGAGAGAGAGAGAGAGAGAGGAAGGGGGAAATCTTGTGAATGCAGGAAGAAATGCCTGCCTGTCTGCCCACCTTCCTGAATGTTGTTTGATATCTGAACTCCCCCTATTGTCTTTCCCTAACAAAGGGCTTTGCTTTGTATTTAACAAACAACACAGAAAATGCAGTATGAAAAAGAAATTAATGCTTCTTTAAAGAAATCTATAGTGGAGTTTTAAAAAGGACTAGTTTTACTGATCCCCAACAGACCCCGAAGCACTCAGTAAAACAAAGAGGACTACAAGCATATGCTAGCAAGCTATATCCATGTGTTGTTTCCAATATTTATGGTGAATAAATGTTGTATACATTTAATTCTAACCTGTTGGCTACTTTCAGAAAATGGTTATGACAAAATGCATGTATATATACATATTACTCTGGATCAGGAGCATGGAAGGTTATGTAACTTAAGATAATAACTATGCATTAGCTTATGTTGTAAATAATGATTGCCTGGGACATCCAAGACATACCTGCTTACACTGTTCTTTTAAAGGCAGATTGGACTAAACAGGCTGAGTATACACTAGGCTAGAAGTCTGAGTCTTAAGTGCTCTCAAAGTGTATGATTAATGTGGCTTTGAGGTCCAGCAAAAATTCAGTCTTATGAAATACAAAATGCATTTTCATAAAATTGTATCACTGCACACCTTGGCAGACTTCTAGTCTAGCATATACAATGTCCAAGCTTATCATTATTGATCAGACTGAAATTGGTAATCATGGACTAAATCTTCAGGATCTTTCTATGTACACAAGTCCTAGAGCATAGTTCAGTGCTCCAGAACTTTGGTCAGAATTTTTAGATCTTGCCTCTAAACAAGTATCTTCACAGATAGTTTCTGGATCAGCATGAACAAATCAGATATAGACCAACCCGTGTTATTTATATTGTTAGTGGTTAAAAATAAAGCATCTAGCTTATCAAGTTCATTCAGAACATATAGGTGCTTTCCACCAAGCCTCATTACCTGAATTTGATACTGGGAACTCACATGGTAGATGGGAAGAATCATTTCAGCAAGTTGTCCCCTGAGCTCCACATGAACTTTGGCATTTGTACATACATACACATATGCCTACACTCACACAATTAAACAAATACATATAAAATTTATCTTAATAAAAATAAAGCGTCCATGAACATTCAAACACAGGATTTATGTGGACATAAATTTTCACTAGAATAAATACTCAAATAAAATAGTAGATCATTTGATGTTCATGTTCAGAGCATAATGCATTAAGAAAGAATCAAAGTATTTTCCAAGGGTTTTATATAATTTCATAGTCTTGCCAGCAGTTCATGATGGACCTAGCATCACTTCTTCATTATCTCATACTCTGATGTCATTCCTTTCTTAATTTTAACTGCTTTGGTAAGTATTGGACGTCAACTGTTGTGGCCCCAATTTACATTCACCCAAAGGCAAAAAAAAGTTAATTAATTTTTATGTTCTTTTTTGCCCTCCTTATAATCTCATTGCTCAATTTAGTTTAAGGGTCTGATTATTTACTAATTATGGTGTCTTTTTATTTTATTTCTGAATGTAGACAGTTTCATTAGTTTTTGTTCTTCATGTCTAGTTCACACAAATATAAGGATATGTGTTTTGCACATGTAATTTCTTGTTTGTGCATTCAGAAAAATATAGTCCCACCTGCAGTACCCAAAATACATAGTTTTATGACTTGCAAGTATATCTAGTTTTCCACAAATAGGTATATATAGATGCGTAAGCATCCATGTAAGTTATAATTATATACATTTTCATGTAAAATATTCTCCTCAGTTTGTTCTTTCAATAGGACCTTATTGGTGAGAAATAATTGTATTTATACATTACTGGAAAACTGACAATTGATATATTCAGTAAGGATTGCTGATTGGTCAACCAACAAATAGAAAATTCTGTCATTATCGGTATTGGTATGCAGCTGAATCTATGCAAGGCAAGATTTTACTAATGTTTAATTATGAAACACCTAGAAACAATGAGAAAATTGTTTTATATTTAATGGTGACAATATCATTCAAAAAGTCATACAATATTCTGATGCTACTGGTGTATTTGCAGGTTGCAGCAAACATCAATATTATAATAGCACATCTCTGTCAAAAAAGTTTGGAGATGAGATTATAAAGAGAATTGATCTCATTCTTACCATTTGCCTACATAAAGGAAATTATTCAGTGTTGGCTGCTTCTCTGTAATTAAAAATAGATAAAGTCTGCAGAAAAATAATATTGATAGCTACATTACATATTACAAACTGAAAATCTGTCTTCCAAATTAGTTATATTACATCTTCAGAAATAAACAGCACTTCAATAACAAATTAGGAACTAGATATAAGAATGGATGTTTTATTTCATCAACCTTGATTAGACAATTCCTGAATGTTTCATATAATAATACAGTACAGTGAATCCAGTACTTATAAAAACTTAGATCTTAATTTCAAGTTATATGATTGGGAATTCTAATTTATTAGCTTTAGTTCACTTGTGTGTATCCTGTAAAACATATCTAAATGTGATCAAGACAATAAAATTCTGTGCAAATTTTCATCTGTTGTTATGAGTAACTCTAGTTACTTTTAACTATTATACAGTACATTCAATCTAAAATAATTCAGTACACTTACGTATTCTTGTGTTGATAGCTATTTAATTGAATTTGGCAGGTAATATGAGTTTGTCTAAAAGTCCCATTTCACAAAATATTTGAAAAACTTGCCCAAAATGTTATAGTAATTATCATGTTCTTTTTTGTTTGGATTTTAAGCAATTTCCCACGAGTACTTTTTGTGGTATTTTGCCTGTCATTTTTACCAACATTCGTCATTCTTGTATTTAAAATCATACACACACACACACACACACACACACACACACACACACACACAGTTGTTTATTTTATTGTTTGCTGATAAGTTTGAACATCATTTTATGTATGTGTATTTGGCCATTTTTGCTCCCATTATCTTAAATCTACTGTACATATTTCTTGACTGTTTTTTTTTTTTTTTTTTTTTTGGTTTTTCAAGACAGTTTCTCTGCTGTAACTCTGGCTGTTCTGGAACTCACTCTGTAGACCAGACTGGCCTGAAACTCACAGAGATCAGCCCTACTCTGATTCCGAAGTGTGTGCTACCACACCCTGGCACTTGACTGCTTTTTAATACTTTGTTTTATATTTGGATTGGGTATATCATTTTTACTTAAAGTAACAACAATATTACCTTTTTACCTATGTCTTTTTCATATGTATAAGTACTATATGTCCAGACATATATGTGTGTCGGTGGACATATACCTATTGCACATATTTTCTAGATATAGTGTAATATTTTGTTACATGTGCATGATAGATAATGGTCATATCAGGGTAAATGGCATATCACATGAAACACCTACTTGTTTATGCTATGGACATTCAAACTTACTCTATTTGGAAATGTTCACCTAATTATTATTGATCCCAGTTATCCTACTGTACATCCAAATATTTTATTAAAACTAACTCTTATTACAAACAATCACTCCTTCCTTGTCACCTTTCCCCATCTGTTGTAATTACTATTCCATCATCTACATTTTAGCATCTCATAAGTATAAGAGAACATATGGTACCCGTCTTTCTCTAAGTCTTTTGCCTTATAATGCTGTTTATATATTCTTTCAACAGAATTTTTAATGTAGTCAGATTTATATATTATTATCTTTATGGTATGTGGCTTGAAACATCTGCTATTATGTCTTCTATCACAATGAATGGTAAATCCATCTATGCAGTTTCTCCTTCATTTCTTAAACACCTCTTTTTCTGTCACAGGTCCAGCCCCAGCCAGAGTTTCAGTGACCGGGAGGGTGAGGCAGTGTAGACAAAATAGTATGAGCAAAACCACACCTTTTATGGATGAGACAAACTTCTACTTCTTCTGTTCCTTCTTACCTCTCTTTTCTCCTTCTTTTCTCTTCTGTCTCTCCTCTCTGTTTTCTTTTTATTTGCCATACACCTATATACCTTTTAAAACAATATCCTCTACGTAAGAAGAAATCATAATCACGAGTCCTATTTTTCCCAGTGAATGATTATAAGTTACTTATTTAAAAAATAGTTTATTTTCAAATCACACACCTGATTACACATGAATACCCAGTTTTACATGTACTTTTTCCCAGAATACATCTATATTCCAGAAACAATAATTTTGTTATTATAGATTAACAGAGTTTAAACAAGCTAAATATTCTCACAGCCAGCTTCTATTGCAGTTACTAGGAAACAAATACACGTCACAGTATCCTAACTTACCCAATGATTATTTAGTTAGCACAATGAAACAAGTTTGTTATTAACTAGAAAACTTTAAGTCATGGGTTTTATTGTTTTTCTTAGGTAAAAGGAGAATCTGCCACACAGCTTTATATCCTTAAGGTGCACCCCAAGCCCATCAGCAAAGTTTTAATTATATAGACCAGGAAAGAGTCGATTTTATTTGTGGTCAAGGAAGTTCAAGCCTACAATGGGCACTGAAACTCATTTGTTATTAGTTTATCATGGATCTGTATTTCAGAGGTGAAGCTTGTGGCCAAAGCACTTAAGCTTTCTTTGTTCTTGCTTTCCTAACCCTGACCAAGTCCCTAGCAAAAATATGTTTTCTTCTTAAGTTACTGATTCTAAGGCAGCTGGCAAAACATCCTAATTTAACCCTGTAACTATATATGAAAAACACCTACTGTTTTTAACTATACATGTTTTTAAGATATTCTTCCAAGAGTTTCAATAGAGTCACCAATTCAACTGACTGGCACTGCATTGCCCAGGTGACATTGCTTAAGGGAAAATCATCACCACTGTTATGTGTGCGAACAACACTGCCCAGTGAGGCATTAGAGACCCCTATAGAACTTTCATACCACAAGGGAGATAGAGAGACCATGGTAGCAACAAGCATGATAAGGCCCAGCAAAGGGAATTCAGGAGACAATCCTCTGGAGGCCAAGGTAAAAACCTGCTAAACAATAGGCTGTCTTTCTGAAGCTCCAATGCTGGCTACTGTTCCTTCCACTACTCCTAGCATTTTTCTAATACCTTGCCTGTAAAAAGTGAGAGAATCCTCTTGTTTTTAAGTTAAATATCATTCAAAATTCATCGAAATCTGACTTTGTGTTTTTTATCATTCTGGTCCACATTACTGTCATCTTTAAGTTGAATAACTAGGAGAATTCTTATCTTAATTTGTTTCTTATTGTCGATTTTATTCTATTAAACAAATAGTAAGCACATTTCCATTATTTTACTGAAATATTTCATATTTAAATTTCTTCTATTTTTATAATTCACTTGTGAATTACTAAAGTTTAGATTATCTTATTTTTTCATATAAATACCAATAGTTGCAAAATATTCGGTATTCTAGAACATTTTAATTCCAATATAACATACATGAAAATTGCATATAGAGGAAAAAAATTCATCCATAAATGTGAAGGTATCTATGAAATCAAACAAATAATAAATCTACTCTAATCATAGCAGAGTACTTACTGGTGGTTCATATTAGTTCCTAATGCTCATTCTTCTGTTCTTCCTCAAATTAAACCAAAATTCTTAATGTTAATGCTATAAAAGGATTTTCTCTTTTTATAAAATAATACCCACTAATATGGCATGCATTACTTTATATCTGGCTTCTTTTGCTTGTTGCATTAATCTACACTGTTGTATGTAATAACATGTTTTTCCTTCTTACATTGTATTTTATGACATTACTGTATTATATTTGTATGCTTTCACTGTACTCAGGTTGGATACATGAGTCATTTACAGTTTTGAGTGTCATATAGAATGCTTCTACATTCCTGAAAAAGTATTCTACATACGTATCTTTTGTGTTTGTACACATTTACTTTGTATATGCAGATTTCATTACATTCAATGAATCAAGAGACTTGAGTATGTCCTATATCTGCAAATATTTCATGGCAGTTTTACAAATATATTTCAGGCACATTTATTCATAAAACATATGACATTATTTGTTGTTCTATATATTCCCTAATATTTACTATTTTCATCTCATTTTAACATGGTTTGCATCTAAACAGTGACATTGCATTGCATGTTTAATTGCATTTATTTTATAATTTATGTTGTCAAGTACCATACAACACAATTAAAGTTTCCATATTACCTTGCTTCTTAAAGTCACTATTCAAGAAGTTAATCTATGATACTCTTTGTTCTTTGAAAATGGTTTGTACTTAAATTCTTTTTTTTTTGTTGGGACAAGATCTCATTACATAACCCAAGCTATTCTCAAACTTATGGTTTGCTGTCTCATGCGCATCAGTGCTGGAATTCCAGGCATGAGTCACCACACTCACTGAAAAAGTCTTTTACATGTCCTGGATAAAAGGTTCCTGTGAGGAATATATCCTCTTTGTTGCTGGCTCATCTCATTCTTAATGCCATTTGATAAATTGCTGGTAATTATGTAGTTTATTAAATTTTAACTTATGATTAATTCTTTGTAACCTCTTCATAAAACATTTACCTTATCAAAGGTAAAAAACTGGCTCTGTTGCTTGCTGAGATCAGGTATTTTTTGAGATGTACTGTCCTACATGAAACCTTGTGGTCTGATCTGAGCTGCTTGATGCTGCATTTGCAAAATCTACTAATGTTTTGTAATTACCATGCATGAACAGAATATTGGAATTATTTTTTCCCCTTAAAAATATTCTAAACTGTGCTTCACTGCTTAGCCGTGTGTGTGTGTGTGTGTGTGTGTGTGTGCGCACACACACACACACACACACACATTTGTCTGTCTCAGTTTGTGTTGTGGATCTTAATCCCACCAGGAGCTATGACAGCAAGTTCAGGAAAATGGAACTTACCTCATGCCTTTCAGTTCAATAATCTAAAGAATTATATATTTGTATTATTAGAATGTTCAGAGGAGAAAAGAAATGCTGTCTAATATATACACTTGTCAGTTTCTTGCTTATGTTCAGTACTCATTGTGAGTGGAGAGGTCTTTGATGGGAATGGTGAGGTAATCATGTGCCCAGATTCTTGATCAAAACCCATGGACCAAAATTTTAGGTTATTCTTTGTAGACCTTGGTCTCAGGCGCTTACAAATTGTCTTCCTTGAGAAACAATCCACATGAACTTAAGATCTAGGTACTACATTGCAGTGCATAGGTCTTTTGTAGACACAGTTTCCATGCCTGCTTAGAACCAGTTGGAAGATATGAATTCATGTTATAGGACTTTACCAATATCAGCAAATATATTTGAATTACAGCATATACCAAATAAACTTAATGTATATATAGAAAACAGTCTTCCTAGCAGAAAAATACACTCTTTTGAAATGCATTCATTTATCATAATAAACTATATTAAGCCACATTTTTATAACAAATTTAAGAATCTTGAACTCTTTTTAGCTATATTTTCTGACAAAAATAACTCACAGGAAATTGAAAATTAAAAACTGTTTGGATGTCAGTTGAACAATTCACTAGTATGAAGACATAAGTTTGAATCTCCAACATCCATGTATAAAGCCTGGCAGGCATGCTGTGTGTCCCTATAATCTCAGCTCTGAGGATTCAGAGATAAGTTAACCCCTGGGGTCACAAGCAGTCAACCTAGTCTACTCAGAAAGCTCCAGGTCCTGTGATAGGCCCTGTCTCAAAATATCAGGTGGAAGATTGAAGGCTCAGACCCATACAAGACATTTATACTACCCTCTAAGGAACAGTAATCCGCATGGTAGAAGGAGAAAACTAACTCCAGGAAGTTGTCCTCTAATCTCCACACATAATCTGCGGCTTGTGTTTCCTCTCACACACACACAGAATAGATAAATAAATGATAGAAAGAATATGATATATCAGTATCTTTGATTGAGACAAACCTAAGTATTTACAACAAAATAGTAGCATATTTAAAGGATTATTCATCATGATCAAGATTGTTTTTGGGATGCAAGGAAGTTTTACTGTAGATGAATCAACAAATGTAATTTGTCATATATAGGAAATAGATGACAAAAACTATACAATTATCTGAAAAGATAAAGTAAAATTACATCATGAAATTCAATATTTTTTTCATGGTAAAATTCCTTTCAAATCAATCAAGAAGTGATGTATTATTACAAAATTACGGACAGAGATAACAATGCAACAGCTGATATCATACTCAATGATTAAAAGCAAGCTTTTAAAATTTTTTTAAGAAAGAAAAAGATAAAAGTCATTCTTACCACTTTTATCAATGTAGTGCTAAAAGTCTTAGCTAAGGCAAGTAGGTATGGTAAAACAAGTATCTACTAAACTAAAAAATCAGAAAAAAAACTACTAAAATTGCCTATGTTCGCAGATACTATAGGTTTATATAGAAAGCCTTAAACATCTTAACAAAACCTTTTTTGAATTAATTAATTCAGTAAGGCTGCATGATTAAAAAAATCATGAAAAAAATCACTTGTGGTTCTAAGGCAAAGAAATCAAATAGCTTTAGAAATAAAGCACATAGAAATAAATTTAACTAGAGAGATGAGAGATGTGATGTGTGTACTAAAGACTATAAAATACTGATGAAAGAGACTGAAAAATAAATAAACAAAAAAACAACATTGTTTATGAATTGTCAGAATCAGTATTGTTGAAATATCCATATTATCCAAATTTATCAACATATTCAATGCAACTCAAATTGAAATTCTATTGAAATTCTATTGAAAATTCTACTTTTCACACAAAGAGAAAAATAGTTGGGAAAGCCTGGCTATAATCCTAGTTAGTTATGCCACTGAGGCACTAGTTGTAAATTTAAGTTCATTCCTGGCAACAGGGTGAATTCAAAGCTAGCCAGAGGTAATGATGAGATCCTGTCAAAAATAAAAACTAAAAAGTGGGTATATAGTTTTTGCTAATCATGAATGAAACCCTGGATTCAGTCTACAGTGGTGCCAGAGCAAAATACAAAGGAAAAAATCTTAAAATTTACATAGAATCAAAAAAAAATATTGTCCAAAAATGGCTAAGGACGGCTAAGGACATCACAGGCAAGGAAAATACAAATGAATATTTCACATTTTCTCAATTGAATGTGTTTCAAAGTGAAATAGCCAAAACTATGGCATGTGCATAAAAAAATATGTAGATCAATATTAATAGAAACCCTATAAAAGAAAATCATAATTTTAAAGTCAACTGATTTTGTAAATAATTTTTATTATGAACAGTTAAGATATAAACTTAATTATCTAGTCTGCAGAAATATAAATTCTTCCAGACAGCATAGAACATAGTGTAGAAATTGATAAAAATTAAACATAAAGTATCATATGATTCAAAAATCACACTTCTTGATATTTTTCCAACCTAAGTGAAATGAAGATCTCAAAGAAAATATAAACCCTGTCAAATTCGCTGCAACACTGCTCATAATAGGAGGGCTATAGAAACTACCTAGATAATTACCAATGGATGGAATGGTGAGATAAATGTGTTTTCATGTAGGTGAATATTTTTTAGCATTCAAGTGAAGGAAATGTCATTTGTAACAACATGGATGAAGCTGAAGAACATAGTGCTACGTGAAATAAATCAGACAGAATGTCAAATACCATATTATTTCAACTTTATATGGAATTTAATGAAGCTCATAGAAACAAAGATTAAAGTGGTAATTAAAGGATTTGGCAAGACAATACAAACGATCAGTTATACAAAATAATTTTTTCCTGGTGATTTGTGATATAGCATAGTGCATATAACTAAAAGTAACACAGTGTAAACTTAAAACTTACAAGGAGCATGTCGTAGTTAAGGGCAGTTACAACAGTATTTAATAACATCAATTTTGAAATGAAACTGACATAATAGGCATGTAAATGATCATGTGGTGATACTGTGTGTGTTTATTTCATTAAAATGAGAATCCATGAAGTAGTGTCCTATTCATAAAAACCAGGAAATGAAAATTATTTTCGCATAGGTCAATGGATTTATTATGGTTGCATCTGAACATAAAAGGCTCAAGGGAGAAGCATGAGCTCTTATGAATAATATAAAACAAGAACAGTGCTGGGATATGCTTAGGGATGACTGCTGTCAGACACATGGGGCAAGTAAAAGCAGAACTCTAATGTCCTTGTACAAACAAGGAAATGTGAGGTTTCAAAAAATTTTTAAAGATTTCAACAAAACTAAACCTATGACAATGGGTTTACATTTGGTTGTTTAATTGGCTTTGAAAAAAATGCAAATAAGTAAAACGTGATTCAGTTAACCAATATCACCCCATGCATAACAAGTCTGATCAAAGGCATCACCAGAGGAAAGTGGTTGAAAAATAACCAAGACTGTGACTGTAAATTCTTTTGTTAAGATCTCAGTGACATCAAAGCAAAGATAAATGTTTGAAAGCCCTAATCACACAAGAACTCCTTTATAGACAAAGCTTGTGCTTCATAGATAATATCTCCTGAACAATAGACTGTATAGGAAGTATCAGGGTTGGATCCCGCAATGATATCATCAGCATCTTCAGAGAATTATTTAAGTATGTTAATCTGTAGCTCTTTTGTATAATGGAGAGAATCTTAAGAGGCAAGGGTGCCTCTGAGACTCTTTACAGGAATATAAGTAAAAAAAGAACAAAGCAGTCATATGATTGAAGAAAACAGGGAGTTGAAAGGATCTTGTTGATCCACTGGAATTATATTGTCAAAAATCAGGCTCAGAGAAATGGTTAAATAACAAATACTTGCTGGCTTCATGCAAAATATATGAATTAGAGGGAAAACCCTATATAAGGAAGAATAGAGATTTTAAAACATAATTTATTTTCCAAGATTTTGAGATATAAACAAAATACTCCAACATTTACCCTTCTGAATTATATGTACAGAGATATAGGACAGTGCTCCCTATATGGCTGTCATTTTTCCTCTTTTAAAATAGAAATATCTACAAACACTTTTTAAGTCAGTTTATGCTTTCAATGTTGGGTGTGTTTAAGACAGGTAACATGTCTCTTTAATTTTGCAGTTTCATAAGAACAAATAAATTTTCCTTGCCATTTCCCCCTAAACAACCATTTGAAAGCTTCACCCATACACTGCTAATTAAAAGCATGATATTCTGAAATTTATCTGATGCTATAATGGGATGAAAATTCTGAAGAGCTTCACAAGAGCTGTATTATAAAACTATAAGAATACTATCTAGACCTGGGTAGAAACATAGAAAATACAGGAAAACCTTAAAGATATGACTACATTTGAAATAAAAACACACTAGATTGAATTAATGATATACTAAACATAATGAAATAAAACATTTTGAAACATGTGGACATAAGAGTATGAATTCTGTAAAATAAAATGTCAGAGAGTCTAGGAGGTATTCAAGAGAGATTAAAGCTTAAAACCCATGGAGTGGAAAGAGCTGAGGTAAAATTTAAAGACAAGGACTATTAATGAAATTATTGCTGAACTCTTTCTAAAATTATAGAAAAGATGGGCACTGAATCACAAGAGGCATTTAGAAACTCAAACATACATGAACAAAGCAAAATGTCCCTGTAACCTATGCAGTTAAGATTTCAAAAATACAAATCAAAGACAATATTAAAATCTTCAGTTGGAAAACTCCCACTCATTTACAAAGGTAAACTCCAGTATAATATCATCAAATCTTTCTCTAACAAACTTACAAGCCAGGGAAACATGGGAGTATAGCACAAAAATAGGCAGTTTATGTGTTTTCACCCAGAACTTCAGTAAATATTTAAAGGAATAGAATGTGTACAGAGAGAAGAAATGCAATATCATTCATAAGAGTACCGAAAAAAGAACATTTAATAAGGGGCTTAGATGAAGAAAGAAAATCTGAGAAGAGATCAATGATATGCAATGTCCATGATATGCAGGAGAGTAAGCCAGCAAACATTGGTAAGGAAGCAGAGGACTAGCAATAATCCAGAACAATGAGTATTGTAACCAGTAATTAAATTAATATATAATTTAAATCTAATTAGTAAACATATCTTTATAATATTCTTAAATATAAAAGCCTTCACTCATCAACAAAGATACTCAGATTGGCTGTTTGACTGTATCTTAAAACAATATGCTAATTTCAAAAATCTGAAAAAATCTAGATAAAATTCATAAAGTTCTAAACACATATGATATTTCAAAATTAAATCAAGAACATATAAACAACTTAAACAGGTCTGTAACCAATGACTTCACTGAAGCAGTGTAAAAGTTTGCCCTTAAAAAGTAAAGCAAGAACTGGACAGATCCATTGCTGAATTTGACCACTCTTTTAAGGAAGAACTAATGCAAATACTTTTATATATCTCTTACAAAATAGAAAGATAAAACACTACTAGACTCATTCTATGAATATAATATAATTTTTATACCAAAAGTGAATAAGGACACAATTAAAAAATTATAGACCAATCTCTTTGATTAACACAGAATCAAAAACTGTCATTAAAATAAATGCAACCAAATTCAGGAACCATTTTAGAAGATCATATATCATCATTTCTTTTCATTCCAGAAATGTAAATCTGGTTCAACATATGCAAATCAATAAATGTACAACCTGTAGAGTTAAGGACAGATATAAGTAACATTACAAGGACAAAGCAAAAAGACAGTTGACAAGCTTTGGAATCCTTTCCTGATAAAATCCCTCAAAACTAGGAATATAAGGGACATTTAAATATAACAAAACTACACACGACCAAGTCAAGAGTAAGAAATAAAGGATACAGAAAAAACATATAAATTTAATGGTTTTGCATATGCTGGTAATATGCTTGCCAAGAAATTAGAAAAAAAATCTCATATACTGTAGCTTCAACAAATAACCTGCCTAGTAATCAATGTAACAGAGTGGTTGAAATGTCTTTTACAATGTGAAACTAAAGATATTGAAGTTGGAAATTAAAAAAAAAAAATGTACTGAAAGATTGAAAGACTTCTGTATCAATTACTTTTCTGTTGTGATAAAACACCACGACCTAAAGCAGCTTACAGAAGGAAGAGTCTATTTTGGTAAATAGTTCTAGAGGGAGATTCCATAATGGTGGGAGAGGCATGACAGTGACTTCTAGAACAGGAAGATAAGAGATCATGTCTCTATCCATGTGCAGAAAATAATGAACAAGATCTGGAAAGGGGTAGGCTGTAAACTATCTGAGGCTTCACTCAAGGATGTACTTCTTCCAGTAAGGCTCCCATTATAACAGTTTTATAACCTTTCCAAACAGCACGACAAACTGCAGAATAAATATTTAAATACATCATTCTGAGAAGGACAGACCTCAGTTCAAAGCACTACAATCTATTACCTGGACCCTGTAGATTCATGTCCATCTCGTGATGCAAAATGGAACTAGTCTAACTTTAATAATCTCATGGGCCTTTAACAGTTTTAAGATTGTTTAAAAGTTTAAATTATCTAATGAGACTCAAAGTAATATCTTAACTGTGATTCCCCTGAAAAATAAAAACAATATTATAATTTTCTGGTAAATAAAAACAATATTACATTTTTCTAACGTAAAATAACAAAGAATATATATGCTGTTCTACTTTCTGTTTCTGTGATAAACACCATGACCAAAAACATTTTAGAAAAAGCAACTTGGGAAGAAAAGGGTTTACTTTAGATTATAAGTTACAAACCGTTTTGTATGGAAGCTAGAGAAGGAGATCAAGGCAGGAACTGGGAGATAAGAACTGAAGTAGAAACCATGGAAGAATGCTGCTTACTGACTTGTTCCTAGGCTCAAACTCAGCTGTCTTTCTTATACAACCCAAGCCCACCTGTCCAAGGATGGTACCACCTACCAGTGTGCTGGACTTTCCTACATCAATTATTAAGCAAGAAAATGACTCAAAGACATGCCAACAAGCCACTAGATAGAAGCTATTCTTCAACTGAGGTTTCCTCATCCTGGATATTTCTAGTTCACCTCAAGTTGACAATAAAAACCAACTCATATACAGTCTGATTTCACATGGAGAAATGGTTATATGGTGAGGAAATAGTAGACAAATCAAGGCAAACCTATCTGTGAAAACACAAACTTGTGTAAGCCCACTTCTGTTATTTGTAGCTTTAGTTTCAAATAGTTTATATGGCTCAGCCCCTTCAGACTTTCTACCTGCAAATCTTGAGCTGGTTCTGCTCCTGTGTGCAGCCCTCCTTATCATATCTCTCACATCTCTGGCACCTACAACATCTTGGGATCTTTACCACAAGCCACACTTCACTTTCACAGCTTCCAGCAACAATCTCTCATGGCCTTCTCCCTTGACACACATTTCCTGGTCTTTGCAACCACTGAAAAAGAATCCAGGAATCCCTCATTATTGCACATTTTTTGTGTCCCCAAATAGATAGCTACGCATGTGGATCACAGTGTCATGTTCTAGTGTCAGTTTGGGATTGGTTCTTTCCTGATTAGACCACATATGCAGCAACTTTTGGATGCAGTTGATTTCTGGGAGTAGTAAACTCCCTCATCAGTGGAAGCTTAGCTGGATGGGATTTCTGCCCTGAGAGAATTCTTCCCAATTTTCCAGGTACAGAGTAGAAAGCCTCTTTTTACTGGTGCTTAGGCTCATAGTCTCTCTTTAAGCATACATCTTAAATGTAACATTTTCATTTTAAGCTTCCTAGTGCTTTCTTCTCTTCTAACTGCACATTTTGTATTTCTTTTTGTATACTTTGTCTTTCTTTTTTTCAATGTAGAGTTGTATACGCATAATCAGTAATAACCAGAGGCTCAATGTTATACTCTCTTGAAATTTCATTTGCCACCTACAAATAACATACTGCAAATGTGTGTAAGTGTGTGTGTGTGTGTGTTTAAAAGTACTCAAGAAATAAAAATTGGAAGCTATTTCAATGTCTAGTTGTAATTGAGAGTAGGGCAAGAAATGATGGGATAAGAAATCATTGAGCACTAAATGTATGAAAACTGTGTTACTCATTTAAACATAAAATTAGATCCAGTCACTGGAAGAATCATGTGTATACACTAAAAATCAAGTAAATCATTGACTAAAATTCAATAATATGTTTCAGTAGTTATAAAGTCTGAATGATACAAGAATATGCAGGGTAATCAATGCCTGGGAATATATGTAGATAAACGATAGTTAGCAAAGGAACTATTATCACCACATAGATAGATTCCAACTTATTATGGCTCAATTTAAAAGCTTCTAACTTTTACACATGATATGCTTTGATATGAACACATGATATGAACACATGATATGCTTTCATTGGAAACCATACTTTTGAACTTTGGTCTTAGGCTAGAAATAGGCACTGTGATCTTCTTTCTTGATGCCACCATTGAGCTACAACTTCCTGTCAGTCACAAAATAAAAAGTTTTTAGAACAGTATGCTCTGATTTCTGTTTCCCATAACTGCTGCCACAAGCAGTAGGAGGGAATGTTAGCTCCAGGATCAGGAAAAGCAGTTAGAACCTTGCTTTTTCCCTGCTCCCAGCTAAATTCTGTGCTTTTACTATGAAATTTTCTTTCTCTAGAGGCCTCTATTCCATGGCTCTCACTTTTGAGCCCTCTTTCTCAATTAATTAATTAATTCTCTTCATAGACGCTTCCTTCCTTCCTCACACTCCTCTTCCTTCAAAAGACTTCTACTGAGTATTTTGCATATATATAATCTCTGTCCTCTGGGAGCTGCCCCAAGCATACTTACTGGACAATTCAGGGTCTGGAATTTCTTTCTTGTTCTTCTGTGTCTCCATGTTGGATGTTAGTTGGTGTGATGTTGTGCCCTTCTTTGCTTTCTGCCTACCATGTTTGTGTGCCATTTGTGGTAGTACACCTACAGGTTGGCTCAGCAAAGAAGACATTGTCATTTTCCTAGGTGCAAACCACGCCAGACCTCAGCACAGGGAACCACTATCATGGCAAGCACCATACTGTACAGTGGAACCCTGAGCTTCCCATATCAGGGTTTTTATTGATGCCTAAGATCCTCAGGTGTTCTATTAACACCATATGCAGATTAAGAGCAACCAAATATCCTTTATATAAAGCCAACACCTGCAGGCAATATAAAATGCCGAGGCCTAGGCAGCCTTTTTTTCTAAACAATGCAAAATGCAACCATTTTAAGCATAACTAAAAATAAACTTCGTCAACAGTTATAAGTCACTGTGTGTGTACTAGAAACTTAGGTCCTCTGAAAGATAAGTCTCTTAACCACTGAGCTAACTCTCCAGACCCTGAAAGTAGATTATTTGAGGAAATGTCCTAGGCTAGAGGACTCATGACAGTGGGAAAAAGTTAATGAACTTAATACGTAAATAAGAAGAAGATAATAGGGTACAATTTTTAATAAATGTAGGCAGGGCCTCAGGAAACTGCAGGGGCAGTTCAAATGGTAATGTGATATCATGGATACAGAAAAACAAATGTATGTTGTAAGACATAGTGGTTAATAACGTTCCAAATCTGAAGATAGAAAGATAATATTTAAGAAGTGCATTGTAATGTTACAAGTCTAAATTTTAAATACCTAAAACTGGGTATATTGTAGCAAAGTAAAAGAGAAATAGAATTTTTAAAAATCACAAAATTTGTAGGCATTTCTTGGGCACCAGATGTAGCCTAGATTCAGGTTAAAAGACAGTTTATTCGTGTGTCTAATTCAATCACTAGTTATAAGCCTGGAGCCCTGATCCCTGAAGTGTTTTGGCCTCTTTACAATCCAGTCTTAAGTCTAGAACTGAAAGGCTTCAGCCTCAGCCTCTGTACAATCTAAAATGTTTAAACCTCCTTACTATCTAGTCTTAATCCTCAGAGACTTATTGCTCACTGACCCATTCTGACCAGCTCCTTCTGAACTCTGACTCTTCTGGTTCAACCCATTCACTTTTCTGGCTCTTCTCCAAACTGATTGGTTCAAATAGACCTTCTAAGCCAGCTGACTATTTCTGACTGAACTCTTCTTTCTCTGGCAGATTCTGGCTGACTCTTTGACTGCCTCCAACTGAACTTTTGCTCTACAGACATCAAACTGACTCACTCTTCTTCTCTGATACTGACTTCTTCTGTTGAGCTCTGCTGTGTTCCTGAGCTGTCATTGCTCCATACTGCCTCAGTCGTCAGCCTCTGCTTTTCCATCTTATCTTCAGTCAGAGGACTCTATTGTCTCTGTGTCTTGTCCTCTGTCAGAGTGCTTGCTTCAGACTGCTTGTCTCATACTGTCTGGATAACTGACTGATTCTTCTGTAAGAGACTCTTCTTTAGCTGACTGTTGCTTACTGACTCTGTAACTGACTCTGCTCTAAGCTGAGAGCCCACCGTTTTCTCATGAGAGTTGGCAATGTCCTTACTTTGACTAACTCTTGCTAACTCTTCCTCTGATTAGTAATTTTGGCTGCCATTCACTTTGAATCATCACAGAAGGTTGGAAGATATCACTTCCAATCTGATACCAATTCTATCTGAGCTCCACCTTCTGTGTTTGCTTCCACATTCTGTTTCTGGTTTAGGATTAAATGTATGAATTACAACTGCCTTTTGAATACTGGGATTAAAGGTGTTTGCTACCACTGCTTTCTGAATACTGGGATTAAAGGTGTGTCTACATTCTATCCATACCACACAGGCCTCTGAGTGTAGACCCTTGGAATATAGACCCTTCCTATCTTTCACACAGGCCTATTATTCAACAAAATTTAATCACACAATTACAGTTTTCAAAATGCTTCTAGAATTTCTTGATTTGAGGCTATGTCTTCTCAAATTTCCAGGCTACTGTTATCAAACTTCTTTTTGATTTATAGTCTTCTTCTATTCTTTTCTTTTATTTGTAAATAGTTCCTCTGAATTCCTTTCTTAAGGCTACATAAGGTTGTACCCTTAATGGTGAAAGAGGTTTGACTGTACCTTGGCAATTCAAGAAAGTCCCTCCATCTGAATATTCTTTGTCAAATATACAAAGAACCTTTTTCAATTAATTTCATTTCAATCAATTTCATTTTCATTTCATTAAAATGTCTAGATTCTGGGGATAAATCCTAATACTTAGGCCCATTTTCCAGCTCATCTACTGTACCAACAACCAAGTGTAAACAGCACATGAGAATCCTATGTTAAGGAGTAGATATGAACACCACTGAACTGCTACTTCTGTTTTTGTTGGGACAACAATGTGTTCAGAGAAAGTACATAGCTTGTAATCAATTAAGAGTAGATAGGAAAAAGTTTTTAGACCTTTATTTTTGATTAACCCTAGAAATTTGAGGCAGCATCTTAAGTCACAGAAACCAATATCCCCGAACTAATAACTGCTATCAGTAAAGTTGATTCATGGTAACTCTAGAGACCATGTTTGAAATAAATTTATTGTTTAAAAGCAGATATATTGAAATTATCATTTTAATAAAATATGAAAGTAGACTAAAAAATTCCATTCCATAGTATCAAAGGAAACTCTGCATAGTGGAGAGCAGAAGTTTTTGGGTTTTTTTTTGAAACAGAAGGAATATGTGTAAGCATATGTGAGTGTGTATGTGTATATATATATATATATAATCACAGGAGACATAAACTATATTTCCTACTAGCAATTAGGATTATGAAAAATTGAAACAGTGAAGTTATATAAACTCAAAGGAGCAACATAGCAAGAATTCATGTTGCTCAGCTATTTCTGTGTAGAAAATAAAGCTTTTATAACCAAGCATTTATGAAATCTGAGTCTGGCTAGTGGAGAAACCACTTGGGAAAAGATGCTTCTCTGAATCAATCAATTTCTCTCACTAACTTGTTTTCTTTCTTTGTTTATTTCTTTCTTTGTTTCTTTTTCCTATGGCTTTCTTTAAAACATTCTTGCGATGTACTGACGCCACTGTTTAACCCAGACTGTCTCTTTCTCTCAGAAATTTTCCTAGCTTGGCCTTCTGAGTAGCTGCTCTGCATTTCTTCTACTTTTATTTTATCTAATATCTAGCCTAAAAAACACAACCTCTCTATCTACAAGTGTACAATTTGGCACATATTCTGAGCCAGCAGAGAGGAGGTGATTTCTCTGGGTGCCTTCTAAGAAGGAGTCTTGAGCTAACTACTCCAAAACATTGTGGATGCCACAGGATCCAATTATGCCTGTGATTTCAACTAAGGGAACCTTTAGAATGGGTGTCAAGATGAGAAGCATTCAATTACACACATTTATATTTCCAGGAACTCAGTGGGGTCTGGGTCAGTGTTGACTCAGTTCTTCAGTGAAAGAGCTTGGTCAGTTTCAGGAGGCACAGTGAAGGTTTTGAGGGAGACAGAAATGATTTCCCAATTCAAAGGAGAAGGAAAACCACCTGCTTATTTTTAACCCTTCTATCATCTCTCAGAGACCTTTAGATAGGAACCTTGGATATAGTGATTCATAAATATGTTGTTTGTCATGTGCAGCATTTGAGGCTGAATTTCAGTTAACCAGATTCAAATGTATGAATTTCAGCTAATCAGATTTAAATGCATGGGCTCACAGGCCCAGCCAGTAAACACAGTATGGATCTCTAACCTAAGATGAATGATAGGACCCAGAGACACCTGCCTCTGATTTCCCTCCTTGGAAACTCCAGGAATGGCTAGCAAAGTACACACACAAAGTACAATCTAATGGAAATGGTGGCCTTGGCCTTAAGGACATAGAAGTGCAGTGCTGTCCTCTAAGCTTGATAAAGCAGTTACTGTCTAGAAAATCAGAGTAGTTTTGCTTACTAGCAAGATATTCTCACAAGATAGAGTCTATTCACAGTCTTTTGTGGAACAAGTAGGGGATGGTCATAAGATCAACATACAGGATAACAGTCATTCCTTTCCTCATGTGTCATGATCTCTGCCTCAGCTTCTCATAATCATTTCCTATTCTCACATAGTATCAGGAGGCACTATAGGTGGTAGAAAGTCAACTGGCCGAGGTGTTGATATCTCTGTCTATGTAGGGGTGTGTCATCCATGTTACTGTGGCAGAAGTTACGGCACAGATAAAATGATGTCAAGATTAACATACAAAAATAAGCCGTTAGTGAAAGACTGGAACCTCCACCCTATCAGGACTACATGCAAGAGACATATGTTGTGTTATTGAAATTGACACAGGCAAGCTCTCTAGCCTACTTTAATTTATTCCGAGAGTGCCTTTTTTCCTTCTTAACAATCTATTGTGGTCCATGTGTCCCTGGATTAATTATTTGTTCTGGGGCACAAGCATCCAGAAATATCAGTGTGTGTCATCTGGACACAGATCCATTCCTATAACACTAAAGTAGGACTTTTGGTGATGCAGGTATTAGAGTTTATCCACATTCCTGTAAGTGACATCCTACCCATATCCATGAAAGTAAGCTCAGTAAATTCATTTAGGTCATCAAGATGGACTTATGTGTTCATATTTCCCAAAGAAAGGTTAACACAAAAGATGTATACTTGGGAATGTAGACAGAAAAGGACCTTGTAGGGCCTTCCATGAATAAAGATCATTAAATGAGGAAGCACTGACTAATTGAGAAGACTCCATACTAAAATTCTCCCTGGAATCTGTCTACTATCCACACTGGAATCCTGGTACAATACTGTAAGCCTGATGCAATTCTGTACCTGTGGTCTGTGGAAGGTGAGAACTTTCTTCTAAATAGATCAGTTTCAGGTCAACAGAGATAAGAGCATCAAACTGTGACATAAATTTCAGTGAAGATTCTGAGGGTGAAAAGAAAAAAGTGAGTTCCCTTAACAAATAGAAGCACTTCCCAACCTGACATTGCACTGTTTAGCCTTATGAAACCAAAGGCAGGCTTTCCAGATTTCACATAATTTCTGCCTTGGTATTTTGAAGGAATTAACTTTCCTCAGGGGTACGTGAAATCAGACTATAATGAAGAGGCTCAGGTGTTGCTAGGCTTTCATTCACACACACACACACACACACACACACACACACATACACACACACTACACTGAAATCTTTACCCTGTGTTCAACTACCTAGAATCCATAAGCTATGCAGAAGAAGCAGTGTCTCATTATGCTCTGCACTTCATTAAGGACTAAATGGCTCTATAGTGACTCTTACAAGAGATAACGAGGCGAGAGTCTTGGTATGAAGTAGTGTCCTCATATTTTAGAGCAGAAAAGATCCAGAAAGTGCCAGGGATCAAGATGAGATCCTTCAATGTGTGTTCCAGGAACTCTGCTCACTCCAGAATGTTAGAAAATCCTCCTGTCTCCACTCCAGTCACCTCATTTTCTATCCTGAAATCTATAGGCTATCAAGGAGACAGGCACACTGAAAGGATGGAACCTATACAGCAAGGCCCTAGAGAAACATCTAAGAGATGGGCTGTTAAGACAACCTTTGTCACAGATGATAGGCTTAACTTTCACATTCATCAGGTTTTCCTGGTGAGAGTTGGCTCCATATTCCTTCTCCTGCCTACATTATCCATAAACCATCCCTGAAACAAATTATGATGCCTCACAGCCCAGCCGGAAGCACAAACAGTAAGTTAAGTACTTACTTAAGCACGGCTCTCTGAAGCAAGGGGAAGCCCAAACCCTAAAGGATATATAGGTTCATGCAGCTAAGAGGGTGTGTGCCACAGTTGTCCCATCCTAGGCTCTGACCTCAGACACTCAAGAGGTTCTTGCTTTTGAAACACTAAATCTTCCCCACAATATTCCGTGACACTGAGCAAGATCAGTCTCTTTGTCCTTATCCTAGGTGTGATATTTGTGGAGAGCAACCATGCCCATAGGGAAACTTGGCTCTGGAATGTGAACTAGTTACATAAGTTGGACAAGCTATAATAAGAACTGTAGCCTAGAGTATCCTCCTTTCATCTCTAAAAACTTCTTTATACAAATGTGTAAAGGAAGTGAGGCTACTCCTGATATCCTGAAAATTTTTTTCTCCTAAAAAATTGCAGGATATTTGTCTTGTTGGTTTCAGTATGGGCAAGTTGATCATCCAAGAACTCTGCATGGAGGATCTGAAAGCTTTCCATGCCCCTTGGTAGTTTGGGCAGATTTACTATATGTTTTTTAAAAAGCCATTGAAGATTCTAAATAGTGGATTTCCAGAGCAGAGTTTGTGTGAAGACAGAGTGTGGTACTTTGTGCCTCTGCTTTTTATGTATAAATAAGGTCCATTTTTTAAAAATAAAATATTTTCAAGTGTTCATTATAATAGAAAGTTCGGCTTCAAAATCCAAGCTTATAATGAGAAAGTGTTATAAATAAACTGCTTACTGAATCTAAGAATAGGGACATTGGAATTCTCTCCCCCAACACTTACCCCAGACCCATCTTGGAGTAGCACTTGTGTTCCATTTTCTGGAGTCTGAGACAGAGCCCTCATCCCATGCCACCGCACTTATCCACTCTTCCTCTCCAGTCCTAGACCCATGTGGGAGTTTTATCTTCATACTCCCTTGCCTAGTATGACCTAAGACCCTCGGCACATGGTGACAGATCATGAAATGATTCCATGTATCCGATCTTACCAGAATGCAATAACTTCATATCTGAGTAAAATGCAATGCATATGATAAATAATATAGAGAGATTATATAATTTTAATAAATAAAATATGTAGAAAAATTGTGGTTGGGGCTACACAGAAAGAATTGGGGAAAGTATGGGTTAGTCAGACAAATTCAATGTACTTAGGTACAAAATCCTGTAATTAATAAAAAATATAAATAGAAATTTTGTAGTTTCACAACAATATTGTAGAGGTTTTCAAGTCATTTTGATCATATGTAACAAGATAAGGTGGACTTTGATTAGAAATTTCATTGGGAAAATGGAAAATGTTGAGCAATAAAATAGAACAGAGGTTCAAGATAAACAAGGTCATAGAATTATATAGTATACAGTGATAATGAGGATTGTGAGATGTCATCTAAGAAACAAAGAAATAGTGAAAAGAAAGCAGCTAGAACATTTGGGAAAGGTACTCTGCTTTCTTTCATCTTCTAGTGTAGCTAAACTTTAGGAAGGCACTAAAAATGTTCTATAGACATCACTAACAAACATATCCTTGGAAATAGGGTGGGTCATTGTAGAGGAACATTTAATCCTTTAATCCAGCAGTATGACTGTTCTAGCAAGGGATCACATTCAGAGGCCTGTTAGACTTAGCTGGAATACAGAAAGAATGATAGGTTAATCTTACCCCTGCTTGTGCTAATGCTAGGTGAAAGGTATTTCTGTCCTTAATGCAATGTAGTGCACACCTTTGATCCCAACTCAGAAGTGAGAGGTAGCACACACCTTTAATCCCAACTCCAAAGGAAGTGGTGACACATGCCTTTAATCCCAACTCTCAGGATATAAAAAGAATAGTCAATAGAGAGACAGAGGCAGAGCTCAGAGACAAGAAGAGAACTCGAAGAGAGAAGTGAGGTGGAAGTAGACAACAAGCAGAGCTCAGGAAGAAAAGCAAAGAGTTAGTTCTGTCCAACACTTTGAATTCAGTCAGGTCACAGGCAGTTTAGTTCAGAAAGAGAAGCTGAGAAGAGCAGAGCCAGTTCAAAATACACACAGTTAGAAGCAGATAGTTTACGATTTACAGTTCTGAGTTCACGGTATAGCTCAGAGTGAAAAGACATAGTTCACAAGACAGCTAGTCAGAGTGAACCCAGTCAGTAGTAAGTCTCAGAGGCTGAAATGTTCTAGGTTTAGGTTTGTAAACTAGATTGTATGGAGGCTGAAGCCTTCTAAGTCTAGGCATAAGATTAGGTTGTATGGAGGCTGAAACTGTATGGGTATTGAATTAGCAAAGAATAAACTGCCTTTTGCCATGAACCTATGAGAATAGTATAATAAATCAATGTATACATACATCTACACTTACAGGCCTTGAAATGATGCTCAGAAACCCGTAGGATAATATTTATTTCTGATCTGTAAGGTCTGTAATAGCAAAAGACCACCCTATTAGTACAACATTATCAGATAGGGTGCACTGAGTGTAATTGAGCTTACCCTAAAAAAGAACAAAACTTTTGATGTGGTGAAATGAATTGAAATAGTGCTTTAGTTGGAAAAGCAGCTCAATAAACAGGCAGAGCCTATCTTTGACTTGAATAGATAAGTTTTGTGTTGAGTCCAGCTGGAGAAGAATATCCAAATGTCAGAAAATGTTTCACTTTTGCATGAAAATTTACTGAGTTTTATTTACAAAGCAGTATTTTTTTCCTGATTTAGTATCTGATGTCCTAGCACCACATATTTTCTGAGATGTCCTGGGTTACAAAACAAATTCCCTGCAGAGGGTCATAAAGTTGTAGGATCTAAATAATACCCAAAATGACTTCTATTTATTACAAGCTAAGATCATATGGAGCAAAAACAGAGCTGCAAGAAGCTAAAAATGACAGTCAAGTCTTTCAGTACTAACTGTGATAGTACCAGCAGAATGTAAAATCTAAAGACAATATTAGTATTGATGCCCTACCCAGTAGAATTTCCTGCAGAAAACAACAGCCATGTTAAGGGTCAGAAGCAATAGCATAAAAGGTATGTTTGTCCTCACTGATGAAGTAGACCAAAGGACAAGTTGAACAAAAAGGTTCTCTGGCAGGAGTTTTCTTATGGATAAAGTGAGATATTGAAAAAAATGGTGCAGGATTGGAAAAGTTGGTTGGAAGGGCTCAGGTAATGTATAAGAAATAGGTTCAGATGCAGATAACACCACTTAGAGATTAGATACTGAGGTTAGGAATGAAAATATGGGAAGAGAGGCGCCTGTCTGTTGTCCCTCACTCAGTCTTGGACTTCAACTCTCTCCAAAGGCTGTAATATATTGGTTCTAACCAAATTCATCATGATATCAGCCAGTTTCTACCTATATGATAGCCTGAAAAATAATTTTGGGTTTTATTTGGGAGCAAGACCACTCACACTCAGCATTCACTAAAGATCCAGTACATGCCCCATACAGAATCATATGCTTGATATTACAGAACATGCATCCCTATGATTCTGCAACAGAAATTGTCAGAGTTACTTTACTTATTAAGAACCTGAGGGTATTTGCCTAGGATAGCATAGACAGTAAATGACAGAGTTGAAGATAGATCTCTCATATGAATTCATTGACAGCCCATAGTCATCACATACCTCCTAACCTCAAGCCAATCTTCTAATTCATTTCTCTTTTCAGTAGTTCAGGATGTGTATCATTCAGCTAACAAGTTCACCATGCTTCAGTATACTGAAAGGACTAAATAGGTGTAGAGGAATATTTAATCCTTTAATCAAGCAGCATGCATGCTCTAGGGTAGAAAGAATGTTGGTACACACCTTTAATCCCAGTATTCAGAAGGCAGTGGTAGTGCATAACTTTAATCCTAGCACTTGGGAGACAGGAAGCAGAGCTCAGAAGGAGTTAGTGTCAGTCAGGAAGTGACTTCAGAGATGAGTCAGAGTGAAGGACAGGCAAAGTGATGAATTAGAGGCAGAGATGACAGAGTAAATCACAGTGAGGACATTCCCAACTCTCAGGATGTAAACGTAGGGTCTCAGCACAGAGAGTCAGTTAGAGAGGCAGCACCAAGGATAAGAGGCAAAGAGAGGACAAGGCACAGACACAACAAAGTAGTCTTAATAAGGATAAGGCAGAGAGGCTGGCTGAGGCAGTATGGAGCAGTAAGAACTCAGAGAAGGACAAGATACAGAGGCAGAGACACAAGAGCAGTCTGAGGAGTCTGAGGCAGAGACACAGGCAATTTGGTAGAAGAAGTCAGTATTAGATTAAAAGAGTGAGTCAATTTGAAGCTGAGCAGAGTGGTTCAGTCAAAGAAGTCATGGGAGTCAGAATCTGCCAAAGTCAAAAGAGTTCAGTTAGAGAGTCAGCTAGCTCAGAAGGTCAGTTTGTACCAGCAGCTTGGAGCCAGAGCAGTGAGTGAGTTTAGTTTAACCAGAAGAGTCAGTTGAATTCAGTACAGCTCTGAGTTCAGAAGGAGCTAGTCAGAGTGGCTCAGTCAGCAGTAAGTCTTGGAGGCTTAAATGTTTTAGATTGTACAGAGACCAAGATCCTACAGGGCTCCAGGACTAGGACCAGGGATTGAATGACCCAAAGAATAAAAAGCATTTGAACTCACTGGAATCAATGTCTATGGCTACAAATAGGCAGGATTATTATAAGAATGATATACTTTGGAGGGGGTTTTCTGGACTTTTTGAACCAAGTCCACTTATTTCAGTTCCAGTATTCATTGAAAGCCAAATTTCCAAAGAACTGTAACTTATCTCTAGTCTTCCACTTTCTTACACTGTAACATCATTCAGTGGGTTTACTCCTTATGCATTATGTTCAGATATAGAACTTGAACAGTTGCTCAGATCTTCACTGGTGCCTTCTCTCTAGACTGTTTCTTGTCCCTATAGCCCATAATTATGAGATAATCCCATGAGCTCTTCTCCTCCCTGAGCATGACAAATGTTCCATGGTTCACCCTGAAGCTACAGTAGTAGTTCAAATACTTTTCAGTTAAAGGTTTACTTTGGATAATAACAGTTATCTGTCTACTTATCCCACCTGGATATCTTCAACACATTCTCAGTGTGTTCTAAATGGAATATGCGTAGACTCTTGATCTGTATGTAATCTGTTGTTCTGGAGACTATAACCATGAAGCTCGAGAAACAATTTTTAAATCACCTTCATACCTTCACAGGATTTTAGTGAGCTATCTGATTTGAAACATGCTAATGAACACACACAAAGACAAATGTGCTTACTTAGGCAGTTAACAACAACACAAGGCACCCTTTAGAAGTGATAGATGAAGAAAGACCATAGAGCTCCTTATGCAAACAATCAGCCTCTAAGGCTGAATTCTTCAAAACCCTGGACTCCTCCTCAGAGCTAAAAATCAGTTCTTTTATGGAAATACTAGCTCTAATTTAGAAAGAAAAAAGACTTAATCATTCTTCCACTACATCTGTTCTGTATACATGCCCTGCTGGAAAATTTGCAATTTACTTAATGGTACCTGCACAGGTGTTCATGCAAACTCACACATGGAAAATGTAGCCCACTCACAATTGAAAACTGTAAACAAATATAAAAGGAAATGGGAAGAAAAATCTCAACCAATGAGATTCTTCAGGTTATTGCAAAGGTTGGTAAAGCAAACAGCTACTAAATAAAAAGGGCCACATGTTCTGCTCACACTTATGGGAATCTTTGATAATGAGTTAATGGAGTATGAATATTTTTGTTAGATGCTGTGAATATTGCTGAAATTTTATTACAAAAACACCTGTAATATAGTAGGAACTTTCAGAGGTCAAATTTCAAAGCAAACCTAACCATTTCTGAAACTTGCAAGAAACAAGTAATTCGTTATAGAAAATTATGAAACTTTCTTTACATTGAGCATCTACTATGTGACAGCTTAATGACAAAGATTACAAGGTTTCCCGCATAGCCTGCAGCCCTCAGCTTCATAGGTGGTAGAGTTGAAACTAGGAGTTTCTGCCTCCTTCTCAGGTTTGGCAGCAAACATGATGATCTCATAACACTTTGTGGAGCTACAGGATGGAAGCATCCTGCATCCCTCAGCCATCAGAAAGTCAAGAAATATTGTTTGTAGCCATCAAAATTTATGTGCAGAAAACTGAACTTTTGGTCTGTTATGCAGTCAATTTCACATTATGCCTGCTACATCAGTTAGCTGTTACTTTAATTGAATAATACATGATTGCTCTTTCTGTTATAAGGAATATTTAAATACTTTAATTGAAAATGCAGTAGTGCATGCATTCTTATTGCAAAATGCTGTAAAATATGAATAAATCACACAGCTCTTCCCTTTCTGAAGCCCTTCCAACATCCATTCTGCAACACACATAGCTAACCACAATCAACAATTTTGTGCATGTTGTTCTAAGGTTTAGTCTATGCTTTTCCAGAGACAGATGTAGCACAAAATGCATTGGAACATACATGGGTAATTATGAACATTGATCTGACACTTGCCTTTGCTAATTACTAATGCAGATGCTTGCCCTTTACAGGACTGTACATATAGTCAACCTCACTTTTATAAGTACACTATAGAATTTTAAAGTATGAATTTACTATGGTCAATTAATCTCTTTCAATAGTCATAAAAGTTGTCCATTTGCTGCTGTAAGTAATAATAATGAAGAAAATAGCATTAATATAAATCAATGAGCAGATAGTCATTTTTCTGTACAAAGCATATTAATAAGAAAAATGGCTTAAATGGTTATAATGTATATATTTTAAGTTTGTAGACATTACTTACTTTTTTAAAACATTGTTTTCTCTTTCACTATTCATCATTTCTCATCAATGAATTTTTAATTTATTTTTTTTTTCTAAAATTAACCTTGGTGAATGTGCTGCATTTTACAAATTTTTAATCAAGATTATAGGTAAAAAAAATTTCATCACTGTTGTTTTAATACAGAATAAAATTAATATCTCACTTTTACAAGGCTTTGTGTAGCAGTATCATTCAGAGTGGGACTACTAATAGCATGATTTAAAATTCTAACATATGAGCATGACTCTCCCTTTGCACTGAGAAGTAAGGATATCATCAATTAAGACATGTTGGAATTGTTCAGGGCAGTGTTATCCAGTGTTCATGAGAAAGTTCACGTGAAAAAAAACCATCAATCCAGACATCCCCAGACTACCTGACTGGCACACAAAACCTTGATTCCAGAACTCAGTATAGCAGGAAGGAAGAAGAAAGATGGAAGTTGGGGAATATGAGAGTTGATGTTGTTAATACATGGTGACTCATAAAAACAGGTTTGAGAAATCTTTGAATCACCATTACCAGGTGGTAGGTATATGATGGTTTGAGGGAGCATAGGTACTGGAATGAAGTGATAGCTAGACATCTCACCATCCCTTAGAATTACTGTTTCTATCAGGAAAAAAAAACAGATGAGTACCCATATCATTCTTAGTAAATTGTGTCTGTTGACTACTCCAGTGGTATAGTATAACCTGGCCAGTGTCCCAGAAATGAAGGATGTCTTCATTTGCTCTCTTTGTACAGTGTAGACCCACAACAGAGACTGTAGCTGTATGAATAAATTGGGTTGGTAAATTTATTCCAACATTTGAGATAATCCAAAAATACCAATTAATAGTGGACTAGAATGCAGCAGCTACAAGGACACAAAATTGGAAGAAGAATGAAATGTCACACACTTTAACTATTTAACTGTCTCCTTTCCCCTTCACTGTCATCAACCCCTAAACAACTGCTTGTTGGGATAGCCCTTTCCCTCACAGTTAGCCATGCCCAGATAGCTTTCTGAGTTCATTAAATGGAAGACTACCTTTGTAGGTGAGGCTTCCCTTCTCTCCCACCTGACCTTACTTGGATAGTGTCTCTAAACTTGCCTCCTGATCTAATTTGGAAAAGGACCCTGGCACACAACCTCCTGGAAACTGTAGGGGATGCTGACAAAGAGCCTCCTTCAAACTCTAGGTGACCTTGGCACAGAGGCTCCTGCAAACTCTAGGTGACCCTATGCTTTTCTGCTCTTCCCCATAGGGTAATTATGATACCTATAGTATAACCAATTAGGCACTGACCCCGTTGCCTTAAGGAGCCCTTATATAATATGACTCTGTAACAATAAATGAGCTGCATATACTCACTGCAGTCTCCCAGGATGTCTGTTTGTCCTGTAGGTTCTCAGCCTCTGAGGAAGATCTCTGAACCCACAGCTGGTCCCTGCCTGAACTCTCCTCCCTGAGGCTGAGTTGGTGGCCAATGCCTTGGCAATCCCCCAGGAAAGGGGAGACAGAGAACAAAGGAACAACAACCCACAAATATTAATATATTTTCTGCCTTGATGGAATTTGTCTATTCTGTACTTGGCATATAAATGAATTAAAATAATATGTGCTGTATTTTTGAAAGGCCCACCAAGAGCAAACCAATGTTAACCCAATATTACTTTAAAAATAGTAGCCTTAGATACCATTATATAATCCTTAAAAATGCTGTCAATAACAAGTCTGATTGCTTACAATACATAGTAGAATTCTCAGATTTTGATATTAAATGAATCCTGAGGGAAAGAATTGTTTGTTTTCAGACAAATGTTTCAGATGATGTCATTGCTACCTTCCCGATAAACCTTTTAATAGTACAGAGCAATGA
Organism: Cricetomys ansorgei; assembly: GCA_026225945.1. NCBI lineage: Eukaryota > Metazoa > Chordata > Mammalia > Rodentia > Nesomyidae > Cricetomys > Cricetomys ansorgei. The sequence goes on along the minus strand of JAMJFZ010002759.1, from coordinate 3,233,292 downwards.
TGGCACATGCCTTTAGTCCCAGCACTTGGGAGGCAGAGGCAGGAGGATCCCTGTGAGTGCAAGGCCAGCCTCATCTACAGATTGAGTGCCAGGACAGCCAGAGTTACAACAGAGAAACCCTGTCTCAAAAAACCAAAAAACGAATAAACAAACAAAACAAACCTTTTTATTATGGCAATGTAGTATGATATATACCCCTAAGCAAATACAACACCCATTCCTTACGCTTCTTTTGGTGCTCACTCCTGATCGAGTCCTTATGCCACACTGTCTGTCAGCTATCAATTGTCAGTCAGGACTTCAGCTGAGAACTTTCTCTCCTTCTAAGATTTCCCCTTTATTTCTTTCTTCCCTATGATCAAAGAAACAAGAAAGACATGCTTACATCTCCTTTAAATTGGAGCTGATAAAAATGTTTTGGTATTGATTTTATCCTCATTTTTGGAACTGATAATTTCTTATCTGCAAGACCATTGGAGATACAAAAATTTCTCAGTCCCTCAGTCTTTGCTCAATAGTTCAGGGTTGTACAATTCCATATTTGAAATATTTCGTTTGGTCAGGGTCTCTTAGTCCTCAGATAGCTTATTTTGATTTGTATTTTTATTCATTTTGGGGCAATGGTTGAACAGTATTCCCACCCTTCCTTTCATGGCTTTCTTAAAAGAGTAGTATCTGAGTCAGATTTTTTTATTTATAATCCTTTGTAGGGGTATTTTTAGCCTCATGGATGTCACTTTTAATTTTAAAGATAACAGGGTGATCTAAAAAGGACAATGGTTTGAAAAAGAGGACACATAGTTAATTTGGTGTTTGTCACACTTATTTACTCCAAAGATATTATTCATTCACTCATGAGTATGTCATGAAATACAGCCTGTAAGCTGTATTAAAAAGTTCTGGACATTAAAAAATGTATGGACATATATAATGGCTACCAACATAATTCATTATAGGAGGAAATACTTGAGCTTATATAAGCATATTGTCTCATATTATTTTTCATGATGGAATTATTGGTTAATATAGTCACTTTCATTTTCTCATCCCTTCTCAATTTATCCATCAGAATTCTTTTGTAAGGCAGAGTGTCCTTTCATCACCAACATATATAAAAAATCTCTGTTGTTTTGCATCTCACTATAAATTAAACAATATAATATGAAATTATTGACTTTTAGCCCAAAATTATGGACTTCTATTGCTTGCTTCATTCCAGCTTTGGCCATTTGTAATTCTTTCAGATTAGCATTTGTGTTCTTTTTTTGTTTTCCCTTTTGCTGTCCTGTATCTGTGTTTTTGATAATCATAACATATTCTAGGTACATCACCTCACTAGAATTTATTATTAAAGGAGAAATTTATAAAATTAAAAAGAGATACTTTGGGGCCATGTAAGTAATATGGACTTTCAATTTCCATTAAAATTCAGTAATACTTGATTTAAGTCCCACTGTGAACATTTTACACATTAGAGTTAGATAAACTTATATTAGTCAAACAAACTCTACTTAAAGGCATCTAGAATCTAGTTAAAAATGTAAGAGCTTCTTAAAACAATTGTTGCTACAACTGATAAAATAGAAATGCATATTTATAGACTGAATTGTAAACATATTTAGCATACTTTCTTTGGTTTACCAAATTTATGTCTTAAAATGCATTCTTTTTTCCTCTTTGTTGGAGATGTGACAAATTTTATATTTATATTCAATATATTCATGAATCAGTCATTTTGAAGATATTAGAAGTCATTGGAAAATGTCTTAAATACATATCTTTAAAATATATGAATATTAAATTATTTTAATAATTTAATAACTTAATAATTATCTTTAATTATAAAAATATTAAATATTTTCATAAAAGTACATACTAGATAACTTTGAATGCAACAATATGACTACTGAGAGTGGCATACCAAAGAGAATTTAAAATTATGTATGCACAAAATGATAATTTGTGTACACATATAAACACTTGAAAAAGAGGAATAGAGTTTTTAAAAAAAAAACAACAAAATAAAAATGTAAAACTACAAACTGAATTTTTTTACAATTTCTGAATTTGAGATATAACAAAACTGACACTTAAGAAAAAATAAAATAAACTTCAAAACAAGTGATTAATAATAATTTAAATTTGATTTCAATCTATATTTTTAGACTTATTACCAAAGAAAGGTAGCAAGAAGATTTCATGAGGTACAGAGTAGATGGTATATTCTTTTGTGTTTGGGTGAAATGTTCTGTAAATTTGTGTGAGATCCATGTTATTTAAATTGGCATTTAGTTCCGTCACTTGTCTGCTTAGTTTTTGTCTGAATGACCTGTCTATTGGTGAGAGTGGAATATTGAAATCTCCCACTATCACCGTGTCAGGGTCAATATGTGATTTAAGTCACAATTGTGTTTCTTCTATGAGCTTGGGTGCCTTTTTGTTTGATGCTTAGATGTTTACAATTGCAATGTCCTCTTGGAAAATTTTTTCCTTTGATGATAATGTAGTACCCTTCCCTATCAATTCAGATTAGTTTTGGTTTAACATCTATTTTGTCAAATATTAAATGGCTACAATATCAACTATCTTCAGCTTAGATAACTCAATTGAACTCTTGACACACATTGGTCCAAGACCAATTTAACACTCCCACTTGGATGTCTATTAATATGCAAATATGATTTCTTCTTTTCCCATAAACATATTTCTTCAGTATACATTCTCTTCTTAATTAATAACAGCTCTATACAAAGAATTTTCAAGGACAGTTTTTATATCAATTACTCCAACTGATTTGTCATTTCTTTCCTCCTCTGTCAGAAAGATGCACAATAACTAACATTCCTATAAAAAAGAAGAGGAAATTAAACATGCTAACATTTTGTAGCATAAAAAAACTAAATTAAATAGGAATATATAATCAAAGAAGTGAAAATTTTACAATTAAAACCATAAAACACTGACAATAAAATTGAAGGCATGAATCAAAATTTATTCCATGTTTATACACTAGAAGTCATATTGCTGAATGCCCATAGTCTAAAAAAGTTGAAAACTTCAATATAATCCCTATCAATTTTGATTTGTTTTTTACAGAAGTAAAAAAATAATACTAAAAATTATACAGAACCACAAGAAATGCTAAAAATAAAAACAATCTTGAAAACACAAAATGAAAATAGCATCTCACTAGCTGACTACAAACTGTATAACTCAAATCAGAAAAACATGAAAATGGATACGTAGGACAAGAATAGTATAGAGAATTGAGGCATAAGTTCAGGCATTTATAGTCAACTGATCTTTGACAAAGATATCTACGACACAAAATATAAGAAAAAGACTGTCTCTTCAATAAGCAATGTTGGAACAATTGAATATACACATATAAAAGAATTAAATTTGAATTTTTAATTATATGCTTAAAATTGTGTTCTGTGATTCTAAAATTACTAAAAGAAAACCTAGAGTTCTTTAATTTGATATTGCAAAGAAATTTGGATTTGAAGCACAAAGCATAGGCAAAACAAGCTAAAACTGACAACTGGAATATATATCAACCTAGAACATTCTATACAGTCATGAAAACAACCAATAGCATGAAGACATTGTGTGCCTAGTGGAGAAAATATTTGCAATCTATGTATCTATAAACATTAGGAATTAAGTATTGAAAAGAAATAAAAATATGATGCAATATTAAGAAAGCAAACTATTTTGTATAAAATCAGAGAAAGTATATGAACAGACAAATAAAATGTAATAGATTAAGAAGAGGAATAATAACAGGCAATTTCTTACCATAAGCAAAAGTGGCCAACCACATACAAAACTGTCAGCACAGAATCTCAGAAAGTCAAGGATGATGTGATTGGTTTGTGTGTGTGTTGTGAAAAGGCTCATTGAACAAGGCAGAAGAGGAAAGTGCATTGTCATCTTCCTCCCTGTTGTAGTTTTGAAATAAAACTACTAAATAAAAAGGTTTTATCCCTAACTATATGCTCTGTGAGAGGTGATCAGATCATGAAGGTCCAAATATTTAGGCCACTAATGATTTCACGTTGAAATGAGTAATAGGCTAGGCATGGTGAGATGAAACAGGTCCCCAAGGATATGCACTTGAGAGGTAAATCTCATCCTTAAATCCTTCCTCTTTGTGTCTTGCCCCTTTTTATTTCTTCTTCTGATTGCTGGCTGTCATGAAATGAGAAACTTAACTTCTCCAGTTATTTCTGTCTTGAGGTGTCTGACTTCCCACAAGCCTAAAAGCAATGTAACAAACTTAATTTGACTGACAGCTCTATAATCATGAGCAAAAGTATGTGTAACACTAAATAGTTCCCAAACTCCCTAGAGCTCAGCACACAGAAGATGTTTGCTGATATAATAATAATAATTATAATAATAATAATAATAATAATAATAATAATAATAAAGTTCAAGACCTAGACTTAAAACACAGTACTGAGTCCACTGCATGGAAATCCAGTGTCCCTACTCCCTGTTCAGATTGAACCTCTGAGCACTGAACCTTTGGACACTTAATGAATAGCAACAAGAATATTGCCTCTAGCATCCCTTATTCTACTTCTGGCAATGAAAAAAGTTACAGGATTCTACCTTTTTGGAATCAAAGAAAACTATCAGGCTGTCTTGGTTAGACCAAGCACCCCAGTAGAAAGTTAAGTTCCCTCATGTAGGCCTCTAGACTAATTTAATATTGTGTGCACCTGCAGGTCAGAACTGAGTTCTAGCCACATCTATTCTAGCCTTAGAAGAGTTTCTGGTATATGTATCATATGTAGAAGATTATAACTGTGAATATCAGATGTGACCAAACTTGTCAGTAGCTTTTGTGTACAAGGGACTATTGTCATACTCTATCCTGCAAGCATGAATAGCACAGCCACAGTCGTCGTGTTATTATTAGACCAGTGCTAATATCAGGACTCTAGAAATTCTCCAGCAACAGGCAGAGAGCACCACCGCAGTAGAATAAACTTTTTTTTGCCCTGTATCACCTCATAGCCAGCATGGCATCCAGTATTCACATGCAATATAATGAAGCCCATTATTTCCTTCAAATAGCATAAGCTAATAAATATAGCATTGTACTGGCATAAAATGAAACACAAAGATAAATAGGACATAATAGATACAGTTAGGAGCAAGAAATTGTGCAGTGCTATTGCACAGTAGAGTGATTACAGATAATGATAATGTAGCCTATTTTTTATGATGCTAGAATAAATTATTTTGAACGTTTTCACCACAAAGAAATGATAATACATGTTTGAGAAGATCTTTGGGTCATTAGCAATGCAACTTTGAAGGAGATGTTCTTCTCCTTCTATCACATTATGGTCATGACATGCACTTCTTTGTTCTATATGATCTCCCTTTCATGACGGGCTACATTATCACATGCCTAAAGAAACTGGGCCAGTTGAAAATGGATTGGAATCTTTGAAATAATGAGGCCCCAAAACTATTTCCCTTTATAAGTTAATTATCACTGACATTTGTTTTCAGAAAGTAAAAGTGACTAAGAAAGCTACCTTTAATTTACAGCCAAATACACACACACACACACACACACACACACACGCACACACACGCACACACACACATGCACATGCACACACACACATGCACACACACACACACAAACTGGTAGGTAATAATATCCAAAAATGGTTTCTTAAAGATGAACTCACACTGAAAAGAAACTGAGCAATTATACTTCTGTTATTTGAAATATATTATGTAGTAGAAAAATACACAGAAAAGTTATATATGTGTATAAACAAAAGAACAATGCAAAGCCACATACTCTAATTTCTAGAATACAAGTAAAACAGTATTTAAAAGAGAGTCTTGAGAAAGAAGTAATACTACTAAAAAGAAGGATTTTTGGAAGAGATAATTAGCTCTATGAAAAAGGAGCATATTTTGTTCTATACATTAAAAGAATTATGCTAATTTTAAATATCATTACCATTTCTCAAATACTGACCCACTTATCCCTGCCATAAATTTATTTCTACTTTTATCATTGGTGAAGCTTTTTAATGAGAAGAAAATGCATGGTACATTTGTTTTCAACAAAGAAGGTCAGATAAATTGGAAACAAAATGTGAAACAATAAACATTAATTTACAAAGGCACTTAATTGGCTAAATTCATCAAGAGATAACAAGTAGTTATTTTACTTTTTCAATGTTTAATGAATATTCTTTTCCTATTTGTTATTATATTAATAATGAATCTCTCTTGTAATAATTATTAAACACTATATTTTAATGTCTACCATATTTATGAGTATTGGATATCTTATTATGTATCATTGTTATTCATTACTGATTAAAATGCCATAAATTTACATATATTATGTTCTTACCTTACATAATTAAGTAAAGAAATAGAAAATTAATTCTTTTAAATCTATTTCAAAATTAAATAGTTTTTTATCCTCTCTATTAATACACTTAATTGTACCATTACAGGAGATTGGGAGAAACAAACATGTGGCTAAATTATTTTTGTTTAATTAAAAATATTACATTTGTTGATTTGTATGGCTATGGATGGGTGTAAAAGTATTTATTATAGCACATATGTGGAAATAGAAAGAAAACATGTAGGCATTAGGTCTCTCATTCCATCATGCCATTCTCAGGGATTGAACTTAGGTCATCAGATTTGATGGAAATTAATTTTACTTGTTGGCTATCTTCCTGGCTCCAGTTTTGTTTAATTTTTAAGAACCTACACAAGAAATCAGATTCATTTCCCATTTTTCCACTGAATTAAAAGAATTTAGAAGCCTACATTGGCAGGCATTCCATGTAGACGCAGGTAAACACAGAATTTTACAGAATAAAAAAAATACAACCTACTATAGGTTAAAATAGAATTTCTTTCAACATAGGCGTTAGCACGAAAAAACAAGTATTGCGCTAACAAAAAGTCATAGAGAATATGTAATTTTTGATCTTCCACTATTGTTGACAAAACTGAGTTGAAAATGGAGTCTGCTAACACAGAATTATGAAAATGTAAGTACCACTATTTAGAATGTATGTTTCAAAGAAGCTAGCAATAGAAACTCAACTGTGTTCCTTCACCTGTCAGATTCAATATTAATTTTATGAAATTTCAGTAGAGATAAATAGATGAAATTGAAACTTTTTCATAAAAATATGGAATTTATAATATATTTGGCTCTGAATACACTTTACCAATTCCCCCAAAACATCCCAAGTATATATCCAAAAGAATTAAAAGCATAAATTTAATGGAAACATATCAAATTACTAAAAGCAGCATTGTTAACAATGGCACAAAGTAGAACTGACCCAATTCTACTTAATGGACAAAAAGAAAATGTGAGACACACACAAACACAAAGTGAAAAATTATTCAACAATTAAATATGAATGAAACATTGATGCACAATACAACATAGATCAGTCTTGAAAATTCTCCTGAATTAAATAATCCATTCACAAAGGAGCACATTTGTTTTTGTTTTTCCATTTACAAAAAATATCCATAACAGATAAATATTTAGAGACAGAAAATGGAGAAATGACTTACATAGACTGGGAAACAGAGAATTGGGGGTAACTTCTAATAAAGATATGGTTTCATTATGTTGTTATAGAAATATTCTGAAATTAGATCATCACAATAATTGAATACCTCTTTAAAATATACAAGATCACAGAATAAAGTGAATCAAACACCCTGAATTGGTGAAGTTGCCTCAACAAATTGTTTAACAAAAAATGTTAGCAGATTATTGCAAATGATATCATTCAAAGCCACATATATGGAAGAACATTATAGTGAATTAATCTCATATGGACAATAAATATTAATAGTAATTTTCATCTTCTTCTGATCCACCAATATATCCTGGATGGCAATGTACTAGTAATTTATTGAGTCACTGTAAGGAAGACACATATTTATAGGCTTATTATGTACTCTAATCTCTTCTACAAGTTCCTGTTACTTGGACTTCACCAGCATCATTAATAGCTCAGTGATTTCTGCAAAATAAAGTCATCCTAAACAATTCAACTGTGTCACAGAGTACTTCCTCTTGCTTTCTTTGAGAACATATAAGGAAAATCTAAGAGAGTGCAGATCAAGTCTTCTACTGCAATATGCAACATACATGCATTGCCCAAGCCACCTTTATCACACAATTATATTTGAACATATTTATAAAGAAAAAACAAACGTGATGAATGAATGAATAAATCAAAATTTTCCACATACTTTGAAATAGAAGACAAAATAGCAATATCTCAAGAACTATGAAAACAAGTACATTCTAGTTACTATATATGAGTATTAAAGTGATAAGAAAAACTCATACATATAAGAGAAAAAATGAGCTATAAGCACTTAAAAGTTGCAAGGGAGTGAAAATGGTATTTCTCAGCAGTGTAGCTTTTGATAGATCACTTTTCCTGTGTAAATAATTCCCTACCCTTGCTCCTGCATGCTATGCTAATTGAATGCAATGGGTCACAAAAGAAAAATATGAAAGTAGAATGAGGAATTGGGAGACTTTGGAAGAAAAGGGAATGTGGTAAGAAGGGGAAGAGGACAAGAGGATAAATGGTGTGGGAAGCTGAGATCAAAGAACATATGTATATAGGCATCAAATTGTGAAAGAAAAAATAAATTTGAATATGTATATATAATATGTGAACTAATTATTTCATTTTGAATAATCATTTGATGACCTATTAATTAACTCTAAAAACTAAACAAAATATGCAACAGAAGAATAAACATTGCTGAACAAAGAAGCTACCCCAATGTGAGAGTTTTTTCTTAGTATGTTGTCAGCTTTATGTATAACAATACATGTTCTTCAGATGTACCCATGAAATATTCTCCAGTACAGACCAAAGGTTAAGCCACAGAAGATTTTTAAACACCAAATATAGTTTATGACAACAATGGACCAATAGCAAAACAAATAGCACAAGGAAATGTGGAATATTTATTAACATATGGAATTTAAACCACACATTACTAAATGGTCAATGTGCCAAAAGAGAAATGTAAAAGAAATCAGACTGTACTCAGAGTTGAATGAAAGTAAAAACAACGTATCAGAACTTATAATATGAGAAACTATTGCTAAAGGATACTATAGCTGTATACGAACATATTCAAAATGAATGAATATTCAAATTACTAATTCTATACCATGAATAAACAGCAAACAACCCCAAAAGTAAGCAGAAGAAAAGAAATAATAAGGATTAGAGAGTAGATATATAAAATAATGAATAGTAAGAAAATATAATCAACAAAATAAAAAAGTTGAGGAATCTTTGGCTAGATTGAGAAGGAAAAAAATAGAGAAACTAGAAATACTTGGCCAAAGCTAAATCTAGGGACATTACTACTGACCTTACAGAAATAAAAATAGACACAAATTAGAATCATCTGAAAGAAGGGAATTGCAATGGAAAAAATGCCTCCGTAAGGTCTGTCTATAGGGCATTTTCTTAATTAGTGATTGATGTGGGAGGTCACAGCCCATTATGGGTATTACAATCCCTGGACTGGTTGTCCTGAGTACTATAAGAAAACAGGATGAGCAAGCTGTGTGGAGCAAGCCAGTAAGCAGCACCTCTTCATTGCCTCTGCTTCAGATCCTGCCTCTAGGATCCTGACCTGTTTGAGTTCCTGTCCTGACTTTCTTTGATGATGAACTGTGCTGCTGAAGTATAAGCCAAATATAGCCTTTCCTCCCCAAGCTGCTTTTTGATCATGGTGCTTCATCACAGCAATAGAAACTCTAAGACATAGACAAAAATAATAGATAGCCAGTATGAAATGGAAAAATCCCTCAAACGAAATGGTATCCAATCTTACTTAGTAAAATAGATAATCTTAAAAGACACTAATAAATACTAAATGAATCCATAATCAAACACTTCAGATAAATAAAAATATAGATCCACATATCTTCATTGATGAATTATCCAATTAAACAATCATGGTAGAACTAGTGTTGGACCCCACGGGCCCAAACCGGGAGGCCACACCCCTAGAGAGACTCACAGACAGGATATCGATGCAAATAGCAGGAGGATTTTTATTCCAGTGTACTGGGACCGCTCTAATACACAGGATAGAAGCGGTCCCCAGGGGCAGAAAGCAAGCCTTTTTATTTACTGTCCAAGTGGTTGCTAGGGGGCTGTACAGTTGCTAGGCACAGACCAAGTTGGTACAAGTTGATTGGTACCCAAATTGCTTTCCCATTTTGATAGGTAGGGGCCAGTTAACCTCTAAACTGATTGGCGCTAGCATATAGCAAGGTTGCGGGCTCCTAAAAAGAATACATGCTCAAGGTTCTGGGCAACTGGGTGGAGGAAACTCTTTTGCCCAAGGCCATGGGCGGTCTACGGGGGAAGGGGGAGCTCTCCAGTCCAAGGCCATCTCGTCTGTCCAAGAAAAGGCTTTTTTCTTTAACTCTGGGAACTCTCCAGGGTCACGGTGCACCTGGCTTGGGCCTATACAATTTTGGTGCTCTTAGAAGCCTGACTAAAGTTTGGCTGTTTTGGTCTTTTTTTTTTTTCTATACTAGGGACCTGAATCTTAGGCCCAGGGCCAGGGTCCCGACCCCCACATTCCCCCCTCTTTCTTGTGACTGTTCCAATCATGGAGCAGCTGTTTTAGCTCCTGATCACTAGCATAGTCACTCCCTGGAGGATTTTTAAGAAACTGATACTGTTGTCCTAGAACCATAATCTGTACTGTACTGATTATTTTTTAACAAAAGCTATTAATGAACCTGAGTCTATCTGGTCTTAACAGGTAATGTTTTGGTGTGCCCATAGGCACTACACATGCCATGTCCCCAGTCTTAGGGAGTTTTCTTTTGACTAAAAGTTCCAGCCTGTGGAAATGGGAGGTTGTAATCTCTTAGACTGCTTCCTGCTGAGAGGGGATGTCGTTCTCAAGGGCCCCAAACAGGCTGGTATTAGTCAAAAGCTGGGGGGGGGTGTTAGGCAGTGGGGTACATCTGGTTTGTTGATCCAGTGGAGTGGACAGGGGGTGGTCACATCAGCTGGACTGGTCATCAGTTCTCAGCAGGTCCAGGACTCCCAGTAGTTGAAACAGTTTGATGCCTGGATGGTGTCTGTTAGCCAAGTGGTGATCTGTTGAGACAGATAGAAACTAGAGCAGAAGTTAAAGTTTACAGAAGCTTCATTCGGAACTTTTTATCATTGTAATTTACATTGTAGAAAGAACAGTTAACAAGTGTTTGTTAAACAGCCAATGAGAATCACCTCAGACTTGAGCCTATTTAGGCACCCAAAAACATGTTTTTCGGGACCTTAAAATGGCCCATAATTTATACAACACAGAATCTGTTTTTTAGTCAATTAATATCTGTTTACAGAGTAACCAAAACCAGGTTATAACTCTGAACCTTGAAAGTTTACATTGCTCTCTTAGCTTTCTTATACCTTTTTAACTTTTATCTCAAACCACCTTTTCACTTACTCAGACCTTCACAACTTACCTAGGCTTTCATATCTGCAGACTTTTAAACCTTCACATCTTAACATTTTCTCAGACCCTCAAAACTTAAATCACTTTAGACCTTTGCATTTTAAAAACCTCAAAGTTTCTTTACTCTAACTATCTACCAAATACAGAGTTGTTATTACCGAGAGCAGTTACTTTTAGGCAAAAATTTTAAATTAAAACCTATTAACAGGGGGCCTGTTAGCGAGACAATACTGTTTGTCTTATTCAGAAAGGGACTCCAGTAGCCTCAGAGAGAGGAACTGGTTGTCTCTTGTCTATTGCTGTTTAACTAACAGAATTACAGTTAGCCATCAACGCCACCAGAGATCTGGGAATATTAAATTGTAGCAAAAAGTATAACTCAATTAAATGACAGAAACTTACCCATACCTAGACAGATTACCCTGGACTCTCCGTGTTCTCTGTGACCTTATGGGGAACAGAGGCCTCAAGGCAGTGACAGTCTTCTGTTGCCAGGCCAGTCTTCAGTTGCCAGACCATTAGGTATCTTTCTGTGGATAAGACTCAGAGGGATTGAACCCTGCTTTGTCCATCCAAAGCAGGATGATCTACTCTCTATTGTCTTATTTGTCCACTGTTTAGGCAGGTCTATGGCAGGTGAGGCATTGGGCAGTTTTGCCCAGTGGTGCATTACCACAATCCGGCTGAGGTTGCTCTGTCCCCGTCTGTCTTCTCTGGAGGTATTGGGGTCACTGTTAGGATCTGGGGTCTCTACTTGTAACTCCAATTAAAAGCCATAATCAGCAGATCTCTGAGGGGTGAGGGCCATCTATGTTTAGTATCTCTTAGGTTGTCTCTAAGTATCTCTATGTTAACAAAACTTTGCCTATAATTTTTTCTGCTTTACTGTACTATTTAGGTCATTGCAAACATCTTTTTAACTAAAACTGTCTCATAGCCTAGTGAATTTAAATATCTTAAAAGCTATTTTTGAAAACCTCTAGCTTTAACTTTTAGCTTTTGTAAAAACCTAGAGTTTTCTTAAAGTAGTTTAAAACCTTTTAACTTTGTGTTTATAATATTTCACAGTATAATGCACATTTTTTTTTCAGCAGCATTCTGTCCTTTAGGCTTAAGCCAACTGTTACACTAAAGCTCAGATATCACATGACCTCTCAATTTTAAAACTGCAGGTTTTTTATAAACAAACTTCAGTTATTTTTGTTTTGTTTTAAACACTTTACTCTTAAACTGAAAAGATGACTGTCAGCAAAAGATGTATTCTTGTATAAGAATACACAGAGATACAGTTTTTGATATCTTATTAAACACTCTTTTTAAAATCCTAACTTTATAAACCTTATTTTAGCATACAAAAACACTATATAAAATTTATCTTAACTTAATAGTCTCTTTTTCGATCTATACCAGAAAACACATCTTTAAAACACATTCTTGTGACCCGGGTTGATGAGTTAACCTTTTTGTTAGTCTACCCTCCTGACCCTTTGTCTTCTCTTCAGGCTCTCCAAAGAGCTCAGAGTACCTGCTCTGCCTTGGCTCTCTACCCCTGTGTGTGTTCCTTTACACACCGAGTATGTCATCTTGCCATCTCATGCAGTCTCAAGACAACCACAGAACTCTCTAGGAAGCCAAGCTTGGGTTAAATTCCTGCCTTTTAGTTTTAGGGGCAGCAGCAGGAAGGAGGGAACAGGGTATTTTCCCAAGGCCTACTTGTCTCTCACTTTTTTTTTTAACCCCCAGAAACCCTCTTATCTCCCTGGCAGGGAGCCCACCACAAAGCACAGCACATGGGATGTCCTTGGGACTTGAATTAACTGAGCTGCTTTTTTTCTTGCTCCCCTGGGACAAGGTCTCTGGGTCTCCTAAGACTTCCCCGCCCAAAAGTCAAGCCAGGTGTTTTTTCTACTGTCTTAAGAATGGGGGAGATTCCACTCACCCTGTGAACTTCGCCTCTGTCTAACATCTCATCCGCGCATCTGTGAAGCCACCCACTCATCCTCCACACAGGGTTGTCGCCTTTCTCCAGTCCTGTGGTCTCTTCCCTCCTGGCCCTGCGTTCAAGACCAGTTTCTTCTGGCCTATTATGATTCTGACCATTGCCTTGAACCACAAAGTGAATCTTTATCCTGGTGACTCAAATAAACGTATAATTTCACACACAGATAGAGAGATCTTAATCAGGTCTGGAACAACAGAGGAACCTTAGGACTTTTTCAGAGATGACTTGTTGCCTTTTTACAAATTGTCTGTTAGTGGCAGAAATTATTTTAGCATTTTGGCGAGTAGCACAAGCTGCTCCAGGTCTCTTCTCTAAGTTTGCAGTGTTGGACTTCAGGGATCCAAACTGGGACCCCCAGGGTCCAAACCGGAACGCCACATCCCCACAGAGACTCACAGACGGGATATCGATGCAAATAGCAAGAGGATTTATTCCAGTGCACTGGGGCCGTTCTAACACGCAGGATAGAAGCGGCCCCCAAGGAGCAAATGGTGAAGCTTTTTATACAGTTGTTGGGCATAAACCGAATTGGTACAAGTTGATTGGTTCCCAAATTGTTTTCTCATTTTGATAGATAGGGGCCAGTTAACCTTTAAGTTGATGATAGCAAGGTCACGGGCACCAGGAAATGTACACTTAGGGTAAAGTCCCTTGCCCAAGGCTATTAGGCGGTGCCTGTAGCCGCCGCTCATTTTAGGAATGTGGGCTGGGTCACAGTCCTCTTGAATTAAGCCTGACAATAATTGTTTTGTGGTTTCTGGGGTGGGCTAGTTCCTGGAACAGGGAGTTCTGGAATGTCCTGTTAAGAGTTTAGGATTAATGACCAGGGCCTGGGGTCTCCGGCCTCACAGCAGCAAGACTCATTTCTAAGTAAACTTGCCCCAGATCTGGCAAGCTAACATTTAAGACAGTGATACTCAAATGAACAGAAAACACATACCATTTTCATACATTGACACTGGTGATCACCAAAGACAAAAATTAATACATCAGATGACATTTAAACCCTTGAACTTGCGAGAGGTAGTAGGATCAGCTTATCAGAACTTTACAATTTGCACCTGAATAGACCTTCCAACTGTGTGCCTGCAGCACCACAAATAAAGTTCCTCTATTGTAATGTACATTCCTTTTGTCACACCCTCCACAGCAGTCTGCCTTCCAGGCCTGTTTGAATCAGCTCTGGTGCAGTGGCAGTTCAGCTATCTTAAAAATTTCTCTCTTATTTTTAGTATAGAAAAAACCATCACATGGCCTCTCGATCTCTAAAGACTGCCAGGTTGTGTACTCAAACCTCAATTGCCTTGATTTACTTTGTTTTAATCCCATAACTCTCACACTAAAAAATTTGGCCGTCAGCACAAGGTACATTCCTGTATCTGAATGCACAGAGGCATAGCTTTGATCCCTTATTAAACACTGTTCTTAAAAATCCTATCTTATTTTCAGCATAGAAGAGAAAAATCATACAAAATCCAATTTAATTTAAATATCTGAGATTTGTTGTCTCCTTGAATGGCAACATGTGGCTACCTCCATCTCCTCTTTGGTCCTGGAAAAGAATGGTAGCATCCACATGGCCATTCTTCCAGTCACATGTCCACCTTCTTCCCCAAGTAGGGAGGAAGCATATCAGCAAGTCACATGTAGTCCACATCCCAAATGGAGTCACATCCAAAATGCAGTCACACATACGTTACTCAGCTTTAATTTAATGCTCTCTCTTTAAACTTACACTAGAAAAAACATCATCATTCACACACACACACAGATAGAAAACAGAGAGACCTCAGAACTTCCCCTGATATGACCTGAAGCCTTTTACAATTTGTCTGCATAAGCAGAAATCTGAAACAGTTCAGCCCAGTGTCCTTTTAAAAACGTCTATCTCTGTAGCCATGCGCGCAAATGGCCACAGAGACGACAGGGACAGTGTGGATAAACCATTCTGGAACCCTGGCCAGCAGCAGAAACTGCTCCAAGAAGTCTCTCCCCAAGCAGCAGCCTGTCCTCTAGTTTCTAGCAAGCTCTATCTCAGTGGCAGTCATTATAGGGCACCTGAATCTTTTAAAACCATTAGTTTTCTTTACCCAAACCACATATATATTTTAAAATACCATTTGAGTGATTTTTACACAAGAAAGTTTGGCTGTTATCTCAAGAGTGGGTGTGTTCCACCCCCTCCTGCCTCAGCAAGGCCACAGGACTGTTATCTCAAGAGTGGGTGAGCTGCACCCCCTCCTGCCTCTTTTTGGTTGCTTTGCCTCATTAACCCTTTCCCTCCTGTGGCTGAGAGCCCCAAACTAAGGCTGCTGAGTTGAAACTGGCAGCTCTGGCTGGGGTGGGCCCCAGAGGTCTGTTCAACGCAGCCCCCTCCCCTGCAGCTGGCCTTCCACCCCTTGTTTCCCCAGTCTTGGCTTGCATTCCCAGCTGACAGCACTGCCACTTACCCACAGTATATGAGAGGAGTTGCTTGGCCCACGTTGGATATCGCGTGTTACACAGAAAACAGACAAACATAAAACATATAACCATGAAGCAGAGACAAACATGAATCAGACAAGACAATGGCGCCGCACAATTTCTCAGAAGTTTTCGGTGTACATCAACTGACTGATAAGTCACTCTGTCCTTGACTCCCTTGAAATGAGACATAATTGTGTCGAGAGGTCCAGGTGGAGTTTGTCCCACATCCAAAAACAAAGTCAGTCCGAGTCTAGCCATACACACACAGAATCATACAGAAACAGCAGTGCACTCTCCGGTGTTTCTAGAGTCAGATAAGCACTTGGCACCACTGTCTGCCCAGAGCTCTGGGCCAGAGAGTCAGTCAGTGGAAAGGCCTCCACAGCCTCCAGATTCCAAGCAGGTCAGGACCTCCAGGTGGGTCCTATGACCCCAGATGGGTCCTCTCACAACCCAAGCTTCCCGACACGGGTTGTCACGACCCCAGACAGGAGGGTAGCTCATCAGCAGCCCTCTTACGGCTATGGTGTAACCTCAGACCATTGGTCAAGCGTCAAAGAGAGGGGAGTCGAAGTCGTTTGTCTCATCGTCAACAAGTCAGAAAGAACCAGTGAAAATGCAAGAACACACACACACACTACGTAACAGATTATGCATACACGCCCAGGAGGGGACTTCCACAGCTCTTCTACGGAAGTCACAGCAGATTGAGACCAGCCTCTAATAGGCGTCTCCAGACGGAGGAGAGGCTCCTCCCCTTCCTCCCAATGGAGAAGGATCCTCACGGACCCCTCTCTGAACAGATGGGGAAAAGTCCTCCCGGACCTCTCCCATACAGATGGGGGGAAGTCCTCCCAGCCCTCTCCCCGTACAGATGGGGGGAAGTCCTCCAGGACTTCTCCCCGTTACCAGACTCTGGAGTGTCCTCCAGGGCCCCACAGCCTCTGGCCCAGCCAGAGATACAGATTCCAGACCCTCCTGTGGCGCTTTTCACCAACAGACAAGACCCAATACAGATAGTCAGGCAAACAAGTCAATCACAATTAACACAAAGATTAGACACAAGGAAAAAACAGAGCACCGATATCAACCAGAATTTCCCACGGGGCTACCTTCCCCCGGCTCACAGTGTCCTCCCCAACTCCACTGGAGCATCCTCCAGGGTCGGTCCTGGCTTAGACCATCCCGGTAAGCTTAAGCCGCGTGGAGGGATCCTCACAGACCATACACACCACAGACTGTTACAGACACAGTTCTGTCACAGACACAGTTCTGGTCAGTTACTTGCTCCAAACAGACAGGCAGACAGGCAAACAGACAGACAGACAACAGATGCTCTAGCTTACCTCCGATACCCGACTTGGGGTCTGGGGGGATGCGCGGTTCCTGGTCAGGGAACCATATGTTGGACCCCACGGGCCCAAACCAGGACGCCACACCCCTAGAGAGACTCACAGACAGGATATCGATGCAAATAGCAGGAGGATTTTTATTCCAGTGTACTGGGACCGCTCTAATACACAGGATAGAAGCGGTCCCCAGGGGCAGAAAGCAAGCCTTTTTATTTACTGTCCAAGTGGTTGCTAGGGGGCTGTACAGTTGCTAGGCACAGACCAAGTTGGTACAAGTTGATTGGTACCCAAATTGCTTTCCCATTTTGATAGGTAGGGGCCAGTTAACCTCTAAACTGATTGGCGCTAGCATATAGCAAGGTTGCGGGCTCCTAAAAAGAATACATGCTCAAGGTTCTGGGCAACTGGGTGGAGGAAACTCTTTTGCCCAAGGCCATGGGCGGTCTACGGGGGAAGGGGGAGCTCTCCAGCCCAAGGCCATCTCGTCTGTCCAAGAAAAGGCTTTTTTCTTTAACTCTGGGAACTCTCCAGGGTCACGGTGCACCTGGCTTGGGCCTATACAATTTTGGTGCTCTTAGAAGCCTGACTAAAGTTTGGCTGTTTTGGTCTTTTTTTTTCTATACTAGGGACCTGAATCTTAGGCCCAGGGTGAGGGTCCCGACCCCCACATTAGCAGTAATTTTTCTCATGTTCTTTCAAAAATATAAGAGAAAACATTTAACCCATTCTATGAAGTTCAAAAATCAAAGACCAAATATTTATGACTGCAGATGCAAACTAATAATATATTGTGAGATGTAATTGAATAGCATATTTCAAAGAAGCATGCACCAAACTCAAGAAGAGTTGATTCTATAAATTTAGTGTTCCTTCACCATAAGAAATAAACCTATCTATTGTGGTGTATACACTGAAGGTCATCTGTATTGATGCAGAAAAAATATGCTTGAAAACAAAAATTTAACAGCTTTTCTTAATAAAAGTACCCTGTAATTAGGAACAAACTATAACTTTCATTCATGATACAGGGCATAATATTTATTTCATAGAGGGGCTGCAACAAAGTACCCCAAACTGTGGGACTAATAATACAAACTTGGCTCAAGGTTATGAAAGCTAGAAATGCAGCATCATGATTTTCACAGTGTAACATTGTGATTTTTACAGTGTTACTTCCTTCTAAAGGCTATAAAGGAAAATCTACTCCCTGTCACTCTCTTGGTGGTTTATATGTTAACATGTGGCTAGGCATGTATTTGTATGTCTCAACTACACACATACATGTAATTTAATTTAAAAAAGTGCTATTTAAGTGATTTAAAAGAAATAAGGAAATGGGCAGTATAATGTATCATATGCTAATAAGTTCTGTGGAGAAAAAAATGTTTTTCATGGGTAAGGAAAAAATATTTCTGACAATATAAGATGTGAGTGAACTGCTTTATGAGATCCAGAAAATTCTGTCTTATGTGCATGGCATGGTCATAACACACATAAACTCACTATAGCTATGATTGGCTGCCTATATCTTCACAAAACTAAACACATAAACATTCAGTCATAGGTTAAGAAGGGGTTCATTGGGACCCATGTTATCCAGGGGAGAAAGCAAGAAAGCAGCAGTCTAAGGCTTCTGGATGACAGGAAGTAATTATCTTTTGTGAATTTTCTGCTGTCAAAACAGGAAGGGACCTGGGAATAAACAGAGCCAAAGTGAATGACATGGACTAAAGCCTAATTTTACTTCGGTTTCAGTGTACTTTTATACATGAATGCAAGAAAGAAAGCAGAGATCCAAGGGAGGTTTCAGAAAAACATGTTCAGAAAAAATGTGTGAATAAAAGTTAGTAGAGAACATACCAAATATTAACAGAACAGCCCTTTCCCAGAACTTACTCAGAACAAACTAATCAAACACACTTGTCTGGCATATACTTCAGATTACCTTTCAGGGAAGCACGAAAGTGAGGCAGAAGGCCATATCCAGATTCAGGGCACACTAAGGACAGATTCTTTGTTCTGGGCTCGCTGAGCCTTCCTCTATGAGACTCAGCTTATCCTTTTACCAAACCGAGTTCTTCTGCTTTGTTCCAATGCTCTTCAGTGATGTTAACTGATCTTAACTACAATCTTTTACCCTTAATTTAGGGAAAGAGAAAGGAAGGATAGAAATAAATTCTTACCACTTTTGCAGGTGGCTTTGACTGCCCTAAGCTTGAAGAGGACTAGCTGACAGTGAATCAGACCAGCATCTCTGCTCACGGTCTGTAAACTCAGTCTCTCCAACTTTTGTTCTTTTAAATAAAAATCAACACACTAAGGACTAATAAACTAACAAACATACCACAACCAACACCCACCACAGCTCTCAGGGCTTCAGACCTTTTATACCCTAAGCAAAAGTCCCCATAAACCCAAGTAGTGCCAGAACTACACATGCCAGAATGACTGTACCTAACCAAATTATAGCCACCTGCATCAAGCATTCCATCCATACTCATAATCATCTACCACACCTGGGATGGGAATGTAAACCTAGTCCAAATGCCATTTTAAAGAAACCAAAGTAACAAAAACTTCTTCCAAGTATTCTGCTACATAGCCACTCATACTATGTCTCCTCTTAACTCAGTCATTGCTAAAAATAGAGATACCATACTTGCCAGGACAGAAGTACCTGGAGGGGATGAGCTCTCTTTATCCTATCATTGGACACTGAATAAAATTTTCTCCCTTCTTCCTGAACTGTTTGATAATGTTAGACACTGTTGAGTGGGAAAAGGACCTGTATATTTGGTAACAATAAGTTTAGAGGAAGAATTAGAGTTTGGATTTCGATGCATTAAGTTGAAGATAGCAATTGGATATCTACATAGAAGTGCAGAATACATTTGGCATACATACATTTATAGATGTAATGCTATCATCTAGCTTTAAGCAGAGCTATAATAGTGCATAAATTCAAAGACTCCCTTAACATGAGACTTGGAATTAAACAGATAAAATTGAAAAACAACAGTAATTGTAGTTAAAAAATACAGAAGATGGTGACAATCTAGAAGCTAAAATCATTTGAGTGTAGAAATGGAAAAAAAATGCAAAAAAAAGAGCAAACTGGCTATAGATTAATTTCTCTAGTATATATAAATCGATTCTCCTTGAAAACTGGAATATTTTATAGATGGCTGCAAAAGCATCAGAAGTATTTTTTCTATGATTCTGACCAAAAAGAGATTCAGAGAAAATGGGATCATCCTGAACCAGTAGAATCATCTTTAAATGAATTTTTTTCACTGATATTTTCCTGGACCCATAGCTTTGCTGCTGACCTGCTTGCTGTCTTCATGATGACTTATTACTTAGAGTAATAATAAGCCTCACTAGCCAGCCACCTAAAGACCTTTGCTTCAAGCCAAGGAAATAACTCAATCAGTAACGGGCTTTCCTTGCAAGCACGAAGATCTGTGTTTGATTTCTAGAAAACACAACTTTTAAAAAGCTGGTTGTAGTAACCTGTGCTAACAACCACAGAACAAAGGAGGTGGAGACAGGCTACCCTAGCTACACTTCCGTTTTTGTGTCAAAACACTATGTTCAAATACATCTTAAGTAAGGATAAGTTTATTATGGCTTATAGTTCCATAGAGTCAGTCATGGAGTGGAGGCATAGTAATAAGCAATAGTCAAGACAACAGGGGCAGGAAACTGAGAGCTCAAACCTTCCATCACAAGCAGGAAACAGAGAGAGCAAACTGGGAGTGGTATGAGGCTTTAAAAAATAAAAGCCTGTCCCTCATTGATGAACTTCCTTCAGCAACGTTTTACCACATAAACTCCTTGAATAGCACTACTACCTGGAGACTGAGTATTCAAATACCTTAGCCTATAAGAGATATTTCTCACTGAAACCAACACAAAGGCAGATCTCTCTGGTTGACTGTCCCATGTGTCCAATCTACATGATGAGTTCCAGGTCAATGTGAGATCTATTCATAAAACAAAGAAAGTAGATGACACATGAGCAATGAATGACACTACAGGTTATACTCTAGCATTCAAAAGCACAAACACACACACACACACACACACACACACACACACACACACTTCTGGTTTACTAAGTAAACTTAATTAATAATAAATAATGATGATGATGATGATAATAATAATCATAATATACATAGATACATAAAACTTATAATTCAGGTGCTCATTTAGCCAGTCTATGCCAATTAACTCATTTAATCACTCAACAGCCTACTTTAGCCTACATACTGTTAGGCTCAAACTTATAAAATTGCTGATCTCTTATTAAATCATATAAATTGATAAATCAATTTTCATATAATCTTTAAATTCAAGGTCAATAAAATACACATTTTTCAGAGATAAAATTACAAATAAAACTAAGAACAAGAGGTTTGGTGGCATATAAAGTAGAGACATACCACCATATACCTGGCTGCAGAGCTCATAGCTTTCTCACAACTATTTTCTCTCCTATATGTATTACTGTCTAAATCCAGAAGCTTTACTGTACTGTGACCCTTCCCCTTCTACATTCATTACAATCTTTTATTCTTAATCCTCAGGTTTCCTGAGCAAAAAGAAATGTCACAATTTCAGGGCATGTTACTGACAAAGACAAATGCCAAGCACTTAGTTACAGTTTAAATGTTGAAAGACTTCTGGGGAAAAAATCTCACATCTAAATCATTGCAAAAATACCCCAAGGAAAACACAGCTCCATAAATTGATTATTTGTCCTTTTGGACATGAATGCTTTATTACTGTTTAATATATCAATTTTCAGGCTGGATAATATTTCCATTTGATCCATTTTCTAGTCATGATTGCCTTTGTTATATATATAACATTTCACTATTTCACTTTTTTTCTCTTGGCACTGCAAAACAACTAGCAGTTATTATAAAAGTACATATTCATTTTATTGTACTAAATTGAATTTAAATCATATACTTATAGCTAGGTCTTGCTTCAGTCTTTGCAAAGCAATGTATATATTTCACAAACTGTTTATATTACGACTTTCTCTTTTTCACTACTGTGCTATAGGAAATAAGAAAGGGCCTGAATCATAGATGAAGTCTATTCAAATTTGATTAGCTAGTAACTAATTAATACAAACAAAAATTTAATTTGTATTACATAAAAATGTTGAAAATTAAAAGGAAGAAAGTTTACTGAAAGTTAACCAAATATCATAAGAGCAATTAAAATTAGTCACATAACTTGATTTTAGGGAATTGTTGTTGAAATTTATTTTTGGTTATATATAAAATAGTTGTTTTGTGCACTGTTGGGAAAAGGGCTGCCTGGGTCATAGAATTTTGTATTGTCTGCAGGTCTTGGATTTATGTGGGGAATATTTGATTGCTCATGATCTGCACATGCTATCAATAGAACACTTGAGTTGTGTATCAATAAAAACACTGAGCTCAGATGTTCAGGGTTCCACTGAGAGTATGTCACTGGCCAGGATAATAGTTCCCTCTGCTGAGATCTGACAAGGTTTGCACATATGAAAACACTTCCTTGTAGTCCTTGCTGAACCACCCCAGCAGCTTACTACTATATTTACAACTGTGGTAAGTAGTTGACCTCAGGTTATTGCTAGTAAAAATAACACATTATTAGGAGACTGCAAGATCACTTGGTAGCTAAAGATGCTTGTAGCAAAACCTGATGGTCTTAAGTTCTATCCACAGACCCACATGGTAGAAGGAAATACCTGAATCCTGTTGGTTTTTCTATAACCTTTCCACAAATACTGTGCACACATTCCATCCGAACAAACAAATAAATAAATAAGCAAAGAAATAGATACATTATCTAAGTAATATAGTAATAAAGTACTAATGTAATCAAAATAATATATTCTCAATAAAGCTATGACTTAATAATATTATGTTAGAAACAAATGTGATACTAACATTGTTGGACCCCGAATGCCCAAACCGGGACGCTGCACCCCCACAGATACTCGCAGTCAGGGAATCGATGCAAACAGCAAGAGGGTTTTTTGATCCAGCTAGCTGGGGCCATCCCTACTCACAGGGAAGGGCGGCCCAGAAGAATGCACAGTGAGCCTTTTTATGCACAATTTAGGCCTCAGAGGGAGCACAAACCGAATTGGTATGAGTTGATTGGTCCCCGAACTGTTCTTTATCCTGATAGGTTGGGGCCAGTTAACCTTTAAACTGATTGGTGTTGGCGTATAGCAAGGTCGCGGACTCCTAAAAAGAATACAAGCTCAAGGTTCTAGTCAACGTGGGTGGGGAAAACTCCTTAGCCCAAGGTTGTGGGCCGTCTACGGGAGGGGAAAACTCTCTAGCCCAAGGCCGTCTTGTTTGTCTTAGAAAATGTTTTCTTACAGAAGCTGTTTTTAAGCTTCTGCCTGCAACTTGGGCCTAGTGTCAAGGGTCTCAAAGGGTCTCAAACCCCACAACATTACTTCATTTAATACTAACAACATATTTACAAGTAAATATTTTACAATCACAAGGAAGCTCTAACTAGTGTAATGGGTTAAAGACCCAGAGACCACTCAACACAACCAAAGTTCTAATTGAGAGTCTATTTTAAGCTGTCCAGTGACTGCCTGGAGAGAAACACTTCTCACAGAGCAGACCTGAATGAATATTACAGGTGGTTCGTAAACACAAAGAATGCAGAAAACCCACATCCTGGTTGACAACTGGAAGGGGAAGCAACCAAGCAGTTTAACAAGGTCTAAGAACATGCAGTTAGCTGGGGCATTTTAACCCCGAGTTTCTATTACAGAGTGGGGTGCTTTCCCAAAAGTTTTTCAGGCAGGGGGTTTGGGTAGAAACCAAACATGGCTCCAGCTGAGACAAGATGGAGAAACCTTGGCCATGTTACACTAGGGGGAGAAAGAATAACTTAAAAAAAAAATCATGCGTCACCCTTAGCAATGCAAGCAATATGTTCCTTCTTTGTGAATTTATCAGTAGCATGCTGTGTAATTTAGAATCCCAACCTTTCAGTGTGATCTACTCATTCCCTTAATTTATGGAACATATTAGCATCTAAATATGTATGTTTCAGAAACTTATCATATTTTATTGACTTCCTTCTTGCTCTAAAAAACTCAATTCCTGGAGACAAACATTTTAGTCAATTTTTGTTAACTCTTTAGCCTTAACACAAAGTACAATGCTGGATTCAAAGAAAGTTCTTAATGAATACTTTTTCTTCTATAAAATGGGATCCATAAGCCAGATGAAAATGGAGAGCAGGGGAACTCATTGTATATCTTTAATTTCTATCTTTTTGACATAGTGGATTTTGAAGAGAGAGGAAATTGTAGTTATTAGCCTGAGGATTATTATGCAAACATGGAGTTATTTTAATTGTTCCACCCACCAAATACTTTATTAAATCATCTCTCATCATATGGAAAAATTAAAATCCTTCCCATTGTGACTCAAATAGAGTTTTTCTACTAAAACATTTTGGAGAAGAATGAAGAAAATGTAGTGATTTACTTTGGTAATTGCTGAGTAGCTTGATATCTTGGAAATAGGCCTTCTTTCCTGGGATACATTGATATAAGGACTATTTAATTTTGACATAACCATAATAGTGTCACACACTGAGATATAACACAGTCTGGACCTCTGGCGAGCATTAATGGCATACTTCAGCAAGGCCTATATTACTAGATATATCTATCTGAACTAGTAAATACATTGTCTTAATTATACACTAGTAGAATGAAACAGATCCATGAAATGAAATTAAAAAACTAGAAAATATAAATTCCTTTCTTAATGCCCTTAACACCACAGTAAGCTTCTGTATAAAGGACACTAAAAGGTCGTCTTGTACGTGAGTTCATTAATATGGAGGAACTGACATGAACTTGAAATTGATAATTGTTCATTAAAGACCCTGTT
This sequence comes from Cricetomys ansorgei, assembly GCA_026225945.1. NCBI lineage: Eukaryota > Metazoa > Chordata > Mammalia > Rodentia > Nesomyidae > Cricetomys > Cricetomys ansorgei. Next base: position 3,207,976 of record JAMJFZ010002759.1, on the reverse strand, counting down.
GACTTACATGAAATGCATCTTTTGCAGATGGAAATAAAATGAATAAGATAAAATAATAGAATTTCATAGTCATCAAAACAGATGATTTGTGTTTGGTCACAGGTCTTCCCTCAATTCTGAGACATCCAGGTGTTATGTAAGAATTTCCTCCGAAATTGAAACATTCCATCCTCCAGGGAAGCTGATTAAGGCAGGAAGTAAACAAATGAAAATATCTTCAGGAATTCCTTGAAACTGACTTGATTCACTAGGCTCCTTCCTCCCAGAGTATGTAAGCAGTAAAGACTGAGGAGAGATACTCCCAGACAAGCCCAACAACAAACAAAAACCAAAGATAGGACCAATACCTTGAAAGAACCAGAGACCAGCCCAGCTACCGAACAGAAGCTAAAGACTGGTTGAACTGCTTGGAAGAGGCTCAGGCTCCCTGAGCTACCCGGAAAGGACACTCTTAATCTGTTGCGCTGTCTGCAGGCTGTGCTGTGTGTTTTTGATAACTGCCATGCTGGAGCTGGCTTTGATAATGCAGCTGTCTTTGAGTGCTTTCTACTCCTGGAAGTAACTCCTCACCCATATTGTTGTCAGTAACCTCAATTAAACTCATAGGTTCAAGTTGGACTTCAGTGGTATCCATAATTTGCTCTATTGTTGGTTCCCAATGTAATGTGAGTAGGCATTTGTTCATTTCCCCCAAAGAATAGAGTCACACACCACCAGAGAAAGGGAAATCAAACACATGGGTTGTTGCTTGTACCCATCCATGGGACCCTTCAGGCGAAGTTGGCACGGAGGCAGGACACAGATTCCGGGAGTCAGGTAAGTGGCAAAAGGGAGACTCAGTTTATTACAGGGGGGCAAGTCTCTTATACCCTTCACCCGGCCTGGCATCCCATTGGATGCCAGACTGCAGCTGCTGCTCCTTGGGCCTGCCTGGGCTGGTCTGTCTCTGGGCATGCCAAGGCAGGTCCGTCTGTGGGTATGTCCACGCAGATCTCAGGCTTTGTCCAGGTTTCTCCTACATATTCACCCTTTTGTTTTATTTTACTTTTTCTGCAGCTCAGTGGGAATCAGAGTTTTTATGCTCTGATCTTGTTCACCCCACCTCAGGGGCCCCCAGTATAATGGACTGTGCCTGTCTTAGGTGACCCCCACTAGGCATGAGTATGACCTGTCATTGGCACATGAATATCTTATATTCATGCCCTGTCTTGGGTTGATTCAGCCCTGGAGAATTCCTACCCATCTCTGGCTACCAGTCCTCAAAGGGTGGCATCCCTGGAGAGTGCACAGAGTGTGTAGGGTATTAAACAGAGGCTTCATGGATTTTTGAGAGCCAGGCCTGAATCGTCTCTCTGGGTGGATGTGGTCTGGTTGTTTCAGAGACTCGAGCACCTGCTGGGCAGCCTTGTTGATGGAGCACTACTGAGTGATGTGCTGTACAAGACACTTAAGCAAAAATGATTAGTAGCTGCATGGAGATGGGTAGCATTGACAACGGGGATCCAGTTGCTGTTGGCTCTCTCATTAAGATGGCTGTTGCCAAATATCCCTGCTAACAAGATGTAAAGCACATGTCTCCTGAGGGCAGTTGAGGGTATGCATAGCATTGGAAGCATACAGGAGGCAAGAAGTTTCATACCCAGCACAGTCCCGTTGGTGATGTTGCCATGAAAGCGTATACAGGGACTAGTGGTAGAGACATTTGTGGTAAAGCTGGGTATGCAGGATAATTAATAGCTACAGGGAAGAAACAGAGGGTAGCAGAATAAGGATCCAAAGATCTCCTGCCCAGATAGGGCAAACTGGGAGCAAGGTGTAGATGACATACATTACCTGTCTTGTGTCTCTTCTTCCTTCTTTTCCAGTGTTGCCTGGTTTGTGGCGGGTCAGGCATCCCTTGAGGGTATTGGTGTAGTGGCGCCTTGTGGAGTTGTTTTTCTAGACCATAAATATATTTTTCAGAGTAATAATAGACAGGTTAAGTGACTATACATAGAAATTAGTTTGGGCAAAGAAAAAAAAGACAAGTAAAAAGGAAATATAATTGAACACTTTGTTAGCTAAAAAGATAAAAGTAGATTTGGTGGGTATAACTCTTCCCTAGGCTTCTCTTCATACATAATGTGCAGTCAATATCCTTGCCTTATTTCACTCACAGGATTTTTATGAGGATGAACCAGCATACCACTTATAGCCATATTTTAACAGAGTAATTTTTTATTTCACATTAGGATAATGAACTGTTTGTTCTGCAGGAGCAGCAACAGAAATACTGAATCCCCCAAAGCATCATAAATCATTCAACAACTGTAGACTTTGAAATCAATGATAAGCAGGTCTTATTGTCCTGAGTCTGTTTGGAGTTCTTAAAAGTTGATTAAATACCTGCCCTGGAGTTTTCATCAACCCTTAACTAGGCTTTCTAGGGATAAGGGAGAATCATTGAGGCCTGGGGCTTGCATTTGTTGAGAAAATAGTGTGTCCCTTGTGGGACAGTGGACACTGCTAAAGATGGAAGCAGGAATGGCTAACAACATTATGTTCTTGTTTTCATTTACATAGAAATTTTCTCAACTGCATCATAGAGGTCAAATGGGACTTGGAAAATCAGAAAGTTAAGTAGATGTGAGCTGCAAAAAAAATAGTCACTTTCTATTTTTAAATTGATATTGTGTGTGAGAAAAGCACCAGTTCCTTTTTTGTTTTTGCAAACATCCAGCTTCTTCCTGCCAAGTTAGAATCTGAGCATAAGCAGTGCAAGAATAAAAAAAGTGAAATAGATGCTTTGTGAACCATTTCAATTTCCTGAGGAAGCAAGTATTAGGCTAGTGAGAAACTATTTTAGAGAAAGCAATCATAGGTTAAATAAGTTCTCAGGACTTCTTTTACTTTATTAATCATGTTTGTGGATACAAGCATTCAATGATTTTTAAGATTTATTTTATAAGCTACAGATAATTTAATGCTTTAATATGTTAGTCCATTTCATAGGCAATCCAAATTCTGATATAAGATATATCTCAGCATTTTTATAATATATCTTTTATTCTCAAAATTTTGCACTTGTCTTATCAGTCAGATTGCAGGTTATTAATAGCAAGAATTGTATCAACAAATATTCTCAGTAAAATCAACCCAAATTCATTAGACTGACTAGAAATACAGCAAAATCAAAATATAATATCAAGCGAGTAAATTAATAACAAATGTAAGCAAGGATAAAATGGGTACTTATGAGGACCTTCTACATGAGCCAATGAGAAAAATAGAGGTCATTGACACAGTAATACTTAGTCCTTCATATGCATCTACATCTAATAAGTGCTTAAAATACAAGAGTACATATGCTAACCACAATCCCTGCTCTTTGAATTTTTATTTACTTCCCTATTTAATATGCATGTGTGCCATGGCATGCATGTAGAGGTCAGAGAACAATTCAAGGGGGCTTGTCCTTTCCTTCCATTTTGTGGGCTGCAGGGAATGAACTAAGGTTGCCAACTTGGCCACAGTTGCTTCTATGCTCTAAGCCATCATGCTGGCCAGTCCCTCCTGTTTGAATCATTCACTGTAGAGTATGACATATGCATTAAATGAGTTGCAATGGTAATGATCATTATATTAAAAGCTAGGAAGAAATCCATTGACCTATATACAATTTAAGGAAAAGAACTCAATCACAAGAGAGATGAAATTCTTCATAGTGACATTTTCCTTTCAGATTAAATTTGATAGGTCTGAATTCTACTTGGGAGGGAACGAGTGTGATATAACTGAGAAGAGTTACCAGGAAATATGTTAACAAACTTTAATATGATTTAAAATACTGGAGAGGGTTCTAGATAAAACTTGAAAAGCACACACCTGAGCAGTAGTTTGATAAAGATGTGAGACCTGAAAATCCAGTTAAGCTCACATGAGCAGATACTTAAAATCTGTGTGATTGCTAACATACATTTACTCAATCAGTTAAGGCTGGAGAATCTAGAGTCAGAATTCTAGATCGTAGACCTCAAATGAGTTTTTCAAAGTCTTCAGTTATCAACTTCATTATAAAATGGAGGACTAGAATAGTGTTTCCAAACTAAATTAGTTTTCCTATTCACTATGTTGCTACATAGCACACACAAAGAACAGTGCATAATTCAAATCACAAAATTAATGTTAACTGCTTTTATTTTACACAAATTAGTTTGATGCTAAGAACAAAGTGTTACATTAAAATTAAATTAGTATTAGTATGAAGAAAGATTTACAAATTTTTTTCAAACTTAAATCACCTAGGAGGACAGTGTTCTATGCATAGAGACAGCACTGCAATATAATAGAAACTGTTTGGTTACAAGGAAGTCACATTTGTGAGCTACTAGAAGTATGGGCCCAAAGACTAAAAAGGGAGATGGAAATATACATCAAATAAATATGTTATATCATAGTTCAAAAATTATATCATGGAAACAAATTCCTCCTCAGTATCCTATTTGTGAGAAGTTTTATTTCATCCATCCATTGTCAGACTATTGCAGCCATACAAGACCTTTTTCTATACTTAATCCACCTTCTTTAGCACATTGCTTCATGATTAATAATACTGATTCCCAAAAATGAGTACTTGCTATTCATGGATACATGCAGAAATGCTTTTAATTCTTGGGTAAGGAAGAGGAACTGGGATTCCTTTCATTCAGGTGTTTTTACCATGCTAAGAAATGTGGAGCATAAGACAAAATAATGTGCTTATTAAAGTCACCACTTGTTCATGCTATTTCATACAAAAGGTATTTTAAACACTATTTCAGAGGTAAAAATGCAAAATGTTAACAAAATAATCCTATATCCTATTTTACTTCAACCACCATAAAAGTTTCATATTCTTCCATCAAAAAAATTCTAGCGTGTAATGTATCAACAACCTTACTTTCACATATTTATTAAAAATTTCAAACTTTTATACTTTACTACATAATCAATTTGAAATTGGTTTTTTATTCCACTGAATACTTATCAAGTAGCTGCTGAATCAGCACTATTATGTTCCTCAACTATTGACAAATGTTGAAATGTGTCTGCATACTTTAACAAAATTCTTAGCACATAATAAGCATTCCATAAATATATACAGAAATGAACTATTAAGCTGCATTTCAGTCACTAAGCAAGGAAGAATGGGCATCAGTAGAAATTCTTTACATCAAGCATGAGCACCCTAGAGTTATATACTACCTTCAGCCTTGACTATTACCTTGGAAAAATGGGATTTTTTTCACAAATTTTTACAGCATCTATTTTTTTGCTGTATCTATCATATTAAATAAATAATATCTATCATATTAAATAAAACATTGATAGCCTATATTCTCTATTACAGGAGAATAAGAAGTTGTATTAATTGTTGAAAATCTTGACATAAGACACAGATAATTTTGGAACCAGGTTATTCAGTTATTGTTCTTGAGATTAATGGTTTCTGTTCATTTCACTTAAGAAATGTATATTTTCTAATCTTTGCTAGTCAGTCCATTTTAGTTATCTTAATATTAGAGATATGTACAGTATAAACTTAGAAACTCAGTATGAGATACTCATACAACAAATGATTTAATTTCTTAATTATTTCACCCCAGGATAATCTATAAGATAACCTATATCCCCTAAGCCTCTAAAATTCTCAAAATGAGAATCAGTTAAACAGTAAATCTTCTGGCTGCCAAGTACTGTGTTAAGAATTACAACTCCCAGTACAAGGTATATTTATAGCAATTGAAAGAAGAAATAGGATAAATAGCTTGGGGGCCTCTCTGCAGCTCTTGGTAACTTTTAAACCTAGGGAATCCTAGATTGAGAGGTTAGGATGAAAGGATATAGTCTAGTGAGAAGGGATTCAGAAGACCAAGAATCTCAAATGTAGAAATGCCTATGTTCTTAGAAGTTTGCAAGAAATAGACAATCAACTTATATGTGACAGTTTCAAATAAAAGGAAGTGTCCATAATATTGACTGCTGCTTACTTTGAATGTCTAAAGAAGAGGTAAAGAATCAATTAATTTGGTGACCTGAACTAAAGAGTTTATCCAAGCAAGGATATTTGAATGTTTTCTGGTATGAGCTAACCATAAGAAATACCCAGAAAGGTTGAGAGGAATGCTTGTAGAAATGATGAGAAACTCTTAAGAACCCCAGAACTCCATAGGAAAAAAAAGACAACTTTTACTTGATGGAAGATATAGCACAAATATGTGATCATTCAAATAGCATATGACAAATATCATGTTTATACTTCTACTCCTTCTACTTCATTGTATTCCGTGTACTCTAACTCTTGTAGCATCAGAAATAGTTGTCAAGAATTAGGGAAAAGAGCTCAAAAGCTGCTGTTGGGGAATGTCAAAAGGAAGCTGTCATTCACACCAGGCATGCTGGGCCAGTTATCCTAGCACTAGAGGCATGAGGATCAAGGGTTCATGGAGTAGGCATCGAAACGTTTGTCCATTTCACAACTGTCACAATATTTACAGGAAATAAGGTGTCACATATTATTCTGATTATGGAATTATTTCAGGAATGGTGTCATAGAGATACTGAATTATTAAAAGAGTTTACAATTTTAGATAATGAAGTAGTCACTATTACCCAAGTTCATATTTTGCATTACGATTTTTCCTTTGATTGGGGTTTCTATGTATAAGGTAAAGTACACACTGACGTGAATACACCACTGTAGTATGTGACTGAGATGATTAACTTCCCTAAAACTTCCTTGTGTTCTCTCTGTTCATTTTCCCTCCTTCATAGTCAGTGTGCTATTTATTCTGTCTGTGGTTATCTATTCCAAAATACAATAGAGCATGGATCCATATAGTTTATTCCTCTCAGATTGTCTTCTTTCACTATGTAAGAATATATATTTAAGGTTTTTCTACTTCAATTCCTTCAGTTTTAGCACAGGTTGGTATTCTATTCTCAGGATGCATCACATTTTATTAATTAAATAATTTGTTTTAAAAATATTTTCATCAATTTGAGTTTCTTTTTTTAAAAATTTATTTTTCTTCTTTTGTATAATACATATCAACACCCCTTCTATCCTCCATTTCCATTTATCCTAGCTCCCCCATCCTCCCTCTTCTCCTATTATATAACCACCCCATCACCACCCACTCATCCCAAGCCCCCTTCTCCTACTTCCTCCCATAGAAGAGAGCAGTCCACCCAGAGTCACTGCTCAAACAGGGCACAACAAATGGGACAAGACCAGGCACCCACATCTAGGGTGGCCTAGGCAACCCACTGGAGGAAATGGGTCCCAAGGGCAGGCAAAAACATCAGAGAACCCCCACATACACTCTAGCCTGTAGGTTCTCTGCAAGAACACCAAGCCAGACAACCATATAACATATCTAGGAGACACTTCATGTTCCCTGTCTTCCTCTTTAGTCTCTGAGGGACCCCAAGAGTGCTGGGGTGTAGCTTTTGTAATGCCTGAAAGGGACTGAAAAGAGGGTGTTGTAACTTTGGAGGTCACTGCATGACTGGAAAGCCTCATGTTCAGGACAACAGTAACTGTGGTGCAGGCTCTGTGGACAGACCCTATTATCTGGTCTTCTGTAGAGGGTAAAGAAATTGCCCTTCCAGGCTTAACAGGCTGTGTGGGACTTTCCCCACTGGTGAGAACAATATCTTAAGAATTATATTTATTCTTCGCAAATAAATGGGGATTTTCTTGTGTAATCTTTATCGTTTTTGGTTTTTGTTTGTTGCATAATGATGAAGTGGTTTGAAATTAAAAATTAATGTCATGCTCATCATATCTTAATTTTCAGTAAAAGGAAATGAGAATGACCTTATGAAAAACATTCACTTATTATCTGCTTAGTGTAGGCATTCAGTCTAAACATAGCCAAATGAATTAATTGTTTCTAAATCTAAGTTTCTTCTAATCCAGTGAAACTCAACTACAGAATACTTATGTATGTGTTTAGGAATAAAGCAAGAAAAAAAGTAAAAAGGTACCTAATAGGACACAATCCAAGGAAAATTGAAGAAACTATTTTCTGTTCATTGATCCCACTTTTTCTACATACTAAACATTCATATATGGGTCTTTGCCTGATCCTTTATTTTCTATGTGAAGATCTGCTTTCAAACACTGTGAATGAAATGAATATGTCTTAGCAAATGTCCAAAAGTCTTACAAAGAGACTATGTTGCAAGAAAAATAGAAAGTCTGTGTCCTAGCAGTATATTTCAAGTAAGTCCATATAATTTTACTAGCTATTAGTTTTTTAAATAACATGAGGAATATTACAAATAACATGACTTTCAGCTTACTATCCATAAATTGTATCCATTATTTTATAACAGCTCTTGGAATCCACTAAAATGATGACCAAATTTCTATAGTATTTAACATCAATGTATTTATATTAGGTATATTAGATTTTATATCTTGGAACATTTTAGCTATCACATATCCATTAAAATATCTACCATTGAAAATGAAAAATTTTACAAATATAGATACTATGTCTAGAAAAATTTTCATGATATAAATGCAATCAGACCTGGAATCTGGTCTAACTCCAAAGCAATGTGTCTGACAGTTTAAACGGTTATTTGCTCTGCTAAAAATATAGTTTAATTTCTTATGGTCAAGAGGGAGCTACTTGTAACTGATTAGTGTTTTATTGTAAATTTAAAACTGGGATAAAGTACACAAAATAAATGTATTCCAACCTTATTAGGGAAATGTAATCATTAATGACTGGAAATAAATCAGGTCATCTGTGAGAATTCTTAAATTTTCACCTAGAGGCAAATCTATGACTGCAGAGAGGAATGTTGCTGAAGTGAGGAGAGGGAAAAAAATCAGAGTCAAAAGAGGATAAAGTGGAAAGAATTTGTGAAGCAGAGGATAAAGGGGAATTTTCATGATGATTAAAGTGTCAATTCAGAAAGGAGACATAATAATCCTTAATGTGTATAAGTTTGAAATAGAGCTTAAAAGCACAGGAAGGAAAACCCAATGTAAGACCTAAGAATGGGATCTACAATGCTCCAAACAACCTTGAGAAATGAGAAGCAATTGCAAAACTTAGTTTTCCATTCTAAACTTATTACAAAAATAGAATAATCAAGGAAATATGGTTCTGACATGAAGACAAAAACAGATAGCATTATGTTCAGGAGAATTTGACCAACATATAATTGAATGCCACAGTAGTGTGTGTGTATGTGTGTGTGTGTGTGTGTGTGTGTGTGTGCTTTTATTTGTTTACAGTTTTTTTTTAAGATGTAGTTTTATTTTACTGTTATTTTTATTTTTTTGTTTTTGTTTTTTGTTTTGGTTTTGGGTGGTGTTGTATTGAATTTTTGTTTCTTCTTTAAGAAAAACTTAAAGTTGGGTGGGTAGGGAGAGGAAGAGTATCTGGAAGGACTGAGGAAAGGAAAGAATATGATCAAAATATAATTGAATTTGAAAGTTTTTTAAATAATGAAAAATATAAGATGCATGTTGCCAGAGGAGAAAAGTAATCATCATTGTTACCACCTGTGAGCAACATGAAGTTTAATAGCAACTGGTCTTGCAAGATATTATCACTGGTACAATAGTGGTATGCATGTGATGAAAGTATCCAACATAACATCATTCTGATGTTCTGATTAGATATAAGACCAACTACACAAGGTGGAACTGATGCTTTGTACCATTAACTAGAACAAGATAGAATAAATCTAAGACTGACAGTTCATAGACCTTACAGGAGAAATTATTAATATGATTGCAATACATGGACATGGTAATAAGCTGCCCTGAAGTCCTTATGTTTATACCTATAGCTTCCTATAACTCTCAATCCCCATTAGAGAAGCTTAAAAAATCATAGTAGATGTTGGTTAATACTGTGGGGACTTGGCATCCAGCCCTAACCTGATGACACTGTCCTAGTCATTAGAGTGCTCAGACCTGAGTCCCCTGTGATGCCTAAAGAAATGTAATGTGAGGCCAAGCATAGCCCTTAAGGGCTTGTGGCCTTGCTGTGGTATGGAATGCCTAGAGGATCCTGGTGGCCTGAAGGTAAGATAAAAATGATAATGGGCTGTGAGGTGCCAACAGCTGCCTTTGCTTCTGTAAAACTTGCTTATTGTTATGGGAAGAAGGATGAAATGGTCTTTTATTACTATAAAGCAGGAAGAAAAAGACAACTGCAGGAAGTAGTGATTGTCTTGCCCAACTGCGAATTCCATGAATAACTGTAATGCAAACCCTTCTTATGTCTGCCTTTAAACATTCCTAATCCCCATTTGTGCACAGCATGATGTATTGGCCCTAAACCTGGAGTCCTTCTGCTATCAGTAAGAATCAAGTAAATTTAATCTAAATTTGAATTGAGTCTAAGTCTTAGGTCTCTCCAAGTGAATTTGAATGTCACAACAATACAGAGACCCACAACTGGAGAACATCAGGGGATAAGAATGTGGAGTGCTCAGATCTAAATGGGAGAGCTGTAACAAACCCCTTCTACCTAACACTCAGGGTATATTGTGAAAGAGGGGCAGAGTAATTACAATAGCCAGATATAGTAGAAATCTGTACCAAAGCAGTATTTTCTGGCTGTGACAGTACACTTGAACTCACAGCAGCTGGGACTATATGCATGAGACTTGCACAACATCAAGTCAGTCAAGATATCAGTATAGATGTGGGATGCCCTTGTGACATTCCACCCATATCTAAAGAATTATTGGCAGTTGATGCCTGCTTGGAGAGGGACAGTCAGTTTTCATGGATGTGACCTCTGAGAGGCTATGAACTTTCTGATAGATGGCCCTGCAACCATGCACATACAGGCAGCACTAAGTTAAATATACTTCAACTTAGGCATAAGTAAGGAGTTTCTAAATTTGACTGAAAGCTCAAGAGAAGCTGTATAAAGTCAAAGTCCTTCCCCAGTGATATACTTTCTCCAATAGGAGTTCACCATCTGTACCTCCCAAATAGCACCACCCGCTGTGGACCAAGGGCTGAATTACCTGAACCTGTAGTAGACACTTCTAATCTTACTCCCTGGTTCCCATAGCATTATGGTCATGGCATAGTATAAATGCAGTTAGTCCAACTTCAATAGTTCTCATAGCCTTTAACTGTCTCAAAACACTTTAAAACATTAAAATCTCTTTGAGCCTCAAAACAAACTCTAATTTATAATATCCCTTAATTGTAATGTCAAAAAAGAAAATTGCATACTTACAACACATAATGGCACAATATATACATTCTAAAAGGGAAGAAAAGGGTCATGGTGAAAAAAATACTGAAACAAAGTAAGGCAAAAACCTAGCAGGGAGAACATTCAAATCCTGAAGTTCCATGTCTGTTGTCTTGGATTTTCATTTCAAACAGTCTAGATAACGCTTCCCTTGCAGCTTTACTGCATACAACGTGCATCTCTCTACCAGGCTGGTTCTACTATATGAATGCAGTTTTCCTTAGGTTCTGGCTTCTCTGACAACTTGGGATTCCACTTCATCCCAGATGTCACTTTTAGAGCTTAAAGCAGAGTCTTCTCAGGGCCTTCTGCCTTCTTAGTGCCTTTATATAGGGACTTTCATGCCATACACTATCTGACCTCAATGGCTCTCTGAATTCATGGAAGAAAAATCCATGCCCCCTTCACTCTTGCCTTGTTCATGCCTCTAAAACCAGTATCACATGGACTATCCTGCCAAGTTTGTCTGCCAACTTGGGATGGACCCGGTTGCCGTGAATCACATTAGTAACACAAACTTGGTTTTTTTGTTTGTTTGTTTTGATTTCTAGGAGCAGAAATTGATAAGGCTCTCCTTTACATGTTGAAAGCTTTACTTGGCCGAGTCTTGCCTTGATGGCACCCTTGCCTTTATCTAGTACTAAACCTGAGGTATCATCTTAATGGATCCAATTTCCTTAAAAATTAGAGTAGCTCTTTCTAGTACAAGCCTTGTCTGTGACATTATGATTTTTAGTGCTATTTTTCTCTCCAAACAGTACTTTTTATATTTCTTTCTGCCCCACTTTCTCTTTGTCACTGTAGATTTGCATAAAAATTGACAATAAACATATGGCAGACTCAATATTATGTTGCCTTGGAATTGCCTCTGCTAAAGAAATTAATTAATTATTTTAAAGTTTAGCCTCAGGAAAGTTCCTAGGATATGGGTAAAAGGCAGTCAATGTCTCTCCAAAAATATCACAGGGATCTCCTGTAGACTGACAAAGAGATATATTGACTTTTGTCATTAAAAACATTTGCTTAAAAAAAAGTCATTAAGAACACAAAAGATCAATTTACAAAAAGGGAAAAATATGGTGAATATATTTTTCAATGATCTATATCTATAATAGTTTATAAACTGTTTCAACCTGAAAAGAGACAGCATGATTAAAGAGTGAAGATGACCCAATGAAAACAAGTCAAGAAATTTGAAAAGGAATTTCTTAAAAGAAGTTATTACAAAATCAATATAAATTAACAAGTCATTATTCATCAGATACTTCTAAATAAATGTAAATTATGAATAGACACCTCAGCTCACTCACATTATATAATAGCTAAGATGCAAAGTACTTATGAAACCAAGCATCGATAGGAATTTGAAATACTGATATTCTCATACGTTGTTGGTGGAAATTACATAGTTCAACTACTTTGGAAACTGGAGCTAGGGATATGGCACAGCATTTAAGCACACTGGCTGCTCTTCTGGAGACTCAGCCTTGATTCAAGCACCAACATGACAGCTCACAACCTTTATCATTCCAGTTCCATAAGATATGGTGCCCTCTTCTGGTCTCTGTTGGCACTACATACATATGTCCCATACGTACATACATGTAGGCAAACACTTGCACATATAAAGAAAAACTTCAAAACTTCAAATACTTCAGAAGATTTTTTGACAGAATTTGTCAGATTTGGGAGTTCTGTTGCTGTTATTAAAATGAATAAAACATGTATTTAGAATGAGTTTGAACTACTATGATAAGCAGTTCATTTTAGTTTCATAAGACTGCCACACAGTTGTATGAAATAGTCCCAAACTGTTTAAATTTGTAAAAATTCAAGAACTAAAACCCCCAAATTTCCTAATAGAATCAATATGTAAATTGATAATCTAATTATGATATAGTCAAACTTGGAAATTGACAACATAAGAAAATGAGTGAATGAAAGTTATGAATAAATTTCAGCAGCATTATCCATAATAATTTAGATGTTAATATTTTAAAGATCCTAATTATATAAAAATCTAGCAAATATGTTAACAGCAGAAAGAAAATTGATGTTTGCCTTAGGCCAAGGGTGTTGAGAACTGACAGTAAAGAGAATATTTTGTGATAATTAAAATCCTGTGTTGCACTGTGGGTGGTAGTTATATGACTATATTCATTTTTCGTAACTCATGAAAATGTACACCAAAATGGTTCTACTTTATTTTAAATGAACTCTATCTCCAATAAACTCAGGAACCAAAGCAGTTGTGTAGGTAAACAGATGATTATTCCACTTTCTCCTAAGATGCTAGCTACTTGTAGGAAACCATTTTGATTTTGGTTATGACATTACACATTCTCTGGAATGGTAGAAACTGAGAACATGCTTGGTCATGAACAGCAATGGCCAATATAAAATTATGTTCCTAGCAAATGAAGTAGTTTTTCCTGCAGATTCAAGCTGGTAGTATCAGAATAAATGTGTGTTTTTATATAGTTCTCAAATGGAAAGTGAATGGAGCTTTATAATGCAATAAATTATATGATTTTCATGCTGCATCCTCAATTATAAAACCAAACCCAATAAAACAAATTTCATATATTATTAACTTTAATACACATAAATAAATAAACTTCATAATAAAACTATAGTATTCTTACTGCTGTTTATAAACTAAAAAAATAAAGTCAAGTTAGTTGTTCATTTTTATTTATACATATACTAGTATGTTCTTCTTTTGGCCACTAGATAGAGCTTTAATATTAATGTCCTAAAAAAGATTCACTAAATCTACTGTAAATGGATAATTCGCTGATTGCTTTGCCTCTAGAGATTATGCGTTTAGAACTGTTCAAGAAGTTCCAAAAGGACAGTTTTTTTCCTTTTGTTGGATAAATGACGAGTTAGAAAACTTCTCAAGGCAGGTCACTTGGTGTTTTGATTATAGTTCATTGTGGAAAATGAGGACCAACCAGTTCTCCACTAGCCATTTCCACATTTACACTAATAAATCAATTCAAAGTCTAAATTGCAACTCGTATTTTCCAGTATTACTAGCCTGACTTAGTACATTGGTTAAGAAAAAAAATGTTTCTTTAAATATATTATTTGAGAAAGTTCAGTAGGAACATTTCCAGTATTGACTGTAAAGATTGGCTGCAATATAAACACAGATTCTCTTGTCAAAGGCTATACTGTGTGTTTATTGATTGCCTGTATAGGAATTGAAGAAGAGAACTTCTTAACACATTTTATCAAATTCTGAAAAGCTCTCTTAGCTAAGGACCTTTAGATCTGTAACCACTTTAGCAATCGAGCTGGAGAAACCAATGAATTTTCAAAACTGTATATTCATAGTTCTTTGTGGCAGCCACCTGCATAGATTCCATTTTCTAAAATATAAAGTTTCTAAATAGAAAAACCCAGTATGAAAGAAAATATTTCCTACATTTTTAATGAAATTTAAGTTAAAATGCACTTGTTTATTTATTATGCCAAAACTATCTTCCCAAACTACTAAGTGGTATCACTGAACTTAAAGTGTTGGCAAACACTAATTTTATGTAAGGTTGTTCACAATTTTATTACAAAGTAAGGTAATATATATCAAATTAATTGGGTTGTCCTTGGTCTTTGCATGATAGAACTATGTGTTTAGCTTTTAGTTTACTTTTCCCCCATGATTAAAATATGAGCTTATACTTTTTAATTGGGACAAATTCAGTTTAAAAATAAAAAATAAAACTGAGCAAAGAATAAATTTATATGTCTAAAAAGCCACATAATTAGATGATAAATTTTCCTAATTAAGGACCAATAATAGTTACACATTTTGAAACAAAAGCAAGATAGATTTTCTCCTTGGAGACAAAGTAATAGGATTAACTTTAGTGTTTGCTGGTATTCTAGCATATTGATTTTTCGTCTGGAAGTCTACTTAACACGACCAAGAATCATTTGGGAAGAGGGAACCTCAATTGGGAAAATGCCCTTTCCAGATTGGTCTGTAGTGTGTTTTCTTGATTGACTATTGATGTGAGAGGGCCCAGACCACTGTGGGTAGTGTCACCCTGGGCAGGTAGTCCTGGATAGTATAAGAAAGGAGGCTGAGCTAAGGCATGAAGAGTAAGTCAATGAGCAGTATTCCTCCATGGCCTCTGCATCAGCTACTGCCCTGACTTCTTTCAATGACTGACTGTGATGTGGAAGTTTAAATGAAATAAACACCTTTCTCCCCTAGTGCTTCCCCTTCATAGTGTTTTAGAACAGCAATAGAAGACCTAAGACAGAAATTGGTACCAGGCTGTGATATATTGCTGTGACAAATAACCATGCATTTTAAGGAGATTGTGGTGCATTTGAACTTGGGGCTGGAAAAGCCACTGAGTACTCAGAGATCAGTGGGCTGTTCTGTTGGAGCTTAGAATGTAGGCATGCTGAGAGCAATGTGGGTGATGGAAGCCCAGGATGTGACATTTCAGAGGGGAGTTCTGAGAGTCTCTTAAAGACACTATAGGGCCCATTCAATATTTTTAGTTAAGAATCTAGGATGTCTGTTCAGCTGGAGCTGAAGAGGCAGCTATGATTAACAGCAGACCAGTAAGACTGAAAAACTGTTGCTTCACTGGGACAATTGATGTTGGTCAGCAGGAGCTGAAAAATTAGCAATGATGAAGAAGAAATCAGGATCACTGAGGATCTTAAATTTTGTACTATTTCCTCAGGATCAACACACAGAAACTGTTGTCTAGAATGAGTCCAGGCTGCATCTCATTGCAAGAGCCAAACTTGATAATATTCAAGAATTACACATGTGGTATAGGTTTTGAAGACACAAAAGAGTCATGAAGAGCAGTCGATGCTTAGTACTATGTGGCAAGCCTGGAGTACATAAAAAAAGGTCAGGAGAGGCCATTGGTGAATATGTAGCCTTAGTTGCAATAGAAGACCCGTGGTTGAAGGGGTCATGTTAAGAAGTTGACATGGCACCATTTGGCAGGGTTAGAGTTCCATAAGAGATCTCAGGGAGAAGTAATTAGTGAAAATGCATCCCAATTGTAGCAGGAGATCCTACCATTTTCAGAGATAACAGTGCCAAGGGATGACCACTGAAGAGAGAAGCAGCTTTGGAGTGGAGCCTTCCTGAAACTACAATGCAAGCTATGTGTGATATTAATAACATGCCTAAAAAGTAGAGCTAGATGCCAATGCCTTCAGAGCTGGGAGGATTGTGAGTGGATCCCAGACATCAAGCACTGAACTTTTTTATACTTTTGACTGTTGGTTTTGTTTTGATATGATTGTGACTGTTCCCTAGTTCTCCCTTCTTGGAGTAAGAGTAACTTAGTTTTGATTTTATAGGAGCCCACAGTTAAGAAAGTTTGAAATTATAGAAAGACTTTGAAACTCTAGACAGACTTTAGAGTTTGACAGAGATATTGGAATTTTAGAGAGATAGTGGATGTTTTAGAAAGATATTTTAGAGGGCTTAAAATTTGAGTAATTTAAAGAGACTGAAATTTGAAATGTTTGGATTTGTGAAGACTGTGGAACTTTGAAAAGTTGGAATGTTTTAAATTTTCATATTAGTATTGGCATGACATCTTGAGAATAACAAGAAAAGAAAGATTATAGTTTAATGATGATGTGTTTGTGTGTCAGGTTGGCAAGATATCAATTCTGCTGGCTAGTTTTATATAAACTCGCATGAGCCAGAGTCATTTGTGAAGAAGGAACATTAATTGAGAAAATGCTCCAACTAGATTGGCCTGTGGGCAGTCTGTGGTGCCTTTTCTTGATTGATGATTGATGTGGGATGGCCCAGATCATTGTTGGCTATGTCATCCCCTGTAGGCCTCTGGGGCTAAAGAGTAAGTAGAAGCCACAGAAGGGCTCCTCACCCTCCCCAGGTGGGCTAGCAGGAAGCCCTGCAAGCTCCTCTTCTAAGTCCTGGAGGCTACTCACAGTAACATAAAGAAACAAATCTGGCAAGCTTTTTGCCTGCCCTGTGGCGAATTAGGCACCTTCCTTTGTCTTTGCAAAGACCAAGAGGCCAGGTGCCCCCTGCCTTGCCTATGCTAATTAGGCTTCCCCCTACCTGGAATAGCAAGACCCGGCCTTCCCCTGGAAGATATTTAAACAGGGAAAGGGCTGATAATAAATGAGTTTCGTGTTCATGAAATGCGAACTTCCGAGGCATTCTTTGTGCCTGTTGTTTCTCAGGTCTGCTAAGTGGACAGCTTCGTGAAAGGTCACGAACCCCAACTTCGGTCGAGCCTTCCTGCCGCTTGGGTCTAGGCCCATTCGCTTGGCCAGTGAACAATTCCGGACTGTTGTGGGTGAAACATCCTTAGCAGCTATCCCGCGGGACCACATGGGACCCTAAGACAGAGACCCTACAATCCCCGACTATCCCACTGGTGGTCTTGTGTGCTATGATTAAGCAGGCTGAGCAAGCCACAAAACTGAAATCAGTAAACAGGACTCCACTATAGCCTCTGCCTCAGTTCTGGCCTTCAGGCTCCTGCCTTGAATTCCTGCCTTGACTTCCCTTAGTTATGGACTGATAATATAAGCTGAAAGAAAACATTTCCTTCCCACATTTTTATGAGCATGGAATTAGAGCACAGCACTAGAAACCCTAAGATAGGCAGTTAATGAATAACTGCTTGCCTTTTCAGATAATAGTTAATGTGGTCATACAGAGTGAAAATTAGCATGGAGTATGGAGAAAACATTCATTAAATGCTATGAACAAACATAACCCACATATACAAATATATAAACATAAAGTGAATAGTATACTGATTAAAACTAAGGCCAGCATGGGCATTATTTTTATTTCACATGACAATATATAGAAATGAGAAAGTACATGCACACAATTTTATATTCTCACATAGTAATTGATCACATGAAAAACTGTTTTCATCTTCAGTAGAAACAGAAGAAAACACTGTACTCAGAAATTCTATTAGATAGCCATTGATATAATGAAGGGGCCCAGAGTAGAAACTCCCTCTGAAAGCAATAACATTTCTAACAATTCGGGCATAGGAAACCATTAATAAAATGATTCTCATATTCTGTAACTTACAGTTGTAATTAAGATTGTGTGTGCTTAATTGTAAAGAAATCAAGGAGCTGTTATAAGGTACCACAAGATATTTGCTTTTCCTCTGGAAATCTGAAGTTCCATGTTGATGTAAGGTAGTTTCTAGGCATACTTATGACTCAAAGGGGCACAGTAGATGGAGAATGAATCATAGTTACAGAAAAGTCGCAGAGGGTCTTACCTCACATGTTCTCTTTTACTAGTTAAGAGCACAAACCCTTTTGTAACAATATTTCTAACACTAATTGTCCACCCTGTAGTGCTATTAAATTACTTCTGTGTTCTTTTGTATTTTTTTTTTCAGGGCAGGCAAGGAGCACCTCACCAAATTTTAGCCAATGTTCAAATTTAAGTTTCTATAAGAGAATAATCCAAAATTTCAAGAGATTGTGTGGTATCATATTAGTACTCAAGATCCTTTCTGAGCATTTAGAAAATATTGAATAAGCACATGCTCTTAAAGCATTGGCAGTTCAGTAGGAAAGACTCATATTTTCCCAGACAATCCTGATAATATTTTTTTCATTGTGAAGCAGATTTACAGCAGAAGCAATGGAGAAAACTAAGAGATGGTATAGCACTTACTCTCAAAATTCAAGAAAAAAATTGCTTTACTGAAACTACATAGAATTTCATTAAAATAGATCATCAGAAGTTGAGTAAAAACTGAACAATGGGCATTACACTCAAACATCATTGGAAGCAGCGAGAAAAAATATAGAAACACTTTATAAACAAAGAGAATTAGTAAATAAGAGGCAATTTAAAAAATCATTCCAAAACATACATAACATATACAAAATATAAAAGGAGCTATCTTAATGATATAGACTAATATCTAACATTGTACTAAACATTTGTTTGTTCATTCAAAAATACTTGTGTGTCTATTCTGAAATGTCTAGTCTTCTAGGTACTAAGAAATAAAACAGACATGTTTCCTGCTATATTTAATTCATAAGTGATAGAGTCAAGTGTTAATCAAATAACATCAAGACTACATATAAAATTAAGTGATTGTGAGTGCTACAATGAAAAATATATCAGTCAATAATAATATGTTACAATTGGATTTGAC
Organism: Cricetomys ansorgei; assembly: GCA_026225945.1. Lineage (NCBI taxonomy): Eukaryota > Metazoa > Chordata > Mammalia > Rodentia > Nesomyidae > Cricetomys > Cricetomys ansorgei. The sequence continues at coordinate 3,188,532 of JAMJFZ010002759.1, read as the reverse complement.
ACAATTAGGGAGAATAGGAAGATTTTCCTTAAGACACTAAAGACTGGGCTGAGATTCAAAGGGTGTCTTGAAATCAGCCAGGCAAAACAGTAAGGATAGGTTTCCCAGGTGAAGGGAAGAACACATGCAAATATTCTATGGTAACCAGAGCACAATAATTATAAAAAAAAAAAAACTAAACTAAAAGAACTAAAAATAAATCCAATGCTGTTGAAAAAGACAATACACAGGAAAGATGCATTGTAAGGGATGCTTTAGGGACTTTGTTACATGACTTTTCCTGAGGAGATACAAAGAAACTTCTATTCACACTAGATAGGAGGGGAGCTGGAATCCCAAAGAAAGGGTTCTGTTCAGTTCAGATAGGTGAACAAAAGAGTTTATTTGTGTCTCACCAGGATATGGGCGACTCAAAAGCAGCTACAGAGTGTCCAAGTCCTCTGGGAAACTGAAAAGTAGGTACACCATGGAAGAATTTTATTTTCAGCAAAGATTAAATTGTGAAAACCTACACTTCTGGGGAGTCCCCCAAGCAACTTATAAGAAGGTACACAGTGGAAGCACCTCACTCTGGCCAACCTGCTCTATGGCCTCAGAGAAGGGAAGGACATTGTGAAGTTCTGTTAGCACCACAGCAGCTTCAAGAACCTCGTCTGTCCACAGGAAAGGTCAAAGGGTCACAGCTGCTCTCATTCAAGACGACAAGAGTCATATCCAGCCACAAGGAAACAGCTACATAATAAATTAGGTACATTATTAAAATAAACATTTTATTTATTAAGTGTAGAGAGCAGCTAGCAAAAATTCAGAAAATAACATTGGCAAATACTTTTAACTAACTTGTAGATATGAGACATATTTCACCAGTTTTATAAAAATGTTTTGTTATTTATTTATTTATTTATTTATTTATTTATTTATTTCTCTGGTGTATGTGTGTTGAGAAATGTCTTCTCTTATTTCTGCTGCTGTGCTATATACTACAGTCTAGCTGATCCTCAAGCTTCCAGGACATTCTTCTGCCTCTGCTTCCCATCTTGCCCTAGGTGTGTTGAGATGATTACAGATGCATTTCACCACATTCCTCTTTTATATGGGTCATAGAGATTAAACTCAGAAAATCCAGCTTAAGTGACTAAGTCCCTGGCTTTTCAAAACCCGTGGTGGTTTGAATGATAATGGGCCCCATAGGGTCATAAATTTGAATGCTTAAGCCCTAATTGGTGGAACTGTTTGGGAAGGATTAGAAGGCCTGGCCTTGTTGGAGGAGATGTGTTACTAGGATGGGCTTTGAGATTTCAAAATCCCACACCATTCCCAGTTAGTACTCTCTCTATCTCTCGCTTGTGGCTCAGATCTGAGCTCTCAGCTACTACTCCAGAGTCATGCCTGCCTGCCTACCTGCTGCCATAATTCTCATCATGATGGTCATAGACTCTAATGCTTTGAAACCATGTGCACCACATTAAATGCTTTCCTTGGTCATGGTGTTTTGTCATGACAATAAAAAATAACTAAGGCACAAGATTTTCAACCCATTTCTATTTTCTTCTCCCAAATTCAACCCAGGATCCACACTGAATTTAGATTTAATGCCTTCTTAGCTTCCATCAGTCTTTAGCAGTTTCTGGGCCTTTTTCTGATTTTGAAGTAGTGCATAAGTAATTTCAAAACTATACCCTAAACATGATCATATACTCATGATTATGCAGTGATTATGGGTTTCTAAAATTAATTCTACAGAAGTAAACTATTTTCCTCACCATATCATACCAGAGGTATATAAATAGAACATAATTTATAAAGAATCCTTTGTACTTGGATAAGTTGGTATCTATTATGTGGCTCTATTATAAAAGCATCTACTTTTTCCTTCTATGTGTTGCAGTTTTAAAAAAATTATTCAATAAGTTTAATCTATTCCTAAGGGATGAAAATTGAAGTTCTTCTTAGATATGGGGAATATAAAGGAAATTAGTCCTGCTGCACATTCATTTGCTTTCTAAATTTGCATAACCATATGTGTCTGTGTCTGTGTGTGTGTGTTATAACAGCATGTGCCTATTAGCCCAAGAGATCATGAGGTGTTATTTTATCTCTTACAATCTAATCATTTATTAATATTTCTTTAAATACACAAATCATTCTGTCTTTTCCCACTGAAAGAGTTTCAGTTTGGAACTTGTGTCATCTTGACATAATTTTATGTTCTTTTAGTATTTGCTTTGTTTCTTTAACTATGTCTTTATTCTATTCTTGTATTTTCAAAGATCAGCAGAATGAATGTAAAGAAATCTGAAATCACTAACTCCTATTGTTGTGAAAAACTACCACCTAGAATACAATCTTTTGTATATTTCTTCTTATTTTTATACTTATAATATCTAGTCAAAACAGTTTTTCTGAGTTATTTAGATCATGTACCTTTTTTCCATGTATCCTTCAATGAAGTCAAAACACATATTTATAATAGGGATAGATTGAATTAGTTTCATTTTGTATTCTGTTATTCTGTCATCTGAACCTGCTATATAGCAGACATCATATTTGTTAATATAGTGAAATGATACATTTTTATATTGAATGGTTCTGTAGATTTTGAGAAATGCATGAAATCAGGATGTATCATATATCACATGTGCAAATGTGTATTGAATCAGACAGAAGTTCTGTCACAACCAGATTTTCTTCTATAGCCTCTTTGTATGTTCCTTCTATACTTCAACAGATGGAAATAATTAGTTTTTATTCATATGTTTTTCCATTTTCAGAGTGCCATATGAAAAAGAAGCTGGATCGTAACTTCTTTCACTTAAGAAATTTAATTATGACTTATCTAAATTGTGTGAATCAATACTGGTTAAGCATCCTTAATTCAAAAATTTGAAATAAAAATGTTTCAAAACAAAAAAATTTCTATTAGCATTATTATAGTGTATCAATGGTCATTTTCTTCAAATACTCACCAGTTTTTTTGCATTGTTTTGCACTTGAAGTAGTTGTAGACAAAGCTACTGTAAAAATTCTTACATAGGTATTTGTATTATCACAACTGTCATATTCCATTCAGACTGCTATAACAAGAGGATCACTGACTTGGTAACTTAGTTTTGTCTGACAGAAATAACATAAAGACGTAGGTAGTTTGGAATGTGAAATTTACCATTCATGATTGATTCAGTAACAGTGGAAATGTCCAGATACCCTAGCTTTCACTAGTACTCTAAGCAACTGTTGTTTTTTAAGCTGCCAAGTCAATGGCATTGCCTTCCAAAAGTTTGCTAGCTCATGTGAGCTAACTGATATGGATCACAGGAGATAATGTGTACCGGTTCTTCTGTTTTACATATGGAGATCCATTTTGTGTGTGTGGTAGAGAGGTTTTATCAAATCTCTAGTTTATTCCACTTATCTGTATATATCTCTGTGTATCAATATCATGCTGTCTCAAATGCCACAATTTAATATTTTTGGATTAAATGACTTTTTCTTGACAACATAAATCTTCTAATTACTTTCAGTAATTACTTTTTAGTATCTACAAAAATCTCATCATTCTGAATATTGAAGGGAATTTCAAAGAATCTATAAAAAATTCTGGAGAAATGATATCACAACTATGTCAAATCATCCAATCTTGCCTCTTGATAGAATCTTTTATCAATTTATTTTTTTTTTGTGTTGTATATTTCACAGCAGTCAGTTCTTGAATATATTTGATTAGATTTAAAACTAAATCATATTTGACTGGCATTATTGAGAATAATGGCATACACTTCCCAATAAACTTTGGGCTTCTTTATAGAAGCAAAGAGAATTCTAGGGAGAAGGGTATGAAAAACATCATCTTTTCTTACCAAAAATTTGCATCAATCAAGAGCACGTATTTGAAATTAGCCAAATTTTCAGTAAAAACTTTGAAACTTATAGTATTATCACTTGATTTCTCCTATCTTTCACTCTCTGTCTCTATGAGAGCCCTGAGAAACAATAGCCTACCAGTCATCATGAAAACCAGCAGTATAGAATAGCCTCCAGGAGGAATAATGAGTTTGGTATTATTCAAAAGCACCATGTCCAGAGAGTGTCCGTTAATTTACTTGAGCAAGAATTCCCTCGAAACTCTTATTATTATTGTTTTATATAACCTGATTCAGGGTTTCCTCAGTATATACATCTTTTTACTTGTGTACTCTTGGAGAGTGACATTGTTAAACTTTTCAATTGCTTCAAGCTATGTATTCAGAAAGCAAAGGTGGTCCACGCCTTTAATACCTAAAACAGAAACAGAGTGTAGAAGCAGACATGGAGTCAGTTTCAGATTGGAATTGACTTCGGAGATGAGTCAGAGTGAAGGACAGACAAAGTGACTAATCAGAGGAAGAGTTAGCAGAGTAAGTCAAAGTGAGGACACCCAACTCTCAGGAAAGAAAGGCGGGCTCTCAGCTCAGAGAAGGAGTTAGAGTCAGTCACTTATGGAAGAGTCAGTTGCACAAAGCAGTATGAGGCAAGCAATCTAAAGCAGGCAGGATGGTGGAGAGACACAGAGACACAGAGGCTACTCAGCAGAAGTCAGTATCAAATGGGAAGAGTGAGTCAGCAAGTCAAGCAGAACAATTCAGTATGAGGAAGTCAGAGAATCAGCCAGAGTAACCTGGAGTCAGAAGAGTTCAGTCAGAAACAGTAAGCTGACTAGAAGGTCATTTTAAACCAGTCAGCTTGGATAAGAGTTTGAATCAAAACAGCAAGTGAGTTGAATGAGAAAAATCAGAGTTCAGAAGGAGCTAGTCAGAGTGGCTCAGTCAGCAGTAAATATCACTAGATTTTACAGAGGTTTAAAAGTTCTAGATTGTACTGAGGCTGAGGTTGAAGCCTTCCAGCTCCAGGCTTAAGAGTAGATTGTACAGAGGCCAAAAAGTTCCAGGGCTCCAGGAGTAGGACCAGTGATTGAATTAGACAAAGGAATAAACCAGCCTTTGCCCTGAATCAACATCTACATCTGGTGAATAAACAGCTACAAAAGTCTAAGATAGTCCAAGATAATTTGAGTCTGAACCTGCAATATTCCAACACTATACAATCACTGAGTGTGTGACTCTGTGTGTGTGTATGTGTATGTGTACTTGAATTTGTATGTGTCAGTCCCCTGGAAGTGTCAGAAGAATACTTGGAGGAATCGATGCTGTCTATTCAAGATGTGCATCCAGGGGATAGAAATCAGGTCCCCATTCTTGTTGTCAGGATCTTTTACCCATTAAACCATATTGTCAGCCTTCATTGAAGTTTTAATCATTTTATCAGCCTCGCAGAATGTTTAACATTGATTTTTTGAAATGTAGTTCATAACTATGTAATAACTAAAAGATGTTCTTTCAAAATTCACATTGCATGTTCATTAGAAAGGATCATTTGCTGATTTGTAAAACACACCTCAATAAATTTTAATGCTCCAAAATAGTAGAGAACATATTCTAAGTTTTTAGGCCAATAGAATCAGAAATCAGTAAAGAAGAGAATTTGAAAAAAATTATATAAGGATATATGAATTTTCCAAATTTCTCATATATATAAATTAAAAAGCACACTGTACTGAGAGGGTGGTGATAGCTGGAATTTACTTTTCTTTCCATGCTCTCCAGGTTTCTCTCATTTTCATATTGTACTTTTTCTCTTACATTCATGTATTGGTCAAAAAACATGTTTATTTAGGTCTCTTGTTTGTGTTTCATGGAAACAGGGGTCCTATAAAGTCCCAATTGAAAAAGCAATAATACCAACTCCTGTCTTCTAATATATGGAATACGAGATAGTAACTGAGTGATCTTTAAGCTGCTAAGTAACTATGATCAGGTGATGTAGATTTATGTGATATAAAACTGATGTTCATAAGAAATAATCTGTGCTAAACTATCTTTATGAAATCAGCATGGTATTAGATAATGGTAAAGGGAATTCATTATTTTTTATTACAAATTAATGTGCTGCTATCTCAGTTCAGTTAAAATGTCAAAGGTGAAGTTTAGAACCTTGTTACAGATTACTTTGTTTTAGAGCATTCTTATTTACAATAGTCATAAGGACCTCCTAAAGTACTGTACTTGGAGAAACACTAAGCAAATGATAAGGACTTGCTCTATTAAGTACACATTATTTAGATGGATTTTAGAGGTTAAATCAGAAAAATATGATGAGATGATAAGGTAATAATTTTGAAATATGGAATCCTATATCTTGTAGCTCAGGCTAACTGGATCATAGCAAGAAAAGGTCAGTGTTTGTCACTCATAATGAACAGATGGAGCTTGACAAATGGTTTAGCCATTAAGGGCTAAGAAAGGCTCACAACCAAAAAGACAAAATGGACAAATGAAAAACTACATATTTTTCTGATGACATTTGTACATGGTACTTCTTAATTTAAATTCAATTTTCAAATTTTAGTATCCAGAAATATAGTTGATTCAGTAATTAAAATTACCTTAATTCTATGGAGTTTTTTAATCTTTAGTTTTTTGTAGATTCTTTGGCTTTTTCACATACCCAAACACACCATTAAAAAGCACAATTTAAGTATTTTGTTTGACTTATATTCTCTTTATTGCAGTGTTTTGTTTGATTGTGTTCTTAGGATATTTAGCAGGACATTGGATAACAGTGGTGAACTGAGCATTCTTTTCATGGTTTTCATCTAAAAGGAAAAATATTCAGGTTCCAGAGTAACATTTAATATTAACTGTAGATTTTTTATAGTGTCATGCATTAGATTGAGGTAGATACCTTTTAAAAGAAATGTTTATTGAGAAAAAAGTTATATGACACAAGCTACACTTTTTGATTGTATAATTCAATGAGTTATATAAAATTTATGCACTCAGATGTCCATTTTCACCATCTAAATAGCATCCATTAATATAAGTGCTCACGGAAACTTGTCTTTAGTAGAATTTAGAATAAGGCCACAAACATGACCACAAAAATGAATTGTGCTTTATCTAAATTGAATAATTTTCCCAAGGGAAAATCCTATATTCATCTTCTCCACCTTCTGGACTCAGCATTTTTATCTTTAAGAAATTATTAGATTCTGAAAGGGATTATAATCTTAAATTAAGAAATAGGAAAGCCAAATCTTTTTCTTTCCTTCCCCTTTACCGTCACTAAAACTTCTGACACTAGATAACTTTCTCCACACAACAGAAAGTTTTCCATGGACACTAACTGAATGTTCTCTACTCTTGAAATCTAGTCACTGGGTATGTCATTACTCAATAAAAAAAAAAAAAAAAAAAAAAAAAAAAAACATTTTTACCACTTTGAAGATTTCAAGGACTTAGGAGCTCTATACTAGGAAGTAAAGGCTGAAATCAGCCCCTGTTATCATATTAAGGATTCTTGTCCTTAAATGCTTACATTTTGATTATAACAAATATTTTGCATTTCTGTAATATTTGGAGAGAATTGTACTTATTATTTTTCAAGCAAAATGAGAAGCCAAGACAGTTTTGTGCTGATTCAATTCATTTATCATGGACCTCATAAATTTCAGAATATTTTCCAAACATAGCAAAAAGAAGTATTAGAATAAAGTGGATGGATAGGAGCATAATGTAGTCACCCTTATCCAGAGTGAGTATTTTTCAAGATCTCCAAAGAAATCCTGTAATTTATCATACTACTGAACCCTACTTATGATATATCTCATTACTACACATAAATACTTGTGAAAAAATAGAAGTTATAAATTAGGCATATTAAGATATTAACAGTGACTGATAATAAAGTAGAAAAATTAAAGCAATATGCTTTAATGAAAGTTTCATGAACATTGTCTATCTCATTCAAAGCATTTTATTGTGCTGAATTCAACTTCTTCAATGATATGTGATGAGATGAAATGAGGCAGTATAAGCATTGTGGTATAGCTTTAGGCTCCTATTTAAGAATTACTTGAAGATAAGCACTGAAATTTTATAGATGATTTAATAACTGAGAAAATTACTTTTCCATTAAGCACTTAGGACAATTATAACCACTGACTTCTACGCAGCTCAGCTTCTCGATTAACTAATCATTATTTGCTAGAGTGTAGTTATTGGCATATGCAATCAATTTTAGCTGTCAAGTTGAAACATAAGAAGAGAGCCTCAATCAGTTTAGTCTATGCATGTCTGTGGGGGCTTGTCTTGGCTACCTTAACTGACAAGAGAAGACACAACCTAAAACTGGGAGGCATCATTCCCTTGGTGTCGATCTTGAATTGTAGAGAAAGCAAGCTGAATAACAAGCATACATGCATTAATATCTTTCGCTGCTCTGTGGGTGTGGCTATCTCTTTCAAGTTCCTGTCTTCCTTGTTCTACAATGATGGACTATAACCTGAGACTGTAAGCCAAATAAATGCTCTCTCTCTTAAAGGTGTTTTCATATGGGTATTTTATCACAGTAACAGAAACAAAACTAGGACATCATGTTGTACAGTATTCTAAATTATTATACAGTAAATTAATTATTTCAATATATTTATGCTTGTAAATTATAAAGCAGAGTACTGGCTGGCTTCTCAGATTGAAAGAATATTAAAATATAATTAACATAATATTTTTTCCTAGGAATATTTTTCTCAGGAGTGTTTTCTCATGAATTTGTATTATAGGACATTTATAAACCAAAAAAGCTTGTACTATTAACTCAATTAAAATATCGTAAGAATTGTCTGAATTTACAGAGTACTGAGTTTTATAAAGAGAACTGTATGTGAGAACCATAATACTAGAATTCCAAGTTTATATTTCATTCCAAGGAGAAAACTATTGCCCTCTAGAACATATATATTAAAAATAGTATTAGCTCTCTGCATCTATATATGTTTCTTGATATTTTTCTTTGGCTCTTTTTCTTCTGTTGTTTGTTTGTTTGTTTTATCCTATTCTGGCTTATTTTTGTTTTTTCTAATTTTATATAATTTTATGTTATTGTTGTTTTTGTTGTTACTGTAGATGTCTCTTTTTATCCTCATGAAAGGAAGAAAGAAAAAGTGTGGCTTCAGATGCATGGGAGAGGTACAGCATCTGGTAAGAGTTGAGGAAGGGGAAGCTATAGTTAGAATATATTTTATTAAAGATCTATTTTCAATAAAAATGCTATTACCTCTCTTTTAACTTAATGTTTTGATTTCCAAGATTGTCATTAAAGGGGAAACTAGAAGTCATCCTAATGAGTAGAAATGATTCTTATTTCAATAATAGAAAGAAACGATTAAAAATTGTAATTCATTGATTTTCCTCTAAACTCTGTTGAGAAGCATACGTACACATAGAATATGTTATTTACAGGTTTATAGGTTTTTGTCTACAACAATTACCTATGTTTCCATTAATCTAATGTTATTTGATAAAATATTTCATGAATATAGGTAAATTTCAGGATTACTTCATAATTTTTTTTGTATTTGTTACTTATTTATCTTTCATGCTGAAAATTCAACTCATGGCCTTGCCAAGGAATAGTTACCATGGAATCACATGTTTAGGTTTCATATGATTTTAAAGGGGATTGTAAGTCACGACTTAGTATTTGACACCATAAAATAGATTTCATTGGCAATGATCAGTGAGATATATAGAGTAAACTAAAGAAAATTTGTGAACTTTCATTGTGAAAACACCAAATGAATATTATCCAACAATATTGCAACAAACATTATCATTAGACTTATACTGTCCTGGCAACAAACTGATTTAGAACTCTTTTCTAGGTCCTAGATATACCTCAAACCTTCTTCTAGCTACCTTGAAACCTCCACTAGAGAGATCCGTACCAATTCCACTTTTCTCCTCTAAAATAGAAAATCCTCCCTGGAGCTTCTGAAAACAGTCATTTGTGAAGCAACTGTAGAGGAGGAGGAAGAGATCTTTGCAGCTTGGTAAGTTATGCATATGTGTTTGTTTGTGATGGTCCTGCTGATCGCGGCTATATGCACATTCAAGCTACAGCTAGTTGAGACTGTTGGTCACACTCAGGCCAAGTCATGCTCTTCTTATTCAGGAACAATTATATTAGGACTAAAACAACGTCATTCATTACTAGCCTTCTTTCAGCTGGTACTCCTTCACATTGAGCAGGGACTCTACAAAGGCCTGGGACACAGGAAACTTCTGGATGGTGGAAGTACACCAGATTTCCAAGACAATGCTGCTTCTGCAGAAAAATACCTTGTTCAAGCACTGGGAGAACAGGGATGCATAGAGACCCTTCATTAAGGACTCAAGAACCCTCCTTATAAGCTGCAAGGTTGGATCTACCAACTACAAAATCACCAGCCCCATTGTCAATATCCAAGGAAAATTTGAGCTTAAGACCCAGCCACTTACTTTCAATGTACAAGAGACTCTCTGGGAACTATGCAGAGAGAGATGCAGGGATTCCCTCTGGAAACAAATGATCATCTCCTGTTTTCCGGAACACAGTGAATATATAAGGAGCAGATGAAGTTCTGTGTGAATGTGTATTGTTGACATGAGCACAGTCATGCCTCAGCCCCACGGGAGTGGCAAAGCCTTCCCAACGTGAGGCTCAAAGGGGTGGGAAGACTGATGAGACACTTTGACTGATTCCAGGCAGGAAGAAGGAGAACATAACAGGTGGATCTGGCCTGAAAATCTGCCTTTAGAAGGATATGACTAGTTAACACTTGATTCTCCATAGTCTTTGGGAAGTGGTAGTGGGAGACATAACAGTACTAGAATTTATAGAATTTATAAAATGAACAGACATAACCTGTTTTAGTCAGCTAAGATAAAATATATTGATGTAGGATTATAAAGCTAAGCTATAATTTGTTACTGTAGGATTATAAAGACATGGAATTATAGCTAAGGATAAACTAACAGAGTGTATGGCATTAGCATCCTTTTTCTGTCCATTGTCTTATGCTATATGGTTGTCTGAAAAAATAAGAGAAGAAGCCCCTGGACCTTTTAAATTATATACAGTTTGCATGTAACATTGTATCTGATCAATATTGACATTTCCCTAAATCATTATTTAAAATATTTGTGAATTTGAAAAAAAATACTTAACCTTTTTTACCCTTAACTGCTCAATGCCTGCCTTTGTTATTTAAAGTATAGAAATGAAGTGATAGCATATATTTATACTTTTGTTTTCCTCTCTTTAGTATTATAATACTGTTATTCAAATATAATTGTAGCGAGAACAAAATAAGTGTGTATTTCTCAAGATCTTAGAATATATCTAGCACATATTTAAGCTCTGAAAGTGTTACATGTGATTAAAATGATTATTTATTTATTATTTGTTTACAACAATCAGCATGGTGGCTAAAACAAGCGATGCTACAGCTACTATTACTATTCCTATTGTTATCTCCTTATAGTGGTTGAAATGAGAAATGCCTCTTATAGTCTAGGACAATTTGAACGTTTATTTCCCAGTTGATGCTGCTTTGGGGAATTTTAGGTGATAAGATCTTGCTGGGGGAAGCATAATCACAGGGGTGGGCCTTGAGAGTAAAAATCTCATGCTATCTCCAGCTTGCTATCTCTGCTTCTTTTGATTAAGGATGTGATCCCTCAGTTTCCTGCTTCTGTTGCCATGCCTGCTGTTTGCTGTCATTCTTTCCCACCATGATGGACTCTTACCCCCCTGGAATCATAAACCAAAATAAACTCTTCTATAAGTTGCTTTGGGTCATGGTATTTTATGACAAAAACAAAAAAGTAACTAATATACTCAGACTTAACTATTATCATGTTTGAGAAAAGTATTTTTTTTGTTCTAGTATATAAGTGATCAAAGATAAATATAAGCAATTGGAGCCAGTCTAGAAAAAAAAAAGTTAAATATGATTCTAGCCCTCACTTCTTTTATTTTATTCTCTTATATAATACTGCATTTACCTCTTCCTCCACTCTTCCTAGTCCCCCTCTTCGCTCCCCTCTCCCCAGATCTTTTAAGAATTAATTTGACCATACTCAAATACATTTTGTTTCATGTGAATTAAATGTCTTGGTCTATATTTATAGATTTTAAACTATGGTTTAAGGTTTATAGTTTTCACATTCAGTTGTGGCTTCTCTTGGGCTCTTGTCTTTATGATCATTTGTTTTGTCAAATTTCAATGTATTAGTTTTTGCTTCATTTTATTTTAATTATTATTGCTTAGAAGCTTCTTTGTTTTCTAATGAGAGACAGAATTGGGATAGATTTAGATAGGAAGGAAGAGCGGAAGAATTGGAAGAGAAATCATAATCAGAATATATTATGGAAGAAAAATATTTTTGGGGGGATGGGTTGAGACAGGGTTACTCTGTTATAAGTCTGGTAGCCCTGGAACTCACTCTGTAGTACAGTGTGGCCTTGAACAACCTATTTTCTATAAAAGGAAAAAGATAAATTTTTCCTAGAGTTGTTTCATGAGACAAAGTGTGAGATTGTATGTCTGGGTCCACAGTCTCAATTCAACTTGGACTTTTATAAATCACAGGATTATGTAGTCTTCTACAACCCTTAATGATTCTTAGTTATGTGAATGATTTTTGTACATTGACTCCACATTCTGAAACACTAATGAACACATATATCTCTCATCAGAGGTTATTTTGAGAGAGTATTTTTTTTTACATTCTTCAAATGTCATCATTCTATAAGCATCTTATTTTATAGCCATCTTGTGTTCATAAGGCAGCTCAGTGAGTTACATGGAAGGTGCTTGCTACCAAACGTTTCCACCTGAGTTCAACCCTAGTGATTCATATGATGTAAGGAGACAGCTGGAACTTTGTCCTTCAAAACACACACACACACACACAGACACACACACACACACATACATACACACACTAGATTAATGCAGAAAAAATCTTTTTTTTTTCGAGACAGGGTTGCTCTGTTGTAACTCTGGCTATCCTGGAACTCACTCTGTAGACCAGGCTAGCCTTGAACTCACAGAGATCCACCTGCCTCTGCATCCCAAGTGCTGGGATTAAAGGCCTATGCCACCACTGCCTGGCCACAGAATATTTTTTCTATAACTGTTGCTGACAGGAACATTTGTTTTTCAATTTTTGCATTTTTGAGTTAACTTTTTCTTTTCCATTTTTTTAAAAATTGAAAGTGGATTCTTCTCTCATATAATACACTACAACCATAGTTTCTTTTACTCTACTCCTCACAGCCTAACTCATCGCCTGTCTTCCAGAGATCCACTCCCTCTCTATTTCTCTTCAGGATTGAGCAGGCCTCTAAGAGACAACCACCACACATGGCAAAACGAAGTACAATATGGCAAGGCACAAACCCTCATACTGAACCTTGACGAGGCAACCCAGCAGGAGGAAAAGGGTCCCAAGAGGAGGCAAAAGAGTTAGAGAAACCCTCACTCTCACAGTTATCTCACTGGAATCTCATAAAAACACCAAGTTAACAACCATAGTATACATGTAGAGGGCCTAGCATGAATCCATGTGGGCTCCGTGCCTGCTGCTTCAGTCTCTGTGAGCCCCTCTGAGCTCTGCTTAGTTGATTCAGTGAGCTCTGTTCTCTTGGTGTCCTGTATCATCTCTGTCTCCTACAATCTTTACCCCCTTCTTCTGTAGGGTTCCCCAAACTCTGAGGTGAAGGACCAAATAGAGACCTCTAATTTGGACTTTCTTCACATAATGTCTGGCTCTGGGTCTCTGCACCTGCTCCCATATGCTGCAAAAGGCTCTTTTTGTAAAGTTTTATGGGTATCTCATTAAGTCCAATTTGTGTTTCCCATATACTCCTGGGTAAGGGGTCATCTTGACATGCTTGACATGAGCCAGATCATTTGTGTTAGTTTTATGTCACCTTGACCAAAACAACTAGAATTGATACAATTGAGAATATTCCCCCAAAGAATGGCCTGTGGATAAGTCTGTGGTGTATTTTATTGATAGTTTATTGATGTTGGGTGGCCCAGTTCACTGGACAGTACTACCTCAGGACTAGTGATCATGGTTGCTGTATAAAAAAGGTTTGAGTTCCTGCCCTGACTCCTTGTATGACAGACTACAAGCTATAAGATGAAATAAACCTCTCCTCTACAAGTTGCTTCTGGTCATGGTATTTTATCACAGTAATAGAAACTCAATTCAAAACATCAAGACATCCTTAAAGAAACCTTATTATCCTTCCACAAGTGCATCAGTAAGGCTTGGTCCTTTTAAGAGGCAGAGCTTTATTACTGATGGGCTTTATAATATGTGCTGCAGTATTAGAACAAAATCCTATAATATATTCAGTTTTATTAATTTAAAATTTCTTCCCTTTGTTTTCTATACATGGGATTAAGTGCTGTGACACCTTACTCTATTATAGTCTTCTGTACCATCTCAAGTTGTTTTGCTTGAGAACTATTTCTGTACTCTCTAAAGGTGGGTACCAACCTAATCTGGAATCCATTATAATCTTTCCATATTCAGTTTTCATGGCATTTATATCATGTAGAGGAATAGCCCTGTTTTGAAGCTAGGGTTCAGAGGCGGTTAAAGAGTGTAAGAGTCTAAGAGTTACAGGGGTAAAAAGTCAGTTATAGTCAAAGAGTTGGTTACAGAGCCAGTTACAGTGGCAGTATGGAGTAGGGAGAGCTGAGAGAGAGACACAGACACAGAAGAGCTCTACAGAAGTCAGAATCAGATGGGAAGAATGACTCAGTTTGAAGCTGAGCAGCTTGGAGAAGAGTTTAAGACAGAACAAGAGTCAGTTAAAGGAGAAGAGTCAGAGTTCAGATGGAGCTAGTCTGAGTGGCTCAGTCAGTAGGTGGGTCTCAGAGGCTGAGGAAGAAGCCTTCTAGGTCCGGGCTAGCAGTTTAAATGTTCTAGATTGTGTGAATGCTGAAGTCTTCCAGTTCTAAGCTGAAGACTAGATTGTAAGAAGCCAAAATGCTCTAGGGCTCCAGGGCTCTAGGCTAGAATTGATGATTCATTTAGACAAGAATAAAATGTCCTCTGCCCTGAATCAACATCTATGTCTGGTGAATCAATATCAACAATATCAGAAAGAAGCAATTTCTCAAACCCTTTCCTATAGCTACTGTTATTACATGAGTCATTTGGTTGTCTCCACACCTATAGCATTGTACATTTTTGAGGTACCATTTGAAATCCATCTAACCTAGTATAGTACTAGTGGCAATATAAAGTGATGAAAATATTTATGAAGAGTAGATTCATGTTCACAGTGTAGTCAAAACCACTCAGGTTTAATTTTCATTTCACTACCTGCACCACCATTGTGTTCTACTGAAACTCCATATGTAGAGACTTGACTTCATATGTCGAGTCCTGACTACCTTACATACTTCTTTACTTGGATTCACTAAATGAGAGTTAGAAACCCAAATTGCTAATGAATCTTGCTTCACTGAATTTTATTATAAGACATGACCTTTAATGTGATTTATCTAGCAAAAAAAGTGTATTAATTACACTAATATATAACTTAGTTTTTATGGAAAAAGCATCTATCTGTGGCCTTTGGAAGTTGTTATGTACACAAGCCTATCCTTAAAATTGTTGCCACGGCCTTCCATTTGTTGAAATTAATGATGTGCCATCATACCTTGCTTCTAGAGGAATAGGCCTGTGTGAAAGCTGGGAAGGGGTCAAATCCAAGCATCTATATGAAGGGATCAAATCCAAGGGAATATGTGAAGGGATCATATTCAGAGGCCTGTGTGGTCCAGATGGAATGTAGAAGGAGTTTTGCTGCATACCTTAAATCCCAGTATTCAGAAGGCAGTGGTGGCATAAGCCTTTAATCCCCACACAGAAGCAAGTAGAAGCAGAGGAAGAAGCAGAGCCAGGAAGCAGAGCTTGGAAGGAATCAGAGTCAGACAGGAAGTGACATCTGAGATGAATCAGAGTAAAGGTCAGGCAAAAGGATGAATCAAAGAGTTAGCAGAGTGAATTAGAATGAGGACATGCTCAACTCTCAACAATAGAAAAGCAGGCTCACAGGGGATATGGCAGAGAAGCAGAGAGCCTGACTGAGGCAGTATGGAGCAGTCAATCACAGAAACAGTCTGAAGCAGTGAGTTACAGAAGCAGGCAGGCTAGAGGAGAGGCACAGAGGCACAGAGGTAGTATGAAACAAGCAGATTATGAAGCAATATGAAGTCTGAAGCAGTTACAGAAGCAATCCAAGGAGTCTGAGGCAGAGACACAGAAGCAGAAGAAGTCAGTATCAGATGGGAAGAGTGAGTCAGTTTGAAGCCAAGCCAAGCAGTTCAGTCTGAGGCAGTCAGAAAATAAGACAGAGTCTGTTAGAGTCGGAAGTGTTCAGTCAGAAATAGATTATCAGCTTGAACTGCTCAGATTAGAGAAGAGTTTGAGCCAGAACAGCTAGTTGAATCAGAGGAGTCAGAGTTCAGGAGGAGCTAGTCAGAGTGGCTCAGTCAGCAGTAGGTCTCTGAGGTTGAATAGATTGTTGGGAGGTTTAAATGTTCTAGAGTTTATAGAGGAGGCTGAAGCCTTCCAGTTCTCAGCTTAAGGCCAGATTGTATGGAGAGAGAAATGTTCAAGGGCTCTAGGAATAGGACTGAGCATTGAATTAGCTAAAGAATAAATTGTCCTTTGATCCTTAATCTACAACTGCACTTGCTAATTTATTATAATTAACATTAGTGTTTTCCCCAATGCTATACTATTCTTTACGTTCCATGTCTGTGCCACAACCATATCTGTGCCACAAATTAGTATTTATTTCATGGATTGCAGTGTGGTTTCATTTTATGTCTTAATTAAATGTCATCCAACAAGGCCATTCTCTATGTATCAACATAGTCTTCCCTCATAGTTTTCACCCCTCCTCCTCTCTTCATTTCCTCAAGCTCCTCACCATCCTCTCTCTTCTTCCCCCTCTTACCTTCCACTTCCATCTCACTTGCCTTCTGCTCCCTCCAATGCAGCAGCTCCCTGCATCTCTCCTCCCCTTTCCTGTACCCCCTCCTCTTCCATCCCCTCCTTACCCTTCCTTTCCTCTCTTCCCTCCACCATCTCCATGCCCCCTGCATTCCCCTTCCTACCCCTCACCACTCAAGTCTTTCTTCCCTCTACCACACTCCCTTTAGTCCCCTCCCCCACCTTGTTCTTCTGCCCTTTCACTTGCCTCCCCCTACTCTCCCCTTTCTCACCTCACTCTATTCCACTTGCACTCTCCTCCTTCCTCCCCTCCCTTGCCTCTCTCTTCCTCCTATTTTACTCCTTCCTGTCCCACTTACTCCTCACCCTCTCCTATCCCCCTTACCCCTCATCCCCCTCTGTCTCCCTTACCCCTCAACCCCCCCATCTCCCTTACCCCTCATCCCCCTCTGTCCCCCTTACCCCTCACCCCCTCTCTTCCCCTTACCCTTCAACTCCTCTGTTTCCCCCTTACCCCTCCACCCCCTCTGTCCCCCTTACCCCTCCACTCCCTGTCCCCTTTATCCCTCACCCCCTTTGTCCCCATTCCCTTACCCCCCTATACCCCTGGCCTCACCCCCTCTGTACCCATGGCCTCACCCCTTCTATTCCCACCCACCACCCCTTCTGTCCCCCTGGCCTCACCCCCTCTGTCCCCAACCCCCACTTCCTCTGTTCCCCTGGCCTCACCCTCTGTCCCAATCCCCTCTCCTCCCAGCTGGACTCCTGTCACCCTGGCCACAGTTCCCTTTCCCTCCCCTCCTGTTCTGGGTTGTTTTGTCAATTTGACACAAGTCACAGTCATCTGGAAAAAGGACCTCCAGGGAGTTTGCCTCATCAGATTGGCCTGGGGGCATGTGAGGGGGCATTGTCTTGAAGTGGGAGGACAGCCCAGGCCCTGGGGAGCAGGGCCTGCACTGAGCAGCTGTCTTGGCTTGTAGGTGAAGTCAAGGTGAGCAAGCCAGGGAGCAGCATTCCTCCCTGGTTTCTGCTTGGTGGAGGCCCACAGTTCTGCAGAGTCCACTGAGCTTCCCTTCAGGATGGGCTGTGGCAGAGCCAGTCCCAGCACCAGAACCAAACCAGGCTGCCCTTCCCTCCTCTGCCCTCACTCTCTGCTCCCATCTTCCTCCTTCCCCTCTTCCTTCTCCCTGCCCATGTCTCCTTCCTGACTTCTTCTCTCTCTTCTCTCCCTCTCCTCTCTCCCCTCACCCTGTTCCACCTTCTCTCCTTCCTCTCTGTTCCACTGTGACCCTCTTCTGTCTTCCCCCTTCCTCTCCCTCCTGTCCTCCATCCCCACTCCCCTCTCCCTCTCCTTCCCTCCTGTCCTTGCTCCATACTTTCCTTCCCCATCCCTTCCAGGTCCTGTCCACCCCCCTCCTCTCCCATCCCACTCCCTTCCTCAGCTCTCCAGGCCTTTCCTGTCTCAGGTGTAGCATCCACCACCTCTCCTCTCCCTCCCTCCCCTCATACACCCCTGCCTACTTCCTTCTGCACCCTCTCCATCATCTGCCCTGTGCCTCTGCTGCCATCCACACCTGGTCCTCCCTTCTCCCTCCTCCCTCTCTCTCCCCTAGATCCATGTCTCTCTATCCCCCTCAGTGCCTTCTGTTTCCCTTTCTTTTCATGGGCACCCTTCCTCTCCCCTCCACCCAATCAAGTCCCCACCTGCTCCTTCCCTTCCCCTCCTTTTCATCCCTTCCCCCTCTACCAAGGCTCTAGTCTCTCCCCCACCATCATTTTCCCTCCTTCCCCTTCCACCCTAACTCCATTGTGATCTCCCCTCTTCTCCCTCTTCTCCCCTCTTCTCCCTTCCCTTTCCCTCACAATGCCTATGACTCCTCCCCTTCTCTCCCTCCCTCTATATTCTTCTTCTCTGCCATCTTTTCACTGTGCTCTCCATCACCATGCCACCCCCTTCCCTCCATCCAATTCCTTCCCCAGCTCCCTTCCCTTTGCCCCTTCTCTCCAATCTCCTCTAGCCCTGCTTAGTTCCCTCCTCGCCCACCCCTCTCCTTTCCCTCCCTCAAAAGTGATCTCATCTCTTTTCATCTCCTGCTCTTCTCTCATCCTCTCCCCTCCCCCCTCCCCTCCACTTCTCCATCCCTCAACTCTCTGCTTTCCTACTAGCCCTCCCCTTTCATGTTCCCTCACTTACAGTTGGCTCCCTTTTCTCTCATTTACCCTCACTTCTTTCCTCCTCTCCCCTTCCCTCCTCCTCACTCCACCTGCCTCTGTCCCTTCCTTCGTTCACCACACCCCATCTCCCTCCCTCCCTTCTGTCCCACCTCTTCTCCTCTAAGCCCTGCTCTTGGCTGTTTTTCTTATGTGCCCACTCTCCTCTCAGCAACTCTCCACTTCTGCAGTCCTTTCCCTCCTTATCCCATCTCTCTCTCCCCCATTCATTTGTGTCCCCACCCCCTCCATTCCTCTCCCTTGCCCTCAGCCCCTCCTCTACTCATACTCTAGTTTCTCCCTTTCCCTGCTCCCTCCTCTCCCTCCCTCCATAGGAAAGCTCCCTTTCCTTCCTGCCTCCTCCCCTCTCCTCTTCTACCTGTCCAATGCCCTCCACTTACCTCCATCTTTCCCTGCCTCCTCTCTTTCCCTTCCCCTCTGCCCATGCTCTATTCTCTTCCCTCCCTCCCTTCTAATCTCCCCTCCCTCACTGTGATCTCATCTCTTTCCCTCTCCTGCTTTCCCCCCTGGGTCCCTCACCCCCTCCCACTTCTCCCCCACCCCACCAGGTCCCCTTCCCCACCCCAACCATTTCCTACCTGCCCTTGCCTTTCTCCTCTCTGTGCCCTCCATTACAATTGCCTCCCCTTGCCAGGTGGTGGCGCACTTCACTATGTCACTTAAGAATTGAAAAAGAGCTGGGTGGTGGTGACAGGCCTTTAATCCCAGCACTAGGGAGGCAGAGGCAGGGGGATCTCTGAGTTCCAGCCCAGCCAGGACTACAGAGTGAGTTCCAGGACAGCCAGAGTTACAACAGAGAAACCCTGCTGTGGACAAAAAAGCCTTGCCTTTTCTCTCCTTCATTTTCCCTTGCTCCCCTCCTCCCCTTACCCTCTCCTTCTCTGGGTTCCGCCCCCTTCCTCTTTCCTTACCTCCCCTTCCCCCAGCCAACTCACACTGCCCTTTTCTGTCCTCCCCCTCCTCTTCCCTCTTCACTACTCTTTAGTGTTCCCCTGCCTCTCTCCTCCTTGCCTTTTTACTCCCCTTGCTCTTCCCTCTATCCCTCCCCTGATCCCTACCTCTCCCATCTTCCTATCCCTTCACTCCCTGACAGTGGCCTATACCAGCTTTGCCGTTCCTCCTCCCCCTGTCCCTCTTCCCTTTCCTCCCTTCCCTAGCTCCCTTCCTTCCATTCTAGCCACCAAGGAACTTCCTCACACTTTTCTGCTATAACTTGTTCTTGCTTTATTGACCAGACCTGATGTGTTCCTTATAGGGCTCTGCAGCCTGCAGGAGGTGGTGCTGGGCTGCTGAGGTCTGTGATTGCTGTCATTCACTGGGTGTTATTCGGACTGATAGAATGGTCCGGAGCCTCTTTCTTTTCCAGCTGACTAGGGTTTCTCTTCTTTTTGCCTCTATAATAAATGACTATCACATCTGGTTTCTTGGCCTTGTTTGGGCTCTGAGCGAGGACTTCTTTCACCCTTTTAATTATCTTCTCCCTCTGGTCAAGAAACAAGGAGCGATGGGAAAGTGTTAGTTTGGGGTAACTTGTAGAGTAGATGGCAAGGGAAACAGGAAGGGGTTTTGTAATGAGACCTATGGTGGAAAGGGAGGGGAGGAGCTTAGGAGCATCTGACCTTTTCATCGCGCTGGTGCTCAGGATGAACGGGCTCCTCTGCCTCACCCTCTTCTGCGTTGTTATGTTGAGTAGGATCCTCTTCCATCTTCCTAATGACCTTTAGTTATTCTAGACCCCCTAGTATACAGCTTTCTGTAGTCAACGATACTACTGGCAGTAATGAGCTGGAGAGCTCCGGCCTATCCCTTATGTATACACTCAAGGTAGTGAGAAGCCACACCCGAGAGGTTTATTTGATCACCCAGGTTTTAAGCAGTCTCAGCTATGGAGCCCTCTGCTGGTTTGGACATCACAAATCCCACCCTTGACACAATCCTGGGTGTGGTGGGCTTGGGGGCCACGGAGGAAGGCAAGATCCTGTAGTGGTTAATCAACACTGAACTATGTAGCCCCGACTGACTTCATCTCCCCGTGTTAATTTCTCAGGGAATTCATGACAGAAAAGTGGGATCCTTTAAAGTTTTTTAAGACTTTCCTGAGCCCACCCTTATTACATGGACCCTGCGACTGTGTTCTCATTCTCACTATCTAGTATTTTGAATATTTCTGTCAAAATTGCTACAGTTAATGTAATCAAAGATATGTTTTGGTGAAAATGTGCCTCGTCCTATTTCCCTCTTAAGACACAATCAAATACATCTTGAAGACAACTTAGCTACTTCTGTGCAGTATTTGTCTGCCATCTGGTCCTCTTCAGTCTCCATGTAGAACTCCTCAGTATCTTGCTTCTCATCAGACTTAGCCCATCTCTAGCGATGTCTGCCCTCACCAGCTCAAGGATACATATTAGCACATATGTGTGTTGAGTGCGTGTTTGTGTACTGAACTTTTCTGGGAGTGATTGACTGCATCTATTCTATGGCTACTTTAAGACAAGATGTGGTCTCTTAATCTTCCTCAGATTTGAAGACTGTATGGAGGCATATTGTAACCAAATTAGCATGCCAGACACCATGATTTGCCAATGGTCTCCCAGGAAGAGTCAAAGTACAATGTCTTCACAGAAGGGGCAGGTGAACCATTCTGTACATGGCAGGTTGTGGCTGAGGACTCTAAGAGGCAAGTCATTGGAGGCATGAGACAAAGCTGAGTCTTGGGAAGAGAAGACTGAGGCAGAAGTTCACTTGTGTGGTTCTGGTAGCTGTGGAGGTCATAGGGACAGTAAAGTGGGAAGAGTAAAATCACAAGTAGACACAGGACAGAAGTCAGAAATGCAAACGTTCAAGGATTGGTAGAGGAAGAGTTACCTCCAAGTGGGAAATATGGCTGACCTCGGAGAGAAAAGCAAAAACAAAAACAAAATCATCAGAGAGTGGTGTCACATAAAGAAATGTGTGGCTTCATCACGAAGAACATGGTCACAGTGTGCAATACTGTAGCCATTTCCATAGGGAAAGACAACAGTGTGAAGAAAAGGCGCTGTTGGTGACTTCCCTGAGCTAGTCAAGTCTGCTAATTGTTTACTGTGGGAAGGCACTGTTCTTCTAATGAGAAGAGGACACACACATAGAGTAATTAAGGCCCCAAATTAAAGAAAACTCACCCAAGGAATTATCTGACTTTTGTGAATAAATGCCCAGAAGTCATCCTCATAACATTCCCAATGAGGAAGAAGTGTCCTGTGCCAGTGCACTTCCCACCATCGGTCATCTCTGATGGTTTCTGAACCGGGCTCTGATGCCAGCACATTGGGCACAGACATTGGCAGCTTGAAATTATATGTAAAGGCAACAGTTGATATTTTGAGACTAGCACAACCAGCCTGACTCTGAGTCCTCACAAAGTCCTTGCAGCAGGAGGAGAAAGAGGTGAAAAGTGACTCCATGCTGTAGAATTGCAACATAGCTTCTCAGATGCCTGTAGCTAGGTTTGGACAGGAATAGGCAGGGTGCATTGTTTTTATCTACTGCAGGCCTGGACAGATGTTCAATTGTTCAAAGACAGATGCTGGGGACAATAATTATAACCTAGGAAATAAGCAAGACACAGTTGTGGGTCCATATGGGTCCAAGGAGGGCTGGCCTGCATGGATGGTATTATTAAGAACTTCACGGAGAGTAGTGATAAGAGACCCATGCCTTAGGGAGACAGTGAGACCTGAAGAGTGCTTAGGATGGTAAGGTGGCAGACAGAATGAAACTCAGGCATGGAGACAAAGAAAGATACCCTGAGGTTGGTGCGGGGGTGGGGAGGGGAGGGGAATGGAGATAATTTCCTAAGGAATGCCACTCACTCCAGTACCCACTGCTAACATTGAAGAAGCTGTATCCTCTACTTGATAGAGCACACTCCATCCCCATTTCCAGGTCAACTTCAGATCTTGTATAAAAGCAACCTCTCTATTGAACCTCTTTCCTACCATTTTTTCAAAGAAAATGTAGTTCCTACCTATCCATTTCCTTTGCCATGTGGTCAGAAGAGTCCTGACTATGACTGAACCTTGGAATGTACTTCAGACCTCTCTCCTTGACTTATTACTAGCAATGGCAATGGAATCTATGGCAACAAAGGCAAGATGAAGTTGCTATCCATCTAAGCATTTTCAGTGCTTTGCTTTACTTATTAAACTGCATGAATAGTTATGTTTAGACATAAAGCTTACTTGGAAGTTTTTGTGGTGTTAAGTTCTTTATCAGTTGTAGTAAAATTTTGTCTTTTTTGATAGATACTAAATTTTAAGTTTTAATTTGAGGAATCTCTTGAAGGTATAGAAGGTTACTTGTTGAATTTCTTATTTTGGGGATTTGTCAAGGGAAAACAGTAGCTGTGGAATTGTATTAAAAAATTTAAGTGAAAAAAATAGTTTTCATTTGAATTTTATGTCCTCAAAGCATTAAAATATACCAGTCATTCATTAGTATGTGGATTAATGCAACTTAACTGAAAAGTCCAGCTACATGATAAGTTAGTCTTCATGCTTTGATGGTTATTCTGAGTCATAGCATCCAAAAAATTAAAAAATACCACATTCATGATACCTCAGTTATGTTGGGCTTGGGTGATTATACCCAATGGCATTGAGATGTCTTACTTAAGGGGAACATATGGTTGATAACACATTAAAATAGCTCCAAAGTAAGAATCAGATCTTTGATAAAGTTTCATATTAGCTACTCCCAGGTCATATGGGTCCAGAGTGAGAAAAAGGGCATTAGGTGGTTTCACAGAGGATGGTAGATGAACAGACCAAATGGGTAAGGGGATAGTCTTATGGAAGAGAAAGGTACACCATTTGGTGTATATAAGATAACATAGATATGTCTAGGTGCATTAATTAAACTATTGAGTGTGATATTCTTGTTGTAGATAATTGTTAGTGTGATAGAATTTATGTCTGTAAACACTGATTAATAATATGCTTTTGGGATGTCCAGGTGCCTGTGGGAGGCCCTAGTGACTGCTGGATGGATGACCAGGTGCCTGTACAATATCCAGGTGTTTGGGGGTTAGCTTGGTGTTTACATGATGACTGGGCAACTGTGTGATACCTTGGTCCCTGTGGGATGTCTGGTGCCTGCTAGATGTCCAGGTGCCTGCAGGATGTCTTGTATCTGTGGGATGCCCTGATGCTTGCAGGATATTTGGATGCCTGCTTGGTGTCTGGGTGCCTGGTTGATATTTGGGCATCTGAGGAAGGCCCAAGTGCCTACAGGCTTGGGGAGTGAGGCCCAACTTTGGATCAAACTTCATCACAATTGGTTTTGGCCTAGTATAGGCTGTGTGACTGTCCATGATCAGAGAAGCCTGCCACCTCCAAAAACTATGGTGATGTCCCTGATCAATACTCCTGCTACACAAGCTGTACTTAATTTTATTTAGTTACTTATTTATTTAAGTGTTTATTTTGAGGGCACAGGGCTGGGATAGTGGAATTAGGGAGGAATGATAAGAGGGTATTATCAAGATACATTGTATAAAACTCAAATTTTTTATAAAGGTATTATAAAAATAATACATGCTTATATGCTATAGGAATATAACTTAATGTACTTTATACATATTTATGTATTATGTACTGAATGCATTTATGTACGGAAAAAATATTTGTTTTTCAGAAAGTAGGTTAAATAGAGTATATCATCTTTGGATATTGATGGTAGAGTGTTAGCTTCCTTCTGAATGTCCTAAGAAAATATTTGATTCTTTATTTCTGGTTTACAAGACCAGGGGAATTGTCACACTATTAGAGCATTTAGCTTTATTTTAAGATTTTGTCTTCACTCAGACCAGAGATAGGTATGAAGATTAGGATGATAAATAGATGATTGAGGGTAGCTGGTCAATGATGATAAGTGGATGTTCTATAGATTGGCCTCCA
Source organism: Cricetomys ansorgei (assembly GCA_026225945.1). Classification (NCBI taxonomy): domain Eukaryota; kingdom Metazoa; phylum Chordata; class Mammalia; order Rodentia; family Nesomyidae; genus Cricetomys; species Cricetomys ansorgei. Next base: position 3,163,457 of record JAMJFZ010002759.1, on the reverse strand, counting down.
ATTCTGGTGGGAGTGTGGAGATCAGCTACTAGAATTCAGCACAGGACTTGAGTGATTGGTCAAAATATGACTTTGTTGTTTTGAGGTGTGGAGAAATGGGAGGAAAACTAGAATGAAGATTGAAAGGATTAAGGCTAGAACACTCCCTAGTTTATTAGGAATTGATCATAAAATGGCATAGGCAAATAGAAGTATCATTTGGTCTGATATGGGGAGGAGTGTTGAATTGGGTTAGCAGGGGTGTAGTTGACAGAGTGCCCTAGGAGATAGGGGGTAAAAAGGACTTGAGCTATAAGAAATAATAGAAGGACTCCTAAAATATCTTTAACTGTGTAAAATGAGTGAAAGAGGATTTTATCTTCATCAGAGTCTAGGCCCGATGGGTTGTTTGATGTAGTTTCACAGAGAAAAAGTGTAGAGGAATAGCCCTGTGTGAAAGCTGGGGTCCACATCCAAGGAATCTACATTCAGAAGCCTGTGTGATCTGGATGGAATGTAGACACACCCTTAATTCCAGTATTCAGAAGGCAATGGAAGCAGACACAGGAAGCAGAACTTAAGAGTCACCATCACACAGGAAGTGACTTCTGAGATGAGTCAGAGTGAATGGCAGACAAAGTGACTAATCAGAGGAAGAGTTAGTAGAGTAAGGACATGCCCAACTCTTACAAGAAAAGGTAGGCTTTCAGCTCAGTTAAAGAGAGTTACATAGAAGTTAGAGTCAGTTGCAACAGGCATTTAAGAAGCAGGCTGAAGAGGCAGTTGAGAAGCAGTTACAGAGTTACAGAGTCAATTACAGAGGAGTGACAGAAGCAGAGGCTGGAGTGAGTTACAGAGCAGCCAGTTGAAGAAGTCATTTATAGAGGCAGGATGGAGCAGTGAGAGCTCAAGGACAGACACAGAGACACAGCAAGTCTGGCAGAAGAAGCCCAGAACAGAGAGTGAGTTGAACCAGAAGAGTGAGAATTCAGGAGCTAGTCAGACGGCTCAGTCAGCAGCAGGTCTCAGAAGGCTAAGGCTGAAAGCTTTCTAGGTCCAGGCTAGCAGTTTAAATGTTCTAGATTGTATGAAGGCTGAAGCCTTCCAGTTCAAGGATTAAGATTAGACTATGCAGAGGTCAAAACTCTCCAGGGCTCCAGGGCTCCAGGCCAGAACTGGTGATTTAAGTAGACAAAGAATAAACTATTGTCTGCCCTGAACCAACTTTTACAGCTGGGTGAATACAATCTACAGCTAGAGAGAGAGAGAGAGAGAGAGAGACTCTACACACAGTCTGGTCCCCTCCTTCTCATCAGTCTGAAGTTTTATCTTTACTATTTTGAAAGGTTGAAAAATGCAACAACATATCTCTGAATGTCCTACTACAGAAGAGTTATTTAAAATGTAGGCATAGTTGACCTATTGTGGTAAATTGTTATCAACATTACCTTGGAATATTGGTGTTACATACTGTGTTTGAAGGCCTGTCTGTAGGGCATTGATTACTGGTGGACACTTTTAAATAAATGTTGAAAGAATTACCTAGAATAAGAAATTCCTTTCTTTAAGTTAAAATGTCTAGTAAGGTAAACTGTGATGCACTTCATTAAACCATAGAGTTTTAAAGGAAGTTTTAGTTCCTTTCAACTAATAGCTTCAGGCTATTAGAACAAGTACATCATCAAATTATTTACCTTGAGCTTTCCAGTAGTATACCTGTATTTGTAAAAGCAATCCAGCCCTCCTGAGCTCTGGTATTACGCCACAGCTCAACCTGAAGGAGTTAAAGCAGAATATTTTGTTTTAACTTAAAGCAAGACATTTCAAAGCAAGACATTGGTAAGAGAAGTGAGGGGATGATGACCTGGAAATTTATAGGGGTTGCATACATATATTTGTATGTATACATGCATAGGTATGTGTATGTATATATGTGTAATATGTGTTCTAGAGGACATAAATTGTCAGGTTGAAAGTATAAATTTAAGAGAAGTATAGTGATATAATGAGCATGGTTAAGAATTATATACTATATTCTTGAAAAGTGTTAAGATAGATGTTCTCATCATAAAAAGTATATAAGATAATGCATATTTAAATTATTGCAAGTCATTCATTACATAGCATAATACATATTTAAAATAACACATTGTATATGCACTAATTTTGTTACTTAAAACTCAGGTAGTATTTAAAAATTGATAACACCAACAGGTGAAAGTATCATTGTACTATTAATTGACTAACATCAATAGTATTGTAGGAAGATACCAAGTTAGAAGTTCACATTCATTCATTCCTTCATTCCTTCATTCATTCATTCTGGACAGTCTCATGCATTTGAAAGCTTCGTCCCTAGTTGGTGGTACTCTCAGGATGCGTCGGTTAAGAGGTAAGGTATTTCTGGAAGAAGTATGTTACTAGGAGCAGATTTTGAGATTTTAAAGCCTCATGCCATTCCCAGTTTTCTCTCTGTTTCCTGCTTGAGGTTCCAGATGTGAGCTCCCTGCAGCTGCTCCAGTCATCATGGCTGCCACCGTGCTCTCACTTCACCATTGTGGATGATAATCTTCTGAAACTTTAAGTCCAAATAAACTGTTTTTTCCCCTCTAAGTTGCTTTGGTCTTACTCTTAGTTAGGAGTGTCTTAGGGATTCTATTGCTGCAAACAGTGTGGCCAAAAAGAAAAGGAGTTCCACAGCACTGTTCATCATTGAAGGAAGTCAGGACAGGAATTTAAACAGGGCAGGACTGTAAAGGCAGGGGCTGCTTCAGAGACCATGGAGGGGTGCTGCTTACTGGTTTGCTCCCCATGGCTTTCTCATAGAATCCAGAGCCACCAGCTGAGGGGTAGTACCACCCACAATGGGCTGGGCCCTCTGCTGTCAATCACTAACATAGAAAATGCTCTACAGCTAGATCTTATGGAGGCATTTTCTCCAATTGAGGTTCCTTCATTTCAGATAACTGTAGCTTGTGTCAGGGTGACATAACACTAGCGAACTTATGGTGTCAGAGTTAACAAACCACACATGAGACAATTATTATTACCAACACTGGAATCCAAGCCCATGAAAGTGGACTATTTTACTGAAACAGAAATTTATAATTGCTTGCATTTATTATTGAAGGGAGTCTGTCTACTCTCATAATGCCTAGATTTCATGTCCATCCTACTAACTTAATTTATCAAATGTAGTAAGGTTATTAAAACATATGAAAATGTCTTCATTCAATCATTGTAGTCACAAATCTTCCTAAATTTGCTAGGTAAATTTGATCCTATTTTAAGTATCAAAGCCGTGCCATATTTCATCCTGAAACTCAGTTCTGAATGAAGAAACTTAATTCAGCATTAAGAAGTTCAAGACGTGACAGTACTCAGCAGAACCCCTATAGGCACAAGAATTGGCCCTTCAGGATATATCTAATTTCATGGTGAATGTGAGAATAAAAAGAATATTAACTGATATCTGAGAAAACTGCTTCTTTAGTCTGAAGGATTTTTTAAAATATGTATTTCAAAATACCTTTGGGGTATTCATAAAAGTGTTCAGTTAGTAGCCTGCACAGAAAATAGAGAAGTTAAAGCTTTGATATCAAATTTGAAAAAAAAAAATCTCCGATTTCTTCTCACACTGACAGTTGGGCGTAAGTGAATATAAGGCAGAGTGGGTAATAGATAGTAGGTAAAAGGTAGACTATTTTCTAATGAATGTGTGCACATAAAGAAACCATTATTTAAAATACTTATGAAGACTGTAGCGATGACTCAACACTTAAGAGCACTTGCTGCTCTTCCAAAGAACTGGAGTTTACTTCTTTGCACCCATGTTGGGTGCCTCACAATCACTTATAACTCCAGGTCCAAAGATTCTGACACTCACATGTACAATATACCACCACACATATACAATTAATGGAAATTAAAATAAATCTTTAAAATCAATGGGATTTCCAAAGTTAGGTTTTCAGGCAGATTTCCCTGTAAAGAAAGACTCATAAAACCAATTCTACTCACACTTTGATCAGTTTTCCAGTCTCCTACTCTGATTTATGCACAATTAAACATCATCAAGGATTTGAAGAAAGCATATAACATAAAAAGTGAAATCCTAACCTAATAAAGAGTGCAGCAACTTAGAAACCACACAGATAGAGGAAATGTAGCTTTGTGTAGATTATGAGTGTTTAGTCATCCACCAGCTCAAATGGGACTGGACTGTTTAAGATGATGACTTTACTTACACAATAGTGATTGAAAAGCTCTTGTTTACATAGTATGTCCTTTGGGAGTACTTAATATGGAACATATTGTGATTTCAGACAAAAGCTAAAAGCCTAAATTAAGACAAAAATCACTTCCCCATCAACTAATAAATAGCCAAGTTTGATTCAAGTGATGAAGAACGAAATTCAGTAAATATAGATAGATAACAAAAATCATCGTTCTCTCACGGGAATTGCTTAGAATTGTGAGTCAGAAAGTAGTATAAAGTATGTTATTGTTTTAAAGGAAGCTAGAGAGTGAGGAAGAATGGATACTGTGTAGTTGGTGAGACTGGATTGGGATGGATTTGACAGGGAGCTACTAAAATCATCCATAAGAAGTATCATATTAATGACATAGGAATTGCTGAAAAGTCAAAACACTACTGCCTAACTAACCCCTGACAAATTTATATATGGAGTTACCAATAAGAAACAGATTTTTGAAAGATAAATTTTATTCTTGAATATAAATATATTAAAATCTCCATTTACTCTTAATCTACAAATGCTGTGCAAAAATCTTCAGCAAATTCTGCAAAGTGTATTTTATTTTATTTTTTATTTTTCCTTTTATTGAAATTAGATTCTTTTCTCATATAATGTATCTTTATTAATTTTTCCCTTTCCTCTACTCCTCACAGTTCCTTCCTACCTCCACTCGGGATCTACTACTACCTTTATGTCTCTCATGCCTTTAATCCTAGCACTCGGGAGGGAGGCAGAGCCAGACAGCTCTGTGTGAGTTCGAGGCCAGCATGGTTTACAGAATGAGTTCCAGGACAACTAGAGTTACAACAGAGAAACTTTGTCTCAAAAAAATTAAAAACAAAAACAAAATACTAAGCTAATAACTATAATATATACACAGATTGTCTGGTGCAGACACACATAGGTCCTGTGCTTGCTGCTTCATTCTTCATGAGCTATGTGAGCCTTGCTCCGTTGGTTCAGAGGGCCTTGTTCTCCTGGTGTCTCCCATCCTCTCTGGCTCTTACAATCTCTGCAGGATTCCCTAAGCTCTGAGTGGGAGGGATTTGATGACGATGTCACATTTAGACTCTCTCTCTCCACATAATGTATTGCTGTGGGTCTCAGTAACTGTATATATATTGAGCATCAGTGTTTGGTTTTACCCTAGGTCTCTGGGTTATCTAGTCTCTGGTTCATAGATAGCCTAGCAGTGTAAGGCATGTGTTCCTTCTCATGGAGTGGTTTTGAAGTGAAATCAGACATTGGTTGGCTACTCCCACAAGTTCTGTGCCACCATTGCTCTAGTATATTTTGCAGATTATAGATACAGGTTATAGGTCAATGATTTTGTGGCAGTGTTGGTGTCCACATTTCTCTTTTGGTAGCCTGCAGAGTACTTTCCTCAAACCAAGAGACCAGAACATAGGAGTGATGGCTCTGTAGTAACCAGCTTGACTTCTGTGTTCAATGAGTTGTGTGAGTGTTTTCCTTGGCAATAGGGCCTCACAGTCAGTGTTCAGAGAGCATCCCTTAGACTTAGCAACAGCCTGGGATTTGGGCGAATTTCCATGAGATCCCTTTGGCCAACAGCTCAATTGAATGCAACCCAATCCCACCACTAGAAGCCTCACATGGCAACAACAGATGGCTAGTTGAGACTCTATATTACCATTATTAGGAGTGCTCATTAGGATCACCTTCATAGATTCCAAGCAATTTCCCTTGCACTAGGTTTCCACACCACATTCAAACTTCCAGCTGCCAATTCCAGCCTTCTCTGCTTGCACTCTCTCCCTCTAACTCATCTTCCTTCTCACCTGATCTTCCCTGACTCCTATCTCTACCTGCTTCAAGTTTGCTCCTAAAATCTGTTCTATTTCCCCCTCCCAGTGAGATCCCTGTGTTATCCTGTAGATTTCTCCTCTTTATCTAAACTCTCTGGATCTGCAGTTTATATCTTGATTATCATTTACTTAACAGCTACTATGCACTTGTAAGTGAATACATACCATATTTATCTTTCTAAGTTTGGGTTACCTCACTCTGTTTTTTTTTTTCTTCTACTCCTATCCATTTGAATGCAAATTTTAGGATGTCATTTTTTTAACAGCTGAGTAATATCCATTATATAAAATGTATCACATTTTCTTTACCCATTCTTCTGTTCTGGGACGTCTAGGTTGTTTCCTGATTCTGGCTATTATGAATAAAGCTGCTATGACCATAATTTAGCAAATACCCTTGTGGTAAGATAGAGTATTCTTTCAGTATATGTCTAAGAGTGGTATACTTGGGTCCTAGGTACACTAATTCCTAACTTTCTGAGGAGCTGTCATGTTGATTTCCATAGTGGCTGTACAAGTGTGTAGTCCATCAACAATAAAGGAGGGCACCCCTTGTTCTATATCCTTGCAAATATAAACTGTCACTTATGTTATGGATTTCATTCATTCTAACAGGTATAAAATAGCATCTCAGAGTAGTTTTTATTTGAATTGCCCTGATGGCTAAGGATGCTGAACATCTCTTTAAGTATCTCAGCCATTTGATGTCAAAGGAATGGCAGCCAGCATTGGAAACTGAGGTACAGCTCACTGTTTTTTTACAAAGTAGTGATGAGTTTTACCTCCAATTTTCAAAGTCTTGAGAGGATTTTCTTCTGATTGGCCCCTTCTGCTGCTGCTGGTGGTGGGCTCTGTCTTGTTGCTTGCTATCATACTCATTTTATCTCTCTGATGGTACTATCCATAACAGTGGTGATTTTCCAAATGAAAATGCCACTCAGTTAAACTAGTGATTCAATTGAAATTCCAGAAAGAATAACTTAAAAATATGTATAGTTAGGAAAATGAGATGTTTTTCAAGGATCTGATTAGGATGTTTCATGAGCTGCTTTAAAATCAGTAACCTAGGAAATGTTAGTAACCTAAGAAATAACATAAAAGTAAGAAAATGTATTTTTACTAGGGACTTGTTTTGGTTAGTGTTAGAAAGCAAGAACAAAGAAAGCTTGATTTCTAGGGTCCCACATGTTTTAAAGACAGTCCCATGGTCAAGAAATAACAAATGAGTTTCAGTGCCCACTGTTAAGCTTGATCTTCCTTGACCACAAACAAAATTGATTGTTTCCTGGTTTCTCCAATTAAAAGTTTGCTGATGAGTTTGGAGTGTGCCTTGAGAACATAGAGCTATGTGGCAGATTCTACTTTTACCTAAGAAAAGCAAAAAGAACCCTGACTTCATGCTTTCTAGTTATAACAAATTTGTTTTACTATATTAGCTAAATAAAAATTGTTAACTTAGGATAACATGACACATATTCATTCCCTAGTAACCACAAGATTGCTACCTGCCAGTTGCAATAGAGCTGGCTGTAGAATTACTTGGCTTGCTTAAACTCTGTTGATCTATGATAGAAAAACTATTGCTTCTAGGTTATAGATGTACTGTGGGGAGAAAATATATGGGGAACTAGGTGTTCAGGTGTGGGTTTTAAGATAACTTGTTTTTAAAAAATATAAAACTTGTAATCACTGAAGTGTAAAACCTGTAATCATATGTGAAGTTAAAGTTTATGATTAACATGTGATTGTAATGTGATTTTTTCCTCATGAAGGGCCTTGTCTAAATATATATACTATATGTAAATATAGTATATATATTTCAACATATATGTTTATATATACATGCATGTGTATATGTATGTGAATATATATCTCCTCTCCTGGGTTGCTAAACTCCTTCTGGGGCTGGACCCCAGCAACTTGAGTTTCCTCTAGTGAGAATTCTTGGTTTAGGTCTATACCTCATTTCTAAATTGGATTATTTGATTTACTGATATCTAGTTTCTTGTGTTCTTTATATCTTTTGGAATCTAGTCTTCTATCTGAAGGGGAGTTGATAAAAACCTTTTCTTCTTATGTAGGCTGCTGCTTTGTCTGATTGTTGGTGTCTATTGCCTTACAGAGGCTTTTCAGTTTCATGATGTCCCATTTTTAATTGCTTATCTTGGTGCCTGTGCTATCAGTGTTCTGTTCAGAAAGTCATTGCCTCTTCCAATGTGTTTAAGGGTTTCTTGTCTATCAGGAATATTTGGTTTTATGTTGAGTTTTTTTTTTCACGTGGACTTGAATTTTTCTCAGCGTGATAGGTATGGGTTTATTTGCATTCCTCTGCATGCAGACATCCAGCTTGTCCAGCACTATTTGTTAAAAATGCTGTCTTTTATCCCATGTGAATTTCTTGATTCATTATCAAAAGTCAGGTGTCCATTTGTGTGTGAATTTTTGTCTGGGTCTTTGAATTGATTCCATTGATCAAAGGAGCAGATGTTTTGATTTTTTCCACAAAAAAGACAACCTATCTGTTATGGAAGTGGAAGATAATTTGCTAGGGAATAGGATAATTTATGGCAAAAGGAAAGGTAAGGATAGAAATATATAGTCCTAATTTTATCTTTTCTGTTTTACCAGTTATTCCTGACCTCCAAACAGACATTCAACATATTTTTATTACAAATAATCTTCTCTTTAATTTAACCTTCTTTATCCTTCATATGGTATCTGAGAGGTTGAAATAAATTATATTAAGAGATCACACAAATAACTATAATGAACTAATCTTCATTTTCAATTCCTTGGGAAAATATAGTAAATGGTATACAAAACAAGGAAATTGCTCTTGACTGAGATGTCAAATGTTTTGTGCTTCATTTCTAATTTCACCAGTAAAAGTTCTCAGAAGTTGTGCTCCTTCTCAAGCTTCAAAAATATCATTTCATTACCAAAATTAATGTAATAGTTACATTAATCTCAGAAAATATAAGTAAAGGAAGAAATACTTTTGTAAAAAGTCAGTCTTTGCCTGAGGAAGAGTCTAACGAAGTGAGTTGCTTTAAAAAAATGGTGCTGGATTAATTGTGAGAAACATCTTCAAAAATTTAAGGAAAATTCATTAAACAATTCAAATAATACATGAAAGGCTTCTACTTTAAAATTACTTTGCAGGTGTCATTGCAGTTTCCTTCAATTATACAATGCATAATTATTCTGTGTGCCATAGTACTCCTCAAAGGTGAGCTACTCAGAGAACACTCCTGATCATGCTTTCTTTCTTTTTTAAAAATATTTTTATTAGCATTTTTCTTCTCTCATATATTACATACTAACATCCTTCTGCCCCTCCCTTCATTTCCCCCAGCTCTCTCCCCATCTTTCCTGTCCCTCAGATCTATCCCCCATCCTCCCACTCCCACCCTGCTTCTCCACAAGAAAGAATACTCTTCCCTGGGTTAGTGTTCAAACATGGCACAAGAAGATGGAACAGGGTCAGGCACAATTCCCTACTTCACTGTTAAGACTATGCAACTCAGTAGGGGGACAATGTACTCACGGTTCAAAGACACACATCCCCTATTCTAGTCTGTATGAGTTCTGTAAGAGTACCAGGCCAGGCAAACTCAAGATATATTTGGAGGACCCAGCAGGTTCCATGTCTGTTGCTCCAGGCTCTGTGAGCCCCTAAAAGTGCTGGTCAGTTGACTCCATGGGGTTTGCTCTCCTAGTGTTCTCCACCTCTCTGGTCACCACAATTCTTCCTTCACTTCTTCTGTGGGGTTCCCCAAAGCTCTGTGTTTTATTTGGCCCTATGCCTCTGCATCTGCTCCCTTCAGCTGCCGCAGTGCTCTTCTCTTTTGAGGATTGGGCTATGCATTAATCTATAAGGAGAGCAAAATAACATTAGAAGTCCTCTCCTGACCACCCAGACTCTAATTCCTGGCCTGCCCTGGTGTATCAGTCATGGTTTCCCTCCTTTAGCATGGGGTTCTGGCCTCCCATTGTCTCAGTGGATCCTGCATGGAGGATAGGCCACAGGTTGAAGTTTCTGTGTCTGGATTGGTATCCCAGTCCCACCACAGGAAGCCTTGCCTGGTTACAGGAGGTGGCCTATGTAGGCTCCCTGACCCCCATTACCGGAGAGAGGTCTTTGCTAGGGTCTCCTTTGTTGAATCAGTTTTCCTGATTCTCCCTCAAATGTCCTCCAATTCTGGTCATCTCTCCACATATTCTCTCCCTCCATTCCTCTCTACCTTCCTGGTCCCTTCTCTTCCTATTCCTATCCTTCCCTGTCTTTCCTGTATCTTCTGGTCTATTTCCCCTTTACCAGGGAGATCCCTGTGTCCCCATTGGGGCCCTCCTTGCTGCAAAGTCTCTGTGGGTTTGTGGCTTGCAACCCCTTTGTCCTTTGCTTAACAATTAACATCCACATATAAGTGAGTGGGCATGAGTTTCCTCACTCGGTGATTTTTTTCTAGTTCCTTCCATTTGCCTGTAAAATTCATGTAGTCAGTTCTTTTAGTAGCTCAGTAGTACTCCATTATATAAATGTGCCACAATTTCTTTATCCATTTTTTTCAGTTGAGGGGCATCCTCTGGCTATTATGAACAAAGCTCCTGTATACATAGTTGAGCAAGTGTCCTTGTGGTAGGAGGGAATGTCCTTTGAAGAAGCCAAAACATAAAATGGAAAAAAAGAAAGTATCTTTAACAAAGGGTGCTGGTCTAATTGGATGTCTTCATGTGGAAGAATGCAAATAGATCCATATTTATCACCATGCACAAAACTCAAGTCTAAATGAATCAAAGATCTCAACATAAAACCAAATACACTGAAACTGATACAAGAGAAACTGGGAAATAGCCTTGAGCAAATTGGCACAGGAGACAACTGCCTGAGCAGAACACTGATGGCTCAGGTCCTAAGATCAATGATTAATAAATGGGACCTCATGAAACTGAAAAGCTTCTGTAAGGCAAAAGACACTGTCAATAAGACAAAATAGCAGCTTGCAGAATAGGAAAAGATATTTACCAACTCTACTTCTGATAGAGGGCTAATACCCAAAATATATTAAGAGCTCAAAAATTAGATGTAAACAAAACATATAATCCAATTAAACAATGGGGTGCAGACCTGGCCATGCTTTCAAGAAAATTGAATTAAATAGTTATATTTTAAAACAAAATAAAAAAATATAATTCAAGCACATATTATTTTTATGATAATTTTTGTTTCAACTAACTACTTTTCTAAATTGACTTAAGTACTATTTAGAATTGAATGAATAAGATGACTAGCTCTTAGTTTAATGCAAGTGAACCAGCTTACATTAAACCCTCCATTATCGGAGGTACCTAGTAAATGGTAGAAAAATTGAAGTTAAAATTGATATCTCTTAACCAAAACTGAAATGTTAGTCTCAATTTGACTTTTTCTTCTTTTTTAGAAGAAAGGCAAAAATGATCAGTTCTATATTATAACTACTGAAATTTAGTTAGCTAACTTCACATTCATTTTCAAAATCTAGTACAAGGCTCCTATCACTAATATTTGTCTTTTGCATCTTTCATTATATGATAAAATGAATCTTAATATTCTTGCCCGGGAATGTCAGAACCTTCTATAGTGATCTTACAAGTTCTATTTTCAGGGGTTATGGTGGTTTGAATGAGAATGGCCCCCCTAGGTGCATATATTTGAATGCTTAATTACCAGGGATGGGCTGTTTGAGGAGGATTAGAAGGGTGTGTCACTGGGGGTGGGCTTTGACATTTCAAGACTTATTAGGCTCAGTGTGTGTGTCTCTCTCACTCTCCTTGCCCCCTCTTTTTACATGCAAATCAGGATGCAAAAATCTCAGACACTGGTCCAACACCAGCCTGCTTGCTGCTACACTCCCTGCTATGAGGAAAATGGACTAAGCCTCTGAAACTCTAAGCAAGTCACCAATTAAGTGCTTTCCTTTTTAAGAGTTGCCTTGGTCATGGTGTCTATTCACAGCAATACAACAGTGACTAACACAGGACTGTTATCACCAATTCTTCTGTGCTACAATCAACTGGTAGACCAACCACATAATTAAGTATGTTTTTAGTACAAAAATAAAAGAATTTCCATGTTATGTTTGTGACAATACATTTTAACATTTTTGTGTTGACAACTACTATAGAACTGCCTCAAAAAGTAAAAAATAATAGCATTGTATTATCCAGGCATACCATTCCTGGGTTATATACTCACAGGAATCTGACTCAGTATAGCACAGAGACACCTAGATATCAGTGTTTATGGAATTAACTTTTGCAATAAGATTTGGGGAGTGAAAGGAAAGGAAGAACAACAAAGAGCAATGGGCGATGAGATCTAACAAAGTATATAATACACATTTATGACTAGCTCATGTTGAAAGCCATAATTTTGCACAAAAATATATAGACGAATTAAAATGTTGCCATTGATGTTGATAAACTATTTTGGAGTAAAAGTAAATAAAAATAATATCAAAATGTTCAAAATGAAAATATAAGCTACACTTAGGATATTTATTCTTAACTTCTATTTTCAATAGTTAAAAGAATAAATGAACACATAATCCTCAAAATCATAAAGATAATATTATTTTAATTTAAATTTGTGTGTGTTTGTGTGTGAGTATGAGTGTGTGTATATCTATCTGCCACATATGTTTAGGTGCCTGCAGATGCCAGAAGAAGGTATCAAATACCCTAGAGTTAGAGTTACAGGAAGTTGTGAGTTACCTAATGTGGGCACATGAAACAAAACATGTGTCTTTGCTGCTGTTTTTATTTCTTTTTTATTTCTTTCTTTGAGATTATAATATAATTAAATCACTCCCTCTTTCTCTTTCCTTCCTCCAAATCATCCCATATACTCCTCCATGATCGCTTTCAAATTTGTGGTCTTCTTTTCAGTAATTGTTGTTATACATGCTTGTATTACATATATGTATATATTGCACACACACAAAATCACACATATCACACATGTATTTCTAAATACACATTTTGTGTCAATTGTATGTATGTTTTCAAGGTTGACCATTTGGACTTGGATAAACAATTGGTGTATTCTTTCTTTGAGAAAACTATTTCTCCTGCTCTCAGCATTCCTTAGTTCACTGTAGTTCTTAGTCTAGGTTTGAGACCTCTTGGACTTTCTGCTGTCCACGCTAGCACATCTATTGTTGTTGCCCTTGTTCATGTCATGTTAAGGCAATCATATTGGAGAAACTGTATGGATATAGTTGCTGATATTACTAGGAGACATAGTCTTAGAGCAAACACCCTGATCCTTGGTTGCTTACAATCTTTCCACCCCATCTTCTGCAATGTTCACTGAGCATCAGCTGCTGGGATTTTTTTTATAGATGCATCCATTGGGACTGGGCTCCATAACTCTGAATTTTTTTTTGATTGGGTGTGGTTTTCTGTAATTGTCTCCAACTGTTGCAAAGAGATATTTCCTTCTTGAGGTTTGAGGACTATACTTATTTATTGGTATAAGGACAAATATTTAGAGTGTAATTAGGGATTATGCTGGTTTAGTAAGATGATGGTAATAAATTCTGCCTTAGATCTATGATTTCACTAGCCTTGAGTTGTTGGCTAGTAGTTTTGGCTAGTAACTAGTAGTTTTTTAAGTAGAATTTGAGAGTTGTTGGTTACCACCAAGTTACATGTGCCACTACTGAACCCTTAAGGTTATCAGGGTTATCATAACTACTGTTGTGGTTCATAGGTACCATACCTTGGTAGGACTGTTAGTTGTTTCCATCCTTTGGAAACTTGCATGGTACTTTCTGGTACCATGAAATATAGTTGTTTATGGAGGAGGCTTTTAGGTCAGTTCTAGCTCAGAGACCTTTGGGTCCTATGTCTGACGTACATGGTGTCTTCAGCAATAGAAACTTACATCCCATCACTGGAGCAACTAAGGGCAATAACAATAACCTGTACTCTGTTTTAGGACTATTTTGGACAATGCTGACCCACAAGAGAGTTTCTCATAGCAGCCACTCTTAACCACTGAGCTGTCTCTCCAACAACCCCCTGTCCTGCAAAGGCTAGCAATTTTAAGGTGCAATAAATATACCTAGAGAAAAGAAAAAAATAAAAATATTGTGTCATTTCCACTTAAAATCAGAGAATGAAGTAAAGGAGTGAGAAGATCATGCAATTACCAACAAATATAAAATAAACATGATAGATAAAAGACCAAAATAATGTCTTTAATGCATCAGTTTAAAGAGATCATTATCAATTTAAGCAACACCTAAGTATATTTTAAAAAACTGACTTTAAGTGCAATACTTACATAGACGAAGAATAATGATATGTAGAATGAGTTAACATGATGATACCAATCTAAATGAAGCTGCTGTTGCTATATGGTAGTATGGAAACAAATGGCTATCCTGTTGACTGTAATCTCATAATATTATATCATCTAATACCTTTGTACACATATTGTTTTTGTTTTTCGTTAAAAATAATTAAATCTGTTATTTGACAATTTCAGACATGTATATTATGTATTATTTTGAGAGTAATTGTATAAGCTTGCTATATAGCATTTATTCAGTAGAAATGACATAGTAGCCCATTTCTTAGAATAAATCCACATTCAGGATGTGCAGAAAGAAATCTCTCTGAAGAAATTGGGTCACATTCCATAATTACAAAATTGAAAATTTAAAACCTATGGAGTAGTTCAGCTTACTAGATTCACATTGATCCAATGACATTCTGACATCAAGATTATTTTCTTTACATAGAATTTTTTTCTTAAAGAATTCAAAGGTTTGAAGCAGGTCTTCACACATTATAAAGAGCATACACTTTTTCTTATTTTTTAAAAAATCTTTATCTTTTGAAAATCATGCCTTCACTAAAGGCATATATAGTGATGTTGGATGAAACACACATACACACACACACACACACACACACACACACACATATATATATATATATATAGCCTTAATTAAGATGATATACAAAATTAAAATTAACTATTACATAGAATATGTCACAGTGATAAAAAAGTAAATTATCTAAGAAAATATCACAATCTTACGTGTTTGTACACAGCAGAGTCTCAAATTACATAAGACACATATTAGATGTACAAGAAAAAAACATGTGGCTATGATTTGAATTGGAGATTTCTGTCAAAGAAAAACAAATCTGTTCATATATAAAGGAAGATTTTATTCATAAGAAACAATATAGCAATAGAAAAATTACTCTAAGGATTTGCTGATGGTATTAAGAACAACCCCTTCAAGTTGAGAAGTAACTAAGGGGAAATGAAAATAACCAGCTGGATGTGACTGGAAAATGATCTTACTGTGGTCACCTAGTTCTCAAAATGAAGTGAGATATTTTTCATCTTAGTGCTTCCTCAAACTTGGGGGCAACTAATGGTAAGGGGCAAAGAAGCCTTAGTAACAGCCAGTCTCAGGCATTTTGGGAACTGCTGGTTGCCATGGAAGCATGACAAAGTCCAAGAGCCACACCACACTTAAAAAGTCTTGAAAAATGGTTCAGAAAAGATATAACAAAAACCTGGTTACAAAGATACAGATTTCTTAAGTGAGTTGACCCTACATTCCTTAGTAACATACATTATTCTAAGAAGCACAACAATAAGGTCCTTAAGAAGATGTAGCAAACTATATCAAGGCAAAAAATGCAATTGCAGAGGCCATCGAGGCCCTTCTGAAGCCTGAGGAAGTTAAGTCCAAGATGTCCAAGTGTCACTACTACAAGCTCTAATGACCTGGTGTCATTGCTCAACCCAAGCTTGGGAAATGGATTCATGGATACATGGTCAAGGATCACAGGATTTCCAAGCAAAGCCAATGACCCAAAGGGTCAAGGCTACAGTTCCTGCTCAGGCTAAGGCTTTAGCTCTTGTTTATGATGCGGACTCAGGCTCCAGAATTCTTCTCAAACTCAAGTGTACCCTAGCCTCATGTGAATGTATCATGGAAAGTGTCTATATCTGGGAGATGAAGATAGACCATACTTGCTCTACCAAAACAAAATGAAACAAAACAAAATGAAACAGACACACACACAAACAAAAAACAAACAAACAACAATAAAAAACAATGGAAAATAATATGAAGAAGCCTTACTAATTGAGGCCAAAATGAAATAGAGGAGAAAGAATAGGCAATTGAGCATATTTACTCACTGTGATGGTTTGAATGAGAATGGCTTCCATAAGCTTATATTTCAATGCTTACTCCCCAGTTACTGCAACTGTTTGCAAAAGGATTATGAACTGTGGCCTTGTTGAAGAAAGTACAGCCTAATAGGAGGGGTACATCACTGGCAGTGGGCTTGGAGGTTTCAAAAACTCATGCCAAGTCTAATCTCTTTTTGCCTACAACTTGCATATCAACTACTGCTTCTGCAACATACCTGTGTGCCTGTCATCACATTCCTCACCATGGTGGTCATGCATTAACCCCTGAAACTGTAAGCAAGCTCCCAATTAAATGACTTCCATTATAAGTTCTTTGTTCATGATGTCTATTCACAGCCATAGAACAGTAACTAAGACAAAAGGTTGGTATCAGGAGTGGGGTATTGCTGTCACCAGCCTAACCATACTATTTGTTAGAGAAATAAGAAGGACTTTGAGACTTTGGACTAGAGAAGATTTAAACAGAGCATAATGAGCCATCATAACAGGAGTTAGTAGACAGTAACACTGAGAGTAATGTAGACTATGCAGGCTCAGCTCAAGAGGTTTCAGAAAGGGAAAATAGTGACTGGGGTAGAGATCATTCTTATAATATTTTTGCCAAGAACCTGGCTGCTTATTGACTTTCCCAAAATATTTCAAGACAACTTAGTATTGGCCAGGTCATGTGATTATTTAGTGATCACTCTTATGCAGAGTGATTATATTTCATCTACAATGAAAAGGAGCAAGTTGGTCATAAAAAGATACAAATGTACACTTTGAAGAGAAAAAGAACACCAGGAAATATAATGTTAGAGCCAAATCTTGTCTCAAAGAGATGAGTTTAAAGAAAAGCCTGATGCTAAATGAAATAAAGGGAGTGGTACCCTTAGGGCAAGATCACACGCAGCTAATCCTACAACTTATATAAAGGAAAGTTTATGCATCAAAGGAAACCATGAATGAGTCAAAGCTTAAGAAAATGTAATTTTTAGAAGTGACCAGGTTCCAGACCCAGCAGGCAGCAGAATTTCACAGCTTTATCTGAGTTGTTCTGGGTTTAGAATCAAAAAAGATACTGGATATGGGTTGTGGAATCTTCCTCTGTGGTTAAGCATCTTTGCTGAGGCCAGATATGTCACAGGAGAGTCTTTGCAGGGAGACTCAGAGAAATCATTGCATGATGCTGTGAAGATGATATCTGCATTGTGTTGGAGATTCTAAGATGTTGATGATGCCAGAGCTGTGGAATACCTACCAAGGAAAACTGCAGACAGGATGTGGAAATGTCCCAATAGAGAGAAATGTGTTACTGTCAAAAGGCGAGTCATAGGTGGGAGATTAGAAGAGCCATCTGAGACAGAAATTTGATTTTACCCTGGTAGTTTGAGTCTTGCTTTGGTTCAGTATTTTGTCACTATGTTCCCTTTCCTACATTTTGGAATGATATTGGTCCCATTTTTCTCTCCCTCCTCTGGGGCAACCAAGCCATTGTACACCTTACTGGTCTCAGGCAAAGGAGCAAAACTGGGAGCAACCTGGAGCAGGAAGGACCTCAAATGGAGGCGTGAGTGCAATAAAAATGAATTCTCAGGGGGCATTTTCACAGAACAGCTCATTTACTGAAGCAAAAAGAGTGAAATATATGTCATAGGAGAAAAAAGGGGAATGACCTATGTGGTGGTGTACTGTTGGCCAGGGCAGGGGTACAAAGAAAGCTTCATTTGCATGCAAGGGCTCACAATCAGGCCTGGGTAGTGGTATGTTATTGGCTGGGGCAAAAGTATTAAGAAAACTCTATTTGCATAAGCAGAGGTTACAGAGGCCAAGGGAGGAGACTTTGTAAGGACTTATAGGAAGAGGGGAAGTCCAGCCTTGGGTTCTTCAGCTGCAAGGGTCAGATAAGCAGCAACCAGCCTCTCAGCCTTTGTGAAGCCGGAACTTGTCAGTGGCTATGTGTGCCAAGGCATGTCAGAGCACCTGGGGAACTATTATCAGCTTTAAATGTTTGCTGGGGTCTGTTGGTGCCAAAACAAGGAGGGGGATCAACCAAACTCCTACTGCTCTCAGGATGAGAAATTCAGAGTTTTTAACATGCTTCCACCCAACCCTTTCTCAGCCCTAGGCCAGCCCTGTAGAATGCTAATGTATATTCTCCTCCATTGTATAAGTATGTAATTTGCCTTTTGTTTTTACAAGGAGTTACAGTTAAGAGATTGGTTTGAATCTCGGAAAAAGACTTTGGACTTTTTGAAGCAGTATTGATACTATGAAAGACTACGGTTACTTTTGAAGTTGGGCTGAATGCATTTTGCATTATAATATGGCTAAAGGCATAGGGGTGTCAAGGGATAGAATGCTGTGACTTCCCAATAACTTGTCAAGGGATGGAATGCTGTAACTTCCCAGTAACTTTTTGGGAAGGATTCAGAGGTGTGGCCTTATTATAAGTGTGGCCCTGTTTGATGGGGTATGTCATTGAAAGTGGTATTATGGTCTCAAAAGTCCACACCAGGCCCAGTCTCTTTCCCTCTCTCCCTCTCCCTCTCCTTCTTCCTCTCCCCCTTGCCCCCCTCTATTTCTCTCTCTCATTCTCCCTTCCTTCCCCTCCCTCTCTCTTTGCCTGTAACTTGTGAATGAGATGTGAGCTCTCAGCTTCTGCTCCAGTGCAATCCTGAAACAATAAGTAATTCCTCAATTAAATGCCTCCTTTATAAGTTATCTTGGTTATGGTGTCTATTAACAGCCATAGTATAGTAACTATAGCAGTCACTTCAAAAGTCTTATTAGTAATTTATAGATCATCCAAGAAAAAAAGTCAGTAGAGGAGGGTATTAGCTTGAATATTAGAATTATTTAGTTTAATATGGGATAAGTTAATCTATTCAAGAAAAGCAGAATTCATGTTCTTCTCAATTCATATTGAGTACTCCCTAAAATAAAATACAAGTTGAACCATAAAAGGCAATTTAACTTTTTGTAAAGAAAAATAATATGGGAAAATGTTCTCAAATTGCCAAATTAAATTACAAGTATAAAAATCTACATATGATATATTTGTTGTTAACAAATAAGATATTTACCATTTTCAGTAAAAAAGAAAAATATTTTCTCACCATCTCAACACTATACTATAAGGCCTTAACAGAACTCTAAAGATAAGAAAGGACATAGGAGGTATGAACATTGGAAAGAGAAAAATAATACTATCTTTATTTGAGGACAGTATGATTGGAAAACTCTACAAATCAAGAAAAGAATTGTGGCACTAATAATCATTTATAGCATAATTTCATTAGAAAAAGATTATACAAAAAAATACTAGCTGCTTTCGCACATCGTAGAGATGAATATAAAACACACTCCCCTATGTGTAATGGTGAGAGACTGTCAGGGATTCACAAGAACCAACAGACAGAACTCCTAGTGGTAAAAGCTGAGGTCATTTGAGAAATAAATCAATGTAGTAGTAGATTACAACCAAAGTGTTAGAGTAAATATTCATGCCTCCATGTATAAATTAAATGATTTAAACATAATTAATATCACAAATATCCTTAAAAGTTGACATAGCTATTCTGCCATGTATGAAGCATATCATAGCACCCCATTCCTTAGGATTCATAGTCTACTAAGGAATGGAGTGCTATGATGTGCTTCATACATGGCAGAATAGCTATCTCAACTTTAAGATTTCTCTCATAATTTCTCCTCAACATACTTTTGTGTATTAATACATTTAAATATATAGAATTTAAGAATCATTTACATGTTTTATTAATAAACATGTCATGTAATGCATTTAAGTTCACTCTCCAGCTATCAAATTATAGTGGTCCTGTTCCATTATCTAGAAATTTATTGACAAACATCGGGGATATCAGAATAATGGTGGATGAGCAAATAAAGTGATATTTTTCCTCACAATAACAAATCTTAAATAGTTTAAGTGTTCAACAATGAAGTAAGTAAAAACCAAATTTATAATTATCTGTTTTATGTGGTTTCCATACATTCGAAGGCTTATTCCTGTAGTTTCAGGAAGTAACCCTATGTTTCCTTTTTCTGTTTAACCAGAACTATATTCCTGTGGTTAGTCTTAGCTGCAAAAGAGCTGGACCAAACTATCCTGTAGAACCAAAGAATGCAATGATGAGGGTTTAAGCAATGAGTCTGTATGAACTGAAATAACACAGTCACTTTATCTACCTCACAGAGTGTAATAAGAATCAATCATGCTGTCAGATTGAAAATCTCTCAGATTTTCAAACTACCAAACAACGCAAGGAATACTGCTCCTCTTTAGGAAATAAGGCCTGTTAAGGTGTCTTATAGAATTAAAATTATGATTCAACGATTAAGTGCCAAGAATGTGTTCTAGGAACCGGTGCACCAGAGGATTAAAATCTTTCTATTTTTACTTATTTTGAATTTCAGCTAGCATCTGCTTTCAGGAGAGTTTGGAGTTTTGTTCAGGACAGAATATCTCAACTTAATGAGCCAATGTGAAAAATCCTTTCCTTTCAAGGAGATGAATCTGGAAAGGTTGTCATATTATTTATCTTTGACTAAAGTTTCTACTGTGAATAGATGGAAGGCAAAGAGAAAATATTCCCTATAGAAATGGGCAAAGGGAAAACTGATATTGATTTTTCCAAAATAAATTCAGAGCAACTCTCACAGGCTTTGGGTGTATCTAGGTCACTGGGAAAAACAAGACTGAAACGTTTGCTGACAGATGAGGAGAAATACAGTTATTTCTTATACACAGTTATTAAATGGATTATAACCTTTAAAAATATTGTACTAAGATTATTTATATCAAATAGAAATTAATACATATTCAAGCATCATGCAGAAAAATAACTTTGTAAACACTATGCATTTAGAATAATTTTTATCAGAAACTCATGGTCAAATTAGCATCAAAATCAAAATTAAAATTACTTATCTAGAATTCTAATCATTTAAATATTATAGCCACTTCAAATATGATTATGTAGATAAATGTTTTGCAGTTTAGGTTAGTGAGTGATCACTGTTATACCTCTCTTTGGATTCTAAAGTTGTATAAAAGGCCATATGGACACTCTAGAAGCTATAAAAATATACTTAGGTACTGAGCAGAGTAGCAGTTTACACATGCAAATATAGATCTACAATGGATAAGAATGGAAAAGTTCTTCTATAGCCAGAAGGACTCTTCAAGAAATATAGCAATAGAACCTTGACTTTTTAATTAATTAATAAAGTAATATTAAGCACTTAACTTATGCTAGGTCTATAACAAAGGAAAACAAAAAGGGGATAGGTTTTTTTTATAGAAACAATGGACCTCAAAACCAAATAAGTAATAGCACCTCACCAGCTTAGTATAACTATATAGTAATCATTCGTTCAATAGCTACAAGCAGCTACTACTCGTACTGATAATAAAAACATAACAAACAAACAGATATACAAAAGTATAAATCATAATGCAGGAGATTTCAAAGCTATTTTGGAGAGATTGAGATTCTTCTCATTAGAAATTATGTTTAAACTGGGCTATATAGGGCAAATATTTGTAACAGAGCCAAGAAGATATACACAACTACTAGTGCATGAATTGTACATAGTTGCTCTATTTGCTTATCTCTAAAAATGAACTTAAAATCCTACTCATAGCCTCATTTCCAACCCACAGCTCTCAATCCCTCCTTGGTCACTAGCTAGCCACCTTTGCTGAATAAGTCACTTTTTCCCTTTCTCAGCCTGTCCGCCAACCTATCTCTATCTATAAACCCATGAGCTTAATTCTAGCCCTGTGACCCTCAAGAACATACTTGCCATGAACCCTCTTTGTTAATGAGCCACCGTTGCCATATAATTTACTTATTCTTTTTCCCATGCCTCCATCTTTCACTGTCACCACCCTTCTCCTGGCCATCTCCACACCCTCAGGTCTTAGAACTTTCTTTGGTCAAGAGCCATCTTTGACTCATGAGATGCTCCTTCCCTCTCTCATTGTCTGTTTTATAAAAGTTTATGCATATTGCTAATCCTGAGAACATGTTTGCTTATAATTTCAAGTAGATGTATAGACAGTATTGTTTGTTATTAAAAACTTTAGTTAATTATGGAATTTTTCTAAAGAAAAATTAGACTTTTATTTCTGTCCTTCTTAATGACTTTATTTCATTTTATAAAACTTCATTTCATTTCTGAAATATTGCCATATATTAACACAATACAGTCCCTATAGTAACTGTGAAGAAAATATATTGTATGAATACAAGTCAATGCCATTTTGAAATAATTTTCAACAACATGGTAATACAAAAATGTAATATCTCAATCAAGAGAATTATAGAAATAGTAATCTGGACAGATTAATTGGAATAAATTTAGGTAATTATGTAAATTCAAAACTACCAGATTTGGGTAAAAAAGATTACCATTAAAGAATATAAAATATGGTACATTTTTATAAATATTGTGCCTTTCATTGATGTGATTAAATTAAGGAGACCATACACTTATCAAATAAGTGATCAGAGCACATAGCAGCATGTTAAACCTTGTAGTCTCAAATTTACTATCCATTTCGAAAAGAGAAATAATTTATCTTTCAGTTTGTTTTCTGAAGGCACAACAAGTTAATCTTTAGAACTGTTAATTATTGGATTTTGTCAACAGATAAATTTTAATATCGTAATTATCTAATCAGCCTTGAAAAAATACAAGAGAGTGTATGTTTGAGGGAATGATATGAAATGAATTAAACAAATTTTACTTCCTCAGGACATTAGAAACTTAGTAAAAACTTCTATTAACTATACAACCATATGAGGACAAACAGAAGACTGCCATTAGTGTATAATCAGAGAAAGGAGTCTTTTATAGACTTATGGATGGATATATAACATTTGTTTTAAAAAATCAGAAAAGAAATATGCAATCATTTTTCCTCCCTTATGTTTCACTCAGAGTTAATGGAATTACAAGTTTGCTCTCATCACCTGAGACTTCGAATGAAATACCATGATGGAAGATTTTTAGTATAAGCATATTAGCTTAAGGCTATTTATTTTTTCTCCTTTTGAAATTTACAAGGATCACAAAGATACAGAAATATAGACCAGTTACATGAAATTGGCAACAGGTGAAAGCATAGATAATTAAAAGGTGGAAGGGTTGCCCAATACAATGGCGATAGTAGAGTAGAATAATTTATAAGAAGAAAGATTATGCCCCGTACCTGGGCGAGGTGTTTGAAAATTATATTTTGAAACATGTTACTCTGAAGTCCTGTTTGGCCTGAAATTGTCTATGTAGACCAGGATGGCCTCAAACTCAGAGAGAACCACAAGCTTCTACCCACTGAAGACTGGGATTAACAGAATCCACCACCATATCCAGCAGGTTGACAGTTTTGATTCTTGAACATCAGATCACGATCCTGAGTTAAAAAGAGTAAACAATGTGAACAATGTGGAACAGCTAGAGATGCTATGGGAATATAACATTGAAAGTTTTGAATTTATATAATATTTTAAAATAAAATATTAAGCATAAATATTAGCTTTTTTGAGTACTTGGTTCAGTGATCAAGACAATGTTTGTTCTTCCAGAGGATCCAAGTTCAGTTTGCAGGCTCACAACCACTTTTAAATTCAGATGTAGGGGATCCAAAACCCTGTTCTGACCTTCTTGGCTCCTGAACTCATGAGGTAGTTGCACATACATATAGTCAGACACACACTCTCTCTCTCTCTCTCTGTCTCTCTCTCTCTCTCTCTCTCTCACACACACACACACATTAATAAATAAATAAAATATTTTATAAAAAATGTAGTTTAAGAACACAAATAATTTGTAAAATAAGTATTTCAGAAATGAAAGTTCAGGAAAGGATATGAAATATAAAGGTAGCTATCTATCTATCTATCTATCTATCTATCTATCTATATTTATATATATGTATAAATATATATATACATATATATATATGTAACCAGGTAGAAGGATCATAGTGCACTAAAAAGGGAGAAATAAATCATAACACACACACACACACACACATTAGGACACATTAGAGTGAATTATTTTATTGACTAAAATAAGAAGAAATTCTTGAATCATAAAAGGAGACATTTTACAAAACCAATATTGATACTTCTTAGATAATAGCACATGATACAAAAAAACTGAAGAAAATATCCAGATACATCTAAGTGGTTAAGGAGAAAGAGCAAAGTGAAACAATTGTAGGTAAGAATTTTAGGAATTTCTTAAAAATATTTTCAGTCCCAAACTTTAAAAATTAAATTTTTAAATAAGAAGAAAATATCACAGCAGTAAAAAAAATAATAAATTACCATAAAATATATTCTTATAATATAAATTAATAAGAGAAAGTGACTGAGAAAAAGGATGAGGGATATGACTTGTACTGAGTGATTTGATTATATGATGGAAACAAATAGTGTAAAAATATAGAGAGAATTAAAACTATTTGCTGTTTACTAAAGGCATATCTTAAATATAAAATAATTCATAGTTGAAAGCGAAACCACAAAAAGACACATCTCACAAAAATTTGTCAAAAGAAGCTAGTATGGGTATATCAGCAGACAGGAAAATAGGGTTGTAAATGATATAGAGCATCAATTATAATACACCAAACAATACAATACAGCCTTTATAAATATTCATGAAGCTAAAGTTCCATTAGTATATTTGAAACAAGTAGTGAAAAACATATAGGGAAAATGAAAAAGCTTCACGGGATATAGCCACATGAACTTTCAGTAAATTAGGAAAAGAAGGATATCTGAATAATAAATATATATAAGATATAACTAATTGAAATCACTGAGTAATAGGTGGATATCTATATCCATTAATTAGAGAACAGACATTTATAATATTAAAGAGGAAACACATAAGAAACTTAATATATCCTACATATAAAACATATCAACACATTTTTGACATGTTGCTAATGAAAATACAAGGAAGATGTAGAATAAAAATAAAGTTTAGTAAATAACAAAAGAATACTTAATTCAAGTTTTAAAATGAATTCATATGTGTCCACTACCAGCCTCAGAGTCTCTCAAGATGTTCAAGATATTCAAATTTATATAGCCTACCTCAGACTCTATTAAGTTACCATACCTGAGCATGCTTCCTTTGAGTCTTATGATTTGCTTAGCATTTACTGATAATTAAGAAATACTAAATAAAGAAATCTGAATAAATTATTTGAAATTTGTTCATCAGTACAGGGAAATTCTTTGTCTACTGTGGTTGTAGGATAGGGTTTCTGTTCTGCTTCTGTGTGCAGGCTTGATGGCACTTAGGCAATTATACTCTTACCTCATATGCTTCCTCTAAGAATTCATTGAATAAGTGAATGTGGACAGCTTAGAAGAAATCGTGGAACATTTTAAGTATTCGTGGCAAATCTGTACTTTAGTCTGTTCACTTATATTCTGACAGAATGCTTGTGATTGGGCAATTATGAAAGAAGTAAGGATAGTTACTCATAGTCCTGAGGGCTGGGAATCCAAGATCATGATGACAGCTTCTAAAGCGTGTCATGTGCTGCTTCACTTAATGGCAGAAAAGACTAAAGGCAAGCAGGTACATGTGAAAGAGACAAAAGATAAGGGACACACTTCACTTGATAGCTCCATTTTCCTAATAACTACTACAGTCCCATGAGCGTGAGAAATCAAGCACTTCCATGAAGATTAGCCTAGTTCTGAGAGCTTGGTATTAACCCCTACATGAGACAGCCAGTCTTCATAAGGCAAACATGAGTGTTATTTAAATTGTCACATCCCAAACAGTTTTCATCTGGGAATCAAATATCAACATGAGTTTGAGAAAAGTTATACAAATTTCAAACTGTAATTGTGGAGGATTGAAATGGGGATTGAAACCCTGGCACTCACCATTCTATTTTGTATTATAGTATTCAGCAAGAGATCACGTGTATATTTTATATCAGTATTCTTATGGGTACTCATGTTCTCTTTTCACTTTCTTGGTACTCCTTATTGAATCACAAGAGATTTTAACTTTGATGAAATATAGTTTATCTATGTTTTACTTTACCTGTTTGTGGATTATGTATCATTGTAAGAAACTACCTAATTCACTGTCACACAGATTCAGCATCAATATGTTGACTGAGAGACATTCCCTGGTAACACTTTTTTAATTTGGTATCTCATGTAACATGTTCTCCAAATGTTTTGGTTGTCTTCCTGTTGTGGGATATTCACCAGAGAAGACTGGTTCAGCATGGGTTTAAGCCAATAGAAAGTCTTTGTTAGCCAGCTGGCAACTACACTGGATGTTTGGGATCCCAGTATAGCCACGAGCCTTTCTCAGGATAAGCTTTTAAACACAAAAACCATATTCTGGGTTGACATCCTTCAGTTAACAAGACAGTTAGCCAGAAGCAGAACTACAGAAGCTAAGAAGCAAGGTTAAGACATTTTGAGAGTTTCTCAGAACTGTATGGACTTTGATGGATTAGACCTTTGTTTTAGTTTTGACAGGGCGTGCTGTCTATGTGTTGAGTCTTACAGCCTGAATGACACTTCCATCAAGGAGTCAGTTCTGCTAAGGTCTCAGGGCCTTGTTATATTCCCCACTGGTCTTAGTGAGTGCTTCCAATCATGGACTCATCTTGCTTTAGTTTAAGATGTAAGGCCACACCATTAATTCAATAGGGATGATAATTAAAGTCCTAGTCAGTACTGATAGCAGAGTAGTTAGACAGGAGGATCAGAAGAACAGAGATTGTTACCAATTATTTATTTTATATATGCAAGATTTTTTAAAAACCACGAAGCTCTGTATAAGCCCCCAGTCACAGTAAGTTTTGTCAGTCAATGGGCTGGTTAGTTTTTATCACTCTGTAGAATGGAGGCCAAGTGTCTAAGCATAACTAGCAATAGCTAACCCTATCTCTATAGTTACATAGATCGTATGTGACATAGAATCTGATCTCCCTGTTATAACTCTGCTTGTCCTGGAACTCCCTCAGTAGACCAGGATAGCCTGGAACTCAAAGAAATCCACTGGTCTCTGCCTCATGATTTCTGGGATTAAAGGCTTGAGCCATCACCCCCTGGCCAGAATATTTTAATGAATTTTGTTTTTTAATCTGTTTGTAGTGGAAAACTCCACTGTTTCTGGCAACTAGAGGGTCTAGTTACAGGGCATCATCAGTCTGATAGTCAACTGTATCTTTTGATTGAACCAGAACTTTCAGCTGAGATATTCTTTTGACAGAGGGTAAGATACCAAAATTTTGCTGGGTATCTGTAAGTCTGTGTCTTATTCTCAGAAAAAGTGATGGTGACATTTAGTTTATGCAAATAGTCTTGTCCCAATAAGTTTTCTGTCGTTAAACACCCTTTGAGCTATCTCTATCATCTTTAAATTTTTTATAACTATTTTTTCTAATATCTAGGGCCGACTGAGTGACAAAGGCAATGGTGAGCCCATTCTCCAGGGCATCTGGGTCTATGGGCATATAGGTATAGTAAGCCTTTGGAAGTGCTCTAGGAACACAGTGGGATGCTCTGAGGTCCCTTGTATGACCTCATTTACCTTTCACAGATTTGTGGAGCTTCTGTGTTGCTGCTCAGAGCCCAGCTAGGACAGTCCTGGTAGTAGATGTCTAGCATCCCCTTACCTTGGTCAGTGTTAGGATCCCAATGGGATATGTTGGATGGAAACACATTCTCAATGTGATTACTATTATCAGTCAGAGATCCCCCTTCTGGACCCAAGACTGCTTTTCTAGCTTTCAACTTTATGTGATCCGTTTTTTCTGAGGTGAAGAGGGTAGGAAGTAACTGCAGGTGTTCACCTACTGCAGAGGCTAACCAAGAAAGACACAGAGGCTTTTCTGTAGGTGCAAATCCTGCCAGATCTCAGCAGAGGGACCCACTATCATGGCAAGTGCCATTCTAGACAGTGGAACTTTGAATATCTAATCTCAGGGTTTTTTTTTTAATGATCCTTAAGTGCATCAGGTGTTCTATTGATACCAAGTGCAGATCATGAACAATCAAACATCCCCCACATGAAGTCAACACCTGCAGACAATACAAAATGCCAAGACCTAGGCAGCCCCTCACCCAACAATGAACAAAACAACCATTTTAATCATAAATAAAAATAAGCTTCTGCATCCAAGTAACTGTTGGCAATCATCCCAGGTGGGCTGGTGAGTATAAAAAACAGTCTCTAGGAGAGAGATGGATGCCTGTGGTTTCTCAGAGAAAAGGGGGGTTTTGTGACCTCCTGTTGTATGGGTCATTGGTTGAGAAGGGAACATATATCATAAACAGAGTTGGGGACTCCTTACTGAGATCCTTTGACCCAAAAGGAGTGAGACTAGGGGCCTAGCAGAGGGAAAGAGTGGCAGGCTGTGTGTGGGAGATGCTTTAGCAGAAGAAGAAGAAAGAGGATCTGGATCTGAGGACTGGGATAGGGCCACCCTTTGTCCAGGGGCATAGAGTGGGAGTAATTCTTCCTCCTCTGGGCCAGTAGACAAAATTTTTGTTGCCTTTTCTCTTTGAGGCTTAGTTACCAGAACCTTGATACAAGCTTTAAGGGAACAGGTCCTAAGCCATGGAGACTGACTTAATAAAATTACTCAAATATCTATGTAGGGAAATTGATCAGGGTAGCCAGAAATTCAAGTGACCACTAGCCATACTTACCCAGGCCTTTTGGTGCTCATATGCACCTTTAACATGTGCCATTTAACATCAAAGAGGGCCATTCTAAGTCACAAAGAGTCCAGAGATGACCTTTTGTAAAATGGCCTCTGCACCCCTCCTCCCTGTCTTTATATGCCTCCAGAAAATAATGAAGGAAGCACTCCAAAGGAGTGAGCTGCTTAGAAGTAGAACTGCCTATAGTTTCACTTTATGGGCCTCTATTTACAGTGACAAGTAGAGACCGAGACAGAAAGTACAGGGACAAACAATGACAATAAGAAGACAAATTAGGGGTGGCCACCACACTCTCATATACCTGAAGAGAGAGAATCCTGTAATATATTACAGGACTCTGCACACTGGGTCAGTGGTATCATTAGACCTCTCCTGTTTGTCCAAACAGAAAGCACCTTAACCAGACTTACCTCTAGAGGTGACAGACCAGATGACTTTCTAAATTGTTTTCTATTGAGGTAGAGGTGTTAGATTCCTCTGAAGCATTAGGCAGGGGTTGATCAAAGGGAGCCCTGGGAACCTGGAACATCTCAGGTTGGACAATCCGTAGGAATCCCCTGACAACCACACTCTTCCTTGCTTCAAGGGGCTCTGAGACTTCCATTGTCTTGAGGTCTAGTGTCTGGAATCCTGGAAGAACCCCCAGAAATGTTGTGGGGTATTCACCAGAGAGGACTTCTCAAAGACACAAGTTTAAGCCAATAGAAAGTCTTTGTTAGTCCAGCTGGCAACTACACTGGGTGTTTGGGATCCCAGTGTAGCTCTGAACCTTTCTCACGGTGAGCTGCAAGCACAAAAACCATATTCTGAGTTGGCATCCTTCTTTTAACAAGAACAGTTACCCAGAAGCAGAACTACAGAAGCTAAATACAAGGTTAGTAAATTTTGAGAGTTTCCCAGAACATCAAAGTATAGATTTTGTTGGATTTGGCCTTTGTTTTAGTTTTGGCAGGTGGTGTTATCAATGTGTTGAGTCTTATAGCCTGGTTGGCACTTCCATCATGGAGTCAGTTGTGCTAAGGTCTCAGGGCTTACTAAAGTCTGGGACACTGTTACACTCTTCAGTTGTTTGCTGTTACACTCCTCAGTCATATTACTTTCGTGTTAGAGTAACCTTCATTTTTGTTTTGTAACTCCTACCCGCTTAATCCTAAGTGAATGTGACGAATGTAATGGCCTCACACTCTCTATGTTAATGATACTTACTTATATACTTTTATCTTAAATCTCCCTTCTGCCTGTAAGGAACATAATAGAAATAGCATATTCCATCATTGTTTGTACAATAGTGATGTCAAATTCAACTGATATTCTGACCAATTCAATGATCTTTTTCCATCAAACAGCTTCCCATTTCAATCAATGGAAATACTATTCATCTGTCACTCTTTTAAAAATACATCAAATAATTATTCCAACTGGCAAACCAAGTAATGACAGTGCTTTGCAGGATCAAAACTGCAGCAGTGAGTGAGAGTTGAGGTAGGAGTATCAGAAATTCAAGGTCACCCTCAGTTATATCAGAACATCAAAGTCAGCCTGGCTTCATCAGACACTGTCCTCAAAAACAAAACACAAATGAAAACTGCATTAGCTCCCCAATTAAACTTGAACTGAAAGCCAGTCACCTGAGTGGCTCCTCCAAATCTGCAGTAACTAGAGGACCTCTATTTCTGTGACCTGATGCCTGCCCATTACCCAAAGACATTGTATTCCAGTTTTAGAAGCCCCTTTGATGGTCTTAGAATTTATCAGCCTCTCCCCAGTTTTATTTATTCATATGTTTATTTATTTAATCATAAAAGGACCAAATGTATAACAGAAATAACTTAAAAGCAGGGAATGTTTATTGTATCTCAGCTTCAGGGGATTCAGTTCTTGTGAACTTGGTATCCTTTTGCTTGGGCAAAGCATCATGGCAATGTGACTAAGTGGCAAAGCTCTTCTTCAAGTCTTCATAATCAGGAAGCAGAGGCAGGATGGCACTGGGATTAGGTATAATTCCCCTCACCTTCTTTCTAAGCCAAGTGTTCCAAAATAACAGCACAAGAGAAGAATGAAGCATTCAAAATGAGAAATTGTTGGACAGACATTTTATTTTAAACCGTGCTATCTGCCTTAAAATACTTGGATAGGATAATTCCTATGTTTACACTTTCATGTTAATTCATGTTATTTCTTTATTATATTTTTCATACATTTTAGCTACTTATTCAAAATGTCATTGTTATTTTTGATCATCTTAAATTTTGAAAACATCCTGACACAGGAATACTTGATTACCTTTAGCCTGGAAATGTGCTACTCTATTTGAGTTTGAGATTGATCACCTCCTTATGGAGGTATATGATTTACTTATGCCTGTTACCTAATTCCTACTCAGAATACAGGTTCCCTAAAAACAAGTAATTTTTAAAAAATTTTGATTAATGTTTTTTATTATTAGATCTAATCAATGTTTTGTGAATTAATATTAAATAACAGTGCATAGGGATTATAATTAAATTTATGACTCAATAACTGGATAAAAGTGCAAACATAACAAAATTAAAATTTGAAATGTTCCCAGGTCAAATTTCATACTAGAAGTAATTGAAACAAGAAAGGTCCCTATCTCTACACTTACACACAAATATTTTAGGTAAGTTGTAGAGTTCATTTTAAAACATAAACCTTAAGTAATATTGTTCTAGAGCCAGACATATAGTATGTTTTATGCCACATAGAAAGCAATCTTAAAAAATAGTTTATAAAATGAGTTCATGTTTATACACAAATCAAAAGATTTAAGTGTGTGCATATATTGATTATTAGATAGAAGACAAATGTGTAGAAATACAAATTTGGCCCTTGGCAGGATCATAGCTGTGTCAGGGCATGGAAATTAACTACTAATTTGTCTCTATGTTTTGTCATTTTCAATTTTGTCATTCAGTTATTAGAATGATTATTGACTTTTACTGAAAGTTTCATACAGAATTGTATTAAATTAAGGTACTATCAATTATATGCCTAATGCCATTAGTAAACAAAATCTCAAGCTTCTCAGTTTATAAACAGTAGATTTTTCTTGTTGTGCTTGTTAATGACTATCATGGTAATGATAGTGTCTAACTATTCCTGAGTTCTAGTTGGCATTTCTGGCACTGTGCTAAGAACTCTTGCTTGGTTCTGTTCATTTAATCTTCAAAATGAACTCATGACAGATAATATTATTTCTGCCTGAAAGAGCTGTCAACAACATTAAATGAGTCAACACACAGGAAAATGATGCTATAAACTGAACACAATCTAGAAATTGAAGTAATTACAGTATTTTAACACCTAGTCACACATCTAAAATAAAATATCACATTTATGGATTAAAGTTTGTGTAGTTTTTGAGAACTCATAGATTTAAACATGAGTGTCCTGGGAAAAGCTTGAATACTGTCACATTGCATGTAACCCTATTAGGTAGTCACTGGTCATTTTCTCTATAAGTAAAAGAAACGTGGCAACTCCAAACACTGAAGTGCTACAAGGGTAAATATGCATGGTTGTCTGTACAATTATTATAAAAAATAAGATATTCCATTAAAAATTTTATTTATTTATTTACTTACATTTCTCCCTTTGCTTTCATCCCTCCAAATCCTTCCGTAACTCCTCCCCACTCTCCTTCAAACACATGATTTCTTTCCAGTAACTGTTATTTGGTCCATATAATTCTACCTGTATTTGTTTTCAGGGCTGACTGTTTGGCACTAGGTAAGCAATTGGTGTGTTCTTTCCTAAGGAAGGCTACTACTCCCACTGCCAGCTTTCTTTATTTGGCTGTAATTCTTTGTGTAAAGCCGAGGCCTCACAGGCTGTTCTCCATTCACTTTGGCATCTTCATTGGTGTTTTAATATTAATTTCATGTTGAAGTTATAGTAACTATAACATTTTAGATACATCTGTAAAAGTACAATATATTACTTATATTTCTGTTAGTTTTTGTTTATAATGGCCTACTGGAAAATTTCTAATTCCATTTATGATGCTCATTCCTTTTCTATTGTTAAAAATTCTTCTAAATTGTTTATAGTGAGTTTCCATTAGCTGGAAGGAGGGAATTTCTTGATCTGTTTACATCTAAGTCTCTGAAAATCATTTCCTAACACTCCTACTTATCTAAATGCAGTTAATAAAACCTTTGCTAAAAGAAATGGAGTTTTAACAAGAAAAATGGTATATAAACTCAAAAATAAACTGTTTTCACTGTTATAATTAATACGTCCTTTATAGAATGTGACAATTCAATCAGTTTCTTGTCTGTACTAATTGGAATATGTTTTGGCACATAGGTAACATTGCCGATACACTGCCGGGCCTAGCCATGCTCTGCCTTATTGAGTTGATCTGAGCATGCAGGCTAATCTAGAGGGGCCATGGCAGGGCAAGGCCAGGGCTGAGCGAAGTTCTCCAGCTGTGACGAGTACTACAGAAACAGACACCCAAGCGACTGTGTCAGAAGACATCTCATTGACTGCAAGGAGGGAGGGATATTTATGGCCAGGTGTTCAGGGCATGGATAAATGTCTAGCAGGTGGGCCTTGTAACTGAATTCTACAGATTAGCACAGGGTTGTAGAGGCCGCCTTATTTGCTTGCCTGTCTCTGGCAAAGTCTCAGAGATCGGGGACATGGGTTACCAGGATATATTTCTGAGAAGCAGAAGGTCTGATGCTTATCAGGAGATGATCCCCCAGAAAAGGGGAAGGCACTGGAGTGTGAAGACTAGGGTGGGGAAGGGGTGGGTGCCAGGGTAGGGAGGTGGGTATAGAGGCTAGGGTGGGGAAAGGAGAAGCCCAATTCCTATGGATCTCAGGGCAAGATATCCAGGTTTTAGGCATGTCTCAACCTTTCCCCAGTCCCCTGGCTCATCGAGGCCACAATATACAACTTTTAATACACTCAGAAAAAACCTGGGTAGCCAGTTACAAAACTTGGATTGAAAATTAAATGTATACATTATTTTTTGTGTAGTCACAGAGTTATGAACTAGAATATACAACATATAAACAAAGCACCCAAAATAATATTGTCTTTAATGATTTAATATAAAAACTGGGAGAAATTAAAAAAAAACTTTTTTAAAGATAAGTTATATCTTGAATAATTGATAAATGTATTAGATGAGTAATTATTCAGGGACATCAGTAGAAAATAATTGATAATGGCAATAGGAAAAAAAACAGTAGATTTGGGGGAACATACCTTTTAAAAAGTGAATTTCTTTCACATATTCCAATATATTTGACAAAACTTAATTACTTAAATATGAAAGTATTTTGTCCAAGGGAAAAAGCCTTGTGAATATGAGAAACAAGTGAATATGAGAAACATGTACAACCAAATATCAAGGCGAAGTTGTTGTGCTCAGTTTATTGGATACATAAAATAAATAAATGATGAAGGACAGAAAAAGGGAGGAATGAAAATGTAACAAGGACCATATAACCATATAGAAAGGAAATATATTACAGAAAATAATACAATAAAGGAAAGGAAAAGGAGAGAGAGGGGGGAGGAGAAGGCAGAGAAGAAGAAGAAAAAAGAGTGGATAGGGAAATACTGAGATAAAAAATGAATGGAAGGAAAATTTGGAAGAAAGGAATGAAAGACGGGAAGGAGAGGAAGGAGAAGATATGAGAAAGGAAACTTGCATAAGCAAAACAAAAGTGATGGTTATAGTCTTGTTTGTAGATCTAAACTCTTTACAGAGGAACTTGTCTTACAAAGAAACAGGCTGCAAGGAGGAACACTACAGGAACAAACCTCTTAGAGACTCGAGTGTCCTATCCCCCTCTCTTGATGTTAAAGTATGAGTCGAATTTACCTTTAGCATGATTCCTAGTAAATTCTGGACAGTCAGTAGGAAGACCTGTCCCATGTCAATTAGTTGACCTAAAGTCCATCCCATTTGAATCACATATGTGCAGGATCACTTTAAAGATATGGGTAGAAGGTTGGATGAAACATGGAACAGACCCCAAGTACAGCTAAGGCTAAGGATTGGCTTGAAAAGTGTTGATAATGTATAGCTCTTCTTGTTTGTTAGCTCTTGTTGAATTACAGGGTTAAAATACCCCAATTCATCTCACATAAAACATAAAACAATGTCCCTGAAACCTCAAGAAAATCAAATGCAAACTTCTGAGATCACAGAAAATAAATCATTCCATGCAGTTGGCAAAAAATGTGGGGGAACCAAAAATGAGTACCTGAAGAAAATGAACATTACTTAAACATATGTCTTCATAGCAGAGAAAAGACTACAAATATTTTAGTAATAAGAAAATTCAGATCTTTCCAGAACATGTGCAGAGGCCATTAGGATCTGCAGGAGTGTTCAAATCAGCAAGTGCATGTGCAGGACTTGCTCCTGCCAAATAAGATTGGGCTCTACTGTTTGGAGCATATTTGATGGCTAACGCTATGTTTTGAGTTTAAATTACTTAAGAGATCTATAAAACAGAATTGCCTCTGACCCGTAAGTCCCACTTATGCAAGGACAGACAAGTTCTTGGAATTCTGGGGACTGTAATTCATGTAAGATAAAGCCAGGTGTTCTCACTTCTGTAAACAAGCTTGGTTGCCCCAGATGCACAGGATATGTGCTGCATCAAGCATTCCAAATGCAGCTTATAATACACATAGGTGGATAGGGAGGTACATAGCTGTTACCACTCTATTTGGCTGGGTGAACCTGGAAGAATGGGGCTAGAACTGAGGTTGACTAAAATCTCATGCAGTCGTCAATTTTATTCAAGGTATCAGAGAGTTTATATTCTAAGGGCATCCTGAAGGTTAAGCAAGGTCATGTGAGCAAAGTTCACACATGTTCAAGTTGTATACAGTCACAAGGGCAACTCCTGCTTGGAAATATCATTTTAAATAATAATGGGTAAGATGACGTATAATCTGAAGCAAAATCCACTCCTATTTACTACACTGGAGGGAGGACAGGAAAGCACATTCCAAGAACAACTCATGCTATGGAGGAAGAGAGATTACAAGACTCTTGTCTTGTTTACTTGGAGTTTTCTCACAACGTCTCAGAAATCTTCTCACACAGCTTCATTCACACATAAAACATGTGTTTTGACATGTAGGCAGGAAGTATGTCAGGATGTATGTAGTTGTTATCTACAATCTTTTACCCACAATTTAGGGAAAGAGAAAAGAAGGATAGAAAGAAATTTTCACTGCTTTTGCAGGTAGCTTTAATACAGAATGAGAGAAAGGTAGACATCTTCACAGCTTTTAATAGGCTGTCTTAAGCTTGAAGAAGAGTAGCTGACAGTGTGTCAGTCTAGTGTCTCAACTCACTATCTGTAAACTCTATCTCTTTAAACTTTGTTCTTTTAAGTAAGAATCAACACACTAATGATGGACAACCCCACCAACAAACCACAACCAACACCCACCCTGGCTCTTGGGGCTTCAGACCTTTTATATCCTAAGCAAAACATCCCATAAAGTCAAGCAGCACACAATCCCAAGAACAAGATACATGTGCCAGAACAACTGCACCTAACCAAATTCTAGCCACCTACATCAAGCATTCCAAATCCAACTTAAAATCATCTACCACACCTGGGGTGGGAACATAAACCTAATCCAAACACAATTTTGCATTTTTCAAGAAACCAAAATAACAAAAACTTCTTCCAAGTGTTCTGCTACAGATGTATGCATGCCCCTTACTGGAAAAGGGGAGGAAGTATGTAGTCTTGTGGGTTTTGCCTGTTTAAGGCCCTGATTAATGTAATTCAGGGTCATATTCCAAACGTGTGTCTTGGGTATGGACCTGGCCAGTATCCATGGTCCTAGCCAATATTTAATAAGGAACCTGCTTGACTCCATTTTAAAGCAGGGACCATCATGCTCTATTGTTAAAAATAAATTTCTTTTTTGAGTTGTTTCCTGGAACCTGACCTACCCCAACCCATGACCTTGACTTTGACATCACCCTGACCCTTCCTAATTACCATCCCTAATAAAGCCTCTTATTTGTTAAAAAAAAATTCTTAATTGACAGACTGGTGAATCTCTGAGAGAACCTAGATCCTAGCTACACATGAATAGCTTTTCAAACAAATGCATACCTTTATAGAGTGACCAAATAGACTTAAAGTTCATCCATAACAATAAATTATTGAGAAAAATTTGTAAAATTACCCACAAAATTAGAGCAATAAAGGAGGGGTTCTTGCTCAGGCAAGTTGGTCTGTAACAATGCTATACAAAATACCATCAGAAGACAGGCTTCTGTATTGACAGATATCAAGTGGTCAGAACCAAATGAGAGTGGAAAAAAATGAATATATGTGGGTCAGTCTCACAGGAACTTATCAAATTTATCAGAAAGAATCTAGACACACTTTTTAAAAAATACCTCCATAGGATCAATATTTGTACTGTACTACATTAAAAATGTAAACCTCTCTTTTGAAAGGCTATCCATGGGGTTCCCTAAAGCAATGGAAGGAAGATGTAGAACAAAGTGGAGAATATCAATTTGTGAAGTCCAGTCCTGCCTTCCACATCCTAGTGCTCTGCTAGCAATGCTAATTGCCAAGATACAAACTTGGTTTGCAGCACAACTTAGTATAGGAGCTATCAGGAAAGAACAGTCTATTCCCAAGCTTGCATTTTTGAAGCATTTCCCTTGTTGGTTAGCATGAAAAAGTGATATTTTGGAAGTTAAACATGATGAAATATGCACTGAAATAAATATGAATTGATCAATTTGTTCTAAGTCTCTCAAATCCTCAGTCTCATGTCAACAAAACCCTGTGCTACTTGCTCTTTGAATAATAGCAACAACTTATCAGAATTTTAAAATATTGCACAAACATAAAATGTTGAGGGATGTGGCAAAGCCTACCCCACAGAATACATTCACATTTCTGTACTCCAAGATCCTATACTTTAGGATGTTGATTTTAACTTAATAGCACTTAGGGAAACTGCAGTTGAGCTGCAGTGTGTAACGCTTTGGTGTGGTGCTGTCTACAAGTGATAGAAAGCAAAACAGTTCACATTTGTTTTGCTATACATCACAGACATTATTCACATGTGGCCACTGAGCTCTAGAAATGAGACCAAGCTGTATTTATTTTAAAATGAATTCAAATTTAAATAGTCATATGTGGTTAGTGCAGCTTTAGGGAATTCCTTCACAAAACAAAATTGGAAAATAATGACATGTATTTCTCATAGTGGGCACTATAAATGGAATTATAAAAACAATCAATTGAAAGTGAGTGGATTGTGGCTCAAGCACACAGTTCAAAACAGTAGCAAGACTGAATGCTGCTAGGAAAATCACACATTTATGGAAATGTAGACCGATGAAGGAGCAGCACTTGCCCTAATGCTTCTAAGAGTGCAGTTTCGCATGGTTGCTAGACCAGTCTTGAGCCAGAGATTAGTAAAGTCTTATCAAACTGCTTACCTGAAGGGCCAGATATCAGCACAGAGCTAAGCAATTCAGTTTCCTGTTCAGAGATGAAAAACTGAGACAGAAACGGTCTTATTCCTTCTGTATGAAAAAGTCTAGCTGCTGATCATGTGCATTTAATGTTGCACCGTACCAGAAACAGATGGCAAATTATGTTTCAGGTCCTGCTGTAACAACAGTGAGAAAACAGGAAAATGTTTCAGTAAATACACACCAAAACATGCCCTGCCTGGCAATGATGAAGTGTTATAAAAAATTTGTTAAATGAAATAAAGATGAAATATTCTACTTACTAGCATGATAAGTTCTATCTAAAATGTTGTAAAGGCAAAACAATTTTATTTTGATGAAATCAAAAGGCCTACATTTAATTCTTCTGTATTTCTTCATGAGTCACTTCAAAGAAAAACTGAAAACTGAATGTACACAGAGAAAAGTGTATACTAATTACAGATGTTTTTTCTTAAAAGAAACCTCAAACTCGAAAAAAATTTAGAGCTTGTTTTTCTTGTGAAGTATTTATTGTGAGTTCTTTTTTCTTTCAAGTGGAATTAGCTTCTTTACATACACACACTAAAATGGATTGGTATATTGCACATTAACATGTGAAGCCACAGTGACCCACTGATTCAAAACCTTTTCTGTGACTTATTCTTTATTTTATTTTTTGAGAATTTCATACATGAGGTCTGTATTTATACCATTTTCTACCTTTTCCCTTCTCATCTCCCTGATATTACAGCAGTACCATTAGTGTACAGAAGTTATAACACAAAATGGTACATCAGACTCCGAATCCAGGTAGCCCAAATCTTGCCTTCCCCTTTCATTTGCTGAGTGATGTTAGATAAAACACTAGAATTTTGTTTTCTGGGTTCAAAGTGGGCAGGAAAGAAATTAATGTGGTCATGAACAAGAGGTAGTTTTGGGTGGTAGAAAAGCTTTTTATCTGCTGGCTTGGCTATGGCCCAGTATTATAGTTTTGGAAAGCATATCATGAGAAAGGCAGGTTGAGGGCATATCAGAACAGTCTTTATCATACCCTGAAACATTATATGCAATTATATTTTTCTAAGAGAGAAAGTTTCATAAAAACGAAATCGAACACTTGAGATCTTATATTACCATTCACTACACTCAGGAATATTTCATAGAATGGGGATTGGATTCTAATACCAGCAACATGACCTTGGTGAATCACATTAATATATTTTCATTTCTGTTTCCTTTATTTTTAGAATGGTTAAACAAATAGGAGACATTGGTATTCTAAAATCCAAAGGATGCACAAATATATTTCTGATATTCCTTGTACTAACTTTTCCTCTTGTGTGTTGAAATAATTTTCATATTACCCTTATTCTGCTGCTTTTTAAAAATGCTGTTATTAATTCAAATAGTAATGAAATGCTGATTATTCCTTTATACCACATAAAGCATAGAACCCCAATGAAAAATGATCACATTTTGGTACAGTGATATGAAGGAAGACCCATTTCAATAAATGTTTACAAATACAAAAATGAGTATCAAGATAATAATATCTTTCCAGTGTGGCCAGACAGTCCCCAATGTTTAGACCTACAGGAAAAATAATTCACAAAATTAACTACCATGATTTTAGGTATAAGAAATTTTAAATATTACATATCACATATAAATATTACATTATATATCACATAAAATGATAATCCTTTTGAGGTCTTTGAATGGGGTATTTCTATATAGATCATATGGCATATATTGACAATATTTGACAATGACATAAGGAAGCACAAATAATTTCCAAATAATCAGCCTCATGCAGAACATATTTTTGGATTGCAATTAAATAAAATCAGATATAAATCAAACAGATAAACAAACAAACAAATAAAATATCACCCATTCTCCCAAAGGCTCAGGGATCATCATGGAATAGGGATCCAAAATACTGTAGGAGTTAGACAAAATGGGTGTCTCTTCTGAATAATATTCGTCAGACATGGCAATGCTGATGCACATATGAACTTACAATAGCTGACATAACATGCACAAGATTTGCACAACATGTCAGCCAAAAAAAATTTCAGCATAGGTAGAGGACAGGCTCATGAAGTTCAACCCCTGTCTGAGGAGGTATTTGCAATTGACAGCTTCTTAGCAAAGGGAAGTCACTTTATTCAGGGATGCAGCCCCTGAGAGCCTATCCATGCTCCAGGCTCAGCCACGCCCACACAGGCAGCATGTAAAGTACTCAGTGGCTCTTAAATTAAAAACAAAAAGGAGACAACATGTGAAGCTCTAAGAGGAAAGAGGAAAGAACATAGGAGAGGGAATGGAAAATTCATTGGAAGCCACACATTATATGCATGTATGAATACTCAAAAATATTTAAGAAAAGGAACAATCAATGTATTTAATAAAAGCCTACTCCCCAAAATATGAAAGTATTTGAATTTAAAAGTGCAAATAAGAAATACAATGAAATACTTAAGTGCAAACTATAATAGAAACTTTATGCATCAAAATGTGTGGAATACAACTAAAGCAAAGTTTAGAGTTAGAGGAATTTCTCATTCATGTATATGCATATATTCAGACGTATATATCTGTACGTTTTGAGCTTTCTTAATACAAAGCTTCAAAATCAAATCTTTTTGAACACTGGCATGATGCTACAAGTGGAAAATTGCACACTTAACCTTATGTAAACTGTAACAGCCAAATGCAGGTGCAATAAAATAATGCATACAATGATGTTTAGGCAATGTTCAAAGATGTCCATGAAGTGAATTTTGTGCTTCCAAATCTGAAATATTTTGCTTTCAAGCATTTTGAAAACTTTAACTAGCATGTATGCATGTATGCATGCATATTAGTATACGTATAAACATATAAGCACATTCATATTGAATATTAAGTTACATGAAAGAGAAATTAAAACTGCAAAAGTTGAGTTTGATGATCCTGTATAGTATTTTCTGATAATTGTTGCTAAGCAATATATTTTGTTGCTCAATGGCTAGAATTTCAATTTCTACCTTCCAATAATATAAATAGTTCATTATAAAAATAAACTTCCCTAATGATATTGGCTTATTCTTGATTGTTAAGCACCCTATGCAGGTTGGTTTTTGTCAACTTGATATAAATTATAATCCAATTGAGGAACTGCTTCTATTATACTAGCCTATATGCATGTCTGTAGAGCATTTTCTTGATTGTTAATGAATATAGGAGGGCATAGCACACTGCAGGTGGTGTCATTTCTAGGCAGTTGAGACTAGGCTGTATAAGGAATGTAGCTGAACATGTTAAGGAAGAAAGTCTAATGTGAACTAATTAATATTGTGGTGACTGGGTATTTTCAATAGAGACCAAAAAAGTTGGAGGGAGAACAGAATCAGGTAAGAGGAATTATATATATTATATATATTATATTATATTATATAATTTTATATTAGAAAATATGTATATAGCACTTATATTATAAATAAAATTGAATATTTAGGATAGCTGGTTCACATGAAACTTTTTTTTCTTACTTATACTGAGTCAAGTTAGGCAGCTAACCTACTCCAGGAGACAGAGGTCCTATATCTTTCAGTGTTGACTGATACAAGGAATAAACTACCCAGTAACCTTCAGCAATCCTAGACAGAAACATAAAATGGCTATGTACAAATGAGCTTTGAAAACCTATTTTAGTGTTTGTTCAAGTTTTTTGATAGTATAGAAGAAGTTGACAGAAACATAAAATGGCTATGTACAAATGAGCTTTGAAAACCTATTTTAGTGTTTGTTCAAGTTTTTTGATAGTATAGAAGAAGTTGACATGATTATTTATTTTAGAGTCTGACATGATTATTTGTTTTAGAGTCTGGAGTTTTTGTTGTTGAAGACCAAGACCTGATGGAGAATAGAATTCAGGTGAGCCCAGCTAAACTGAGGTCCAGGACAAAGTCTTTAAAGCTGATCTGATTGAGGAAATTGCTAACTAGCTCAAGTAAGCTGCCACAAAATCTCATTATGATAGTTGTCATCTCAGCCAGAATCCTCAGTTTTCCATGGAATGCTGAGTCTGCTACACTGAGGAATGCTTGAAAATATTCAAGAATTCATTTTGGAGATGGATTTTGATATACTGTTGATTTCCATGATGTTTATATTCTGTTATGGCTAGTTTCAATATAGCAACCTTACAGATATGAACACCAATTTGAAGAGATATCTGTGCATTTGTGTCTCACTAACTTGTACAAGCTAGAAATTTCCACCTCCATGACTGCAGCTGCCAGACATAAATAAGAATTGTATGACAAAAGCATCTATAAGTTTAATAAAAATTTATAGTACAAGAAGTTAAGTATGTATTGGGGTTCTTATAACATTTAAAATGCTTATTTATACTTTTAAAATTAATTTTTAAATTGTTTTTCATTGGAAATAAAAATTACACTTATT
This sequence comes from Cricetomys ansorgei, assembly GCA_026225945.1. Taxonomy (NCBI): domain Eukaryota; kingdom Metazoa; phylum Chordata; class Mammalia; order Rodentia; family Nesomyidae; genus Cricetomys; species Cricetomys ansorgei. The sequence continues at coordinate 3,120,489 of JAMJFZ010002759.1, read as the reverse complement.
TGCCAAGTAAATATAATGTCTCAGCATATGCATACATATGCTTGATGAAATTGGAATGAATAGCTCATGAGTTAATTCTAATATTCATTAATTCTATATAGTAAGAACATTTAAAATAATTTATTTTAGTAAGCTTCAAATACACAATAAATAATTGTGAATTACAGTCATCATGCTATACAATACATAAGGATTTATTTCACTGATGTAACTGAAACTTTACTCCCTTCATCAGAAATGCAATTTACACATTTATTTGACTACCATACATTTCTAATGGATAAATATTAACGTCTTGTGAACTGCCAGAGTTTGTAAGAACAGAATTTTGGAAGCTCTTAGTCAAAGGTTTAGTGTTTGTGATAAAAAAAAATACTTTAAACTTTAAAATTATTTTAAATCACCAAAGAAAAAAATCAGTTGAATTTACTAAGCCAAGAATGTAAAGAGACTAAAAATTAAGTTCTCCTTTTAAATTTCACCTGAGTTCAACATGGCTGTTTTTGAGTACGTTTATGCAGATTTTATTACGTAAACACACAAAACTTATATTTTGTTCCATTGCCTTTGAACTAACAGAAAGCTCTGAATCTTTTTCTTTACTTTTTCGCTTATTGTAAAATAAAACAGAATACCAGCAAACCTTATATAACAAATATGTGACTTAGTTCAGGGATTTACATATTTGAGTTTGCATTCTTAGCACCTGTAGGGCTTGCTAAACTGTTGCCTGCTGGGGATTGTCTGGAGAGATTTTGATTTGGGTTACCTGGGGTGGGTTCTGAAAATCTGAACTTGTAACAGATTTATAGGGGATGGTGGGGTCGTTTATTTGAGCCCACATTTGTATCATTTCTATTGTAGGGAAATGCTATAAAATAAAACTCCTGTAATCTTAATTCAGGTGAAGAAGTAGAACACTCTAGCCACCCTGAAAAACTCTCCATGTTGCACATTTACAGAAATGTATATAATAGCTTTCCTTTAAAAGTAACAAGAACCCTGCTTTTTATAGTAATCAATTCTAATTTCATTTTATTTTTGACAGCAGAGTATAGATACCTAGACACTATAAATCAGTTGTCTCTATTTTTTTTAATTAAATGTGTCATTTTAAGTCCTCTTAAAGTAATAAATAATCTTGTCCATTCTAAAGGGAGAGTTACTCTTATTGTGAGTCTTGTTGAGTTCATGCTCTTGGAATAGTTTACCATATTCTTTAGAGCCCCAGAGTTCCGTTAGATTGACAGCTGGATTCAAATTCTTGTTAGATTTATATTCCATACTTTTGGCAAGACTATAGCTAGTGCTGGAGTTTCTTCAGCAGATGGAGCCTCAATTATATTATGGCTTTTTTTACTTCACATTTTAAATTTATATGATCCCTTTGTGAAACTTTATTTTGATTTTAAGTTAGCATGTTAATTTAATTAGGAATTGGGAGCCACTGGAGAACAGTGACTGACATATTCAAAATGAAGCATTTATTTAAGTCAAATTTTAGATTTTTTTCATCTTGTCCAGAGCATCCCTGGAAGTACATAAGTAATGCAAATAATTATAATAAAAAGTATTTCCAGAAAGTCGATCCTTCGGAAGGTCTTTACTACTCTTGGTATGGCCAGACTCCCTCCCAACATGTTCTTTTCTTCTACAAATGCACTTCAAATATTATTTTATTGTTTTTGAAGTTACTATGTGTGTGGTCTCTTTACATCATTTTTGATCCTCTATTCTTACCCTCTCAAATTCAAGACTTTGTTTTAAATTATTGTTCTGTATATACACATGCAGAGAGAGAGAGAGAGAGAGAGAGAGAGAGAGGAGAGAGGGAGAGGGAGAGGGAGAGGGAGGAAGGGAGAGAGAGATCATGCTAAGTTTATTTAGTGTTACTCCTGTGCATGTGTTTTAAGCTGATCATGGGAGATTGGATAAATTATCAGGGATCTTGCCCCTAGAGAATAACAATATTAGTCCAAATCTTTCATAATATATAATTGTAATTTTAGTGTTTATTTTGTTTCATTATTACATTTTAAAATGTCTGACCCATTCCTGAATTTAAAGACATAAAGACAAAGAGCAAAATCTCTTTATGTAAAATGTCTGCCTCATGTGTAAAATGAGTTGCAACTGTGGATTCTACCTTTCTGTCAGTGAAATCCACAACCTTACATCCATAGACCGCTGCACTTCCTTCTTTCTCTGCTTCTTACACTGCTTTAAGAAGAATGCTTACTGTCTGTTATAAATGTAGGGACTCATGGAGAACATTAGGGTCCCATGTATTCCCAATATGGATGTTTTCATATAAAGCTATTGCTGAACATTATTGAACCTCTAATGGCTACACTCACATTGGCAAAGAACAACAAAGTTGATGTTCTTCTTTTCCTACGTTAAGACAATTTATCCTCCAAGTATAAGACTTTCTCCAAACATTTTCCTGTATTATAAAGGTTGTTTGTTTAGTTCACCTGAGTGTTCCCAGTGAAGAACAACAGGTTTACCCACTAATCTTTGGCTGTTGCTATTGCTCATATATGCTATGCTATACAGGGAACAATTCACATCAGTCTTTCTGTACTCCAAATAGTATATGATAATAATTTTCCCCTTCATACTAATAAGTGAAGTTGTTGGCACTCCAATACAAAATCAGACTGTTGCAAAGACCATGGCTGTAATAGTCTTTGTATATTCTTATAAATTGAAAGCAATTAGGATTCCAACTTGGCTTACAGGCTATCATCAATCTATGAATGCATATCAAGGCCATTCAGAAGGCAAAGTGGGTCTCTCCAATCATCCATGACAAGCCAATAGCATAATCACAAATAACCTTGAACTTTTTTTTCCTTTCCCCAAACCTTCTACCAAGATTTTCTCCCTCTGAAGGCATCAAGCTCCCCAGTGCATGAATCTTTTGTAATGCATCATCAATCTGCTTGAATATTTTTCTCTTGTGAAGACAGGAATATCTTCCAAGATTTCTGAAACTTCTGTTGCTTTCTTCCCAGTTTTTTGTCATGTCTGCCATCCCATCCTGCCAGGCTCTTACTGTTGGATAACTAACTGTTAGATGTAAAATTATTCATAATTAACTACACATGGCCACCCAAGATCCCATTATATTCAAGTTCACGTGTTCCTAGCAGAATCCAAGATCTCTCGTCAAAGCATTCCAGGGCTGACTGGTGAGAAGATTAAACAAAATACAACAGGCTTCATAGAACATTCTAGGAGCTTGTTCATCACTACAACAGGTAAAAGAGCTAGTGAGCCAGGTACCACATACTGAGATGGGGATTTCTGTTTATTTTATCTTTTTTTAAAAAATTAGAATTCTTTTACTGTTGTAAATATTTTTGATATATTTTGTGAAATAAAGAATCAATTAACTACATTTCCTCTTCTCTGCTCATTTTACTTTCCTGGTCCTTGTGGTTACTTTAGGTTATATATTGCTCACATGTGAAGATTTGGAGGTAGGAACCACAGAGAGAATATAAGGCACTTATCTTTTTGGGTCTGGGTTAATTCACTCAGTATTATATTTTCTAGTTCCACCCATTTACCTGAAAGTTTTGTGATTTAAGTTTTCTTTACAGTCAAGTAGTATTGCACTGTGTACATATGACACATTTTTTATTATCCATTCATCTATTGAAGGACATTTAGGTTGTTTCCATTTTCTAGATATTGTAAACAGAGGGACAATGAACATGACTGAGCAAGTATCTTTGGGGAAGGGTATGTTGAGGGTTACCTCTCAGGAAAAAGGCCTCTGGAGTAGTAACTGCTTGATTTCTTTAATCTTGTGACTGAAGTATGTGGTGTATTCACAGTAGAATCTTACCTTCACATTCTTCCAGGCTACTGAGAACAATGGCAATAGTTTATAATGTTTTGGACATCTCTGGTTGCAGAATATATAGAATCTTTTGGTTATTTTTATGGTAAGAACAAGCATGTAGATGTTTGACATCTAGAGCACAGTAGTGTTAGTTATAGGCACTGAGCTATGCAACACATATTTAGAAAGTTAATAGTATAAATGAAGCACACTCATTTAATAGTATAATTTAATAAAGAACTATTTTTCTTTCTTTCAGTTCTTGAATTGTTGAACTTCTTTACAGTTTTCTAAGAATAAGAGTGCTAGAGTTATGTTTTGTTTCTGAGATGGAACTCCTAATACATTGAATTTTTTGAGTAATAACAATATATTTTCTTTGGATAAGACTATTGACCTCATAGGTATGGGCTAGGTTAGCAGACATACCTTTCCTTATCAGAGAGAAAATAGGGTAGCAAATTAAGGGGATAATTGATTAAGATTACATATATAAAAGTTCTTAAACTATGGGTTTGGGGAAGCAATCAGGTTGGTGTACGTGGGGGATTTCAGAGGGTATTTTTGCCAGTGTAGACGGTGAAAGCTGAGTGCCTATTCCCATGCTTGTCCATCTACCTCTTAAATTTGTCAGTTTGTGAGTTTTAGCATCTATAATAAAAAAAAAACAGGATATGTCTTAGTGAATTTTTGAAACTTGCAGAAATTCCCAAGAAGCTCAAATTTATAGATGTCAATCAGAATTGTTGGAGGCACAAACCTGAGACTGGCATTTGAAGTAGGGGTGGTACACTCTTGTGAGAGTGAATACTTAATTTTGGTGGTTTGCACTAATACTAGAGAGTTCAAATCGGAATTGGGACAGAAGTAAGACATTCATTGTGTTTTCTGTGAACTGGAGACCTGATTGGTTTGAGGTAATACCTTATTCATGGTGTAAGAAGAGTTGTATTAGTAGAGAAAAAAAGGACAGTTTACCTTTGCATCCTTTAGTCTTCTTATCTGCATGTATGTCTGATTCCTATATATATGTTACAGAGTGCAACCATGAGGTATTTGTTTGTGTCTGGCTTATTTCACTTAATGTAATCGTACAGGTTCATCCATGTTGTCATAAATGTCAATATTTCATCTTTTCCTTAAGTTGAGTGAAATTACATTTTCAATGTATAGTTTATTTTCATTATCTGCTCATCTGTTAATAGTCATTTGAGTTGTTTTCAATTACTTGTTTAGTCTTCATAGCTTCATTAATTTGTGATTTCTTGTTTCGTAAATGAATAAACTGAGGTACAGAAAAATTAATAAACTTGCTTAGTTACCAAGAAATGATTTAGTTTGATATAAACCATATATATCTCAGGCTGAAGACATTTTTGTAAGTTCACAATCATAAAAGAATATTGTAAATAAATAGACCTCTGCCTACATAACCACAATCTCATCTTCCCTAAATTCCCTTATGGTATCTCTACAATATTTCTAAAATATCTACCTCTACCTGCTTATAAAAAATCAGAATATCTTATCAAACAACTCTTCTAGTTTAAAAGCTGGAGAAAACACATTATTTAAATTATATTATCAAAGTGACAAGATTTATCATTTGACCAAAAAGGAAAATATATCCAAGTTGCATAAACAGGAGCTGTACCACATATCAGAAAGGAAAAATTCAAAATGCTACTGGAAAAATGACTGATGATAGTCTAAGTGGGTCAGAAGGGAAAGAATTCACATAAGAATCTTCATGGAAAGCATTTTAAAAAGTCACAATTTCTGATGGAATTGTATGCAATTCTGAATTATCACATTTTCCACACATTTAATTCATGTATGCACATTTGGCTGAAACAAAAAATAAGTGTTTTTCACATAAATTATTATTTGCTTATTTCAGTCAAAACAAATAGAATGAGATGTGAGTTCACCGTAAAATTATTTATATCATTTATCTTAAAAATATTCTCCACTGAGAGAAAAAGAAGAGCTTGAATCTATTATATGTTTACATATTGTTGTTATTGTATATAAGTCCAACGATTTTGAATGTTTATATATTGATTATAGTTTGACCTTAGCAATTTGTCATTTACTCTTGTGCCATCACCCTTCATGACAGATTTCACAGCTAAGGGTCAGGATGTAATTTTATTATAGACCACACTCTTCAGGGTTTCATAAATAAGCAGTCAAAAATCTCTTTGCAAGCTACAGGATGTTTTGGTTTGCATATATATACTGTCATTTTAGTTCTATAATGTAGCTACCATCCAGAACTATAAAATATTTTTTCATTCTTGGAAGCAGTTCTAATAAGGAACCATTTAATGACTACCAATGAGGAGAAAAGTTGCAAGAAACAGGAAAACCATTAGATCCAATTCTTCTTCTACCTACCTACATAAATAAATAAATAAATAAATAAATAAAGGAATAAATAATTCATACTATACTTTGTGAGAGATAGGATTTAAAATGCATATAGAATTAAATAAAAATTGTTCAGTTGTGGTCAGCACCATAATGCATATGCTTAATGAATGAATAATATGAAGGTTAAATGTAGAAGATATGAGTAATGAGACCAGATCCATGAATTCAGAAAGCTTGAACTTCAGAAAGGTGGATAGCCCACTCTATATGCAGTACATTTCTACATGATAATGCTAGTCTGCTCTCTGATATTGCTTGTATTAAAGCCTGTATTTTGCACATCTTTAAAGATTTGTAAATACCCTTGTTTCCAGATCATTGTCTGCATAATACGTAATTTTACCCTAAGGTAACATTTACCCTATCCATCTATAGTGTTGTTACAATAACTCAGTGAGATAATGTGTTGATGTCCATCTGTACATACTATATGATGAAAAGATACCCAAATAGAAGCTAATATACTATAGGTAATAACAATAGTGAAAAACAAGAGTTTGCTGAAATCACTACAGCTAATAATATAGTGCCTTTATATACAAGTATAGTGGATTAAATAGTGCCCCCCCCAAATGCCTACTCAGATTCTGGTTTGTACATAAGATCTTTGCAGTTGCCTTTAATCCCAGCATTCTGGAGGCAGAGTCAAGAAGATCTCTGTGAGTTTGAGGCCAGCCTGGTCTATAGAGTGAGTTCCAGGGCAGTCAGAATTACAAAAGTTACAACTCTGTCTTGGGGAAAAAGATAAAGAATAGATCTTTTCGGATGTAATTAAGATTCCTCAGATGACATTATCTTGGAATAATGTCTTTATTATTTTATTTGCAAGGAAAGAGAGAGAGGCTTGTGCACAGCTGCTTAAATAAGAAAACCGTGTGAAAGCCTAAGCAGAAATTGGAGCACTCCATTCCCAGGCTAAGGAACACAGACTACTGGGAAGAAGCCACACGTGAAATCTTTATTGGAGCCTTCAGAGATTGTGGCTCTGTTTATAATTTTATTGCAGGAATCTAAGCTTTACATTTGTAAGAATATAAATTTTGTTGTGTTATGCCATTTAGTTGTGATGTTTAGTATGTTAATTTTAAGGAACTTTGAGAATAAGTTTAGTTTTGGCAAATACAAACTGCCCAATGAATAGAAATTATTCTGAAATGTCTAACTAGATGTATCTTACTGAATGATTTCATGACTAGTCTAACCCTTGGCTTTGGATGTGGAAGCCATGTCATAAATTATCATCAACCCAAACTCTTCCTATACAATACAATTGGTTGCTAAATTGAATAAATTTGGCACAATCTATTGTAATTCTTCATTGAATCTAGTGTTTGTTGGAAATGAGAACAACTGTTATAGAATAAAAGACTACATTTGGAGTCAGAAAGAAAGAAAATACACCAATTTACTAAAACTGTGACCCGGGGACTACAGCACTTGACCAGCATCATCAAGACTTTGATTTCATCCTAAACACAACAAAAGAAATACCAAGGAAAACAATAACATTATGAACTGAAGTTACTCACTTGTGTTATGTGTGTTATTTTTTATTATTATTTTCATCACATGGGAAATGGAATTGGCTTGATGTGCAGGATAAAGCAACCATCAAACTTCTCCTTATCCCAACATGCTATTCTTATACACTGAGTTATATTGTACACTGCACTTTTTGAGAACTCTTTAAAGCACATCACTTTAAAAGGGTGTCACATTAACTTAGTGACAATTACAGAAAACTCATTTTGTCCCAAGAAGAGAAACATCATGGGGTTCATTATTTTTGAAACAGAAACATATTAAGTTTCAGATATAAGCCACTGAAAACTCAAGGGCAGATACTCCCCACCAACAACCATCATATTTTAAACAGTATTACATCAGAATGGATTCTAATAATATTAATTCAGAGTTCCTAGCAGGTTTTCTACCCATTAGAAAAAATACTATACGTGGCTGTAGCAATGAACTATTTCTTTCTGAAAGAAAAAAAATGGTTTTCTATTTAATACATAATTAGCCATAAGTAAGATTCATTATAAAACAATGTTAAATACTGTGGAAGAAAGAAATATTATCCTCATCCATGCCAAGTTGATGACTGAAGACTGACTAAGCACATGATTAACAGGAGGAAATCATGCAATTTCATGTAAGTTTTGTGTAAACTGAGAATATTCAGAAATGAGGATGTAAAGAAACAGGGATCCCTGTGAATTTTTATGGTCAAGATGGATGAAGAAAAAAGTAGCTAGGGATAAGTATGAGTGATCAGAAATAAACTAGATTGGCATGAGGATTAGTTAGGATTGTTTGTTCAGATTATTCTGTGTGTTCTGGTATCTTCTGAACTAAGAATGATTCTTTCATCAGGGTAAAAGAAGGATGGTCTGAAATTAACATCTTCTGACAGGCCTGAGACAGAGGGGAGACGTCAGACAGATGGTGCTCCTGTACTTCTTTCAAAGGCTAGAATAGTTGGGAGTAGTGCATCCTGTATCCTCACTGAGGATTTATTGAAAATATTTTGCATGGGTTTTACTCCTGAAACTTAAATTCTATTGTAGATATGTAGCTACCTTAAATTACTTTTTTTCTATATCATATTGAGATTCAGCACAACTATCTCTTACTTGATGCATGCATGAGACATATTATTGAAACAGGATACTTTGGGGATATTATAAATTGGTTTCGATATGGCAAAAATAAAGGTAGATTTTTCTGCCTTCTTTACATTTCCATGTCAATTTATAAATTATGATTCACTTCTTTGAATTTAAGACAGTCATTAGAATCATGTCTTGAAATTTTAGCCCTTACAGTAGACTCATATTTCAGTAGAAGATGAAGCACGACAAGAGTTTCCCTTTTAAATGCTATTTTATTTTCTGATTAATCCCATTGAACTTGTCATACTCTGAAAATAACTTTGAAGAAGGTCTTAGTAATTTTCTCCTGAGTACATATATTGGGTAACTTTGTAACTCTTCTACCAATAATATAATAAAATAAGATAAAATATAAAAAGATAAACAGAAATCAGGCCAAACTTCTTTCAAAACTCACAGTTGATGTTGGAAAGAATAAGAGGTACTTATAGAGGCCAAACCAAAACAAACAAAGGTGGAGACTGGTACAGTGTTTTTAAACTATTTCTTCATGAGTTTTGTATCTGACAGGCGGGACGATGTGAACCTGAAACTGAGTAATATCAAAAATATACTGACAAAGGCACAAGATGACTAAGTTAAAACCTTGCTAGTCTCGACTGGGATTTACCAGAATGGGAGGACTTTCACGGTACTAGTTAGGGGGGCTAGCCTCTGTGGCTTTTTAGGTTAAACTGACACTCTCAGAAAGCATAAATATTTCTCAGATGATAAATTAATATCAAAACAGTTGCTAGTAAATGGAAACACTCAGGGACATGCTAAAAATGTCTTGACTTAGTTATTGTTAGGCTTAAAGTTAAAGTCAAGTTTGAAAGCTAAATTTTGTAAACCACAAGGTAACAATCATGAGAGTTCTATGATTTGAGAAGCAGCAGGATTATATGTGTAACTTCAGATAATACATTTTAATGGAAAGAACATAAAATTGGCATGTTTTCAAATGCAAAGGCAAAAAAATATCAATGCAAACCCAAACCAGTTGTGTTCATTTAGAATCATTTAGGATACAAAGCTCTTTAGACTATGAGGACATTTCCAAAAGATTGACTGAAGTGGAGAGACTTCCTTATGTGTGGATCCTAGTCTGAATACCGTGAAGACAGAGAAGTGAGTACCAGCATTCATTTCCTGTGTGCCCTGACTATTGAATGTTACTATGCAATGTGAGAAGCTGACTCATGCTCCTTGCACTATGACTTCCCTACCATTATGAGCGGTGTTCTCAAACTGTGAGCCAAAATAAAGACTTCTCTTTTTAAATTGCTTTTTAAAAATCAGGTAGTTTGTCAAAGCAATGAGAAAATTAGTATTATTATAAACAAGTAAATTTATAAAGGGTGAATTCTGAATTGGAAGAAAAATCAATGTCTTTATTGTAACTAAAGATCTATGGTTCTATTAGAAAAACATAGAGAAATAATTATAAATGTATTATTACCACATTTATTACCCAGGGCTTCATGTATACAAGGCAAGAGTTGTACCAACTAAGCTATATCCTTAACCCAATTCTTTTAATTTCATAATCCTTTATTTTATCAGCCCCTCTCCAGAAAAATGCATTGAGTAACTTTAAAGATTCATGTATTTTATGTGTATGGGTGATTTTGCCTGCGAACATATTTATTCACCATGTGCATGCAGTGTGTCCTCAGAGGCAAGGCGCCATGTGCATGCAGTGTTCCAGAAGCCAGAAGAGGACATGAAATCCTCTGGAACTGGAGTTACAGACAGACAGAACCTAATTTTGTTCTTTTGCAAGAGCAGTAACTATTCTTAACTGCTGAGGATCCAGTTCAGTCCTGAGATATAAGTTTAAATCTCATACAAATGAACTTTTTTAAAATATCAGTTAATTCGTACAAATCAGCAAAACCTTAAAAGCAACAGTGGGTAAATTAGTATAATATCCACATTATAGGACAAAATTATAATGATCATAGATGCGACGATCATATATTATTTAGTTCCTGACACTGTTAACAAGTAGCATAAATAACTGTATGGAGTAAGTGGTGTCCTGAGTGAGTGTGTGTTGCATGACAAGACCATGGCCATGGTAGGGACCATTGTTAAGGACCAATGACTCAGTCCCATAAAGAGTGCCAAAGCCTTCCCCAATGGGCTCAGAAGGATGGTAAAACTTTCCTCTGGTCTGTGGGATGCAAATGTTGACACTGTGTGAAGAAAATATCCACAGTAGTTTCTGAGACTGCTCCCGTAAAAAGACTGCTCCTTCCAAGAATAGTTAAACCAGCCTTGTTGTTTGTCTGTATGTAATCACCCCACCTTCCTGTTCATCTGTATACAATAACCTTGCCTCCCTATTCAATACTATAGTCATCCAGGGAGCTCTGGATTCTCCATCTGAGATTCCAGATTTTCTGTACATGTGTCTAGCCTTCCTTCCATAGTCATCCTTAGTCAAGGTTTCAGGAACCAAGTCATACAAAAACTCAGCAAATAATCAATTTACAAAGAGAGAATCTTCATTTCTCTCATAGTTTTGGAGGATTCAATCAGTGACTAGGTGGGCCTCTTGGATATAGGATATAGGATATAGGATATAGGATATAGGATATAGGATATAGGATATAGGATGGTAAATTATCATCTCATGGCAAATGACTTACCCCCAAACAGACAGGAAGCAGTCAGATAAGAGGAATGGAGCCTGGTATACCATTGCCTCCTATTGCTCAACCACAGCAGAGAGAGGGAAAGAGAGAGGGCGGGGAGGAAGAGCTGAAGCTTAGCATCCTCTTCAGAAGAATACCTTCAAAGAAATGAGACTTCCAACTGGGTCCCAAGTCTTAAAAGTTCACCAGCATCAAATAATACATTGCATAGTTCAAGATCTTTACACAAAAGTCTTTAGGGAATATTCCAGATCCAAAATACAGCAGTCATTACCAAGATACATTAACAAAATAACTACAGGATAAGTTGGAATGACAAAATTAGCTTTTCTTCAGCAATGTTTAGCACTGTTGTGGAACAAATTCAACTAATTTACTATAGTTACTAACTGAAGAGGAAAATAGCATCACCATTACTGGATGCGGGGCAAGATGCACGTTTTCTCCAAATGATTTATATTGAAATTCTCATCAAAATCTGCACATCATTTTGGAAAACTTCAGAAGCTAACTAGAAATGTTTTATGATGGCTCTGTTCTGGAGTAGAGACATCAAGTAGGAGAAGGAGTTGACTTACAGGTTTATGTTTACAGAATATCTGTCAGTCTAAGGTAATGAAAACAACACGTGGTTTGGGCACAGGGATATACCTGTCTAAGCCTTCTAGTGCTGGGGTTACAGGAGGATGACAGTGTGCAGACTTTTTGGGAGGAATCTTGGGATCCAAACTCTAGTCTTCATGCTTGTGTGGCTGTATTTGACTGACTGAGCCACACCCCCAGCCCAATAAATGCCAAAATCTTATTAACTGTGTGAATATTAGAGATGAGAAAGAGGAGAATCACACAAAGATCACCGTAATTGTAATGCTCTGTGTTCTAAGCAAGTTGGTGAGTGCATTAATATTTTAGGTGGTTATTATTATTCATATTTTATAAATATCATAAGTATGCATTTCTTAGTTTGACCAGTGAACAAAACAGAAGACAGAAAGGATTAGTTTCAACCAGTAAACAACGGAAGGAAACCTAAACTTTCAGTGGTAGTCATCAGGATCATATTAAAGGTGCCAAAAAGAGCAATATTTTTATTCTGCTTCTTGTGTTTCACTTCATTGGAAAGTGGTAACTTATTCTTGATCAGAAAGACCAATGTAAAGATGCCACCAGAGGCCACGTTAGTATACCAAAAATTTTGTTGAGGTTACCTCCAAGAGTATGGGTAAGGAGGTACATACAGAAGCAGGAATGACTCAAAGTCATCTGCATCTATGTAAGCACAATAGAACATGAATGGCATTTCATAAAAACTGGAAACCTAGTGCTCACTATATAACTTGCAGGGAGTTCAACAGGTTGGAGAGTGCCTCTTCTAGAGAGCTCAGTTGGTCTGAGTCTCCTGCAGATATCTGGTCTGGTCTTAGAGTGTCTGTTAGTAGGTCTTTACTAGTTATATAAGCTTGAGCACAGAGAAGCCTAGTGAATATTGTATGTTTCAGGAATAGCCTAAAGCTATTAAGTTGTTTACTTCTTGAGGTTTTTAAAATTATTATTCTCTTTGTTTTGTTTTTTTTGCTGATCATTTTTTCTTTATTTAATATTTGTTTCACTATTTTGAGATTATAAGTATACCATTTCCTCTGTCCCTTCCCTCCAGACCTTCTCATATACCCCTCCCGCTCTCTTTCAAGTTTATAGTCTCTTTTTCATTAATTGTTGGTACATGCATATATGTACATACTTCTTGAATTTTAATGAGCTTCTCTGCAGGACATAATGTTTCACCTTCCTTTAGAATATCCCTTAGAATATCCCGAGACCTATGGATTTTACTCCAAGATGGAATGTTTTATCTTAGAGGAAATTGCTACACAATGGGGCTAAAAACAGAGGAAAGTGAATTTGGAGCTTGCATATATGATTTACCAGAAGTTTTCTGTTGTCCATCTCTATGTGGATTTCTCTCATGGAAAAAGAATAAACTGGGTAGTTTGTAAACGATACTTAATTTTTTACAGTCTTAAAGCTGGATATTTAAGATTAAGGAACCTGCAGGCTTTATATCTGACCAGGATTTAAATGGTGTTTTTGTTGTTGTTGTTGTTTTTCTTTTATTTTCTTTTATGGAATGAACAAGAAACATATGCCGGGGTCTCTCTTTTTGTCTATTTTCATACAGGGTCTTATAGTATAAATTGTGAATGACATACAACATCCAACCCTCCTGCTTCACCACCCTATTTTTCGGTGCTGAAATTAGAGGTGTACACCACCACACTCATCTGACTCTTTGGGCTCTTTTATAAGGATATCAGTGCTGCCCCTCCCCCCAACTAGAACTTAACTTGCTTAAGTCTTAATGTCTTAATGTCCTAATAACACACAAAAAAATCCCATTTTCTAGTAAATATCCTGAGGGCTTTAGGATCTCCACTTGATAACTGGAGATGGGGCATGGGTACTGAGACTATGGCAAATGAACAGACATGACTGTCAAGGAGAAGGGGAATAGGGGAGAAAAAGATGTTCTCCAAATGGATGCTATGAAATTCGTATAACACACAAAAGTAATATTTAACTAAGTTTGAGTTCAATTTTTCCCGCTTAGTAGGAAACCTATCTTACAAACATGTCAGAAATATATTTATATTTTAGCAAGGATCATAGCAGGCTGAGGTTGAATATCAAATGAATAATTAGACGTTTTATTTCAAAATACTCACATGGTTGTAAAAGCACCTTTAAAATGTGTTTATGCCCATAGCCAGAAGTTGTTGTCTTTATTTGAATAAATAGAACATATTGTTAACTACTGGAATTCATGTTATGTTTGCTGCATCAAGTCCAAATACTACTTGAAAAATACTAGCAGATTGTATACTACTTTATAGCTAGGGTTATCAAAATCTTAATGTAGAATATTTGTAAGGTTTTTAGTCACTCTGTGCCTCCACAATTAGTATCACTTAGTAGGAAATTGTCATTCCACTCCAAATCCCAGCCTAGATGATGCTTTTGAGATGGGGTCAGAAAAGATCACATACAATTGCTGTCTGTAGGTCACCTCACCTGAGTTGTGGGTCATAGAATACGTGTATGTCACAGATGATATCCTATGGTACTCCGTCATAGACATAACTTTACATTAGCAGTACAGAGTTGAGTCTCTGATACCAGGGCAGAGCAAAGCCAGAATTGTTACCACTTTTATATAATTCTTCAAACCACACACATTCCTTCAATCCTTACATCTGCCTTACCACACCCAGTTTGCAGGCATGTTTTTCAGAGCCTTGAGATTTTCCATTGATAGATAACATCACTGATTTAGAACCAGAAGCTTTTAAAAGCTTCCTCATAGGTCATATTTTTTAACCTTAAATCATTCCATTTGTGTTCTTTTCTGTCATGACAACTTCTTGGGGGATATTGATGAAAATATCAACATTATTAAATGATTAATATAATATAAAATAGCCCAGGCATATTCACAATATTAACACTATGACTCTCAAAAGTGCAAGTAAAATATGTGCATAAATAAGTATATTATATATATATACATATATGTATATTTGTGCATTTGTGTGTGTACATATATAAAGCTATAATACTCCTATACAGTGTCATTTATATTGTTTACCAATAGTGTACTTTACATGTAGAATATGAATATGTAGATGCATTGTGATGTCAGAATTTAAGACTAAGTATAATGAATACTTCCGAAACATTTAGTGAAAATTAGGGTGCACGAATTTTCTAGGACGGCCTTTTAAAATTAGTACATTGTTCTTCTGCCCCCTTGTGGTCTATATAAGGTACTGCAGAAACATGATTTGTAGGTTCCTTGGAAAACAAGTGCACTCAGTCTTAAAAAAAAAAAAAACAGTCCCATAGAAAGTTTGCAAGTTGCCAGGATATTTTGTTATAATGCTTTACTTTATTGTTTAAGTTAAAGAAAATGTTTTTAAACAACTTCTACTGAATGCTTCAGGAATGTAGAAGTGTACTTTCTAAGACTGTTAGTTCTGAAAGACCGAGAACCTTAGAAGATAAAGTTTGTGGCTTGCAACTTTGCAGTGTGAAAATCAGTGATGTGAAAGCTATTGCTTTCATGTTTTGGGGAATCTGTGTTTTGATTGTAAAATATATGTTGATTTGAGAAGATTGTAAAAATACAGGAAGCACAGAAGATAACTCACTAATCTATCTACCTTATTCCATACTATTTTTTAAACATTTACCAATGCTGCAGGAAATAAGAAAGTAGTAAAAAAAATGGTTGAATTTATGTGTATGTAAAATTTTTAATTTGTATTTTGTGAACCAAATTTTCTCATATTATTTTCAAATTAAACTTTCCTTACTATCGTTTCATTTTCATGGTATAAGTACCTATAGGATACATTCTGGATTCCTAGCACTTTTTTGGGGGGGGATGTTTGAGACAGGGTTTCTCTGTTGTAACTCTGGCTGTCCTGGAACTCACTCTGTAGACCAGGCTGGCCTCGAACTCACAGAGACCTGCCTGCCTCTGCCTCCCAAGAGCAGGGATTAAAGATGTGTGCCACTGTAGCCTGGAAGATTTCTAGCACTTTCCATTCTTACTTACAGGATAACAGATGAATGAGATGATAGAAATTTAGATTGGTAAGTATGACCTCATGTTTTCATCTCTTATTCATCCATATGCATATCTATATATTTATATCTATATATATATACACACACATAAACAACCATTTGTATACACACATGAATACATGTATATGCATATAATATGCACATGTATATATACAAAGTACATATAATAAGATATCATTTGCCTTTTAATTTTAATTTTTGTCTGCACAATTTTCAATTTAAATAGAAACGAATATCCATATATTTTATATTTTGACATTTGAATTTAAATGCAGTTCTACCATTTCTGTCCCTTCCCTTTCTTTCCTTATAGTCCTTCCCTTGTCCACTATTTCTAGCCCTTCTCATGTTCTCCTCCTTTCACCACTACCTTTCAAATTCATGATCTCATTTTTTATTATTTTCACACACATATATGCACACATAAATATATAAATTGCATTTCAGGCATAAATTATCATTATTAACGTAGTTATAATTACCCACACTTTAATGGACGGAATTTCTAAAATCATCCTTACATGATATGAAAATACTAAAACTTCAGTTCAAACAACTTTTAGCATTGCAGCATTCATTTGCATTTACCATATTTCAAAGATGAACTTCAGGCATCAGCTGTTTTGAAACACTGGGCAATAAAAACTACAAATTTTTCCTTAGAAATATCGAATTGCTTAAGGTAATAGTTCAAAGTCATTCAACCTGATTAGCATTTCTTTAACATAGTTTTATATGGACTCTTCCTGTAAGTACAAGAAAATATGGGAGCATAAAAGGACCTTGTAATCTGCATCATCTGATGAACATTGGTTATTATAAAGAGAACAAATCATCCTTCAGAGACTTTGTTTTTATTTCATCTGCAATGCCATTAAAGGACATAAAAATGTTAAAGAGAGGCATTATAAATTAGTGAAATATTCATCTAGGAAATTATTTGGGACCTTACAAAACAATAGATTAATTTCTCTGATAAGCCATAAGTGTTGCTTTGATATTCTCCAGGAAAATATGGTGGATTACTTGTTTATGTGAAATTCAAAGTCTAGTTTTGATGAGGTGAGAGGCCAGTATTCTCATAGGTTCTTCACAATAACTGTTGTTTCCTGTAGAATGAAAGTTTCCACTAAGACAAATTAATCAACAGAAAAGTGCCTATGGCATATTTTACAGAGCATATGGTGATACAAAGGAATATAATATTTCCTTTAAATTGAAAGAAATAAGACTCTTTTTGAAAAGTGAGCAAAAAGTACAGAAAAGGAAGAATTAATAATACTGAGTAAGAACATACTGAGGTCTGTGCTGCCCTAGTTTCATTTCTGTTGTTATGAAATAAAAAGCAACTGAGGGGAAGAGGGTTTATCAGCTTTCAGCTACTCTTATGCAGTCCAGGTCCCAACCCCAGGGCATGGCGTCTTTCACTTTTAGGCTTGGCCTTTCCATATCAGTTAAGGTAATCAAAAAAATCCAATAATATATGTCCATAGGCCACCCTGATCTAGACAATCACTCATTTTAATTCTTATATTTATTAATTTAATTCTTATATAGTCTATATTTTGTTTGAGTTGACAATCAGTACTAACCATCACATATGGTAACATGTATCAACATATCATGGCCATACAGCAATCATGTGAAAAAATTTGCCCTGTTATCTATTTAACACATAAAGAAAACAATTCTTGAAGTTAGTTATGTTGCCTGAGTTCACACAACTGTCAAAGACAGAGCCAAAATTAAAACTCATGTACATGTGTGGTGTTGCCAGTTTCAAGTTATTATTCATACTTTGCACTGAGCGTGAATATTCATAAGCCATGTAAACCTAGCTAACAGTGAAAATTTTCATAAAGATCTTCAAGTTGAACTTTGGTAGATTAATGAAGAAAGAAAATGTGTTAAAGAAATCAGGAGTTCTTTAAAGACTCTTAAGTTGCTAAAAATCTTAGGGTATTATATTCAGTATCCTTTTCTTAATTTTCTTAATATTAGTAACTTTTGTTGTAGATATTTTTCTAATCTACTGTTATTTTTTAAATTCTTCTAAAATATTGTGGAAAAATCTCTTTAATTTTGGTATTATAAATGATTTAGAGAGGAGGAAAACCACCAAACCACAGGAAACAACATAAAATGTAATTAAAATATTTCTTCTAATTTTAGTTTATTGAGACAGGATCTGATGAATTTTAGGCTGGCATCAATCTCACTATAAGTGAGGAAGACTTTGAACTCATTATTTTCTTGCCTCTACCTCCCCAGTGCTGGGAATTAGAGTGTGCATCATTACACCACGTGTTTTTTTTTTTTTTTCAGTTGTTTAAGACAGGATCTTCCTATGTGCTCTTGGTTAGCCTGGATCTTACTCTTCAAACTTAGAGTGATCCTGCCTCTGCCTCTTGAAAACTAAGATTTTAGGGATGTGTCACCCTATTAGGCTTATTATTTCTTGTTTAGTAAGTAGCTATTTATCTAATTTCAACATTGAATACATGTGATTCAAGCATTCAAAAGGTTGAAATAGGTAGGTTGTGAGTTAGAAGAAAAACTGCGCTATAGGTGGAGGCACAATCAAGAATGATAAGTTTCATAGAATTTCATTATTTCTTTCTGTCACCACTAAATATGAAAATCTATGCATGTTATTACAATATCTTCTCTCTTCTTGTTGGTATGTGTTGGTCTGACAGTTCCATTTTCCTAAGTCTATTTTCCTTATCAAGTACTTCTTTCAAATTCAGTTAGCAAGGAATCAAAATATTCACCATTACAAAATTAAGAATAAAGTGTCAATTAAGTATTTATAAAATCAAATTAATCATAAAGATTGTGGATTCCAAGTTGGTGAAAAACTGATGATTTTTTGCCAAAATAATGAAGGTAATTATGTTTCAAATATCAAACCAGAAAAAGAAAATCAGTATGTTTTAAAGTACGTGTACACATGGAAATTATGTTTTAAAAGAAAACTCATTGAGGATCTTCTTCCGTCTGACTGGTTCCATATATCTGGGTATGAGTGATGGCAAGGGGATCTGAAAAATGAGTTTATCTTTGTTATATAGAATTTTCAAAAGTATGTCATATTGGACTTGGCCAGTTCTGGAAGACATTTTTTGTGTACTGACCCTGAAGAAATGCTTTCCGGATTATAATATAGAGTCTGGTTTCTAGGAAAAACAACTAATCTTTGTCTGCAGGAAGGGTTCCCTTGTGGGTAGAGTTCTCCTCAGGATCACCAGTGCCTGGAAGCCTTGTAGTCAGGTTTGCAGGAAAAAATAAATAAATAAATAAAACAAACAAGCAAAAACTGGTCAGTTTAACTAAGCAGCTTTTTGGCTCTAAGCCATGTGGTTTCCACAACTACAGGAGGTCCTAGCCTGTGGGAAGAATATCCAGTGGAAACATTCTGGTAGTTTGGCATTCTTTTTCACCAACGCTAGGGGAAACATACAAACCCTTCCATAGATTTCAAACACAACATCCTGATTAGCTGGCATGATGTCTTGCCCCACGTTGGTACATTTGTGGTAGTACACCACAGTGGTGGCTCACCAAAGAAGACAAGGAGGCATTCTCATATGTGCAAACTCTGCCAGATCTCAGCAGAGGGAACCACCATCCTGGCCAGTGTCATCCTGGACAGTGGAATCTGGAGCATCTGAGCTCAGGTGTTTTTATTGATTCAGAACTCCTCAGGTGCATATCATAAGCAATCAAACATTCCCAACAGAAACCCAACACCTACAGACAATACAAAATGCCAAGGCTTAGGCATTCCTTTTTCCAACAGTGCACAAAAACAATTGTTTTAAACACAACTAAAAATAAACCTCTACAGCAATGGAGAGTAAAGTTTGTGAAATTAAAGTACACAGGGTGGAATCACCTAATGTATTTTAAGAAAGGTAAGTAGGTGGTGGATAATTCCAAGGCTAGTTATTTAAAGAGAAAAACAAGTCTGGAAGGAGTTTGCATATGGCATTCCTTAGGGTGGGTCCCAATGCACTGATTTCCTTTAGTAAACAGAGCTTATCTGGAACAATAATTTAGCAATCACATGCCCATGAGGAAAACAGACAGAACAAGGTCAGGCTTGCAGTTGTTATGATGGAAAAACTGAGGAGTCATGAAATCAAAAGGATTAGCTTAGGACATAGTCCTATTTGCAGAAAGTAATTGAGTAAAAGAATCCTAAGACAGCTCAATCTTTAAGCATTACACACACAGAGATCTTTGTTCATTAAACCAAGCAAATATGTGTGCTTTCTTTTCTCTATAGTATGCGTTATACACTATTTTTTAGCTATATAGGATGAGTATTTAAAAATCAAGGTTTTTAAAAAGTGGAGTAAAAGAAAAAGTCTTTATGTATGAAATTCCCTCAGATCTACAGAGAAAAGCGATAATGGGAAACGGTTTTGCTTCAAATATAAATCATCTTATTAGAAGGAAGGCAGAAATTATATAGAAACCAAAATGTTTTGAGGTAGGTACAGAACTGCAAAATCAGTCCTTTGAAGGATGAGTTTAAGAATTCATTTCAAATACTCTACTCGCATTATACCAAATGAGCTTTTGCAAATGGCAGATGAATATGAAAGTGAATAGCACACTTCTGTGAAATTTTCTTCTTCCTTTATAGTTGATAATAGAAAACCACTCACTTGCTTCATTTGGTATCCTAGTGATATATCTTTAGTCCTTTCTGTCATCCTGTTTTTTGTTTTTTTGTTTGCTTTTTGTTTGTTTCTTTGTTTTGAGAAGGAGTAAATGAAAAACAGGAAGTCATGACAAATTCTACCTGAAAGGGAGAAAGTCCTTCTCTGTGCTTTAGGTTACAAAGACCTCTGATTCCATTTACATAAAAATTGTTCAAGGTTGTATCCTGTAAGACTGGTGGATGCAGGGAGGTGCCATGTGGCTTGGGCCCTACCCTAGTTTGCCATCCCTGCCATCCCAGTAATACTCTAATCTAAGCAGCAGTGCTACCACAGGAAATCACCCTACTTCATGCAGCATCATTTGTCTTTATGAGATTCTGAACTTTATTTGCTCAATAAACTCACTGATAACACATTTTACCCCATTTCTCTACCCCTTTCCACTTTATTCACTATGCTTCCTTCTCTGTCATCTTTTGTGTATATTATTTGCTTTTCCCTAGTCTTTCTTTGTTTCCTATATTGAGTGTTTTGGAATGTTTCTCCTTTGACCATAAACTTATCTTTATTATCCCTTTGTAAAGAAAGTTGGCTTTGGTACTGTTCTATTATGGTTTCTCCAGTTTCTCTTTTTCTTCTGTAAAAGAACATGGATGACCTTCTACCCCAATTATCCCAGTATCTAGTTTTGTTCATCTTTTTCCTCCTATGTCTGTCTTGTGAAAGAACTTAGGATAACCCCTCTGGAAAAGGCTCTAAGTTCAGTTCACAGTCATGAAAAAAAATTAAAGTTTAAAATCCCCCACGGAAAATCTACCAGTGACCCTACCCCCAATGAGGAACATCTCCCAGAACATATTCATTAATAGTTCATCAGTACGGGATGGGGTTTGGAGATCATTTAGCTACTCTATACTGGGATTTTGGCTGGCTTGATCATGTAAGTCTTCTGTAGGTAACCACAGCTGTCTTGGTATCATGATTACATATGTTTTAAGCAGGAGATCATAGACTGTGGAGAGAAATGACTACTACCATTTTCCTAAATCAACACAGCTTCTAATTACATTCTCAATCTTTATACTTATATTCACAGATAACTATAACACTCCTCATCAGAGAAGCTTCTTTTTGTAGTAGTTAGAAGCTACTACATAATCCACAACTGCTCAAAATGCAGAGAAAAAGTGGCTAGGAGGTACCTACACCCAAATAAGATATTGATGATGCAACACAATTCATATGTCTAAGGTTCAGGTAACAACATGTAATAGGGGAAAGTAGTATTATAAGAGCCATAGGACCAAGACATCTGCTGGTACTGTCTTCTAGATAAGACAGCGATAGCTGCACCCATGAAATCTCAAAAATATAGTTCTTGAAACAAGATGTGAATAAAGACCACACTTGTCAACATGAAGGAACAGGGAAAGTTTCACAAGGCCTTAACAGCAGATGAAGAGCTATAAAATCAATGGCTACAGAGGAAGAGAATCAATTTTCTTCAAGGACAAGTCCCCTTATGGGTTATTCAATTCTAAACGGTCAATCTTAAACACATATACATACAAGCAACACTAAATTAAATGGACTCTGTAGGCTATTTATGTGCATGCATCTTATGCATATTTTATGCATACATATATATAGAACAAAGAAATTTAAATATATTCAAAGAAAAGAAGATCATAAACTTCAGAGGGAGTGGGGTAGGACATGGGAAGAGTTAGAGAGGAGAGGGGGAACAGAGAATTGGAAGTGAAATAATTACAGTACTAAAGTATGAAATTATGCAAAAATTCCACTAAAATTTAAAACAGAGTAAAGATCACATCTATGCATGCATTTTATACACCTTGTTGGGAATTCTAAGAAAACATCAATATGCGATCAGCTTTTCATATTTATATTACTATTCTAAAAACACTTTTAAGAAGTATAAAAATTCTCAGATAAATACACATTTCTAATAGTTATTACCTAGAGAAACTGTATAACTATTATTATGAAGTTCAGGGAATTCAGATTAAATTTTATAGCCTTGCTTTATGTCTGTGAGTTGAGATATGTGTGTGTGGTTCACAGGCTGTGGAAAGGTGCTGACATTTTGTCAACGTTATGAAATCTGTTAAAACATTTCTTTCCAGTAAGAGAACATGTCGCTTGCATTTTATTGAAGAATTTCACACACAATAACTGAAAATATTTTTGTAGCAATTTGCTATTAATAAAATGAATGACATACATTTTCTGTTTCAAACCTCACCAAGAAGTCTGGGAATTCTTAACATGAACCTTCAAAATCTGGAAATTGAAATTTGAAATTTTAGTTTACTTAGTCACTCTCAATAACTGACTTACTCAAGTGTCAGATTTCTATTAAACCTTATAGTCATTTTGTTTCACATGCTTTTATTACAGTTTGTGCGTTAAGCTATAAGGAAATAAAACTATGCCATTTTCTTTACTTTCCCACCATTAGTGAATCTAAATGTATTACCGAAGCGGAAAAGCATTTGAAAATATTATATACTCACAACTATTGTTAATGGAATTAAAGTATTTGAAATAATTTCTATGTTTTAAATGTTCAGTGAATGGAACAGAAAATAAAACAAAAGTAAATAAATTTTAAAAGAATGGGAAGTTATGTTGGGGGATATATAAATTTTAAAATGTCCTCTTCTTTGCAAGACTATGTCTACTATTATGTTCTATGACACAAATGTTGACATCCAGTTCCTTGCCTCCTATAACTCAGCATCATAAACTGCTGAAACGATTTTGTCTGAAGCTGACATCTTTTCAGACTACTTATTTATGTTTCTGCTAGAAAACACAGAAAATAAATAAATCTTATTCCATTAAGGATTCTGGGTCATTTTTGTTTCTACCAGATGAATACTCACAGGCTTAGTGCACTTTAATGCCAAATGCTAATAGGATTTGGGCTTGTGATTGTGGCCACATTAACCTTAAAGACACAACCTAAGAGTTTTTGTATGATTATAGCCACTGTCTGCCTGTAATTTCTTGTCTTCTGTAGTGCATAAATAAAAAGGCACATATTAGAATGGTTCTATCCACATAAATTCATTTTATTGTCTTTAATGACATAAATTTGACTATTGTCTGCCATGTTCTTTGCTTTAAAAACAATCTTATTCTCAAAAACAGTTTTAAATTGCTTGATAGTTCTTTTAAAACTCTAATACTTTTCTTTGAGATATCCAAGGTCATTTTATCAATTTTGTAATTTTACCACTTATAAGTCTAGTGTCTTAATTGATCTCACTTAGTAGATATAATTTGCAAATCTATCTTGAGCAAGCATTATTCTGTTATACAAAACTAGTATCTGTCCTACAATAGGCACACTAAGATAAAAATTCGAGGCTATCCTTTGAGGAACATGTATAGATTAACAAAATCAATGCACTATAAGATATTGTCCACATTATGTGTATACTACACTCTAATTTCTGCTTTATTTGTTAGTGCAAATTTATATTTGATTTTCTTCACACAAAATAATATACTAACAAATTCTGAGGAAATTATCTCTCATGCTAGTAATTGGTTGAAGAAGAGAGCTTTTTGGTAGAATGTGACAGTTCTTTGAAGGGCTGCACATGTATTGAAAAGCATTTATGTAACTGAATTCACAGAGGATACATCATGTTATACTTGATTGCATTTAATAACATAATAGTAGTATTTCGTATCTTATTTTTAAATATTTGCAAAATATCTTTTTGTTCACTATATGACAACTCAATGGTAAATGAGATGCTGTTTCCCTATTTTTTCCAGCACTATTGACATAAATTAATAAGCAAACCCTAAATGAATGTAATGTATATAAAATGTTTGGATAGATTTGTACTTGTGCAGAGATAAGCACATATCTATCATCTCATAGTTGCCACTTTATTTTTATAATGAGACCAATAAGATCTACTCTGTTAGCATATTTTAGTTATACACTATTTTATTTTATGTTAATGTTTTTATTTTTAAAATTACAATATAATTACCTCAATTCCTCCTTCCTTTGTTCCTTGCAGCCCATTCCAGTCACTCTCAAATTTATAGCCTCTTTTACTTAAACTTTTATTTTTGTATATATATGTAAATGAATAAATATATAAATAGCTATATATTACATCTTCAGATATTGTTTAATCTGTTAATAAGACTTCATACTTTTCCATAAATAATGAAAATTCATACTTTTCCATACTTTTTCTTCTGTGTGTTGATTGCTCCCTCTTATATACATAATGCACAGAAGTAAGTTTTTCGTTTGATATCACTTCTATATATACAGGTTATGTTTATTGCTTATACTTTTGAGGTTATAATAAAAATACCATTCCCTATACCAGCATCAGGAAACTACCAAAGTGTTTCCTTTTAGTAGTGGCATAAGTTAAAGACCCAATTTTAGACCTTTGCGTTTGGATATCAATTGTCCATTTATTTAAAAAGCTGTATTTTCCCCATTACAAGTTTTTAGCATCCACAATTGTGGAAGATAAGTTGATTGTAGACATACAGATTTCTTTCTGGGTTCTTGTGCATGAAATCAGAAGTGAATGTCTCAATTCTGCTGAATTTAAAGATGTTGGTTTTGAACTATACTGAACACTTTCCTAGGGAAATAAATGGGACACTGTCAGCAGTAGGTCTATTCTCTTAGGAACAAGTGAAAATACAGTCATATTGCATCCTTTTCTCCTGAAGAGGGTGCAAGAGAAATAGAATACATGTATCCATGGGAAACAACTAACAGTTTCTCACAAATTCTAGCCAGACTGACTGAATGATAAGAATCTTGATCTTTATTATATATTATAGTGGGGTAATATATGCATACGCCCACATCACAGATTATTCTCTAGGTTCTGGGGATTGAATTTAGATTATCAAGCTTGTTTGGCAAACACTTTTACCTACTGAGCCATCTCAAAAGTTCTCTGTATTTTTAATTTGCATATCTCTAGTGAGGTTGAGCATTTTCCCATGTTTTTGTTGGTTATTTGGTTTCATCTTTTAGGTACTTTGTATTTTATTAGGATACTTGTTCAATGATCATTTCTTCCAGCTTACTTTTTTGAGTGCTTTGAATATTCAACATATAAATTCTCTGTAAGATACAGAGTTAGCAAACTTTTCTCTCCCATTCTATTGGATATCTCTTCTGTCAACTGTTTCTTTTGCTGTACCGAAACTTTTAATATAAATGTTTTTTATCTTTTTATATTATAATATAATTAATATAATTTCTCCTTCACCAAACCTTCCCATATCCCCCCTTGCTCTCTTTCAAATTCATGGATCATTTTTTCATTAATTTTTATTACAAGAATATATACACACACACACACACACACACACACACTTCTAAATATATGTTCAATCTATATAATGTTATTTGTATGTATATTTTCAGAGCTGACTATCTGCTATTGAACAGTAGATGTGCTCTTCCCTGGGGATGACTATTTCTGCAGTTCTCAGCATTGCTTGGTTGCTTGTGGTTCTGTCTTTTGTTGAGACCTCATGGGCTTTCTAAAGATTTTCAATTTCATGTGATCTTACTACTAAATTGTTGGACTTATTTCTTTTGCTTCTAGACTCTTATTCAGTAAGTCACTTACTAAATCTATAAATTGAAGGTTTTTCTTATTTTTCTTCTAATAGTTTCAGGCATACATGTTTTATACTAGTCTTGGGTTCATTTGAAGGTGATTTTATATGTGGTGGGAGACAGGGATCTAGTTTCATTAATCTACATATTGATAACCAGTTTTTGCAACACTCTTTTTTGAGGCTATGACTTCACCAAATAACATCTTTGAAATCTTCACACATAGAAAAAAAATCATATAATTATAGTCACAGGTGTATTTTTAACAGATTATTTCACATATAGAGTAAGTATACATTTTTATCAATCATTTTTTTTCTTTTTCTGTACTGAAAATAGAAATCTATACCTTTTTATGCAAGGCAAATGTTCATGATATCATGGTCTTCACTCTATATTTATTTTTATATTACATTTCAGTATTTTCATTTTTAATCTACTATATTCCACAGGTTTTCATGAAATATACTCCAAAGAGATAGAGTTTAAGAAAATAAAGGGCAGTGCACTATGGTTTTATTTCATTTAAAGCTATTTTAAGCCCTTGGAATTCCATTAATTCCATTTCCTGAAATAGATATACAGATTTTTGCTACATTCAATTTTGTGATTTGTGCCTTCTTCATAGCACTTCTGAGTTCTATGTATTAGAATTTAGCCTGGAAAATAGACACTGTTATGCATATTTGGAGTCAGATTAGTCAAGACCTTTGGAGAGCCATTGCTCAGGAAGGATTGCACAGATTTCCTGTAAGAAATAGTTTTCAAGACAAGGTAAATTTCAGCTAGACAAGTTACTTCAATAACCCGGGACAGTGGAAAAACTAAGCAGTAGCTAGTACTCTATACTTAAGCTACATCCTTTTCCATCACACAGAAATAGATGCTTCAATCATGTCATCTGTAGCTCCTACTAATACTTAGAGTTCTCTCATACTTCTCTCAGGTATACAAAATCTTTTTTTCTTCTCCTTTTTTTTTATTATTTTTGAGAAAGGATTTCTCTGTTTTAATTCTGGCTGTCCTTGAATTCACTCTGTAGACCAGACTGGCCTCAAACTCACAGAGATCCTCCTGCTTCTGCCTCCTGAGTGCTGGGATTAAAGGTATGAGCTGCTACCACCACCACCCAGCTCAAAATCTTTAATAAAAATTTTGAGCAGAGCAATGTCTCAAGTATTCCCGTTGCTTCTCTCCACTCTTCTTTCTCTTCCACTAATACTGCATTTCTTACCCTAAGCCATGCTGTGGGCATTTTGTTAGACAGCACCAACAGGACTTCATTTTACACTTTGGATTTTTAAACTCTTTATTAATTGCTTAGTCTAAAAATTAAATGGCTTAGCCAAATTTATCCCCCAAAAGCCAAGCACTTGTTTCTAATCATTTTTGCCTGTGCATGTGAGTTTAGTGTGAGTATGTATATGTTTACGTGTGTGTGTGTGTGTGTCTGCACAGAAATGCTTATATGCATGTTTGTCTGTGAAGGCTAGTAGTTCACATCAAACTTCTCCCTCCATCTTGCTCCACCTTATGGAATAAGGCAGCTCTTCTCACTTAAACTAGAAGTTTGACATTTTGGCAAGTCTAGTAGCCAGCTTGTGCTAGGGATGTTCTTTCTCCATCTCCAGAGCTCTGGGATTAGAGATAGATCATCACATATGCCCTGCATTTTGCTTTATTTGTTCTGTGACCTACCCTAACCCTATCTTTATGGCAAGACATTTTAAATCCTTGTACAACACTACTAAAAAATAGACATTCTTATTATAAAGTGGTTTGCTTCTTGTTTTATCTAAAATCAACATTATACCCCATAAAACAGCATGCTAACAGGAATTTTGAAAAAAATTTTTTGACAAGGAAATTTATTGATTAAGAAGCACTCAGAAAACGGGGATCATACCAAAGATTCTTAGCTTGTAAAATCAGCAAAATTGATATTTAGAATTGAACAATATATTATTACAGATTATGGTCTCTTGAACAAATTATGAAAAAGAATGTAGCTACTCAAAACTGAAAGAAAATTATTTGGCATTAAGAAGACTTCAACAAAATGCTCACTGCAAATTATGTTACAGACTGATCCAGAGTGTTTGGAAACATGCAAATTTTGTTTGTAGTCATTTTATACAAATGATTGAATCAAATAATAAAGATGTAGTATTAAAATGTATTTACTATTAAAATGCTTGTAGAGATCTTAAAATTTTCAAAATATTAAAAAGAAGACATAGTGAATTATTCTAGCTATTACAGGGTAGGAAAGAAATATTATTTAGTGTAATAATTCTTGAATCTCAAATTTAGTTATGTATTATTATAAATTAGCTTTCCATCATGTATCTCAGGCATAATTATTATAAAATGGAAGAAATTATTCTTTTCTAGAGGTTTTGCAACAAAATTATATATATATATATATAATTCCAAATTGTTTTATGCTTTATAGAAGAGTGATATCACTTAGATGTATATCTTGATTCATATTTTTATTTTATAAATTAAAGGTTATTTGTATTGGGCAGTGTTTAAAGTCTCTGGGTACCTGAGATTAACTTCAGTACTTGAACATATATTAATAGTTCACTTTGACTCAAAGAAGGTACCTCAATTGGTTGTTTATTTAATGTTAAAATCCATTTTCTATATTTCCTCATCTGCCATGTTAACAACTCTAAAATATCAAGATGTTTCTAAGGGCTAGTTTTGCTTACGTTCATTAAAATTTTAAAGACTATCATTTTTCTTGAGAAGCAAAACCTACAGAATTCCACTTACGTGTATTTTAAATCTATTCTAGGAAGATGTGCTAGGTGATAAAGATTGAGAGATAGGTATAATTAATCACCTGCTTTCAAAAGGCTGGAGCATAGTAATGAAACAAAGCCATAAACAACTGTGGTGTATTATCTTCAGAAACATAAGATTGGTGCAAGATGGTGCCTCAGGGAACAGGAATACCAAAGGAGCCATATTAGGTGAGGTTTCCTTTAATCCCTCCTTCATTTAGAAAATATGTCTTCATCATATACTATGAATGTGCCAAGTATCATGTTCATGTTCAGATACAATGCAAGTCAAATATAGGAATTATTCCTGCCCTTTAGAGCTTGTACTTTATTCAGAATGGCAACCAAATTATTACGTAAAATAAATAGAATATTTCAGCCATATTAATGCATGAAGAAGAGAAGTACCTAGGGCTAGGAGAGCTCATAATAGGCTAATTTGATTCATTTTCAGATTCATTTGGTGGAGAGAATACCTTAGAATGCAACTGAGAGATAAAGGTTAAATGGGAGTTGATTGGGTTAAATTTGGTCATTTGTGGTTGTGGGCACAATGAGCAGTATGTTTTGGAGACTATGTAATCACTGGGAATTGAGGCATGCCCTACAGATCACTTCCTATTACTGTTTAGATTTTGAATAAATTCAGAAATTAAAAAACACAAAAGATTGGGAAATTTATAAATTAAAGCCTCACTGTTATTAAATAACAGATTTTTTACTGGATTGTGGAAGACCATATTTATTGTTGAATACTATATTTAGCCAGATTTACTTGCTGTGCACTTCATTTGTCTCCTGAGAAACAAAAACTATAGGATACAGAAGTACATAACATTGCGTTTTTTGTTAGATGGTCTATGGCTCTTGTGAGGAACACTGTCAGCCCAGATGTGCATATTTCATTTAAAATATGTACATATATTTAAGCCATGATTTACTTGCATTATAGGTATTTTTAGGCTTTTTCCAGACATTCTTATTTATTCTTTGAAATTTTAGTATAAGCATGCAATACTGATGTCCTCACCCCATCTCCCTCCTCATCTTATGCACTTTTTTTAGATGTTTTAAATAACCCTCTGAGCACAGTTAGTATTCCACATATGCACACATGTGAAGGATCATCCAATGGAGCATGGGTACCTTTCAGGAGGCATATCTTTGAATAAAACATATTCTCTCTCTCAAAGACACCATCAACTGCCAATGTTCCTCAGGAATAGGATTTCATGAATTCCTGATCTGTCTGTGCTGGAATTTTGACTGGATTTATCATGAGCAAATATGGTCTACACAGCCATAGGTGCTGTGAGTTCAAAGTTTAAGAGCTGTGCTATGGCCAGGTGTCACACAGTGCTCCTCCTCATCTGCTGACTCTTATCATTCTTTCTACTCCCTCTTTTTCAATGTTTCTTCAGCCTTGGATGGAAGGAGGTTAATATAGGTGACCTGGCTATAAATGAACTCTCATTGTTACTAATACTTGGTACATTATTTACTTTAGGCATTTTGATGATTTAGGAAGCAAAGTCAACAACCAAAAGATAAGTATAGAGTTTGAATGGGGGTTTGAGAATGTGGATATTCATAACAGGTTAATAAATCATATATGGTGCTCACAGGGAGTGCCAATCATATATATATATATATATATATATATATATATATACATACATATATATATATAATATAAGTAAATAAATATATATATAAAGATATATATATATCTTAAGCTGATTGGGACTCACTGTGAGCATCATATATGATATCCATATATATAGCACATATATATACACACACGCATATATATATATATATGTATATAGCTATACATATATAGCACCATATATGATGTGTGTGTGTGTGTGTGTGTGTGTGATGTCATATAATTAGGCCAGAATAAAATACTAACATGGTAAGATAAATATTATAATGTAGAGAGGTAGAAGGTTTACATGAGTGAGTAATGGTGTTAAATTATGGGAATCACTCATGGTATAGTGAGAGGAGAGTCTATCAGAAGAAAATAACACTAGTCTCAATGAAGCTGAATAAATAGGTAGTCATAGGCTGCGTTTGTGAAAACTGGGTAAAACAGTGATTTACTTGCATTTGTTTCATCCCATGGATCTAGTTCAGGATGTTTCTGCTCAATATTTTGTAGATAAGATCAATTAAGTTTAAGAGATGAAGGTACTAAGGATCTTGGTAGCTCCATGCCAAATTCATTCAAAAATAAATTCTTCAAATATAATGAATGGAACTGTATCACAAGTATTCTAATTTTCACACTAAAATTCTCCGTGATGATCAGGATAGTCTGACAGAAAGGAAAAAAAAATGTTAGACTATGTTTAGAAGTGTTAAATAAGATATATCAGGGTGATTAATTTGTGCCCTTCTCTATACTTTGTTCCATATAAAAAATGGAATCTAAGCAAAGGTAAAGAGAGTGTGAAGAAGTAATAGTCATTTAAAATATATCTTATTATTATTTGATTGTTATGACTGTCCTCTTTCCTTTCATGGATTCACAGTGGTTCTAAAGAAGAGAGTAAAGAATTTCTCATGTCACAGTTAGACTCCATTTACAATTTTAACTACATCTTACTTCATCAGTCTTGGGAAAGGTTATCTTTGAATCCAAGGAAAACTCAATGAACAATTTCTACATATCTAATTAGTTTTGCATGATCCTTGTGTTGTCTGGAAATATGTCATATTCTTCCCTGTCTCTGTAGATTCTTGTGGGAAATTTGTGTTTAAACTTCAGTATGCAATGAGGAATAGAAACCTTTCAAATCAAGCATTTTGAAAGAAATAAACTTAGTATAAGGTCAAATAGTATTTTTAAAAAAAGTTCTGATAGAGATTTTGAGCTGGGGACTAAAGCCTTAACATTTTACTTTAATCAATTACCTCCTTCCCTCATACTGTATAAACCGACAGGTATTCATTATTCTCAATTTAGTATTTATAAAAGATATCCATAGTTCTATAGCATACATATGCACAGAAATGCTGCATAGGATATTTTACATAGTCATCATTTATTTTCTATTCTTAAGCTAACACTTTTGTGGTTTATATAGCCTTCTTAATGTATAGAACTTGTGTTTGTTCATTGTTATCTAGAGAATATTCCAGTGAACAGGCAGAACAAGACATATATTATCTTCTGCCTGCTGTATACTGCATTGCTGTTTTGAGCTTTATGTTATGTCCTATATCTAAACTGTTTTTTCAATGTGTCTTTTCAGCTTTTCATTTTAGAGACCTAATACTTATGTTTTACTCTCTGCATAACTATGCTACGTATTGTTATATGAATTTGTTTAATCAAAAGATTGTTTTCAGGCATGAAACAAGAGGAGTGTTGAAAAGTTTTCTGTATTTGATCCTGTCTTATTTCTGTCATATTTTAAGGGAAATAATTTCAAATTATTCCATTTATGCAAGGTACTTAACAGCATGTAGAGTTTATCTGAATTGATTTTTGCCCCAAAAGTAAGACCAGATCTCACCAGCTGAGATCATTAGAGTCTTTTTGTTACATGAATAATGATAAATGATATCTGTTGTAAAGCCACTAAATTTAAGACTGGTTTATTATGCAGATTTTCTTCAGGTATGACTAATAAACCTTGTTACTTTCCAACATTATAGTATTGAAAAAAAATGCTTGGAGTTGTTAGGCTGCTGTGGAGTCTCAGCAAGGGAGACAAGGAGACATTCTCATAGATGAAGGCTCTGTCAATTCTCAGTAGAGGGAACCACTATCCTGGCCAGTACCATACTCGACGGTGGGAGGAACAATCACAAGGGTTGCTAATGCACAGGAAAAAATGAAACCAAACATCTACCAAGTTTTTCACAATGTCTTTGGATAGCAGGAAACATTATCAATGTCCAATTATCTGGAATTCACTCATGATCTTCTGGGCTTCTCCGAAGGGCTTGAGTCATTTCTCTGACTCTGCCCTCTTCAGCATACACAAGCTCTGTCCTTCAAGCTCTGGCTGCCTCCACTCCACTGCTCCTGCTGTTCTTGGTGGTTGTCCCATGGTACTGGCATCTCCAAAACTGCTGGCGTCCTTGTTGTAACTGGGCTGCACTTTCACCAATGGCCTCTCCTGGGCGCTCTTCATGGTGTCAAGCCTCAACTTCTTCACAAGACGCCTTCAATCTTGGCCTTCAACTACTACCAAGCTAATGGCCTCTCCTGGCCTCTCAGTGCCAAGCCTCAGCAGCTCTCCATGACACCTTTATGCCTTGAAACTAGTAACACCTGAGTGACTATGACAGTACCAAGTTTGGGTGCCAGCTTGATCAGGAAAAGGAATAAGAAGGTAGCTTTTTCCTGCTCCCAGCTGAACTCTTTTTCTCTAATGGCCTCCATTCTGTGGCTCTTACCCCGGAGCTTTCTTTCTCATTTATTTATCAAATGCATAGCATTTTCTCTTCATAGAGGCTTTTTCAGTTGCTTTCTCTCCTCTTCCTTCAGGAGCCTTCAATTAATATTTTAATATGTATCCTCTGGTAGCTTCCCTGAGTGTACTTTACTGGACTCTGCGAGGTCTGTAGTTTGTTTCCCTTATTCTTTGTCACCACATTGGATGTGGCTGGCATGTTGTTGTGCCCCACGTTGGTACACCATTTGTAGTTGTTAGGATGCTGTGGAGTCTCAGCAAGGGAGACAAGGAGGCATTTTCATAGATTAAAATCTTTGCCAGACTTCAGTACAGGGAACCACCTTTATGGCCAGTGCCAATCTGGACATTGGAACCACGAGCATCTGAGCTCAGGTGTTTTAACTGATTCAAAACTCCTCAGGTGCAATTCATAAGCAATGAAACATCCTCCACAGAAATCCAACACTTGCAGGCAATACAAAATCCTAAGACCTATGCATCCCTTTTTCCAGAAGTGCACAAAAACAATTATTTTAAACACAACTAAAAATAAACTTCTACAACAAATGCTACTATAAACAATATGTGAGATTGCTTTAGTGTATGTTCAGATTTCTATATGGTCCATTTTGGACTCATTAATGTATACTCTATATACATTTTCAACTTTACTAGGACATTACAGGTTTATTTAAATTAGTTCATTTGTTTTCTTTAACATAATTGTAAGAATTGAACCATGGGAATGGAAAGACAGTTCAGAAGTTAGAGCACTCGCTGTTCTTCCAGAGAACTTGCCTCCCCAGTACTGGGATTACTGGCATGTGTCACCATGCCTGGCTTTATTTTTTAATTTAAAATATTATTACACCATTCTCCCTTCCATTCCTTTTCTTTCCTTGTATTTCTTCTACATACTAGACTGCTTTATTTTTAATTTTGAATATATTTTTAATTGAAAGTATTTTTTTTCTTAAAATATATTCTGACCATGGTTTCTTCTTTTGCAACTCCTCCCAGGTCTTCTCCATTTCCCCACCCATCAAACTCCAAGCTTTTCTCTCTGTGTTTAGAAAAGTAACAAACAGACAAACAAACAATAATGACAACAAAAAGCAAACAAAACACAATTTAAAAAAAGAAAAGAAAAAGCACAAGAATGAACACACGTTAAACCGTGAAAACACAAAAATCAGAAAACATATAACATATTTGCTTATAAAACATATAAGCAAAGGACCAGTAAGACAAAAAAAAATGACCAAACAAAACCATATGAGACAAAAAAGTCTACAATAATACCATTGAGTTTGTTATGTGGTAGCCATCTACTGCTAGGCATGGTATCTTCCCTTAAGAATGTTTAATACACCCAGTGAGACTCCAATGAAGAAGACCAAGCTTTCCTTTGCAAGTGGCTACACACTGCAGATAGCTTCGTGGTTGGGGATAGCTTGTGTTCACTACCACATCTTAATGCTGAGACCTCATATAGTTTGAACCTGTGTATGTTGTCAGAACCTCTGTAAGTACATATGTTTATCAATCCTGTGGCATTTAGAAGACTTAATTGGTATCATCTTCCCCACTGGATCTTACCTCCTGCCCCCCAGCTTAGTGGAAATTGTGACCATAGATCAGGGATTCACTAAAGAGAAACCCATGCTCTACCACTGAGCCACAGCCTCAGACTCTATCATTTTACTTTGAATGAATATAACTAAGTTTTCTCTTTGTATACCTTTAGAATGCTCATTATTAAATAATTGAGCATGCTATGGTGACACATGCCTTTAATCTCAGTTCTTTGGAGGCAAAGACAAGCAGATCTCTGTGAGTTTGAGTCCAGATTGGTCTTTATGGTAAGTCCCAGGCCAATCAGGGCTGCTAGCCAGACCTCCAGATGTACACAGTGAGTCCTGTCTCAAACACACACACACACATGTACCAAGAAACACAAAAAAAGAATTAATTAATTAATTAATTAATCAGAAAACATTATAATTTAGATTTTAAGAACAACGAAGTCTCTGTTACAACTACTGAAATATGTTCTATAATTGGAAAAGTGGCTAGAGATAACACCCCAATGACTCAGCATGATCTTAATTGGTAAAGGTTTTACAAGAAATAGCATGCCAGTATATTATTAAAACCTGACCCATCTAACATTGCAATGAAAAGATAAAAGGGACAGAAATAACTATATTGTCTGCTTATTTCATATAGGCCAATTCCTAGTTTGATGGTTGACCATATGACATTGCTTCCATGAATTGTAAGTTTGGGTTTCTCATTAAGTGGAAGTGTTTCTCTTATTCTTTTTTTGTCATTTTTTCTATCATTTCTTACTTTCTTCATATTCACAAGTTGGCAATTGCCTCCATTTGGAAATAAAATAAATAAATAAAGTTAAAATGCCTACACTATTTCTGTGAAAAGTCAAGTATTTGCTGTGAGGTCTAACTATGACACAAGATGCTACATATTTCATGTAGAATGTTTCTTTATGTTACATGTAGCAGTTTAAATATTTGGCAGGAAAAACAAGTGCACTGAGCTAACAGAGTTTGCTTGTTCTGATTTTTAACTCCTCTGAAAGATGATCTGTCCTATATCATTATACCCAGTGGCTAACAAAATATTTATTGAGTCTCTTGGCACACTTTCATTAACTTGTAGGGGAATATAGATTTAAAGGAAATGATAACTTTCAAAAGGACAGATTTGACTTAACATTTTTTTATGCTTCCAATTGTGTGCTTCATCTGATTATAAAGTAGAGCAACTTGAAGTTATTTACAGGCCTTTGAGTTTTGTACCCTGTCGTTAGTAAGAATTGATCAGGAATAGGCTCTTCCTTTGACGAATATTCTAATAGACTCATTTGAAAAATGTTATGGGAGATGAGACATTTCTTTTTGCATGACTGTCATTAGAAGCAATGATTACATGTACATTTTATCAAATAATAATTTGAAACAGTTTATTTGAAAATATTGAACAAAGGAAAATATTAAAGTGAGTGAAAATTTAAAAATCTCAGAAGAATTTCAAATAAGTGGACTAACATTGAGGGGAACATTGAAAGGTTGTGGAGGGTGCATTTCAAAGACCTGGGATTTCCAATAAATGGCACATAATTTTATTTCCTGATCTAAAATTGTTGAATACTTTCTTATATAAAGTCAATTATAAGTATTCTGGTTATCCCTAATTTCACACATTCTATTTTTCACTTCTTATCTGTTAAAGGTTGCAGGGGCCTTGCCTATTCATAAGTGATTTTCATCATGCCATGTCTTTTACATTACTATGATATTCCATTTTTATTTATTTTTGTTATTTTCTTATAAGATAAAGGCAATATTAGTTATTTTGCACTAGTGCAATCACAAGTAGAAAAATTTGTGCACAATTTAAGAAACTATTCGATAAGATATTTTTAAATCGTGTTACTCTTGAGTTTAGGATTTCTTCTCATTTTTGTTAATTCTGACCTCCTCAGTATATATAGTACATATAAATTATGTGTATGATCTATGTGAATTCCTGTGAAATTATTTATGATGAAAAAGCTGAGCATTGTGTGAGTTTTGACACAAGGGGGCAGTAGAGAATAACAAATGATAATGCCTCACCTAGTTGCAGTATATATTTAATATAATTATCAAAGCCAGAAAGAAATGATGGATTTTATGAATCCAAGCAGTATTTCACTATGCTAAATATGTTCTTCTGAGATTTTTCTTCCAGATGGGAGCCAGGATGTCCATTTGGATCTTCATTTAGAGGAGACTAATCACTTCCCTACTATATTCCAGTGTTTGCAATTGTATGGTTTATACAGTTTTAACACAAAGAAAGCACTTCCACTGTGGGGAAAAAACTGTTAAGGATTTAACCCGTATTTAAAATGGGCCTCTATTTATGCAATCATATGTACAAAGAAGCATGTTGGCTCACATATACATACATCACATATATAGCCACAATAGCAAAAATCTGTTATTATGTCATCATCATATGTTAAAAGATGACGTACTAAAATAGTGGTAACAGAAACTAGTTTTAAGTATGTTCATAATGGCAAACACTATGATAGGATATTTGTATAATAAATTTCATTCACTATGGAATATAGATGGAATGTAAAAAATATTCCATTTTTATGAAAAAGGGAATCCAATTTCAGTTATTTACTTGGTGATTTATAGTAGATAATGCAGAGTTACATGTATGTTTTTTGTTATGGTGAGCTGTCTGTATATACCCTACATAACATACTTGTATAAGAAGTGATGAATACTAGTCAGAATAGCATCTTATTACCTCATGACTTGTTCTTTTCTACAACAATTCTATTTCCTAGCACTAATTTTTTTTTTTGTTTAAGAGGATTTTTACCACTTCAACATTCAGTCTTCTCATGTGAAAACTCACTCTGCCAGACTAATAGATTTTGTGTCTACCTTCTTTAACTCCTTAGCAATAGTGTAAACTCTTATGTTAGAAATATTGGACTGCTTGCACAAGTCAGAATTAGTTGAGTCATCGCATCACATTAGAATGAGATGTAAAAAAACATTCTTTGGTGAACACCCAAGAAATTAATATTTGCTAATATTCTCTTATGATCAGTTAATTACCCACCATGCATTTATCTATTTTACAAAGTGCTGAGGCCATCTGAAAGAAAAGAGAACTCCAAATCCTCTTAGATAAAAAAGAAAAACAAGAGAAAGAAAAAGATAAGGTTCACCTTCTTTTGCCTTCACCTTACTAAACATACATACTCCACAAAACTATGTTAGTATAGTTAATTCAAATCCATGTGAAGACTAGATAGGTGGTGACTTACATCTCTGAAGAGCACATGATTAATCTATGAGGTAAGCAGTACTAGTGAACATTCTGAAAGAATTGCCAACTTAGTATAAGAGATTGTTAGGCACGATATAAAACATAAAATTAATTTATTTTACCACTATCCTTTTAGAGATACAGAAATTGACCCACAGAAGGACATCAAATTCCTAATGTTTGATTTATGCATCACAACTACATGACCTCTTTCTATATATGGTATTATTTATATCATTTTGAAAATTCAGCTCCTAAATTTGCATTTTTATTGTCTGACATATTACTATTAGTTAAGTATGTGTGTAACAAATGTCTAAAGAGACAATTTACCATAGGATTTATAAATATACACAGGGTTTGAGAATAACACAGTATTCTTATAATTTCTATTCAACAAGAATTGCTGGATATGCTGAAGATGATATACCTCCCCTCATTTATTATATATTTATTCTTCATCTGTGTATGTATTAAGTATCCTGTAGGGTCCAATATTTTAGGATCACCCTGTAAATACCAGAACAATCTGTCTCTTATAACACAACCTTAATTGATACCCACAGAGGACTTTAGGTTTATTTTTTTAAATTTTGATATTTGGAATTTTTAAAAGTTCAAACTTTAAAATATTTTATTTTATTTTATTTATTAGGATTGCATGCATGGATGTAGGCCCACATGCCATGCACAGCACAAGTATTTAGGTTAGAGGGAAACTTTTTGGAGTCAACTCTCTCATTTCACATTTATTTGGTTTCCTATGACGTCACCTGACTGACAGGCACTTTTATGTACTGTGCCATCTCACATGCCCCAAGTTCAGACACTCTTCTCCTATTCTTTGAAAATTTCATGCATATATACAGTGTATCTTGATCATCCCTCACATCCTTTTCCAAATCCCTCCAGAATCCTGCCTATAACATCTCCATCCCAACTTAATGCCCCCTTTTATAATTATTAACTAAGTAGTTTAGCCTACGGAGTACAGTTAATGTTGCCCATATATGAATGAATGTGATATGGTCCACTGATGCATGGGGAACCCACAGAACAGATTTCTCAACAACCTCTCTCTCTTTCTTTCAATTATAAAAATGCTACATTTTCCATAATTTGAATCTTCAAGATACCTGCAATCTGCCTTACCTAGGAAATGACCTATCTTTCTCTGTGCACAATCATCTGCAGATTCACACATTTCCAAACAGTTTTATAGATTGTGAGTTCTTCTGGCTGAAGGGGGTGGGCATGATGAAGTGTTGGGATGGTTATAATGCTTGCAGTTTCGTGAATATCATAACATCCAGATTGAAATATGATCTATTCATAACTATTGAAGTTAATTTTAGTACCAGCTGAGCAAAAAAAAAAAAAAAAAAAAAAAAAGACCCAGATAGGTGCACCTGCAGTTTCTTATCACTTAATCACCAAGGCAAGCTGTTTATATGCCATATTTCCCATCTTTTAAGTATAACAAGGAAGCATCATCATCCCTATCAAAATTTCTTATCTTCATGTATGCCATTGTATCCCATTCTATCTTCCATTCTATCTGGGATAATTGTAGACTCTTAGCCATTTTTTTTTCATTCCTGTATAATGTACCCATTTAAAAGAATTATTTAATATAATATTTTTAACTTTTAGATTTATATTAGAAAAAAGACTCTTTTCTGTTTATTTTATATTTGAAATAACTAGCAGAATATTTTGGGCCATTAGGCCACTTTTGGAGTCCCAAGAGTCTCAGAAGCTAGAAATGGAAATTGTACATTGAAGCTGGGATTCAAACAACACAGTGGCAGACAATGTCCTGATGGGGGACTAAAGGACTGAGTTAAAATGAGTTAGAGCATTTAATTGAGGATATTTGACCTAACCTAGAAGCAACGGTAAACCTAAGTCTTGCTTTTCATAAAACTATAGGAGAAACAAATCACAGCCTACCCTATGCATCTGTTCTGAGCACCAATAGCTATATTCTTGTTTTCTTCTGTTTTATGTAGTCTTTTTTTTATCCTACTGATTATTGAATTAGAAATATATCATCCACTGATTTAATTTAAGCCACAGGATAAGGTAACAAAGTATTTCATTACAATTATTAGAGTCAGTCAGGAACAGGTGTCTCACATCTTTAATCCCATCACTCATGAAGCAGAAGCAGGTGGATCTCTGTGAGTCCAAGGCCAGCCTGGCAAACAGAATGAATTCCAGGACAGCCAGAGTTACAACAGAGACACTCTGTCTGAAAAAAAAATATTAGAGAAAGGTAGAATGTCAGAATTGAAAGAATACTTTCAAGAAATTTAACCCAATCTTCAAACACTGTTGACACAGAAACTGAGACTTTAGGGAGGGAAAGTGATTTGTTCAAGGTAGAATTCTCCTGAATACACCACAACTGAAACACTAAGCTAACATTTCTAGAAACAGATTTCCTTCTGTTCTTGCAGAAAAACAGTAAGAGTTCATTTTACAGGCCTAGACAATTTCCAGAATTTCTCTAGTTTGGGTCTTTTTTCTGATATAATATTAGACTTTAATCACAGCTATTTGTGTTCATATTTTAAAATCATGTTTATAATATTTTAACAATCACTAGTACTTAAAATTCAATAAGCAATATGCATTACCAGTGTAATGAACAATGACTTCGTTTAATTTGCATATTTTTCATATTGTTTTGAAATATTTTCCAGTTTCCCTGATTATCAAACCTTGACTGAAGAAGTGTCTCTAAATATCATTATAAGCAGAATCAGATTTTGTGGCTCCATTGACACATCTAGGATTTCAAAATGTAAAATTAATAGTAAAAAGGAATAATTTTAAGGACTCGAAAGATTAATGCATATTGAAGGGTAATCTTTGTCAACTTCTCTGTTAACGGAACTCTGAATTCCAGTGCAAATAAATTAGCAAAGTAAATTGAAAATACAGAGAAGAGACAACAAGAATTTGAAATATTCTAAATAACCACAGTGTCACCTGATCTGTACTATGCATGTCACAGTAATCAGTTTAATACTTACAAGATTATTGCCTTTAGACTGTATTTAATAAATTAAGAACATTTATAGAAAGAAATATTTATAAATTATGAAAGTTTACCCATCTACTGAATGCCAAAAGGAAGTTTTAATTTGATTCTTTCTGATTCATAAAATGATGTAAATTTTACCATGTCCTTAGAATACAATAGTTGATATTATAATGTTTCAATGATCACAATGAAAAATACAAATGAGATCAAATATGGTTATTCACAATGAAGATATATCATTCATAAAGGATAAGGGAAGTAGTAAAATAATGATAATTCAGGATAATGTTCTCATTTGTTATAGAAAGGCTTCAAGATAGAATAACAGTTTATTAAGAATCTGGTGATTCTAATAACTGTAAAAATAAAATAGCTATCTCCCCATGCACTATTATCCCAATCTCTCATTCTACTCCCTAGAAAACCCATAACTTTTGTTAATTTGTGACCACCTTCAGCAATTCGAATTTAGTATGATTCTTGTAGAAACTCCAAAGCCCTTATTGCACCATTAAGCGTATCTTGCCAGGACAGTTGTTAGTGAAGTTCAGAGGGTTTCCAGTTAAGTAAGATAATTAATGATGGTTGTCCCCCAGAAGTTTGTATAACAACTTCATGCAGTATGAAAGCCATCCAGTTATAGCCAGTTTTAGTTCAGATATAGTTTCATTTATCCATTTCTTATGACAAAAGTATGTCTTGTTTTCAGCAATAGGGTATTATCATGAAATTCTGGTGGGTAACCAAAAGAAATGGCAGTAGCCTGTATTGCTTGGAGCGTACTGTATAATTCCTCTCTCTCAAGGCTTAGAAATCAAATCAGAATATGGTGGACAGAAAGTGTGTAAGAGCTAGAGGTTGAGAAAAAGTTATGGGAAACTATATATATATATATATATATATGATATATATTCATGTGTTTTACTGCTCAAGACCTGTACAAGATTGAGCCTGTCAGCATTTCATCACAGATGGTAGAAGGGGTAATGAGGTTCCATTCCTCCTGAT
Organism: Cricetomys ansorgei; assembly: GCA_026225945.1. NCBI lineage: Eukaryota > Metazoa > Chordata > Mammalia > Rodentia > Nesomyidae > Cricetomys > Cricetomys ansorgei. Next base: position 3,077,774 of record JAMJFZ010002759.1, on the reverse strand, counting down.
GGATTGACTATTGACAGTCAATAGTGAGTAGGGAAGTGGTATCACTTTGTCCAGTATTGGAACCATTGTAAATGTGTCAGTGCTCAGATAAAGAACCTCTCACCCATTCTCATGCAAGCAATCTTACTTAAACTAACTTATTAAACTTAGTTTCCCTCTCTCTCCCTCTCTCTCTCTGTCTCACTCTCTCTCTCTCTCTCTCTCTCTCACACACACACACACACACACACACACACACACACAGTTAAGCCATAAAAGTACAAAGGAGAGTTGTTATGAAAAAGAAAGTTTTCAACAGGGGAAGTAGAAGGATGAGTCAAGGTAATAAGGAGTGAAAGGGTTGTATAATAGTACAAATAATAATATAAAAATTTAAAGAATTAAAAGGAGGGAAAAATCCTAAGGCTCTTCCATATCTGCTACTCCAGTGCAGACCTGAAGTCTTACTATGCCTGTTTGGTGCCATAAAACAAATGGATGATGAATAAATGTTTGAAAGTCCTTACTATACTTCTTGAAGAATAAGACATAGAAATTAGTATCCTCCACTGGTCCAGATACTTTTAAAATTAAGCATCCTGCTGCTATTATCTGTACCAAAAGATCCAAAAGAGATTTTTTAAAGATATATATATATATACATATATATATATATACACACACACACATACACACACACATATATATATATATATATATTTATATATATGAAAAATATAGGAAAATCCCCTATGTCTTAGCTTCATGAACTTTGGAGAAATGTTGAAAGGACTTTAGTATGAAAGATCAAAGATGTAAAGTAGAAGAATAGCCTTGTGTGATAGCTAGGGTCTATATTCCAGAAGTCCACATTCAGAGGCCTGTGTGGGCTAGATGGAATGTAGACACATCTTTAATTTGATTATTAAGAAGACAGTGGTGTTTCATTGTGTTAAATCTCTAAGACAGAAACAGAACATGGAAGTAGACACAGGAAGCAGAGCTCAGAAGGAGGCAGTGCCACACAAGAAATGACATCTGAGATGAATCAGAGTGAATGACAGGCAAGGTGACTAATCAGGGAAGAGTTAGCAGAGTGAATCTCAGTCAGGACATGCCCAAGTTTTATGAGAAGTCTTGAAGCATTTTGGGTTTCATACAATCTACTTTTAAGCCTAGAACTGGAAGGTTTCAGCCTTCATACAATCTAGAATCTAGAATAATTAAATCTGCTTATCTTGACTGAGCCACCCAGACTAGCTACCTCTGAACTCACACTCTTCGGACTTCTGTGTCTTTGTGAGCTCTCATTGCTCCATTCTGCCTCAGTTAGCCTCTGCGTCTCTGCATTCTCCACAGTCAGATCGCTTCATTGTCTCTGTGTCTTGTCCCCCATCTGCCTCCTTTAGTGTCTGTGCCTCAGTGACTATGCTGTAATCCCCTCTGTTACACACTGAGTAACTCACTCTTTTCTGAGCTGAGAATATGCCTTTTTCTTGTAAGAGTTGGGTGTGTCCTCATTCTCACTCTACTAACTCTTCCTCTGATTAGTCATCTCAGACATCACTTCCTATGTGACACTGATTCCTTCTGACTTCTGTCTCCTGTGTCTGCTTCAGTATTCTGTTTCTGTCTTAGGGATTAAAGGTGTAGACCACCACTGCCTTCTGAATACTCAGATTAAAGGAGTCTCTACATTCCATCCAGACCCCACAGGCCTCTGAATGTAGATCCCTGGAATGTAGACCCCAGCTTTCACACAAAGCTATTCCTCTACAATGTAGAAATATATAGCTGCTCCTGTCTTAGGTAAAGTCACAAATAGAAGAGTCCAGGCTTAAAACAAACAATACCTCAACAAAAAATTTAGTTAGTATATATAAAACCACATATAACAGTATTTGAGCAACCAATCACAGCCATGTCAAGTGACTAATAAGTGTTAAGAAAAAGTTTCATGGCCATTATCTTTCATTTTCTTCTCCAACATCCAAATTATCAAAGTAAGAAAAACTTCTTATGTTATATTTCCTCGAAAGAATATCTCATTCTTCCACAAAATTTGGCAAATGTTAGATTTCATGAATCTACATTGGCTTTCATGTTATAGGTTTTACAAAATGCTTCTTGAATTCAATATATTTTGTAGGTGTAGTAGTTTGCTGCTGTGGTGGTTTAGCAAGAGAAGACAAGGGGCATTTTCATAGGTAGAAGCCCTGCCAGACCTCAGCAGAGGGAACCACCATCTTGGCCAGTGCCCGACTGGACAATGCAACCCTGAGCATCTAAACTCACGTGTTTTTATTCATTCAGAACTCCTCGGGTACAGATCATAAGCAATCAAACATACCCCACAGAAATCCAACACCTGCAGACAATACAAAATCCTAAGGCCAATGCATCCCTTTTTCCAATAGTTCACAAAAACAATTATTTTAAACACAACTAAAAATAAACATGTAGGTCTTAACAATAAAAGTGCTATATATAATACTGTGGAACACCTATTAACAACTCTTAAAAGAGCATTTGCAGAATAGTTCAGTGTTGTGGAAGTTTATTTTTAGTTATGTTTCAAATTTTTTTTTATGCACTGTTGAGTGAGGGGCTACCCTAGGTCTTGGTATTTTATATTGTCTGCAGGTGTTGGATTTCTGTGGGGGTTGTTTAATTGCTAATGATCTGCATGTGCTACCTGAGGAGTTCTGAAAAATAAAAACACCTCAGCTGAGAGCTCAATGTTCCACTTTGAGTATGGTGCTGGCCATGATGGTGGTTCCCTCTGCTGAAGTCTGGCAGGGTATGCACTTATGGACATACCTCCTTGTCTTCTTTACTGAGCCACCCAGCAACAGGTGAACAATTATAAATGGCACCTGTAATGTGTAGCAGGACATCATGCCAGCTAATCCAACCTGGAAACAAGAAAGAAGTGAAAGTAACTCCAGACCTCAGAATTTGGTAAAGTACACTCATGGCAGCTCCTAGAGGACAGAGATAATAAATTTGCAAAAATAACGAGTACAAGTCTCCTGAAGGAAAAGGAGAGAGAGAAAGAAATAAGCCTCTGTGAAGAGAGAAGGCTGTGAAATTAATAAATAAATGAGGAAAAAAGCTCCTAGGTGAGAGCCACAGAATGGAGGCCCTCAGAGATAAAGAGTTCAGCTGGGAGCAGGAAAAAGCAAGATTCTTACTGCTTTTCCTGATCATGGAGACTATGCTTCTCCTGCTGCTGCTGGTGGAATTCTAATTCACAAACTGAGTTTTCTGATAGCTCTGTTGTATATGTGTGAAACTTAAGATGTTGTGTTTGAGATTTATGGAAGGGACTGTATATTTCCCCTTAGTGGTGGGGTAAAAGGATGCCAAACTGCCAAGACATTGCCAGATATTCTTCCCATCAGCCAGTCCAGGAACCCCTGCTATTGTGAAAGCCACAGCTTAGAGCCAAAAAGCTGCTTAGTAAAACTGATCAGTTATTTTCCCTGCAAATCTATCTACAAGCAGTAACTCCATACCATGAGATAACACTTCTTGCAGACAAGGACTAGTTGTTTTTCCAGAAAACCAAACTCTGTCTTAAAATATTGAAAGTGTTTCCTCGGGGTCAGTACACAGAAACTATCTTTTAAAACTGACTGAGGTTGTATCTTGTGCTGATAGCCAAACTTGGTACTGTAAAAGTTAACCCAGGTGGTGCTGGTTTTGAAGGCAGGAAGGGGTCATGGAGAGTAACTGAGGCTTGACACTCTGAGATGCCAGGAAAGGCCATTAGTGAAGAAGCAGCCTCAGTAGTAGTTGAAGACCCAAAATTAATGGGTCATATAAAATGTTGAGGCTTGGCACCATGAAGAGAGCCCAGTAGAGGCCATTGGTGAAGGTACAGCCCCAGTAGCAATTAAAGACCCAGATTGAATGGGTCATGCAGAGAAGTTGAGATCTGACACCATGAAGAGAGCTCAGGAGAGGCTATTTGTGAAAGTGTAGCCCAATTGCAGCAAGGGAACCCAGGGTTCTGAAGATGCCAGTACCATGGGATGACCACCAAGAACAGCAGTAGCAGTGGAGTAGAGCCAACTGAAGCCTGGAAGATAAACTGTGTGTGCTACAGAGGGGAGAGCCAGAGAAATGATCCAAGTCCTTTGGAGGAGCCCAGAAGATCATGAGTGAATTCCAGATAATTGGACTTTGATAATATTTTTTTCTGCTGTCCAAGGACATTGTGAAAAGCATGATAGATGTTTGGTTTCACTTGGTCCTATGCAGTGGTAACTCTAGTGTTTGTTCTCTTGTAAATAGTTTTGCTGGTGTAGTGTTAAATTATGTTGTAGAGATAAAAAGTATTTTTTGATTGGCTTATACAAAAAAGGGGAATTTTTGCAGAAGTTTATTTTTAGGTATGTTTGAAATTGTTTCATGTACTGTTGGAAAAAGGGATGCATAGGCCTTGGCACTTTGTATTGTTTACAGGTGTTGGATTTCTGTGGGGTTGTTTAATTACGTATGATCTGTAGATGGTATCAGTAGAACACCTAAGGAATTATGAAAGAATAAAAACACCTGAGCTGAGATGCTTGGGGTTCTACTATGGAATCTGGCACTGGCTAGAATGGTGGTTCTCTGCTGAGGTCTGGCAGGGCTTCCACTTACGAAAACAGCACCTTGTCTTCTTGGTTGATAGACTCTGTAGGCGTACTAATGCAATTTAGGGAAATGTTGCTTTATCATTTTTTAATATGTTGAATATATTGATATTGTCCTCAGGCAGATATATTAATATGATCTGATATTGCTGTTTGTTAAATACATAAAGTACCTTGTCACATTTTGCTCATCACTATTTAGTGCCTCCAAATTGTTAGAAATGATTATGGACTTAGTGAATGGGAACATAGCTTATCTTGCTAATTCTTTGAAAATTCTTGAGTTATTTTTTTTGAGATTTAAGTTTCTATTTTCCTTACTCTATATGTCTCCCTAAGTTTCATTAATCTTTTAGACACTGAACAACACTTTTTCGTCATACTCCAGGTATGTAAGCTGACAGTTTAATACAGACACTGTGTAATCCTTTGAATTCAAACTTAGATACTATTTGAAGAAAGAAATACATATTTTTTATCATCTCCCTCAAAAGAGAGAACTGGAAAAGAAAAATTTGAACTGCAAATATTTTGAGTCTTTCTATGAATGCTGCTAGGTTAGGAAAGATGGCAAAGTATTTTGATAACAGAACTTAGACATTTTCCAGGACTTAGAATTGAGAGATTGCTCATTTAAAAGGCATGGATTGACACACTTTTAGCAGCTAACACAGAGTGAAAATCTTTGTGAGAAGCATTGTTCAAATATTTTTGAATCTAGACACAAAGCTTCTAATAATTTGAAATCAAGCAATATCAAGAAATAACTTTCATTAGGATGAGGTAAGTTATACTGTAGGAACAACGACCTTCCAAATATTAGTGATTCGCAAAGTCAATGCCTCACCCTTTTTACAAACTCCATATTCTTGCCCAGTAATCTGTTCTCAGATGATGACATTTCTAACTCCAGTCTATTAGAAATGCCACTAGCTAAAGTATCTTAATGTTGTAAATAAAAGAGGATTTGGGGTCACAAAATCCTTTGAGCTTCCATTTGGCTGAGCACTGTAGTCTGGCAAATATAATTTAATAATTATTTTGGTACTTTACGTGTATAAGTGTTTTTTTCTGAATGTATATATTTGTGCCAGTGTGTGTATTTGGCACATGCAGATGTCTGAAGGCAGTGCTGGATACCCCAGAAATGGATTTGCAGGCAGTTGTGAGACAGCCCGCTTCCAATTTCTTTTGATTAGCTCAAGAGCCATCACACATAACAAATATGCCATCTCTTTAATAACTGATCACTGGAATGGGGGGTTTCAGTTGTTAAAGTGTCTATCAAGCATAACAATCTCAGTTCTAATCACCAGAACGCATGTAAAAAGTTGTGTGTTTCTGGCATGTGCTTGTTATTATAATGCTGTTTTGTCTTACTGAACATACCTTTTCCTAAAGAGCACAAAACTGTACTGAAAAGTATAATTAATGGAATGGAGAAAATACACTCAATAATTCAAGTTTTATTGATAGTAGTTAATCTGGAATGATGGCATTTACTATAGCCTTGATTATCTTTTTCCCCTTTCAGTTGAACAGTAAAACACAGAAGACATGTTTATTATTCCATCTTTAAACATTTTGGTGAAATATAACCATTTAGTTAATGAAAATGCAGCACTTCATTAGATTAAAATTAGTTTTTCTGGCTTAACTCCCTTTCCTCTTATACTATAGAATTAATAGAACTGAATTAATAAATAGGTATTTTTAATATTTTCACTGACCACTGACTCCAGCTAAATAACACAGAGACTTATACTCCTGCTCACAGTTTTCATCTACTTGTAGTGTCCCAGTACAGTCACTAGCAAATGGAAAGAGCTGTTGGTACCAATTGCAATATAGTCTGTTGTCAGCTTTTTCAGTAATTGATGTGTTTTAGTCAGTTTGGGTTTCTACCATAAAACACATAAGATTGATATATTGATAATGATTATGAATCCACATGTACAGTTCTGGAGACAAAGAAGCCTAAGATTAAGTCAGCAGCAAAATTAGCAGGGATAATCCCTTTCATAATTTGCACCTTCTTGACATGTGGCAGAAGGACAAGAGGGTCTGTACTATCTTATATAAGTGCACTTGTAGCAGGAACCTAAAGTATCACAAAGACATAGCCTTAATAAGACATTGGTACATGAGTCAATAGTAGAAGATGTGGACATATGTGTAAAATATTTTGTGGCTATAATAAATATAAACTAATACTGATAGTATAAACAAATAATTATTGTTGCCCACCTGGAGTTAGGCAAGCACATCAGTGTCAGTGAATTAGGAATCCTCGCAATGACTCTTGATCTTCCCTTTTGGTAGTAAGATGACTATTGTTGCTCTAGAGATTGTATATCTATTAAAAGTATAAAAGAGGGTTTAGCAACTCTTGCCTTTTAAAATACTAAGGCTTTCCTAGAGCCCTTGAAAGAGAGGTATATTTCATATTTCCAGAAATATATTACATAGGTATCTTTAGTTTTAAAGGCTGCAAAAGTTGGTATAAGATTTTTTTTCAGTACCTATGACAATTATGGAGGATTATTTCAGTGGAATTGATTAATTATATGGACATTCAAAATATTTCAAGAATCTTTCTCCATGTGGAGTTTATCTGTTTCTCCAAAGTATAACTTCATGGACAAAATTTTAGCTTCATTAAAGATATTTTAATATACTCTTAGCTGATCACGTATGTGAAATTTTGATTTTTAAGTTAGAAAGTGGAGGAAGATATCCATGTGAAAGGCATCTTGCTGGTGAGGGTTGAGGTATTCAAATTGAGTTACTTTTCTTCCTAAGCAACAATAATTGCATTTATTTCCTGAAACTTAGACTTTAGGCTGACAACAGTGGGTAAAACTTGGAAATAAGTTGGGAAGTTGATATTCAAGAGATGGTTTTCTAATTTAATGTATGATGTGTATTTTTTCGAAAGAAAGTATCTGTTGACTAAAGAAAGTAACTCTTATAGACTAGAATCAAGGATAGATTCTTAATAATCCAGGTGTGAGTTAAACTATTTACACTAGATCTAAAAAGGAAAATAAAAAACAAATGTAAATTAAAATTAAGTAATGTTAAAAATGTCAAAATAAAAATTGGAATCTCAAGTAGGAGCTGATTCTTGTTCATGGTTCTTAAGAAGTTGACAGGACTACTATATAGAGGAGATGAAATAGTTCATGTTTCTATATCCTGTGATTTTTTTTAAATGTAAGTGAAGTTTGTTGCTAGTTTTATGTCAACTTCACACAATTTGGAGTCATTAGAAAGACTCTCAATTATTAAAATAACCCCACTAGACTGGCCTATGGGCAAGTCGGCACTGCATTTTCTTAATTGATGCTGGATATGGGACTTCCCAGATCACTGTACGTAGTGCAACCTCTGGGTTGGTAGTACTGGGTGTTATAAGAAAACAGGCTGAGCAAGCCATGGAGAATAATCCAGTAAGCAATACACCTTTTTCTCCATGGCCTCTCCTCAAGTTCCTGCCTTCAGGTTCTGGCCTTGAATTCTTGCTCTATCTTTTCTAGATAATCAACAACACTAGAAACCCTAACAAAGAAATAAGTGAATTGTCATGAGAGGAGGTCATTGTTGGCATAGCAAGCATAAAATAGAAAGAAAATAACAAAGTATCTAGAGAAGGTTCTTTTCTTAAGGGAACTGAAGATGCATTTGGAAGAATAAATAAAGTTAAATGTGTTTGGGAAAGGAATCCATTATGGAATTATGAGAAATGGACAATGATGAGGATTTCTTGTTATTATACATTTGTCTATAGAATGCTTTAAAAGAAGTAAGGACACAGGTGTCCTTTGGATTAAGAGCCACCATTAATCAGTATTTCAAAACACTTGACGAGAAGCTAGGAGATGATAGTGACTTCAGTAAATATGGTTAATGGTGGCAGTGACACAGTAATGCATTGAAAGGGTCGAGATAATTGGTTATACAGAAAAAGAAAGGAGAGAAATGACATCAATGGGTGACAGAAAGGGGAATTGGTGAACATTCTCAGTCTTTCATGCATTATTAGACTCAATTTTAAGTCATGCAGCATCCACATACATACACAATGGGCCATCAATTCCTTTCAAAATTCCCAAAGACTCTTATTGGACACATTTTCCTCCTTTAAGCATTCCTGTATTCATGTTAATTAGATTGTGTCATTCTTTGTTCGTCTCTGCCAAAAATATCTTCTTTCAAACTTATTATATTTTCTAGAAAAGCCTTATCTGCCTTCATCTCACTCACTTTGGTGTTCATGTCAATGCTAGCCTTTACTATAGTATAAAACAATCACTTTATATTCTGATTTCTTCATTATACAAAGCTAGTTGAGGGCACAGACATTATCTCATTCGTCTCTGTGTTTCAAAGGCCTACAAAAACAGCAGTCTATAGTAGGATCATAATAAATGTTAATGAATAAACAATCAATTAGTGAATCAAAGCAGGACTTTTTATGGTATGGGAAAAGGTGATCTCTCTCATTATGCATAACATTTTTTATGAAATGCAATTTCATGTTCATCAGTCCATACTACCTCAATATAAAATGATGTCAAGATATAGAATTTACATGTACATCTGTGTCAACAGATGATGGTGTAGATTCTTTGGCATCTGGAGTATTCACTGCTTTTCCATAAGTAGAAATATTTTTGCAGATTTTATTTAGTGTGTGTGGTCTCTAAATTAAAATATAAAAGAAGACAAATCCCTTGTTAGGAGAAAATCAAGGCTAGAGAGTTGGCTCAATGGTTAAGAACAATCCGTACTCTCACAGAAGACCTAGTTTGGTTCCCAGGACACACATGGTTGGCTCATAACTGCCTGTAACTCCAGTTTTCAGGGGATATGAGACCATACTTTGACCTGTGTGGGAACTGTCATGCATTTGTTTCACACACATACATATGCAGGTACACACACACACACACACACACACACACACACACACACATATCTAAAAGGATCACAGATAAGGATAAGAAGAGAAGAAAACTTTTGTACAACATTGTTGGGAATATAGGTTAGTATAGCTATTGGGAAAACAGAACAGAGATTGATATACTAATTACAAATGGAATTTATTATCTTAGTTACTGTTCTATTGCTATGAGGAGACATCATGACTAAGCACCTTATAAAATAAATCATTTAAATTGGAGGCTTGCTTACAGTTTCAGAGGCTTAGTCCATGGTTATTCTGAGGGAACTATGGTGACAGACAAGGAGGTATGGTGCTGGGGCAGTAAGTAACAGCTTACTTCTCATCCACGGGATGGAGGTAGAGAGAGAGAGAGAGAGAGAGACAGTGGGCCACACCCCTAATCCTTCTCAGACATCATCACCTGTTTGGGACCAAGTATTCAAACATATGAGCCTATGGGGGGGGCCATTGTCATTCAAACAACCACAGTGACCATGAGAGAAAACCACAATCCATCAAAACATTGTGTTCCAGAAATTCTCCTTTCAGTTAGACTGTTACATTATTTTTTATTGAAAAAAGTTTTTTCTGTACAATAAATTCTGATCATGTTTTCCCCTTTTTCAACTCCTACCTGATCTTCTATACCTCCCTACCCACCCAAATCTGTGGCTTTCTTTCTTCCTCTCTTTAAAAAAACAAACAAAAACCAAGAAATTCAAACACACGCACACACACACACACACACACATACACACACACTACACAAAAATACAAAATTGGCAACCATAATATACAAACAAAAGACCAGGTGTAAGGTACAAAGTTGTCCAAAAACACTATTTGAGACAAAAAGTCTATAAAATTATCATTAAGTTTGTTTGGTGCTGCTCATCTACTGCTCGGCATGGAGCCTACCCTGAAGTATAGTTAATATACCCAGTGAGACTCTATTGGTGAAGACTAATTTTTCCTTTGCAAGCAAGTAGCAATTGCTGATTGCTTCTTGGTCAGAGGTGGTATCCTGCATCCACTTGTCTCTTTCCACACTGGGTCCCTATCTGACCTGAACCTGTGTGGACCCTGTACATGCTGCCACGGTCTTTGGCAGTTTAGATGTGCATCAGTCCTGTTGGGTGTGCAGATACTGTTTTCTTAGATTCATCCAAACTCTCTGGCTCTTACAACATTTCCACCTCTTCTTCATGTTGATCCCTAAGCCCTGAGGGAATAGTTTGATGAAGATATCCCATTTTTGATTGAGTGTGCCAATATCTCTCACTATCTGAATATTGTAGACTCTGTGTCTCTGTGTAATTCCGCGTGTATTGGAAAAAGACACTTCTCTGATGATGGCTGAGTGAGGGACTGATCTCAGATATTTTTGACTTCGTAAATTTTTTATTTCCAGTGTTATTTCAGTTTGGGTTTTCTTTAATGATTCTATTTCTTTGTTAAATTCTACTTTCATTTCTTGAATTGTTTTGATTACTTCATTCAACTTTTTTTTTTGAGACAGGGTTTCTCTGTTGTAATTCTGACCATCCTGAAACTCACTCTGTAGACCAGGCTGGCCTGGAACTCACAGAGATCTTCCTGCCTCAGCTTCCTGAGTGCTGGGATTAAAGTCCTGTACCACTACCCCCTGGCTTGCTTTTAAGGTCTTAATAGATTTATTTATATCCTCTTTAAGGTCCTTGAACATCCATAATTGCTATTTTGAAGTCCTTCTTTTGTGCCTCACCAATATTGCACTTTTCATTGCCTACCATAATAAGGTTATTAGGTTCTAGTAGAAGCATATTATCTTGGCTCTTTATGTTTATGTTTTGGTGGTGAGGTTTAGGCATCTAGAGTTATAATGAATGAAATGTTTATAGGTTTGATATCTGTTCTTGTCTATGTTAGTTTGATGTGTTGCTCTTTGGTTGTTGTCTGCATTGGTTCCTAGGCAAGGATAGTAGTGATGGTAGAGGGTGGTCCTGCAGGTTTCTGGATGGCCGAAAGGAATGGAGATGGGCTGGAGATTAGTTACCAGAATTAGGTTTTTAACAAGAGGCTGAGTTCCCAGGAAGTCGGGGTGTGGTAGAAGGAGAGGCTTTAACAAGTAGGCTGCAATAGGACAAAAATAAGTCTTGAGAGATGGGGATGAGGGGCTAAGATGGACTCTGTACCAAGTTGCAGATTTTCTAGTAAGTGGAACTCAGGTGCAAGAAGGGACTTCTGCGAGCAGGCTGCTATAAGACTAAGAGAATCCTGGACAGGGCTTTTTTGGATAGATGATGAAATGATAGTGAAAATCACCTGAGTCCCGGCCCAAAGTGGTCCCTAGTGGAAAGTGTTTCTGGATATTGGCAGCTTTCTCAAATTAATGGAGATGGGATAGAAGGGAAGGCTGAGAGGGTAGAGAAGAAAGAGCTAAGTTGGTTCTGCACCAACTTAGCAGTGTCTCCCCATTCCAGTTCACTCTGGGATATAAATTCGGGTCATCAATTACATTGCTATTAGAATTTTTGGTATAATATCCTGAGTTCTGTGGCTCCGATAAGAGAAGCTTGAACATGGCTCCCTAATACATCTACATAAAGAAATAAATAAGTAATAGAGAAAACCAAAAAAGGAGACTTAAACAATGTGCCCACATTGGAATGAGAAAAAAGTAAAAATGTCAGTGACCATTAAGTCCATTTTGGTATTCTCACATAAGGTTTATGTTTAAAGAGAGGGCTTGATGTGTGCATAACTGAGCAGTCTTGGTTGAGACATAGTCCAGTCCATCACTGAACCATCTTGGTCTTAGCTCTTTTGTCCAGTTACTCCTACAAGATACTCCTATTAGATTCCAAAACTATGAAATATCTTCATGGGAGGTTAAGTTCCTCCTTTGGCTAAGAGTAGAGCTTTAGCTTTTCCCTTCCTACAGCATGCGGCTTCTGGGGAACTTTTATTTCCCTAAGGATCATTCTTCTAACAGTCTGAGGAAAAAAAAACAAGAGGCAGAAGTGCTTCTGTTTTCAATATTCCTTGAACTGTTAGTGTGGTTAAAACTTCTGCATGCGCATTTATGCTGTAGCATCGTTCACAATAATTATGTGTAAACACCCTAAAAGTCTACTAACCCAAGAATAGATGAAGAAAATAGCCTATTTACATGTTAGAATATTACTTATCCCTAAAATAATGAAATTCTGCTGTTTGCAACAATGTATATAAACCATAGGTTATTTTGCTAAGTGAAATAAGCCAGACACAGAAGTTTAAAGATGATATAATACCATTTTATGAGAATTCTAAAATTTCATACATGTAGAATCAGATGAAATGGTCAGACCTTGAGGAAATGGGGCAATATTACTCAGGGGTCCATAGTCCAAGATTTCCACTGTACAACGTAATATCTATTGTTATGCAAAGTGCATTATATAGCTAATATTTTCTTAAGTGTATCCTTTATTACAAAAATAAAGCAACAACAATAATAAGTAAAGGATACAATGGCATGCTTTTTGTATATAGTGCCCCAATGGTTTAAAAATGCATACTTATTTGCAAAGTCATCAGATTAGCTCTGTACCATGTTTCCATAACAATATTACCTCATCAAACTGGTTAAAATCTTATGTAAAAATAAATAAATTGGGCAGTGTTGGAAAGAAAAAAGTGCAGAGATTTAAATGTATTCTGGGTTAAAATCAGGAGCAGAAAATTACTTCATTTGGAAATTATACTGAAATATGGAAAATACAGATTCAATGTTATTTTTTCTGGGATGAATTGAGAAATGTATTGTCATATTTTAAGACGTATACAGTATGAAATCCTGGATAAAGCCTGTGGATGAGATCTGTATTATCTTTGCAAATTTTCTGTAAATATAAAACTATTCTAAAACAATATTCAGTTTAAAATAATGAAGAAATTTCATGACAATGTGAATGTAATTAAATGACTGAAATTTAGATTTAAGATGAATAAAATGATAAATTCACTGTTCTTTACACTTTACTAAAATAAAACTAATATGGAGATACCTAGGTCTGATCAGGGAACATAAAAAATAAACAGATTACCATTACTAGTTTTCAAGGAAAGTTGAAGTTTCTTATGAGAAAAAATATTTATGTGTGGACATAAGGAGAAAGAAGGTCAGTTCAGAAAGGACAGTACACCAAATTCATGGGTGCTGGCTTCTTAAGACAGTTGGTGGTGGTCCACTGAGGTCTATTGATTTATGGTTGTTATCACATCTGTACTCTACTCTGATCCTGCTTTCATCCATGTTTAAGAAATACACCAGTCGGAGAGGTGACTCGGTTGTTAAATGTACCTACTGCTCTTTCAGAGGACTCAAGTTCAATTCCCAGCACCAAAACTGAGAAACTCACAACTTCTAGTAACTCCATCTCCAAGGAATCTAACACCTTCTTCTGGCCTCCAGGCACATATGGAATTCATTTCCACAAAGACATACACATAAACAAAAAATAAAAATCTAAAAGCAAAACAGAAAGGCAATAGAGTATATATTATCCAAAGAGTAACAAAAAAAAGGTGCAAAGATAAGCCAACCCAGACAAGCACTGCTCTGTAGCTTCTGTATCCAATTACTTTCAAATGAATATTTCTTTTTTGTTGAAGATGTCTGACACACTAATGATCAACAGTTTACAGCTCTTACAAAAATTAACAGGGCTGGTGCTGTAGCTCAGTACATAGAGCTCCCAAGCAAGTGCATGGCACCATATGTTTGAGTCTCTGTCATTAAATAGTAATTTAAAAAAAAGGTCCTGGCATTCTGATTTCATGTTAGATTCCTCGTCACATTGCTGTAAGATGCCCACTTCTTCTGCTGTGGTCTTCCACTTTGTTGTCTACAAAATATTCATTTCTCAGATTGTCATGTTACTAAATGGTGTTACATTAAAGCCCTGTTTTAAGTGTCAAAAAATTAATTTGGATGCTGAGAATGGGAAAGAATCTGAAAACTCAGGGAGACAGCATTGAATATGACTGTAAACCTTGAAGCACACGTAGAAGCAGAAATGCCATAGAACTTTATCAAAAATATCATATACTACACTTAGCTCCAACTAAAGCTTCAGAGAAATCAAGTATTATAAACTAAACCAACCTCCACAATATGAGGGAAATATTCAGTTATTTCTTGTGCTCTATCTCCATAGATGTCATTGATTACAGAGACTTCTGTTCAACAGGGAATTCTGAGAAAGAGGGTAAAAAGACAATTAGAGGCAGGCAGGGGAGATGGATTATGGTAATATACTTGGAAGTTTAGAAAACAAGCAAGCAAACACTTAAAATAAAACAAACAATCATACTTCCTATTTCACTGTGAAAATAGAAGCAATTAGATGAGACTTCCGGAGACTACTTGAATTCCATCTCCTCACATTTTACAGCTGTTCCCATATGTACTGTCTTATTCTAATTAAGGATGAACTGTGTTCCTATATGGAGGCCGATCTGTCCATGTTTTGTGTTTGACCTCCAATCTTTTCAATTATTAATATAAGTATATTGCTCCAATATAACTTCCTATGAAATATTTAACTTTAGAATACAGCAGAGCTGATATTTCTTCCATCCACTATAAAGAAAATCTAACTGAATGATAGTCATCAAAACACAAGTTCACCTCACATGAACTTTGGATTACATTTTCTTCTTACCCCATCTACTTCCCCATCACAATTCTCAGTGTTGTTTCCATAAGCAACATAAACAGTATTTCACAGAATTTTCCACATAATCTAAATGACTCTTCGAACCAGACGCACCTGTGGCCATGGCCACCAATGCAGGACTAGCCAACATCTCTCAACTTATTGATGGACTCAACAGCATTTGACACAGTTGAATGCTAGACTCATTGATCTATTTTGTCATTATCTACATTTACTACAATACCTTTAAATTTCATAGATTTAATAATTTCATTTGTGTTAATGTTTCTCAGATATTCTTATATATATATTCCACCATGTCCTTGAAAATTTCTAGTTAGTTATGGAATTCTTCCTACTTAATTGCTGGTATCTCTCAAAGAATCCCTTTTGAAGTTTCACATATCTCAATTTATGACAAATCTATTATTCTAGACTCTTAAGTCAAAATTGGGGATGTATTTTTATTTACGTACTTTTATCACAATCCCCACTCTCTTTTGTAAGCCTTGCTGGCTTATTTTGATCATTCTAATCTAACTTCCACACCATTGCATAGTTTTAGAAAACACAAAATTTAATACAACATTTTACTGTTTAAGATTACTTCTCAAGTCCCTTTTCGCCATTCAGTGATCTATATAACCTCTCCATCTCTCTCTGCTTCTGTCACCCTATACTCCTCTATTACAAATTTCTGTTCTTCAACTTTACTGGTATACTTGCAATCATTTCAAACCACATCATTTGTCTAGAAATCATTTACTCTGCATGCTTTCTCTTCTTCTTGAAATATTATCTTCCCCCAGGATAGTCATTTTCTGAGTCCTTAAATATATTAATGGTAGTTGTCAGAGCTCCCTAGCTTTACCTCTTTGGCCTGTGAGATAAAATACAACATCACAAGATAAAATACATCACAAAGCTTATCTTCTAGTTAAGATGCTACAGCAGTGGCATATAAGCATGATACCTAGTGGTCCTAATACTTGTTATAAAACAAGAAGTCACTGCCCTATGAATAATGATATAGTCAATAAAAGAAAACACTAAGTTGTTACCTCACAGGTGATATCTTACTGAGATATAGTGTCATATTCAAGGGCACAAAATATGCTGTAAATGGAAGAATCATTATATCGCAGTGTGTAGTTATTTAATAGTCTGCAATCCCAGAATGTGTGAGTCCAAGAAGAAAGTCATATAACTAAGAGTCGTATCATTCACTCACTCACTGTCAAGATCTGTTGTTGTTCACACAGCTCTGGGCTTTGCAAATTTATTAGTTTTAGTTACCAAAAGCAAAATATTTACACCACAGTAAGTGCATTCCTAATTTTAAGCTATGGCTTCTTCCCTCCCAGTTGAGGTCTGGTGTACAAAGAATCCAGCAGATACAGAATGGATTCACTCCTGACAGGTTTTACAGAGCCTGATGTTTAAGATGAACATAGAGCCGCTAATTCACAATGGGACCGAGGGAATAAATTTGACAGCTAGGTGATGCAGTTGCATATCTCTTTCTCCTGCTCTCTCACTCTCACTCTCTATCTTTGTTTCCCTCCCTCTTCCTCTCCCCTCTCTCCCTCCCTGTCTCTTCTTTTTGTCTGTTTGATACTGTTGCTAAATGACCAAGTGTATTCCTGTTCTAAGCTGATGTACTCTTCAGAGTGTGTTACTTAGCTAAGGAAAAATTCATAAACTCAGGTGTCATTCCATCTTTAGTGTTTTCAATTGAGTTTAGGGGAGGCTTTTTCTATCACCTTCTCTCACAGCCCAAATTCTTCCTGTTCTTAGACTTGGTTCACTTATTTCTCCATTGATGTTAAGCTTACCAGTGCTCTCTCGGACCCATTACATGTTTGTAGAATAATTTTCTCCATCTATTTAGTATCCAATTAATGTAAAAATTGGAACATATTATTTAGGTATTTCTCTATTTTCTTGGTCAATGTACCATCAGCACCAAGAAGAAGTTTTATCAAATAAATATAATTCTGTTCCTTCCATGTGGTACCACAAAATGGTTTTACTTGGGGAGACTGAACTGCAGTAAGGGGTTTGAATGATATATAGTGCAACAAGGCAGTTTGATGAGATTTAGAGTCAGAGTGTAGATAATTTATATGGAAGAATTATGAATTTTCTCAGACTTGAAGGCTTTTATTTTTAAATCAGTGTCTCCCTCTACAGTACCAGCTGGCTTCAAATTCATGAGCCTCCTCCTACACCCAGTGTTAATGTGGTAACATGCCTCATGATTAGAAGGATTCTTTAAAAATGTTACAGCTGACTGTAATACATTGCAAGTAAAGTGGGTCTGGACACCATGAAAGTACGACTATACTTTCCTAATATTGCATCAATACAGTTTTAAATTTCTTCTGAAGATTTTTAGTTTGGCCACATATGAATAAATCTGGGACTTATGCAGTGGTGACAGTAAGAAGGATTACTCTTATTTATTTCCTAACACTATGGAGAAATACTTATAATTTGATAAAATGTATGTACATTTATATAATGTACTAAAGTTCATTAACTTTTAATATTTTAACATGTTTGGTAAACTTTGGTGTGTCTCTAAATTATAAGCATATACAAATCATGACAATAATCGTCACATGTTTTTCAGGCTATGTAATATTCATTGAAGTTAATTTCAAGAATTGTTCACCAAACCAATGGATATACTTAGCTTTTAAATGTTGTTGTATACATACTCTAGTTTTTCTTAAAACCTACTCTTTTCCAGTATGCGATGAGTCAACTTACCTTTTTAATCATAATAAAGTACTGCTATTAGGTTTCAGAATTTTTCCATTTGTAGAGATTATCTGAATAGTTAATAGACCTGGACATTGATAAATATATTAAAGTTTTTTATGTAGCCTTTAGTTTGTGACGCTAAATCATTTGGAACACTATTAGTATGCTTCCTTTAATAACACATAATTATTTGGGTGGAAGATATTTCATGTGGAAGTTAATCTTTGACAAACATTATATTAAATGATTGTAAAAACTAGAGATGAACTATCATAAATATATGTATCTCTCTCCTTTGGTTTAAAATTGTGCCTGGATTTTATGGTAATAAACATCTGCATTAATATTTCTAAAATTCCAGGGTAACTTTGGCCTTCATTTGTTGTTTGGAGATAGTATTCTAATAATTTCATAGTTCAGAAACTAAATACAACGTTCTTGCATTGTATTACGTGCAACTTGCAACTAAACATAGTCAGTAATATTGCCAGACTGTGGAACTTGGTCTGTCTGATTTTAAAGATACCCCCCAAAAAACACAAACTTCAAATTCATGTGTGGGTACTACTACAAAGTACTTGACAGGCCTCAAAAGGAAGAAAGAAACTCATCATTCAATTATTTGTTGAAGAACAGACAAAGCTTAAGTATTGCTTAAAATGCAAATTGTCGTTGACAATTCCAATCAGTTTCACCTCTGTATATTCTGTTTCTTAGCAAACAAAATCACTCCTATTTTCGTGGAGCAAAATCAAATTTACTCTTTAAGTGGCTAAAATGAAGCTATTGTTCAGCAGACATTCAGGTTATAGCATTCCAGTCACTGCAGTATATTTTGGGACCACAAAGATGTTCATATACTTTAACTCTACTAACATCCTTAAAACAATAATATGTAGCCAAGTTCAATGATGTGGACTAAGTAGTAAAACAGCAAGCAAAAAAAAATGTAATTACCATGACTGCATTGCATTTAAATTTTAACAGAAAACACTGTGTTGCATATTTTAGCACTAATGATACCAAATATTCTTACTGCTTTCAATTTAGGTAAAACAAATGAACAATCACAGAAAACAAAATAAGCTCAACCTATTCTAAATTGCCAGTTTTCTATGTGTTTAGAAATAAAAGAGAATGTTTTTTTCTTCATAACTTAATTAATGTTCCATACTTGCCCATCATAAAGCCAAACAAGCTAACCAAGGTATCAAATCCATTTAGGCTGGTTTACATCAAATCAGTATCAGAGCAAAAAACCGGTTGATTGGTTCTTGATGACATCATAGCAATTCCTGAGCAGATGACTATTGCACCAATCATGGAAGTACTCATAGTATTCAAATTAAACATGCCCGGTGTGTGACTAATCTGAGACTGGAGCACAGATTGATGACCACATTTAAATGATTGGTATCTGCGAGCGGCACATAAGTTTCTGCAGGCTTGCTTGACTTTATAGCTTATCACAAACATGATGATGATTTATGCAATTTTGTAGTATTATTATAAAACCTTCACAGTTATGGATTATTGGTGGAAATCAGAATCAAGAGTGAACCTGGAAAATAATAATGCAGATGGTATGAACTAATAATGCCTTACCAAATGTAGTTTAAGTGAAAAAAATAATTCCAATGCAGGGCCCAGAAGGAAGTAAACTGCAAAAAGTGGTGTGAAAGTTGCAATCCAAGGAATTACCTCATTCAAAACTGTTCTTAAACTAACTCCAGAGTTCATCTAAGAGTCATCGAAGATTTAAGTGTAATTTGGGAAATCAATTATTTCCTCTTTAAATAAATCTTTATCATGACTCTGTGGATTAAATAAAGGACTCTTTCTAAGGCATAAAAACATAGGTATGTAGACAAAATACCTAGAAGGGTATTTTGAGTATCCATTTCTATAGAAAACAAGGTCAAGTTTCAATGCCTATTTCAGAAAATTTTACTATGTTATTCAAAAGTACCACAGTCATATTTATCTGATTTATTTCTGTATATCTAATCCCTATTTATTTATGTTTCTAAAGTCTTAGTCTTATCAGAATTTTATAGAGCCAATGATGTGTTTTTATCTGTAGTTTTAAATTAATAGTTTGTATGTATTATTTGGTTTTCTTGAAAGATGCTCATGGCCATCATCAGGTCATACTTATTACTGATGCCTGGATGCTTTTCTACAAAATCTTTCTTGTCATCTAAGATTGGTGCTTCATACTTGTCCTAGTTAACATTAACCATCAACCTGACTCAGTCTAGCATCATCTGACAAATGAAAGTCTTAATTGAGTAATTATTTTTTATGCTGGCTATAGGCATGTCAGCAAATGACTGTCTTGATTATTAATTGATAGAGATGAGTCCAGCCTCCTATGATTGATACCATTCCTGGAGTAGGTAAGCATAGGATGACTAAGCATGACTAAGCATGAAGCAAAGAATATACTAGCCAGTAAGCAGAGTTCTCCAATGGTTCCCAATTCAGTGTTCCTGCCTTCGGTCCCTGGATTGTTTTAGCCAAATAAGCAGTTTCCTCCAGTGGTGTTTTGAATGACAAATGTCCCTCCCATATAGATTCCAGTATTTGAAAACTTGATTCCTGGTTTCTTGGCTCTGTTTAGAGAAGTTATGGGGAGGGACAATCTTATTAGAGGAAATGCATCAAAGGAAGTGGATTTTTAGAGTTCACAAACCTGAACTACTTCCAATTCATTTTTTCTGCTTCCTACTTTCAAGTTACTGATGTGATAACTTATCTTTCTTTTCCAGTTATCTGCTGCCATGCTTTCCCTGTCATTATAGACTTTAACACCCTGAAAATGTAGGCCCAATAAACTCTTTCTTCAATATGTTGTCTTAATATTTTGTCACAGTATCAAAAAGTTTTTAATTACAGAAGTTGATACCAGAGTGTTGGCTGTTATTTTGAAGAACTTGAGCATGATGGATTTATCTATTTTTTGAGTGATATGAAGGACTTTGGGACTTTGGACTAGAAAAGGATTTGAATGAACACTGTAAGCATAGCTTAAGAAGCTGCCCTAGTAAGAGCCTGGAAGACATTGGTGTGGAGAGCAATGTAGACTGTGGAGGCCCAGCTCAAGAGGTTTCAGAGGGGAGATACATTAGCAACTGGGCTAGAGGCCATTTCTGTGATATCTGGAAAAAAGAATCTGGCTGTGTTTTGCCCTTGTCTCAAGAATTATGCTGAGATTAAATTGAAAAGTAATGTACTAATTTCTTTGGAAGAGAAATAATGTTAAATCTATATACCTGTTGCTATGGAAAACATTTATGCAGGTCTGCAGTAAAAAGGAGCAAGTAGGAGAAGAAACAAACAAAACATATACATTTTAGAGAGAAAAAGACCACTATGAGGGCTTAATGTTATATCCAATGCTGGAAGAGAGGCTGTAATATTAGCATCGTTAAGAAGAGGCTTGCTCTGCATTGAAACAAAGGGAAAGGTACCACCAGGGTAAGACCTCCCCCAGATAAGTTTCCATTTGTAAAAGGAAAATGTCTAAGGAGTTTTCTGCTTCTAGAAAGAAACTTCCAACAAAAGCTTCTAATAGAGCTCAACGGCTCAAGATTCCATCCTAAACTGGAACCTGGATCTGGCAGTGTCATCTACATGCTGCTGGCTTTAGAGGCATGAATGATGAAAGAATCAAGGGATAGTAGATTGTTCCTCCACTGTTTCAGAGAGCTTCTGAGGCTAGGCAGCATGCATCCATGGAGTACCTGCATGAAGACTCTGAGAGGGCAAGATGCCTTCAGTTACTATTGTACAAAACATGAATGTGAAATCTGGGTTGGGTTGCAAAAGGCAGCCAAGATTTAGGAGGTGCTGTGGGATATCTGCCAAGGAAAGATGCATATATGGAGTGGAAGAATTCCATGAGAGAGATATATTTTGTGGGCAGCAAACCTGGAAGAATGGAGACATCCATTCCTTTGACACACTGGACATCTTTTCAGGATTAGGTTTGCCCTACTGGGTCTTGTTTTTGTCCAGTATTTCTTCACTGTGTGCCATTTCTCCCTTCTGGAATAGTAAGACTAAACACACACACACACACACACACACACACACACAAACATGTATATACACATATATATTTAATATTATATACTAATGGTGTATATATTATATACTAATATATATAATATAATAGTATGATATATATATATATATATATATATTCCAGAATATACGTATGTATATATGTATTTATATGTTTGTGTATGTGTGATTTGCTTTTAAGATATTCTAGAGGATTATAATTCAGATATTGACTGGAGTATTAGAAGAGACTTTGGGCATTCAAGTAGTGTTAAGACAACAAAAAACTGCAGAATTTAAATATATTTTTTTGCATTATGATATATATAATCATTAAACTGGGAGAGTCAGAGAGTGTAATGTGAATGTGATATGGTTTTAATGAGTAATATTCCCCATAGTCTCAGTCATCTGACCACTTGGTCCCCAGTTGATGGTTCTGTTTAGTGAGGTGAAGGGGTGGTATGGCCTTGCTGGAGGAAATATGTCAGAAGAGGCAGGCTTTGAGACTTCGTGTTCTTGACCTGGTCTATTTCTTTTTTTTTAATTTATTTTTTCTTCCCTCAGAAAGACATACTGAACCCAGCCTCACCTCTTTCCACTCCTCTACTCCTGCCATCTCCATGTTCCCCAGATCACACCTCAGAAAAAAGCAGGCTTCCTAGGGTTACCAATCTAACAGGGTTTAACAAAATGGAAGGGAGGAGGTCACCCACTAGGATGAAAAGTGTCCCAAATATTGGAGTGTGTGTATGTAGGTCTCTGAACCCATTTCTATTTCTTTTTCTCTGCTTTATGCTTTCAGTTCAAGATCATCTTCCTGTTTTAGCTGCCTGCTGCTATGCTGTCCCCTCCATTATGGACTCTAAGCATCTAGAACGTTAAAATAAACCCTTCAATGAGTTGCCTTGCCCATGGTATGTTATCACTGCAAATAAAAGTAATGAATAAACTACCCTAACTTGATTTTGGTCACAGTATTTTATCACAACAGAATCAAACCAGAACACCTGTAATCCCAACTTGGGAGGCTGAATACAAAGGAATCTTGAGACTGAGTCTGGCTTGGATTACAAAGCTATAACTTGTCTCAAGAATTAAAAAAGAAGAAAAATAAAATGAAGATAGAAATCCACACATAAAACATTTCATCTATTAAAAAGTAAGGTTTTTGTCTGGTAAAAACTGAATTATATCATAACAAAGCTACAGAAAAAAAAGACAGTGAAGACACTGAAAGTGCCATACTATAATTTACATTTTTTGTGTGAATTTCATGCATAGATATGATGTTTATATTTCCACCCTTCCTTTCTATCATCTAATTTCTCCTGTGTTTCTCCCCCTGATTCTTAAATTCTTTATTTATTTTTTAATTGCGTGTGTGTGTGTGGGTGTGTGTGTGTGTGTGTGTGTCTGTATGTGTATGTAAAACTTACTCACTAATTTTATGTTATTGATTTGTACATGTTCTTAGGGCTAATTACTCAGGATTGGATAATCTACCTGGTATCTCAGACTTGCAGAAAACAAATTCACCCTCTCTCAATAGCCCTTGTTTTCTTGTAGCTCTTCCTCTTGGGGGTTCAGATATCTGATATTTCCCCTATATACTTTTGCATGTGGACTTGTGTAATCATTACAGTTTTTGTTCTGTGAAGGATAAAATACGGTTAAAATTTAGAGGAAAAGAGTTTGAAGTGTACAATTGAGTGGCATCTAAATTATTCATATTCTACAAGTCTGTTCCTAGTCATTGTAGCCTGAGGGCCAAAACAAAAGTTACTCTGGGTTGCATCAGACCTTTCCAAATACGTATGACAAGTTCTTATAGAACAATGTTCTTTCCACTTACATTTCCACTAGTCAGCATGTCTCAACTTGTGGGATTTTTATTGCCATGGCTATGCTATTCGTGGTGAATTGTGATAGTCTGATTTATGTACACATTACTCTCCTAACAAAGGTCTGAAGCCTTTAGTTTCAACAAGCACTACCCTAATCCAGTAAGGAATTGTTCCAAAATAATTAAAAAATAAGGTGTTAATTAAAATGTACTTTAATCTTTCCAAGCTTATAGGTGGGTTTAAGACAGGTTTATATACTACTAGCTTAGCATGTTTGATTAAGGAGTTTCCCTTAATTCAGGTTTCCCACTGGCCCTTTAAGTTTCAGTTTTGAATGGGACTAACTCTTCTGGTAATGAGAAGATTTCTAAGAGATCAGCCACCTGTTTTCTATGTTGAAATGGCATGCCAGATACACTACTAAATCCACTAGACTTCAACATAAAATTCCCATACTACTTCAAAAGAATAGGGGACATTATTCCTTTGATTTTCCTTAAAGTGAAATTTCTTATAATATCTATATGTTCTACTATCTGGACTGATTTTTACATTAACAGAGGCTTGTATTCAATTTTATTATAGAAATCTGTTATGGTCCTGCCTGGAAACCTCTTCCTGAGGTACAAAGTTATAGCCCTTCAACAAAGAAAGTGAAACCAAAATCTAGAAGTGAAACTTCGGCAAAGTCTGTACACTACATGACTAAAGTTTCAGTGATCCTTTTACAGTCATGTGGTTGTCCTTCAGTGGATGGTTTAAGATTTTCCACAATTGTACATGAGGAGGGCAAAGAAAAGGTACCTCATTACATATAACATTAGAGTTGAATAATATTGGGTATTTTCAGTCGAGAGAAGGACTTGGAAAACATAGAATATATCAATTCTATAGATATGATTTATCACATAATTAATCTTGGCTTGAGAGACTTTTTCAGATACTGTGACTGTTAATGAGTAAGGCAGAAAACTTGAGCTAGAAAGTCTAGCATGAACTAAAGCAATGGGCTCCTAATCTCCATCATACTTCTGTAAAAAGATGACAGAAATGGAAAACAAGACAAATGAGAAATGATTTAATAGCTATACATTGGAGGTAGAAAATGGATATTTCTAAGGATTCTGTTGCTACTGTAGAGGATAAGTCTCATAACAAGGATTTAATCACCATTTTCTTAGTCATGCTACATAAAGAAAATACCACAGTATAAAAATTAGCAAACAACTGGGCAGTGGTGGCACACTCCTTTAATCCTAACACTCAGGAGGCAGAGTCAGGCAGATCTCTGTGAGTTTGAGTCCAGCCTGGTCTACAGAGTGAGTTCCAGGACAGCCAGAATTACAATAGAGAACCCTGTCTCAAAAAATATTAGCAAATAACAATAATAGTCAATTATTGTTGGACAGTCCTTGAATTGTGCATTAATTTTAGATAAAGATTAAGTATAAAAGTTCTTGGTGCAATCCTAGCCCAACAATTTTTTATACCTTAAAGGAGAAAGTAAACCATAGCAATTACATTTGTCTCTGGAAACCTTGCCCTTCTTAAGTTACAGTTTATATTTATTTATCTAATAGGCATTAATTATCTATAAACAAATTGTATAATGAGAATT
This sequence comes from Cricetomys ansorgei, assembly GCA_026225945.1. Taxonomy (NCBI): domain Eukaryota; kingdom Metazoa; phylum Chordata; class Mammalia; order Rodentia; family Nesomyidae; genus Cricetomys; species Cricetomys ansorgei. The sequence continues at coordinate 3,052,218 of JAMJFZ010002759.1, read as the reverse complement.
ACCATGTGATTCAGTCATTCCATTCTTGAATATATTCATAAAATATTTGAAATCAATTTTCTCAAAGAGATAGTTGCACATTCAAGTTCATGAAAGCATTATTCACGAAAACTAACTGCAAAAAATAACCTGACAGTCATCAGGTGAAGAGTCAAAGAAAATACGATATATATCTGCAATGAAATTTTATTTACCTTTAAAAAGTCTGGCATATACTACAATATTGAAGAAAATTGAGGTCATTAAACTGAAATAAGCTAGTTAAAAAGAATACAAACAATATATGATTCCAATTACATAAGTTGAAATTAGAGTAATCAACATCAGGTAGACAAACTGTTTTGCAATGGGCTGGTAGCAAGGAAGAATGTGGAATTATTGTTTATTGAAAATAATTGTTCATTTTAATGCATATGCGATGACATTATAGGATATATATATATATATATGTATATATATATATATACTATAATAAAGCAAATTAGTATTTCCATCATTTCACATAATTACCAGTTTGTTTTATTTTTATGATATGAAGTTCACATTCATTCTAACCTAGAGTCTTACTTCATAATATTTCTATAGAAATTTTCTTTTTGTGTGGGCCACTTTAAAAATTTTATTTTAATTTTTCATTTGAAGTAGGATGACCCACTTCTTCTTTTAAAATTTATTTAATGTGCATTGATGTAAGTGTATCAGATCACCTGTTACTGGAGTTACAGACAGTTGTGAGCTGCCATGTAGAGAGTTACAGATACTTGTGAGCTGCCATGTGTGTGCTGGGAATAGAACCTGGGTCCCCTGCAAGAACAGCCAGTGCTCTTAAACACTGAGCAATCTCTCCAGCCCCTAGAAATTTCCTAATTACCTATTTTCAATTATGTATTCTTCAGTAACACATATCATCCCATATCTTTAATGGATATAACTTTAATTTTATCAGCTTAAAGGAGATATAGGGATGAACAGTGGTGATGAATGCATAAGTTTATGAGTACAAAATAAAGAGGATATGTATCTATGTACGTGTGTGAGTATGTGTGAGTGTGTTTGTGTGTGTGTGTATGTGTAAAATGAACATTGAATTACATGGAAAAACCATAGCCTTAAAAATTTGTTTATTTATCAAAAATATTTGAGGAACTTTTAAAATCTCTATGGTATAATAATCTAATTGGATTTCTTAATTTTCCATGTGGAAGTAAACTCGTTTTGAAGTTTTGAGTGAGTGAAGGATATTTCATAACTGTAGAATACAAGTAAGCAACAGTGAAGAAGCAGAATCTGAACAAAAAAACTGAGGATTTTATATGAGTATGGAAAACAAACCTGTTGCCTGTACCATCCATGGGATCCTTCAGGCAGGGGGTAGAGCTGGCGCTGAACCAGGACACATAGGCTATGGGAGTCAGGTGAAGGGCAAAAGCAGACTCAGGTTATTATGGGACTGGAAGCCCTTTATACCCTCCACTCAGCTCAGTGTACCATTGGCTGCCAGACTGCAGCTGCTGCTCCTTGGTCATATCCAGGCTGGTCTGTCTCTGGCATGCCTGGGCAGGTCTGTCTCTGGGAATATCCACGTAGGTCTCAGGCCTTGTTCTGTCCAGTGGTAGGTCCAGTTTTCTCCTACATATTCACCTTTTTTGTTTAATTTTATTTTTTCTGCAACTCCATGGGAACTAAGGTTAGGTGGGCTGTGAGGTCACACTGAAAGTTTAACCTGTACAGGCAAGCTTCTTTAGAAACTGTAGGTTATTGCTAAAGCAACATGGCTGTGGTCTAGCTAAATTGCTATCCACATATCCCTCTTCTAATAATATTAAAGGAACCAGATGGCTGTGCCTGTCTTAGGCGACACCACTAGGCATGAGTTTCACTCGTCATTGGTACATGAATATATTACATTCATGCCCGGCCTTAGGCTGACTCTGCCTGGAGAATTCATACCTGTCTTTGGCTACCCAGCCTTTAGTGAGGGGAGTTCAAACATTATGTTTGAAGTTTAATGCCACCAATCAGCATCAGCATCAGCATCAGCATCAGGAGCAGTCTTCATTGTAGAGGAGGACCCCGCAAAGACCAGACCAATCTTTCTGGGAGCCGCCTGGCATTTTTAGCTTCTACTGGCTCAAAGCGAACCTGGAGCCTGAGGCCATGTACTTTGCTTGGATCTGCAAAAAGGAGCTGAAGAAATGTTTCCATAAAGAAGGAAGTAGACATATGTCTACCATAACACAAAACCCTGGGACAAGTACTGAAATAGCTAAATGAATTCAAAATAAGAACATATCCATAAGCAATTACTGTTAAACAAGCATTAAAAACTGTATGTTATCTATAGAACAAAAGCATCAACAGTGGCAAACAAACAATTGAAATGGCAAATTTTTAAGAAAATATTGTAACAAACTATTGACTGAAAGAGGGCACCAGTAACTTGTATTAATATATATATAACAAGGTCATCATACCAAGATTAAGACCAATTGTTGACAATAAAATATAAGGAAGTCATGTAACAATAAATGTGTTTGGAGACATAGAAAAATTAATAACCATTATGCATATGCAGTTTTGCTAGTTTTATACTCATATCCATAGAACAAAGAGCACATTCACTTAGCGCATTCAGTCACACACACCAACCATTTGGTAGCTACTGTTACATTTGTACATTGTACCAGAAAAAAAAGCACATTGTCATCAACACACACAAACAAACCTTTAGAGACATAGAAAACCAGGCCTGGAAGAACAGTAGACTTCTTTTTACAGTTTGCCTGTTTTTTTTTTTTTTTTTTTTTTTTGTTTTTTGGAAAAAACACAAGCAAAAAATGGGACAGTTTGGCACTGTATCCTCCAAAATCCACTTTTACAGCCATGCAAGCACATAGCATGGGGCAGCAGAGGCTGATGGGGCAGGTGGATGGAACCAGTTTGGAACTCTGCCTCAGATCTGGCCAGCTAGCATCTAGGACAATGATATTTAAATGAACACAGAACATGTATACATTCTCATATATTTAAACACCATCTATACACATGAAACAGACAGAACAACAAAATTAAGACATTGGTCATCACCAAGACAAAAATTAATTAGGCCTGAGGGAAAAAAAAGAGCCTCTAGGAGCTCTCCAGATAGGTGTGCACCCAGTTATAATTTAGAGAAAAAGGCAGAGCTCTCATCACGGTTGTATCAGAGGATCTGGAGCTCATGGCGGCATGCCAATGTCCTGTGAACATCCCCTCTCCTGGGGGCCAGCATTAATAAAGTAGTTTAGGAAGGAAAATTTTTTGTGAACCCAGTGTGACCATGAGCAATTGTTATTACGAACAGAGGCCTCATGGACTTCCAAGAGCCAGGCCCAAATCACCTCTTTGGGCAGACCATGGTTTGGGCATTTTAGAGCCATGAGGACCTGCAGGGTTCTCTGAGTGCTCCCTAACATCTTTATCTAAGTCTGTTTCCTGTAAGGAGTAAGGAGAGTTGTAGGCCTGGGGCAGGGCCCTTTCCCACACCAGGAACCTCACCAGAGGGTCACATATGCTTTCCTGCCCAGCCCACCAGGACCTTGTGTGCCCTACCAGGTGCTGGAGCCTGCTGGCAGAGGCCCTGCAGCCATGGCAGGCATATTGACCTTTTCCGTTTCCCACCTGGTCTGGTTCACCCTTCTTAGGCAATTTGGTGGTCTTTCCCTCCAGGAAGGTCACTATCAGTCTCCCCAGTATCTGAGACTGTAGGTGTGAGCCACTGTGCTTGGCAGGACATGCACCCTCCATGGCCTGGTGTGCCACAAATGTGTGGGACCACAAATGTGTGCCACCAAGCCTGGCTGGTGCAAGCATGGCTGGCACAAGCACTGGAGAGCAAGGCGGGGTGGGAGGTTTAGTTTGGAAATACTTCTCCACCTCCATGGCATCCCCCGAGGATTGCACCCTTGCTTTTGACAACATACACACACACACAAACTAGAGAAAAGACGAACAAGGAGAAAGGAAAATGTGTACACTAGACATTATGCCTATACGGTGTCTCTGGTCGAGAAAGGCCATTTGGGAAGGCTGATCATGATTCCGTTTACTGGGGGGCTCAGCCCTCATATGGAGATGCCAGGGGAACCGAGAGCATAGGCCAGTATACCTGCCTAGTGGGACAAACGAACAAACCAACAAACAGAAGAAAAGGACAGGGCCCTACACTCACCTTTCGCAGGGCAAAGAACACAGAGCATGTAGGGGCCAACTCCCCGAAATACTTCAACTAGGACACTCCCAGAAATACCTCAACTAGGACACATATGTGTGTCAAGGAGTAAACTCACCAGGGATACCTAAATGAGCTGTCACATTCCAGTGCTGGGAGCCAGGAAGGGACCAGGAGATGGACAATCTGTAAGCATTGTTGGATGTAAAGGCCCAAGAAGGAACAGCTAGATCCTGACAGAAACATACTCAGTATCTGTGTCCACAGGGGTAGAGAGGAATCAGGTTGTGGCACCATATGTCGTTTGTACCTATTCACAGGACCCTTTAGTCAGAGATGGGGGGTAGAGTTGGCACCAAACCAGGACACACAGGCTCTAGGAGTCAGGTGAATGTCAAACGCAGACTCATGTTATTAAGGGAGGGGAAGTCCTTTATACCTTCCACCCGGCCCAGCACTCCATTGGCTGCCAGACTGCAATTGCTGCTCCCTGGGCATGTCTGGGCATATCTGTCTCTGGGTATATCCATGTGGGTCTCAGGCCTTGTTCTGTCCGGTGACAAGTCCAGTTTTCTCCTATAGAAACCTAGGTTTTACTGTTTTAATTATGGTTCATGGATTTTCTATTTCTTGATACATGTTTTCCAACTAGACATTTACACAAGAAGGAAGACACAGGTATAAGGAAGGATATCATTAATATGTCTAAAGAACTGAATGTTACTCATTTTTAAATGTATATAGACAAATTAAGGAGTAGATGAATAGTGTGTCGTTTTATCTTCTAATATTTAGCTTTATAAGTAAATCCTATGCATGTTAACCTATGTTTCTAACAGATTCTATTATCCAAATTAGTGTGTTATCAATGCAGAAACTGTTGTGGGAAAGTATGCATGTGTATGCATGTACGTGTACAGATGCATGCTCACAAGCTCAAATATGTCTGTAAAATTGCAATGTTCTCTCAATGTTTTATAGTCTAAATTTGAACAGAGATGAGTCAAGGATATTGAGATTTAGTTCTTCTGGAATATAAAGTATTAAAAATACATGAGAATCTTTGATTAATAGGTTAATGAGCATTTGTGAGATTTAAAAAAATAAGTAATGTGTAATCATGGTGTCAAGGAAATATTAAAAAAACAGTTTAAAGATAGAATGTCAGAAGGTGATAGTGAGTTGTTCTTTGTTGTATTTTAATTAATAAGCCATCTGGAGAACTAGTCTCAGAGATGAGTTTGCTGAAATACCTGTAAATGAACAGAAAATAATTCAGAGGATTCAAAAGGCTCTATTATTATCTTTGCTGGAATGGCAAGATTCCATAGGTGAGTTCAGTATCAGATGGAGTCCTGGAATCAGAAATTGTCAAAAGCAAAACAAATCCAAGGGTATGACTCTAAAAGCATAGATATGCAAAAGCAAAAACATATAAAAAATAAAAACCTAAATAAAAGCTAAAAACCTAACAAAACTTCTGTGTATCAAAGGAAATCATCAACAGAAAGGAAGAAAATATTTGAAAACCATATATATGAATATATACACATATATAAACAATTCTAAATCTTAAATAGAAACAATAAAAACAAATGATTTGTTTCAAACATGGACAAAATATTTGAGTAGTTATTTTTAAAATTTATAAATAGAAAGCCAAGAGGTGTTTGTGCATGTCTTTAATCCTAGCACTTAGGAGGCAGAGGCAGATGGATCTCCGAGTTTGAAGCTAAGTAGGCTATGGAATGAGTTCCAGGATGTCTAGAACTACACATGGAAACCCTGTCATGAAAAACTGAAAAGAAATGAAATAAATAAATAAATAAAGGAAGAAAGAAAGAAAGAGAAATGATATAGAAAGTAATTATCAGAAAAATATAAATTTATTGCCACTGTAATATCTCATTATTATAAGAAACTAAACCTTAAAGCAAACACACTTAAAATCATAACAGTATTGGCTAACATGTGGAGAAATTTGAGTTCTTGTATGTTATTGGTGGTGATATAAGTTGATACAATTGCTATGAGAAGCAATACAAAAGATTTTTATAGGAGATAAAAATAGAATTAGTGTATGATAAAGAAATTGTACTTCTGGGAATATTTTTAGATCAAAGGAAGACTTTGAAGACATTTTATTTCATATTTGGCTCATTACAGAATTGCAATAGCCAAAAAGTGGAAAAAACACAGATGCATATTGAAAGATGGATAGATAAGAAAATATGTCATATTCCTATGAAAAAAGTCATTAATCTTTAAAGCAAATAAATTTTCATTTGCAACAATATAGTTGAATTTGGCAGACACTGTGTCTAAGGAAATAGAACAGATTCAGAAAGACAAACATGATAAAATCTCAGAGGAGTTATCCAGAAGAGTCTATTTTAGAAACCAAGCAATCAAATAAACAAACAAACAAAACACTAGAATGATGGTTGCCCAAGGTTTTGGCAAGTGGGATATGAAGAGCTATTTAATTGATATAAAGTGTTAACCTTGCAAAATATATAAGTTCTGGAGGTAGGACATATAACACCACAAGTACATTTAATGCTACTGAGTGGTATTCTTTAAAACTATATAAAATTATATTATATGGTTTCTCATAAAATTAAAGTTAATGGTATATTTTTCAAAAGGTATGGGATCATGTAAGGAGAAACCTTTGTAAAAGCCATTTTTAGATGGGAATAGACTAATGCAATTGAGAAAATGATCTAAGTAGAAAATCTTCAAGTTTCCTGAGATTAGATAGAAGAAGATTTTTTAAACAGGGAAGAATTAGAAAGGCTCAGTGTAGGAGAAATTTCTGCTCTTACAGGGACCCTAGTTCAGTTTCCAGTATCTTAGTGTTGGTTCTTGGCCATCTAAACCTCCAGGGCATCCAATCCCATATTCTGATCTGTGTGCATAAGTCTGGGCACTGCCATGTTTAAACTTCACATACAAATATGCAGTCAAAGCACTCATTAAATAAGCTTAAAACTGAAAAAAAGACTATTAAGAACAAAGCATAAAGATCTGAAATGACAGAGTAAAATGGTGACACAGTGGATTAGATAATGTATTTCATAATGACATCAAACAATACTTAAAAACAAAAACCTGAGAAAGGAATTCATTTTGGGTAAGGCTAAAGTTCAAGGAAGCACAACCATGTCATATAATTATGAGGAATATAATAAGACTTTGGATCCTCTACACCTGGCTTTGAAATATATCAACGAGGGGAGTAAGCTTCAAGTATTATGTAAAGCAGGATACTTCATTAAAGAATGCCATTCCTCAGAACTGTAGAATTGGCTGATACTTGTTTAATCATTTCCACTTTCCAAAATCAAAGTTCCCAGATAAAGTTCAACAATGTCAGATGACTTTTCTCTACTTATAATCAAATTCATTCTACGAGAGTAAATATATGACCTTAAGAGTTTTTGCCACAAAACATATTGCTACTCAATAAATGCTTTCCTATGGTTTCTCAGTGTATGATCCACTAACTTTGTAGGTTCTGATATTATAACTGAATGGCAGAAAGAGTGATAGTGACTAAGGAAACCAGAAAATATAGTTAAAAGATATAAGTTTAATTCAAATATCTATTTAATTCAATACAACAAAAAGACAGAGAAATATACAGAAAACTGCTTGAAACTCACTGTCCCTCAGCAGCACAGTCCAATTATGCCTAACTATAGCAATTTTGTTCATGGATTTGGACCAGAAAAGAAGTTGGAATCCATATAGACATCTCTATATAATAGAAAAAAAAGTGTTGCTTTGAAAAAGGATCTCAATCTATATCCCAGAATGTCCTGGAATTTGTTATGTAATTCAGACTGTCATCAGACTTGAGATTATCTCCCCACCAACTTCACCCTCTTGCTTTTGGGAATTACAGATATGAACTACCCCTAGCTACTAATATTTTTAGTCATGGAGCTTGTAGGAATTGAAGTTTTTAATAGCCAGAAATGATATTTTTAGACTTACCTTGTCTTAGTAGTGGTAGCCTGAGATCACAAATTAAAAGGTCTTATTTATTTCTACATTATAGTGGCATCGTGTTTGTAGAGATCATTTGTTCATTCCGAGAAATGAAAATTTCCTATGAAAACAATTTCCTTACTCATTTGGTTAGAGAATTTTTCATCTAAATTCCTAGAGGTCTAATGATATCAACCCATCCCCTAGTCATTTATTTTTTAAAGTTGAAGTATTTGATTGAACATTTACAACATGTTTCATCTATAGACTCTTCACCTATAGAAAGGAGTGATAATACTCATGGCCATAAGAAGTGTCATTGAAACATTACTGGGATAGTTTTTGCCACATTATGATTCAATACTAGCCCACCATATTTTTGTGAGGAAGAAGAGTATAGTGTTATATGGAGTGCATGCCCAGGACAGGTAAATATTTCTCAGTTAGGACCTCAGGGGATGGACAAGGTAGGCTGGTTAAGAATTCCATGAAAGTTATTGTGCTTGAAGAGCTGTAGCCAGGCTCCATAGATAAATTCCCTCATCTATTACTGAATAACATTGTGCTGAATCAGAGAGTTCAGTCACATTTTCTATCTCTATCATCTGAGTCTCTGTAATGGAATGATCTAGTTCCAAAGAGTTTGAGTAGCTTAACTCCTCCATCTCTGAGGCCTGTACCACACATAGCCCAATTTCCGGTAAAGTCCTCATTCTCCTTTGAAACCTTATGAGATAGGTCCCCTCTGTTTGTATTTCCCTAAGCAGGTTTGTCTTCAGTCTTCTACAAGAGTAAGGCATTAAACTCCATTTAAAGTATTCAGAGCTTTTCACCTCAAAGATCCAAGTGTTTGTGTAAACATTCTGAAAACTAGTTCCAAAGGGCTAGGAACCATAAGGTAACATTTATAACAAAAGCAACCCTACTTCTGGTACCATGGTTTGTATGCAGTCAGGGTTCTCCAGAGAGACAGAGCCAGTAGAATAAAAACATAGACACAGATATAGTAGATATAGACACAAATGTTACATTGGCCATTTATTATAAATGTCTTAAGAAATATAATACTATCTAGGTAATCTATATACTCGGTAGCCTGATAATCTGGCAGTATGCAACATTATCAGAGGTACTGGATGATTATCCATCACACTTTACATTGCTTGATTTATTCTCTCTCTGTAATTAAAATATTTTGTTTTTCACAATATTTTTCCCAGAGCTTTCCTCCCTAACTCATGATAATCACCATTCCACTGTCTACTACTATTTACTGTATTTTCATTTTATTTGACTCTTACGTGAAATCATGTACTATTTTCCTTTAGGTTTCCAGCTATACTTTGTATAATGTCTCTTCGTATCACCACAGATGGTAGTATCTTCTTTTCTAAACCAAATAATATTACACAGTATTTAATAATATTAAACACCAAATGTTTACACAGACATTTCTTTATCCATTTTTCTTTCAATGTATACTCAAGCTGTCTCCCTATGTTGGTTATTGTGGAAAAATAGTGGAATGAATATAGAAATGTGATTATTTCTATTGGTGCTATTTCACTCCACTATCCACAGTCATATATTATTGCTGTTTATAGGTTTTTGATAATTTTCATTTTTCCCCATTTGGAGGCCTGATACTTACTGATTTCTAATATTACAAAGCTATAGTAATTAAAGCAGTACAATTGTTTTATAAAATACAAGTAGACCAAAGGAACAGAATAGTGAGCCCAGAAAAAAATACTCACATGGCCAAGTCATATTCATTGAATGGGTCCATAATAAGTGTAATACAGAAAGGGTAGTTGGGAACTTTAGATATCTACATTTGAAGAAATGTATCATTGAAGAAATGAATCATGATCCTTATTTTATGACAAACAAAAAACAATCTATTCAAAATGTAATACAAACTTAAACATAACATCTGAAATTTAAAATCTTAGATAATAATACTTGTGGGAATACTAATATTCTTCATATTCAACTTAACAATGATTATTTTTAATTTAAATCTAAGTTTCAGATAATAAAAGCAAAAATGAAATATCCAGATAAGAGTCTCTGAAATATAATAAACATCAATATAATTTAATAAGAGTTATTTTACCATTAATCTTAGGTTCTCCTAGAAGCAACTAGATTTTAACATTTGTTATTGCATTGAATTTTTTCTTTGAAATAATTTTTATATGGTATATTTTAAACATATTCTTTCTTTCCTCCAAGTCCTCCCAGATTCTCCCATCTCCCTACACACCCGAATTCATATTTATTCTTTCTTTCTCAAACAGAAATCAGAAAAAAGGAGAAACAACAAAAAGCATAAATCAAAAAATGAAATTTGAAACAGAGAAGATAAAAGAAAAGAAAAAAAAGAAAAGCATTAAGATTTTTTTAATGTCTCCCAGCTCTCCTAGAGTATGATTGATTGACAAGCTATTTGCAATTTGTACCTGCTGGAAAAGAGAAGCATTGTACTACTCTTGTTGCTAATTACTGTACATGATATTTCTTTACATATTTTATTATATTTTTGGAAAAATATTGAAATAACATTAAGATCTAATTTTGCTTTTGACACAAAACTTAACCTACCAAGTCATTTTTTTATATAGGTCTGCATGGAACATGAGAATATATTTAGCATAGTTAGGTCTGGCTTTGGATTCTAGATATACAGTGATTATGTGACTTGTATTACCCTACCTAGCCTATACTCTAGTAGCATTATCTTCAAAGTAAATTTATCATGGCAGCTCTGTTTTCTCAGTAGAGTTAGGTAAAAAATAATGATGTAATTTCAGAAGAAAAAGCAGCAAATAAGTATTAAGCACAGTTTTTTCAAAAATGAGTCATTTTATACACATATGAAATAATTCTAAGCAGAGTCACCAAGTAACAGGGGAGACAAAGACCCAAGTATACATCTCTTGCCACCAAATGAAACCTCCAGTGCTGGAAATGGTTGAAATCTGATCAAATGTAGGCCAAAGGGTTCCCATGGAAATTTCCAAACAACCCGGGCTATTGCTAAGGCTATTGGTTGTTTTCCATAAAATGATAATAAGGCTCTATTGCTGAAGGCAACACCAGCACAACTCATTGATCACAGAGAAGCCAGCTGGTGCCTACCTACAAACGGAAGGTACTCAATACACTATCAAAGGAGAAATGTAAATCACAAACCCTGTGAGCGTGTTCTGGAGCTGAGGTGAAGTACAAGAGTGCTTGGAACCCTGAGAATCTCATTCTGAGATCAGAAGGTGTTTGGCTATTCCCCCATCCCCAGCTCTGACAGACCACAAGCTATGCTTCCTGCTTTCACAGCAAGGCACCAACTCCTCAAAGGTATGCAATTGGGCAAATTGCTTACCTGGAGCTGCAACTAATTTCTCCCTATATGACCATAAAAGGTCTGTCCCTCTGATCTCTGGGAAAATACCTAGGTTCAGGCTGCAAGCCCTATCATGCAAATGAGGCTATCATATGTACACTGTTCTAACCAACCAGTTTCCCCTGATGCCCCTAAATACCAGAGACCCTTCCTATCACTATATATATATATATATATATATATATATATATATATATATATATATATATATATATATATATATATATATATTTAACCTTGTATCAGTAATAAGCTGAGTTACATCCTCTGTCCTGTGCTCCTGGGAATTTATGTTCCCTCAGACTCCAGATCCTCTGATCAAGGACCCGCCTGAATGCTTAGATCCACACTGTGCACTTTCCTTCCCTGAAGCTGAGCTAGTGGTCCTCTGAGTAGCTACCTACAGGGAAGGAAAGCAGTCCAAAGAAACACTACAAAACCCTTTGATGTACAATGGTGCAAATGCCTGAAAGATATGGTAGGGCAATGGCGGCATAAAACTCCTGGGAGTAACCAACAAATGCTGGCTGCTGGGAGTGGTGCAGGGAAACAGCCGCCAGCAAAAGAACATCTGATTTGACTTGTGGCTTGCTCCACAGGATGGAACCCATACCCGATGCTGCTTGTGTAATCCAGAACCTGAGACTGGGTAGCCCAGAAACTAGAGTAAAATGAAATACCACTATTCTACTAAGACAGCAGTTCTCAATCTTCCTAATGCTGCAACACTTTAATACAGTTCTTCATGTTGTGGTGACCCGAACCATAAAATTATTTTCATTGCTATGTTGTAATTATAATATTGCTACTTTTTATGAATTGTAAAGTACATATCTGATAGGCAGATGGTCTTAGGAGACCCTGTGAAAGGTTAGTTCAACCTCCAAAGGAGTTGCAATCCACAGGCTGAGAATCACTACCCCAAAATATTAATGCACACACCAACTTGCTTAGAACACAGAGCATTACAATTATTGTGATCTTTGTGTGATTCTCCTCTTTCTCATCTCTAATATTCACACAGTTAATAAGATTTTGGCATTTATTGGGCTGGGGGTGTGGCTCAGTCAGTCAAATACAGCCACACAAGCATGAGGACTGGAGTTTGGATCCCAAGATTCCTCCCAAAAAGTCTGCACACTGTCATCCTCCTGTAACCCCAGCACTAGAAGGCTTAGACAGGTATATCCCTGTGCCCAAACCACGTGTTGTTTTCATTACCTTAGACTGACAGATATTCTGTAAACATAAACCTGTAAGTCAACTCCTTCTCCTACTTGATGTCTCTACTCCAGAACAGAGTCATCATAAAACATTTCTAGTTAGCTTCTGAAGTTTTCCAAAATGATGTGCTGATTTTGATGAGAATTTCAATGTAAATCATTTGGAGAAAACGTGCATCTTGCCCCGCATCCAGTAATGGTGATGCTATTTTCCTCTTCAGTTAGTAACTATAGTAAATTAGTTGAATTTGTTTCACAACAATGCTAAACATTGCTGAAGAAAAGCTAATTTTGTCATTCCAACTTATCCTGTAGTTATTTTGTTAATGTATCTTGGTAATGACTGCTGTATTTTGGATCTGGAATGCTCCCTAAAGACTTTTGTGTAAAGATCTTGAACTATGCAATGTATTATTTGATGCTGGTGAACTTTTAAGACTTGGGACCCAGTGGGAAGTCTTCATTTCTTTGAAGGTATTCTTCTGAAGAGGATGCTAAGCTTCAGCTCTTCCTTCCCCCCACCCACCCCCCTCTATCTCTCTCTGATGTGATTGAGCAATAGGAGGCAATGGTATACCAGGCTCCACTCCTCTTATCTGACTGCTTCCTGGCTGTTTGGGGTAAGTCATTTGCCATGAGATGATACTTTACTATCCTATATCCTATATCCTATATCCTATATCCTATATCCTATATCCTATATCCTATATCCTATATCCTATATCCTATATCCAAGTGGCCCAACCTAGTTACTGACTGAATCCTCCAAAACTATGAAGGGAATAACGTTTCTTTCCTTGTAAATTGATTGTTATGTGCTGAGTCCTTGCATGGTTTGGATCCTGAAAGCCTGACTAGGGGTGACTGTGGAAGAAAGAATGGATAGACACATGCACAGAAAATCTGGGATCAAGTCTTCTGGAATCTCGGATGGAAAAGCCAGAGCATCCTGCAAGATTATAATGCTTATTACATATAGTTGAACAGGGACATGTTTGTCAAAATTATGGTAAGAAAAATATCTCAAGAGATATCCATATACATCCCAGTATATAGCTGAGAAAAAGTCTGGTGTCAGTGTTTAGGCAGCCTATCTTCCCTTTGCATTGTAGACAAAAGTTGCTGTAGATGTGACGATAGCCTCACGGGGACAGTCAGACAAAGAATTGTCAAGAACTGAGTTAGAGAATCCTGTGCTGTCAGGTGGCAAAGGTTTCAATTAAAGCAAGAAGCCAACATGAAAATATGAATCTTTCTTTGTTTACTCTGATACCATAAGCAATGGCCTCCTAATGCCATTTACTAGTTTGCTAATGGTTTGAATAGTTATTTTTTTTTCTTCCTAGTTTCAGATTCAGAAATCAAAGATGAAAAATATTGGTAGTTTCCGTCTTTTGAAGGCAGCATTCTGTGGATTGATTTCTGTACTATTATTCTTTGCAAGTGATTGTTGGCTTTTCTCATCTGCAGAACTGTCACCTAATGCCTGCCTTCATTCATGTCACATTGTATGTGCACATGCGTGCATTCGTGTATGTGTGTGTATGTTTGTGTGTGCATTCAATTTATCCCTTTATAGAAAGACTGGGAGATATATTCATAGGACTCAGATATACTTTCTTTCTTTAACAATGCCATATACATTGTGCTAAATGTTAGGATGTCCACACACTAAAGATTAGGTGACACAATGCTCTTCCTAATATGTCAGGTCTCTCTTTCTCCATGGAATAGTATGGATGAAGACAATACATATTAGTACAATGAGAAGAAAAGTTATGAGTACCCCAAAGAGAATAATTCTGTCATTTTTTAGACTCTAATTTGAAGTAGAGGTGGAGAAAAAATGTAATAGAAAGGAATTAAAAACTGAGAAAAAATTTCTTCAAATCTTTGTAATTAGGTGTTGTAATTATAGACCTACAGTGGACATCTGTCAAGAAACTCTTCCCCACAAAAATTGTATACTCACACAAGTCCTGAGTCTTCCAGATTGTGCAGTATGTTCTATGGGGCCTGCCAGGTAAACTACTTGTAATTGCCTATCTTGGGGCTTTGAAGATCAATTGTGGGATTGAGACTTTCAGCTAGATTCCTCAGTGTAACCACCCTTGATGTAAAACTGACAATACTAACAGGTTCTGTACTTGAAGGACTGCCGAAAAGTCTTTAGACTGCTCAATTTGGACCACATCATTTTTCCAAAGCAAGCATAAAAATAATATCCAAGCTCAGCTATCACAAACATTTCTTGGTATCAGGTCAATGTGAACTAATATCTAATATAAGACCATAAATTACATAAGTTCACCTCAACTGATATTGTGGAAACATTCTATATGGTTAAGAGTCCAACTCATTTGTTCTCTAATATCATACCTTCTAAATTTGTTTTGTTATCTCCTGTGATGTAGGTTACTGTTCTATCCTTAAATTCATTGCTTTGTTCTTTATAATAAAATCCAAATTGTATATCTGTTACTCACATAGGAAAATAAAGATGTCATTTGTATTATATTACATAGGGAACAATGACACATAAGTGTGTCATTATTATTCATGTAGAAATTGACTGTATGATTAAATGATGACTCTGGTTTCTCCACTTATAACCTGAATGCAATCTGTGTTGTTAACCTGACATTCTTTTTTGTTTGTTTGTTTGTTTTTATTTTTTATTTTTATATTTTTGGTTTTTGTTTTTTTGAGACGAGGTTTTTCTGTTGTAACTCTTGCTGTCCTAGAACGAACTTTGTAAACCAGGCTGGCCTTGAATTCATAAATATCCACTATCTGCCTCCACCTCCCAAGTGCGGGAATTAAAGGCATGTGCCAAAATCTCCTGGCTTCCCATTTTTCTAATATCAATGATGTTTTGAATACCAGCCAAAACCACTAGTCTAAGTAATATTCTCAAGGATTATGTTTTGTGACTTTAGAATATTCACTAGATACCTCCGTAAAGGTGTTATTTCCATCATGAATTCCTGTTATTTGTTGTGCTAATGTTGTGACTTTCATTGCACAATAGCATATGCTTATGGCTGAAATGCCTCTCCAAAATTTGTTTAGATTAGATATCAAATAAGACTCAATTGGGTTCTTTTGTCACCAAACTAAAATTGCTGATTGTAATAAATTTCATGTAAATTTTCTGGAAAAGGCAATGAAATTTCCAGCTCATCCATACTCTTGCTACAATGTCATTGTTTATGCTTTAGTGTAAAGTCCCATTTTCCTTGTCGGCTGTCACTCAGGCAACAGATTCTAGAACAGGTTCTTCTCATCATTCTAATATATTTGACTTGTTCTTCTGCCTGCACTCAGAGCAACTTCTCCTTCCAAATTGAACAATTGATTAGATTATTTCTATCCACTGCCAAATAAGATAAAATAATCATGTAAGTGATATGTCATCATACTAAGATAATTTGCTCACTGTGGGGCAGTTACTGCAGTTTCGTATGCCATATACAACTAATCCTGAGCACAATTTTCATGTAAAACGTTACACAAATATCTCCATCCCCAGTTTCATTCAAAATATGTCTCAAATTGGTTTTCAGATTTAACATGTGAAGAACTTATTTCTAAGACTGCAGTTGATGTGGGCTCTTTTGGATCACCTTAAAATACCTAGTGTGATTTCAGATACCAAATCCAGGAAAGAATAAGAACAGTTTAAGGGATTATTTCAACAAGGAAGGAGGGTACTGCAACAACAAGGACTGAAGGATGGTTGAAATAGGTGGGATGAGTCATGAGAATAGGATGGACAACCTCACCATAACTTCTACATATGTCCTAAAAGTCAAGCACTCATTTTCTCCTACAGAAAAACAAATTAGGGAACACTGAACCACATGTGAGGAAGTGGGATTAATGGTAATGTATAATTAGTTGCAAATTGGATAATGTTTTTTGCTCACACTAAGGAAGGTGATACTCTTAAGCACATTGTTAGTAATAAATGTGTTTTGATCAACGGGAATAAAATATTTCTGATAATTACTTATGAGTCAAATAATAGGTATTTAGAAAGGCAATGTGTATGATAGCCTTGTCTTACATAAAGAGGGAAGATACTGAAGAATCTTACATAAGTGATATCAAGAAGAAGAAAGAGGTTATTTTGTGTTAATCTATTGGCTAGAAATAAGGGTGATTTTAAACCTTTGCTACTTTATGGGCTATGCCATAGCTTTATGGGCTATTTATAGGGCTATGCCAATTTTAACATTGTCATAGTCTAAAATAAACAATAAATATCTGTACTATATGAGGAATTTACTGTCTTAGAATAAGAGTTATGGAAAAATTCTTATCTACCTGTGTCTTGTTTTTTGAGAAAGGCTTCTTAATATCTGAAAGTGCATTTTCAACTGCATGTTTTTCTCTAATACATTCACATTTGGGATTATTATTTCTTGTCCAGGATGTGCTTGAGCCATTCTATACCTTATGATGTATATAGAATATCTCCATAGCCAGGTGGTTGTGCATGCCTTTAATCCCAGCACTGAGGAGGCAGAGGCAGGTGCATCTCTGTGAGTTCAAGGTCAGCCTGGTCTGCAGAGTGAGTTTCAGAACAGCCAGAATTAGAACAGGGAAACCCTCAAAAAAAAAAAAAAGAATATCTCCATTTTATTATTTATTTAATGGCACATTAGTCATGGCCAATCCCTGATAGCTTTTTTTCCCTGTATTAATCCAATTAACCCTAAGCAGCTTCTGTTAATTTAGATAGTTACATTGTCCTCAGCCATAATCTGGATGGTCAATTTTTACTTCAATGTGAGCACTTGAGATTTATTTTACCCATCATGAAATCATTACTGAAAAACTTTAGGATACCTTCAGTAAAACTGTCAAATATCTCTCTTTGTTGGTATATAATGTTATAATTCAGTAGGAAATTGGAATATAATGCTGAAATGTTTAATAATCTGACAAAGTAGGTTTAATAAACCAGCATAGTTTGACAGAAATTATGTGAAATTGGTAGGTAGGTTAACAATGTATTTCCAACAAAGAGGTAATATGGGTTGGTTCTCCATCACATCATAATGCCCTTGTTATATTTTTTCTGATCATGGCTAGTCATGACATATTATCAATCATAAGATATTATTGATTAAATATCACAATGTTCATAGTGGTACTTGTAAGTAAAGACATATGAACATCAATATCCAGAGAGATACAGACTGTAATATTTTATAACTATGTATTTTAACTATAGTAAAATATGTTTAAACATATAATTTTGATTTAGTATAAGTGGCCTTTTGGTAACCTGATACTATAAAGGAAATTTATCGTGGGTTGTTCCGGTAGGATTCATAGCCTAGTGAATACATGGGTAGGATTCAGTTCTAATATTTTCATTGTATTTGTGATCAGTTTTCACATCCTTATTAAATGCTACAATTGTCTTTAGTATGAATGTCTACTGGTTCAAGAAGATTTTTTTATTCTACATACCTTAAACCTGTAATAAAATATTATATATTTCCACTTATCAGTGTATCTGTTACTTCTATACTAAAAAACAGAAATAATATGACATTCCAGTTTATGAATAATGCAGATCTCTGTCCTTTATACCACTGTAGTCAAATTTGAGGGCAATTTAAAAAGGAAATGATAATTTCTTCTGTAATATGTGTCTGGGTCAAATTAACATAAGAACTCTAAAATTATAATTCTTAAATAGGGTAAAATGGACCTGAACCATTAGAATGAGGTCAAAAATATTTAATTAATCAGGGGAATGAAGAAACCCCATATCAACTTTCTAATATACTAAACTGTAAAAGTTTTAATTGTCTTTTCCTTATCTACTTATATGGACTTGTATGCGTAGGTACATTTTCTGGAAATAGCTATTAGCAAAATATATTCAAATCAAGGTAACTGAGATAATGCTTTTAGACTAATTCCTACTAGTTATGACATAAACATTCTTCTAATACACTTCAACAGCTTATAATATTACGTACTTAAATACATCACAATTATCAATTTATCTTCTAATAGCTATATTGACATGATTTTTATGCTATAAAATTCATCCATTTAAAGTGTACCATTCAGTGACTTTTCTTAAGTTTATAGTCATGGAACCATGAGTATAATTCAATTTCAGAACATTTACATCACTCCAAACAATCCCTTATGTCTGTTTGCTGTCTATTCCCACTTCTCATCTCAGTCCTCAGCAGTCACTAATCTACTTTCTATCTCAATGCAGTTTCATAAAAGTGACGTCATTATATATGGAATTTAGCTGCTGGCTTCTTTTTTCATTTTTGATATTTTTAGGGTTTTCCTAAGATGCAACCCTTACTATGCATTATTTTATAAGAATATTTTCATTTTGCTTAATTCTTTCATAGCCAATTATCATTGATGTATTATCCACTTATTAATTATTACACAAACATTACTGCCATGGACATTTGTGGTTTTGTTGTGAAACTTTCTTCAATTTGTATACTTACTTTGTAACAGCTAGTGTAAAATGCTTGAGACTCAATCTTAATTAAAGAACTGATTGAAACATATATGGCTCAATTGCAGAGCTTCATTTTCCAAGATCTGTTGCCATAACCTAGTAGAATAGATTTTTTAACTTTTGAGAGTCCTTGAAAGTAATAAAAGGGGTATATGAAATTCCTGAAAAGTTGTTCAAGTAGTGTTTCTAATATTTAATGTTGATAGGTAATATGAATCTAAGAAGATTTTCCTAAGGTATCATAATTCATAGAAAAAGAATATATCTGGAAACATTGTATTCTATTTTTAATATCTAAACTATATTTTAGAACTTGGAAAATGATATTAATTTGAACATGTTTAAATCTGAGTGTTGGTAACATGATATAGTGTCTGTTTCCATAGGTGAGATCTTCTGTATGAGAAAACAGACTAATGTGATCAGAGAAGTAAAGAATTATTGTGCTTTGTCTAGTGCTAAACAATAGGGCTTAGATTGTTGGACATTACAATCAGTGGAGGAACTTTTAATCCAATGACACCCAATTGCCCACCTTCAGAGATTCTGATGTAATTGTCATATTACATTCCATATGAACTAGCAAGCTATATCTTTAAAACACTTCTTGTGTATTTTCTAATATGCCATTAGAAATGAAGGTGAGTATAAAAGATGTGTCATACCCAGTGTAGACTTTGAGGCAGGTATTTTAGAATTCTAGGGTCACTCCAAATACTTCGTCTTGAGGAAAATCATCAGTTTATTTTTTTATATACTAACTAAGAAAATACAACATATTTAATATCATTGTAAAGTTTCATTTGGTCATGTAGCAATTAAAATCATGTTTTTCATTCTTTGGGTATATATGATAATGATGTCCTGTGATAATGTTTTATATTACTGAAGTTGCCTATGAATATCTCTGCCAGGTCTTGCTGCTTCTCTTCATATGACCTCTTATTTAACTCTCACACAGTGCATTCCTTTTTGGCCATTGTTTATTAATATCCTCATGTAGATTCCTTCTATTTATTTTCATGAGGTCACTTTGCCTTCCCTCTGTTCCATCTGAAATCTACTAATATGAGATGTGAAAACTCCCATTATTATTCATGTTTTTTTAACTCCCAGAACAGGGTTCTTTGCCATCAAATATGATCCTTGGTCTGAATAAAACAATTCACAGGCCTTGTTTTACTTATTCTGTTCCTGTAGACCTTTTATTTTCTTTTTGCGTGTTTCTAAAACAAAGCAAATGGAATTTTAAAACCAAAATGCATGTAAGCAGTAGTAAAGCTAACTATTTATTGGAGCCTTTTTAGTGGGTCTTGTAGTGAAATCTGTCAATGTGCCCCAGAAACCAATCCTTTGGGTTTTCTGCATTGACACTTAATCATAAACCTGTGAGTTGGTTTACCTCCTGGACATGGGCTGCTATTTCCTTTGATAAAATCCACTCATTTATAAAAGCAGTGGCCTAAATCCAAATATTTTGTGAGCTCACCTGTGGGACTGTCCACGAGCAGAGGTGAGGTAGAAGGCATGCCTAAAATCCAGGAATTCTCATTCTGAGAGCCACAGGGCAAGCATATGGCCCCTCCCTTCCACAGCTCTGACAAACCACAAGCTATGCTGCCTGCTCATAGCAAGGCAACGTCCCTTCAAAGGTATGGGACCTGGGAGAATTGTTTATCTGGAGCTATAGCACTTTATAACCATATAATGTCTCTTCCTTTGGTCCCCAGAAAATACCTAGGTCCAGGCTGCAACCCCAATATGCAAAAAGGACTGCCTGTCCTAAGCTAATTGGTTTCCTATGATGTCCCTGGACAGGGACCATTCCTCTGGCTATGTATGTAACCCCATTCTCAATAAGTTGAGTCATGCCCACTGCTGCCACCTCCTGAGAGCACAGTCTCTGATCTAGGACTGGATGGATCCATTCTGCTGCACAGCTTCCAACCTGGGAGTGCCGCTGCAGGATTATGACAAACTACACTCACCTTATTGACATGACTGTGGACTCATCTGATACCTGGACTACCTTCCTTTGTCTTAGTTGCTCCATTTTAAAAGTCAAAGACCACTAAAATGCTCCTTGATTTCTGTTAAAATGATTAAAAATGACATATTATATTCATATCAATAGTCCACCTAGCATTATTTTCCCTAAATACTCTTGCATTAATTACCCAGTCACTTTCTGTTTCTCTTTGATGCTACAATCCTGTTGTTAGTTAACAAACACAAATCCAAGTTTTGTAAAGTCGTGTATCTTATATTGCTATCAATATTGTCTGAATATATGCTTGCTAATTAGTCTCCCTGACTCTTAGCTTATTTTTCCATCTTATTGCTCAAGGCATGTGCGTTTTTATTTAATAGTGTGCTTAGTTAGATTGTCCTTGTTAGCATATTTAGTAATCTTTTCCTAGTAAAAACTTAAAAAAATAAGGAAAATTTGGTACATATATACAATGGAGTATTCTCAGCTATTAAAAATGACATCATGAAATTTGCAGGCAAATGTATGGAAGTCGAAAAAAATTATCCTGAGTGAGGGAACCTAATCCCAGAAAGACAATCATGGTATATTTTCACTTATAAGTGAAATATTATAAGTGGATATTAGCTCTTAACTAAAGGACAATTGTACTACAATCCACAGACCTAGAGGGACTATTCAACATGGAGGGTCCCAGTGGGGACTCAAGGATCTCCTTGGAAAGGGGAAATAGGACAGACCTTGCAAGTGGGCTGCGGGACAGCAGGAATTAGAACAGGAGGTGTCAAGTGGGGGGAGACTGATGGAGGGAGAGAAAATAGGGAGAGATGACTGGAAATGGGGGGCATTTAGGGGTGATCTGGAGACCTAGTACAGTGAAAACTCCTGGAATCTATGAAGTTGACCCTAGTAAGGACAGCTAGTAATGGGGGACAGGGAGCCTGAACAGGTCATCTCCTGTAACCAGGCAAAGCTTCCAGTGGTGGGACTGGGCCACCATTACAACCACAAAAACTTCAACCTATAACCTAGCCAGCCTGCAGGATTTGCTGGGGCAACGGAAGGCCAAGGGAAAAACCCATACCTGACAGTTCAAGGCTAGCCAGCAACTACTGGATATCTCAGAGACAACTCCAAATGATTTTCTGCTATGCTCATAGATCAGTGTCTAACCCAGTCATCACCAGAGAGGCTTCCTCTGGAGGCTGATGGGAGCAGATGTAGAGGCCTAGGGCCAAAAATCAGGCAGAGCTTGGGAAAACTCAATGGAAGAGGGAGAGGTGGGATTGTGGGAACCAGAAGTGTAGAGGACAACAAGAGAACAATTCCCATGGAATGAACTGACCAGGCCTCTTATGGGCTCACAGAGACTGAAGTTGCACATGAGGCCTTACAGATTCCCCTATATATATCATTTGGTTGTGTGGCTTCGTGTTCTTGTAGAACACCTAAAGGTTACAGTGTGTGTCGGGGGGTGTCTCTGACCCTTTTCAGTGTCCTTAGGCCTTTCCTCCTACAGGCCTGCTGTAGGGGCTTGAGTCCAGCCTTGCTCCATCTTGACATGCCCTGTACAAGTGATAAGCATGAGGTCTGCTCTGTTCTGAAGTGAAGCAGTGGGTGGGAAGTGTAGCAGGATACTTGGAAGAAGTTTTGTTGTTTTGGTTTCTTCAAACATGCAAAATTGCATTTGGACTATGTCTGTTCCTGTCCTAGGTGTGCTGGTGGCTATAATTTCATTATGTGTAGTTGTTTTGCCAAAATATTTTGTCCTTAGGAGTGTGTTGCTTGGAATTCTGGGAACTTTTTCTAAGAGTATCTAAGGGCTGAAACTCTGAGAGCTCTGACTCTCGTTTTTGGTTGTTGGTTTGTTGGTGGATTGGTTCATTGGTTACACCTTAGAAGGACATCAGTTGGAAAAAGTGAGTTCTCGGGTAGTGAGTTGAGATGCTAGTCTGGCTCACTGTCAGTTCCCAGTCTCCAAGCTTAGGACAAACTAAAGAGAGTGAAGATTTCTACCTTTCTGTCTTTCTCTCTATATCAAGGTTGCCTGCAAGAGCAGTAAAGATTTCTTTCTATCCTTCCTTTCTCTTTCCCTAGATTGGGGGTAAAAGATGGTAACAAACTGCTACAGGGGTGGATCTTCGGGAAAGAGGAGATGGAGGGAATCTGGGAGGAGTGGAGGGGTGAGGATGGAATCAGGGTATAAGACGAACATATAAAAAACTAAATTAAATATGCATTTCTTGTAGACAACAACAACAAAGATTTCCTTCCTTCCTTTGTGTAACAGATACTTGATGAAACATGAGGCAATCAATGGAATGACTGGCACCTCCAAACATATTACAATTTGCTGGAATTATCACAATAGGTATTACTGAACGGCCTCTGCTCCTCTTTTCTGTTCAGTGACATAACTGGGACACTTTCTCTGGTCAAGAAATTGGATTTGGTACTTTGAGGGCTTGTCATATTAAGTCTAATTTCAGATAGATCCAATAAAGTAGGAAATAATTTAGTTTTTGAGACATATGCTATTTGCTTCTCAGATTTTATTGAAGTCTTGATATAGATTTTGGAGGAAATCATGGATGGGTTTATGCAACGTTCATCCTGATCAACTTTGTTCTTTATAGGGATTGGAAAGTTGGTAATTGTAATACCTAGATATCTTTTCTTCTGAGGAGATTTGGGTTTTACAAAGTAGATGCTAATTAGAATGTAAAAGGAAGAAAGATTACACATCCACATTGTTCGACCGAGCTGTTGTAGCAAATCTAGAGCGTCAATGAATTTCAAACCACAACTAAGGCAGAACTGAAGGCAATAGTCCATCTGTGTCTTGTTGCTCCATGATCATTGCACAGTTGGGCTACATCTGGGTTTGGACATTCACAGTATGTCCTTTCATGGAAGCTTCTGTAACCTCCATCTTCACAACTAACCTGGAATACATTTCATTCACACAGTGGTTGTGATGGTATTCTTGTAATTAAACCAAGACTCATCCTGCATGCTACTTCTTTAGCTTTATCCATTTTTGTAAGTACTTAATTCCATACAATACCACTATTTTAATTTTAATGACCAGAGACATTTCTGTTATCTCTAGCTAGTCCTGAGTTACACACAACTGTCCTTTTGTTGACTCTGTGTAGATACTTAAATGCACATGTTTCATGAGAGACATGTCTTGAGTGGTTGGCCACATGGAACATTGCTGGCATCATATTCTGCTTTATAGGTCTTTGAAATTAACACATAATTGAGTTACTTCACTTTTATATCTCATTTCCCCTCAAAATACTTGTTTTAAATAGAAGATAGCCCTACCAGAATAAAATATACATACATGTACATTGTCTTCTCTGGAAAATACTGGCAAGCTAATTTAACATCATTTTCAGATGATATGCTGAAAAATATAGTAGGAAAATTTCTTATGGTTAAATATGTTTAAGATCTTCAATTCATTAACAAAATGGACAATGTAGTTAATATTCTCTCTGCTCTAATGAATGATGCAATGTCTTTATATTTATTATTATAGACAATTAAAGATAAAGATTTTTTATTCATTTCATCTTTATTTAACACATACTTAAATAATTCTTTGAAAGTTTCATACAGTGTATATTGATCATATTCAACCCTCTATCCATGTCTCTAAATCTTTTCAGATCTAACTTCCATCTCCAGACCTTGCGTCAGTGGTTGTCCCCTTTTCTGTGCACATATGAATAGCACAAATTAGACTTGGTGGATGTTTTCTTAAATGTTTGCTAAGGGAACAGAACCAAGTTGATATATCCTCTCTCTCTCTCTCTCTCTCTCTCTCTCTCTCTCTCTCTCTCTCTGTTTCTCTCTCCTCAATGTATCTGTCTGAATTTGTTAAGTGAACTTTCAAATAATAACAGCAGCCAAATCACAACTGACACGCTGGTTCCCCGGTAGTTACTCAGTCCTTGAGCATAGGTATCTCAACAGTTGGAGGAGTTCCAGCATAGCTGTCTCTCCCTGGGTGGCTGATAGTTACTCAGTCCTCAAGTCAGATTGTCTCAGTAGCCCCAACATAGTGCCAGTAGCCCTTGGCAGCAAGAGGGAAGACCAAGTAGACAAAAGGCCAGAATAAACTTCCTTCTGAAACACTGATCTTTATCTGTTTGCTATCAAAAGGTGTTGATCAGTGTTAGAATGGGCCTTCTCACATCAATCAAGGCTACTGGGACAATTTTTTTTAAGTGATGCTCCTTATTTAGGTGACTCTAATTTGTGACAAATTAACATTAAAACTAACCATAAGAGTGGGTCATTTTTCAAAAATAGAGATACATGTTTTGCACTATATCATGTCACATAAATATTTTTACATTTCTGGAGATTTCAATTTAATTTTCATTATTAGCTTTGTGGGCAATTAAGTATATATTTTTCTTTTAATATTTTGTTAATTTTTATGGTAAGTACACAATTGCTTAATTGATGATTATTATCCAAGGTTTTAAAGACTTGTGGCAAAATAATACATAAGAGTAAAAATTACAATTTTTGCCACTCTAAGTATACTGATTTGTTTTGTGCTACATCTGAACTTCACATTCTTTTATGTCACAAAATTGAAAGTTTATACTGATGAAACAATAATGTGCCATTTGAGCCATCCCTTAGAATACGGCACCCACTATTCCATCTTCCATTTTTATGATTTTGCTAAGCCTATTCCATGTAACTAATGTCCTCAATTTTATTCATGCTGTACTTTTTCTGAATTTTCTATGTCATAAAAGCTGAAAATATCATATAGCATTTAGGTAATGCATTATTTTTTTTCATTGACTCATTCAGTAAATATTTGGGTTACTTTTATTCTTTAGCTGTTGTGAATCATGTTTTAATAAACATTGTTGTGAAACTTTTTTTAAAGATAGTTCATTCAGTTTTTTTTTCTTCATATATACTCACATTGGGATTCTTGAGTTGTTTGGAAACACATTTTTAATTTTTTAAGTACTATTGTACTGTTTTGCCATAGTGGTTGTAACTGAAAATATACTTCAAGGTAGTAGTTTGACATAGTGACTTTTTCTTCTGATTATAGTCATAAAAATGCTAAACTTCCTTTTTCCAGTGGAAAAATGCATTTAGAAGCTCAGTTCATTTTTTCTGATTACTCTACACTCTGAGGTTTTGAGTACTAACAGTCCAATTTCCCTCCTCATCCATTTGATTATTACCAGTTTAATTTTAGTTTTCATTACCAGTATGTCTTTATTAACCCAAACTCTTAACCAATTTCCTATTTCCCAGAGCTAATACCACTTGGGATCCAAAGCCAATTAATATCAATTCTATGTATTGACCTATCAAATCTCACAGGAAAATCAGGTCCTCCCTCTCTTGCATGATGCTTTTGTGGATTCCTTATTAAATATTATTTTGGTGGGTCTTTTATCTTAATGTATTTAGGGACAAGTTTAGTGACTTTAGAGACCTTTTTCTCTAAATTTCACTGCCCCTAAGAATACACTTTTCCACTTGATACTAAATTTGTTATATTACCTGTGATCTAGCTCTATCACCAGGCTATAAATATCCAATATATGAGGAACTAGTGAATATTTCTCCAGCTTTGATGGAACTTGTATGCTTTAAAAATATTTGTGTTGTTCCCTATTATTTACAAATAAAAGTAGGTTTCACTTTGTCACTTCTGTACAAGCATGTAACATACTAGGATCTTTTGTACCACTTATAATTCCTTATTGCCTATTTAACCTCCTCTTTGAGTCCTTCTTTCTTCTGTAATAGTCTCTCCTCTACTCTTATGCCATTTTGAGGTCATCTATCTAAGATGAAAATCTTGGCTTTCTGAATAAAGGGTCTTTTAAGTGTGTTCTCAGTCTTCCATTAATGGAAGACAATAAACTATTAATTTCATTTTTGTTAGAATAGAAAAAGATGTACATCCTTTTTGCATTTTAGCCAAATTTAATATATATTTAATTTGTTCTTTAGTAAATTCTCTCCTATAATTTGTAAATTGAGCAAAGAATAAGCCTTTAATTTTAAAGGCCCCAAAATCTTCACAAAATAAAATTCCCTAAGAAGAAGAGTGTTAAATCATAGCTGTTAGGTTTTTTTTTTTATGTCCAGTCTCATTTATTTTTTTCACAATGTAAAATCATAGACTTATTAGAAATATCTTCCAGGATTCTCTCCTTTATTCTTTTATGATCAAAAAAGATTGGAATGACAATAAAGTCATAATACTTAACCAGTTACCAAATTTTACCTTTACAGGAAAGCAATCTGGTTTCTACTTTTATAATTAACCAGGTAAATATATGAATTAGTTTGTTCCAGTGTTACACTATAACTGAATTAATGTAGAAGAATTTTTTGATCATTTGAGATATTTAAATAACCTATGGATCTAAGTTAGAGGCAGTTAGCACCAATTTATTTGTTCGCCTACATTCTATCAGATATATGAAAACATACTTTTTAAATGTTTCTCTGAGATTATGATTTGATTAAAGCATTTCTCCCTTCCCTTTCCTACCTCCAAGTACTTCCATAAGAATTTCTCTGCTCTTCTTCAAATTCATGGCCTCTTTTTTGTTTTGCTTTTGACTCATTGTGAGAAAAGATCTTATATCCAGTTTTACGACATCTATAATTATTACTGTTATTGGTCTCACCATTTCCATTAGTTCATCTGGCATTATTAAATAGCCATACAAGCCAGTTTTTTATATGATTTAGAGAAAACAGTATTCTATGAAAAGGAATGACATAGGCTGAGTGAAACTTTAGACCCTAGGAACTGCATTCAATTAAAAAAAATACCCTTTGTGTAAGACCAGTGAAACCTAAGAAATGACTTCCTGTTTATCTTGAACCCCATTTATTTCATCAATGACAAAAATAATTTCTATCATCTATTATTTTGCTTAACATATTCATGTACTATATATTGTTATTGGAGATAGACATATGTAAAGTATGGATCCTACTTAGGATCCATCATATGCAATTCAATCACTTTTATGTTACAGATGATTTTAGTGGGATGCTTTGAAAAGGTTTTTGTTTGTTTGTTTCTTTTTTTCTTTAAAAACACAAAACACAATATGACATTTGGATTATATTTTGTTTCCATCCCAGGTGTTGCAGATGATAATGAGTTAGGCTTGGACTGTTTGTTGTTGGGGGCTATAATTTCATTACCTGAAGCTTGTCCTTATGATTGCATGCAGCTTGGACTTCTGGGATCTTTGTTTAGAATGTAACCCAGAGAACAGGGGAGGGATAGTTGGCAGTTGGTGGGTTGGTTTGTTGGGTACTAGTCCAGATCTTTATCTGATCCTCCTCTCCAAGCTTCAGCCAACCAAAAAGTGTTGTGAATATCTCTTCCTTTCTCTCTCTCTTTCAAGACTGTTACAAGGGTGATGAAGATTTCTTTCTTTCTATCCTTCCTTTCTCTTTCCTGAGCTAGAGGTTAAAATAAACAATAGGCAACTGTCACAGATGATGATAGTTATCTTGGACATTTAACAATTTATGTTATAGGAATATATTGCAAGCCATGAATTTAGTTTGGAGTTTTAGAGAGAGAAATGGAAACAACTAACGTTTCCATAAGTAAATGGCAAATATGGCCATTATAGGTAACTGTATCATTCCCAATCTTTTCTTCTAAAGCTTTATGAATGACTCAGAAGTATTCCCATTTCTCTTAAGATATTCAGTGTCCCTCTGATCTTCCTTCTTTACTAGAACAGGTCCTGAGTAAAAGACTTGGAGGGCGGATGCAGAAATACAGTATAAAGGACAAGTTGAAAGATTAAGTGTTAAAGGCACTAGGAATGATAAACTATTCTACCATATGCTACATTTAGTGTTACCATTTGTTAATTGTATATTGTGTATACTCTCTGTTATATATAATATACAGAGGAGATATGTTATATGCATCAAATTCTATAATCTTTAAACTTCAAAGCTTCCTTGTGAATCTACTACATAAAGCCCAATATTTTCTTTTATGTCTTTCAATTTCATATCATCCTGCCTACTCATTTGCTTTTATGAAAATATTCATGTATTAATCCCTTTACCAGGTTTGTTTATTTAAATTGTTTACAAATTAGTCTTATATTGACTCTTACATGTTACTGTCCTTTGCTAGTTCAGACCTTAGTGTTTAAATTCACTTCTGACTTATCAGTTAATAAAAGAAATCATCTTTCATTTTTGGAATTGGTCATTGAATACACCACCATTATTTCATGACTATTGTTATTATTGTAATAGTTATTAAGAAACTGTAAATATCATGTATCATCATTAATGTAATGATGAATGTTATCTTTATATCATCTGATATAACAGAGAGAACATGAATCTGCCTCTTATCTATTGTGGTTAAGTGCAAAAATTTTTTTGGATTGAAGGCTGAATCTTGAAGTTGATATCATATGTTCATCATTTAAAATCTTCTGCTCTAGATTCACAGACACATTAGATGAAATGGAAAATAAAAGCAATGATAACAATATAGCTGTGCTCATAATAATGATACCAATCTCTATGCACATGAAGCTGAAACAAAGCACCTGGATCCTGCAGCAGGCTTGTGTTTATAGGATTACTATTCCTTATATTAAAAGAAAACAAAGAAAGAACAACATAGAAATGAATAAAAAAATCACTAAATTTGAAATGCCTCAGTTGGTGAGAGGAACTAAATTATTTCCCACTGTGTTTAAGAAATAAACAAAGACTAACCAAATGAGAAAAAGGAGAGTGTATGTATTCAGCACTTATAATTCAAGGAGTTAAGCCACTGTCAATTATATTTGGCAGAGATTCAAAGTCAGGCAGGGAATGGGAATGGTTTCAAGTATAAAAATAAAGAAGGCTTCAGGTGTACTATTCAGAAGACTTTGGAATCAGGAAGCTTGATGCTTGCACAGTCGAAGGGGAGTATACTAAGTGATTGGCTTAGAAGGAAGATTTAGTCTTTTAGTCCTGAGATAGGAGTAGGTTCAAATATTAGGGAAACTCTTCATCACTGATTAAATCTTTCCCACTTGCTGCCAATACTGTACTTGTATTTGTTGCTGTTGTGTTCCAGAGGATATGCGTATTGGTTTGGCATATATAATCTGGTAATTTTTTCATATTCAATTTGTCAAGTTGAAGCACATAGTAATATTCCACAAGAGTCCATAAGAAAGAGTAGAGACAACAATTTAAATAAATTAGGAGAATATTCTATGCCAAACTCTGTTACTGGACAAAGAGAAGACAACAAAGTACTGTAGCTTTGATTAGATCAGTATAGACAATGTAGTCTTCTGGATTGGTTACTGTTGGTACTCAGTCATTGCAGGCAAGGGCTTAAAGCCATACTTCAGACTACAGGGTATGTTGGGATTGCAAAAATGTTCTCCCATGAAATGAGAGTGGAGTGGTTATCATGAGTACACATTGAGAAGGGAAAAAAATTAAAGTAATTATCAGACTAAAGGAGAATTCAACCCTGAATTTCTAGACAAATGAGGAAAATAAGTATTAAAGAAGACAATGGACATCATCTGCTGTTGATAAATGAAGTCACTAAAAACAACTCAAAATTTTCAATAGTTCAACAATGATTTCATAATCAGTCTGTTGGGGATCCTAAGTAGTGAAAGAGAAAAACTTCATGTAAAAGAATAAGAAATAAAAACAAGTAGCAAATTTTAATTGAAATTTATGAAACAATGATTTCTGCAGATATACTAGTTAAACAAGGAATCTTAGAATGATTATATATTTTATTTTTTATTTTTGTGATTATCATTTAATTTCATTTATCCTTCCCTCTCTTCCGACCAAATTCTGTTATATACCACTCACTGCATTTCAAATTCATGGCCAACTATATTTTATAAATTGTTATTTTATGAATATGTGCATTTGTGTATAAGTATATGTGTATTCCCAAAAATAACATGTTGAACTTATATGTTATGTATATGTATGTTTTCAGGACTGACCATTTGGCACTAGACAACTAATTGGTGTTCTCTTCCCTGAGAAAGACAAATTTTCCCATTCCCAGCTTTCCTCATTTGCATACAGTCCTCTGTTTAGGATCGAGGTCATGTGGGATTTTCCTACTCTTAGGTACAAGAATACAAAGTACTCTTGTATCTAGGGTTCAGGAGTCGTTCAGAAGATGGAGTGGAAAGACTGTAAGAACCAAAGGATCAGGGTGCTTGCTGTGAGATTGTCTCCTAGTAATGTCAGAATCTTCACCCATAGAGTCTCATCGACATGGCTGCCCAAATGTGAGCTGAGCAAGGATGATCTTAACTCACATGAATGAAAATAACCCTTTGAAATGCTCATTCTTTGAAAACTTCCAGGAAAGTTAGAATAATCACCCAAACACATCCATGGAGTGTGTATTTCAGGTTACACCAGAGAAATTTTAACTTATTTAGCTACCTGAATTAGTTCTCCTGCCATGAATAATTTCAGGCCTTTTTCTTTTTTTCAAAAAATTGGTGTAATTGTAGAATTGAGATAGACTTCATCAAAACATTAATTGACATATTAGTATTGCTTATGTTAGTAAAAATAAATATCCCAATGTTCTAAATCAAATATTTAAAAAAGTAATACAATGGTGACATACCTAATTTTTTTCCCCTTTAGAAGATTGCTGATAATCATTTTCATGTTACATAGAAACATAAACTTTAAACAGTGGATACTGCTACTTTCTAATGATAAAAAATAAGAAACACATTTTAGAAAACAATTGTTGGATATTTGAAGATAATCTAATAACATCAGAATATTTAAATTTGGAAATGATTATTTTAGTGAATAGTGAAATATTTATTGCAAAAAATTATAAGACTTTCAGGAATGCATGGAACCTTATCAAAAATCTAAATGACCATGAAACTGCAAAAACAACAACAAAAATTTACTTTATTCAATTGTAGTATGACCCTTTCCAACTTTCCACATGGACTTCACCAGAAGACACTTCTTGGAGAGTCTTAGTGATGAACCTGATAATACAAACATTATGCACATTAAACAATTTACTTTGATTTTTATTTTTTTCTACCTCTTAACTAGTCTCCAATCCTCCTAAAGGTGGCTTCCTGAAAGAGGATTTTTAATGACTATCCAGATTAGGCTGAGCTTTCCTTCTGGTTTCTTTTTTAAAAAGTTGTCTTTTATTAGCAATGCTGGATGATGGTGGAGCACACCTTTAATCCCAGTATTCAGCAGGCAGAGGCAGGGAAATCTCTGAGTTCAAGGCCATCCAGGTCTACAGTTCCAGTTCCAGGACAGCCAGATCTACACATAAAAATCAAAATATAGAAAATGAAATCATATCTTTGAGAGTTTTTTAAATGAGTTTTCATCATATTCATCCTCTCCCCCAGGTCTCCCCAGACCCATTCCCCCTCCTAACCAACCCAACTTTCTGTTATGATTACTATTATTATTATAATTACCATTACCCCCACTATCACCATAATCATCCTTACCATCACCATCATCACAATCATCATTATCATTATGCTCATCAAGACCAGTTTGGGCTGCCCAAATATTCTTGAATGCCTGGCCTTCCATTGGCGCTTGGTTGACTTCCAAGGGGCTACACACTTGGAGAAAACTACCTCTCCCTCATCAAGCACCTAGCAATTGTAAACAGTTTTATGACTGGGGGTGATATTATGTGCCCAACCTACTTTCCATGCTGGAATTTTGGTATATCTTGGGCTTGTGCATGCTGTCACAACTACTGTGATATCATATATGAACTTGCTGTGTTATATGCAGAAGACACAGTTTCTTTGTAGCCATCCACAGCTTCTGGCTCTTACATTCTTTCCACCTCCTCTTCCACAGTGATCTCTTGGAAGCCTTGGAAGGAGGAGTGGTGTTATGGATGTCCCATTTAGGTTTGAGTGTTCTGCAGTCTCTTATTCTCTACACTTGGGCCAGTTGGGAGTCTCTGCAAATAGAAACCTCTATTTCAAACTAGAAAATATTTAAAATAGTTTTTTCTGAAACTGCACTCAGTGCCTCAATTTTTCAGCATTTATCCTTAGCTATAATGCAGTGTTGTTTGTTTTTTTATGTCATTTGAAATGATCCTCCACTATTAGTTCTTTTATTTTTATTGACATATTCAAATGGCAAGTTGTTTTTACTACTAGCTTTCATGCTTTCCTTAAAAAATTTTTTTCATTTGCTCCAACTTTCATAAAATTAAGTCTATTTTGTCCTTTTATTATACGTGGGTTGTTGATAAATTAGTCCTAAGTTTGTAACCTTGCTTTTTACTTAACAGTAGTTTGCTCACAATTTCAAATTCTAGTATTATTTTGTTGCTGAAGCTCTTATAATTTTATTATGTAATTTTTGAGGCCATTAATTCCTCAGATTTTTCACCACTCAATTTTGAGCCCTATATTTCTTCACTATACTGTGGAAATTTCTTAGTATAATTGTTTATTTTAATGACTTCATATGTCCCCAAACCAATGATCTTATCTTAGTTTTCATATATTCTAATGCCTTTGAGTCATAGATCAATGATGACTAGATAGATTACAATTTACAAATTTCAATTGTAATGCAAGTTTATTTAAAATAAATAATGAATCAGAATATAAAATAGTAAGGATATATCGATTTTCAGATGTTAGCTTAGAAAAAAATAGCAGAATAATGATAATTATTGGCAGAAATATGGAAATACAACAACTTTCTGGCATTGATGATGGCAGTGTAGATTATTGAAATAGTTCTTCAAAAACATTTAGCACAATTTAAAGTAAGTTTATTCCAATGAAGCAATTCAGCTATACATTAAAACATTTTCCACACATGTTCTTCAATAAAGCTATACAAGGCTGCCCAGTACATCTGCTGGACATTGTCTGCTGCCTGGTCTCTGGACAGCAATAATACTCTCAGCAAATAGTTTTATAATGGCAAGGGAAAAGTATCTGCTGATGGTGTGACTGTGAGTCTTTATCAGTTTTTAGTCAGAGTAGCTAGGGATTGAGTAATTTAGCCCTAGAGAATGATTTATATAGGAGACTATGATATTCACCACCCTACACCATAATTCAAATACATATTTTAAATATGACTGTTTCTCACGACGTCCTCCATCATTATATAATCTAGCCTATTCTGTGGTCATACAATTATTGTTTTTTCTGCTTAAATCTCTATGCCACTGTTGTTTCTTCTCTCCAGATTACCTACATATGTTCTTCTACATATGTTAAACATGTCACCTCTAACCTCAAGCTCTTCAATAGTGCTCTGACATACTTGCATGAATAAGGCAACTTGTGAAGATGGTCATTGTGCCCTCACAAAGACCTTATGAGTGTTTTTTTAAATCATTGCTTTTATTTACTTCTCTTACTTACTCTTGTCCAATCACTTTTGCTCCATATTCCTCAGATATGCTGGTCACATCCGTGTACAGTGACATTTGCATGCATATTTCATCTGTAATTTTGTTTAAGACTGCTAAAAATCAGATATCTAATTATCTTGCCTGAGGTGACTTCCATGGCCAACATCCATAAAATATCATTATAGTCCTGTTATTCTCCAACTTAATTTGCTGTAGTCCTTACAGTGCTCATCTCCAGTAAATATATGCCACAGTTACTAGTTTATTACTTCTTCCAAACCATTAATATGAAAAATAAAAGAAGTCAAGGATACTATCTTAGTGTCTGCTTCATTGTCAATGCTGATGGACAGCAGATCCTCACTAAGAGGATTGTTTTAGACTAAAACTAAAATTGTTTTAGAAACCATATAGGGAACAATTAAGATTAATGTTTTCCTTTTCTTTTGATTTTTGAGATTATAATATAAGTAAATCATCTGTCCGTTTCCTTTCCTCCCTCTAAAACCTACCATATATCCCTCCTTTCTCTTTTTCATATTCATGGCCTCCTTTTTCATTAGTTTTTGTTACATGACTACACAATCATATATATTCCTAAATAATACCTCTGCAGTATGTATAATGTTACTTGTATGTATCTTTCCATGGGTGACCATTTGATATTGGATAACCAATTAGTGTGATCTCTGGTGAAAATTATTTCTCTTATTGTCAGCATCCCTTATTTGCCTGTCATTCTCTGTATACAGTTGAGGCCTCCTGGCCTTTTCCCCACCCACTTTGCATGTCTATTGTTGTCCTTATTTGGCTCATGTTTGGACAGTCATGTTGGTGAGACATTAAAGGGTCAAACTTCTGACATTACAAGGAGACAGTTTCACATTAAATTGCTTGTTCCTGTGGTTCTCACGATCTTACCACACCCACTTCTGCAATTTTCCCTGAGTCTTAGGAGCAGTAAGTTATTTTTAGGTGTATTCCCTGGGACTAGGATCTACAACACTGGATTTTTTGCTGTTGTGATTTTTCTTTAATGGTCTCTATCTATTATAAGGCAAAAGTTCTTTGATGAGGGATGAGGATGACACTTATCTCTAGGTATCAGGACAAATATTTAGAACAAAATTAAGGATAATGCTAGTTTAGTAAGTGCCAAGAATGTTTTATATTTTGTTGATTCATTGGCCAAAGGGCCCATGGATACCCCTACACATTGCAGGCTATTGCCAAGACTTGATTACTCTCCACAAACTGGTTGTGAGGCCTTATTAGTGAAGACAACACCTACACAACTCACTGAGCATGGAGACATAAGGCTAGTGTCTAAATAGAGGGTTTACCACTACTGAGTAGCATTCAGGATACTGGAAGGTACTGTGTTATGAGAGGAGAAAAGTATTAATGAATACAGCTACAACCCTACAACTTAGAATGACAACCTGCTTGTGAAATATGGTGATGCAATATTGACATAAATATTGTGGGAATAACTTACCACTCTTGATTGGATTTAAGGCCCACTTCATGAGATGGATCCCATACCTGTCACTGCTAGGGTGGCCAAGAACATGAAAATGGATATGCCATGGGCCTAGGGGAAAACCTAATACTATTGGTTTGCTAAAGAAGCATAGCCATAAAATGTCTCCTAAAGAACGTACTGCTATACCCATAGATCAGTGCCTCTGTCAGCCGGTATCAGAGACACCTGCAGTAGATGCAGTAGATGTAGTAGATGCAAACAGACACAGAGAACCACAACTGAACAATGTACAGAAAATGATAGACTCTGGAACACTCAGTTCTAAATGAGGTATCTTCATCAAACCCCTACTCTCATGGCTTTGGAAGCTATATCAAAGACGAGGTAGAAAGAGTTTTAAAGAGTCAGAAGGGACAGATCATGCCAAGGAAGCAATGTTTTCCAGATACAACATGATTGATGCACATATGAACTCACAGAGACTGTGGCAGCATTCACAGGGCCCATGTAAGTCCAAGCCAGATATGATCCAGCACTAAGAGGTAGAAGCAGACACAGTTTAACCTAGAAGATTTCTACAACTGATATATGTGCTGACAATAGTAAAATCAGTTTTCTTCAATATAGTCGCACTGAGCATATTAATCACTCTTCAGTGTAGGCCCCATGCCCAGAAGTATTTGGCCAACACAAGATGAACTCAATCATATACTTGTTTAGCATTTGTCTCATTTTTCCTTGTTGAGACTTTTTTTGGTGGAGAGTCTTATTGTTCTTTTGATTATATATTTTGATATTTGTTTTGGTGTTTCTGTGGGTTTGTGTGGTTTTTTGTTTGTGTTTTTTTTTTCTTAAAGAAAGGGAAAGGGCATGGAGATTGGTTGGTAAGGAGATGGGGAGAGTCCGGGAGGAGGTAGAATATACTTTATGAAAAGTTGTTTTTCTATGAAAAGGGAAGAAATAGAAAGACTGCACATTATACTTAGTTTTACTGAATTTCTGCAATGATAGTGTGCTTTCATAAAATTTAAACTTTCCATAACCCTATAGAGTATTTTATTGGCTTATAATATTTGCACATTTAAGCCAGAACATAAGGGAAATAAAGATACAAGAAAAAAAAAACATTAAGATCCAAATGACACTGAATCATAAACCTAGAATTTAAGGATCTATGGCCATATAGAAAATTCTGAAGGTCTAAAAGTATTATTTGAAAGCCAAGTTACAACTTTGCAGCATTGGCTAAATAATTTATTCATGACATAATATTTTGAACTTAGTATTCATATATAGTGTTTTAGAATTTTATTTATTTATTACAAAATATCACTTAAGAGGTAAAGTACACAGATTCTAGGTCAATCAAAGAAAGAAAAGTTCAAGAGTAGTAATATGGAGGCATTTTGATAGATGGATATTTTAATTTTGAACAAGCAGGTATTTTAATTTTGTGACTTATTATTTTGATTTTCACTTAGACTGTACTTGAATAACTTTTACTTTAAAATATATCTCCACTATACATATTTAAAAATAAATGCAAGATCAATTAAAAATAACCCTTAGATTTAAAACAAGTTTAAAAATATGTTTTTCATGTTAAAATAGATCAGATTTTAAAATCCAAAGAAAAAGAAGAATGTATAAAATATTTTAGGAGCTGGAGAGGTGGTTTAGAGTTA
Source organism: Cricetomys ansorgei (assembly GCA_026225945.1). Classification (NCBI taxonomy): domain Eukaryota; kingdom Metazoa; phylum Chordata; class Mammalia; order Rodentia; family Nesomyidae; genus Cricetomys; species Cricetomys ansorgei. The sequence continues at coordinate 3,014,243 of JAMJFZ010002759.1, read as the reverse complement.
AAAGCAGTTGTTCTGACATAGATCCTGTCTGAAACTCATGTTTAGGGAATATGGTGCCCTCATCTGTCCTCTGTGTTATGCATATGGTACATAGACATATATGCTGGCAAAATACCCATAACACATAAAAAATATCTCATAAGAACTATTGTCTTATAAGTCAATGTAAATGTCAATTATCTCAATTGTACCTACAGAAAAGTAAAATTTAAAGATTCTTGAGCTATATTTTAAGAATGTAATCAAAAACCAATTTTATTGGGCACAAAATTTTTGGTTCTAGATCAAAAGCCATTATACAAATTAAATAATATTAATGAAATGAAAACCACAAAAAGCCCCACATACTTTTGATGAAATTTCTGAGTTCTAAAAGAGAAGCAAGATTCATACAAGTTCCTGAACAGAAAATCGAGTTACTGACAAATGGAAAAAAATCAGGATGATCTTAGGTGTTCTTCTACTTGAAGAAATAAATCAACCAACTGAAACACAATTAAATATATAGTCTGAAATCCTAATTAATATGCAAATATCTTACAGTAATGCAAATATAGTTCTTGAAAGGGAACACAGAGAATAGAAACATAATTTATTAATATGAAACCAGGATATAATTTCCATATCATAGAAACAAGAGTGATGAAAATATATATAATAATTTCTTTGATTTACCTATGAGAAATCATTGTAAGTTCTCATTATTGATATTTTTAATAAAAATGATGATTGAATATGTATTATAAATATAAAATTTCAAGTACTAGAATGTATAGATACCTTCTTAGCCTCCAAATAATTATGATAGTGGCAGGGACCATAAGAGAAAATGTACAAAAATATCAAATGACCGAGTAAAAAGATTGGTAAGAAATCATTGAAAACCAGTAAATAGTAGAGAATGGTATACACTGTACAAACTGGCGAAAGTGTCACTTAACTATAGTAGATCAAAATATGAAATACAGCTACATACTCCCTACAAAAGAATATTCAAAATTAAATCACATACAAAGGCAAAAAGTTTATGAACTTAGTCAAAGTCATCCAGAGTTAAAAATATCACTCAATTCACTGTCTTGATAGCATTGATCACAGATTCATCTGGCAAGTAAAAACATCCTTTACATACAAATAATCAAACTATCTTACCAAAATGTGTTCTATTAAGTCACAAGGAACTGACAAGGTAAAAGTAAAAATAATACAAATCATATTTTTCAAAAAAAGTCATAAAACATTAAATTAAATGTCGAACATTGTAAATGTATTTCTAAGGACTTTATGAGACAATAAGAAATTGAAAACTTAGGTGTCCCATGTATTTAAAAACAAGATTGTTGAGATAAGTAGATAGTTATAGAATAAAGCCAAAATGTACCCACAGCTAGGTTATAGAGTTCACCAAAGGCATTTGACATCCCAATCTTTACTATCATCTTTCAAGAGCTTATTGAGAAGTTACTTTTTTCTATTGGCACTTCCAACTTAAGAGCAGCTCATGTTGAGATGACTCCATTACATTATCTGTCTGACTGTTCACTCTTGTGGTTGCAGCTCTGGGTAGAGATGTCATCAGTATTGCTGAAATTTATGCTGTTGGTGCTATAAGCACTTCTAAATATGGTGGCTGACAGGAAGCTGAGAAACTCCTCTGGCTCCTTTCTACTCATTATCTGCAGCCTGGGGAACACTCTGTTGTTTGTTGGTTAGGTCTGCTACTGTGTGCAGCTGCTGAATTGCAAGACAGGTTAACCTATCGTGGTGAATATTTTAACCCCCTACCAATCCATTTTTCACACTGTTTCCAGGATAATTTCAATTTTGGCAAGTCACTTCCTGATTTCACATTCTTCCTTGGCTTGCATTCTCTATAAAATACAATCCAAATCTAACTGAGCATACAAGACTCAACATGTTACAGTGTTTTGCATATTTTTTTTCTGCTCATTTCTACTGTTGTTCATCCTTTCCAGTTTTTTTTTTGCTCTAGCTCTGCTAATGTATTAGTTTTCACCTCTGTTTTGGTTGATAGATTTATTAATTAATGTGTAGATATTACCATAGTGAATTATAAGAAATCTGAGGAAAACATTTTTCAAGGAAGTGACAAAGAATTTATGTCCTAATATGTACATAATTTCTATGAATCAGGAGATAGTATAAGAGAAATCACCAAAGACAACATGGATTAAAAAGCATAGAAATATCATTAACAGATAGAGATAACAAATTACTGATAAGTAACCATAAAAAAGGGAAACAAATTTAGATATGGTTACAGAATTGTAAATTATATTAATTATATTTTTATTCATTTCAAAACTATTTTTAAAATAGTGCAAGCAATATGTCTTTTTTCCTAGTAAAGTCCACATACATCAGAATAGTTTTCTAATAGGTGGAAGAAAAACATGCTGAAAAAAGAGCAACTTACCGGACATTCTACTACTAATTGCACTGCCTGCTAGTGGCTTCTCTGTCCACAGTACTTCCTATGTAGTAGCTAATGGGCTAAAAACTGTATATGGACTTGTCTTAGTTACTTTTTAATTTCTGTGATAAGATACCATAACCAAAGCAACTTATAAAAGAAAATGTTAATTTGTGGTTTACAATTTTGTAAGATTAGAGTCTGTGACCATCATGGGGGTAGCATGGAGGTAGGTAAGCATGGCAATGGAGCAGTAGCTGAGAGCTCACATCTTGACCCATGAGCACCAGGCAGAGAGAGATTCCAAATGGTGTGAGTCTTTTGAAATGTCCAAGTCTACTCCCAATGGTGCATCTTCTCCAATAAAGCCACACATAATATCCTTACACCAACTAGGGGAACAATTATACAAACATGACCCTGTGGGGGCTATTCTCACTCAAATTACCACAGGGCTTATTTCTATAATCTTCATAGCAAAAGCCATGAGAGACAAGTATTGTAATTATCTGCATTTTGTAGTTGAAGAAACTGAATACCAGAGGCATTACATAACCTTAAAATTTAAAATAACTAATAAATGGGGGGGGGTCAGTTTCTCACAGAGTGATTATAATGGCTTCCCTTTTAACTGCTTTAAGTTTGTTGCTTCATACATGCTTGTAGTTTTAACAGAGAACATGTGTGTGTTTATCATGTATTATAGATAAACATAAGTTGCTATCATCTCTTGAACTTCCATTATACACTCTGCCATTGGTCTAAGCATCATAGACATTTGACATGGTTATTGGTTTTTATGTTACGAGGATGGATAAAATGAGGCCTAAAGGTTCATGTAACATGTATCTAGTCATTCATTATAGTAATTGATAAGGCTAGAATCCAAATTAGATGTGTTCTATTCCAGGACTACATAGTTATCTGTAGCACTAGTCAACAGATAGAAATAGATATTTATTACACAGAATACATTAATCCATTTATCCAAAACCCCTACTGGCTTCTTGCAAAACTTGAAATGATCATTGCTATAGTGTGGAAGGGTCTCCTTCCTTAATCTTGTCTACTTCACTCTCTTTGCTTCTTGCTATTGTTTCTCCTTGTTGAACTCTAGATATGGGTCTTTTGGCTCAAACCTGAATACAACAGGTGCACATTCACCTTAATGACAAAGAACTTCTTGTTCTCCTTACCTCAAATACATCATATTAGTCTATCTTTTTATTATGTTTTGTTAGAATGTTTGAATATACCAAGTGGCTGAGTTGTTGATTTGATTATAAAATATCAATTTGAAAAAAATGTTAGAGATGCTACTTCCTTCAGTAGCAAATATTCAGCAAAGATGAAATTCATTATGTAAGAATAAAAGTCATATCTATGCAATTAGTATGTGCATTTGCTTTCATATTTAATAAATCATAAATTGCTATAAGTCAAATTTTATGGCTTATCTTCAGTAAATTTTGATTTTTATAATTACATATCCAGGGCTGCTAAAAGTTTCTCAGATAAAAATGGGTAGAGAGTGGAAAATGTATAAAATTTTCTGGCATGAAGAAGTATTTAGACGAAGCCGGCTTTCAAAGAGGTGGAATTAACTGCTTGCTTCACTGTGGCTGGTAAGGCTGAACTTTTATGGACAAAAATTTATTTACATATTTGGTTATCTCTGACCATAAATTGTAGTACATTTTTGAATTTATTTCCCTTCCCATGTGATATTATCACAATTCCTCCATTATGGCTATCATCTTATTTGTTTTAAAACACATTTACCACATTTACATCTAATACATATATATATATATATATATATATATATATATATATATATATTTATGGTTACTTATATGAGTATATACATTATTTATATGTAGGTATGAATAAAGTATGGCGATATATTTAGAAGCACAAGGAAGTAAATATATATATATATACTCACATGTATATATATGTGCATTCATATATATGTAGATGTACATACATATATATATGTACAATCCACCTTACCATTTTATATACATGGATAAAATATAAAACTTATTTATTTGTAGCTACTCTCATTTTTAAATGCTAGGTACTTTAAAGCTGCTTTTTGAAATAATTTTGATATTATAATTTTTCCCTTTTCTTTCTTCCTTTCAAAATGTCCTTATTCTCAATCAAATTCAATGCCATTTCTTCTCTAATTGTGTGTGTGTGTGTGTGTGTGTTCTTAAATGCACGAATACAACCTACAATGTACCTGGTCTTTATAATATTACTGGTATGTACATGTTTCTTTTTTTATATTTCTTTCTTATGACATTCATTTTTATATTATTTTCTGCCACACAATACATCCCAATGCCCTTCTGCCACTCCTCCCATCTCCCCTTTCTCCAAGATCTACCCTCTCCTGCTTCCCCTCAGTAAAGAGCAGTCCTCCCAGGGGTACTGCTCAAAAAGATAGAACAAGGCCAGGCACTAATCCCTACATCAAGGATGGACTAGGCAACCCAGCTGCAGGAAATGGGTCCCAAGGGCTGGGAAAAGATTCAGAGAACTTCCTCCACTTCAGCTTTTAGGAGTTTTTCAAGAACACCAACCATAAGACATATTTAGGGGACCCTTCAGGCTCTGTATCTGCCTCTTCAGTCTCTATGATCCCCTATGACTACTTTTCAGTTGACTCCATGGAGCTTGCTCTCCTGGCGTTGACGATCTTTCTGGTCACTACAATCCCTCATCTCCCACTTCTGTGGAGTTCCGCCCTAGGCCTCTGCATCTGCTCCCATCAGCTGTGGGAAGAGATCTCTCTGATGAGGATTTCGCTAGGCACTGATCTATGAGAAGAGCAGGATAACTTCAGAAGTCCTCTCTTGGCTATCTAGTCTCTAGTTCCTGGCCTTTCCAGCAGTATCAGACATGGGATCCTTCCTTTGGCATGGGGTTCTGCCCTTCCACTGTCCTAGAAGATCCTGTAGGGAAGATAGGTTATATGTCAAGGTATTTTTGGCTAGGATGCTGTTCCAGTTCCACGACTGGAAAGCCTTGCCTGGTTACAGGAGATGACCTGTTCAGGCACACTCACCATCATTATTAGGGGTCCTGTCTATGTTCTCCCTTATAGATTCCAGTGAGTTTCCACTGCAGTAGATCTCCTGGTCACCCCTAAATGTCCTTTAATTCTGTTCATCTTTTCCTGTATTCTATCCCTCCATTCCTTTCCTTCCAGGAGGTCCCTCCTGCTCCCATTTTCATCCTCCTGCAGCCACCTGCAACATATGTTCTATTTGCCCCTTACCAGGGAGATCTGTGTATTCTCACTGGAGCACTCCTTGCAGCATAGTCTCTCTGGGTCTGTGGATTGTTGTACTTTTGTCCTTTGCTTAATAGCTAATATGCACATATAAGTGAGTACATACCATGTTTGTCTTTCTGGGACTGGGTTGCCCCACTCAGGATGACTGTTTTTCCTATTTCCATCCATTTGCCTACAAAATTCATGATGTCATTCATTTATCTTGTGATAACTCTAACCAAGTAAGTGAATGACTTGTATGACAAAAAATTAAGTGTTTGAAGAAAGAAATTGAAGACAATCACAGAAGATGGAAAGACCTTCCATGGTCCTAGACTGGTAGGATGAGCAGGGTAAAAATGGGTATCTCAAAAGAAGAACCTCAAATGGCTGAGAAAGCTTAATAAAATGTTCAACATCCTTAGCCATCAGGGAAATACTAATCAAATCTACTCTGAGATTCCATCTTACACCTGGCAGAATGGCTAAGATTAAGATCACAAAGGACAGCTCAGGCTGGCAGGAAGTGGAGCAAGGGGAACTCCCCTTCATTGTTGGTGGGAGTGCAAACTTGTACAGCCACTATGGAAATCAATATAGTGATTCCTTAGGAAATTGTGAGTCGACTTAACTTCAAGACCCAGCTACACCACTCCTGGGCATGTACCGAAAGGATGCTCCATTTTATCACAAGAACACTTGCTCAACTATGCTCATTCCAGTTTTATTAAAAGTAGTCAGAAACTGGAAACAACATAGATGCCCCTCAACTGAAGAATGGAGAAAGAAATTGTGGTACGTGTATGCAACAGAGTTTTTCTCAGCCATTAAAAAAATGTGTATATTTTCAGGGCTGACCATTTGGTATTAGATAACAAAATGCTATACTCTTTACAGGAAGACTAGTTGTTCCACTCTCAGAGTTCCTTAGTTATTCATAGTTCTTTGTTGATTTTTGAGGTCACCTGACCTTTTTGTTGTCCATTCCTAGTATGTCTATTGGCTTCATCCCAGTTCCACTCATGTTCAGGCAGCCATGCTGATGAGACTTCATGGGGGTAGCTTCTAACATTTCTAGGAGACACAATCTCACAGCAAGTTCTCGGTTTCTATGGCCTAAGACCATTTATATGCTGACATCCCCCTCTCTATTGCTCCCACATTAATAATGACTGCTTTTTACTTTCCTGATTTCTGCAGTTGCTCTAGGTTGGATACTCATATCTGAGGATTTGGATCCAGGAACCTCAGATGAGAGAGAATAAATGGCATGACTCTTTCTGAGTAGAATTATTTTAGATTTTTGAGGACTCTCCACTCTGAATCGCAGAGTAGCTGGACCAGATTGTAACCCCATCAACAATGAATGAGGCTTCTGTTTTCTCATATCCCATACAACATTTGTTATAGCTTACTTCCTTGATCTTTGTCATGCTGTCTGCGGTTATATGAAATCTCAAAATTGTTTTGACTTGCCTTTCCCTAATTACTAGAAACGATGAACATTTCTTGAGGTATTTTTTAACTTCATTTTTTTTTCTTTTAAGAGCTCTCTATTCAGACCCATTTTTTATTTTCTTTGTTTGTTGAGTTCTTTTTCTATTCTGAATATTAATTCTCTGTTTCTGTATTTTCTATACCATTTGCAACTTACATATATTTGGCACTCCATAAATATTCATTAAATGCATAGCCAAAATGATTATTTTTACTTAGAGTGAATTCTAAGTGGTTAATTGGATAAGAGGGTTTTCTTATATGTTCTATGTTCAGATTCAAATGATAAAATATACTTGACATAAAATTTTGACATCTAGTACAGATTTCTCTAGTATTTTGAAAACATTTTGTTCTTGGGCCAATGAGATGACTTAGAGAGTAAAATTTACCTGCTCTTAAGACTTAGAACCTGATCACTGGGACTCACACTGAAAAAGGTAAGAACTGATTTCTATAAGTTGTTCTCTGACCTTCACATGCATGCTGTAACATGTACGTGTTTCCATATACGTACAATTAAACAACTAAACACAGCCCAAATACTTTCCCTTCTTAAATACAGTATCCCTTGTTAAACATGATGTCAATATGATTTTTATTTGTTTTGTACATTAGTTCATCCTCTCAAACTTCTTCAAAGATTTAAGAATGTTCTTTTACTTTAGATGAGTTTATGAATTCCATTTTTAATGTTTCTAATTATGGTAACTTTTTAAGGGATGGCTTTAAGTTTATACAACATGAATTCTACTTTCTAAGTAAATGTTGACTGGCAGCTAATTATTTCCAAACTTTATATTCAGTACCACGAAATAATGAATGATTCTTCATTTTTCATTTCAGTTCAGTTCATATTTAAGCATTTTTATGTGCTGTGTACTGTGCTAAGATTCTTTGAAAGATTAGGGTCAGATAGGAAAGATGTTTAACTGAGGTTATTGATTGTACTGTGCACAAGGATAAAGGATTACATTCCCCAACAGTATTACAAACTGTTTTATATTAGGAAAATGTATTGTAATTTTGATTGTTATTAGGTCCTATATCACAGAGGCAGCAATATTTAAGCTAGACCATCAGAAAGGATGACTAAGAAGAAGGTTGTTAAAAAGGCAAAGTATGAGGAAAGTTTTGTGTTATTGTTTGAATCTGAAGTAATCCCTATTTGTGGCAATTTCCTTGAAGATAAAAGTCTTGGAGGGAAGCTTTTTAAGACACAGGAATTTTAGAGAGATAAATCCTCATGTTGCTCTAAGGAGAGGTAAAACCACCTATCTTGCAGGGAGCTTCTTAAGATAAGAAGTAAACAATTCAAAATAGCTTTCAGATAGTCCTTAAAACTGACCAGATCCACTAGGCTCCTTCCTTCCCAAGCATGTATAAGTAGTAAAGACTTCTAAGAGACACTCCTTAACAAGCCCAGGTTCCTGGAAAAAGCGATGGTCAGTCCAACTGCCTAGAAGAAACAAAGACAAGGCAAGTTGGCTAAAAAAGACTCAGATGCACTGATCCACCTTGATAGGGTCTTTTTAAACATTTTGAGCTATCTGTAAGAAGTACACTATGCTCAAGATTTCCAAATTTTATGAGCTGTCACATGTGTCACACATGTCACACATGTTGGGGTGGGATTTGGTGGTGCAGCTGTCTTTGCTTAATTTTTTTCTCTTGTAAGTACCCATTCACCCATACTCCAGTAAGTATAATCCATATAAAGACTATTGATTCACAAAGATGGACTTTGATGGTATTCATTCTGTCATCTATAATCTGTTCACTCTTTATGGGAACACTGGCTTTATCAATAATTTTTAGAATAAAGTTACAGAGGGAAAGGTTATATTAAAATTAACACTGAATATATTGGTTTACACACAATGACAATAACCCAGTATGCATATAATTGATCTTAATGGTTTTAAAGAAGATTAAGCATACGTTTATACCTTCCAAGGAATACTATCATGCAATAATCCCATAGGCTTACAATTTAAGCATATGTTCCCTAGCTGGTGGTCATATTGGAAGACTGTGGAACTTTACAGATATGAGACATAGCTGGAGGAACTATGCCCATGAGTATGGATATTAATATGCTATAGCCTGACCATAGCTTCATGTAAGCTGTAAGAATTTCTTAGCAAGCCATTATGTGATCAGTGACAGCCTCATACTTTCCATGACACAAAAGAAGCCTTCATGAATTTTCTAGAAAATTGGTCAGAAATTTCAGAAACTGTGATACAAAATAAACCTTTCTTTCTGCCAGTGGTTTTCTGAGATATTCTGCAATATCAATGAGAAAATAAAATAGTAAATTTTAGAAATCTTAAAAGAGATAAGAGCATTAGCTTTATCAATAATTTGTTATAATAAATTTATGTAGGGAAAGATTATATTGAAATAAAGATTGAATATCTGATAAGAAGTTTTGATTTGCCCATAATGATAATAATTTATATAATATATATAAATATATAAATATATTATATAAATATGTATAAATTATTATGATTTTAAATGGATATAAAAGACTTCAAGAGGAGATAAAATATACAGAGTTTTCAGGAATGAATATTTCTTCATCTATTCAATAGTGTCTATCATCTGTCATGTAATACACATGAGCAGAGCCTTCCAGAGTTCTGAAATATTCTTAACTACAGGAGAGTTTTATTTTTTGTGGTACAAAATAAAATAGAATAGTAGTTATGTGGTCAGAAGAGAAGTTGGTGAAGATAATGTTTGAGAAGGTTTTTTTTAAATAAAACTTGATTTTTAATTACTTAAATTATTTCATACAATGTATTTAAACATATTATTTTCCCTCCCTTACTCCTCCAAGATTCATTTTTCTTCCTTATCCACTCAACTTCATGTTTTCCCCTCTCAAAAAAACCATGAAAGTTAAAATTAAAACAGGCAAAATACCAATATGAAGCATACCAAACTAAAAAAATAAAAACAAAACAAAATAAAAAACAAACTAAAAACACGGAGTCCATTTTGTATTGACCAACTATTCCTGGGTATGAGGCCTTTCCTGGAATGTGATTAATATGCAAAGTGTCACTCCATTGGAGAAAGTGAAAGTCCCCTCTCCTCGCAGGTATCAATTGCAATTGGATTCTTGATTGGGGATGGTACTTGATGTTCATTTCCCCTTCTCAGTGCTGGGAGTTTGTCTGTTTGAACCTATTCAGGACTTGTGGGTGCTCCCATCATCTCTGTGAATTCAAATGTGTATCAGTCATTTTGTGTCTGGAAGGTGCTGCTTTCTTGCAGTTATCTAATACCTCTGGCTTTCATAGTTTTTTCCTCTTCATTGTAGATCTCTGAGCCTTGAAGGAAAGATTGGTGAAGACATTCCTCTTATTGCTGATTTTCCAAAATCTCTCTCTATACATATTGTTTAATTGTGGGTCTCTGTATTGATTCCCATCTACTGTAAGAAGCAGCCTATCTGAGGAGAGCTGAGTGATACACTATCCATGAGTATGGTAATATGTCATTAAGAGTCATTTTATTGAATTGTCCTTTAACAGAATAATAAGTAATAGGCTTTCCCCTAGCCTCCATGAAGTATCTATTGTCAGTTTCTTCACACTTTATCAGTATCAGCTATGGGTTTCATTAATATAATGGTCCTGAAATCTAATCAAAAAGTGGTTAGTTCCTCTGAAAACATTTGTAACACCATCACCCAATATATTTTGTAAGCAGGTCACTGTTGTGGCTTATATAATTAGTATGTGGGTTATCTTGATTGCTTACCTCCTTAAGTAGGATGCAGTATCTTCCAGAATCATAAATTCTGGTCACTAGGTGTGAAGCCATTTTCAATGACATATTTAAGTGGAATGTTTAACAGCAGAATATTACTCTCAGATTGTGAAGGGTAACCAATAGTCTTGGTATCAATAGCCTGTGATATTTGAGGGAGTCTAGTCTGTGGGAACCCTTGCAACCCTTTCTTGGTACCAAGGGTTTGACTTGGTGCCATAAGATGTCTATTTTGGGTATTCTCTCCTCTATTATACGAGGACTCCATTAGAATCCCTATCATATATGTATACATTTTAGAAAGTTTCTACAATAGTAGGACTCCATATGGCTTTTAAAAAACATCTTCTGTAATTTTCCATCCCCATATTCCCTCCTATATTTTTCTCTCCCTTTCCCCTTCTACTTGGTATTCTAATTTTAATTTCCCTTTTATCTCTTTATAAAACTATATTTTATATTGTCTTCTTTCAAAAATCTACATCTCTTTCACTGGTCTGGCGAGATTGATTTTTAAATTCTGAGTTCCAAAGAAAAACAATAAATGCATGTGGTTTAAAGCTAGTTACTTTGCCATAATAGCAATAGAAAACTAATACACATAGGCTTTTCAGAAGAGGTGATATTGTATAGAGAGAGACAAGAAGGAATTGTGAAAAGTTTGCAAGTTTCTGTTAGGTAGGAATTATAGCATGAGGTTAGAGATGGTGCATAGATATAGTCAGAGGGCACTGTAGCTAGAGCTGAATTAACAAATTACATTTCAGTGAGGTCACAGAAATAAAAGCAGTTTGCTTTTTAAATTGAAAATGGTTGTTTTTTTCATATAATATATTCTGATCATGTTTTGCCCTCCTCACACTCCTCTTAGATTCTATATTCTTACTCACCCAAATACACACCCTTCTTTTTTTCACTAGAAAACAAACAGGCAACTCAAATGAAAACAACAACAGCAACAACAAAACACACACACACATACACACACACACACACACACACACACACACACACACACACACCAAAGAATACTAGGACAAAACAGATAAATGAAAAAAATAAATAACCAAAGTAAACCCACAAGAAACACATATACATACACTCACACACAGCAATCCCATAAAAACCAAAAATCAGAATATCTAAGTAAAAGATCTGTTAGGTAAAACAAAACATAACTGACCAGAAAAAGATTTATGATACAAAAAAGAAACCCTCTAAAATATCATTGAGTTCGTTTTGTGTTAGCCATCTACTGATGGCCATGGGACCTGTACATGAGTGTGGTTTGTATCCCCATTGAGATGCCGTCAGAGAAAAACTAATTTTTCGTTTGATAACAATTGTCAATAGCTTCTGGTTTAAGGGTGGGAGCTTGTGTCCACTTCCCCTGTCTGTACTGGGACCCCCAACTAGGTTATATCTGTATAGGCCCTTTGTATGCTTCTACAGTCTCTGTGATTTCATATGCGTGTCAGCTCTGTTGTGCCTGAAAAAATAAACCCACTGTTTCTAGCCTGGTGATTGTAGCACATGTCTTTAATCCCAGCACTCAGGAGGCAGCATCAGGTGGAACTCTGTGAGTGAGTTTCAAGGGCATCCTGGTCCAGAGAGTGAGTTCCAAGACAGCCAGGGCTACAAAGAGAAACTGTTTCAACAAACAAACAAACAAAAACATAACAACAACAACAACAACAGAAACAAAACAAAACAACAGCAAAACCCTTTTTTTTAATCTTCCATCCCAAATGGCTCTTACACTCTTTCTGCTTCTTGCACATATCATCCAGAGCCTCGAGCAGAGGGGTTTGATGAAGACATCCCAGGTAGGATTTAGTGCTCCATAGTCTCTCACTCTCTACACATTGTCTAGTTTTGGTTCTATGTTAGTTCCTATCTCCTGCAGGACGTAGCTTCTCTGATGATGTTGGAGCAAGACACTGATCTATGAATATAGCAGAATGTCATAAGGAATCATTTTATTACTTTATTCCTTCAACAGACCAGTAGTCTATGATTTTCTCCTTGGACCAACACCTATCTAGTCTCAGGTTCTTGGTCACTCAAGAAATTTTAAGCATGAGTTCCTCTTATTGGAGTGGACCTTAAATCCAATCAGATAGTGTTTGGTTACTCCCAAAACAATTGTGCCAATATTGCACAAGCATATCTGGCATGTTGACATTGCAGGTTGAAGGGATTGTTGCTGGGTCAGGATTTACTTTTCTCTGCTGTGTGGAGGAATTTCTAGTACCATGAACAATAGTTAGTAGGGATGAAAGGTGAAGGTAGGTACCAGCTCAGCTTGACTTCTCTGTGTTTAGTGAATTATATGTTAACTTTAGCAATAGGATTTCACCATCAATTTGTGGAGAGCAACCAATAGCCTTGGCAATAGCCTGGGTTGTTTAGGAGTTTTCATGGCACCCCTTTGGCCAATGACTCATTCCTGGCCCTAGATACTTCACTTGGTGATGAGAAATGTCTAGCTGGAACTTTGTTTCACCTGTTACTTAGAGATTCCAATTCTTCCTTATTTGTTTATGCTTTAAAAAGCTTCTACTGTAACAGCCTTCCATATAGTCCCTCAAATGGCCCTTGGTTTTAGCTGTCCTTCCCTGTAAATCCTCCATTATTCCTTTTTCCTCCCTTCCCCATTTGATCCTCCCATTTCCATCTCCCTTCCCCAATCATCTATAATTATCTATTCTATTCCCTCTTCCAGGGGAAATCCTTCCCTCCCTCCAGTCTCTTAGTCTATACAGATAGTAGCCTAATAACATCCACATAAGCAAATACAAATCATATTGTCTATGGGGTCTTTCCTGCATATTTTTTTGATTTCATTTTTTAAAGATTTATGTATTTCTTATAAGTGCTCTGTTTGCATATATGTCTGCAAGCCAGAAGACAGCATTAGGGACCCCATTATAGATGTTTGTGAGCTGCTGCCATATGGTTGCTGGGAATTGAACTGAGGGCATCTGGAAGAGCAGCTCTTGATTTCATTTTTTAACATCTGAGTAATAGTCCATGAGTAAATGTACAACATTTTTCCTTTTCCATTAATCCATTGACAGGCATCTAAGCTGTTTTTAATTTCTGGCTATTATGAATAGAGCAGCAGTGAAAATGGATGAATAAGTGTCTCTGTAGTAGGATATAGAGTCCTTTGGGTATATGGCCAAGAGTGACATAGCTAAATCTTGAAGTAGCTCTATCTATTCTGAGCTTCCTGAGGAACCATCACATTGATTTCCTTGGTGGCTGCACAAGTTTGTACACCCAGCAGTGAATGAGTGTTCTCCTTAACCTACATCCTCATCAGCATAAGCTCTCATTTGTTTCATTGATCATGGCTATTCTTACTGGAATAAAATGAAATCTCAATGTAGCTTTGATTTACTTTCCCTGGTGACTAAAGATGTTGAACATTTAAGTATCTCTCATCCAATTGTGATTCCTCTTTTGAGTACTCTCAGTTTAGATCTGTAACCCATTTTAATTGGGTAATTTCTTTTCTTGGTGTCCAGTTTTTTTTTTTTATTTTGAGTTGTAATTCATGAGATATTGCAGGGTGATTGATTTAATGACAAATAATTTCCTTTAAAAAGAAGTCATTGAAAGGTGTTGAATAGAGAAGTAGCTTAATAAGATATCCCTTTCATTAAAATCTTAGATTGTGTACATTGGCTGTACATGACAAATCACCATAAACTTTGCTTTGAATGACCAGAATTAGTTCGGTAAGACCCTCTCCTGCTAAGTGTCCCAAAAAGCTGCTGCCTAGGTATCTGCTAGTACTGCAGTTCTTATCTAGAACTTGCTTTTCTCTTTAAAGGCCATTCAGGTTGTTGGCAGAATTCTATTTCTTATGACTGTGTAACTTACTTTCCACATTTTTGCTGGTTGTTAGCCAAAAAACTCTCAGTAGTTAGAGGGCTCCAATCATCCTTGGTTAATTGCCACCAATGAGCAGTTCACAATATGGTTATTAGCTTCTTCCAGAACAAGAACCACTTTCTGATTTCTAACACCCTTCTAGTAAGCCCTAGTGGAGTCTTATATAATACAACCTTTTCAAATGAATAGCTCTTCTTACTTCATAGTTAATCTTATTTTTCTCTGCTCCTAGAAGAAAAATTCAGCCTCTGTATAACTTATTCTTGTAGATGTTACACTCAGTCCTATCGCTAGGGCAGAATGCTGTTTATGGAGTCTTATAGACACAGAGTAATATGCTATTTGATCTTAAGAAGCTATTTCTTTATCTTACTTTACATATTCATAGTCTTAGAGTATAAAGAAGAAAAGAAGTCCATAGATGACAAGACGTTTTAGTGGTCAGGAAAATTTGAAAATTGGAAAAGAAATATAAAACAATAATCAGCATTATAATTAATGTCTAAATATGTAGGTATAGTAACAATAATAACATTCATGGCTCTGGCAAATGTTTCTTTCCACCTTCTTGAACAGTGTACATGGTGGATATGGTTGTGTTTTACAGATGGAGAACATAAGTCAGTGTCTAAGTAAGGGAATTCTATTATATAAACAAATTTTCTACAGAAACAGAGTGAAAATAGATGGAAACAATGTTTCCAAGTACCACATTAAAACAATTATATTTCTAAAATATTACTTTTAATGTTCTATGTAATTTCATATATATATATATATATATATATATATATATATATTTACAAATATAGAAAAATATGAGATTAGCCAAATTAAGTATGTAAACCTCATCTGTTTTAAGAATCTTACTTCTTGGTATATATTGGAAGAAGGGTATTTCTGAAAATTCTTACATTACTATGTAAAGAGAGATATGTACAAATATTTTATTCATAGTAGTAAGTTTTTTGAGGAAATTTTATTATTTCTTATTTGGCAAGTGAATAAACACAATGTTAAACTTCCAAATTTATAGTACTATGCAATTGTTACTATTTAAATATAAACAGATAATAGTGGATGGTTTGTAAGATTATATCACTGGATATAAAGAAGAAATACAACAACATAAAGCATAATACCCCTGCCATAAATTCAAAACCCAAGCACAAAGAACACTAATATATGTCTTACTAAAGAATATAAACAAAAGAATACATACTAAATGGATAGTAATGAATTCCTATGATGGAAAGAACGTTGGAATCTCAAATGCAGGCGTGTTAAAGAAATATAAGCAGAAAAAAGAAAATGAATGTTACTGTTTCTAATAATAATGATACAAATGCATCGAATGTCTGTACTTAAGTTCAGAATGAAAATAATTTCTAATCTTAAAATAATTTGAAACACAAAATATTAAATATTATAAAATATGAGCTACAAATATTTTATAAATTTGAAGATATAAAATATAATGGCTTACCTTTTCTTGACTAAAGTACATTTCTGTTGTCTAATTTCTGGTTGAGAGCAACCATCTGGGTCTGTAGAATGGAAGGCTTCACCTCCTAGTCAATTGTGGTCAAAGTGTTCCTTGTTTTTATTTTATTCTTAACTTTCCATGTATGTGTACCCTACCTATGCTATAAACAATGTATATCAAGCCAATAACATAAATGTTCTTTTGGATTTGGAAAAAAACTGTGATTGAGGTGTTTAAGTAGTGATTTTTTCCTACTGCTTTGCTTCTGTTACTCATCTATATTACCTTTATGGACTTTTTGATTAAATTTCTATGTAATTAACGATTAAAATTCTATGATAATAATCAATTGTGCTCAGAAAATATTTCTATTTCCTGCATTTTGAATTCAAAGAGACACTTAGTGTCTCCTTTGTGATTGAATGGGATCAACTTTATCTGGTAAAAATGTAAAGATGATTGTTTTGACTACCAGCAACAACTCATACAAATAGGTAACTGTACCAAACTAGATGTATCATGCAAATTAAAGAAACGTATTTCTTTTTAAAAGCATTGATGCTTGAAGAATTAATATATTACTATTGTGTAGCATTGTATATAGTATATGTTGACTTATACTTTTTCCAATAATAAAAGGAGTTATGAAGACAATCATTTAAGTTCAATGACTGCCTTTTCTGGAGACTAGCTGATGTGGTTAATGAGTTTATGCTTACTGAAATGGTGAATGCATTAGTGTGGGTGACTTTATTACCATAACACAGTGATTGTCTTATATGATATAGTATAAAAATTTTAACTGAAATCAAAATAATCATTATTTTATACATTGCTTCTTATTGATGTAAAGAGGACTCGTTATCATACAGAAGGAAAACATTGTCAGAAATCTAAGACGTTTTTCATATGATACTAATAATTTATGAACATTTTTTTATACATTTAGTGATTTCTTTTGAGGGTATTACTTTAATTATTTCCTCCTAATAAGGAATACTAAACCAAATAGTCTGTCCATTTCTTTCTTAAATGTTTTAGAATGTGGCAACTGGTTCAATTATTTCCCTCTTGCCTCTTTTCACCATGACTTTGTTATGTAGCAAAATTTCATTGTCATTATTAGGTTCTTTTGTTCTCAGTTGAATGAAAAATAATTTGCAATTAATTTGACAGTTACAAATGAACATGTTCTCTTTTGTTTTGTCTGAGAGGCTTGCATAAATAATGCTATGAATTTTCTTCTGTGAAGAAAAATGAAGCATAATTTTTCAAATTAATGTGCCAAGAGGAACTGAAAATTTGCTATTGCTTTGTTGGCATTGCAATCCGATAAAGTTCATAAGTGTGCAACGTGCCCTTTCTACTTTGTAACTAGTGTCAAATAAGGTCATTTTAACACATTTCAGTGGATTTTCATGTGATGGTATGAAATACCAATTGTCAAATGACTGAGGTGCAGCATACTTTTTACTTATTGTTATATCGAGTATAACTCACAGTTCTTATATATGAATAAACACACACACACATATATGTATGTATATATATGTATATATACATGTGTATATATATATGTGAGTGCGTGTGTGTATATATATATATATATATATATAAAATCCCTCATCAGAATGTCTTAAATATGTCCTTCTGAAACTTTAGAGGATTTGTGATTGTTGTTTCTAACAAAATATGGTAGAAGTATGACTTCCCAAGCTGTCATAAAATGATGTAACTTTAACCTAGTGATCTATTACACTGTGTTGCATCATCTTTGGCTATTAATGATTAAGCATGTGCTTAGCCACTGAGCAATCTTTTCAGTCCTAATTATTGTGAACAATTAATCCATATCCATTTTTATAGACAGATACTTGAGGGCCACAGTATAGCCTTGAGTTATCAAAAGTCATACCTGAATCATTCAGTAATTGTTGTTGGGTGTTCTGTAAACTGGGTCACGCTGTTTTATATTTTTCAATACAAAGGGATGGAAACATAGCTCAGTGGAAGAAAGCTTGCCTAGTATGCTCAAAATTCTGGATTTCATCTCCTTATCTCAAATAAATAAAGAAATTAAGTATAAAGATTATTATTTTCTTAACAATTTAATCCTTATAGGGATCCTTTGCTAACTATGTTCCTGTTTTTAAACCATTAAACTGATATGAGAATTGATATTGACAAAACTTTCTCAAGGTCTTCATTAAGCAGTCATATTGTTAAGGTACTATGTGAAGCTTCCCTATTATTTCTAGGAGACACAATCTCACAGTACACTTTCTGGTCATGTAACTGTTACAATTTTTCTACCACCTCTTTTGTAAAGTTCACTTAGAGTTAGGTGAAAGAATTGTATGGGTCTTAGCTCCCCAGGACTCCTGAATCTGACTTATGTCCTGCATCCTTCTATTCCCTTTTCTTGACTCATCCTGTGATCCCTTTCTACTTTCCTGTTTTGGGGGGTTACTCAAGGTTATGTACTTGCATCTGAAGATTAGAAGCTAGGAAACACAGATGAGAGTGGACAGTTGGAGTTTGTCTTTCTATGTCTGAGTTAATCTTACTCAATATAATCTTTTCTAGTTTCATCCATTTACCTGCTAATTTCATGATATTTCTTTTCATCTGAATAGTGTTTTGATGTGTATGTGTACTATATTAATCATCAGTCAATTGTCAGTTGAAGAACAGTTAGTTTGTCTCTGTTTCCCAGCTGTTATGAACAGAGCTACAATGAAAATTGTTAAACAAGTATCTGTGGAGTATTATGTTGAGTCCTTTGGGCATATGCCAAGAAGTGGTATAATAGTGTCACATGGGAGATTTACTTGTATTTCCTTGAGAATGATCCACATGGATTTCCAGAGTGGTTGCACATTTTGCATTCCCATCAACAGTAAATGAGGATTCTCCTTTCCCCAAATCTTCACCAGCGTTTGTTGTCAGTAGTTTTTCTGATTAGATGAAATCTCGGAAGTGTGAAATATCAAAGGTTCCTATTCCTAGACAAAGAACTACAGGCAACTAATGGCTGCTGAGAGAGGGAGAGAATTATCTTCTTCCAGGGATGAATCCTCTAATTTGTTATCAAATACAAAGTTGTTAGTCTTGAAATTGTGTACACATAAAGCACACTAAATAGACTCAGCCAGTTGTATTACTATATTTATGTATATCTATATAACAACAATAATCCAAAAAAGGCCATCAACTTGAGGAGTGAGAAATAGACAAAAGTAGGTTTGGAGGAAGAGTTCTTGGAAGGATTGGAGGAAGGAAATGTAAAGGGGGCTTATTTGCTGATGTTAGAATTTCATAAGTCAATTTTCTACCTCTTTACACGTATATTATGTTTTCTACATTGTGTATCTTTTTAGAAGCAAAGTACTAGTTATCATCTTATCCTAATTGTACAAATATACCTTTGTCTAATCAATAAAGTTCAAGGAACAGGTCATATAGTCAGTTGACACTGTGTAGCATCCTGCAATGAAGGTAGATTAATTCATTATAAGATCTTGAGTAGTTCTGAAGTTTTAAAGATCTTGGGTGAAATAATTTAAACAATTATAAGGAAAAAATGCCAAGGATAAAGTATTTCAGAGGTAACGCTTAGCTATATACAGGGTCATTGAATGCTTCATCTTCTAGACAATCTGAGCAACATATTCTTGATTAAATTCATTTTAGTTTCTTTAATGGTTATGTAAAAATGGGCTTGTCTTTAACTTTTACGTTGTTTTTAGACTATAAGTCGCCCCTTCTCTCTCTTGAATTTAAATTGATTATGACATTCTTTGCTTTGTATGGTTAGATTCTTTAATTAAAAATACATCTTAAGCATCATGTATTTCTAAAAATCATGCAAAGTTACTTTGTTTGAAGTTCTTGACAAGAAAAAAAAACCTTTATTTCAACCAGCATAATGATCTGTATTCTTTTCCTCCAGCTTTTCTGTTTAACTTTGCAGAAAGAATCTAGTTGCCTGTGATGAAAGGGCAAAGCTCTCCCCTGAGAATCACTCTCCAGAGGCACCTTATCTTAGTACCAGAGCATCATCCTGGCAGATTTCAAACACAATTGAACCCAACTGTTATATGGAAGCATGGGAAAATGAATTAAATTTTAATTCCCCTGTAAAATCTTGAGTCTTGACTATGCACCATTGAATTTCAGGAATATGATTCATCCTTTATCCATCCCTTAGTTTGTGGGAAGACTGATGGAATTATAGATATGAAAGTCTACCAGGAACACAGATTCTGAATTTAATATATTTCAATCATGAAGATATATCATTAAATTTGTTATAGTGAATAAGGAAAATTTGACTTCTTGCTCTTTCAAGGTAATACACTGATAATAGCTCTTGAGTAATTTTAAAATAAAATGAAAATGTACATTATTAAAAACTTTCCATTGCAAAGTGAATTGTTAGAAACATTAAATCTCTAGATGGAGACACATGTTTAGCATTTCATGATCATCCAGAATTAGAGGCTTTTTAATTTATTTTCTAAATTACACTATATTTTCTATATTACACTATACCAACTTGTCCAAGCATGTGTAATTTGTTTGCATCCTACTGGTCATCAATGTAAGATCCATGAAATACAGAAATGTCAGATAAAGTTCCACTTCTCTCTGTATCAAATATGCTTCTATAAAGTGTCATCTATTCAGTCTACTTTATTAATAATTATCAAGTAAGTTTCTTTTAACATATAAGATTTTTAATAGCAAAACAAAACTGAGAGTTTAAATATATCATAAAATGTCATTATATATGTAATTTGAAAATGCAATTCTCCATATATTTAATATTAGGAATGTAAAGCTTTGATATGAAATGTGGCTTGATACTGCCTTTATTGTTAAAGTATTCAAATTCCACATATATTCATGTAGGAAGAAAAGTCAATAAGAGAAATAGAGTTGTCAAAGATGACCAAGGACCTGAAATACAGAAGATAAATATTAATTATCATATAAATCAAAAGGCTCTCAAGAGATTTCTAATTTCATAAAAATATGATCACATCCCTCATTAATGTGCTCATAACACTTTGAGGAAATTTGATCTCTGACTCTGTCATTTAGAATATAAGCCTCAAAACTCTTCCAACATTGTTAATCATTCTAAAAGAGTAAATGAACAAGGAAAAGTACATGTGGGAAAATACTTTGCTAAATGTAATGTCCATTCCTGATTTATTCTTGTTAAAAAGAAACTCTTAGTACACTGCAGATCAGAATTTCTTACAAAATAAAAGGATAAACTAAGAAATAAATTCTAACCATCTTTGTTTTGGAGACTCTAACCACTGTAAAAAGAGAAAAAAAATAATGATAGGAGGAGGTTTTGATATGTAAGAAAAATATGTTATTCATAGACAACATACTAACATATACAGAAATCCTAATGTCCTCAAGTATGAGAGAAAAAACAAAACAATCTTGTTACAGTAACCATTACTGACAGGCCACCAAACTTCTCTCTGTAATATAGCAACGACCAACTTGAAAACATAATATTAAAGAAATTATGCCAATTTATTAAAAGAAAACATAGGATCCTAGTAATAAATATAACAAAGTTGTAAAACAATTTATGGATCAGATAGTAAAGAAGGTCATTGGCACACTGAGGCTTTGTGTTCAGGTGTTCACAAAAGAAAATTCAACAATTGATCATTTTTTGAAAGAACTCCTCTTATGTTAAATGAATACCGGAGAAGAACAATTATGAGTACAATAATTCCTACCCAAGTCAAGGCCTTAGGGCCTCCTTGAGCTTTCTACTTTACTCTCTGACTTAATATCCTTTACGTGTCATTTTATCTCTACTATAAAAGGATAATTGTTTTATCTTCCACATAGCATAAACATTATGAATAATAAGAATGTTAACGATGAAAGATAATTAAAAAATTTTAGAAACAGTTTATCTTCCTGATTCTAAAGAGATTTTTGGAAAGTCTTGCTCAGTGACTTATATTTTGCTAAACAGAAATTTATCAGATATTCTTACTACTGTCAAAGAAGTTACAAATTCAACTTTCTTCAAAGATAATGCTAATTAAAAATGAAATGTTTGCTTTTTAGGAAGAAGGCAGGATCAGGCAGATCTTGGAGCTCCAGGCCAGCCTGCTCTACAGAGAGAGTTCCAGGACAGCCAGGGCTACACAGAGAAACTCTATCTGAAATAAATAGGTGGATAGATAGATAGATAGATAGATAGATAGATAGATAAATAAATAAATAAATAAATAAATAGAATTTGAACATTAACTCTGACATATGGTTTGCAAAAATTTTCTCTTTTTCTATAAATTCTTCAAGTAGTAAACTCCACTGATTGTTTCATTTGTTAGTGGAAATGAAATTAGTACATCCATTATGTTCTACGAATTTTTCAAACTATATTTAAAATCTTCAACAAGCATAGGTGAATATTGAGCTTTTTCATACATACCTGACAAATATTGAGAGCTATTTTATTATTTCTATTTTCATGCTTGAAATGTTTCAAAATAAAAGCTACCAGTGGTGAGCTTATTAAGAATAAAATTAGATATGTTATTTGACAAAATGCCTTTGGGTGGTTTAAGATTTATTAATTTAGACACTTCATTAATTCATATATCAAAGATTAATGATTTAATGCAACTTACCTTCTCAATTGATTTGGAAACTGAAGTAATACATGCTTTTAAGTGTTCAAAGGTTTAAAACTCATTTGAGTATCCCACAGACAAAGGGTCATGCACCTTGACAGTCTCAGCAGTTTGAGTAGAAAGCTGCAGTTCAATTTTTAAAAGGCAAGCAAAACAGGTGTTCTACATTTCCACTGTTCCCATTAGAATTTCAGGCTACAAATCAGCAGGAAAGAATGTTACACCTGCTGCTTCAAAGTCTATGTCTAATCGTATGAAAATTCCCCATATTTTATGTCTGATACATGCATTCAACAAGAGCATACACTTTTCCCTCTCAACAAGAGCTGTGGAAGAGCAAATGTAGTACTTTTTTTAACTGTTTGAAATCAATCTTAAACCAATGGTAGAGAAAAGAAAAACAACATTGGAAGTCACTTTTATGTGCTCTGTGCTAAAGAAGAAAGTCAGTTCAGAGTAAAACAATGTAGTTCTCACCACTGTGGTTACATATGTGCTCTCAAGCCAGTTACTGATCCACTTTAGGTTTCTAGCTTGTAAATAATAATATATTATAAATATATAAATAATGCTTATAAATAATGTATATAAATAATGTTATAACAATAAATGAATGAGTTGATATCAGGTTGATGTTGAGGATTATTCCTTTTCCAATGGATAATGACAACAACAAAGACAAACTCCAATGACAATTTTTTTACTCATTTTTTAAATAGGGAAAGTGATCCATGTTTTTTTTTTGGTTAGTTTTGAGATCATAATATAATTGCTTTTCTTCCTTCTCTAGCCTCCCTCCAGATCCTCCTATATGCTCCTCCTTGATGTCTTTAGAAGTCATAACTTCTTTTTCATTAGTTGTTACTGTGGAAATATATATATATATATATATATATATATATATATATATATATATATATATATATATATATAGTCTACTTAATTTTCATGTTACCTGTATTATGTTTTCAATACTGACAATTTAGTATTTGATAGGCAATTGGTCTGCTCTTCCTGGGGAAGATGATTTCTCCTGGTCTCAACATTCCTTGGTTTTCTGTCTATTGATGTTGTCCTTGTTAAGCTCATGATTGGAATTTCATGTTGCTGAGACATTCCTAGGGGACACAATCTCACAGCAGATTCCCTGACCTTATGACTCTTAAAAATCTTCCGTATCCCTCTTCCACAATGTTCACTGAGCCTTTCAGTGCTGGAGTGTTTTGTCTTTGTATTCATTGGGACTGGGCTCACTGACTGCATTTTGATTGATTGTGATTTTCTGTATAGGTTTTCTGTTGCACTAGAAGTTTCCTTGAGAGGTTAAGACTACATATATCTGTAGGTATAAAAAAACATATTTAGATTATTGTTAGATATTATCCCGGTTTTGGAAAATTAGATGTAGACTCTTCTCCAATATCCACAAATTCACTAGCACTGAGTATGTAGCTATGTTTCCTGTACAATGCATGCTTTTCCTGTTGTTGAATTGATCTTAAGTATAATTAGAGAGCTGTTGGCTGCCACCATGGTATATATGTCATTATTGTATATTTTGGGTTAACATACCATGCTGATCATAGATTTGGTTCATAGACATCAAACCTGCCTAGGACTATTGGTTTCTTCCCTCTTTTGGAAGCTGCCTGGCACTTCCTGGTACCATGAAAACTGGTCCTCTGGGAGGAGTCATTTAAGTCAGTTCCATCTTGGGGTCTCTGGGCCCTATTTCTGAAGTGCATGATATCATAAGCAATTAGAATGTACTGTCCACCTTTGGGCACAGAATTGGGTGTATTATAGGGTTTTATTAGTAAATAGCTAATGGTATGAATCCTCATGGCTTTATCAGATGTCCTTATTGTCATTTTACCTCTCCTGTCTTTATTCTTTATTTACCTCCTTTCCCATCTCTAAAGATCTCCACTGTCCCATTTCTCCTTTCAGAGCACCTTTATCCACCATTTCCCTTTACCCTCCTTACCCCTCCCTCTCCCTTAAGAGTCCTCATTTTTCATTTCTCTGATCAGATCCCTGGTACTCTGAATTTCTCTCTATTATCACCCCAAATCCACAATCCTGGCAATAGTCCTGTTTTACTTTCCTCGGTATTAAAGTAATTCCAGGCTATGTACACACATCTCAAGATTTGGAGCTAGGAGCTTCCAAAAGGAAAAACATGAGAAAAATGTTTCTCTCTGTCTTAATTCCCTCACCCAATATGATGTTTTTCTAATTCAATCCATTTACATGAAAAGTCTAGGCTTTCATTTTTCTTTACAGCTGAATGTCATTCTATACTATACATGTGCAGCTTCATTATCCATTCATTAGTTGAAGGACATTTACACCATTTCCGTTTCTTAGCTATTATGGATACAGCAACAGTGAACATGGTTGAGCAAGTATCTGTGGAGTATGTGAAGTCCTTTGGGCATATGCAAAGCAGTGATATAGCTGAGTCATTTAGTAGATTTATTTTATCTTTTTAAGAGTTCTCCACACTGATTCTGTAGTGGCAGCACCCATTTGCAATCCCATCAGCAGCGAAAGAAAGTTCCTTACTCCCTTCATCCCCTCCAGTTGATTGTTCCATTGTTCTCAGGCATTCTGACTGGAGTAAAATGAAATCTTGAAGTTGTTTTGATTTGCATTTCCTTAATTACAAGGGATGATGAACATTTTCTGGCATATTTCTTAGACATTCTTTTTTCTCTTCATGAGAACTGTGTGTCCTGGGCCCGTTTTTTGAATGAATCATTTTTGTCTTGGTTTGTCTTGCTTTCTTGTTTTTGGACCTCTTCAATATGCTTTGGATAATTAATCCTCTGTCAGTTGTACATCTGGAAAATATTATCTTTCATTCTGTGGACTTTGCTTTCACAGTGTTGGTTGTTATTTTTAGTTGCAGAAGCTTTTTAGTTTTATGAAGTCCCACATTGTCACTTGTGGCCTTAATTCTTAGGCACATGGAGTCCTTTTCAAACATTCCTTCTTGCATCTATATTATGTAGGATATAGCCTATGTTTTCTTCTGTCATTTTCAGTGTTTCTGGTTTCACATTTAGGTCTTTGATCCACATCGAGTTGTGTTTTTTTCAAGGGCTAATTTTTTTCAAGGGTCTACTTTCATTCTTCAGAATGTAGACATCCTATTTTGCAAGCACCATTTGTTGAAGAAACTTTCTTTTCTTCAGCTTATGTTTTTAACATTGTCAAATATTAAGTGGCTGAAGTTACATACACTTATGTTTGAGACTTCAATTTTGTTATATTGTTCTATATGCTTGCTTTGTGTCAGAAACAAATTGTTTTTATTACTGTGACTCTGGAATATATTTTAAGTTCTAAAATTGTAATCCCTCCAGAATTGTTTGTTTTACTTAATATTGTGATGACTATATGATGTCTTTTGTGGTTCCATATGAATTTTAGGACACATATTTTCTATTTCTGTAAAGAATGAGATAGGTATTTGATTGGGATAATATTGAATCTATAATACCTTTTGATAAAATGGTCATTCTTTTCAATGTCAATTCTACAAATCAATGAGAATTTTTCAATTTCTATTTCAATTTCTTTCAATTTTCTAGTGTCTTTCTCTTTCTTCATGTGTTTAAAGTTTTCATTGTAGGGATCCTTCACCTCACTGGTTAGGTTTATTTCTATATAATTTTATTTTCTTTGACACTATTGTGAATGGGAGTGTGTCCACGATCTCCTTCTCTGGATGGTTATTGTCAGAGTATAAAAAGTGATTCATTTGTGTGAGTTGATTCCGTATCCTACCACATTACTGATTTTTTTTATCTAGATATTTTCTGGCAGAATATTTGGGATCTCAAATGTATAGAATCATGTCATCTGCAAATAGGGATAGTTTGACTTCTTCTTTTCTTATTTGTAGCTCTTTAATTTCTTTCTTTTCCTTCTTGTTCTAGATAGTACTTTGAGCTCAGTATTGAAAGGGGGTAGAGATAATAGACATCCCTGCCTCATTCTTGACTTTAGTGGAATTGCTTCAAATTTTTCTCCAATTAGGATCATGTTGGCAGTGTGTTTCACATATATAGATTGCATTCTTTGAAGATATGTTCTCTTTAGCCCTATAGTCTCTAAGACATTTATTATGGAGCCATATTGCATTTTGCCAAATGTTTTCCTGCATTTATAGAGAAAAGCATTTGATTTTTGTGTTTAAGTCCATTTATATGGCTTATTACATTTATTGTCTTGTTAGTAATCAAACCCTGAATTTCAGAAAGAAAGGCAACATGGTGAAGGCAGCTAATCTTTCTTATATATATGTCTGTATTCTGATTGCAAATATTTTATTGGGTTTTTTTTGAGCCTATGTTCATCTGGCATATTTTTTTACAATTTTTTTTAATTGTTGTTGTTATTATTTCTGGAATGTGTTTTACCTGGTTTGGGTCTTAGGAGGATAGTAGCTCTGTAGAAGTGATTTGAGGGTACTCCCTCTGTTTCTTTTACTTTTTTTTTCTTTTTCTTTTTTTGAACAGTCAAAGAATAATTGGCTGTATATCTTTTAAAATCTGATAATTCTGCTGTGAATCCATATGGCCCTGAACTTTTTGTTTGTTTTGTTTGTTTGTTTGTTTGTTTCAGATTGAAGGCTTTTTACTGCTATTCCAATAATTTCAAATATTGCTTTTTTTTTAGTCTGTTTAGGTCAAGATTTCTTCTTGATTTAATTGTGGTAGTTTGGCTGAATTTAGAACTTCACCCATTTTTTCAAGAGTTTCTGTTTAATGAAGTACAAATAATATTATTTAATATTTAATAATATTCCCTTACAATAATATGAATGTCTTTGTTGTCTGTTGTAGCATTTTCATGTTCATTTATGATTTTATGATTCTATTAATTTCAGTCTTCTGTCTGTCTGTCTGTCTCTATCTTTTGGTTAGTTGACCCACAGGACTGACAATCTTATTTATCTTCTCAAAGAATCAGCTCTTAGATTTAATGATTCTTTGCCATATTTCTTTTTTTTTTTTTCCTCCAGGTTCACTGATCTCCTCTCTGATATTTCTTGCCAATTAACTAGGTTTAGATTTGATATTTTCTTGTCTTTCCAACTTTTTGAGTTGGATCATGAAGCCATTTATTTTAATTCTTTTCATTTTTTTTTTAACATGGGTATTTAGATAAATTTCCCTCATGGGATTGCTTTCAATGTGTTGCAGAGGTTTTATTTTGTTATTATTTTTATTTATTTCTTAATTTATATTTGACTTATTCACCATTCAGTAATATGGCTTTGTTTATTTACTAAAGATATTTTCCATCAATTTAAGTTTTATTGCACTGTATTCAGATAGGATGGATACAAGGAATAATTTCTATCCCTTTTGAATTTGTAAAGATGTATTGTGTGTGTGTGTGTGTGTGTGTGTGTGTGTGTGTGTTCCAGGGTGTGGCCTATTTTAGAAAATCTTTGATGTTCTTCTGAGTAAAATGTGTATTCTTTAGTTCTTGGGTGGAGTATTCTGTAGATATCTGTTAAGTCCGTTTGATATGATGTCCATTAATTCTTATATTTTTTTATTTATGTTTTGGAATAGATGGTATGTTTTTGGAGAAAATATGAAAGTGAAGCCACCTAGTATTAATGGTTTGATGTTAATTTGTATTAAATCTAATAGTAGATTTCATATAAACTTGAGTACCCTAGACTTTGGTGTATATATGTTTAGAGTAGTGATGTCTTCTTGGCTGTCTCCTCAATTAGCACAACATGTCTGCCTTTATCCTTTTGATAGTTTTAGTTTGAAATCTGTTTGTTAGATATTATGATAGTGACACCTGCTTCCTTCCTGGCTCCATTTGACTTGATTACGTTTGTCCAATCTCTTACTCTACAGTGGTTCCTATCTTTAAAACTAAGATGTGTTTCTTGTAGCAACAGATAGGTATATTTTGTTTCTTGATTCATTCAGTCAGCCTGTGCCTTTTGATGTAAGCATTGGTATTTAAAGATATCATTGATGTTTAAAGATTTATTATTTGTGTTAAATTTGGTCATCATGTTCCTGATATGGGCTGTTATTGTTTATGTTTTAAAAATCATGGTTTTGCATGTTAAATTAAACACCCACATGAAACATAAAGTTCACACTTTAACTTAGCAGAATGAACACAATTAAGAGAACGGGAAAACTTATGGCAGTGCTATGAAGAGTAGACCATTATAATTGCATCTTATTTTGAGAACTTCATATGTGAGCACTGCTTCTGCATCACTCCCACCTGGTCCTCCCCTTACAATCACTCCTATGTCCAACATGCCTCTCTAAAATTTATAATCTCATTTAAAATCTGCTTTGTCGTACAAAATATAATGTTCAAGGTCCCAGTTTTCAAAATCAACAGCCCATGCATTAGTTTGCTCTTTGGCAAAACTTATTCATGTGCAGAAAGACAGTAGGGGCAGTGGCTTGATGTGCATTTTTATTCCTATAAAATGTTTATATTCACCTTTCAAAAGCTATTTTAAAAATGGATCTGTTATGTAGAACAACTGTGTCCAAGTGAAAGATAATATGAGGCACATGTGAAATTAGAAAATTTAGTAGCTACACTAAATATTAATAATAAATTGATAAATTTGTGACTTACTTTATTTAATGCCATATATAATAATATTATAATTTCAATACGCCATTGTTAAAAATACAGTTATGTTTTACATTTTATCACTTGATTTTCAGGTCTTATATACATGCTAAACAGAGTAAATTCTAGTTTGTTTTAACCACATTTCAAACTTTTATGGTACCACTTTAGGCAGTGAAGTTCTAGAAGTTGGGAGTAGCTTGACTTTTGAAATGATTTAGTAAATACACTTTTCATTACTGACCTGCCAAATACATCACTAGAGGGAAAGTGCACTGATTTCATTAAAGATTCTGGGCTAACATTAAAAAAAAGAATTTTCAGTCCATTGCCTGCATTATGAGATACAAGCTATACGGGGTTTTCTGAATGGATAAAAACAGCTAAGCTAGAATTTCAGGTAATTGAAATATGCAGTAGACATCCTGCAAGCACCTGGACATCAGGAAGGCACCCAGCCACCCTGCAAGCATCCAGACATCATGCAGGCACCTGGGTACCCTGCAGGCACTCAGACATCATGCAGGCTCCTGGCCATGCAGCAGGCACTTGGACACTACCGCACCTGCATGACATCCAAGTGCCTGAGGGATGATCAGGTCTTGGTGTCTATGGGATGTCTGGGTGCCTGAGGAATGTCCAAGTGCTGCAGGATGCCTGTGTTCCTTTGTGATGTCCAGGTGTCTATGTGTTTGGGCAGTAAAGCCCAACTTCAGGTTGAATTTCATTATCCTTAATCTCAGGCTAATATAGGCCAGGTGGATATTCATCGTGAGAGCTTCCTGCTGTCTCCTCTATCAGGTTGCTACCATGATTTTTTATTCTCTACTTCAGGGAAGAGTAAGGAAGGGTAGAAAGAGATAAAGAAATCTTTACCACTCTATTGTAGGTGTCCTGGAAAGAGAGAAAAAAAGAATAGAAGAAATATTCACAGCCCTTTTTTGGCTGTGAATACAAAAGCTTGGAGAACAGGAGCTTATAGTGAGCTGGATTAGCATCTAAAATCAATATTCCCAAACCTAATTTCTCCAGCCTAAGTTCTCTAAACAATAACCAACCAACTTACAAATCAACCCACCAATGACCAACAACCATTCCACCCAGGCTCTCTAGGTTTCAACTCTTATAGACTCTAAGCAAAGTTCCCAGAAGTCCAAGCAGCACATTATCATAAGGACTAGCTACACGTGGAAAAAGAGCTACAAGTAATGAAATTATAGCCACCTGTGATGAACACTCTAAATCAAACTTATCTGGGATGGGAACAAAAATGTAGTCCAAACACCATTTTTAATTTTTTTAAAAACCAAAAGCACAAAACTCCTTCAAAGTGTCCTGCTACAGCCTCCAAAACCCAGGGTCATGCACGTGATCCATGCTCCTGTCACACAAATTGGACCTAAGTTTTTGGGAAGGGAGCATAAAGGTGGAAGGCTAGATCAGGGAGGAATAGGAAGAGGGTGTGATTGCAATGATTGCAATACATTGTATGCAACTCTCAAGTAATAAATAAGAATATTATGCTGAAAAAATGATGATAAAAGGAAATGTGCAGTAATTTTATGATATTAACTTATGTCATTGGTTATTATATGTAGAACTTAAAATGAACTCATCCCAATGAATTTGATTAGTTTGTTACTGTATCTCAATGTCACAATGTCTGTGACAAAGTGTTGTGGGGCATTGAGCCACAATTTTATATTGCTAGGTTGCATCTTGGGCTAGTTGTACATGATTATAATGTAAGACATGCATTTTATGAAATCTGTTCACAATTATCCATAAAATAAAATTCCCTGATTAAAAATGCAGTTTACTCAATAACCATTTTTTCTCCTAATTTATACACTAACTGATGATAATAGTGGTGGCATTTATGTATTTAGTTTATAGTTCTGATATCACTCTTGCTTGTTTTGTTTGATTTCCACAAACTTATTCAAACTGAAGAAAGAAAACTATAACTACTCTTTCCAGATCTTCTACACATGATAAGTTCAGTCCCTCCCACAGAAGTATTACTATTCTTACATTGTGTTTGCCCCTTTTCCTATTACTTTTATCAAATACCTAGCATGAACCAACTAACAGAAGTATGAGTTTGTTTTAGGTGAAAGTTTAAGGTTATAGTCAAATATTCCAATGAAGGTATGGTGACAGGAAGATGATGCAGCTAGTAACCTTGTCTCCAGAGTCAGGATCGGTAACTGATGTATGGTCCTGTTTCATCTGCTTCCTTTGATGTATGCTTCCAATATTAAGGGTATGTCTTCTATGCTCTGTTAAACCTCTGTAGAAATGCCTTCACAAAGAAACCAAGAAGTGTGTCCCCTTAGAGATTCCAAATCCAATCAAGCAGGAAATGAAAATTACTTTCCCACCTTGGGTATTGACAGTATAATAACACTTAAATGCCAAGAGTTTAAATACAATAGAAATTTGAGACTACATTGCATATTGTGTGTGATTAGTTGGTGTCAGTTATTCTCATCAAATAGAAAGTTTACTGGGGAGTTTAGCAAATCACATGATCATGGTCAACCATAAGAGCTAAACTAAATATTTTTAAAAATAATAAAATATATTCATATAGCTAAACCATTGGTATTAGTGGAGAAACTACACTTCAGCAAGCCCTGTGATAGGCATATGGGATGTAATCTTTTTAAAGAGAATGAAACTACCCAGTGGGCATGGTTTGTTTAAGGTCACATTGTTAATACATAAAGACACTGACACTTCAATATAAACTTTAAAAATAAGTTCAAAATCTCTGTGAAACCCATTGTCTGTCATTCCTCCTCTAAACTTAAAAGCAAACCGTTATTGAGCTTGTGAGTCCACAGTCAAAAAGATTTTGGAGGCAGGCTGCACGGTACATGAGTCAGACATTCCGACAGTTGTATAGTGACAGTTGACATCTTGGACTCAAGGGAGGAGGCCAAAACACTACTTTCATACAGACCATGACAATATTTCATTCTCACAACCATGATCTCAAGTCTTCCAAAAATAGACTTGAACATATTAAAAAGAATCTCAAACTCAGAAAGCATTTCATCAACATGGACCAAATAGCTACATAGGAAAATATATTGAGCAATGCAGTTTTCAAAGTGTTCTTTTTTTTAGAAAGGCACTGGAGATCTCTGCCTGTAGCTTCACTAAAAGTACTCATTTCTTCTGAGAGGTAAAGAAACTTAGGGCTGATGGGAATGGCCCTGCAAATTGTCCCCCTTTACTGTCTCCCTGGGACCACTGGGCTAGGCTACTAGAGCAAAAATTCTTAGAATCAGCAGGGTGTGCAAACAGGGATATTTTATTTTTATATTTTTATCCATGGAGTTTAAATATAGTCTGTGGGGTGGGAGTGTTTGGATCCAAATCATCTGATAGCAGTTCTTTGGAATGAGGTATATCATTCACAAGTTCCTTTTGCTTTAATTTTGAAGGTATCCCAGTCCCTATATTTTGAAAGTTTTGATTATGTACTTCTTCCTCTTATTCTATGACTTACCTTTGTAAAGTCTCAATAAATTAACTTTATTTGCTTGCATTATAAACTGGAATTCTTTTGTTTGTATCACAGATGTTTAAATGAAGCTACATAAAGTGAAACTGACTTGTTCAAAGTCACACACTGAACAGTAAAACCAGGACAGAATGAATGTTTTGATTGCCAATCTGGTGTATATGCTAAACACTCTGCCTTCCAAGCAGAATTCCGTATCACATAGTGGTGCTGAATGCAAATACATTGTTGTTTTAGGACAATAAAAGTATTAACATTAATATTAAGCAAGAATCTGAGCAGGATAGTGTATACTTGTAATTCCAAATCTTATAGGTTGAAGAAATAAGATTATGAATTTGAGGCTAACATGAGCTACAGAATGACCCTATCTCAAATAAAAAATAAATGTATATAATAACTATGCTCAGTGATTATTATATTTAATAAATTTTGGTGAATACAAGTCTGGTTATAGAAATTACAATCCTTTAGTGACTCAAGTGTGGGGATGAGTGTCTCTTTAAATGAATGTCTGATCTCAAAATGGCCATCGGTAATAAACTATTCCAGAGCAAAGTGTCTTGGTTGCTTAAAGGGATATGTAAGAGGATAGAAAGCTGTAAATAGTAATTTGCAACATGATCAGGCAGAGATACATTGTCTTTA
Organism: Cricetomys ansorgei; assembly: GCA_026225945.1. Classification (NCBI taxonomy): domain Eukaryota; kingdom Metazoa; phylum Chordata; class Mammalia; order Rodentia; family Nesomyidae; genus Cricetomys; species Cricetomys ansorgei. Next base: position 2,980,337 of record JAMJFZ010002759.1, on the reverse strand, counting down.
AAAGGCCACAATGCATTCTTTCTATTATTTTATGTGGATGGGTGTCTTTCCTGCATGCATATTTGTACACAGTGAGTGTGCCTGGTGCCCACAGTGGTCAAACTGTGCATTCCAGGGACTAAAGTTACAGATAGGTGTGACCCACCATGTGATGTGTGTACTCAAAATCAACAAATGTTTTCTGAAAGAGCAGTCAGTGCTCCTTAACTGCTTAGCCAACACTCCTGCCTTGTACCAAGTTTTAATTATTCAATCGATGCCTGCTAAATATTTTAAAAATATAGTAGTGCTTGTTTTATTCCTAGATACTAATTCATCATTGCTTTTAAGGATGGTTTTACTTGGAACATGTGTAGATTAAAAGAAAATTATGGACATTCTGATTTATATACAATGTCTAGACTCAGAATTCTTATGGTAATTGATATGAAAATTATATGGCATAGAGAAGAAGCTAAACAAACAAACAGAATGATAATAACAGCTAATAGATTGATAAAATGGAATACTTGATGGCAAGTAGTACAAGCACTCTAATACAAAAGACAGATCTTGTCTTAAACTCCCAAACCAAATTGTTTGTTAGGATGTTATATGGAAAAAGAGTCGAGTTTGTTAAATTAGATTGTATATACTAAGATGACTTAGATGCAAGTGGTGGAATACCCAAATTAAAGTTGTGGGTTAATTCAGATGGTTGATGTCAGGCCTCTAGACTGAGTGTTTTATTTTGTAATTCTCTTTTTGTTTCTTTTTATAATCACAAAATGTCATCATGAATTTGACGAAGGGAACTTCTTCATGTAACTTTAAACTAGTGCAAGCAATTTGGTGATCAGTGTTGAGATTCCCTCAAAGGTATAAATAGAACTACCATGTAATCCAGCAGTACCATTCATGAGCATGACTTTAAATTAATTTATACTCTATTGTAGAGACATTTGCACATTCATATTCATTGCAGTATTTTTCACAGTAGCTAGGAGACAAAATCTGTCTAGATGTCCACCAATTGATAAATGGATAATGGAAATGTGGTATATATGCACAATGGAAATTTATTCAGCTATAAAGAAAAATGAAATTATGAAATCTGCAGCTAAGTGGTTGAAAGGGGAAGAAATTGTACTGAGTGAGATAACCCAGTCCCCAAAGGACAAATGTTATCTCTTACATGTAGATCCTAGCCTTTACTTAAGCTTTCTATGTTTAACTTTGATTACCTCCATAAGCTAGGAATCTAAAAAGGAGACAGTGGAAGGGATTGCTTTAAAAAACTGGAGACAGAAGCACATTTGTAAAATGAAGGCAGAGAGAGGGAATGGTGGGCATGGAAACATTCAAATAAGGATAGAGGAAATGGGATGGTAGGGGCCATTGAATATTGAGGAAGCATTAATCAATACTACAAATTGTGAAACTAAGAGGGAGTGAAAAAAGCCACACAATCCAACTATCTGGTAACCTAATTAAAAACTTTGAAAGAGAAATTCAAGGTAGATGTAATGAAAGGCTAGACAATGCTAGTTGAAGAAGAAATTGGTCACTAAACAAAATTCACAGTGCTAGATGTATGATAATTCTATAAGATTTTCTCATCATGGAGATCTCAGAATACCCCAAACACAGGTTCCTGCCATTCCTTTTAGCTGCCATCCAAATCTGTTTGATAAGTTATATTCTGAAGATACCACACAGCTTGTATGTAACATATAGATAAATTAACCTGGTGCTGATCTGGAAATTTTCTGCCCTGTGGCCAGTTTTCTTGGTGCTAGATGCTACTATCAGGCTACTGGGCATATAAAGGCATGTGTCATCTCACCAAGCTCTCAACTCTACAGTACAAATGTTCCAGGAAAGTTGTTCCCATTGGTATAATAATGGCTTGCCTGTTTTGCATGTAAAAACTACTACTTCCTGTTTGGATTTTAGACCCACTTGTGTAATTCATGCCTATTACTTTAAACACAGTCAAGAAAAAATAAGTGAGGAAATCTTAGGTCCTAGGAGGGAATATAGTGTTTCTTTTTAGACAAATGGAATGGGATCAAACCTTTTCCTAAATTGTTGTGTTTATAACACAGTCAAAGTTATTATTCTCCATCTTAATAAGAGAAGACTTTGCAGTATATGAAAGTGAATGCAGAGACCCATAACTGTACAAGATACTGAGAATAAAAGAGGGCGGAAGGCTCAGCTCTAAATAAAACATTTATGTTGTCCTCTAAAGCCTCAGGAAGCATTGCAACATTGCAGAAAAGAGGTGATAAAGAAATAAGAGCCTGAAGGCAGGGAGAAGCGCATGAAATGTCACCGTTTAAGGACAATATGATTAGAGAAACAAGAACTTACATTAATACTGGATCTACACAAGCGTGGCCATCCAACAGTCAGCTATAAATGAGAAAACTGTTCATAAGTCCCTGCGCAGTTACTGAAAACTGATTCTTAGAGAGGAGGAGGCATTTTGTCCAGTTGTCACACCGTAGTGAGTCCACCAAAATCTCCTACCCATGATCACATAGACAATCCTAGTTTCAATTTTGTGGGACACAAAACAAAACAAAGCAATGAACATGATGAAGATATTTGTATAATATTTGCATTATTGAAAGAAGGGTAGCTTGCAGAGACAAGAGGGAAATTGGAGAAGGTGGGGTGAGTAACCAGATATGTGTATTTGAAATATAAAAGAACAATTTTGTTTATCAAAAAAAATAAGTTTGATGTTGGCCATAGTTTAAGTACTCTATGCCTAATTTTTCAATTTGATTTCCATAAGAGTCCTTTGCCTTAATAATATTCTTTATCTTCATTGGGAAAGTTTTGTCATCTTTTATTTATTCATATCAATATAACCAAATCTATGTAGAAAAATTTACCTATGGGTTATAGTGATGGCCCAGTGGTTAAGAATGCTTCCTCTTTTTCCAGAGTTTGAGAGTTTAGCTCTCATCACCCATATTAGATAGCTCACAGCCACCTGTAAATCCTGATCCAAGATTTGGAACTCTGACCTCTTCTGAATTCTCTTGTACCTGTGCTGTGTACAAACATTCATTCTCAGACCCTCACATATACATATAAATTTTAGAACATTAGAAACATAAAATTTAAATATGAAATCCTCACATTTTACTAACTAAAAACCCATTATACAAATCAAAGTCACAGTAAAAGTAACCCCTACATGTTAGGATGGTTGATATAACAAAGACTTAAAACAAGCTAATGATTTAAAGTATTCATGAGATAGCTTCGAGTGTGAGCTCTTATACAAGGTAGGTGACAGTAGGAGGAAATGATGCATCTACTGTGGAAAAAAATGTGGATTTAAGTATATAATATGATATAGCCATTCAACTTTTGGGTATGCATCCAAAATGAATAAAATTAACATGTTGAAGTAATTTCTATATTCCCATATTCACTATAGTGCTATTAACAATTGCTAAGCTAAATATGTTACATAAATGTCCATTGATGAAATGGTTGGAGAAAATAGTATATATACTCATGGACACCACTGAATCTTCATAAAGATCATCCTAGTATATATGCAGCTATATGGTTAAACCTACAATGATAATATTGCATTGATTTTTAAATTAAAGTTTTTAGATAATTTCATAAATGAATACTGTGTTTACATAATTTTTACCCCTCTCTCCCTTTTCCAACTCCTCCCTTAGCCTCCTGTTCCCTTTCAAATTCATGACTTCATCTTTTATTATTGTTATGTACTTTCAATTTATGGTAAGAAACCAAAAGCAATGGTAATCACCTATATTGTTTTGGGAGTCTCTTGGAAGACCCCAAATAATAACTTCAATATTTTACATTTAGATAAACTTTGTCCCTATGTATAGGAGATAGTTTTTTCTTTAATTTGTCCTTCTGTGTCCTTTCAGTCACTTAACAAAATTTCCTCCATGTACAACCTTTTAAAGAACAGTTTAGGGCTGTGGAGATGACTCAGTAAAGTGTATGCCTTGCAAACAGAAAAAAATATACGCAATCCCTAATAATCAATGTAAAATGTTGGGCATGGTTGGGTGGTGACTATTGGGGAGATGCAGACATACGGATCCTTGGGACTTGCTGGAGAGCCAGCCTAGCGTAATTAGGAGAGCTCCAGGTCAATGAGAACGGCTGTCTCAAAATAAGATGACAGTGTTCAGGAGCATCTTATGTTGTTGTCTGGCTTCCACAGGTACATGTTTTCATCTGAAAACACACACGTGCACTCCATCATGAAAAAGAAGATGAAAACATTCTCCAGCAGCAATTCATGATGAGGAATCCTGTTCATTTTACATCACTGTAATCAAATAGCATAAGAAACAACATTAAAAGAAGAAGCCTTTATTTTGGTTCACAGTATCAGAAGCTTCAGTCCAAGATTAAAGATCAATTTGTACCTTTGTGCCTGAGCATATGGTGAGGCAGTATTATCATGGTAGAGCAGAGCTGCTCTCAGAGAACAGAAAAGAACATGCCTGAAATATGATCTAGCCTCTGAGAGCCTGCTCTCAGGGACCTACTTTTCCAATGATGTTTCACTTTTGAAAGCTTCATCCAACTCTTAAAAATCTTTCAATGGATTAATTAATTTATTAAGACATAGCCTTCTTCTCAATCAAATCTCAAAATGCTCCCTGTAAACACTGCATTGGATAGTAGGCCATTGACACATGATCACTTTGTGGGGATCTTTACATCCAAACCACAATTGAAATATTCTGGAAACTTCTAAGAAAGAATAGCTGTGTATGGAACAATCTTGAAGATGATGACATACATTATAGAATTAGGAATGATGGTAGGCACAAAAGCAGAAATAAAACCTTAAAATTAAAACTCTTAAATTAGTCTTTTTTATATTGAAAAGAAAAAAGAATACTTTTGAAATATCTATGGAATGAGTGACAGAAATGTGTGTCCTGTATAAGATCAGAACACTGAAATAGTTAGAGGGCAAAAACTTCAAAGTCCATTTTGAATCATACTTATTCATTATATGTCTGTACGTATCATGCACTTTCTGACTCTTCTTTTCCCTTTATGACTTGTCCTTTTTTGAAGTCCTGCATTCATTTGCATAACTGGCAGAATTTTGCTGGCGCCTGAAGAAACTTGCTCTTAATGTTAAAAAAAAAAAGTGTTCCACACCTCTTAGCATAAGTGTTATGGTTATTGTACATACGTTTCCCAAATTACTTTTATAAGAAATGACAGGTCTATCTTTGGACACATTTGATCTCTGGCATGATGCATAATCTTGCTATGCAAAGCACCAATAGAAAAAGGGCCGAGTCAAGGTCATGATCACTGAAGAGGAAAAGGTTGAAGTGATAATGTTGTGAAATGAATCTGAACTAAAGATTTGGTCCCAACTTGCCTTCTCAGAAATTAGAATTGCCTGTCTTGTGATCTGAAAATCTGTGCATTGCTTCTCAAGTCACCATTTGTACTGTTGTTTTGAAATTTTAATGTGACTTATTCAATATCCACCTTATGTTCATGTCCTTAAGCTCAGTGATGTTGCATCTTGCCAAATGGCAAGTGTACCTGCCTTGCTGGAGAATCTCAGATAACATTAAAGAGATAGCCCAGAAACAATGATCTATCTAATGAAGCTAACTATTATAGGGGAATCTGTGATGCAAAAAAACAAAAGTCATCAAAGACCTATGCCAACAGCTAAAAGCACTGAGTGTGTCAATTAGCTATTTTAACTGTGGCTTAAATGAAGTCACTGTGAAATGTAGTACTCTCATTGTCTAGTAGTTTCTTGTATTTTTGAAAGCATGTTTGTGTTTTCTATAGCTTTTCATTCTTCCATGCTTTCTTCCCAAGAACATAGTGTTGGGTCCTCATTTAGTCTTTAAAATCTCAAACCAGTAACTTATATTGGAAGATTCTGTGTTTCTTTTTTAGACTCTCAGAGATAGTTTGTCATTGCTTCTTTGTGCCCCAACTGTACTGACTTAATTGTAATTGAATGCACCGTATTGCATTATATGTATTATAATGCATTTGATTATTCATGTCTCTCACTTTAATGAATACACTATATGATTAAGGGAAAAGTCATGTTACTTCTTGCAGTGAGTGACTAGCATGATTCCTATGAAGCATTTTGAGCAATAGAATACTGGTACCCTTCCCATTTGCCCAACTCTCCATAATTGTTATACATTGTTAAATATTTGGTAGGAATAGAAAGTTTCCTTTTGGCTGGAGTATGGACTGCACTTGTGGACCCCCACATCACTATGTGCTTTCTCTTTAATGAGACCTATTATTCTATGTGCTCATGTTCTTTACTATTCTATTTTCTGTGATCACTGGAGGACAAAATTTGCCCTGGATTTATGTCTATATCTTCAGGTCACCTCAGTGTTCACAGGAAAAATTTCCTCAGTTACTACAAAAATCCTTATTCCTCCTACTCCAGGGGTTTAGGAGTGTAATTTAAATGAAACAGCATCCATGAGATTAAAACAAAGATTTCAGTGCAAAGTCTTGGTTGTTTTAATAAAATGTCAAATAGACTTTCTCTGTTTTTCACATGCAAAAGTTTCTTGTGTAAATCTAGTATCTTCATTTTATAAGATTGGAAGTCCTTTTGATGGAGACACAACACACTGTCACTGAGATAGAAGACAGCCAGAACTCATTTTTACATACTTCTCCAAGTGAGAGAAGACTGCTAGACAGACATATACAGGGCTTCTGACTGCAGACAAGTAACAAATAACAGCTACTCGCACTATTGGGTATTTTGTCACAAGCAAGTAGGTAGAGTTCCCTATAGAATGTCTAATTTGAGAAATCAGGGTGATAAACATTGTGGTATGAATTTTACTTAGATTTTGAAAGAGAAGAACCAACTAGTCTTAAGCTTAAGCCACAAAATGGTAAATATCTCAGTTTAGAAATTACAAAATTTCATTAAATGCAGGAATTATTAATGTACATGTTCTAATAACATTTGTATATGAAACATTTTCCTCAAAAAATGATAGTTTCTATGTTAATCAGTGGACAATAGACATGCTTTCCCTCCGATATACACAGCCTTGACTGACTTTTTGTATTCTTCTTTCAGAATTATTTTTCTCATTTATTAGTTTCCTGATAATATAATACATAAAAACGAGGTCATTTGTAAGATACTACCTATAAATTTTGTAATACTGAGATTATAATTTTTAAACCTCTAATAAATAAATGAATATAGGTGATAATTAACAATATTTTCTAAAAGCAAAAGAGTCAAGAAGGAATTGCATGCCTCTAGATAAAAGTTAATAAGCTACCTCTGAAAGAACTGTGGAAGGAAACTTAAATGAATAAAAACCATGGAATAGAGACCCATGTATTAAATCAAAGGCCCTGATTGACTTAAACAATATACTGTAGGTCAGCGGTTTTCAATGTTCCTAATGCTGCTTCCCTTTAATACAGTTCCTCATGTTGTGGTGTGCTCCAACTATAAAATTATTTCCTTGCTACTTCATAATTGTAATTTTGCTACTGTTATGAATCATAATATAAGTATATAATATCCAGTTGGTCTTAGGTGTGAAAGGGTACATGACCCACCTGTTGAGAACTGTTGTTGTAGGCAATTTACAAAGGGGTGTGATACAGATTCTTAACTTTAAGCTCCATAACTACTGTCTATTTGTGAATCTTCTACAAACATCAAATGAATAGGAAAAAATGTAGGTAACTATGTTCCTCTTAACATTTTGCCTCTGTGGGAATCAAGACCTTTTTAATCACCAAGTTTAAATAAGTGTTAGAAATGAAAAGTACAGATTTACCCTCTGGATCACAGAAAGTAGTTATAATCAACACCATTCTTAATACTTCTCTTTGGTTCCTGCACGCATGGGTCCTGTCTACTAGAGACCTTCATCAAAAGTGTCATCTCCAAGCTGAAGACTAGGTTATATCATTAAGGTATTTTTGTTGTTCTATTAGGCTTCTACTTCTGCATATTGTGGTAGACGATGAGACCAGTGAGTCCAATGACTGTAAATCCAAATTTTCATGTCTCGCTGTAAACGGGCCATTTGATTCGAGACTACATTTAATGGAATACTCTATGATAAGTAGATTACTCTGTAATTCCTTTCTTAATTATGACGGACAAGACCCTGCAGTATGGAAAGCCACACAGATATTATTTGATGATCTCACTTAACATGCCACCATGTGGATTTCTTAGTTAGATATTGCTATATAAGCAAGTTTATTTTGGTTTTCATTGCTAATATCTTAGACATTTAAGACTGCATTGCACTCACTGAGAGGGAATGCAAAAAGCCCATTAATGCCCTTTACATCTGCTCTCATGGGTACTCTATGCCGGTGACTTTTTATGCCAGCAATCAGGTGTCTAATGATAGACACTGGTTAATGTCAACTGACAAAATCAGTCTTTCCAGATGTTTGTTTACAGTCATTCTGATGGTTTATGAGCAATAAGATGCTAAATAAACATTGTCATAGTATAGTCTACAACATCTCTCCATTTATGAGACTTTAACCTTGGCTTTAATTATTTACGTTCTAGTATTCTTTTTCCAAGTTAAGAAGCAACAACCCTGCCTGACATGTTTAATATAACATTTGAACTAATTACCTTTCCACATGGAGTAGATAAACAGATACAGAATCTCAGGCTCTTTCAGTCTTATAAAATGAGAATAATAGATTTCCATAAGAAAGTATTGCACATGAAAGGCAAAGAAAGGTCACTTCACACTGTTTTAAACCACTAAGAGCTTTGCACTGAAATTTTTGTTTTAATCTCATGAGCACTGTTTCATTCATCTTATATTCCTTTCACTAAATCCTTGACATAAGAAGAATAAAAAATTTTGTAATAATTTTGTATATACATATATTTGTATATATTATATGTCATTTTAGGTAGATATAAAATAATATGATTGTCTGTGGTTATTTCAGGCATCTTTAGAATTATTCATCCCACTTCCCATCTTTCCTTATGAATTGGTCTCTTTTTCCACTTCCTTGTTAGGGCCTCCCTCCCCTGTTTTTTTTTTTTTTTCTTTTTTTCACTTTTCCCAACATATCACCGGTATAGTGTAATTACCCTCATTAGAGATCCTCAGTCCTGAGGTCTGCTTTTACTTTACAGCATTCTTCAATTACTCCTAGTCATAAGCTCATAGCTGATGGTCTGGAAGTAGGAACTACAAACAAAAGAACATGGGGCATTTTTCTTTCTGAGTTTGTGTCTCCTCACACAGTATAATATTTTCTAGTTCCATACATTTGGGGATAAGTAGAATGTAAGTGGTTTTTAGCTTTATAGGACATCGCAATTTAGAGACTTTAGGCATTTAAAAAGACAGTGGACTTTATAAAACTGAAAATTTTAAGGAGTGTAGGATTTTATAGTTGTACTGTATTTTATATTATGATATCAATACAAGACCTTGGGACCCAACAAGAAAATAATTTTTGGTTGGTATTTTGTCACAGCTATGGAAAAAGTGATAAATATAGCAGATAGCAAAATCTCTTTTTAGCCTAACAAATAAAACTCTTAATTTCCCATTTACCGTTAAATGAGTAATACCTTACCTTTAAGCTTCAATTGACTTTTGTCAGTGTGATAATATGCACAAAATCCAGTACAATTTCACATTCCTTATAATAATCTTTTATAATTACTGTTCACTTCCAACCTCACAAAAGTCAAAAATACATAGAGAGTTTTTCATTCCTCTCCTTATTATACTCTATTCCAGTTTATCACAGTAAATATTTTATACAAGTGGTAATTAGCACTATAATTACTACTATAGACAATGTCCTCTTAAAAAAAAAGTCTACCTGGGTGATGATGATGCATGCTTTTAATCCCAGCACTCTGGAGGCAGTGACAGGCAGATTTCTGTGAGTTCAAGGCCAACCAGGTCTACAGAGTGAGTTAAGGACAGCCAGAGTTACAACAGAGAAACCTTGTCTCAAAAGTCAAAAGCAAAATAAAACAAAATAAGTGATGTTGTTCTAGACTCTCATCTATAAGACACTTATTGCAGCTATTTCATAGTTATTAATTATGTTAAGTTAGGGTTCCCTGGAGGAATAGTAGCTACATATACCAGTTTTACTAGAAAGTGATCTTAAGAGCATCATTTTAAGAGAATAAAGAAAGAAAAATAACCAACAGAATTTAAACCTTGGTGGGATTGTAATCAGGATGTTTGCTTCACATTATCTCACAAGAATCTATTGTGCCGGTTCTGTCCTTCATAACTGTACTGAATAAAGGCAAAGAGATAGTGTCTTTACCTTCTCATACTGATCAGTAACGGGTCATTTGAAACAACTTGCTACTTCTAAAAGTGTATTAACTTTAGATGAGATCACTTCTATAGGTCACGGTCAAGTCATGGAGTGAGAATCAGCTGTGAACCCTTAGCAAACACCACTCTGGAAACACAAGGAAAACAACTTGTATGGTTCTGAAGAGTCTATTTGGATAGAGTCCTGCACCATGCACTCTAGTTTCTAAAGTGGCTAGTCGTCTGTATTTATGGATTGTATTGTACTTAAAGCAGTTTTGTTCTCAAGTCTAATTTTTTTCAATAGTATACTTTAAAACAGAATGAAGCATTTAATGGTATTTTTTCAGTCAATAAATATTTATGGAATGCCTATTATGCCAAGTACAATGATGGGCACTAAGAATACAGCCATAAACATTCTGCACTTTAAACAGTAAAATCATCCCCTTCAGTCCTGCCAGATGGAGACTGGGAATTAGATTCTTTCTTGTCTTAGAATTTAGTCATTATAAACACTATTTTCAAAGCTTCAGCTGCATCATTCTGTAGTTAAAGGAAAGGACATAAAGAAGTATATGGCTCAGCAAACATGTTATTTCCTATTACCAATTGGCTAAAAATAATTGAAATGAGCTGAGTATTAGAGCAATGAAGAAGAGGAGGAAGTAATACTTCTCTGTATAATATATTGATCTGGCATCTGCATGAAAGAAGTCATGCAAACTATGTGGTAGTTGATGTATTGAAATACAATAAGCTCCAAATCAATAATGGAAAATTTCCTTTTTCTGGTTGATATTATAATGGAAAAATTTACATATAGTATGTTTAACTACTTTAAGTATGCAATTTGATGAGCTTCGATAAATTATTATAATCATGTAACAACCGTCAAATATATATGTAAAACATGCCTACCAGTCTTTCCACAGATTAATTGTATGTTTTATTTATTTTATTTATTTATTATAGCTTATTAATGCCTTACTGATCTTATTCTAGCAGTATGAGTTTTGTTCTTTTCTGATTTTAGGTAAATAGAATTACACAAAGTGTAGTGTTTTATGTCTTTTTTTTAACTTTTAGGATTCACCTTAAAGAAAGATACAAATATTCATAGGTTCTTTGTTCATAAAACTTCCAAGACAGAAACAACAAAATGTTAATTATCTATCCAAAAATAATGGCTTGTATTAAAGCTTACAATAGACTATACTTAGTAATAAAACATAATCTATTAATATCTAGGAGGTTTTATTTTGCATATGTAATAAGTTATCTTTTTCTTTTAATAATAAGTTGAATTTTAGAGGTTATAATTTCTGATATCTTTATGTGTTATATGTTACAATGAGGTCTTAGATCCTCAACAGCCAAAATATGACAAGTGGTGGAGTGTCTTAATTTTTTCTTAGAATGAGCCTTTTTTACTGCTATTCATGTATTCTGTCTTTCTCCTGAACAGTATAAACTTTTATGAGTTAATTTGATAGAAATTGGAAGTGTTTGTTTGACAGAACTAAAATTTCATGTAAGAGCCTAAGATAGAACAGCGGTTCTGGGCATGGGAGTTAGTAAATCATTATGGGAATTTCATTTGTCTGTAACAGCATCTTAAATATACATATTGAATCAATTCACTTATAAAATTCTAGGTTAAGATAATTGGGATACAATTCAAATTTCTCATGCATTGTTTTTCAATGCATATCATCCATTTTATTTTTAAATCTTATTACTTATTTATGACTTATTTTTACAGATGTTAGCAAAAGTTCAAAGAATTCTGAATATTGCATGCATAAACTATGTATCCATGTTTTACCATCAACCTTAACCTTAACCATTACCATTAACATTCACCAATATTTTTTTTTTCGGTCAATATAACCACCTACTAAATTTAATGATTTTGTACATATTTTACAGCTAAGAAATATCAGATCAAATAAATAATAAGTGATTTTTCAAATCCTCTCTAACCATTAGTAAGTATTTGGACAAGGATTGATCACAGGGCTGTCAAAGGCCAAAATTTAACTTATTTCTGTTATACACACTGTCCCAGATTTGAAAGTATGAAATGGTTCATGAGTACTATATTCATTTAATAATCTACCAGGAGATGGATTATGTTTCCCCAAAATTTGAATGTAGAAAACCAATAGCCTAAAGCTAAGGTTATGATTATATTTGGAAGTAGCTTCATTAATTAAGCTATTCAGTCATATGAGGCCTGAAAATTCGATTTCATCCAATTTTATCCGTATCTTCTTTTATCAGAAGAATTTTAGACACACAAAGACATATCAGCTGAGTATGTGCAGAGACAAGAAATCAAGTGAAACCATAGAGACAAGACAGCTATTTTTAAATCTGATTAAGACTGTTCATGACAAACAGTCCTGATGACATATTGATACGGATGTCTTGAACTGTAACAAAATATCATTTTGTTATTTAAGCTATCAAGTCAATAGTATTTGTACTGATATCCTGAGAAAAATTAATTAAGGTCTACAATGTTGTTGTATTTATATTTTATGTGTATATTTTATCATATTCTTTCTTCATGTCATTTTCTATGTGGAGAATTTGCTTGAGGATTGTTGTTTCACATTAAAGCTTTCTTCTCAGATTCTTCTTGCTTACCATAACAATTGTTCACCCTTCTATGGAATTTTAGTTCATGTGTGCATCTTTTCTCTCCTTTTTAAAATAAAGTACAATTCAATTATCTTTCAACTGTCACTACATTCATTATTAATTTTTTGAGAAATTATTTGTGTGTGTGTGCGCGTGTGTGTGTGTGTGTGTGTGTGTGTGTATTCATGTATCTGTGTGCTAAGGCATATGGATATGAAGGCCAAAAACTACATTGGATTTCTTCCTCAATCACTCTGTGCCTTATCTTTCTAAATAGGGTCTTATACTTATCCTCAAACTTCAATGATTTTGTTAGACTGTCTATCCACAGAGCCATGTATTACTTGTACCCATCCAGGAAACCCATCAGGCGGGGGATGGTGGGGGATGGTGGTGGGGGTACAGCTGGCACTGAACCAAGACACACAGGCTCCGAGAGTCAGGTAAATGACAAAAAGCAGACTCAGTTTATTTCCAGGGGGGTGGGGGGAAGCCTCTTATACCCTCCACCCAGCCCAGTGTCCCATTGGCTACCAGACTGTAGCTGCTGCTCCCTGGGCATGTCCAGGTAGGTCTGTCTCTGGGCATGTCTGAGCAGGTCTGTCTCTGGGCATCCCTGGGCAGGTCTGTCTCTGGGTATATCCACGTGGGTCTCAGGCCTTGTCCTGCTCAGTTGCAGGTCCAGTTTTCTCCTACAGCCATGGGTATCCTCCTGCCTCCATCTCCTCAATACTAGGATTGTACCCATGTATTTCCTTGTAGTTCACTACTTTTTATGTGTGTACTGGTGACATGAAATCATATCTATGTTTGTACAACAAACATTTTACTAATTGAGCAATTGCCAAAGACCTTGTCTTATGTCTTTCTTATGGCATCATTGTTCATAATCTTTCTAATAATATAATTACTTGATCTTTTATGTTAGAAAAAATATTTAGATCCTGGGCCCATAGAGGAGCATTTGAGGAGAGTGCATAGGTTTCTATGTGTAGCCTGTTTTACACCATTGTGATAAATTTCATTTTAACATGCTCTCAACTTTTTGGATTAAGTTTAGAATTATACCTAGATCCATGATTATTCTTCTATTTTAAAGGAACTCATTGTCCTCTTGTGTTTTAATATTTTACCTTTACTTTACTTTGGGGCATCTCTGAAGAAACTGCACATACACTTGCAATTATTTCTGATATATTCTTTAAGATCCCATTTACAAAGTATTGGTAACCAGATTTTCTTTCTATTCAAACATGACTTTCTAATTCTTGATAAGAATATGCCCTCAACAAATTGCATTATATCCCTTTATTTCAGTTAGTTTTCAGCAATAAATCTTAATATTAGTTTCAATGATTGATTTTCTAATAAGATTTACATTGAAAATCTGATTTTTTTCTAGAACCTTCACATCAGCATTCTATGTCTTATATGCTATGACTCAACTCATACATTCAATTTAAAATAGTGTTATTAGTAAAGAAATCTCTACAAGTAAAATATGGATTAAAATAGTTCTGCACATTTTGAATAAAGAGTATCCTGGGAACATATTGAGAAATAAATCTGGAGAAGTAGACACCAACTTGAACTTGGTAATCCTAGTGAATTATCCTTTTAGGGAAAGTGGAGACATTGAACATATTCTAAGCAATAAATAATAAATGCAGTCATATACATTTGTTTAAAGTTTATGTTTTTTGTTTTTGAAATTACAATAAAATTACAACAGTTCTTCCTTCCTTTTCCTTACTCAACACCCTACTCATGCTTTCCTTGTTTTCTTTCAAATTTGTGGCCTCTATTCTTTATTAATTGTTATTTCATGGATGCATATGTTTATACACATAGATTCCTAATTATACCTTGCTCAATTTATATAATGTGATTTTTCATATGTATGTTTTCAGTGATGATAACTTTAAAGAGATCTGTACTGGTAGTGGTAGATACATTATTGGAGATACATGCATATATTGGGACAAATAGAAAAATACTTGTGATAAGGGCGTTAGTGAGATTGCACACTTACTGCTTTTGCAGAAGACCAAAGTTCATTTCACAGATTCCATGAAGATGGCTCACAGCAGTCTGTAACTCCAGCTCCAGGAGCTCTGACATCCTCCTCTGGTCTCTTTTAGCACCTGAACTCATGTGCACATACTGACACACAGGCACACATATTGACACACAGATACACATACATATAAACAAGAGTAAAACATATCTTAAGGCTTTATGACTTGTTAATTTTCCCCGTTATTTATGAATTATAAAAATATATATTATTATAGTAATATATACAGAAGAATTAAAAAGTGCATGAGGGAAAGTAATATGGGTATGATTTGTATTGCTTTGTTCTGGTATGTCAATAGTTGTAATATATTTATTCAGCCTATTTTGGAACTCGTCCTAACAAAAAGTACTTTTGAGTATAAATAGTGTTCTTTATGATTACCTGTTCAAGTTTCTGTTCATTGTCATATCCTTTCTATCATCATTTAACTCAATCTATAAAATAAACGGTTTTATCTATTGTTTATCTATTCTTCCTATGCAATTGCATCATATATTGCCACAACATAAACAAATACGCAAAGTTTATATTTAATACTGGGAATGTATTTTGATATGCTATGTGGTGTTAGATGTTTGGATCCTTAGGAAGTGGTAATGAGAACGGACAGACTACTCTTTAAAAAACAAAACAAAACAAGGAGTTCATCACTTTTCATACTTAGTATTCCCTCTTAGCTCATTTCTTTTTTTTTTTTTTTTTTTTACTTTTTAAGATTTAATGTGTAATATTTCTAAAGATCATAAACTTTAAAATATCTTTTGAACGTCAGTTGAAAGTTTATAATGAATATCATGTTAGCTAACTGTAATCCAGGTTTCACTTCAGAGCAAAACCAAAGAGCAAGAAAAAACATTGACCCCTTTTGGATCAGTGACTAAACTTTTGGATCTCAACTAGCATCCAAGTGCCTTGATTTTCTCTTAACCAAGTGAAAACCTATGTGAATTATTATTCCAATTTTTAGGTGACAAAATGATGTTTTTTTATTCTATTTGAGACAAAATGTATTATTTTAACACATTCCATATAGGATATCAATCGCTTTGAAACATACAACATTTCAAACTAGATAAATAAAACTGTCAAAGTCTTGATAACTTGGCAATGTATTGGTTTTTGAACTAACTCTGTGGGCTTATTTTAAAATCTTCAGCTATATGCTCATTATATACTAGTGAAAATAATACGCTAAATTAAATGTTCTTTGGATTATCTTGAAATTCTAGTGGACAGAGCAATGGAGTATTATAAACAAACACAATTCAAACATTATGACAATATTCATTGAATTAAAAGTAGATTCTGTGTTAGCATATAATTTGATGATCACTTTTAATACTTCTTACAATAGGGGATAGAGCAACAAGGAGTAAGCACTTAGGAGTAATCATTTATCCAGATGACCCGCACCATCTTTCTCTATACTTATTAATTCAAATATCTGTTCCAAGGGAGGGCAAAAGATAGTTAGATGACTATGGAATTACATTGTCTTTCCAAGATATTCTGCTATTAGTCTTGCTTTATGACATACACTCGGTGACTTTCTCAAAAATCATAGTCAAACACAAGACATCTAAAGCTTTCTACAAGTAAGGAAAATAAAGGATATTTTTAATTATCTGAAGATATAGTAACAAAGAAAGTGTCATTCAATCCTTGTTTTCTGTCATCCCTGAGGCTATCATTTTTATGGAAGATTCTGGGGGTTGTTCACTGCTTAAAGAATAAAGTTTCCTCTTACTTGGAAGCTTGTGTTTAGAATGAGTACATAATATGCTACTGCCTGGCTTCTGAAAAGTTGGCAAAGGCTTGTTGTCATGTCTTCTTCTGCCAAAACCTTTGTTAAATGATGTCTGTGTCCTGATTTCCTTAAGCCCGTATCTTTGCTAGAGAATTTCTAGCATCTGAAAAGAGAGATGACTTTTTCTCCAGCTCTCTGATGTGAATTTGGCCCTACCTAGTATACCTAGTATGTATCCTGATTTCCAAAAAGATAAAAAGCTATGGTAAACTCAAACACAAGGAGCCAAAGTCCCATGCATTTTTTCACAGTCTGAGTCTCTTTTTGTCTTTCATCAGAATTGGCAGTCTCTTTGCTTCAGATAACTACCTTGGCAGTAATATCTTTTTATCTGCTCTGAACATCCTTAAAAAGTCTTTGTATCTAATAGAGTTTCTAGTGCCACAAATTCTGCTGAGTTTGGAAAAGCTATCATAGCACACAAATACTCCATGTCCAGAGGCATGGCTAACCAAAGGGCACTTAAGTATTAATACCAAATGACCTTGAACATTTTCATGCTACATCCAAATCTCTTTCCAACAATAATCTCTATTTAGTTTATATAAGTTACATCTCTAATACAGGGACATAAAGATGAAACTATATACCTGTTCTATTTGTCTATATTCTTTAGAAACTTCTAGAGAAGTTAACACCCAAAGCAAAATTGTGTGTGCATGTGTGTGTGTGTGTGTGTGTGTGTGTGTGTTTGTGTGTGCATATGTGCAATTCTCTTTGTGATGATTGCTTCTACAAATCCTCGTGTCAAGAGAGTGAATATGTTTTCATTTATCAAAGTTTTCACCATAATACAAGTATCAGAAAACTCTAAGTGGAGATGTTTATTTCTGTATATCTGCTCATCAATAATCATAGCATTAGTCTCAAACTTGGGGTGAGGTTCTTCAGTTCCTCAACTGAGGTTTAGGGGAATTTCCATTGACTTTTTCTTGCTTTTCTATTCAATGCCCCTTCCCTTCTTATCCTCCAGCTTCTAAGTGAAGGTTTTAGTCGTCTTGGATATTTCATGATATCTGTGCAAATTCTGGAGTAAATTAATAATGGTTTTAGTTATTTGTATTTTGTCTGTATTTTATCTTTTGTTTCCCCTTCCTATGGAGTCATATCTCTGAAATTTCTCTTTTCTTATGGTACAGGTATGTTTCCACCTCAGTTCACACTTTTGTTGTAGATTTTCATGTCTGTCTTTCAAAAACTGAAACAGTCTATTTAGGACAAGATTGTCCATATCTTATGAAAGTTTATATAATTATATTTCCCCCATCTTATATGAACCTCTGGAACATTTATGGAGTTTATATTGTGATCCAGGAATTTCCTTCAAATACACTTCTTTTTCATGTCTTCTCTGCTGTTTCATTAGAGCACTTGTCTATAGTTTCCTTGGTCAGGACTTCCACTGAGAGTCATCTGAATTTACTTTCTGAGATCATTCATGTATCATATTAAATTTCATGCACCTCAATCATACTTATTAGAAATGAGAATAACTAAAATGTATCTGAACATTTCTATGCTCATATTTAATAGCACTTAGGTCTAGATGAACTACACATTCCATCTTTTTAGCTTTGCCAACAAATCTCTCTATTCTTCTCTAGTACTCCCAGAATTATCCTTTTCTTTTTCTTCTTATTACTCTTCTCGAGTGAATTGTAAAAGCCATTTGCTTTTTGGTATGAGTCTTTAAGAAAACACAATCCTAGCATGAGAGCTTACAAGATATGGATACTTTATGCAGAAATTTTCATGGCATTTCATCAATCCCTTCATGTATTTCCTGAAGTATTTCGAAATACTACACTGACCCAAACAGAATTAGTAATGTAGTGTAGACATCTCAGAGTTTTTTGAGTTCACATAGGAATTTTTACAGTTTTAACCTTATAAAAAATGCTGATAGATTACAAGAATATTTTCAAAGTTAAACATTTCAATGTAATGTTGACCTAATATTATGTTCCTAGTGAATATTTTGTTACCTATTTCCAATAATCACAATCTAAAGGAATTAACTTTGATATAGTTTAGCTATATCATCCTTGATAATACTTTATATTTTGCCAAATATCCCATTAGTGACTGTCATTTATCCAGAAAGGATCCAGTTCTGAATGATATATTACATTAATTGACATTTATTCAGTTTCCTTCAACTTTACTTTTTTGGTCTTCCCTTTACTTTTCTGACCATGATACTTTTCAGTATTATGGCCAGTTACTTTTTTGTGATTTCTGAAGATAGGTTTCCTGATTTCCTTAAGATAGGTTCTGGTTAATACCCCTAATAAAAATATTATCAAAATAATTTTATATTTATATAAGTGTACAAGTTTTATTTAATATGTTACTGGTAATAGCAAATTATTATTTAAATCAGATGTTATTACCCCTTTAGATGTCCACCATGTAAAGTTATTCTTTCATACATTGTTACTAATAAACATTTTGGTATGGTTGTGATGGCACTGACATATTACTCACAATCAGGGATAGAGGAAAGAAAAAAAATAAATTTGAGGGTAGCACGAAGTATAGTATATGAGGGAAAGGGCTTCATGAACATGAGTAAATTACATTAATCACACTTTTGAGTTATATGTTTTTTATTTATATAATATTCTATATTATTTTTCATATGCTATCTAGTGAGTTGTTACTTAAGACATTGTAATGATTTTTTTTTCTGCAGAATGACCAGACACAGCACAACAGAATTCTACTGGAAAAGGTTTATTGGAGGTACAGCCTGGAAAAAAAGTGGGAGAGAAAGAGCTAAGATGAGGGGAGGGAGAAAGAGAAGAGAGAGAGAGAGAGTAACACAGAGATACAAAAGGACAGACAGAGACTGAGAGAGAGGAGAGAGGGATGGCAGCTTGTGGGGAGAAAGGAAGAAAGAGAATAGAGAAAAGGGGATAAGTAAAGAGAGGAAGAAAGAGAGGGAACCATGGCCCACTGGGGCTTCTTATGGGGAGGGGCATGCCACATGTATGCTGGGCCCTTGCTAATGCAAGAAGTCAATGTGACTCTGAGGATGGGGATGGGACAGTACCATAATATTCGTCATTTTTGTCATTAAAAAGGGAAGGAAAATAGGAACATGACTGTTAGGGTAGGAATTGGGGCTTTGTTAAGGGTGCTGAAAGGCTGGAACGTTGGCTAAGGATATGAAAAAGCAAGCTACTTCATTTGTAGTCCAGGCTCTGTGGCTCTAGACTACAGGCTGTTCCAAAGAAAAGTGATCCCTGGACCAGAGAGCTGATATGGACCAGTTCAGTTGATGTGACCACTCCTGTCCCCTCACTGGATACTTCTAATAAATACCACACTGTGTGACAATCCCCCCAGATTTGACTAGTATTTCAGCCTTCCTGGGGCCCCTAATAAAGACACCCTAGTTTCAGCAGGAAGTTGTTTCTGAAGAAAATACTACACCCAATTTCTACACCAGATGAAATACTTAGTCAAAAGCAAACTTCTTGACATTGGGAATGTATTGACTGTCGTTATGCCTATTGGCATTTAACAGTAAAAATGTTACTTTTCCGGCTAATAGAATTTCATAAAATCTCTACATCTAGTTTCTGTGATGTTTGTTCTTTTTGTAATTTTAAGATGTATTTCTTTACTTTGGAACAAATGATCTTCCAAGTGTATCTTAGTTTTCTTACACAGAACCAGCCATTTCTACAAGTATCCCCATTTCCTTTAGTTAGAAGATGTATTGTGAAGTCCCAGGTATTGGTTTTTCATTGGTTACAGGATTGTTTAGTGGGCACACACACACACACACACTCTTACTGTTTTACATATAACTAAAATTTCACAGTAATTAATACCTTTTGTAAAGTTACATATTTAGCTTTAAGACACAGAATTCCAAAATTACACAAAAAATAATTGTTTTAGAACTTTTTTCCTTTGGGATGTTTTATTTCACAGTTGCATTTAAAACTGCGAAAACACTATTTTCTTCATATAATTTTGTATAGATACCTATACTTTCTAGAAAATGATGATGTAGACCCTTTCAAAGAAAATGTACCCCATTATATGGTTTCTTTGAAGTTGCTTGAGAAATTCACATCAGTACTGATTCCTAAAACACACCACCACATACTTTGTAGCCGTTGGTTCAAAATACAGACTATTGTTACCAGTGTATGTCTCCACATCCTAATATCCCTGTACCCTTTATCACTTAAAGTTCCATTAGTTCATCAGCTTTTTCTTCAGGTTCATCAGCAGTCTCTGAAGACTGTGCTTTTCTCTGTGGTCTTTTTCCTAGACCATTCAGAAATGGAGACACATCATCATCATCATAGATTGTAAAATCCAAGTCTTTAACAACATTTCCAATGGAAACATTTTTGTGGTCAGGTTCAGCTCTGAAGGGATTGTTTCTCTTAACTCACTCAGATCATGTTTAACCAGCTTATCCAAACTGCACTCCAGAAACTCAGACATATGTCTCTCCAGGTGAGTACGAGCTGATTGAGAATGGGCACCGACTACATAGCTCTGCAGTCAAAATAGTTAGCAGATGGACAGGTCTGGAAAATATGAGGGCCCATATCATCATAACCAGCAATAAGCAGCCTGACACCGTATGGTCTCCAGCCCTACCATTGTTTTGGGATCTGTATCTTGCTTGCAATTAGAGACACAAGGCAACACAAGAAGTGATCTGTCAAATACAAATCAGGAATCCAAACATTCCTGGTCAAAAAATTAAATAACAGTCTGGCATTAGCAATCAGACCCGCAATCAAGATACCAATATGGTTATCAATGCAGAACATTTTCTTCTGGTGATCTGCAAGTTATGACCATGCAATGCAGCCAACACTGCATGTATTTTTTACTTTAGACCAACCATGGTTAAATCTTGTTTAACACCTTCTATTGCATATTCAGTTTTATGAATCATACCCTGAGGGCCCCAAACAGTGATATTGTTGTCATACCAGTTGTTAAACATAGCTCCTGTGTGATGACAGTCTGCTACATCTCGTTTTGTTAAAATTCCACAAAGTACATTAAAGTGAAGTTAAAGTCCCAATGCCAACTAATTTTGAGACAACTGTAAATTTAAATAATCAGTTTCTTAAAAGTGCTGCTTTAAGTACCTATAAAAGAAATCGCATTCTAGCACTTTTGATTCCATCCAAACATCTGCATGCTTCTTTATTTTCAGAAATAGATGCTTATGTTACTAAAATACACATCCAAAGTATTGTATCATTTAAATAACTTAGTTTTTTCAGCTCTTTGAAGGAAGTTAGGGAATTTCATACACATATTTTAAAGTAATAGATGACTGACTTATTGTTAGATGGATTACTTTATGGAACTCTCAGCTTTAAAAGTGCCAAATGTAATTCACATATTCATGAAAAAAATTATACCCCATGTGTCTAAATAAGTCTTTTCTTCATGAAAATATGTGTAGTACAGGGATTATGTGATACAGTAACTTGTGATCTAGATGTGGACACCAAGCTCTACTTCTGACTTGCACAGTCTCTTTCAACATCATGTGGGATATTGTTTTCAGGAGTTATATTAAATATATTGATACAACTTGTTCACATACTAGTAATGTGTTTGGAAAAAATCTGAAATAGAAGATGAAGCAGGAAGAGACATAATAAGTTTTTTATATGCAAATGGTAGATTAGTTTGAAATAATGTGATATTAACTTTTCAGATAAAGCACTGGAAAATTTCACATTTTCTGAGTTCTAGTGATCATAGTTTTAAATTGTTGCTTTAACTAGCTGTTTCTTTCTCCTGTGAATTTCTTTCTCTTTAATCCCAGAGCAACAGGATCAGTGTCTCTCTATTTCTCTCTCTCTCTCTCTCTCTCTCTCTCTCTCTCTCTCTCTCTCTCTCTCTCTCTCTCTCTCTCTGTGTGTTTGTGTGTGTGTGTGTGTGTGTGTCCCCTTTTTTCCTGTCTTGTTCGTTTAAAAAAGAGCTGTTCTTCTTTGAGGCAGTCCTTTTCCTCTAATAATTGTCATTGCTATAGTAGTCATGTGATCTCACGCCCATGTGCAGTGGGAAGCTGATGCAAAAGTTCTTACTGTGTTTAATCATTTCTTTACACTGCTGATTTTTTTTCTCTTTCTCTCTTTCTTTCTTTTTCTTTCTTTTTTAGTTTTTTGAGTCAGAGTTTCTCTGTTGTAACTCTGGTTGTCCTGGAACTCACTCTGTAGACCACGCTGGCCTCAAACTCACAGAAATCTGCCTGCCTCTGCCTCCCAAGTGCTGGGATTAAAGGCGTGCACCACAATAGCCTGGCTACATTGATGAAATTCTAATTCCAGCCTCTCCGTTTTACTTATGATTTTATGAGTTTACATATCCAACACTAAAACCTACCAATTATACCTTTGAAACTTGGCTATAAAAATGTTCCACTGTATTGTGCTGCTGTGTATAGGCATTTCTCTCACAGGTTCATGAGAAATGTCCCACAAGTGTTTCTGCTAACCTTCCACTATCCTCCGTGCATGCATTCCCTCTCCTAACCACACAAAGGGTTAGGTTAGGGCTAGGGTCTGTTATTTTTGGTGATATTTATAATCATTAGAAAGAATTTTATAAATTTAGGTTTCATTCCTGACATTTCTACAGGTCCACCAGGAGCCTTATTTTCTTTAAATATGTGTGTGTGTGTGTGTGTGTACCCATGTGTGAGTGTGTGTGTGTATGTGTTTATATACATACCCATGCTAAAGTGTACATTGAAGGTTAAAGAACAACATAAGGTTTCCTCTTCCTAGGTATTCCATAACTTTCTGCATATGGTTCATATCACTTTTTAGCTTCAGATTCTGTTTTTACATTTCCCTGAGCTAAAAGGTTCTTGTACTCACATATAAGTTAGCTCAAATTTAAACAACCACATTTAATTTTCAATTAAAATATTTTCTTTTGTTCTTTGAGAATTTCATACATGGTTATAATTACATGTGCTCCTTAATTCTATATCAATCCCTATAACATATCCTGCGGTGGAACACTTGAAAGAGGTTTTTGTTATTTTGGTTTCTTTAAAAGCACAAAATGGCATTTGGATTAGGTTTGCGTTCCCACCCCAGGTGTGCTATATGATTATGAGTTGAATTTTGAATGCTTGATACAGGTGGGTTTAATTTAGTAAGGTGCAGTCGTTCTGGCACCTGTAGCTTGTTCTTGAGATTATGTGCTGCTTCGGTTTATGGAAACTTTTGCTTAGGGTATAAAAGGAAACCCTGAGAGCCATGGTGGGTGTTGGTTGGTGGTTTGTTGGTTAGTTTATCAGTCCTTAGTGTGTTGATTCTTACTTAAAAGAACAAAGGTTGGAGAGGTTGAATTTACAGACCGTGAGCTGAGATGCTAGTCTGATTCACAGTCAGCTAGTCCTCTTCAAGTGTAGGACAACCTAAAAAAAGACTGTGAAGATTTCTACCCTTCTCTCATTCTATATCAAGGCTGTCTGCAAAAGTAAAGAAAATTTCTTTCTATCCTTCCTTTCTCTTTCCTTATACTGAGGGTAAAATTGTAGCATTTTGCTACATATCCCCTTCCCAATTTCATGTTTTATCTTTAGTATATATATCCCACTGCCTGCACAAGTAGAGTGGTATTCAGCAGTTCACCAGTATTTCCAATTTCACTATAATATTATCAGGTTTATTTTAGTGTTGCTGTTGCTTGTTTGTTTGTTTGTCAATGTTCCTGGTCTACTTTATCATATTAATCCCTTTGTGATTGTGAGGTCTGTGATGAACCAGGCTCCCATCACTGCCACCTCAGTTTCCTTATCACCCTGGGGAACATCCTTACTTTAGCTCAAATAAAGCTTTTGAAAGAAAATTGCTGTTAATGTCAAAATTCTCTGTGGAAAGTTTCTTGAAATATTAAGATTCCTGACAATTTAAAATGTGATGTCTTTTTTATGTGCTAGACCTCTTCTTTACTTAGCTTCAATCCTATATTCCACACTCTAACCTTCCACTATCCTCCATACATGGATTCTCTCTCCTTACCACACACTAGCCCTATAGTACACTTCTTTTCTCGTGTGTGTATTCTTGAATTCATTTAGTTATGATTGACTCTTCTAATTATCATTCCAGAACACTTTCAGAATTATGAATAAATAGGAATTATTGGACATCTCAAGCACATGTAGTAGGGTAGCTTACTTTTGGTTCCTTTTTTGTACCTTTTAAACTAGAATATAATGCTAAGCACTTTTCTTATTGTGACATACTAATTCACAACACCAGCAATATGAAAAATGTTCAGAAAGAAATTACATAAGCTTTAGGGTTGATTTTAAGCTTGCTTATTCCAGATTTAAATCTGACATCTGACAAAGGCCTCCTAGAACATTTTGAATGAAAAAGGATTTAAGCTGAAACAAAAATAAAGACAGCATCTTAAATAATAACACTAATGTGATTCCAATTTTCTTCAAACAATTACAGAATAATGCTTCTTACAATACCCACATTTGAGTTCAGTGAAATGCTTTTATACAATAATTGAAACTATTCTTCAGCCCCTAACATGAAAATAAGCAGTCAAACAAGAATTACACAGAGGTGAGATATTTGAAATATTGGTTCTTATCCTTCACTTATGAAGACAGCTTGAATCTCTTCCAGATAAAATAATTTATCAACAATTAAATTACTTTAGCAATTATTGGTAAAGACTTCACCTATTCCTTCAAATAGGGAATCAAGAATGTCCACTTTGTGGGATGGATACAGTCCATAATTATGTGTGTTCAACATGCTCAGTGTTCCTTAACATGTGAGTCCTAAAGTTTCTTTTGTAGAATTTCAGGGAAATGCAAATTTTTACTCCCAGACTTACTGAATAAAACATTATCATTTTGTAGTTAGCAAGTATTCCAAGTCATTCTGGTGCCTCCTTAATTTGCAAATGACCTTCTTACAAAAAAGGTATTATAGTAGATGTATTAAAATCTACAGATGAATATGATTTACTGTTATTACACATACCATTGAACTTATTAGTGGTTTCTCACGCTACAAATATTGCAGATTGAAGACACACTGAAAAGTTATAACATTACTGTGTTATTCAATAAATAATATAATGTTGTATTTCTGAAGGTAAATAATTCTTGTGCACAACTATTGCTTTTGTCCTAATCATTTCTAAAGTTTGCTCAGGTAAGTCATATTCTCTTTTCACCTTTCTGCACAGTTTGTCATTTCAAAAAAGTGAAACCATTCTAAATTCAAAGATCTCCAGTCAATGGGAAAGTAAAGTAAAGTTTTGAGACTCAATATTTAAGTGATATAGCATCAGTCTTTAATTATTCCTTCTTGCATAAAGTCTAGTTTTAGTAATCAGGTTTCCTCCTGTGCTAACATTGTCCTACATGATTTTCAGTACACACCCATACTATTCCCTGTACTATCATATGCTATGCTACAACTATTATATCTTTAATCATTGTATTTTTCATATTTATTTGTTCCATCCTTGGCCAGTTATACTAGAAAGTATAAACACAACACACACACACACACACACACACACACACACATATCTCTTTAATATATACATATGTATAGATACATGCATATATATTGTTATTTGAGATAGAATTTCTCTGTTTTTACTCTGGCTGTCCTGGAACGTACTCTGTAGTCTGTAGTCTCGAACTCAAAAATCCATCTGCCTCTGCCTCCCTATTGCTAGGATTATAGGTGTATGCCACCATCACACAACAATACAAATAATTTTAATACCTGAGTATACTATTCTATATTCAATATTTAGCACATATTACTCAGAACAATAGATCACACGGTCTACTTTCACCTAGGACATAGGAAAATACCTTTATCAATGGTTCTACCAAGACATTCTGTAATCATATAAGGACAGTGTTTTCAAAGAGAGTCCTGATTTTAAAAAAATTGACAGAAGACCAGTAATATGACTTAGCAGGAGAAAAAGGATACTGCCAAGCCTGATGACCTGAGATCCATCTCTGGAATCCATATGGAATAAAGAAAGAACCAATACCAACAAATTATCCTCTGACTAACATATACTTACACACACACACACACACACACACACACACACAAATACTCATAAATAAATTAATAAGATGTAATAAAATTGTAAATGAAGGCAGAATGATAACAAATGGTTAAAATCAATAAAATACCCTATCCTCATACTAGACATACTCAATACATAAAGAGACTATGAAAGAAAACAAACAAACAAAAAATAAAATAACAAATACCGTGTTCAACATTTGTTGGGCCTTTCTTAGAGTTTCAGAGTATGAGTCCGTGACCTTCATGAAAGGGATCATAGCAGCCAGCATGTAGGCATGACACTGGAGAAGTAGCTAGAAGCATACATCTGATCTACAAGCAGGGGCAGAGAGAGGGGGAGGAGCTAACTAGGAATGACTTTGATCTTTTGAAATCTCAAGCATGCCCTAAGTGACACAATTCCCTCAACAAGGCCCCATCTCCCAACCATTTCCAGACAGTTCCACTGACTACAGACCAATAATTCAAATACATGAGCCAATAAATGGTGTTTGAATTAAAACCAGTATAAAAAATAAGGATAATAAAGAATTATATGAAAATAGAAAATTTCCTAGAAAAGAAATGAATTTTCAGCAGAGAGTGATTAAAATAAGCTAACAAGACAAGTGTCCAGAAAATATCTTCTTTAATGTCTAAATCAATTGCTAAAAATAGTTTTGTATTCCTTGAATGACTAACAGGTTTTCATATGGTTTCCTTATTAAGAATTTTAAATTATAAAATATTTTTTACCTGATGAAATTTCATGAGTTTCTCACATTTTATTAAACAGAAATTGCTAAATTTTGATAAATGAAAAAAGTTGAGACATTATATAAATACAATTTCTGTGTGATTAAGTACATGTAAGGACTGAATTGCTTGTTGTCTTGATCTCTTTAGTTTTATAAATACTATTACTGTAACACAATAAACAAGAAATTTTCCTCTTAATAATTTAATTATCAAGAAATAGTGCACTGTATTGTGATAATTTTTGGAATGTCTACATTGTGGGTAAACTTGGATAAATAATAGCCTTTCCCTCACTTTTAGGATTTAGAAATATCTTTACTGAAGATAAATGTACCAAATGTCATCTGCTGAGTTTTAGTTTAATAACTTTTTTTATCACTGACCTGAAAAGCAATATTATGTCAGTTCTTATAGCTTTGACATTGGGAACATCTGTCTACTACTTGTTGATACAGATTTGACACATGAAATTATGACAGATAAATGAAAAGGAAAAGATACATATGGAAATCTATTTTCCTTCTTTATTTCATGAATTAAATCCAGAATAAAGGATGATAGCATTAGGAGGGAATATCAAAAATCCCTACATCTAATGGTAGAATTTTCCAAGATCAACAAAGCATAGTAATCGATTGTTGACAAAGAAAATAACACATAAATTAAACATCATTATCTTTTAGGGTGTTTGTAACATTCTATCCTGTAACTACCATATGTTTTTAAATGGGAATTTAAAGCCTTAGACCCTGAACTTATGTGTTAAAGTCAAATTCTCTATGTAATGATACATGAACATGGGTCTTTGAGTAACAATTGGAGTTAAAAGTGGTCATTAGGGTGTGGCTTGAATGCAGACTATATTTTGGAAGAGAAACTTAAGTATATATCAGAAGAAGATGAACCTCTTTATCTTACCATGTGCCCCAAATCATCTCAAGCTTAATCAAGACTTAAATGTAAGACCTGGACCTATCAAATTATTAGAAAAATGACTGTCTTCACTAATGTTGTATTGGATATTTATTATTTTAACAAATGCCTGTTCTAAATTCATGCATGTTGGTATTTGCCTATAATCCTAGCACTAGAGAGACCAAAGCAGGAAATCCCGAGATGAAGGTCAGCCTAGGATATATATCAGGATCCTTTCTTAAAAAAGAGCAATCAAGCAAATAAAAAGTTGTTTGTTTTTATTTTGTTTTGTTTTGTTTTTTCTACTTTGGAGTCACTTTCTTATCTATCAGAGAAGTATTAATCAAAGCTAGAATGAAATACTAGATCAGTTATTCTCAACAAAATAAAAAATGCTTCTGATATTGTGGAAGAAAGCCTTATATATTACTGTTAGGAATGTAAAATGTTATTGATTTTATGGAAAATAACATAAAGATTTCTTAATAGGTTACCAAAATATCAACCACATAATACGACAATCCACTTTTTGATACATGTCCGAAGACAATGGAAGAAAACGAAGGAATACCTGTGCCCGCTTGTTTGTTTTGGAGCTATTCCCAACAGATAAGATACATCACAAGCCCATGTTCCCAAATGCAGTTATAAGCATAATTTAATACAGGCCAGCCATAAAATGGAAGTCCTGTAAATTATAGCAAAGCCATTATAATTATAAGATATTATGTTCAGTGAAGCAAGACAAAGATAAATACTGCATTTAGAACTGGGAAGGGTTGAAAATATGAGACTGTAAATCTAGCTTTGTTCATGTATACCAAAAAGTAATAGTATTCCACAACACAGTGGGATATGTACAGTTCACAATAAGCTATTATACATCTTATGACAAACTCAGGATAAATGATCAAAGTTTTCAAACAAATAATAAGGCCAGAAGAATGCTATTTTCTTAATTTAATCTTCACTATATAGATATATTTTAAAGCATTTCAATATATCGCACAAATTTCTGTTATCATTATATTATTCAAACAGAGTGGAATAAAATTGCATAAATGCACCAATGAATGCAGATATTCATCCAGCAAGTTCTTGCAAGCAGGCCAGCTGATTTGGGGAGACATGCCCATTGGTGTAGTAGCACACATACTGGGGAGTAACCAATCATTTTCTGATAGGTTTAAAGGCCCACTCCAGAAGATGAAATTGATCCAGTACTACTGTTGATCCAAGAACCTATAAGTAGACAGGTCAGGGGCCCTAGGGGAAAACTAACAATCATTACTCTATTAATTGGACATAATATAAAACCAACTCTTAAGGACTTATCATTATATACATAGATCAGTGTCTCTCTCTAGCCCTTATCAAAGAAACTTAAGTTTTTGTAGTGAATGCAGATTATTGCAGAGACCCTCAGCTGGAAAACATGTGAAGGGCAAATGATAGCAGAAATGTCAGCCCTAAAAATCTTTAATGAATCCAAATTTAAAACATCACACAGCTAGATTATGGTAGACATCTCACACAATCACTTGCCTGGTGACATTTTTTTTCATCATTATGACCTTTTATATAGTTAGAATGTCCATTCTGAAGCCATTAAGCTCTGTTTAGAGTTGTACACTTTCACTATCAGTTATATTTATATGTACTTATTTATCACACAAAAGTGAAAAAAAATGACAGTTGAAACAAGAAAAATCAACTGGCTTTATATTATCTTTTATGACTCATGTATCATTTCGACTGCACCATGTCCTTCCTTATCACTTAATATTAGACTTCCTAGGTTCCATTTGTTATATATACCTGTACTTATAACCATTACATGTATATGTATACATTATAGACTAGGAACAAATTTGTAGAACATGTAGATATTTCATGTCTGAGTAGACGTAACTTCACTTAGTAGTATATTTATGAATCCATCTAGTTTTCTACAAGATTCATGATATCATTTTCCTTTATAGCCAAAATAATTTTGTATGTGGAACAAATTTTCATCATCTACTTATCTTTTAATGGACATCTAGGTTGATTCCATTTTTCACTATCATAATTAGGGCAACAGCGTACATGGATGTACAAGTGTATCTGTGATAGGATGGATATGGAGTTTCCATATGGTCTTTCTATTTATCAATTTTGAGGACTCTCAAAATTTATTTCCATAACTTCGGTATTAACCTGTACTCTCACAAGCAGTAAATAAGAATTCCTTTTCCTCATGTCCTCACCGACATTTATTGTCAGATTCTGACTGGGGTGAAATGGACTGCAAGGCAGTTTTAATTTATCGTCCACAAATGAATAAAAATGACAAACACTTTTGAAGTAGTTATTGTCCATTTTGTTTTTTTTTTTCCAAAAGCTATTTGTTCAATTCATTAGCCTGCTTGTTAGTTGATAGTTTGAATTCCTTGATATTTAATTTTCTACAGTTCCTTGTAAATTTTGGGTAACTAATGGAGACTTGATAAAAGGTTCCTCCTATTCTGTGAGCTATCTCTGTGCTCTGTTGACAGGTTCATTAGTTATTCAGAGACTGTTTCATTTTGCTTAGTCCCATCTGTTATATAAAAGGCTAGTTCCTGTGCTAGTTTTTTTCAGAATCTGCTTATCAACTCCAAGGTCTTAAACAGCATTCGCTAAATTATCTGCTAATA
Organism: Cricetomys ansorgei; assembly: GCA_026225945.1. Lineage (NCBI taxonomy): Eukaryota > Metazoa > Chordata > Mammalia > Rodentia > Nesomyidae > Cricetomys > Cricetomys ansorgei. Next base: position 2,949,024 of record JAMJFZ010002759.1, on the reverse strand, counting down.
GTTTCAGAATTTGGGGTTATAAATTAAGGTCTTTCATTTATTTTGAACTAATTTTTGTCTGGGGTGAGACATATAAATCTAATTTCACTTTTCTGCAGGTAGATACCCAGTTTTTGCCAGCATCATTTGTTGAATAGAATGCCTTTCTGGACTAAATATTTTTCACCACTGTCTTACTTCGAGTTTCTACTGTTGTGATAAGATACCACAATTAAAATTAATTTGGGTGGGAAAAATTTATTTCATCTTACACTTTCAGATAACATTCCATCACTGAGTAAAAACAGGGCAGGAACTCAAGCAGGGCTGGAACCAGGAAGCAGGAACTGTTGCAGAGGTCACTGAGGAGTGTTCTTTATGGCTGTTCCCATGGCTTGCTCAGCCTGCTTTCTTTTAGCATTAAGGATCAGCAACTGGCAGATGAAACCACCTACAGTGAGTTGGTTTCCTCCCACGTTAATCATCATTCAAGAAAATTGCCTGCTGGCCAATCCTGTGGAGACATTTTCTCGATTAAGATTCCTTTTTCCCAGATAAACCTAGTCTGTGTAAAGGTCATATAAAAACTTAGCCAGCATAGTCAATTTCGTAAAAAACTAGTTGACCATAGTTTTGTCAGTTTATCTCTCATTTTTCAAAAAATATTCTATTGGTTTAACTTTGTTTTTATGCCAATTCCAGGATATTATTTAAGGGTTTTTTTGAGATTTAATATAATTACATGTACCCCTCCCCACTCCTTTCCTCCTTCAAAACCCTCTAGTGTGTACCTCCTTGCTCTATTTCAAGTCCATGGCCTATATTTTCATTAATGGTTGTTACATGCATATATGTACCTATGTATATACTCCTAAATTGGGGCCCAGTATTGTATTTCTCACTAGGATTACTTTAGCTATTTATGATCTTTTCTGGATCCAAGAAAATTCTTCAATTATGTTCTCTAGATTGATTATGACATCAAAAATTTGATGGGTCTTGTCTCTGCTCTACTCATAGATCAGTGCCTAGCCAATCTTAATCAGAGAATCTTTCTCCAGTAGCTGACAGTGGCAGATACAGAGACTTAGGGCCAAATACTGTGCATAACTCAGTGAATTCCATGGAAGAGGAAGAGAAGAGATTACAGGGACCAGAGGGATTGAGGACATCAGGAGAGCAAGCCTCGGGGAGTCAACTGTCCAGTACCCTTGGGGCTCACAGAGCCTGAAATGGCAGACATAGATCCTACAGGTTTCCCTAGACATGGCTTGTGGTTTTCTGGCTTGGTGTTCTTGTGGAGCTCCTATAGACTGGAGTGTGTGTAGGGATATATGATCCTTTTGCTTGCCCTTGGAACCCTTTTCCTTCCACTTGGTTGCCTAGCACACCCTTGAGGCAGGGATTAGTGCCTACTTTTGTTCCATCTTGTTATGCCCTGTTTGAGTGATAACCCTGGGAGGACTGCTTTTATCTGGGAGAGGCAGCTGGGGCATAAGGGTAGATCTGTGAAAAAGGGAAGATAGGGGAGCTGGGAGGAGTGGAGGGAGGGAGGGAGGAGAGGAGTTGAATGTGTTATATGACAGAAGAAAAATAAATACATTTTAAAATTTTTATGGGTATCGTAATAAATCTACCGATTTATTTTGATATTATGGCAATTTTCATAATATTCTGCCAATCCAGAACACGGAAGGTCTTCCTGTCATTTAGTATCTTTCTTGATTTCCTTTCCAATCATCTTGAAGATTTCTTTGTAGAACTTTTTCACTTCTTTAGTTACATGCCTTTCTAGGCACTAAGATAAAATATTTTTTTCCCAGTGTGTTCTCAGTGTTTTATTGTATATTTCCTTCACAATGTTACATATGCTTAGAGTAGATTTATTATTTTATTCTATCCTCAAAGAATACACAGAATACCTTATTTTTATATTCTCATGATCTGGCATAGTATTTTGTATACAGTAAAGCTTCATGAATACTATGGAATACATGAATAAACAATGAGGAAGATACATGTTTTTGTAGTAACCATGACAAATTGACATTTACATTTATCTAAATCTTCAGCAGTAGCGAGAAAATTCATTACATGTAGACTGTTAGTAATGAAATTACAGATAGTTTAGATACTTGGTAAAAATTAATGAAAATCATTAAATCAGTTGATTTAATCATCAATCAGTTGATTGAAATATTCCAATAATTTTCCATGGAGTCATTTTCTTCATATCCTTCCACAAAAGTATTCGGATAAATACATTCAGTCAATTAATAGGAGTAGAAAATACTAATGCCCTCGAGGTTTCTAAAACAATGTATAGTCCTTTGGATTTTTTTAACATAAAAAGCATTGTTTTTTGTAATGTTTATCAATTAATTTTATTATTTGACTATTTCATGAATGTAAATAACACATTTGGGGTACTCCTTCATTCTTCCAGGTCTCCTACCCATCCTTATAAACTTCTTCCCAGTTGCCACCAGTCCCTTTCCCCAGTTCATGATTTTTAATCTTATTTTGATGCATTTAGATTAACCAGGGATATCTGTGTGACCATTGAATTGAAACTCTCTATCGAACTCTTGTGCAGTCATTGATATATATATAACTGAAGGCGTTATTTCAACTTCCTTGAATCTATCAGTGAAAAATAGTTCTACATTGAGAGTTTGGGCCACTTGTGACTCTTTTCCATTCATGCTTATCTGCTCACAGGTCCATTCTCAGTATATATATATATATATATATATATATATATATATATATATATATATATATATTAGTTCTACCAATTTATCCATTGAATAGTGATATGGAAAGAGTAGAAATTAGGTCAAACATCATATTATGATTAAGACAGGTAGCATTTCTTTATTGGAAATAGAAGGAATTAACATAGATCAAAGAAGTAAGCAGATTACTCCTCCCAATAGAAGGAGCAACAGCAGTCATTTGGTTGATTTTTAAAGGGTAGACTATTATTAGTAATTGTCCATTAATCAAAGACATAGCTTCAAAGTGGTTTTTCTTTTCTTTTTGTGCTGAAACATCTTGACTTTGTACATGGAAGGCTAATGGGCAATTACTTACCAACTTCTAAGTCTCCCTTTTTGTTGGCCTCATTATGAATAAGCATTCTGACTTCATGTTTTTCTAGAACTGATACTAAAGCTAATGGGATGTAGGTACTTGAGTTCATGAGAAGGCACAAGGATAGAGTAGAAGAATTACTTATCTACTCCAATAAGCAATAGGCCAAGATAACTGCATTATATCCTTGAACAACGTATTTTTCTAGCACAGTTTTGACATATATCATATATCTAAAGGTGCTAGCAAAGTATCAGTGTTTTAAGCAAAAGGAGACTTCAAATTTCTATGAAGTAACCTAAGCAACAGTTATAATAAACTTTACAACAGAAATGGTATCAAAGCTAGTGAAATGTTAACAACATAGTTATCAACTGCGAAATATTTAAGATATTACTTAATTACAAGTGAATTTAAAATGCTTATTTAATTTTGTGAGTGAAACAGTCACTGTTCTCTTTCATTGTCATTTGTGTAACACCACCAGTTTTAACTTGTCTTAATCTCTAGAGAGCCCCTAGTCTAGGATCATTCACCTTTTACATAGAAATCTCTTTGTTTTTATTTCAAAGCTGATAAAAACATATTTTTAATGGGAAAGGCTAAGGAGCCAGAGTTGCTTAACTTTTGTAGCCCTGTAGAAGTTCATGCTTATTTCAAAGTCTATATTTACAATGCTGTTCTCAGGCTTTAAAACATAGTTTAGCCTGTGTGGTTGAAATGTAAAATTGCTTATGATCAATCATGTGGCTCAGGTTAACTTCAAGCTTATTATATAGGTGAATCTGTGCTTGAACTCTTGTTTCTCCTGTTTCTATTCCTCTCAAGGAACAAAATTATAGGTGGACACTACCAGATCCAAGACTACCACTTCTTTGTAAATGAATTTATTCACGTAAGATTTAAGATTATATTTTTAAGAATATTAATAATGTTGTATAATCATTACAGTTTATTTTAAAATATTGTTTCTTCCTTTGTTATTCCTCATAGCAATCATTCCCTGCTTTCCAGCCCACATCCATAGGAACCACTAGTCTTGCATTTGAAAGTGGAACACATTTGCACACTATTCCATATCTTCCCACATAATGTATTTTGGGATAAAATGACCTGTTTCTTGATCTTCAGAGGTTCACAGATAAAGGATTTGGCTGCTAGATTTATTATAGCATGAAACTATTCTTACCTATAGGGTTAGATGACTAAGGTTATAAGAACAAGGATTTCTTATTTTATGAAGAAAAGTTGGTGAATTATTTGAATTATTTGACTAGAGTTGAAGCCTGAATAGACTGAGAATTTGAAGAATCTTAAAATATGCTGTATATATTTTTCATGCGTAATTTTTGTGTAACTCAGGGCTAGATGAAAAACTGTTGTACAGTGGATACAAATCATCCAATGAGATCCATATTTTAATTCCTAGAGCTTTCAGATATCATGAGAAAACAGATTTTGAAGATGTGATTATGCTAAGGATCTTGAAATGAGACATTATCCAAATGCGTACAATGTTATCACAAATATGTTGGAGTATGCTAGATGGGAAATGAAAAGCATCAAGATCTTACCCAGCACTAGACTCTACATGCCAAAATACAAACCTGCCAAAGTGTGTCCACTGGCTCAATCCTTGCATGACTATTATTGAGTAATTAAATGCTTTCTGTTTTGATTTGAGACTGGCTCTAAAGTAGAGAATTTCATTCCTAGTACTGAATTATTGATGGCTTATCTTTTTGAATCTTTATAATGATGACAATTTTCACAACATAATTACATTTTTACAATATATAGTAATAGCTTAGTTCTTAAGATGTTATATACTATTTATTATAACTATAGTTAACAAATATTGAGATGAAACCATGTTTAATTATATCCTAAAGGATATTGATTAATATATTTTAGATATATCTTCTAGTACTGGACAATATGCAAAATGTTGAAAGTCCAGGTGTAAAGCTGAATACAAAGACAGTTCCCTTTTGTATGATAATCATATTGTTCGCATTTTAAAATTTTCATAGCTTATAAATTTCTGTAACTAAATTATCAGTTTCGCAAGCACAGAAAGTTTTCAGTTTCTCTAATGTATTAACAGAAATATTAGAATCACTAGAAAACCTTATTTCAGAAATGAAAGATAGAAGTTAAAAGGAATAAAGGAAAACATTAATTAGCTTCTTTTAGGACAACATATAATCCTTTCTGTTTTCTAGAATCAAATTGTTATGCTGAAAATAGCTACAAAATAATCTGTTAAAGTAGTTTTTTTCCTATCTTGGTGAATAACTCTAACCAATAAAAAATAAAACTGTGTCAACTAAAATAAATTGAGTTTTCATAGCTCTTGATATATGTATTATAATTAAGATTAAAACATCTGCAACCATTATATATTGATAGTAATTTAGAATTTTTGATTTGGATTTTTATGAATTAAGATAGTGTATTTAAATTCAAATTGCCCAAAATATATTTTATGTTACTTCCTTTTACCTTTAAGAAATTCAGTGAGGTAATTAATGTCTATAATTAATGAAGTTACTAACTTTAGCTCTTGTACAACAGAAGGTCCGAGATGATGCCATATACCTAGCCAACAAGAAAGAAAGAATGGTTTAATTTTCACTAGCTGCCTTGGGTTGCCATGGAAACATCTCAATAAAAGTTTCAAATGTTACATATTATTTAATAGCTTATATTCATATAAATATTACCAAAACATATATGTTATATATATTCAACGGTAAAGTATCATGGGAGTTAAACAAATGATTATATTAAATTCAAACCCATTTGTGGGCCATCATTTTTGATACCAGACTGGAAGTAACATCAATGAGATTCTCTAGGATTGTCTTGAAAAATAAAATTGAAATCTTCAATGCTAAATGAACTGATTTTAATAGAGACAAAGTTCTTATAATCATACTTCACTCTTCTACTAAACATACCTATAGCAAAAAGATGTTATTCAGAACTTGAATTTAGCTTAACCATCTAATTTAAAATTGGATTATATTATATATATATATATATTATATTATTAATTAAAATTGGATATATTCATTTAAATTTGTTTGTTATCTAATAAGCTTGGTGGTTCCTCAATAAAAGAGGTTACTGGCCTTTTATTGTGATGTAAAGTTGCAAATTGTAGACCATTTCTATAAATAATATATTTTATCACTTTCAACCAAATCTATATACTATTGGTCAATATCACCTACTAAGCCAAAACACGTAGGTATATCCAGTCATTAAGAATTCACAGATAGGCAGTTGTGAATCCTTTAATCCCAGGCTGAGGGAGGCAGATCTCTCTGAGTTCAAGGGCAACTTGATCTACAAAGTGAGTTCCTGGACAGCCAGAGTCATAGAAGAGAAACTCTATCTTGAAAAAAATTAATTCTTACATTGTAATTCTATAAATGTTGAAGACTAAAATAACTGCTAGATGAAACATCCCAGACAATCTTACTGAAACATACTTTTTCATGTGTTTTTTAAATTCCAAAATATTGAAGAAATTTTCTGAACACCAAGGAAATTAGATAAAATATTCAGACATATTGTCAACTATTTATTTGCTAGACTATAAATTCCTTTAGGCCAGGAGCAAACTCTTATTGATTTCCAGTTCATCTGTGCTTACATTATCTGAAATGAAGTTCAATAAATTAATATCAACAAATCCAAACTTAAACATCTGTAACACAGAGAAAGGTATAATCTTGTATTTAACATTGTATACTATGTGATTGCTGCAAGTTAACCAGCCATAATTATTTGCTGATATTTGAATATATGTCACACACTAAATTTCCAAACAGCCTATTTTTTTTCACATACAGTCACAGAATGCCCAAGACAGCTTTTTTTTATGAAAATGATGTATGATTTGCTTTTGAGTAGTTCAAGGATTTATAAGGAGGGATAATACATTACAAAACTATATGAGTGCATTGTCTAAAAAGACACTTTCAAAGTTATTCTTAAGCAAATATTGCCAAAGTGTTCCTACTGCAAGATAATGCAATTTACAAGAGAAGTAGTTCATTGTCAAGATCAGATGATACTAAGGAACTCTGCTGCTGTCTGACTCACTGTCCAACCTTGTCACTAAACTTTGCTGTGCCTGTCAGTGTAAGTGTAATGTCTAAAAAGAGCCTTCTTAACTGAGTTGTTCTGAGAGTAGTGCATCTTAATAGTAAAGTATACATAAAGAAAATACCTTGTGCAATACTTTCAATCTCAGTAGCAAGCAAATTTTGCCTAAATGCAGAGTGAAAGAATTTTAAAAGTATTATTGACTCCCCATAACTTATCTCCATCTCTTTGAGGGAAATTCATCCCCCTACACAGTATTAAGCACAATAGAGTCTCAGAAAATTTTAAAAAGCAGACACATTTCTGGTAACACAGATTAATTCACATAAAACTACTCCACCAAGACAAGGAGCTCTATCTACACTCAGTACTTCTGTAGACTCTCATGTAGCAATGACAAAGTATGGAATGGATAGGATATGGTAAATTTGTGAAATGATTAATTTACTGATGGTTAATACAATACAACTGGCTGAGTGGTATGATAGTTGTGTTAGTAGAACTCTGACCATGTGTGAAAGTTCATTATGAATCATGTTTAATTTAAATATACCATTGTATAATAATAAACTCATTACTGGACAAGACCACTATTTCTCATTGCCTGAAGATGGAGATGGCTGAATCATATTTTATGTTATTATTATATTTTCAGATTACAACTTACTTCATTTGAATAAGTTTTATTATTATTGCAGTAAAGAGATCAGGAAATAAAGCAACTAGCAATGGAGTCTATGTAACTTATTCTGTTGTAATTTCAATGTAATTTTTTTCAGAGTCATCTGCATTCTTGACTGACCTTCATTCTTGTTGCTATGGGGTACAAGCACTACTTTTTGTTTTATTGTCCTATATTTTCTCTGATTTCACTGATCAGGCACATAGCAGTTCTTTTTTATATATGAGAAATTTCAGACTTTATAACAATGTCTAAGTTAATTCTGTTATCTTTTGCCACTCAGATTGCAGCCACTATGAGGAAATTATTACTTATATACAAAAATTTCAACAAATTGATTACAAAGCAATATTTGTATTTATAACTACTATGTAGAGCATCCATCTGAAATCTGCCTTACTCTAAAGACAGTTTTTCATATCATAATATAGATTCTAGATAAGTTTAAAAACTGGTTTGTGATAAAATGAATTTTCTTCACTCTCATTGTTTCTAATCTAGTTGTAAATAATAAAATATGTCTTTTCTGGATGTTACCATAATATTCATACACTGTGTACTTGTACTTTTCAGATTAGGTTATGAGGATTGAGAAATGTCTATTTTTTAATGCCATTGTTACTTGACATGTAAGTTGGCGTATTTAGTTTACTTAAAATCTCCTAAACCATTTAGCATAGCTCATACAGTATATGCTGGTTCAGTGGAACAATTCTTTTCAGATATTTTTTGTGCCAATTTTCTTTTTTCTCTGGAAATTCAAAAGGTCATTCTAAATAAGAATAAGAAGAAAGATTTGGAAATTCATTAGTATTCATCTTTATTGTCTGAATGTTTTGCAGAATTAATTAGTCTATTCACTGATTAAACACATACTGTGTGGAAACTATGTGTTATTATAGTACAAAACTATTGAGGGTCTAGCATAATCTTGAAGAAAACACAAGACTTCTTATAATACTCACATGCTGGTGAAAAGGGCACAAAAGCAAAACTTTGAATTATACGCCACACAAATAGTTTATGAAAAATCAATATGTACTATGTTATTACCTATGAGTGTGCAACCAATGAAATCTATATTTTTCTAAATATTTGTTGTCCCACATTAGTAGAAATTATATGGTATCACCTTTCATATTTTCCCATCTACCTTATGACCATTTTAATATTCAATAAGTCAGCAGGAATTAATGAATACAATAAAATAATTTTGGCTTCCACATCTATGAGATAACAGAAAAACATTTTAAGCATAAAACCATCTTAATCATTGTTACTACTATAAAGATGAGAATTTCTACATGTTGAGGATCCTTGGATTTATGGGGTTTTTTGTTTGTTTTGATTTTTGTTTCTTTGTTTTTTGTTTTGCTTAAAAATGGTGAACTCATGCTGTATTACTAAACAAACTTCATCCTAGATATTCATCCTTCACACTGGACTCTTGTACATTTTCAGTGATCCCTGGTCAGTTGTTAGGAAAAATCTAGACTCTTGGTGAAATAATTTATATGTTTTAACATCCTTCCTTTTCTGATAATCTTATTAAATGACGCTCTAATCAAACAAGATGTTCATTTAATTAAATCACGAGAGTGGACTAAGAGTAGTTCTTGATTAATACAGTATGTACTAGCATGTTTAAGGCTCTTTGTTCAATCACTAGACCCTCCCCCAAAAAATGTTATCAATGAGAGTAAAATCTCCTTTCCTTCAGATATCACCTGATCTCTATGAAAGTAAGTGAATAATCTTATTTTGGTTTGGTTTGTTATTCATGGGGTATAGGATATTCAGAGAGGACATTATCTCTGAATCTCTATTAGCATTCCCTTTTATTAAGATGCCAATAAGCCCTGCTTCTAGAACAATGGTACATAGCTCAATGTCCTTAAACCTCAACAAAATATATAGATAATGATTAGAAGCCAGAATTGTTTCATTTAGATTTATCTTTCGTTTCCAATTGTTTTTCTGGGTTCTCTTTTCTATTCTTTTCTTTTTTATATTTCTTCTCTCATACAACTTATACAATGCATCCCTACTCCCCCTCCACCCCGCCCTATACCCACCAGATCCCTCTCTCTCTCTTCTTCATGAATATTTTTGCTATGTTTAGTAGTCTAGGCTGGCATCTGTGTTCCCTTAGAATCTGTATTACTTTTGTCCAGGCTCTTCTGGTTTTTAGGATCTCCACTGACAAGTCGGGTGTGATTCTAATAGGTTTGGCTTTGTATGTTACTTGTTTTTCTCTTGCAGCTTTTAATATTCTTTGTCCTGTATATATGATATTGGCCCTCTAGCGGCTTTTTTATTATGTTGGGTTTATCGTCTTTTTCTCTAACAATAAAACCTCCATTTTTAAATCCAGTCTATTTTTATTTAACTACCAATTATTGGTCTTGCTCAATTTAATTTGTTTCTCTATAATAGCCTTCTTACTTTCTAGGTCATGGTCTCTCTAATAAAATATAACTTCTACATCAGGCTTCATTGTATGGATGTTAAAAGCAAACCCCATTGAACACTGATTTGAAATGTATCTCTTCCTCTGCCATAGAGTGAATGAGCACTTCAAAAGAACTAGTGAATGTGATGTGAGATATGTTGTTTTGACCATTCATTTTATTTTAGTTTTTGTAATTTGACCTTGACATATGGATTTCTTTCTTCATGCATCTGATGTGTTACTTTGTACATCCTTACATTGAGTCACTGCAGGAGATACACAACCTTATATGGGTTAAGTAAACTGGTCAATAAACTGTTAAATTATTTATGGAAAGAATGGTCCTAAACCATCACTCTATAGCTAGGCAAGAGGATTCACAAATGAAGAGGATTGATAGCCACAGGTCTGGAATTAAGCTTATGTATTTGTAGGATATGTTGAGATGAGGAAAAAGAAAGCCATGAGAGAAATAACTTATCCATAAAAGATGATTCACAGATAAAGGCATCTGGGCTTACTGATTGCAGTCTTGAGAAATTTTCCTCCTTAATTAAAAGGTGAATTGAATAATTTTCCTGTTATGAACTCAAATAACATATCCATCATCCTCCATGATATATGATATTGACTATGTTGAGTACAATTGTGAATTAAAACTTTAAATCACAAAATATTTTAGTAAACGATCTGAGATTTATTCATGTTTATTACTTAATCTATGGTCTTGTTTATTTTAGATATTGTTGATATATAAAAGATTTTAAATAATATGTACTTAATATTATTTGTCTTTCTACTCATTCTTTGTCAGTTGGTCAATCTGCATGCCTTCTTTTCATTATACTGGCAGTTTCAGAAGTCTATAAAATTTGAATTACAAATGATTTATCAATACATTGACCTTTTGAGTCAAGTAATTTACAGATTTTGAACTATTAACTGTGCAATTCTTAATAGAAAATGGTTTTAATTATATGTTTCTCATTATAAAATCAATAGACTCTCATTAACTAATAAGCACAAGGTTCAGCTATGCAAAAGGAAACAATAAAATGACCTACCATAGAAGTACAGTTTCTTTTAATTGCATACATTTGCTCATTCATCCAATTGCTCATCTAATTATACATCAATAGTTGTGTACCAAGAGCCTTTCTAGTTCTTAGAAATAGGCATGTGAACATAATAGAAAAAGCACCTGAACTAATGGTTTTTCAAACTAAGGGATGAATAAACACAATGAATAAATTATCCCTGTTTTTCAAATAGCTTACAAGAGATATGAAGATGACTATTGCAAGGAAATAAATAGAAAGTAGGTTGAATAGAGTATTAAGTTTGATAACGTTTTCAAAACAAGCTTGTCTAAGAAAATTAAATCAAAGCAAGAATCTGAAGTAAGATGAAAGAAGTCATGTATACAACAGAAGAAAAGAATCCTCAAGAAGGGATCGTATTTTGCAAAGTCATAAACACAGAAATGAACATGTTAAGCAAAAAACATCAAAAGTGCATGCTTAATGAGATAGTGCATAATTAGAGTATTAGTCTGATTTATAGAATAGCCCCTCTAATATGATATGTACTTGTAATCGGGGTCCCCAGAGAAACAGAACCAGTAGGAGATGTATGGAAAGAAAGAGAGGGAGCAGAGGAAAACAAAACTGTAGTAATACAGAAAGAAAGAAAAAAGAAAGAAACAAAGAAATGAAAGAAAGAAGGAAAGAAAGAAAGGAAGAAAGAGAAAGAAAGGAAGGAAGGAAGAAAGAAAGAGTAAGGGAGAGAAAGGGGGAAGAAAAAGACTAAAGAGAAGATAAAGAACACAGGTACGATGGCCTAGTTCGGCCAGTAGCAGAGAGCATGTATAATATAATATATACGAAGTAATGAGTTCTAATTCTTAGCACCATTTAAAGAACAAGAAAGAGATTTATTTGAAGAAAATGACTCATATGGTTATCAAAGCTGAAAACTTTTTCATTCTGTCATTTAAAACTTGCAAAGTCTGGACTATCATTCATGGGTTTCAGGAGGTACAGTGTCTTATCTCCAGTGCAAGAAATGGAGATCAGCTGTAACCCATTTGGGAATCAAAGAAAAGACCCTTCGTTCTGGGGTCTTTTAAATATGACATTTGGGCACATAGGTTTTTAGATAGTTTTTAATAGTAATTTTATTAATTTTTTGAGAAATACAAATGTATTATGAGCGCATTCAACTCCCAGTTCTCACAGATCATTACCCACCTCCCTGTACAATTCATGCTATTTCTTTTCAAGAGAACCATCAATACCAGTTTGTGCTGCTCATATATTCCTCATCATCTACTGGAGCCTGATCAAACTAGCCATACCCTTAAAGAAAACCGCTTTCTCTAAGAAGTCATTTAGTGCTCAGATCTCCTCAGTTAAGGGTGGGCTGCATGAACCCCTAAACACTATTGCCATAACAGTGATTGGGTGGATCTTGTGGAGGCAATATGTAGGAAACCACAACTGCTGCTAGTCCATGAGTAAACAGTTTCGGTTATATCCAAAAACACTGTTATTGTCTGGTCCTAAATGACAGGACATTAATCTTCCTTATGCCTCTTTTGCAATGATCCTTGTGCTCTGGCTAGGGGTAAAATAGACATGTTTCATTTTTGGCTGCCCATTCCACTGACTCTTATTCTCTGCATTAAATTAATATAATGGGTTCATAGCTATCATCATGATAAGTAGTATAACCTTTACATATATCCACAAATATCAAGGCAAAATGACTGAATTCTCCCTGTACTAGTATTGAATATAATGATTGGAGCCTTTGCCAGAGCAATAAAGACAGGTGAAAGAGATAAAGGGTATATGAATAGGAAGGGAAAATGTGAAAGTACCCTTATTTGCAGAAGACATGATTGTATACATAAAGACCCTAAAGACTCCACCAGAAAACTCCTATAGTTGATAAATACTATCAACAGAATAGGAGGACACAATATCATTGTATGTGAATATGCATGCACGCGCATGAGCGCGCACACACACACACACACACACACACACACACACACACACACACACATACAAACACACACAGTCTTCTCAAACGCCAATGACAAGCATGCTGAGAAAGAAATCAGGGAAGAATGTCATTCACAATAACCTCAAAGAAATAAGATAACTTGAAATAATTCTAACCAAGGAAGTTAAAGACTTGTACAATGAAAACTTTAAGATATCAAAAAAATATATACTGAATATGAAACAGGCTCCCTGTGGTGATGAATTGATAGCATTAATTTTGTAAAAATGGTCATTATACCAAAAACAATCTACAAATTCAATTCAACCACCACATTAAAGTTCCAAAGCAGTTCTTGACAGAAATTGATAAAATAATCTTAAAATTCATATGGAAGCACTAATGTCCAAGGATAGCCAAGACACTCTTGAAAATTTAAAGAAAACCTGCTAGAGATATCACCATTCCTTATTTCAAATTATATTACAAAGTCATAATAGTAAAATCTGCTTGGTGCCAGCATAAAAGCAGATACATATATTAATGGAATATAAGACCCATATATAAGCCAACACTCCTACAGCCTCCGAATTTTTGATAAAGAGGCTGAGATTATATATTGGGTAAAATACAGCATCTTGAACAAATTGTGCTGTTTAATTAAGATAGCTATATGCAGAAGAATCAAATTATGCCTTTGTCTCTTATCCTGAGTAAAACTGAACTACAAATTGATCAATAACACTTACATAATTCCTGATCCCCTAAAATCAAAAAGGAGAAATGCTTGAGGTCATTGGCATAAGAAAAGACATTCGGATAAGGACCCTGATGGTGCAGGAATGAATACCAAAAATTAATAAAAGGGATTTCATGAAATTAAACAGCTTTTGTATAGCAAAGATACCATTACTTAGGTAAAGAAGCAGCCTCAAAATTTAGAAAAAATCTTTATCTGCCATATATCTTCCAGATGGCTAGTAAGTAGAACATACAAAGAACTAAAAAGCTGAACATCAAGAAAAAGACTCAACTGAAAATGGAGCATGGAAATAGATAGTTCTCAAAAGGTGAAATGCAAATGGATGAGTTATTTTTTTTAAGCATCCCCTGCCATCAGGAAAATTTAAATTAAACCTACTTTGAAATTTCATCAGACCCCAATCAGAATAGCTGCAGTCAGATACACAAACAAATACTGGCATGGATACAGGAAAAAGGGAATACTAACTCTTTGTAATTTAGAGCCATTTGTGTGTAGATTAGTACTCAGTCAAAGATCTATTTATCTCCATTCCTTTAATCACCTTTGGTTCAATTATCCTGGTTCTCCAGTAATATTTATTCTAATATGTCTCTGCCTTCAAATGATCTTCCTACATGAATATGCTGCAATTTAATAGCATTTTTTATATTCTATACAGATATTATGCCTTGTTAGGACATCCCATATAGAATTTTTTTATAAGATATCAAACAATAAAATCATTTTTAGTATTTGAGAACACACCCATACACAGTTGAATCTTTGAGTGAAAGAAGAGTTTGCAGATACAAAATTCTTATTTATTCTCTTTGGCAGTATAAGCACTTCATGATGAGAGATTCTAGCTGAGATTTAATAATAATAATAATATATAATATTTTATATAAAGAATATAAAAAGATCTATAGTTACTTATATCCAATGCATAGACATCACCGAAGTCCTTTTAATTGGAAATTTTGTCTTGCTTACTTTATATATCTCCAGGATGATATGCAACATATAATTATATATCCTGTGGCTGGAGGACAGTAGATTTTATGCATTTGTAAAATGAGTTGGTCTACATGAAAAGGGGCATCCTTTCCACACTAACTATTTTAACTGAGATTGAGTACTTCGCTTTAGATCAACAACAGAGAATAGATTGTCTCAGAGCACCATGTCACTTCTAGAGTGATGATATTTAAGGATATTTCTCAAAAAATATTTTCCTAGGCTAATTTCTACTATGGAAAAATTCCCAGAAGCATGAACACATACTCTCAATGCCATGGCTCGCCTCACCTTGTGCCTTGCCTCCCCCTCCACCTGACATCTACTCTTCTCTCCTCTCCCCTCTCCCCCATTGTCTCCCCTCTCTTCTCCACTTCTTTTCTCTTCCTCTCCTGTCTTCCTTCTCCTGATCTTCCTGTTCTTCCTCCTCCTCCCTCTTTCATTCAATAGCTGTTTATCTCTTTCTTCTCTCTTCTCTCTCTCTCTCTGCCTCATATTTGCTTAGTCCTTTTATTTGTGCCAATGATTCTACCATCTGGCCTGTGGGAGATAATTTGAAAAAATGTTTGTATTTTCCTTCTGCCCCCTACAAACCTTTGTTTTGCCACAAAACTGAAGGCAACACATGTTGACATTTTTCAAAGGTTCAACATTTGCAAGGAAAATGCAAAAGCTCAACGGAGATGAATGCTTATTTACCGGGATGGAGCCACATAAAAAAGATGTTTATATTTTGTGGCCTCTTTTTCTTAATAAAGCTTATATTTAGACTGTATTTAGAAAAACTATATTCAGAAAACATTTTGCTCTTAAATATGTCCATTTGATTCCTAGCATCAGCATTCTAATTCATGAGAGACACATTTTGCCAGCTATATCCTGGCTGATTCCAAACATAGTATGCATCACATTTGAAATGATAAGAGACAAAGTATGCATTCGACAGGAACTACCATTATACAGGTGTAGACAAGTGTTCTGGATCATATTTCTTGACCACTAATCCCTCCTATGGCTTAAGGAATTAAAATTTCTTTTCTATGTCTTATTTAATTTTGTGCATTGAGAGACATACATTATCTAAATTTATATAGCTCTATATTCTCCTTTTGTATCTTAATACTCAAGGGTAAAACATTGACAGTTTAAAGTCCCCAAGGGGCAAAGTTTTAATAGATGAATTTATTATATTCTCATCAATCTGGACACACATTTAATTTGTAAACCTGATTGATATAGAATTAAAATGAGTCCCAAATAAAGAGACAACTTCTGTGGTAAAATGAAATAGTTTAATGCTATGAAACAAAGAACCATACTGTATAGTTGAAATGACTTCTTACTAGATATGTGACCTTAGTTATAGCTCTTAACTTCTGAAGCTCAAGACATCTCTACAACAGAAAATGTAACAGTATCAGTCACATAGATTTATAAAGAAAATTACATGAACTAGTATTACAAAATATAAGTCCACAGAGTACTGCCAGTTATTCCTATATATTATTTGATTTTCCAATGCATACAGACACTTACTAGCATCATAAGATTTAAGGGAGTGCACTTGTGTCAGGAACACTATCATCCAAAAACAGAAGAGTTGTACCTTTGACCTTTAGTGTTCTTTCAGGTATACACTGCAACAACTTTTTAAAATGTCTACTACTCATCAGATCTAGATTCTCAAGGATGACATGAGCTGTCTCTTTGATTAGAACTTCAAAATATGGATATTCTATTATAGATTCCAGTACTTGTACATGGCTGTCAATATAGATTCTTTTGTAATCCAGTTGTTTGCTGAGTTTTTAATCATAAACTAACTTACTTTCCAACTTTTATTAGTAAAGCACACTGTCAGACTTTTGCATACACACACACACACACCCTTCTTCCTTATAAATCTCTTTGAATACCTCATACTCATGAATTTCTGTTTTGTTTTGTGTCCAAATAAGTTTAAATCACACTGTTGTGGGATATTTTAGTTATGGTATAGCATGTAAAAGATCTACTTGTTTATACCTCTGTGCTACCGCCAGCTTTGGACCACCCCCCCTCCCCGCCCCAGGAGGTTCCTGTTCACATTTGTTCATTGAGGGTCTGAGTGGAAACAGGAAGAAAAGCACCTAGGGGAGCAGGGGCGGAGCAAGGAGGGAGCAGGAGGTTTAGGGAGAAGAACTTGAGAGGAGAGCCTGGGGTGAGGAGGCCTTGGAGTAAGCTCTCTGCCTAAGCCACCCAGGTATTGGACCACTGAGATTTGTAATGTAATGTTTTAATAAACAGTTTTATTATGATCAACAATGGACATTTATTAACATCATACCATCTGTAAAATCATGATTTTGGAGCCTGATGGCTTGCTTCACCAGTAGGTACACAACTGGATTTTGTTGCCAACAGTTCAATGGTTAAATGGTAGGGTTCTATAGTAGTATGCTGCTGTTGTGGCTCACCCAAGAAGACATGGAGGCATTTTTACAGGTGCAAACCCTGCCAGACCACAGCAGAGGGAACCACTATCATGGCCAGCACCATACTGGCCAGTGGAGCCCTGAGTGTCCTAGCTCAGGTGTTTTTATTGATTCAGAACTCCTCAGGTGTTCTGCTGATAGCACATGCAGATCATGAGCAATCAAACATCCCCCATATAAATTCAACACCTGCAGACAATACAAACTTCCAAGCCTAGGTATCCTCTCACCAAACAGTGCACAAAACAATAATTTTATATATAACTTAAAATAGACTTCCACAAAGGTTCCGTGAGTATCCCCTTCCATAGTGAATGTAGTCCTGGCTGGTCTTGTATAAGCACAAGTGACAACCATCACAGCTGTTGTGAGTTCATGATTGCTTAGAAGATTTTATGTCATAGCCATTTTCTCTTTCTCCCAGCTATTAAATTCATTCTGCCTCTTTCTACAATGAACATGTGCCTTAAGAGAATTATATAAGTGTCTTGTTTAGGGTTGAGCTCTGGATCATATTTTTTTCTCAATATCTAATATAGCCAATGAGTCTCTGCATTCACTTCTGTTCCCTAAAAAGATAGTAAAATCTAAGTCTAGCCTTTGTCTGTTGTTGAAACATAGTTAATCAGAAGGAGGTTAGATACAATTTATTTAACCAGAAATAGTAGGTTCCCCCAACCCAGGGCCTAAGAGCTCCTAGGCCACAGTTTTTTGACTAGATTTATAATAATAGACGTGGATTCTTTCTTGTGAAGCATGTCCAAATTCAATCAATAAGCAGTTGGTTATCCCCATAAAAGTTGTGCCATTGTTGTACTAATGGGAATATCTTGCCTGGCTCAACTACATGGAAGCCTGCATAGGACCATATACACTAAGGAGAGAAAGTTTCCTCTTCAGTTCCAGTTTGATTTCTCTATAACTTGCATCCAAGGTATTTTACTTCTTCAATAATAGAATTTTATCAACTAGTATTTGGTAATTCAAGGGAAATCCAAGAGCCTGTATTTTTAAGGTTTTCTTGTTGTACTGGACCAACAAACCCTGTGTATATTTCTAACATTTGACACTGGGAATTTTTGTTTAGTGACCCATTACTTTTAGTACTGCTGTTATTTAGCCTTGTAAGGAGTCTGCCTTCTAACTCTTTTTTGTATTTTCAAATTGGTTTAAAAGTATAAGAGTTCTATGTTAACTTTTCATACTCCTTCATTTAGGTTAGCATTCATCATTTTATCTTTTATTCTCCTCCATCTTTCCAACATCCATATAATAACAAACTAATCTTTACTTGACACTAAAAATACAAAAATCACTCCCTGGAAACCCACTGGCCACTTTGGCCAGGGAAGCAGATAAATAATCTTCACTCTCCCTGATGTCCTCCAAGTTCAATCCTACAGTCTTTGTCCCAACTCAGTAGATCTGCTTCAGCCTCTCCTTCCTTTGTACCCACATTTCCTGAGGAGCATGTAGAGCTTCTCCTACAACCTTTCTCCCCACCTGAGTGCCTTGTCTCAGCCACTACTTCTGCAGGCACTCCCTGGAAATTCATCTACCTTGCCACCTTGGTGGTCAGGAAATGACTCCATTCTGTATCCCAATCACAACCCCTCTAGTCTTATCTCTAGCTTTGCAGCAGAGCATTTGCTGTGGTCTTTCCTTTTTTGTCCCCATTCCCGAGGATCTACTCAGATCCTCATGGCCTAAAATTATGTAGCATATATTCATCTGAGTCTACAAATATGATTGTGAAAGAAAAACACTTTTTTTCAAAGACCAATTAAAAAATATTTTAATTTGCTCCATTATAATGAAAAGAACAAACATCCTCCTTCCTCCTTTTCTTAGAGTATTTATAAAATATGTGGTTATAATAACAGTTTCTTTGTGTGTTCATCTATAATATATATGAATCTTTTCCAAAGGTAAGCAAGGCTCTTGTCAGTTTTTCAGGTCAAATTTGTCTTTCCAAGGACCTAGGAAGAAAAACATTGAAAGGTAATTACCAAGGAAGAATGCATCTAGATGTCACAGTTTCTTTGAGACACAGGAGTGTAAATTCAAGCAGAAATATCATAGTCACGAATACACAATCCTTAACTTTTGAAATTATTATTTTAGCCTTGCATAAACCCAAGGAGACGACACAAGTGTTCTCACTCAGTATCAGGTGTTTCTAATGTGAGCATGAACATAACAAAGGTACTATCATGATTCCATTCTTTTTCAAATTTATTTTTCTTCTCATTGTGCATTGGCTCAGCTTCTAGGATGAAAGCACAGAAAGCAGCCTGTCTTGGGTTTGGAGGTCCTGGGCAGAGGCTGAGAGCCAACAGGAAATAGTCTTCCTGGGAGATGGTGTCAGTGTATAGAGCTCATTTTATTGTTTCAGAGTCAAAGTATATAAGGGCTCCTTAAGGTTACTGGTAAGCACCTAATTATCTATAACACAATACTGTTGGTTTCCTAATTACCATAAGGGGCAGAGCAGGAAAGTATATGGTCAACTAGAGTTGGCAGGAGGCTCTCTGCCAGGGTCATTTTCCAAACAAGGTCAGGAGGCAAGATTAGAGGCACTTTCCAAGTAAGGTCAGGTGGGAAGGAGGGAGCCCAACTCACAAAGGGAGTCCTCCATCTGGCCTGAGCTCAGAAAGCTATCTGGACAAGGTGAACTGTGACCTTAGGAGAGGCTACCTAACATTGCTTTAAATATTTTTCCATCCTTTTACCCTGAGCTGATGCCTACCTTGATCTGTTGCTTGGATGCAGCAGAAGATGAATTATTTTTTCACATCCTTTTGTTAGTCTGTATCTTTTCATTGGAGAATTGAGACAATTGATGTTAATTCCTGTTACTTTGTTGTTATGGTGGTGGTAGTGGAGGGTGTGTGTATGTGTGTGTGTGTGTGTGTGCGTGTGTGTGTTTCCCCTCCTTTGATTTTCTGTACATGGATTATTTTTTCCTTGTGTTTTCCTGGCTGTAGTTAACCTATGTAGGTTGGAATTTTCATTCCAGTGCCCTCTATAGGACTGCATTTGTGGATAGATACTGCTTAAATTTGGTTTTATCATCAAATGTCTTATTTTTTCCTTACACTGTGATTGAATTTTTTTTCTGGGTAGAATATTCTGGGCTGGCATCTGTGGTCTCTTAGAGATTGTCGAACATCTGTCCAGGCCCTTCTGAATTTTAGAGTCTCCATTGAGTTCTCACGTGTTATTCTAATAGGTCTGTCTTTATCTGTTAGTAGGTCTTTGTCCCTTATAGTTTTTAATTTTCTTCATTTGTTCTGTACATTTACTGTCTTGATTATTATGTGTGGACAGGAATTTCTTTTCTGGTCTGATTTATTTGGTTCTCTATCTGTATACTTCTTGTACCTTGGTAGGCATCCCCTTCTTCAGAATAGGGAAGTTTTCTTCTATCGTTTTTGTTGAAATTATTTCATGGGCCTTTGAGCTGGGTTTCTTCTTCTTCCTCCAATTATGTTATTCTTAGGTTTGGTCTTTTCAGTTTCCAAGATGTCCTGGATGTTTTATGCCAGGAGTTTTTTAGATTTAGCATTTATTTTGACTGAAGTTTTCATTTCTTTATCAATGCCTGAGATTCTCTCTTCTATCTCATGATGTATTCTGTTGCTTAGGATTGCCTACGAGTTTCATGTTCAAGTTCCCAAACTTTTCATTTCCAAATTTCCCTCATTTTTTTAAATTAATTCTATTTCCACTTTCAAACCCTGAACTTATTTTATTTATTTCATTCTTTTGTGTTTCATAAATTTAATTAAGGGATTTATTCATTTCCTCTTTAAGTACCTCTATTATATTCAGAAAGGCTATTTTAAGGTCTTTGTCTTGTGCTTCTGCTGTGTTGCAGTATACAGGGCCTGTTGTGGTAGCGTTGCTGAAGTCCAGTGGAGACATATTGTCTTGGCTGTTATTTATTATGTTTTTGTTTGTTTGTTTGTTTTTGTTGTTGTTTTGCTGATGTGCAGATATCTTGGTTTGGGATGATTTTAATTGTAGGTACTGATATCTGGTTTTGTCATTTTTGTGCTGATGTTTTGCTCCTTGCTTTCTATTGCCCTCTCTGGTTCTTAGGAGAATGTAATGGCTGTGGGTTACCTGGTAAGAAATGCTTCTGAGCCTCTGACAGGTATGGCCACTGGAGATTCCAGGAAGAATGTGTTTCCAGGCATGGGCAATTGACACTTAAGAATGGGTCTGAGTTAGTAGGAGCTGAAGGGGTCCACAGGAGGGAGAAAAGCAGTGTGTCTCACCAAGATCTGCAATATTCCCCTGGCAATGGAGTCAGAGAGTAAGGAGAGGCCACAAAGGTAGTCTGCTACAGAACTGGGGATGGGGCTGTGCAACTGGATGTGGAAGAGAGAAGGTAGACAGAAAGTCTGGTTTGTCCATTTGCTACATTTGTAGACTTCACTTTGGGGTTCCCAGAGAATGTCTTCTGAAATTGAGGTCTTGGGTAACAGGATGAGTAGAGAGGAAGGATGGAGAAAAATATCTGCATGATTTGCTGGAGATGTTGACAGGGAGGTGGGGAAGGCCACAGTAGTAGTGTGTTACAGAGCCGGTAGTGAGTGAGACTGGGGAATTGTATTTGGAAGACAGGAAGGAGTGGTGAAGATCTGCAGTTAGGCTACCTGCTTCACTAGCCAGAGTACTAAAAATGACTTTAATTCCTTTAAATCAAACAACTTTTTACATTAAGGCTAAATGTTTCTGGGTTGCCATAAAATTCCATTTCAAACATAACTGACTGAAATGTTCTCTGCAAGTCAAAATAGTAAAACAAACAAACAATTATAATAAAATAACAATACCAACAATATCAATAATTGTAACCATCACAACCACTCATATATAAGTAGCAAGTACTTTCGACAAATACTATTATATGTTACTAAAACATCCTTCCAGGAAGGGTTGGATTGCTAACTATTGTATACATTGGGTCATATATCAGGCAATTCTGCTTATGGACCCTTAGAAGGTATTTCCTGATTGAAAATTGAGGATACTACTTTTTTCTCAATGGAACACTCTATTGTGTCTCTGAGTCAAAACAGAATACTACAAACTTAATAAAACATAAACAGCTGACATTTTTAAAAAATAGCTTTAGCTTCTTAGGTGAAAAACTTTGAGATTTGATGTAAGCTGAGGAAAATTTCAGTACATTTTATCTTTTTATCTGTGTCTTCCCATGGTGGAAGGATTCAGACAAGTCTCTGGATCCTGTTTTTTTTCAGGTACCACACCATGGTGGTTTCTACCTTCAGGAGAAAAACACCTTAAAGTGATAACCTCCTATTATGTTCCTAGTAATGAATGCTTTCAACATGTAAATTGGGGAACAATATTCAAACTGTATAATATTCTTCTTTAAGAGCATATAAGCTGACAAGTAGCAAATTTCTTCATTTCTGCTTCTATACTTAATTCTCTAAATAAAGGACCCGCATGGTATGATCTATAATGATACGCTGATTTGATGTAATTATATATGTAATTATTAGTAAAATTCATCTGGAAAACATTTGTTTCCATGTGTTTCCCTTCTCTATATATATTCTCCATTTCACTGGAGGCCTCATGTCAGCCAGCCATAATATAGACCCCTTTACTGTTTACTCTTTGGAATCTTATACCTCAACATTTATAAGTTTATTTTTAATAGTGTGTGTGGCTTGTGCTTATATGTGTGTGGTGTATGCATGTGTGGATACACATGTGTGTGCAGGTGTCTAGGCCTATGTGTATATATGCACAGGCAAGTAGAACACTGACTGCTGTGTCACTTTCCACCATCTTGCCTCTATTAGAGTTCTCCAAAGAAAATAACTGATAGAATATATATATATATAATATGTATAATATTGTATTATATATATATATAATAATTATATTATTATATTGTTATAAATTGTGTGTGTGTGTGTGTGTGTCTGTGTGTGTCTGTTTGTTTTACACAGTGTGATCTGGTTAGCCCCACAATTGCCCTCTCCTAACAGAAAAGTCAAGAATCTGGTAGTTGTTTTCTGTTAGTGATACTTGATGTATCAGCTGGTCTTGATCTTGGTCTTTGGAATCCCAAAGAAGTAGATTCTAATACCAGCAACTTAATGCCTCAGCATCAGGACAGTTGATTCTGCTAGCGAGAGTGAGAGAAGGAAGCACAAAGCAAAATCTTCCTCTTGCTTGTCCTTTAAAAGTAGGCTGCCACCAATGATGCTGTGCAGATTTAGGGTGGATCTACTAAACTCAAATAATCCAATAAGGAAAATTCCTCACAGTCATTCCCAGATGCTTGGTTTTAGTTGATTCTACATGCACATAATTTGACAACCAAGATTAGCCATCACATTACCTTAAGACATGTCTCTCACTATGCCTTCATTGTTAACCAACAAGTCACACCAGTCTTCCTTTGGTTACCCTCTCCTACAGCACTGGGTTCAGGTTCTCACGGGTGCTTGTGTTCCAAACCAAGTCCTCATGTTTGCACAGCAAGTGCTTTCACTAAGCCGTATCTTCTGCCATATTTTGAAGTTTCAAAACTAAGATTTGAATGGCTGATTTTTTTCAGTGTTACAAATTAAGTGAATGACTGCAATACATCTCTAGATGTACAAAATAGGAGAAGTCAAGGCAGAAAAAAAATGAGGTACCAAATAAGCATTGAAAAACTTACACAAATGTTAAGTCTTTTGAAACTCTTGCAATTAAGTGTTATTGCTTCTATTTTAGAATTTCAAAAGGGAGTATCAAATGTTACACTTGGAGTTGGCTTATGCAAAATCACAATGCTTCTGTTTTTAACTTTTGAGAAGACAAGTAATCTACTTTATAATGTGTGACCTTTGGGTTCTGTTAGAGTTGGGATTGCATTTTATAAATCTGTTTCACCTCTTTATTCCCCACACCTTCAGTATATGAGTATATTTGGAATGTGTTGTTTCTTTGTTTGGTTGGCTTTGCTTTGTTTTTTGAGATGTGTTTCTCTATGTAGCCAAAACAGGCTTCAAATTATTGATGTTCCTTGGGACTTATATTATAGGAATGGCACTATAACCACCAAGGAAATAGGGACTTATAGGAGAAATTGAAGGTAAATAAGACCACTAGAATTGCACAAATACTATCTGACTTGCATTGATTTTGGAAGAGAATAGGATATATACACATAAACAAGAATACATGATACAAAGCCAAGAGGCTATCCAAGCCAAGCAGAGACACATATGAACATATTAACTCAGCTTATATTTCCCTTTGAACTTATACCCTCCAGCACTATAAGAAATAGATATCTGTTGTTTAATCCTCTAGAATAAACAGTGTATGAATAGCAACTTGATTTTACGATCTTCGCATTAAAAATGAACTGATCAAGAATTTGTCTAAAATCTCTATACTGATATTTGTCTAATGTTTTCCTAATTATCATGCAGGAGTTATGTATGTTAGGAAGAATATAGCAGAGATTAAAGTCACTTTCCTATCACACTACATCTGGTGATGCATGACATCAATATCGCTCCTTACAAGAGATTTTAAATTTCATTGTTCAATATAAACTTTGCAAGCCTTCCCTGCTATAATAATGTAATTTTTCTCTTTCCATACTGTAGCTTTTGGAATCCCTTTCTCTCCCTCCCTCTCTCTCTCTCTCTCTCTCTCTCTCTCTCTCTCTCTCTCTCTGTTTCTCTCTGTGTGTGTGTGTGTGTGTGTGTATTTATATATACACACATACATGGATATATATGGATGTATGGATACAGATATCTTTTTATATATATAATTATATGCACATTACTTGGTCAAACATTTTTTTAATATGTCTGTTCCCATGTTTATTACAAATCTTCTAACTTTCTGTGTTTTTGTTATTGGTTTATGTCCTTGTAATATATGCCTGACCATTTCCTTATCAGAAAATAGTGATGTCAGTATCATCCCTCTGCTACCTGAAAGAAAACTTGTATTTTGCCAGTAATTTTCTTTAGCTGTACTGGTGGTTCACTGTGTGTAACTATACTAATAGACATTTCAGTCACATTGACATGACAATGAAATTGTTCTAGACATAAATTTTTTTTACTCCTTATCAATTGTGAAAACTTGGAAACTTGAGGATAGTTTCATCTCACCAGGGTTGCATATTTTTGTAATTCCAGTATTTGTGAGGCTGAGGCAGGAGGATCACTACTACTTCAAAGCCATTCTGAGGCTACATAGTAAGACTCTATTGAGAGAGAGAGTCAATAATAGAATATAGTCTTGTTGCTTCTCTAGGAAAGAACTGTTTTACATCATAATTTTTTTCTGAAAGAAGAGACATCAGCATATTCATTAGTCATGTGATTTTGACTTTGCCTTCTTTTTTCCTAAAAGCATAAGCTTATTAATGTTTTCCCCTTTATGAACCTTGCTGTAATCTTAAAGAAATGTGATAACATTTAATAAGGTTGCAATACATAAGTTATACCACTCTGGTTAACTGTTTAGCTCTCAGTAGTTCTTGATTGAAAGTATAATCTATAGATTTGGGTGATGTACAGTTATGCTATTCTTTGAAATTAAAAATAAATTCCTTAGGGTATTAATGATAGACAAATGAGATGTCATTCCTTTGAAGGAGAAATCTCTGTCAGGCTGTTGTTAATGTCAGAAGAATGATGGACTATTTTAATTATGTATATAAAGAGATATCTGATAAAAATGAATCACTGTATGAAGATAGGATTGAACCATTTACAAGTATATATAAAGCTATCTGGAAGGTTCAGGCATGGTTATAAAGACAAGCGTCTCTTTTCTGTGAATTTGGGGAATAAAAAAAGGTTGAAAGGTTATAAATTAACTTTCAGATCTGTCAGTACTGTATTACAGAGAGATTTGGAAGGCTCAAAGCAATATTTCACTCTCTACTGAAATCCACATAAAGGGCACATTCCCACGCTTCTGTGTCTTATATAGTCAGTCTAGCAGTTGAGTGTAGCACAATCTTTTATGATATATTTTATACTGTTTCTTGATAAAAAAAACAACACAGAATTTGAGAAGTAAGTATTCACAAAAAGTCCGAGTATTTCTATAAAGGAGCTCATGAACTGGTAAGATGTATATAGCATTCGTTCGTCAGTACAGTGATGCTATTCTATCATATATTAAATACATTTCAAGAGAGCAATATTTTCTGTTATTCTACATGTATACCCATCATCATGATCTGCCAATTGGTTGTTTCTTGGTTTGGATTATTGATTCATTTATTCAACAAACAGGTTTAAAACACCTATCATATTCTTGAGGATGCAGTACTGAATATTATGAGAACACTTTAGCCTAATTGATCTGAATCCTTGTGGGTGAGACAGACATGGTATAGAAGTAAAATATGTATAAAAAAGAAGTTCTGCCTCAATATCTGTCTATCTGTCTTAGCTAAAGACTTACACATCCCTGTAATATAAATGTAATAATCCAATATTTGCTAGCCTGATGATGTGTGACTGTGATTTGAAATTTAGGATAACTAACTCAACAAGGCAAACATTTAATTTCTTTCTTTATTTTCTCTTATATTTTTTTCCACCTAAACTACTACAATCAAAGCAGAGTGGTAAGAATGCATGCTGAGAAACTCAGATCCCACATGTATGCTTATCCTCATTCCCTTATTGTGCCTGAACAATATAGTCCGGTGTGTCTGTCTAGTCATACTGTCTCAGTACCAGGAAGACACTGAACTAGTCTCAAAAGACACTGACATGATAGAAAACTTTCTTGGGTACCCTGACATTAGCATGCTGATCGTATTAATATAGCAGCTTTCAGATCAGCTGATGGCTGCTCCTTCTCTGACCAAAGAGGAAAGTACTATTTTTTTCTCAGGAAACTGAAAGCCATGAGAATGGAATAATCTCTCTCTTAGGACTTTTATGTAAAACAAACTCTGCCTGCAATAAGAACTATTTGTCCTCTCTTCTATTCATCTAGTGATACTGGTCTCTTTTCTTCACAGAGTCTTAGAAAATCAGAGGCAACATCTGAATGTGCACAGTATTTGTTCTCTCCCAGTATTCATGCTCTTTTAGTGGAAAACAATAATCAGATGGAAAACACATGCTCGTAGCTCATCAGTGCACCTGTAAGTCACTATGTTAATGATCTATAGCATACAGTTAGACAAGTTAGGCATAATTGTTTTAGATATTTCATTGTGTTCTGATTTCAATAATGAGCAAGAATTAAGAAAAGCAAAAATGGAGATGGAAACATTCAATGAAGAGGAAATATTCTATTTAAAAAATGATTTAAGAAAGCTGAGAAGGAAGTGAATTAAAAGTAATATGCAATTGATACAAGGTGAGTTTGATCAGAAATATTGACTATACTTTTGTTATTATATATATATATATATATATATAGGTTTGTTATTTTATGAATTACACTATGCATGTGAAGCAAATTAGAATACTCCTATTTAATTGAGAAAATGTTATTATGTAACATTATTAAAATTATATTTTGAGAAGATAATTCTAATTGCAGTATGCAGAAATGATTGTCAGGAGGGTATTAATGATTGCTTTCTTAATGATTTCCATATACCAACTAACTCCTCAGCTATGTTGTAAATAAACTCTATTATCATCTTGACTCTACAGATCAGGTACAGGAGATAGTGGATGAAAGATACATAGGTAATAACTAGCAAAATCAAGGTTTGTATTTACAAGACAGTGTCTTCAGAACTTATGTGCTAAGCATAGCTTTAGTGCTATATGATAATCTCTGGCATTTTTTAAATGTCAGGGAAATGAGTGTACTCATTCAGAAAATGTTTTATAAGATATAAATATCAAGCTAGTCAACTGAAATAAAGGGTTCTAATAATGATTCCTCATTCTTGGAGTATGCAAATGAATCTTAATAGTCTCATTGGTTGACACAGGGAATCTGAAACAGAGGACAGATTATGGGATAGACTAATTTTATTCTGGAATATCTTATTTGTAAGGTAACTAAAAAGCAACTGTCAAGAAAGTGATGCAACACATAGCAGTCCATTGAGAATTAACACTCAGATACTAATATATCCTGTGTATATCAACCTTTGAAACAATATCAATCATCATTAACTGCATTTGAAAACTTCCTAACAGAAAAGAGAGGAACAGAACATAAAAGCCACATAAGTTTTAGAAAATGTCTGAAAATTAACAAGTGAGGGAAATATTATCTATGTATGACAACAGAAGCTTAGGAGAAATAAATTCTTCAGAAACAGAACAAGTGGTAATTAGCAGCTTTCAAGATAAGCTTCCTTGAAAGGAAGAAGATATATTGAGGGATTCGAAGGATGATGGAAGATTACTCTTATACATGTTTTAATGAGAGGTACAAAAATACTTTGAATAGGAATATATTTATTTTTCTGTTTAATTCTCTACTCTGATCAAATGCCTTTTCCCATACTGTTAGTCATCATCCATTTATGTTAACAAATAACAAATAAGGATGAAAGCTTGGTTTGGGCTCATGCTTAAATTGCTCCAGTTCATGGTATATGGTATGTATTGCTTTGCATCTGTGGAAAGGCAATAAATTATGGAAGACTATGTATAATGATGAACTGAAACAGAAAGGAGAGACAAAAATGTGTGCAGAGATAGATGTAGCCCACAATCCACAAACTTTATTCTAGTAGGCCCTCCTTCCTTAAGGTCCCACTACTGTCCAGTGGTGATACAAGCTGGGCCTCATTTCATATCTAAACTACACTACCAAATGAACCAACAAAAGTTTAATAAAAGTGTCTGTGCCTTAACAAATTGATAGAACACACATATCCTTAGGATACAGGACACATCACCCTTCCCTAAAGGATTTAAATAATAGCAGCATCCATACTTTTAACAACACCATCAATTACATCCCTACAAATTGATTTTGCTCACTTTTCACATTTTTTCTTTTGTTTTCAGCCTCACGAGTAAGTATACTCTAATTTGGGGCTCTGCATGGTACACTTCTAAGGTGAAACGAGTTCAGAAAAGTTACTGCATTTAACATGTCAAATGGCTAAGTGAGCACAAAGGAAAAATTAAAGCGCTGTTAGTGATGATCTTATATCCTTAAATCCTTAAATTAAGTCACCCATACATTATACTCTATCCCACACATTTCCAAGTGTTTTCTTTAGAGACAGCATACTAGTTATTGTTAAATATCAATAATAATTCTGAACTTTTCAGTACATTAAAAACCCAGTTAACACTGCTAGAAATAATTCTATGTATAAAGATGGGGAAAGTGAGGAAAGATGTAAATAAGTGGAAATATTTACATAATATATTACAAATGCTATTTGATTTAGGATGGAGTTATGTCCCAATGACTATATTGTTAATTGAGAATATGTGAAAAATGCTTTCAATATACCTCACATACTAAATGTCATAGCTTAATGTAGCCTAACTTGAAAGCATCTAGGACACTTAGCATAGATTAGAAATAACTTCATCAACAGGCAATACAAGAGGACACGCTGTCAAATTCAATTCTGCCAGGTAAAATAAAAGTATAACCTCTGCCATCAGGCTTTTAGGTATTTCTTATGAATTCCTAACTGGTTCTTGCAACAGTTGGGTAAAGAATTTGAGAGGATGGCATTAAAATTGCAATCATAACAGCCTACAAATCAACATGAATCTATCTAATGATTAAAATTCTGTATTCCTGTATATAATAAATGTGAACATACAATTATAGTTGTACAACCCAGCCTTTCATATATTGTTCAACTTGCATAACACAAACAATATTGCAATTAAGCTATTACTCTTTATCCATTGTTATTTAGTCAAAGAATTCTGACAGTGATTCAAATTGGTGAATCAATGTCTGTCACAATTTTTTATAGTACTCTGAGAATTTGCATATCCTACTGAATAAGCAATGCCCATTGAGAGTCAATGTCTAATTCTGACACCTCACATTTGGTGTCCTCTGAAGACATTGCATCAGTCTAATTCTACAGCTATATTCAGGTACTTTCCCTGGGGAGTCAGCCACAGACATACTTTTAGTCTCTCTTTTGCTGGCAGATAGAGCAGTTGCCATTATGATTCCGTGCCTTGGAGACTGTGAGAGAAATACACCTTAATTTAGCTCAAGGCTTCATTGCTGCAGTACTGCCATGCCCATATTTCATGGATTAAAAGAACACATAAAAATATATTTACAAACACTTTCCAAACTTAAGATTTCAGTTTGATGTCCATGTTAAGCATCATGAGAAATGCGAAGACACAGAACTTTTGTCACAAAAAAGGAACTCTAGTTTGAGGGAAGGAGGGAGCAAGAGGAAGGTTCAGGAGTTTTCATAGAAAAGGAGCATAAGGAAGGACTTCCATATGGAAGAGTTCCCAGCACTAGACATATAGAAATCAATAATCAAATACCAGGTAGAAAACGACTAATGCAGAGGCAGTCAGCTGTGACCAGAGTAGAAAAGAAGGTATGACAGGTGTTTGGCAAATCTACACTACCTCAGTTCAGAGACAAAGCTGTGGGTTATCCCTGTACTTCTATGACATGAGTTCAAAACAAGAGATGTGTGTTGACCCTCTGCCTCTACCACACCATTCTCTTCCTTTTGAGAGGAAGATTAAAAACGGTGGCAGAGAAAAGACCAGTGGCTTGTTATAATCAAAACAAAGAGAAAACTCAATCCTTGAAAACACTGACTCAGGGTCCAGGGAGATGGCTTGTCACTTAAGTGCTTACTTGTGCCTGAGCACTGAACACTTCTGGTATTTGGTTCCTCTGCAAACCTGCTAGGGACCGTGTTTTACTGCAGAGTTATTGGGGAAATTCATTTCTAGTTATGTTTATAATAATTGTGTTGTCCATTGATAGGGGAAAGGCTGCCTAGTCCTTGGCAGTTTGGAATACTTGCAGGTGTTGGCTTTATATAAATGTTTGCTTCCTCACGGCCTATACCTGCTCACAGCTCTGACAGAGGTAAAAAGGGAAGTTGCTATGGAGAAATTCTTGTAGTCCCCCTCCCACAGTATCAGGCAACAAGAAGAGAACACTCCCCTTAGGCTTTTAGCTCCCCCTCCTTAAAGGTTACATAGCTAGGCTGTTAAAGGGTTGTGGGATTCTCTTGGGCCTCTAACTCCCCATTTTAAAAGTGACATAGTTCAGCTGTTAAAGGATTGTGGGAAGAGACGAGGCTATAGCTTTCCTTCATTATGCAAGTAGGCCTTCGAATGAGAAGGTAGAGTTTTACAACACCTGAGGAACTTCTGTATCTATAAAAACACCTGAGATCTGTTGTTCAGAATGGTGCTTGTCATGACTGATGGCCCCCTCTGCTGAGATCTGGCAGGGTTTGTATCTATGAATATGTCTTCTTCTATCTATCTACTACACAGAGTCTCTGCCCTGACTCAGAAATGTCATGAATCCAGAGCTTACAGTCAAATGTGTTTTCTTACTTCTGCACATGGCTTTCTTGGGCTCTTGGAGCTTTCAGTCTGCCCCTCCTTTTGTATCATGAGTAGAGAGTAGCCTTCCATCATTGTATTGATGGAGATTTCTAAAGAGCTGCCTTATTTTCAGGTCCTACCTCCCCTATGACTTGTATAATCTCTTCCTGCTCTCTCTAAAGATAAGGATGCCCGAGCCCCCTACATTAAATGGCACAGGTTTGCATGTAGCCATGGAACATTCTCTCACTGACTTTAAGTCAATTCTGAATGACTTAGCACCTACTTCAATGTAAGTGCTATATTAAGAGTTGTTATACTGCATCATTAGGCAATAATAATAGTAAGAAAGAAAAGTCGGCATTTGTTCAGCATAGAGGCAATTTTTTTCAAACAAATTTGATTCACATTGGTTAAGTATATATAGGGAAGGCTAGCAGAATTTACCTGTGTATATCCTTATGACCATGATATATGTAATTATTTCTATGTATATGTAATTTTAACATATAAATATATGGATAATTCATATATATATATATGGAATTATATATATATATGTGTGTGTGTACATATGTGTATATATATGTACACACACACACACACACACACACACACATATATATATATATGATATAGGTGGTCATCAGTATTGGGATAGAATTATGTGTTTAAACTGTTAAAAATTATGTGCTTTTACTTTTATCAACATTCTATAAAGAATCATTATGATATTCTCTTTCAAAGCAATTTTAATAGCTTCATAATATGAGTATACTAAATATTAATTTGTTCCTGGTTTATTTCATTGTTTTAATATTTTGAGATAACAATCCAATAAACAGTGATAAAAAAATATTTCAGATTAATGTCGTGTTGTTTTAAATTAATAGACCACTCAAATTCCCTCCACGATTTCCATAAATTCTTCCCTGATATGGTATTCCTTCAACTATATCAGTTTTTCCTTGTTCATACCCTGACCACATGGCCAAATGAGTAAAAACCAAAGCAATGTCACAGGCAGCACACAATTTAATCCTCCAATATGGTTAGTTTTACCTTCTTCAGTGGTAGAGATAGTCTTTTGAATAGGATGTTGTCCTCTTTCCAGGAAACTGTGGTCCATAAACTAGACAGCTCATCTATGAGATCTATTTAATGGGCACTGTGCAAACAACAATAATATTTCTTCCCTGCATTTATCCAGTAGCATAATCGTTTATAAACTATTTCAGAGTTACTTTGTGATTCTTCATGGAATTGCTGTCCACATTGGAGAATTTCTCGAATATCAGTTAAGACATCATGAGTATTTCAAATTCTAACATTCTCATTCTCTCTTATTCTGTTCTCTCTCTCTCTCCCTCTCCCTCTCCCTCTCCCTCTCCCCCTCCCCGTCCCACCTCTCTCTTCCTTTCTCTTCTTTTCTATCCACCCTCAAACTCAAAGCCATTTTACTATCAATTTATGTTTCTGGCCATGAAATTATATTTTTAATTTTACAAATTTCAGAGCTGTTAAAACTGATTTCTAGGATCTGTCTAGCTAGCTGGCAAGTGGTCCTACAATAGAAAGTCTCCAATATGTCCGGAAATATATAAATCAATGTATAATCTTACAGTGTTATGACAGTTATAAGAGCACTACAGCTTCTGGTCATACGTGCTATGAGATGGTGTCCTATAGACATCCTATGACTTCCTAAGCAAGACCTGCATAATATCACTTTCAGTTAACATCCTGATATATATATATGTAT
This sequence comes from Cricetomys ansorgei, assembly GCA_026225945.1. NCBI lineage: Eukaryota > Metazoa > Chordata > Mammalia > Rodentia > Nesomyidae > Cricetomys > Cricetomys ansorgei. The sequence goes on along the minus strand of JAMJFZ010002759.1, from coordinate 2,915,161 downwards.
ATATATACATATATATATGTAAAATTTTACAAGCCATAACACTAGATGAAGAGCTACAGTGAATTAATGGTTGCTGAGAAAGGAAAAATCAGGGTTTTTCCCCATGGGCAAACACACTAATAGGTTTTATAATCACAATTGTTGATTCTTAAACACATGCACAGATGAACAATACTAAATGGGCTCAGCAGGATACACACACACACATCTATAACATATTACATACATAACATATGAAATAATTATCAAAGAAGAGGTCATGAATTCAAAAGGAGTTTTGTGGAAACAGGAGTTTGAGGGAAGATGAGGGAATCAAAATCTTGTGAAATTAATGTTCTGATGTGAATATAATGTATGCATTTATGGAATTCTCAGAAAAATAAAAATTAAACAAAGGGTTTCTTTCATTTTCAAGTTTGAGCAATACCGCCCCCGTCTCTCTGTATGGCAACCACATTTTGTCTATCAGTTCATCTACTGAGGGGGGGCAGATTGAATTGATATGGTATCATTGCTAGTGTCAGTAGTGCTGGAGTAGTAATACATTTGGAAATGGAGATATTTTTGTGAGATGGTGATATTTTGTGAGATGGTCAGTAGCTAGAAGAGCAATTACAAAGTCATATGGTAGTTCACTTATATATTTTTTATAAGCACTCACACAGTTTTACATGTGAGTATATTACTCTATATTCCCACTAACATTGCATTGACTTTCTTTATCCCTATCCTTGCCTAAAAATTAGTATGTAGTATAAGAGGTAGTACTTCATAATTTTCCCAGCGTCCCATAAAGAATTCCAACCATGCTACACAGAACCACATCTCAGTTGCTCTTATGGCACTTTCATGCCTTCAAAACCAAGACAACCTGGGTGTCCTTTAAACTAGGAAGTTTGACTGACAACATGAGATGCAGCCTGTGTTGTCTCTTACATCACTTACATCAGGTGAAGTGCTTTTTTAAAATTGTATTGTGTGTGTGTGTGTTCATGTAGATGTCATAGAACATGTGCGGAAGTCAGAAGACAACTTGAAAATTTTAGCTTTTTCATTATATCATGTGGGTCCTCGGGCTTGAACTCAGGTTGTTAAGACTCACTGGCAATCACCTGTATCCAATAAATGTTCTCACTGTCACCAAAACACTATTACTATAGAACTTACAGATATTAAAAGATAATATGAATTCCTTTAACTACTTTATATCAACAAATTTTTTTTAAATTGAAAAAAGTTTTGAAGGTAATTAACAAATATTAGCTACATGAGAAACATAAAATAGCTTCATATTAATTAATTTATCATGGTAAGCTATTTCACTGAAATAGGAATCAAATTGATATGTGATGAAGAAGCCTTGAAAAACTAATGACTAATTACATGTTTATTACTGAAAAACAGATTTTTCTGTTGAGAATTTTTGGCATTATAAAGAATCTCTGCCATATGTGTTTACTATTTGGCCAAGATAACGTTTTGCTATTTTTAGTTAAAAGCAAAATGAACACTTATAGGCCAATTGTAAACTGTCATATGCTTTCCTCTTAAACTGTGTTTATTAATGTTTTAATTTTCATATGTTGCATATGCGAAGGCACAGATGACAATAGCCAGATGATAAATTGTTTATATTTTCTAGTCATTAACTTCAAAATATAGGTACCATTTAAAGATATTATAAGGCAAGTACTAAAATGTACTGAATAATCTGTTTTTATTGAATCTTTACAGAAAGCAATTTTAGATGGATACAAATAAGTCAGAACATTATAGGATGAGGTTAGTAACATTTTATCAATGAAGTCAATATAACACATATTTAGTTGTTAAAGTCATTTGATAAACTTGAAAATTGTAACCTAAATTGTTATAATATAGCAATACAAATATTACCAATATTAAAAATATGTTCCAGAAATGATATTTACACCAGGTCGTGGTGGCACATGCTTTTAATCTCAGCACTGGGGATGCAGAGGCAGGTAGATCTCTATGAGTTTGATGGTCTACAGGGATGTTTCAGGACAGCCTGGGCTACACAGAGAAGCCCTTTTTCAAAAACAAAGAAACAAACAAATAAACAAAAGTAAGAAATGACATTTATACACCAAAATGTACAGTGACAAAAGGAAGTGTCTGAAGTTCACAGGAACTGATTACTGATATTGAAACCCAGAATTTATAATTCAATACAGTTTATCAATTGTGTTTCATTAATGGTGAAATAGTGTTATAGTAATTAGAAAGTTTGAGTTAATTAAGCTTTCCATAAAAGGACAATTTTAAGCCTCATAAAACAAATATTAGTTTTTAAGAAGATGATATTTTGTTTCTTGTATATTTCATTGGTCTATACTGGACGTCATTAGCTACAGATATTTCTCATACATGAAGACAGTTTTTTCGTTCTCTCTGTACATTCTAGCCACTAAGGCATGCTCACATGATCAATGGTGTTAGCCAGATACTCTAGTTAATATATAAAAGCTACACTCAACACAAAGTTGAAAGATGTTAGTAGATATGTAGATGACATTGTTAACTTTTAGTGAATTGTGAGTTTACCTTGGCAAAGCTGAAGCATATTTATGCTCCATATATTAATTTGTACCTCATATTGTGCTGATCTGAGGTGAGCCACCACTATAACAACGTGAAGTAGCAGGGCTGTTTTGGTAGGCAGAGTTGTGGGATTGGATTAGGTTCCGCTCCTGGTAACTAGATCGTAAAACTACCACTTTCTAGCAGGAAGATTTTTAAATTTTTATTTATATAAAATTGATAGACCACATAATTTTTAAAGAGTTTGCAGGAACTAATGATGAAAATACTTTAAGGAGCTAAATACTTTTTTAAAAAAATCTGAACAGAGTAAGGAACAAGGGACAGCATTATTTATATATGCAAGTAAGAAATGAAATGTCACCTTTATTTTTGCAGTCACTGATTCAATTTATCTCTAGACTTTCTGGATGGAAATGTAAAAGAGAAGATAAATTTAAAAACATGAAAACTATTTACTGGACAGTTTGTCTACCCCAGCAATACTGAGTCTTATATGAATGTAAGGGATTGTTCTGAATGATGTTCTCAACTTCATTTTTCTTCTTTAGGAAACTTGTAAACAGGCCAACCTTTGGCCATGAATTATATTTCATGAGTCTAACAGAGCTGTTATGTCTAATTCTATCACTGACTAAATTTCACATTTAACAAAGTCTCCTTGAGAAGGACATCAATGATTCACAGAGCTCGTAATTAAGTCTGATGAAGTTTGTCAACTTAGAAAATTATTTCCTGAGACTTAAAACACTTAGACTATTTGGTTAATACCATGTGATTATGACTTCATTTTTGGTTGATATATTTAAATATGTTAGTACTATTTGGGACTATTCATTATGAATAGAAGAAGCAACTCAATTAGAGACTGATCTATCAGTCATGTTCTTTTAGCAAAAGGCTCCTAGAAAGGTTCTATGGCCCGAATTATAACTGAAATATTTAGGAGCCTCTCCCCAAGATGTGTACTATCTTAATACAAAAGATGTGCCCAAACAGCATGATTTCTGGATACAAGTTGTTTAGGACCCCTAATTTTTTTTACTAATAAACTATGCATGACACTGAGCAAGTAACCTAATAATTATATGACCAAGTTTCCCTCTGTATACTATTGAGATAGTAATACCAACTGTAAATGTGGCTGTGGGAATGTAATGAGACAGCAGATATAATAGGCATAATATTAAGGTGTAACCTGGTGGCAGTAGGCAGCAAATATTAAACAGTAGGAAAAGCTTCATATAAGTCAAGATACAGTATGTTATGATGAGGAAAGCTTTTCTGACCCTGGCCACATTGCTAAGAAATACTTCTTTAGGTGCTTGTGTCAGAAAAATTTCTCTAAAAGAACACCAAAAACTGGCTACCCCGAGGTGGTTGTTAGATGCTGTGGTAGCTCAGGACGGAAGATACAGAAACATAATCATAGGTGCAAGCCATGCTAGACTTCAGCAGAGGGAACCACCATCATGGCTAGTACCAGACTCATTGACAATGGAACCCCTGGCATCTCAGCTCAGGTGTTTTCATTGATTCTGAACTCCTCAGGTGCAGATCATAAGAGATCAAACATCTCCCCCACAGAAATTCAACACCTGCAGGCAATACAAAACATCAAGGCCTAAGATAGCCCTTCACCCAACAGTGCATAAACAATTTCAAACATAACTAAATATAAACTTCCCTAGCAGTTTCCAGAATGCTATTGCACCAAGAAATGGTGAGAAGACTCTCAGTGGTTTCTTATAGACAAATGGAGATGAGATAAGAAGATCAATCAGGCCATAAGCTGAATGGAATAGAATAAAACAAGTAATTATTGCAATGCCATAACTAACACTTGAAATGTATTATGCACTTCTTAATTATCCTTCATGAACCTTTATTGGAACAAAGCTTAAAATAATAAAAGTTCAGTTATAATTCTTTTGATGGATATCTTGCCTACTTTTGTCAAATGAAAATACAAAATAATAATTTAAAGTATTAGGAAAATTAAGAAAAAGAGAACTTGTTTAAATATCCGCAAATACAGAGACCCACAGCCAGATATTACTCAGAGAGTGAGAGACCTTGGTACACTCAGCCCTAAATGGAATGTCTCCATCAAATCCCTTCCCTCAGAGCTCAGAGAATGCCAGGCAGAAGAGGAGGCAGGAAGATTATAAGAGTCAGAGGTGATGGAGGACACCAGGGAACAAGTTCCTCTAGAACAACCGAGCAAAGCGCATGTGAACTCACAGAGACTGAAGCAGCAAGCACAGGGCCTGCACGGGTCTGCACTAGGTTCTTTGCATATGTGCTATAGGTTTTACCTTAGTATTTTTATGGCAATCCAGAGTGTGTGAATGAGTGTGTCTGTGATTCTTAGGACTTCTCTTGGTGTCTTTTCATGTTTGTTGGGTTTTTTTTTGTCCAATTCCAATGTATTAGTTTTTTGTTTTAACTTATTATATTTTGTTTTGTTATGTTTTGTTGTTGTCTCTTAGAAACCTGTTTTGTTGTTGTTTTGGATTTTTGAGACAGGGTTTCTCTGTTGTAACTCTGGCTGTCCTGGAAATCACTCCGTAGACCAGGCTGGCCTCAATTTCACAGAAATCCGCCTGTCTCTGCCTCCTGAGTGCTGGGATTAAAGGCATGTGCCACCACCACTGGCATTTTTTTTTTTCATTTAAAATTTTTTAAGACTTGTTTATCTATGTATTTTATGTTTGGGTGCTTTATTTGAAAGTCTGTTCTTCTCTAATGACAGACAGGAAGAGGGTGGATCCAGACAGCAAGGGATGTGTGGAGGAACTGGAAATAATAGAGGGAGGGGAATCCATAATTAGAGTATCCTGTGTGAATAATGGATCTAGTTTCATTTAACAAAAAAGTGTCTCCATATCCTAGTATGCACTTAGTGGAAAGAAGAGCATTACATAAACAAAGGCTCACAGTGCCAGAATAAGAAGGGAATGATAAAGTACATTTCTAGACAAATCAGAAATGATTGTGTTCCAAGAAACACAAGGATTAGCCTTAGAATTGAAAAGGAACTGCTCATGCTTTGAACAGTTAGAGGCATAAAAAAGACAAATGAAAATCTAGAAAGGTTGTGAATTAAAGAGAGAAGATGAAGAATTTGCTCTAGATAGCTTCCATTTCTGTCAAGCAAGCTGCTAAGTCAGCTCCTTCAGGTGACTTGGGAGAAGAGTGTAGATAGTTGAGCAGAAGCTGTGAGGTACAGGAGAGGAAGTCAACAGGAGATAAGGAAAATGATGAAGGATTTCTGAGCAACAAGAAAGACTTAGCTGAAATTAAATACTCTGAATGTAGTCAGGCTTCCGGGGGAATTAAGAGCGTCTTAAGCTCAATATTTTCCAGTGCCTTGTACATGGGTGCAGTTTTTCATTCAGCTTGTACAGAAATAAAACTCAAGTAAATTGCCATGGGAGTTTAAAGTCCTAATAAAATGAAAAATTGAAGATAAAAAAACAAGAGCAAATATGAGAAAATGTTTAAGAATAAACTTTAAAGGAGGAATTAAAAGTCTTATTCACACTCTATTATTTTATAATGCACTTTTTATGGAAATATTAATAATTTTAGGATAGGAAAATTACAAATGAAATTAAATTTCTGGTTTATTTGTTATAACACTTACTTCAAAAAATGAATGATTAAGATAGGCCATTTGATTAAACTGTTTTTAAACATAATTATAACAAGAGTAAGTCATTAACTGAAATCACTTGAGTGAAAAATAAAACATCACATACAGTATGAGACAACAAATCTATTTCACCCCTTCCCTACTGCCCTTCAGAACCGAGCATGCCTCCCAGAGTTACTAATCAAACAGGGTATAACAAGATAGAACAAGGGCTAGCAAGAATTCCTACATCAAGACCATAAGAGGCAACCCAGCAGGAAGAAAAGGGTTCCACGAGAAGGAAAAATATTCAGAGATCCTCCTCCCCGAACTCCAACTTTTAGGAATTCTGTAAGAACTCCAAGCCAGACAACCATAAGATATATGTAGCAGACCTAATATAGACCCAGGCAGGCTCTGTGTCTGCCTCTTCACTCTCTATGAGTCTCTATGAACTCTGCTTAGTTGATTCTATAGGCTGTGTTCTCCTGCTGTCCTTGACAACTCTAATCCCTGAAATCCCTCCCAACTTGACATTTAATTTTTAAATGAATATGTTTTCAGATAATTTTACATTAATGTTTCCATACTGAAATGCCTTAAGTGTTATTTATTCCTCTCTGAATTTCTCCTCTACATTGCTGGATCTGAATTATATCACCTGTAATGATTATTTTCATCTCCATCCTGCAAATTTTATATTTTTCCTGATAGCTGAGTGAATACTGCATTGTCATTATCAGTTTATCAGTTGATGGACATCTAGGCTGTTCCCATTTCCTAGTTGTTGTGAATAGAGAATGAATATGGATGAGCAAGTATCTCTGTAGTAAGATACAGAACCACTTGGGGATAGGCCAAAGAGTGGTATGCTTGATACTATAGTAGATAATTTTCAGTATTTTGAGGAGATTTCACACTGACTTTCATAGTGTCAACACCAGTTTGCATGCCCACCAGAAGTGAATAAATGTTCTTCTTTCCCTACAACCATCAAGAATATGTTGTTAGAATTATCAATAGTTCTGGAAAGAACAGGGCCTGTGTGGGTCTGCACCGGGACATCTGCATATATCTCAGAGCTATTAGCAAAGAAAGTAGTTTCTCTAGCTATTATCCCCACTCATGGGATCTTTTTCTTCCTACTGTGTTGCTTCATCTGCCTTAATATGAGGGTATGTGCCATGCCTTATTATATCTTGTTGTGTGGTGTTTGGCTGATATCTCTTGGAGGCCTGCTGTTTTCTGAAGGGAAATGGACATAGAGTGGATATGAGGGAGAGGAGAGGTGGGAGACCTTGGAGGAGTGGAGGAGCTTGAAGGTTTCCATGTATTGTATGAGAGAAGGATCTATTTTCAATTAAAAAGTCAAATCACAAAATATCATTTTAAAAAAGTGAAGGAATTGTACTCTTTACATTCCACAATTAATCTGGTGTACAACCAAATAATAGTGTAACAATAAAAAACTATAGCACAATAGTTCTAATATGCTTAAACATAAGACCAAATAAAATATTAGCATAACAAATCCAATAAAAAACAATCACCAAGATTAAATTAAATTTATTCCAGAGTCTTGTTGAATTGATCGACTGAAAGATTAAAATCCTATATTTCACTAGATGGAGTAAGAACATTGAATCAATAAACAATGAGAGAAATCACTGAAAATACAACCTTGGGAGGAGGAGCTGTCATGTAGATAATCCCTTTAGAAAAGGAAAATGATGTCTTCTGGTCAAAGCAGAATAATATAGTTCATGAACATTAGATAATACCAATCTCTAATGTCTTTCTCTATTTTATTTTTCTTCGGTATTTTACAGCTTCCATTACACTGAAAGTTTTGTGAGTTTTGTTGTTGTTGTTGTTTGGTTGGTTTTTTCTTGCACTTCTTGGTCAGGTTCATTCCTATTTATTTGGGGTTATTGCAAATAGTCCCATAAATTATCTTCTATGCCAAATGTTATTCTATACTTTTCATCATTGTTATTATATTTATTTGTCACAAAATAGGAGGAAAATACAATACATACTTATAAAATACATAAAAAGAAACTGAGCAAACTTAAAGGCTTTTCTGAGGTCACATATATTGTTAGAAATTGAGGACTTTTTCAAAACCATGTCATTGCTTCCCAAATTATGGTTGACACACATATAAGCTACATACATATAATGCATAGTATTTGGCAAACAGTATACTTGCAGTTATTCTTCTTATATATTCATTTGGACTTCTTGTAGCTTTATATGTAGGGGAATCATATTGAAATCAACTGAAAGCCTACTTTCATTTACCTTTTGCCATTGTCTTCTCCAACATTTCTAATAGCTAATGGCTCTGCATCCTTAATGTCTCTCATACCAGTTACTTCTCAATGATTCTTCCATCTCCCCAAATGTATTGATATTGACTTTCCTTTGATGTTTAGAATAGTTTAGAATGTTTAGTGTACTCCCTTCAGAATAGTTATTCTTGGTTATTGATATTTTTAAAGCTCCTTTGCTGTATATTTGAATGTGTGATCTATGTGCTTTGTGGAGATGAGACCTCAAAGAGATAGAAATTAGCTATCTTAGATCATAAGTCTTTGAAATGAACCACAATTCATTTTCATTGTTTTTGTTTTGTTCTATTTTTGTTATTTGAGACAGGGTTTCTCTGTTGTAACTCTGCCTGTCCTGGAACTCATTCAGACTAGGCTGGCCTTGAACTCACAGAAACCCACCTGCCTCTGCTTCCTGAGTGCTGAGATTAAAGACATGTCCCACCACTGCCCAGCTATGAACCACAATTATTAAGAAATAAATTTCCATTTCATTAAGCTGGCTTGTCTTTCACTACAATAATTTGTGGTGGGTAGAAATTGAATGTATTTTGGACTTTCAACAATTATCTTAAAATATTAGAGACTGGTCAGGGTGGCACAGTACTTCAGTTATAACACTGGGGAAGCAGAGGTAAGCAGATTTCTTGTGAGTTCAGGAGAGCCTGGTCTACATAGTAAGTTACCTGATAGCCAAGGATAAGTAAGACACTGTCTCAAAACTAACGAACAAACATGCAAACAAACATATACATTAGAAATGTTAGATCTAGAAGAAGTGTGTAGTTCTTATTCTGCTAATACAAATAAACTAGGATTTGTTTAAAGAAAGTTTTTTGGAAATGCATATTGTTCTTTTTTTTTACTATTCATAACTATGACTTGCTTTTTTCTGGCTTGGTGCATCTCTGAGCTATATTTTAGGTCATGGGGTTTTGTACTTCAACAAAATATTCCCTTAACATCATTAAAATGCTGGAGAGAAACATAGAACACACCAATTATAAGAGAAAACAAATCAGTGTTGACACACAGCTGGATAGATAGCCACAGAAAAATCATTATAATACTTTATCTAGTGACATCATTTCCCTCCTGTAGTTTGGGGATGTTATCTTCCTAGTTATTTAAGTTAAGAACTTAAAAAATTGTTTTATACTTTGTTACAGTATCTTCTGACTGAATTTCATACAAATTTTGTTTCTAAAAGTGACCATATTAAATAGCCATGATAATTTATATTTATTTATTATTGTTTTACCTAAAGAAGGTTTATTTTGTTGTTTGATTTTTGGCTCATAGTTTAAAGATATAGTCCATCAATTCAGGTAAATCACAGAAGCAGGAGTTTGAGGAAGTATCTGGTTACTTGTATCTACTAACTTCAAGGCTCACACCCACCCTGCAATAAACTTCCAGTGATGCTCAACCTCTTAAAGGTTTCCCAATGTTTCCAAACAGCACACAAACAGGGAATGAAGTGTTATAACATGTGAGCCTGTGGAGAACATTTGACATTCAATTCATAGCAGCCTCTTTCAAATATAACATGAACTCCCTTTCTGCATGAAACTGGAGAGATTAAGAGGAAGCCTAGTAAGCAAGAGCAACATGTTGTGGCTAGCATATGTTACAGACTAATAGGATGCAGCCTGTGACATCACTATTCCTTTCACATTTTGGGACTCCATGCTTCAATTCTCTATTATTCCAGCTGTACTTCTGTTTACTGCTATATCCATGCTAACCTAAATCAAGTGCATTTTTCAAACATGGAGCCTATGTTCATGCAATGTTTTCTCTGTCACTCAGTAGCCATGTGATTAGGGCACTGAGTTTCCTACATATCAGCCATAGAAGGTAATTCTATATCTCAGATTGGGGGTTTCCTTTGTTTTTGAAGTCTTTATTTTGATTATTTGCTCCCTGAACATACCCAATCTCATCCAATAATTTATCTATTTTAATTTATTAGTGAAAATATATTTGATTTTAACAATAAATAAAATAGAATTGTAATTATATCTTTTCTTCCTACATTATCCTGACTTTATTCAAATTCAATCACTTAATTTTGTGTCAAATGATCTGATCAGGTCTGATCATACCCTATCTTCTAGTCAAATGCATTAAAAGTTTAAGGACTTTCTAGGATAAACATCAAATATTTTTAAGATGATGTGTGAAGTTTCTGAACAAAGGTTGTGGCAAAATCTTAGCTTGGTGAATGGTTAGTTAAAAAAAACTTTCATGGTGTATATATTCTGCTCATGATTGAAAGATACATATCAATAATTCAGATTATATAATTATATATATAATTATATAAATAGTAATTATATAAATAGTAATGAATTTGCTCTCAGAAAGAAACTTAGCTATTATTTTTTTTATACCCTGTGAGATAACTTAGGTTGTGTGGATACATGATAAATACAATAAATTCTACATATACTATATAATATATACCTAAATGTGAAGCAAAACAAAGAAGTAAACAGAGTCCTACAATATAATATAAATATTATATAAAAACGAAAGAAGATCAGGAATAACCTCAAAGAAATGATTTTTGCACTAACAAATAAGGAAGAATTTATCAAGTAAGAGAGAATAGAGAAAACATCATTCACAAGGACTCTGAAGGGAAGACTGAGTCTTTGAGAACTTGAAAGATCAAGAAGTAGGTGTGGAATGGCATTAATCTAAAGGTTAGCTACGTAGAGACTGGATCTCATAAGGTGTTGATTCATGGAGTTGAGTCATGAAGTTCTTCCTGTTGTCCAGAAAATAGACAATAGGATAAGTACCCTAGAGACAGATGGATGTTACCAAAATTACAAAATATTTAGAAACATAAGAGACATCAGAAAATGGAGAAATTTGAGTAGCAAGTATTCCTCTTTGTATAGAAATGCTATGTCTATGCTATGACTAGTAAGGATTCTTCCAAATAATGTAATTTGTTTTCTAATTTACTCTGCTGCTTAGTTTTTAGGTTAAATTGACAAAAGCTATAGTGATATGGGAAGTGAGGTTAAAGTGAGAAAATACTACTGTAACATTTGCCTGTAAGCAAGATTGTGGTGCATTTTCTTGATCAATGATTAATGCGGGTGGACCCCAACCTACAAGGACATATGCCACTTCTGGGCAGGCAGTTCTGAGTTGTGTATGAAGAGCAAGCCAGTAACCAACACTCCTACATCGGCTCTACATTTCCTGCTCCCAGGTTTCTACACTGAGTTTCTACACTAACTTCTCTAGATGATGGATTACATGCAATAATTTGAAATAAACTCTTCCCTCTCGAAGTTGCTTTGATCATGATATTTTATCACAGCAATAGAAAACCTAACTAAAAAGAAATTGATACTAGTTTGTGGGGTATTATTGTGACAGATATGACCATACGATTGGGAGAAGATTATGGTAGCATTTGAAGTTTGGGCTTGAAAAGCCATTGAGTTATTAGAGCTCAGTTGGCTCTTCTACCAGAGCTTGGAAGATAAGAGTATTGAGAGCAATGCAGAAAATTTAAGCCTAGTTTTTAAAATTTCAGAGGGAGATTTTGAGAGTACCATTCAGATGCTACTGGGAATTCTTCACCGCTGCACTCCATTTCACCATCATTCTCCAGGGTCAGGAATGATACTGTTAACCTTTTGTTTTCAATTCTATAATGCACATAATTCATTGTATGATCACATAGTCTTAATGAACTTTTCTCATCTGAGCCGATGGTTCCCCCTCCAAGAACCAAAGATCAGCTAACAAAAATAGTAATACCAAACATGATAATCCCTGTTTTAGTTGTTGACCAGGTTTATCTAGGAAACTCACAAAATATTACAGGCTATTGCTGTTGCCCAAGATTAACCCCAAGAGGTGGAAGGTGAGTCTCTATTGCTGAAGATATCATGCACTTCAGAAACCATGCCCAGAGACTCCTTAGCTTGAACTGATAGGTATGTCACCTCCCTAAAGACTAGCTTTCATGATAACAAAAGTTGCCATTCAAGCTTCCAAAGGAGGGTGGTGAAAAAGGTCCTACCCAGCTATGATGTCTATGAACCACATCAATGATCAGTATGGCACAATAACCCTATGGGTGTATTAATGGCACACATACATAAACAGTATCCAATATCTCTCTAATTAGATTTAAAATTCAACCAAAAGAGTTATCATGTCTGGTACTGGAAACCAAGCTAAAAATATTCAAGCTCATTACATCCTGATATATACCTTTCTCATTATATTTAGCTAAAGTCTTTCTCCTATACAAATATGCAATGTACTCTCAAAAGTTTGAACTCATTTTATTTTATTACACACATGAATTCACAGATGATCTTTTCTAATTTTCTGAACACTGAAGTTTATTCTTTCCATAATCTAGCCAAATTATCATTCTCAATTCAACTTTTTCTGACCTATTTGAGCAACCTTGCTCACTCTTTCTTCAGTGATATTTTCATTCATTTCACTTAACTGGAAACAATAAAATAATTATAGGATTTGGTGAATATTAAATGATAACCTGATTCAAAAAGCCTATTTACTTTTATCTTTATAGCTGGTCCCACATTTACCTGTTTCTCAGCAATATTCTTTTCATTCCTGGTACCTCCAAGTCATGGCCTTATTCCTCCATTCCCCAAAACACAATTCCAATTAAGTTATAATAAATTCTATGATAGCAAAACAGGTATTTTCAATGGCACAGGTAACTCTACCCTCTATAGCTGGTCCTCTTGTACCAGACATGTTAAATGCATTTGTTGAAGTAATCAATAGGCTTTGTCTCCTGAAAAAATTTCCCTCATCTTATAAATAGCTATTTTCTCTGTGTAACTGCATCTGGTCTTTATGTAGTATGTGTATGTGTTCTAATCTCTTCCATTTGTAAGGAAAACGAACACATTAAATTCTGTACTAGTGATATCATTTTATCTTCTTGACCCTTGTAAAGTTTGTAGCTCCAGACGCAGTCCTATTTTAGGCACTAGATATTAATAGATCATATGAACTTGGAAGAGAGAAAGAGACACAATTCATCCCATAGCAAATACGGTGATAGAGATGTTCTGAAGGTATCACAGGTTAGCTGATGCTATATTGATGCCTGAAAAAATAGAAATATTAACCAATGGCTAAGAATGGGTAGGTAGAGTGGTAGAAAGTTATATAACTAGAACAAATATTACACAATTAATTCTTTAGAAAACTTTAAATATTGTATCTGTCATGTAGAAATAAAATAGTCTTGTGATTGTTAAAATGAGCACTTAAATGAACAGGTATGGAGAGTCTTTCCTGGTCCTTGACCCACTATTATGCTTTTTCAGATTCTTATCCCCACAGTTGTTGTAAATGAAGTAATAATGCTTCATTTTCTAGATTTCTCAGACAGCTTTATTGAACTCAAGATGTTTCAGTGAACTACCTTTTTCATTGCAGTTTGTATATCTCTCAAATAATTAGAAATAAAAATGAATATATTATGATCTCTTTCTGTGCATCCCCATTTTTCATTGTGAATCCTGAACTTTTTTTCTAATCAATGGTACTTCATTTGCCATTGATTAAAAACTAAATATCAAAGAAAAACTTTCAAATCCAGGTATGGTCCTTAACTACTATTTCTGCATTATTTAAAAAAACTATTATTAAATATTATGAGTTGTATTTATAATTTTAAGTCAGTCTTTATTCTACTTGCTAGTGATCCTCATTTACGTTCGCCCATAGGCATACTGGCTACCTGCCATGTCTGATGAACTGAATTCCTGGCTTCGACTAGGTCCATGTTAACCAGTTCTTAACTCAAAATAAAGCTATGGGAATGACATTCTATCAGTGAATGCCATTTATAGAGAGCATATCATCTGTCAGATATTGCACTCAGTGCATCATGGAATCAAACAAATTAATTTAATACTGGTTCTATTTTGAAAAAGAACATTTTAGACGTATTGACCATTTGACAAATGTCACACAGGTAATCGATCAAAACTAGGATTATTAATTATCTTTCTTGATCTGTTATTCCTTTTTAATCTTTTATACAATTTCTTTCTATCCTCCCTCCCTTGAATGCTCCTTAGTAATTCCCCAATTTCTATGAGTATTCCAAATGAAACACATACCTGACAATACAATGCTAACATTTAAAAATGAGAGGTATCTTCAATTTAAAGTTTATGATCTACTTTCTACTCAAGACATCTACCATGATTGGCAATTACTAATGAAGAATAATTCAATCCAATAAATAAATTAAATAAAAATATTTTTCTCACATCAGTATTAGATATTATAGGGTAATTCTAGGAAGGCAATTTCTTTTTACCTGATCTGAGTCATGAATAATCTATTTACACCATAGGAAACTGTGATTTTAAATTTATCCAGTAAAACAATATGTAGGGAATAATTTACAAGATGGATAAATTCATAATATAACAATTTTAGTGCCTTAAAATTGGACATTAGTTTTTCCACAGTAGAAGAATCAAAATGGAGTGTAAAGTACATCAAGGAAAAATAGCAGTTCATAGCTAGGCAACCATGACTTTATTGAGAATAGTTTTCCCTTTAAATTACTCTTGCAAAAGTCAATTATGGAAGCTATTTGCTATGAGAAGTAAATTTAGAGAAACTGTCATATATTATAATTAAAGTTATTTATTTAGGTAAGGATTTTCTTGAAATTGAGGAAAACTGCAAATATTACACATAGTTCATATTCTGAGTAAAAAAAAAATGTCAACTATGTTTTTCAAGAATCAGTAGAAAAAATATTTTGTTTGCATTAGTTATTGAAAAAGTAGAGTATTTAGGGCAGATACAAGTATTGTAATTCTACAGCCAAGTATTAATAACCCAGAGATGACTTTAGAGATTTAATAATCATCATACATGAACTAAAGAATGAGAAACTAGAATACATGATACATCAACTGTTTGATCTCATATAAATTGTAAAAAGAAAAAGGACATATTGGAAAGAAGGGGCTGGTGAGATGTCTCATCAATTAATAGCACTTGTACCTCTTGCAGAGGTCCAGGATTCAGTTCTTAGCACCCACATGGTGACTCACAGCTGTGTGTTATCTCCAGTGCTAGGGGAATCCACACTTTCTTTTGATCTCTGAGAGCAACAGGTGCACATACATACATGCAGGCAAAGCACCCATACACATGAAGTAAAAATAAATAAATAAATAAAACCTTTCAAAAAAAAAGAATGAAAGTATTTTCTCTCCGTATCATGCTTGTCTTTTCATTATTTTTGTTGATTAATTCAATCTCACTTTTGCTTTTTTTTTTGTTTGATTATTTATGTTTTTATTGCCATCCCCCCAAAAAAATCATTGTTTAGATGAATGAAATAATGTTTTCTGCATGTGTTCATTTAGTCCTTTCTATTGTCAGGATTTTCACTTAAGAATTAAGTCCAGTTGGCCTAATATTTGTATGCACTCTAAGATGATGACAAATTACTATTATTCTAAATGTGGTTATCTAGCTTTTCTAACAGCATTTATTGAAAATAGTGTAATATACCAATTTTTAGCCATTGTATGTTCTTGACATCATCAAATATCAGTTGACCAGAAGTTCATGTTTTTATGTCTAGTCTTGTTATACTGTTCCCAATGTCTAGTCTTGTTATACTGTTCCCAATGTCTAGTCTTGTTATACTGTTCCCATGTATCTATATTTTGCCTGCATTATTGTAAAATAATACTTCTTGCATCTATGTCTATGGTAAACAAAAGTATAATTTGTTTATCAGTCTCCACGGATACACTTGAACAAAGATGGCCTTGATGTCTCCAAGTAAAATTCCCATTCTTTTGTGCAGAATATTTCCTGTGATTTGAATGCTAATGTTCTACCTTTGAGTCAATTTTATTCCTGTTGCTTTAGGAAAAAAGTTACACGGCCTTTTCTGCTATTGGTCATGTATTCTCAACTTAAAATGTGTTAGGCAGATCCATATGACCTGTCCATCTCCCAGAGTGCACATGCCATTGCAATGAAAAGCTTAATTTTATTAAAATTGTCTGTTTTCATTAATATCTCAATAATAAGGCTATATTCCTTAAAGACAGGGTTTACAACTTAATTATCTCTCATCCCTAGTGTCTAACACTGTGGTTAACTCAATATAGTTTTACTTATTGAATAATATTATTATGATTTGGCAACTGATTAGGTGGGACAATTTGGGGGAGGGTTAGATAAAGGCAAATGGTTATTATAAGACAGGCTACTTTAGTGATTTTCAGTATTTACTGTGAGAATCTACTGGAAATTTGTTTAAAATACAGGTTGTCTTACATCACTTGGACATATTCTAATTCCCCAAATTAGAGAAGGGTAGGTGCCAGTAATCTAATATGTTGGCAATTTACAACATCATTTTGATATTTGCTTTTCTGCACAAAGCTTCAAAAAACATTCAGTTACAACCTAAATAGTAGGTTGAGGAATCAGAATTAGACCAGGATGAATTATTGAGCTAGGGTTTCCAATGCAAGAAATCAAACAAAAACTGCAATTTACATAGTCTATAGAGATACAACATCATGTCAAGTGTAATTATGAAACATCATTTTTAAGTGGAACTGACAGTAACACTGTATACTTCATATAATTATTTTCAGGGTCAGATGAGTATATTTATAATTGTATTGCATTTCTAGTATTATTAATATGTTCTAATTTTTCTGGAGGGTGAAACCTTAATGAACATAATTTGCAAAAAAATTGCATTTCTTGAACATCAATGATGCACCTAAATATAGAGTATCATGCCTAGTTTGGAAGGTCACATCCAGTGAAAGAGTGATATCAGAGGGCAGAGTCGGTCACAGGACAATTCAAAAATTCTAGTCTTGAGCAGGAAGTTAAGATTGTATTTAGGACAACATACACACACACACACACACACACATGAATATAAAAATATGTATATATATATGTATATATTTGTGTGTATATATGTATATATTATTTATATATATATATATATATATATATATATATATATATATATATATATATATATTATGTATAAATATACCCAAATCTACCTAAAGTAGCTATGGTTTAATAATTTCTTGAGGCCTACAAAACAGGGGAACAAAGCAAACATTTTTATGCTTCTGTGATAGGCATTAGTTCTTGTCCCACACATGTTTTCTTCCCTGTATTAGGATTTCATTTGTTGTTCACTCATGATCTTTTTGGCTGCTAGACTGATTATTCCTTATATGCCAGAAGTGACTATATAGCTCCTTGTTGAATCACTCAATTAAAAGCATAAGAGAGTATAGAGTGATCTTTTCTGTCTAGTATGCTGACAAACAATGCCAAAAGATGAACAATTCTGACTCCCCGGGGTAAGAGTAACTACAGTTGCAATCTTCCCTTGGGAACAATGAGAGATGTTCCATGTGAGTATAGAACAACTTTACTGTAAGTCACTGACATTTTAAGGTTGCTTGTTACTGTAGTATAACATGTTTTACTTTGAAACATATTCCTGTCTAACATATTTGTGGTCCTAACACTGGAACCCATGGACCTGTGCTACCTACATAAACATTTCACCACTGAGATATATTCATAGCCATATTCTAAATAATTTTACTGACATGCATATTCAAGATTAACATACATATATTTACAGATAAACCTTATGACAAACACAGGTAATAAAACATTTATAACCTTCACTAAAATTACATTTGTTATTCTATATTTTCTAAGTATGTTCGACTTTATCATCTACTGCTCTTAGCTCCCATATAATTAAAATATGGAATTATAAACAACTAGAATTGTTCCAAAAGACTTTCCCCATCTGCAATCTATAAGATGTGGAAAGCTGACAATTCAATATTTGTGAAAAGTCAGAGAGCAGACATCTATGTATCTACACACATGCAAACACACACAAACACACACACACACAACAGAGAGGGGGGAGTAAGGGCAGGGGGAAGAGAGAAATAAAGAGAGGAACCTTGAATCTGAATACACTTTAAAAGTTCTGGCTCTATACTTTTCTGTGCTATTGCTACAGATGTGGCCAAAGACCTCCAAGCAGGAATAGAATAGAAGTGAGAGAAGATGAATCCAACCAAGGTCAACTGTGACTGAACCCTGTTTACAAGTTTCCAATACCAAAGATAAAATTGTGAGATACAAGAGTGCTGCTACCCAAGTCAGCATGGAGAAGTAGATTTATTTGGATAGGGGAGTAAATTATTGGGGTGTTAAAATGTGTATCTCAGATTTTATAATACAGGCAGAACAATTGGGTAAAGGCCAGCAGCCACTCGGGATCTATTACTTCAGCCCTGTCAAGATCTTACACATGCATGATTGACAACTAGCCAGTGAGCAAACTTGGCAGAATTACTAATGCAGGTCCATCATGGAAAGCTACTAAATTCCGACAATAAGAAACAGTTTGTATAACATATACTGATTTCACATATCTGTGCAGTTCAGTGTGATATAGCTCAGCACTCACTGATAGCAGGCACTAATCAAATCAATCCTCCAGTTACTCATGCCAAGCCTCACCATTGTTTTCTTTTCACTTTTAAATACCTTATTAGAGGCTTTTTATTTATTAGACTCTTCACATCACGTCTGAGAAGTGTAAGCCTTGAAATAAAAAAGAAATACACCTGGTTTAGGATTGGCAGGGCTTGATAGGGGACTACATGTTAAGATTGGGGAGGAATCAGAAAGAATCAGTTGTTGTGTAAATGGATGGTTGGACTCACTTTTCACATGATGAAACATTTCCTGGGACAGTGACGTCTAGGGAACAGACAGGAGAAGGTAGGCTTTGGGGTCAGAGTCAAACTAAAATTTCATCTTGGAATTTTCATGTTGAGATAGAAAATGGATACATGGATACATGAATTTGAAACAGGGAGCAGCGAACTGGCATGCAAATTTCTACATATAAAAGAAAAACTGCAACATTTGCCTGAACCTGGCATTTTGTTTTCTGCAATGACTTTCTGTTTTATTTAGAATATTTAGAAACTAATGACATTATTTGTTTTTAACCTAAAATTTAATTAGCAAATTTGTTTTAAGTTGGAGTTACTATCAAGAAATTATTTGCATTTCTCTTTATATGGGAGTTATTTCTCTATTATTTCTGAATATCTACCTTTCAGTATTTTGATTATGATTTGGTTTCACATGAGTCCATTTGAAATTACCCAAACTATAGATAGCTAAGTGTCATCCACTATGTGTTCTAAATTATAATTTCTTTGAGTATGTTCTGCTTCTTTTTCTTTCCCTTTCTGATATTGATACATGTAGCTTGATGCAGTTAGCAAAATTTGTATTTTTAGCCTGTTTTTTTTCTGTGCTTCCAGATTATATAATGTATTAATCCATTTTTTAATTTCGCCTATTATTTTTTGTCATTCCAAGTATACTAGGCTCATCTACTGAACATCTTCCTCACTTTCTGCCTTAATTTTAAATACAGGTTCACTCATTGTACTTGGAGGTCACTTGTCTATGTAGGCTGGCTGTCCAGAAGGCCCCAGGGATCCTCCTATCCCCTCATCTTCGGCATTGGACCTATAGACCTGCTCCAACATGTTCAACATTTTAGTATGTGCTAGAGATTGAACTCTGGTCTTCTTGTTTATACTACAAGAACTCTACTCATGAAGACGTCTCCTCAATCATTCTAGAGCAGTTGAATTTGTTATGTTGCAAATTATAGGATTTATTTCCATTTTAATAATGAATATCTCTTTATAAATTTCCATTCTATAAAATATTTGAATCATGTATTCCTTTATTATTTAGGAACAGTTTTCTTTTGTTCTACCAAACATATTTATATCTGTTTTTAAAGGTTTTTGTTCAGTGCACCACCTATGAGCAGGCAGTTTTCGTCACTTGATTTTCTTTTTCTACATGTGCACAAATGTTCCTGCCTCTTTCCAGGTTCCACATTTTGTGATATGGGCATTATAAGTAACAAAGTATAGCCTTGCCATTAATCTACAATGTACCAGTTTGCTTGAATTGTTCCTTGCATGTTTGTCTAACGACTTAGAAAGTTTCTAATACTATTTTCTCTGTAGTGTGGAAGCTACTGTTGTTCCTCAGAAGTGTAGCCCAATCTGTATTTATTTTGACTCTGGAATGCTAGTGATATTAGAAGAGCTACTTCCAAAAATGCCTTTCTATTATCTTTCATTTGGTATCACAACAAGATATTATGTAACAATAATTACAAATGGTCATTCCATCATTTCCAATTATGTCATGAGCCATAAAGTGTAACATAATATAATCCAGTTAAATCTGATCCCACTTTGCAATGGCATTCCCTGAGAGCAGTCTCCTTAGGGGTCAGTTTGATCCATGGAGGTCTTTTACAAAATTCTATTTGGTATATTATATGTAATATAGTTTGACACACAACTTCATGGAAGTACCATTATTCCCCTTAATTGCTTACTACCAAAATTTTCATTTTATCAAGAATATCTTTAGCCTTGGATTTTGGAAACTCTAATAAACACACTTTTGAATGAAGAAATTCAAAGACCTCTTTTCTAAATATGTGCCTATCCCAAAATATCTCTTTCCAATGGTTTGGTGTTAGAAACAGAGAAAATGGTCTGTTTCTATCAGACTACTTAAAAGTCCTATAGTGTCTGAATTTTCTAATTTCTATCCCTTTTTCTAGAATATTTACAAAAACAACCTTAGCTGCCTTTCAATACCTAAGTATTGCAAGTTCAAAAGTTCACTACAATTTCTAGATACATGCTGTGGAATGGTTACAAGTAAGTTTCCAAATATAATACACAAATTAAGATCACTGAGGAATTCACAAACATTTGTATTAGGCCTCATTCTAGGGAAGAGTATTTCAATTATTCCCATGGAAGGTAGGATAATAGCATTTAGCTAACAAAAAATGACTTGGATTGAATTTTTAATTGTATTAATTTTTAAGAGTGCTATCTTTTATCAATATTTCTTCTGGTTCATCTTCTGCAGTAAATAAATTCTGAGTTTTATTCTGGAGTAGTGCAGGGGTCGTAAATAGGCAGATGGTATTAATTATGGACTATGGGAAATAATGGTGTCCTTGAAAAACTTTCAGTGTCAATTCTCCATTTTCAATTTTTTCAGGAAACATATAGGTCAGATATTTGGAAAAAGAATTATTTTTTCTTTCTATCTTCATGTTTTCCCACACCAATAAAACATGGTTCCTCAGTGGAGACCAGGTGGAGACTCTTCATTTTTATTGTATTTTTTAATCCTCACAGATAACTTTAATCAGCTATCACTTGCAGTGTAAATGAGTCACTTTGTTGTAGAATTTGATGAAAAATAGTGGAAATTAAAATAGGATCCATCATGGTTTTGTTTTAATATGAATCATGTAGAAGAGTGCTACAAAACAATGAATAAAGTGAATTTTATTGTGGTGAAGCCTTCCACTTATGGATATCTAATGGAATTTTTTTAAGTGTATACTTAATTACATTTTTTCAGAGTATGCAAAAAGCAGAATGCTTGGGATGGAGATCCCAGTTTTAATTCAATTTCTGACCTCAAAATCATTGCCCATTGTTGCTGAAATAAACGGAATCAAGAAAAGAAAACCTGATCAGTTCAGAAATTAGAGCAATATAAAAGCAATACATTCACGCACCCTTATAGATATGTCTAAAATTATAAATGGCAAATATGACATGAATGATCATGGAATACTGAATCTTCATTAGAATCTTGTAATTACTATTAGATATACTAAGCTGGTATCTTCACTCTCAGTTCACTGAGAATTTTTAAGCTTGATAAAAGAGCATGCTTAGTAGAAAGGTTGGAAAAGGCTCCAAGGCTTGATAGTACCAGTTCCATTGTGTAGCTTGTCTTTCAAAACAACTTGGTGAAATCCTTTACCTATTGTTTTTTTTCAATTTCTTTATCTGTAAACTACAGAACTGATATAAGTTTCCTACCCTCTGCTGTTATGATTTTATATCTTTCTCTTCCGAACACAGTCAGCTCTGAACTCCTTTTCTCTTACCTCAATACCACAACTCATTCTACCAAATGCCTAAGGTGATCCCCAAAAAGATTTGTTTTATTGAAAAACATCAAGCATAGTCAGATTCTGATGGTAATTGGAGCTTAAAGGTTTTAATTCATGCTTACAATCATATTATTTCTAAATTGGTAAGCAAATAAAGCCATTTTTATTGTTGCTTTGAATGAATTCTTCTAAAGTCCTTAGACATATGGCCCTCAATAGATGTGCTGAGCAGATAGCAAAAATCCTTTGCCAATGGTAAGCACCTGAAAATACATTTTCACTTTCAAAGGAAACAGGACTGTTATTACATCCTTTTACCTGAAGAGAAATGTTTCCCTTAGTGTTTTGTTTGCAGAAAGAAGAGTATGTGGCCTATTTTCCTACTTGTTTCTCCTGGAAAAGAATAGGCTGGAAGGCACATGAAGGAAAATAAAGGAAAAGATCATTTGGTGTATGCAGAGCTCAGGCCAGTATTAGGAAATATTTAGTACCACTTCACTTAGAAGGGGTTGTAGAATCATTGCTTACAGATGTTATTTTGTATGACGTGCCCTTGGAACTCATTTCATATTTTATCTTCGTCAAGTAAAATGTGTACCATCCTTGTCTGGCAAAGTTATTTATTTTCTGCCTCTTATTATAGAAATAGAATCAAGGAATTGCACACTCCAGGAGAATGAATGAAGTAATATTTCCTTTCTAATCTGCAATCTTTGTTTATAAAATGAAATGTTTATAAAAAGAAATAAAAATCCTTTCTGACCACATCATTATGAAGATTAAACAAGAATATATACAAGGCACTTCTGCTTTCATTTATTTTAAATACATCTATTTTAGTATTTTTATTTTTCTTCTCATATAACTTATATAATACATTCTTACTCCACTCCTCTCCTCCTTCTACCAACTCAGGTCTCCCATGTTCCCTCTCCCCACATCTAGCCTCCATCACTACCCACAACATATTCCCTTTCTGCCTCTCCCCAGAAAAGAACAATCCCCCAGGGTTACAGCACAATCAGGGTATGGCACAAGGCCAGACACCAATCCCTACATCAAGGGGGGCAGGCAGCCTGACAGGAGAAACGGGATCTCAAGGGCAAGTAAAACTGTTAGACACTTCCCCACTCCAGCTTGTAGGAATTTTTCAAGAGAAGGAATTCAGACAGCCAAGGAGATATTTAGGGGATTCTGCAGGTTCTCTTTCTGTCCGTTCAACCTCTGTGGGCCTCTTAGAGTGCTAGTCAGTTGACACTGTTCTCCTGGTGTCCTCCACCCCTCTGATCTCCACCATCCCTTCTTTCTGTCCTCCGTGGGATTCCCGATCTCTGTGTGATGTTTGGCTCTGGGCCTCTCCATCTGCTCTTATCAGCTGCTGGAGGGTCCTCTCTGGTGAGGACTTGGGTAGGTGCCGATCTATGAACAGAGCATGAGATCATTAGAAATCGTCTTCAGGTCATCTATCCAGTCCCTAGTTCCTGCCCTTTTATTTAAAATACTATTATATCATTTATTGCCTCCTTTCCTCTCTGTAACCATTCCCATACCCTATCTCCCTAGAATATGCCATCTCAAATTCATGGACTCTTTTCTTTAATCATTGATGTTATATATACAAAGAAATATATAAATACAGCCTGCTAAGTCTGTTTAGTGTTTCTTGTATGTATTCTTTTAGGACTGACCACTTCATATTTAGATAAGCAATTAGGGAATCTCTCCCTCTGTTAGCAGTTGTTAATTGAATATAGCTCATCACCTAGGGTGAGGCTCTGTGACATTTCCCTCATCCACATTGTTATGTCAACTGATGTCGTTACAGGTCTTATTTAGGCAGCCATAGTGTTGAGATTTCATGGGTGCAGCTTCCTTGTATATCTAGAAGACACAATATTGCAAGATGCTTCCTGGTTTATATCGATTTTTAAGGCATATGTCTGAAAAGTGTCCTAAATAGTTGATATATATTGTTTCTCAGTTTGAATAATCTCTTGAAATCTAGGTCTTGCCACTTACAGAGGCTGTGAGAAAGAACCCTACAGTAACTGTCTCTCATCTTCTCATGGTTTGGGGCAGTTTCAGCACTCCTTGATAGGTGGCTGCACAACTCCAATGTCTGCCTCAGTCTTTGCTTCTTTGCTATGTCTCTGTCCCTGTGTGTTAAAATCTCATTATTTTGTAAAGGCAAGTCATTAGATTTAAAGCCAACTATACTAATCATTATAATTTCATTTTTAACTCTTCAAATAATTGCATTTGCAGTACCCCATTGACAAAAACTTCATATTCTGAAATTCTGTTTAGGTGTGACTTTTGGAAGATGCTACTGAATAACCATTATAAATCTTAGTAAACATCAGTTAAATTTAGTTCCTTTCTTAATATTTTTTTCTGATAAAGAAAAACAATAATGCTATAAATAAAGTATGTTGTCATATTTTAATACTAAGAATCAAGGATGATAAACTTATTGAAAGTTATATGAACACATATATATTAATATGTTAATATTATTTCTTTAGTTATTTAGCAACAGGATTTTGTCATTATAGACATGCAAGTGCTCCCTGAAACATTGAAACATGGGTATTTATATTTTATTTGCCTTTGCAGTACTTTGTATCTGCTTTCCCATATCACCATCATGATTTCCTTGAAATTTCTGTTGACATTTCATATCAATTCACAAAATTTAAGTTACCACTAACTGGAAGAACAAAACCAGCCTATATATACTAGGGATGATATTACAATTCAGACATCATTTAGACTTGAAAGCCCATCCATTTTTCTGTCTTTTCTGTCTCATTTTCCTACTGTCAAAGGCAGCTGCACAAGCTTCTCATATGTGTTCTCTGCTTCAGAAGAAAGGACTGTAGACAATGATTCATTTACCTTTAAGAAGTATGCCTGAATGTCTCACATATCACCTTTCCTTGTACTTAATTGGCTCAAAGTTCATTTTCTCACCAGTGTTTTCTGTAAGGAAAATTCAGAAATGATTTCTTTAAGTGAAGCACACTGGCACACCAAAGAACTTTTCAAGTGCCGTTACTAAGGAAGATGGAATGGATATTGGGTTAGAAACCAGTTAAATCCACGTTTCCTCTGAAGGAATTTGAGAAAGATTGAAAAGGAAGAAAATGTCCATGTAGAGGATGACAGCAGTGTTCTGGTCATCTGTTCATCACATGTGGCCACTCCAAGGTTATTTACCTAAGTTGAGCTTACATACTTATCTATGAAATGAAGAAGTAAAATTTATTCTGATGACAAACCATCATAAGTTCCACACTCATGAGTATTTGACATTTGTTGTAATACCCTGATGTTATTGTGCCCTTGAGTTAACTGATACCCTTAATACATTTAAACATGAGTAAAATTCAAATGGAGAATAGAAAGCTGAGTCTGTATTCTGTGCATTCCCTTGTTGAGTCATGGCTTTATAATCCAATCTGTTCTCACTTTGCCACTATCTATTCATATGATGTATAAATAAGAGGTGACTACTTTAAAATGAGCAATGCGTTAAGGATAAGTTATGCTCAGATCCAGGAGCACAGGGTTGCAGTATATACATTGACTCTTCTGCAAAAACATTCTGCTTGTTTTACTTCAGTATCTATAAATATGGCATTATGCTTATTTGGGGGAGGGTTTTAATAAAGTGATGATGCACAGATATAAGATCCACACTGCAAAGATACAAATGAAGAGTGCATACTGGTGTCTCAAAGCACTTGAGCCCGATAAAAGCAAGGTTAGTTTCCAAGCCTACTTGGTATGACCACATCTAGTTTTGTTTGCTAAGGAACAATACATAGTCATGTCTGGTGGTGCACACCTGAAATTTCATAAATCTAGAGGGTGAATCAAGAGTATCTCTGGTTCAAGGCCAGGTATGGCTATCAGTTTATAGACATATGACTCTTTTCAAAACACTTACCTATAATTGCCAAGTGAAATATTAATGTTTTATGAATACTGGATGAATAATGTTTTCCTATCTAGACACTAGCATGATATTAAAGTTTTAGATACTTGCCATTCTTTATTTTTAAAACTACATCAAGATCATTTATATAAAGAAATTGTCTACAATCTAGCAGTTCAGATAACTTTCCCAAAATATTTCTGTATTAAGGAAAGTATCTACCATGCTGACTCCTTATAAATCAATTGTTTGTAGTTAGCCATTGTATGGGCTTAGCAAGAAAGACATTGAAGCATTTTTCATAGGTGCAAGCGCTGCTAGGCCTCAGCAGAGGGAACCACTGTCATGGCGAGTGCCATACTCACAGTGGAAGCCCAAATATCTCAGCTCAAGTGTTTCATTCTTTCAGAATCCCTCTGGTATTCTACTAAGACCACATGCAGATCATTAGCAATTAAACAATCCCCACAGAATTCCAACATCTGCAGACAATACAAAATGTCCTAGACCTAGGCTAGCCCCTCACCCAGCAGTGCATAAAACAATTTTAAACATAACTAAAAATAAACTTCCCAAACAGTAAATCTTGTGCCTAAAAGCAATGATTATCAAATAGGACCACATGAAACTGCTTCTGCAAGGCAGAGGATGCTGTGAGTAAGACAAAAGGCAGCTTACAGAATGGTAAAGATCTTCACCAACTCCTCTTACGATAGAGGGCTAATATCCAAAATATATGAAGAATCCAAGAAACTAGACAAAACAAAACAAACAATCCAATTTAAAAATGGGGTGTAGATCTAAAGAAAGAATTCTCAAAAGAGGAATCTCAAATGGTTGAGAAACACCTAAAGAAATGTTTGACATCCTTAGTCATTAGGGAAATGCAAATCAAAACCAACTGAGATTCCATCTTACACCTTTTAGAGTGACTAAGATAAATAACACAAAGGACAGTTCATGCTGGTGAAGATGTGGAGCAAAGAGAACACCCCTACATTGCTGGTGGGAGTGGCAACTTGTACAGTCACTACGTAAAACAATATGGTGATTCCACAGGAAATTTAGAATCAACCTACTTCAATATGCAGCTATACTACTCCTGGGCATATACCCAAAAGGTGCTCCATCCTACCAGAAGGACACTTGCTCAACTATGTTCATAGCAGCTTTATTCATAATAGCCAAAAACTGGAAATAACTTAGATGCCCTTCAACTGAAGAATGGATAAAGAAATTGTGGTACATTTACACAATGGAGTGTTACTCAGCTATTAAAAAAAATGACTACCTGAATTTTACAGGCAAATGGATCAAACTAGAAAAAATATCTTTCTGCCTGAGGTAACCCAGTCCTAGAATGAAAACCATGGTATGTACTCACTTATATGTGGATATTAACTGCTAAGCAGAGAACAAAGGTACTAATATCCACAGACCCAGAGAAACTATGCAAGAAGAAGGGCCTCAATTGGAACACAGGGATATCCCTGGTAGAGTGGAAAATAGAACAGAGGGTGCAGGTGGGCTGAGGAAGGACAGGACTGGGAATAGAAGGGACCGAGGGAAGGAGAGGACAGACGGAAAATTCTATTGAGAGACTACAAGAACTGGGAGACAGTAAGAAGGGATCAGAGGCCTAGTGTAGTGGAAATTAACTGGTATCTATGAGGAAAACCATAGCAAGGATCCCTAGTAGTTGGGGATAGGGAGCCTGAACAGACCATCTCCTGTACCCAGGCAATACTTCCAGTGGTAAGACCAGGACACAATCCCAGCCACAAAACCTCCAACCTATGGCCTATCCTCCCTCCAAGATCCTCTTTGACAACAGAAGAGCAGAACCCATGCCAAAGGAGGGATCCCCTGCCTCAAACTGAAGGGCACACCAGTAACTGAAGACTGGATAAACTGGAAACGATTTCTAATGATGTCATGCTCTGCTCACAGATCGGTACTTACCCCATCTTCACCATAAAGGTCCCTTCCAGCAGCTGATAAGAGCAGAGGGAGAGGCCCCAAGCTAAACATCATGCAGATATCAGAGGACCCCACAGAAAAGGGAGAGGATGGATGGCTGAGACCAAAGGGTTTGAAGACACTGTAATAAGCCCCACAGAGTTAACTGACTAGCACTCCTAAGGACCTGCAGAGATGGAATGGACAGAAAGGGAATGTGCAGGATCCCCTAAATACATCTTACTGTTGTCTGGATTCGTGCTCTTGAAAAACTCCTATAGGCTGGAGTTGGGGGTGTTTCTGACAATTTTACTGACCTTTGAGACTCTTTTTCTCCTCTGGGCTGCCTGGCCCACCCTTGATGTAGGGATTGGTGTCTGGCCTTGTTCCATCCTGCTATGCCATGCCCCATTTGAGCAGTAACCCTGGGACAACTGCTCTTTTCTGGGGAGAAATGGAGCTGATGATTGTGGGTGGTGATGGAGTCTAAGTCTGGGAGAAAAGGGAGATGGAGACTGATAGGTGGAGAGGAGGGATTCGGGTTGTATTGTATAAGTTGTATGAGAGGTGAAAAATGAATAAATAGCAAATGTTGGCTAAAAAGTAAATTGAGTTGCGTGTTCCTCAAATAGCATAAATTTCAAAGAGCTCTGTTATATCTTTTGCATCCTGTGACTTCTTAGTAATGAAGAGCCATTTCAAAGTCTGTGCCAGCTCTTCTTTTTTTGTGGGAAGCACAATTTTCACAGCTTGCCTGGCCCGGCTCTGAATTCCTCCTTCAAAATACCAACATTTTTGAGGCAATTTTTCACTTAGACCACCCATTCACTTTGCTTCTACCAGGCTGAATGACATACTACTTATTCTCAGATCTAGAAATTTACTGTGCAGATGCTGGTTTAGGTATGAATAATGGACCATTAGGTTCATTTATCCACTGGCTAGGCACACATATGGTACAATTCCTACAATTCTCTTTTCATTATTGCTGATAATGGCTCCTGGGATCTAATTAGTGCAGTGATTCCTTCTATAAGAGATGTTAATATAATGCATTCTATCCAATACCAGTTGTACTCTGTAGCAATAATTAAATTCAAAGCTTCCTATTTCTCATTTAGATACAACTGTAGGTCAAGATTCAATTGTATGGAGGCCAGGTGAATACATAGCTCCAATTACTTGTCTTGCTCTAAGGTTAACCTTTTACCCCAGTGACACCATAACCACTTGAAGCTTTTAGGTTAATAGTCTTTCACAGGTGGTGTCAAATTGGAGAAGATCAGGGAGATTTATTGGTTTCACTCAGAAATCTACTGAGCTTCTGCTGATACTATCGTGAATATTGCCAAAGTAAAAGGGATATTGACTCTCATTCAAAGTAGATAGTGTTATTTTTCCATTGATACAATGATTTAAGACTAAAATATTCTAAAGGATTTACTGCCTGGATAGAAACCTGTCCTGTTTTTTTGTTTTTGATTTTTTTAATCATCAATTTTTTTTTCACTTGTTTATTCAATAAACACTTACCAAATGTCTATGCATATCAGATATTGTTCTCATGCCTAGAGCAGCAAGTAAGAAAACAAATGCTCATCAGTCACCAAACTCACATACCAGTGCAAGACAATAACCAGATAAAAAGCATTTTGGGTGGTAATAAGTATGATAAAAGCAATAAAACAGAAAAAAAAACACACAAGTGGAAAGTGTGTGACTTAAATGACTGAGTTCAAATGTCCTCATCAAGGCCTTTTAGCACATCAAGGAGGCTTACCAGGTCTCTCATGACAGTTTAAAAGACTTCACTTGGAAAATAAGAAAGCAGTTGCAAACAGAATCAATTACAATTCCACTCTAAACATATGCCCTCATTCCCTTCTGAGAAACAGCAGCCATCAGTTCAACAATGAAATAGAAACGAGACATGTCAGGACAGATAAAATATATTGAGTTGATATTTGTTTCTAGACACAGTACCACAGAAAGGTTTTGACATACAAGACCATCTGATCTCATGCTACCAACACAGAAAGCTGTTGTCAGTTATTGCTATATTCAGGTTTCTAAACTAGGTTTACCTGAAGAATAAAGTTTCTCTTCAAGGAGTGTAAATAAGCAAGTTAAGATGAGGAGAAACATGAGGAGAAACAGTCCCCAGCTATATGAATAGAATACTGCACCCTCCCTTGTTGGGGTCATGTACTTACATTGCTAGCTGCCTTGCTTCATTTTCTCAGGATGTGGTGATGTCCTGTTAGCAACTCTCTGCATTTTCACTTGATTTGTGTTTGCTTGTCTGATTTCCTATGCTACTATTGTCCTGATTTATGTTTAATTTGTGGTTTTATTTTCCAGTGTTCTTCTTTCTACTCTTGCCCTCTGGCTATACAATCTGTAACATACACACTTGCACAATCACTATGATATATGCATATGCATACCTGCTGATGACATTATGAATTGTGTTCTGTTGTACTGTAAAGTTTTCAATGTGATTTTTAAAATCTGCATAGTTCTGGAGAGTTCCCCCTTCCATTTACTTTTCTTAAATGAAGTTAGAGGGAAAATGACTTCTTCATTATTCTCATTCTTTCTGTTTCCTCTCTAATCTTTGGTGAGATAAGGGAAATTTATATAATTTTTCCCACTAATTAGAAATACAGAACAACAGTTATCTCGAATAATACACAGCTCAGAACCAAAAGGCAATCTTCCTATGGGAATGCTTATTAATCTCTTGACATATTATTAGTTGTCACAATTAGTTTACACTGACCAGATGTTTGGAAGAAACCAATAAATTTGGCTTCAAATGTATAGTGTCCATTATGAGGAACATGATACTAACATATAGAAGTTGAGTAAGTCATATCTTTCTTGTGTGTTCAAATATTAAATACAGAAAGATATATTTCAATAGAGATTTTGGCTAAGTTTCAGAGGTTCATTAGTCTGGCTTCCTTTGGGAAACAGAATTGACAGAATAAAAATATTATTACAAAGTGGATTTATTAGATTGGCTTTCACGAGGTATGGGCTGGGTAGGCCAACAATGGCTACGTGAACACTTGGGAGGCTGTGAACCCAGTATCGCCCAGTCTGAGACTGGAGACCTTGGCAATCACTATATACCTTAGAAGAATAAAATTATGAAAGACTGAAATATACACTATATGTTTAATTGTTAATAAATCCTATTGTAGCATTATTGATATTATGGTATTTTATACTGAGTCTATTTTAAAATTTAGATTTTGTTTTATTTCCAGTGGACATATTTTATACAGATTATTAGTTAAAAAGCTAAAAATAGCTTGAGATTTTAAACTATTTCTATAATTTTACAGCTACATTAATATTGGTACCTTGGAATTTCATTATTTTTTTATTCATCAGGTCATAGGATGACTCGTACTGTCCATTCAGTTATTTAAACCACATATACTTTTGCCTTTCCTTAATTAGAGATGAGGGTCACAATAGAAATGATACTTTGAAAATAAAAATAGTATGTATAGTGTTATAATTACTCATACTAAGATATAACATCATAGTGGCTCTTTACCATTCAAATGAACTGGAGTCCATAAATATTAGCTGCTGAATATATGAATTACATTTTGATTTTTGCTTTCTAGATACAAAGAAATGAAATAAAATAGAGCAGTTGCTCCATGTTTATTTACTTCAAGACTCAAATTAAGGTTTTCATTTGCTAATCCAAATGCAAGACAAACATTTCTAATAGGGGGATGCTCACTCTAACAAATTTAACATTAAGAAATCAAAGGGTTCACTAATTTGTTGTCATAAACATATTGAGAAAAGTACTTTTTCCACATTGTGTGTCTAACCTAAAAAAAAAAGCTGTGTGTTTAGACAGTCAAGTGTGTCGACACAAATGACTGAGATTACACATGTACCATGAATAGCATATGGAGGTCAGAGAACAACATCAGCAGTCTGAGCTGTTTAGCACCTTTTTGGAGACAGAGCCACTTGTATGCCACTGCATATCTCAGGCTACTAAGTCCATAAACTTCTGGGGGCTCTCCTGTATCTGCCTACCATTAAGTGTATAGATGGCAGAAATATACTGCTACATCAGGCTTTAAATCTTCACACTCATGCTACAAATCCTTTTCCCAACTTGCCATCTTTCCAGGCTTATTTCTGACCATTTTAAAATGTCAAAACAGTCATTTGTATCAAAATAAAAAGAGTACACAAAAGAGCTAGAAAATGTAATTCAATGGTAGAATAATTGTCTAGGTCAAGGTCTTGGGCCTATCCCCAGTACAACAAAACAAATGAGAAAAGAAGAAGGGGGAGGAGTTCATATGAAGCTACTAGAACATGCATATACAAATTGTATTTTAATATTTCTTTTTTCCTGAAGTAAGGTCATTTAGAAGATAAGTAACAAAACCTATATAATAATGTGTAGTGGTGCAGAGAAATACCTGTTATTATACATACTCTTATATTTTCATGGACAATAAAGAAATCATAGATAGCAGCATATTTCACTTTATTTCACTGTTTTCATGGCAATTAAAATAGATGCTAAAAAGAATGGAACAAAAGGATTGGAAATGGAACTTATTACAGCATATCTAAATGATCTGCTGTCATACAAGCTTGCTTTCTGATTTGCACCCCACCATTTATCAGCTTTAGTTCTCTGGTGGTGGAGGGAGTAGAACTTCTAAACTAGTATCTCCAGAACACACAGGCCCTCTTGGGTAGTATAACTGTGGGACTATGATGCTATTTCCCTCAATCCTCAGGCAGCTAGAGACTCTTAGCTTGTGGCCTTTTGTCCAGAGTAGCGATTCTTAATCATTAACATATGGTACACAGCTATTATTTTCTTGACTCACGTGTTAAAAGAGGGTGAGAATGTGATTATGTCTGAGTCTCAGAAACTTTCCTGTAAAAAAAAAATACACTGCTGTGGGAATTATGCTAGATAAAAATTATACATGGTATATATTAAGAAGCCAATAGATGTTATAAAGTATTCTTAGTTACTAAGGATCAAAGTCTAAATAATACACACACACACACACACACACACTCACAATCTTACAGTGACTTCCTGATCCTCTGATTCTGACAACACTCCAACTCTGTGATGCTATGTAGGGATTGTATTGCAGATACAGCAATTAGCTCTGAGTAGTCCACACTCAGTTATTCACTGTATTTTGACTAGCTATGGATTTCTTTATTAGTTTTTGTATAGTGCAAAAAGAAGTTTTTTCATGAAGGTTTGGAGCTAAATTTATTTTTGTAAGTAAGGAAAGGGATTTTGCATTTCTCAAATAGTTAAAGATCCTGAATACCTTAAAAGATATTTCTTAGCCATTTTCCTTTCTTTTGGGAATTCTCTGTTCAAATTTTTTAGTCTTTAAATGCTTTTTGATTCTTTTTTATGAGTTATTTATATATTCTAGATGCTAGTCTTCTGTAAAATGTATAGCTGGCAAAGATTTTCTTTCACTCTGTGGGCTTCCTTTTTACACAATTGTTTCTTTAGCTGTCCAGAGCTTTTGATTTTCTAAGGTGCCAATTTTCAAGTGTTGGCCTTAATTCCTGAGCAAATTGAGTTATATTCAGAAAGTCCTT
Organism: Cricetomys ansorgei; assembly: GCA_026225945.1. NCBI lineage: Eukaryota > Metazoa > Chordata > Mammalia > Rodentia > Nesomyidae > Cricetomys > Cricetomys ansorgei. The sequence goes on along the minus strand of JAMJFZ010002759.1, from coordinate 2,880,962 downwards.
TTCTGTTTCTATATATTCTAGTGTACTGCCTATGTTTTCTTCTAGCAGTTTTAGTGTTTCAGGCTTCACATTGAGATATTGAATCCTTTTTGAATTTATTTTTGTTCAGAGATACAGGCATAAGTCTAATTTCATTCTTCTATACGTGGACTAATATGAGTACATAACTTATCAGGAAAGTAATATGGGACCATCACTAAAATAGGAGACTGGGGAGCAATAGAGAATGGATTAGCAGGCTACAAGTGATCTGATCAATGAAATGGACAAAGGGAGGCTCCTTAGAGAGGAAGGAGGGGGTTCATACATAACTGGGAGGAGTATAAATGAGAAAAAGGATATAAGTGATAGGGGAAATAGGAAACGGGGGGGGGGCTTTTATGGAAGCACAGGAGAGTCACTTTTTCAGGAGTCACTTCTGTAACAGGAAAACTGAATAGCGGAGTTTTTTTTAACCATTTGCATTATGTTTGTTATGCATAAATTCAATGCTAGTGATTTGTTTTTATGTTAAGAATCTTAGTCATTATTTTCTATCAAGGGATTCTATCAAGGGATTCTTTCTGTTGTTTTTGTCCTCTGAGGTGTTTTCTGCAAGCTTTTACATTTAGCATTTCTTTTCATAATATTCTTTTGAGTGAGTAGCTGTCAGGAGAGAAAAGTTCATTTTGATCACAGGAAGTTGTTTGTTCTTTTTAACCAGAAACTGTATATGAAATGTTTCATCACCCACTTATCAAGTTTTCCATTATCTCTAACTGTGAATTTGACAGCTACCTGGGCTTCATTTTATTGTCAGAACATATTTACTTATGTGGGAGTCAGCCTTCACTTCCTAGCTTCATTCACAATAATGATGTTCAGAGTGTTTTAACAATATCTATTTCCTTCAACCTACATTTGAGTCCATTTCATGACTCATTTAAATGTTTCTAAATTGTGCAGATGATAAATATGTGGAAAGAGATGTACCTGATTCTACTCAAAATTAAGCTAGAGACCAAAGGAAATATAAAAAAAAATTGACTGCATACTTAAACTGTGGAAGTTTATTTTACTTTTTGTTTGTTTTTCTCTTTTCTTAAGTTTCCATGCTGGAGATTGAACACAGGGCCTCATTCATGTTAGGTCATTGCCTTACCTCTGACTATATATCTAGTACTTTGAAACTGGAAAATTAAAGAGTTTCTTCAACTTAATAATTCAGGACCAAAATAAATTCTACCAAGTTTTGGTAAAACTAACATTTTATGAATTCAGATTATTTTAGTAAATACTGGACAGGTACATAATCCAAATAAGTTAAAGTTGTAGTAGCTTTGATACTTTAGCATATAGATCATTTTGTTCTTGTGTTAAATATTTAAGTGCTTCTTTTAAAGAAAGTTCCCTTCCTCCTTGTATATTTGAATTGAGAGTGTGATTTTGAATAATGAATACATCAGAAAATGCCTACTGTCTATCAACTAAAGCAGCCATGTCACTTTTTTGTCTGTCTCTCCTCTATCTGTATTTTTTGTTTTCTTATCTAATATATAGAGGAAGAATTTTAATATTCTGTTTCTTTTAAATTGACATTCATGTAATTAAATATTTCACATGCACTTTACTATAAACTATGTATGCATATATACATGTGAGTTCTGTGTATAATTTCATAATATCTTCATTTTCATGTGTTGACAGGTTTCTAAGTCACTATGCCTGTTCACAATCTTAATTATTCTGCAATATATTTTTCTATATGATCAACAATAATCAGTGTGTAATTAGATCTTTATAACTATCCAATATATTCCTTGTTTTTTTCATTGTTAAATATATTATTTTGGAATGCAGCTATAGGAAGCCTAGGATCATGTAGAAGATATATTCAAAAAATGACGGCGTTTTAAGATGAAGATTCTGGATGTTAAACTTTAGGGCTTACTGTGATCATAGGATTGTAGTCCTTTTGGTCTCTAAGGACTCTGCACATTTGAGTCAATGACATGTGTGAAACTCTCCTACTCTCAGAGTATCTCATGGGCTCTGTTCAGTGTAGGAGACATTACTTCTTCTCTGGGAATTAAAATCTTGTGAATAATTACACTGAATGAAGGATTGGAAAATTTCAAATTAGCATGATATTATCATGAGTGGTGAATGTCTGAGAGGGGAACTGCAGGGAGCAGGTAGGAAAGATTGAGCAGCCTACTGTTGTGATCATATATATTCATCTTGCAGTTAAAAATTAACCTGTGTGAACTCCAGAGCAGACATTATAGAAAAGTAAAGGAAATTTTTATTGATGAAAAACTAAAGAATATTATTTTAAGGGCTGACATAAGGGATAAGAAGTTAAAAGTATTCACCGTATAATCTGGCAACTTGAGTTTGATCCCCAAGACCCGTATAGCTGAAGGAGAGAACCAACTCCTGCAAGTTGCATCCGATCTCCACACAAGTGCACATGCACACATGCACAAACACATAAACATAATGAATGTGATACATTTTTTTCAAAATGCGGGAGAGATAGCTCAGTTACTAAGAGTACATAATAGTCTTTACAAAAGATCCACATTCAGCTCATGGCACCCAGGTAGGGTGGCTCACAACTCTCTTTAGCTCCGGTTTACCTATAGTCCTGTCTGTGAGCATATTTTTAAATTGCTAATTGATGTAGAAGAGCCCAACCTACTTTAGATGGTGTCACTTCTGGGCAGGAGGTACCCTTTATAGAAGAAAGCAACTGTGAGGCCGGAGACCCCCGGCCCTGGTCATTAATCCTAAACTCTTAACAGGAACTTAGGCTTTCTCTCAATTTTTCTACTCAATACAATAATTATTGAGTACTTTCCAGAACTCCTTGTTCCAAGAACTAGCCCACCCCAGGAACCATAAAACAATTACTGTCAGGCTTAATTCAAGGGCACTGTGACCCCGCCCAAATTCCTAAAACTAAAGTATGAGAGGCAGCTGCAGCCGCCACCTAATAGCCTTGGGCAAGGGACTGTCCACATTGAGTAAGACCCTAAGTGTACATTTCCTGGTGCCCACGACCTTGCTATACACCAGCTCCAATCAGCTTAAAGGTTAATTGGCCCTAACCTATCAAAATAGAAAAACAATTTGGGGACCAATCGACTTGTACCAAATCGGTTTATGCCTAGCAATTGTCTGTATTTTGTATAAAGAGTTTCATTTTCCGCTGCTGGGGGCCGCTTCTATCCTGCGAGTTAGAATGGCCCCAGCGCTGGTTAATAAACCTCCTGCTTTTTGCATCGATTATCCGAGTGTGTCTCTCTGTGGGCGCGTCACCAAGTTGGGGTCCAGTTCGGGAACCCAACACAACCTAAGCAAACCATGGAGAGAAACCCAGAAAGCAGCAGTCCTCCCTGGTCTTTGCATCAGATCCTGCCACCACATTTGAAAAAAAGATAGCTATTACAGCTACTTGTTAAAAGCTGAATTCAAATGTGCCTCTATATTGTGATGGCATATATATCAAAATGAGAAATGTATACACATGAGAAGTAAATGGAGTAAAAGAAAGTGAATAACAATACATTGTTAAACTAGCTGGAGAGGGACTTTAATTTTTAAATTCATCTATTACTGTGATAGAATTACATTATTTGGTAATATATTTTAAAGTGTCTGTGCAGCCACATTTCCTTAACCAACTGCTGAATATAATAGGCTTTAATTAATGTATTGTTTTAGTCTATTTAGCCTTTGGTATTGAACTCAAGGCAGCATTCATGAGCTGTTAAGTTTTATGACTCGATAATGACAGAACAGCTTCTCAGAGCATAAGTGACCTCCAAATAGCTAGAAGAGATATTTAGATTATCTTCTATTAAAACATAAATAATATACCCCATTCTTCAATAAAGAAACTTCTTTGGGCAACTAAAATATATAAAATAGAATAATTCTCATAACAGTTATGTGATCTACATTTCATACCCAGAATGGGAACTAAATACACTGCAATAGCTTGGCAAAATAAGTACATGATTAATTACACCATGGTTTGCTTTTGCCACAAAAATCTGATTGAACTCAGACTTAATGTTTTCAGCCCGCTATCATCTGACTTTTGGATTATTATAAATTTAGACCATAAACAAACATAATTTGTTCCAACATTGCAGGTATATGTGCAAGGAAAGCAGACACCATTATATTTTAGTGAATAAGTTAGAAAACAACATGTTATCATATGGAACAGGCAGAGTCACTTTCACAGAAAGATGATGGAATCAGGTCTGGAACATGGGATTCCTTTACCTTACATGACAAAGTCACTGGCAGATGTCATTAAGTTAAGACTCTGGGATGACAAGATTATTCTGCATTATTTGAGTCAGCAAATACACAAAAACTATGAATGAAGGGGGAAAAAATCTCAGAGATCTTTGCATAGACAAGTAGGACAAAGGGGAAAGACATTAGAATCTGTGGTGCCTTTTGTTGTGGTATATTTGAACTTATTTTCAAATATTAAGCTGTTTATCCAGACGCCTAAACTGTAGCTGGAAGGCCTCCTTCCTTAGCTATTGGAAACAGCTTCTTAGGAGTGGACTCTGGAATGCAGAAAGCATGCTAGTTTGGAGCACCAGCAATTGTCTATTCAATGGTAGTTGATTTGAACAATTGTCATTCTAATGTTGTCTGCCCAGTGAGATACTTATGTTAAAAGCATCCAATTGTATTGATGCTAATAGAGGGACTTTACAGGGCTCTTCCTCAACCTAAGCACCAGATAAGGAAGACCTTGTGTGGGCACTTGACTGGCTGGTAAAATGGCATCATGTCAGCCAGCTGAGATTGGGGTTTGTGAAGGTTCTATTCAATATGCATTAAGGCCTGTGTGTTGGTGGGCAGTGATTCCTTTCAATAAAATACCTGGAGGTCATGTGCTAGGGAAGTCAAGAAGAAGCAGGTGAGTGGATGGGAAGCAGAGCTTCTAGGTCAGCCATGTGGGGCGAGACCCTGTGCCTTGGCGATCCAGGTTTTCCATTTCAGAAAGTGTCATGGATCTTTAGTGATACCTGCCTGTCATGATATTAATTATATTACTTTAACAGTTGTTGGCTTGGGAGATGGCAGATGACACATAGAAAACATGTGACTAGTAGAAGATGGATAAGTCAGAAACTGGTATCACCCTAGTACACACAGAAGGTACCTGGCCTTGTTGACACTTGGGTTTTAGTGCAGGGAGACCCATTTTAGACTTCTGTCCTCTAGAATTATAAGATACTGGTTCTGGATTACTAAGGTTTACAATGTGGACTGTTTCAGAACTTCAGAAGTTATTAGGATATTGGAGGTGGTGCTTGCTCTTATAATTTATGTGCATAAATTTCTTACTTTTCTCTTTCAGAAGAAAGCCTTATTCCTTATGCACAGAGAGACTTGTCTAGGTTTGCCTCAAGATCTAGAAGCTTGCCCTTGGCAGGAAAATTCCTAAATAACCACCAAATCGAAATGAGATGGACTCTGATATGAATGAATCTCATTCAGGCACTCACCTGCTTACTGAACAAAAGACTTGATTCCTGCTGAGAGCAGAAGTGCTGGTTAAGAAACAGAGATGGTTCTTTCTAGCCCTTAAAATAAACTTCTTTATCAAAGCAGCCTAGAGACATGTCCCCCTCTGACCTCCCTCATTACTCTCTACAGAGAAATGAAATAAAAATTTTCCATAGCTGCAAACTTCCCTTTCACACTGAATCAGAGGCCAAAGCTTACTGCCTCTCTAAGTAACTTTGCAAAAGAATCTGTTCATATTGTATAGGAAGCAGCTTCTAATTTGTGTTTTTGATGCAATATAAAAGAAAATGCAGAAAGAAGACTGTTGGAACATTTAGCAAATATTTTTTATAGTTTCTGCCTTATGCCAAAAGTGCTCAGCCTGTGGACTCAAAATACAAATTAGTAAGTGAGAAATAAGCCTTAGTTTATTTTTTTAATATTTAGTTATTTCAGCAACTCTGTATTTTTCTTACTGTATTATGCTCACTAATTGGGTTGTTAAACTCATATCTGTAACTGCTCCTGAGTTAAAAACAGTTATTTCCCTAACACTCTGTTTTTATAATAGTGCAAAGGATGCATGTATATTTTCATAATTTTTAAGAAGTTTCCCTTAAATTAAGTGGGGAAAGCTGAAATTTGTCCTTTGTATGTCAAGTGAGTGGTGACTAAAAGAATCACTGCAAGTGAAAAATGATGGACATGAAATGCTGGATACATATGTGTTACACAGGTCAATCTAGTGATCTGGAGGAAGAACAAGAGTGCTGAACACTGACTTCAGGCTGATTTAATCACACAGGAGGCTCCTTAGTGCTGCATTGGACTGAGACTTGTAAATACAAAGGAAAAAGAAGTTTAAGCAGAAATATTTTTGCTGCACTTTTAAGGGATGTAGCCTTATCCTATTATCCATCTTATTAATTTTGAAGAAAGGAAGATTTGTTGACTCTAACGCTGGTTTTGACCTTCAATGTTTTATTGTATTTGTTTGTTTAGTGTTTGAGAAACAGTTCATTTATCAAAAGCATTGTATAATAGATGTGGCTTCCTGAATGCTGCTTCATAGTGTTTATTTTCTTTTAAGTTGACCTTATTTAGACTTCTTTTATTATAATTTTACAGAGTACTTATTGACTTATGATATTAGATATTAATCATCTTCCTTTGCATATTCAGTTTGATGGATTTTGATAAATATGTACAACTATGTAGCTGTCACTAGAACCAAGATATCAAATATTTCTAAGATTTCTCAAAATTACACATTGTCCTTTGAAGCAATTATTTCCTCACAGTATTTAAAATGTATATATCTGTTTTGTCTCACCACACATTCCACTTAACTTTTTACAATGTCCAATAAATAAAATCAGGAAGTATGGTACAATTATGCTTGTATCCTTTTACTCAAACTGATAACATATATATCTACACAAATAGGTATATCTGTGTATATATTTTGCTAGATAGAGAGAGAGATATAGTTGGTCATCAATTTCTTTCTTATTATTAATTATTCCATTGCATAAACAGGATGTAATTTATTTATCTACTCACTAATTGACAACATTTAGAATATTTCCAGATATTAAGTGTTGTTAATAATCAATATAAATGTTTCGTGGTCATTTTTATAAGACAGTGTCTCACTCCATACATAGCTCAGGCTGCCTCAAATATTTGATCCTCTTATCCTAGCATCTCATGTGCTGGAATTATAGGTATATACTACCATACATGCCTGTGACAGGTTTTTATGTGCTTTACATGTATGCTCTCTAATAAACTTAGTGGATCATATAGTATTGAACTGTGGTAAGCAGTCCTTCTGGATACACTGGCTTGAAACACAAAGGCACTCCATTCTGTTTTAAAGCTCCGTTTCTCTCTGGCCTTAATGGACAGAGTTTGGACAAGGTCAATTAGTCTAAAGCTGCCCAGTTCTGGGAAACTGCCTAACTAACCCATCCCTATTACTTCCTCATTCCACATTTCCACCCTTATAGATTATACCAGAAAAATCTCACAGTACTTCCTTATTGCTCTGAAACATCTTGACTCTGCAGTTTATTGACCAAGTGACCCCCAAATAAACTAGACCAGCCTGCCTGACTATAGCAACCTGCTTATGCATTCCCCTCTCCCTCCCCACCTGAGAACTTCTTATAAATACTGGTACTTGTATTCAATAAATTGAAGACTTGATCAGATATCAGACTTGCCTTTCATTGCTCATGCTTCTTTGTTTTGTTGGGTTCCCTAACTGGACCCCAACTTGGTGACATGCCCACAGAGAGATACAGTCGGATAATCGATGCAAAAAGCAAGAGGTTTATTAACCAGCGCTGGGGCCGTTCTAACACATAGGATAGAAGCGGCCCCAAGGAGCAGAAAACAAAGCTTTTTATACAAAATACAGACAGTTGCTAGGCATAAACCGATTTGGTACAAGTCGATTGGTCCCCAAATTGTTTTTCTATTTTGATAGGTTAGGGCTAATTAACCTTTAAGCTGATTGGAGCTGGCGTATAGCAAGGTCATGGGCACCAGGAAATGTACACTTAGGGTCTTAGTCAATGTGGACAGTCCCTTGCCCAAGGCTGTTAGGCGGGGGCTGCAGCTGCCTCTCATACTTTAGTTTTGGGAATTTGGGCTGGGTCACAGTGCCCTTGAATTAAGCCTGACAATAATTGTTTTATGGTTTCTGGGGTGGGCTAGTTCTTGGAACAGGGAGTTCTGGAAAGTACTCAATAATTATTGTATTGAGTAGAGAAAGCCTAAGTTCCTGTTAAGAGTTTAGGATTAATGCCCAGGGCCGGGGGGGTCTCTGGCCTCACAGTTTTTTCCCCAAATCCTAGCTCCCTCTCCTAGGGCTTTTGTTGCAGAACCCCACAGACCAGGACACTGAACTTTACCAGATATTTTGAAATTGGTTATCAAAATAGATATATCATTTTGCTAGCACATTAACAGTATGTCAGAATTCCAAGTTGTTACTCACATTCTCATTAGTCCTGGTTGTTATCATTTTCATTAATTTTTAGCTATTTTTTGTATAAATGGAGTGCTCTCTTTTATGGATGTAATTAGCATGTTGGGCATTATTTCATGTTAGTACTAGTCAGTTTTTTTCTTACTTTCTCTGAAGAACATGATTTTTTATCTGATTTTTGATTGAATTATTTTATTTAACGTCTTTTTATTATTCAATTATAAATACCATTTTTGTATTCTGAATAATTGTCTTTGAAAAACAAATATGTTTTTTAATGTTTTTAAATGGAATGTTTTTTCATCTTGTAAGTAACCAGGATAACATGGATAGAATCAATAATTTTTAATTAGCATTATGAACAAAACCTTCTATGTAAAAATTCTACTTGCAAGACTATAGAGCACAATTCTGGTAAAATTATTTATTATATTACATGTTGACATATTTCTGTTAAAAGTGAAAAGCTATAATGTTCTAATATTTTCCTGAAAATTTTCTGTGTATATGTTTAGGGATTCAGACTAAGATGATATAAAAGCAAAAATTATAAAAGATTTTTTTAAATTTACTTAAAAATTGTAATAAATTAAATTAGAACTATGTAAAAGTAGCAGATAGTTAATGCTGGTACGTATAAAGAGGAGGATATTGGATAATTATATGCATTTCTATTAATGCACCCATCCAGGTATATGAAAAACAACCAATTCCTAACAATATTAAGCACAAAGACAAGATTTATTTTTCTGAGAATCTGTGAAGTTACTACTCTGACTACAAGAAATGCTGTAACTAGTACTTTTGGAATGCTTTTAAAAAATAAACCTTTTAAAAGATGCATTGTCAGAAAAGAAGAAATTATAAAGATACATTTTAAATGCATACATCTGTTTAAAATAAAATAAATACTCAGCTGCCCTTAGCCTCTTCCTTAGCAGTACACTAAATATAAGAGAACAACTTGTTGATCTCAACATAATGTACTGAAAATTATAAGCACTGTGACAGGTGACAGACAAAAGGATTTATCTTTATCCATCTGTCTTTCAGGGTCCAATAAAACATACAGGGTAGGATTTGTATATACAAGTATTTAAATTGTGTCATAGGAAGGAAAAAGAAGAGAACCTGGCAATGAAAGTATAATTGAACACTCTACTAATCTGGGTTTGTAGAATTTGAAAGTGTTAGGATTAGAGATGGGCCAGGATGTGAGAAGTTTTTTTCAAAACTGGAGAGTAAACCTGGAATACTTGCCTCACTATCATGGCCTTCACTTGTAATTCCAGCACTCAAGAGACTGAAACAGGAAGCCCAGAACAAAAGTGTATTTGCATAATCAAATCAAGCTATTATTACGCAAATTTATTTTAAATACTCATGCTAAGTATATTTATATAATTGGAGATTTCATTGATAGACAATTTGACAATCAGGAATGAATGAAGCATTTTTGTACTTGCTCTGTTTATATGTAATCTGATATTATCGAGGATCAAGCACATTTCTACAAATGTCTATTCTAACCATTTGTGGCTAAATAGCATTCTTTTGTACATAGGTACCATATTATCTTTACATTTAGGTACATAGTGATACAAATTCATGTTGACTTCATGTATTCTTTACAACACTCAAAGAAGTTAGGGTGTTTCTGCAACATGATAACTTAAATGTTAAAATACACTTTAAAGAAAAATAACTATGATTCAAGTTTTTAAATTCAGTCAAATTGATATTCAAGAATGATGGTAGGAACAACTGTGGAAACTATACCGTTCAAATTGGTATATTATAATAGACATCTGAATAATAACCAGGATTGCAGAAAGACAAAACCAAATTAAAACACTTTGTGTGGTGTGATATATCAAGATATGTGGTGAGAATTGAGTTCAGAAAATAAAAAGGCTGCCAGAACAGTGATTATGAAACTCAGAGAAACTGTCAGAAAACATCTAACATTAGATACAAGAGTTATTTTAATTATAGTATAGATTATAAATCTCAGATTATAAACAAGAAGTTCTGAAATAATGTTATAATAATATATTAATTTCTTTTTATTTCCTGTAAGAAAGCCTAAAGCAATATATCAATTTCCATCAGATAAGAGGAGAAACACATGACAAGCATACTAACAGAATTAAAGATGGGAAATATACATTCCCAAATACAAAGAAGGGTGAGAAGAAACAAAGATCAAGGATTCACCTTTAAAAGTAAAACCAGAGGAAGTAAAATCATGAAAACAATATAAATTAAATGAGTAAGGAGTAAAAATATATTTCTATGACAACATAAATACAAGACTTAAAATGCTACCTTGGTCATTGTTTTCGACCTACCAACTAGGAATTCTCTTTCTTTTATAGCTAACTATTGAGCTGGTATGTGGAGTCCACCAATGTATCAGGCATTTCCTTAGCATATTCTGCATTAAATATTAAAAGAAATGGGATAATTTTTAATTAATATCATGGTTCTGAACAAGATGTGAATCTAAAAACACATGTTGAATATAAAAGGATTCTACTAAGTCTATATGCTTAGGGAAATGGTATGAAATATATTGGCTATTCATTTGCTATCTTTCTTTTGGGATTTTCAGCTTTCTGTGAGATAATCTGCATGGAAGAATAAAATGTGAGCTGAAGGGGAATTAATGGCTGACTAACAACTCCAGTGTGATGGTTTTTGTTAGAAGGTTGCTCGTTTTTAATGAGAGACAGAAAGGGAGTGGATCCAGATCCAGATGGGACAGAAGTTGGGAAGGTATTGGGAGGAGTAGAGGGAAGGGAAACCATAATCAGTATTTACCATGTGAGAAAAAAATCTATTTTCAATAAAAGGAAAAAATAAAAATATGATATTATTTTTAAATGCACACTGAAACCTTCAGTTTTCCATATACATAGAATATGGAACTTGTCCTTTCATTCTTCAATAAACAAAGAGAAAGTATTCAAGACAAACTGTATAAGGAAGCAGTTTTCAAAAATTGGCCTGTGAGAAGAAATAGCATCATCCTGCCCTCAGGTTACAAAGATGGTAATTGGAAGACTAAGAGAGATAGCATTTGGAAAATATGAGTACCAAAGAAAGAGAGCTCTGTGCATAAGTATCTCCAGAAATCCTCAAAAAATCCCAGTTAAGTATTTTGTTGTGTAACTGTGCATACATGTGATAGTCACACAAAAATAATTGGGAACCTAATATGTATCTAGTTTCTAAGAAAACACATACATAGTAATCCTGATATAAGAAAAGCTGGCATGGAAGAACTCTCACTATCCTCCGAGGACACCAAGTAAAGAAAGATTCCAAATAAATCAAGTCATAGTTATAATACAGCCCTAAGCATGAAATGCTAGTTAAAAGCTAGCCTAGATTCACTTAATACTTTCAAATGTATCCATTTCCTGCAAGTGGCATACTTTCATTCTTTTTAAGAAATAAAAATAATTTTGTTGGGTCTATATGCCATATTTTCTTGTTAGTCTGTTTTAGGACATCTAGATAAGTTCTATAACTTAGCTATTATATAACTACATTAAGTGATGTATATATATGCCATGTAAACATAGAAGAGGAACTAAAACAAGAAAGGGAATTTATCAGAGGAGATCAGGATGAGAAGAGAGATGGTAGCGGAATATGGGAAGGATATACTTAACTTAGGATATATACTTACATAAGAGCTTTAAAATAATTATTATTTAGTGTAGAATTTGGAATACTAGGAAGGATAACGAACACTAAAATATTTTTAAACAGTCATACGTAAACCTACTATTGAAGAATTTTCCTAAAGAATATACATACACATATATAACAAAAGAAGTTTAAATAAAATAAGCCTACAATGCGGGGCAATGTCCCTACTAGACATCACACATTCAGAAATAATTTCAGTACAAATAATGGCTTACATCTTCTTGATTTATTGGCCAACGGGGTCCCATATACCCATAAACATTACTGCTTACTTCCATTGTTCTTTGTTACCCTCCAAGCCTGACAGTAAAACCTTATTGCTGAGGATACCAAGTACTTGAAAAATACAAAGAAATAAAATATGAAGAAATCAAGCTGGAACTCATCTAGAAGCTTCATCCCAGCTGAATAGCTTTCATAGTATAGGAAAGTGTTATAACAGAAAACAAAAATAATCATTAATCTGAGTTTCAACACATATGACCTACAATAACTGCTGGTAAAATATATCCATTGGTGAAATAGTGTCATGAATGTCATGACCATAACCAACTACTTTCTAATTGGTTCTAAGAACCACTCCATGAGATGGAACCTATACTTAGCACTGATAAAGGCACCATGACCCTGTGGATACATAGGTAATATGTCATAGTGGAAAACTTACTACTATTCTACTAAATGATTATAATACGAAAATGTCTCTTAATGACTTATGCATTACTGCACCGTGGAATACTCATCAAAAAACTATCTATTTTCAGTAGATGATGATTAACACAAAGGTCTGCAACTGATAAAGATGTAGAAATAAAAGTATGAAGTGCTCAGCCCTAAATGAAACATCTATACCATACTCCTCCCCACAAAGCTCAGGGACCTTTGGTGAAAAGATGTTAAGAGCCAGAAGTGGCTGTTGACTCACAAGCAAGCAACTGGGTAGCTCTACATATGGGCTCCCAGAGATTGTGATGGCACACACAAGACCTGTACAAGCTCTAGCCAGACAGAATTCCAGCAGGGAGAGGGGAAATTGGTATGATGTACCACCCTACTTGAGGAGCTAATGTCAACTTGACAGCTGAAAGGAAAGGGTAAGTCAGTTTTGTTGCTGCTGCTTTTGTTCAGTTTTGAAGCTGTGGACTGTAGTAAGTTGACCACTATCCAGGACAGCCACAATAGCCAAGAATATATGGTCAATAGGAATTGAACTATATGTGTTTGGCCAAAAAAGAGATAGAACAGGAAGTTGAATAGGTAGAGAGGTGGGAGTAGATCTGGGAAGAATTTGAGTGGTAAATATGATTAAAATATACTGTCTGAAATTCTCAAAGAATTAATATAATTATTATTTTTTAAATGTTTAAAAAATTTAAAAGCCTTCAAAAAAGTAGACACTTCAAAAGTATGTTAAATGCTTGCCAGAACAAACTTGCCTATCATAATTCTAAAATTAGTACTATGCCTCCCTCTTCCAAACATTCAAAAATAAATTTCAAGATGTTCATTTAACAATCAGACCTTACTAGACTGGTGAATGAGAAAAGTATAACCTATTTCTATGAAAACACTCAGTAATTAAAATCAGTCTGTGAAATAACCCAGCAACATTATGTGAATCTGCACTGCTAGGGAGGCAAAGAAGCCAAAAATATATACGGTCAGGATATTGTGGTACCAATTAAAAATGCTGTCTTGTATCAATTAGCTGTACAGATTGTAGAAAAATCAAAAGATGCTTATTGCTCTGTAGGTGTCACTTAGTCTTCTAATTTTATTTCTTATCCTTTGACTTTATAATTTTAATAAAAATACATGCGACTAGCATACATAATATTTTCAAGTGATATTTTCGTTTGAATCAAGTTCAATTACAAGAAGCCTCTTAACTTTTAAAATTATTTTTATTACTTTTATTACTGTGTGTGTACATATGTGTGTACGTCAGAAGAAAACTTGTGGAGTCATTTGACTCCAGCCTTGTGAGTCCTAGGAGCTGAACAAAGGTCATAGGCCTTGGTGGTAAGAGCCAAGATAGTAAGAGCTACTATCTCCTCAGCACAAGAAGCCTATGTTACAAGACCAGTGCCTTACCACTTGACTTCCTTGCCTGACCAAATAAGACTATTTTAAATCTCTTATTTTTGTACCTTTGGTACTATCTGATAGTGTCTTCTATCTGAATGCCATTGCTTTTATTGGTGTACTCTATCCTAGTTATGAGTTAACATGGAGTTTATTTTATGGTGGTGATCTTTTTGGTTTTGTTTTTATATTTTTATTGTTTTTATTTTTATCTAATTTTTAATAAAATATATTTTAGTATATTCTATCCAATTGCACAACTCCTACCACATCCTCCACAACTCCCTTCCCACCCATGCACAAGACCTACAATGGTTCAAACCAGACAAAAAAATCACAGCACTGAGAAGAGGAGGTAGACATACAGTTCCACCTCTAACCAAGAATCAATTTTTAATTGTTACCAGATGGGAAAGTTAAAGTTTTGCCATGTACCAACTACATTCCATGAATGGCTCCATGTTGAATAGTGGTTGGTCCACTCAAAATGGCCTCCAGGTTTGCAATTTGTGCACTTTTTTTTGGTAATGATTTTTTTTAACATATAGATTTTTATTATATATTGTTAGTCTTTGAGAATCTGCTGCATGAACATGGGGCATCCAATGAGGCATACGGAAATTACCAGTGGAAATAACCTCAAAAAAAAAAGTGAAAAACAATGATTTTTCTACTCAACAGCTATCAACTGCCAATAGTCCTCAGTAATGGGTTATGTCCTAGACAGCACCTCTCCCACATATTTATAATTTTTGGTAGATATGATATTGTGCATGTAACTACAGGAACTATTAAAACTTGTGCTTACCTATACCAGAACTTCATAAAGTAGCAATCTTAAATGTTATTGTATTTTTTTCTTCTCTTGTCTTGATGAGGAAATTGGTGATTATGAGAAAAAGGCTAATGTCTTCAAAAATATTTAAATTTCACAGTCATTAAATAGTAAGACAGTACAGAAGCCGTGTCCTATCCCGTGTGAATAAGTTCACAGAAAACATTCAATAATTGTATAGTTAGGAGACTTTAATTTACTATATTTTCTGTGATTATTTCCAACGTTAAAAGGGACAAAAAACACACACACAATGTGGTGGCAACCAGCTCGATTTAAAGCTCATTGGTTGTCTCATAATATACTAGTACTTTGGTATACTGTATCATGTATTCATTAATTAATTTGAATATTTATTTATTCAACATAACTTTTAAAATATTATTTTTAATGTAACTTAAAATATTATCACACAAAGTTTCTTGGATAAGAAAAAGTTTACAAGTTAAAATAGAAGTGCTAGAATGTTGCAAACATTATGCTTATTTATCTTATTCCTATTGTTCAGTTTTTTATCATTTCTGTGCAACTTTTATTCATTTGTAGTTGGAGGAAACTGGTACCTAATTCTCAAGTGTTAAATGTTTAACTCTCTTTAGTTTAAATTCTAGAGGAAATATCCGTGATCTGATACTGGAATGGTTAATAATTCTGATTTTGATTGATTTATGAGTGAATTTTAAGAAGTAAAGTTTAGTGCCTTTTGTATAAAATATGTTTTATGACAACACAAACTTATTTCAGGATCTCAGGTCTTTGTATTTTTATCCTTGACATTCTATCATTCTTTAATTTTAATATTCCTTTGAAACTTTATTTATTATTAGTCGTTTCATTTTTTCTGGTTGAAAATTTCTGTACAATCATTCTTCCTCCTTTTTGAAGGTCTATACTACCAGTTCTAAAATTCCAGGGATGGTAAGTAGGCATTGAAGTAAGTACATTGCAAAAGGATGGCTTGATATTTCTGATCTTCTGTTACCTTTCTAGTGCTGAGATTACATTTGCACATCCCAGCACACCTGGGATATGCAGTGCTGGGAGTTGGACCCAGTGTTTCATGAATAATAAGCAACCATTCTACTAACTAAGCTTCATACTCAATCCATGTGCAGGAAACAGAGAACAAGAAAGAGGTACACTGGTGTTCTGAGTAGGTAGTTAAGATGTTCAAATAAGTTTACTAATTCATTCTATCAACTTCTCATTATTTTATTAAATATTAATTATATTATTTAAACATGTCTCAAGCCTCTTTTGTGTATAGAGAAATTCACTGCCAATACAGAGCCATATGAGATAAACTCCTGTCTTTAAAGAACTAGCAATATAAAAGATAATAAAGATATATCTCTAGTATACTACAGGTTTTTATAGAATAAGAGAGGAAATATTTATAATTCATTTTTATGGCCAGACAAGTGGTTATTATTCTGCTATTTTCTGTGTTTGAAACTTTGTGTAAGTCCCTTTCATTCAGCTCCCAGTTCCTTTATATTTAATGTTGAGTTGTGGTAAAATGTAGGAATAATATGTGAAAGTAAATGTATTTTTAAAACCTCAGTCATAGAGAGAATAACCATTGTTATCACATGTAAGTGCATATTAAAATTTGTGTGGTATAAACTACCTATTAGGCTTCTTTCTGATACATTTATATCTAGAGTAAGTCCTCACACCATTCCAACCCTATGGAAACTTCCTTTCTTCCTTAACTGACTTAGCTTTTATTTACAAGTTCAGGTCACTGCCTGGGTTATAATACCACATCATCTAAAATTTTAATTTATTTTTTTAAATTTTTCTTCTCTCATACAACTTATACAATACATCCAGGTCTCCTACTCCCGTTCCTCCACCTCCCCATCTCCACCTACCTCCCTCTCCCCTAGATCTAACCCCATTACCTTCTAAAAACATTCCTCAGCCACTTCTTCCCAGAAAAGAACCATCCCCCAGGGTTACAGCACAATCAGGGCATGGCATAACAGGATGAAACTAGGGCAGGTACCAATCCCAACATCAAGTATGGGCCAGGCAGCCCAGAAGGAGAAAAATGGTCTCTAATGCAGGTAAAAGGGTCAGAAACACCCCCCACTCCGGCTTGTAGGAGTTGTGCAAGAAAACCAATCCAGGCAGCCATAAAATGTATTTAGAGGATCCTGTAGGTTCCATGTCCGTGGCTTCAGTATCTGTGGGTCCTAAGAGTGCAAGTCAGTTGACACTGAGAGTTGTTCTCTTGTTGTCTTCGGCCCCTCTGGTCTCTGCCATCCTGCCTCTTCCTCTTCCATAGTGTGCGTTAATCCCTCTGCAGGATGTTTAGCCCTGGGCCTCTTCATAATCTCCTATCAGGTGCTGGAGAGGGGAGGACTGGGTACTCATCTATGAGCAGATCTTGACACCATTAGAAATCTTCTATAGGTCATTTCGCCTCTAAGGCAGGGGCTCCCTCCTTTGGGTTGTGTTCTTCCATTGTCAATGAGGATCATGCAGGGAGAATAGGCCATAAGTAGGAGGTTTTGTGGCTGTGATGGTGTCCTGGTCTCATTACAGGAAGCACACATCACCTATTTTAGTTCATGCTCAATCATTCAGTGATTTGTACAATCTTCAAAGGTATTTTGTTAGGTATATGTAATATTATTGGGTTTCTTTTTTTGTCTCTCAAACCATATTATAATTTCTCAAATATATGCTTTAAGTCCTGATTTCAGTTTATAGTTATCACATGCAAAATTATTTATTCTACTAAGTACAATTTATGTAACATACATGATATACCATAACACTAAGTTTTCACATTTCCCTTTTTAACTCCTACAGTAGTCATTCAACATAGGTATTGTTACTGAGGCTCTCCGCAGACACTTCACTGGTTATTTCTTTGTGTACCCAGCTAAATAGGACAAGTTTCTTCTCTGAAATACTTCCTACACATAGTGACATCTTGCATGGCCCTGGCTTAGTCCTGTGCTTAAATTCTGTTAGAAAAAGAGGATGCTATCCTGTCATATTTACATTCTAATTTTTCAGAAGTTATAATGCCAAAGTGACAGGTATGTTATTCAACTATAGCCAAAAAAGAAGTGTTCATATTTTTTATTATTATAGATGTGGCATAGAGATAATCGTTATCCAGCATTGGTAAAATTAGTTTTTTGGAAGGGCAAAAGAACAATAACAAATTTTAACGTGAATATATTTTTGTTGCTAGACAGATGATAGAGATGTACTTCACAAGAATTTTATCTTTCTCTATAGATATTAATAACCATGTTATAGACATTTTTTATAGGTATAAAGTTAATATTGTAAAGTATAAAGTTCAGAATAAATGTTTCAAGGTATGTCATTGAGCTTTATCATTTTGAAGAATATTATTCTGTATCAGTACATGTTCTATAAAAATCCCAATTCTCTAGATGGGTAAATACAGTTCAATTTCCTTCATTATTACTTAGTCTTTCTTTTTTGTCTAAAGGCACAGAGAAAAGAAAAATGATCAACAACAAGCTCTAATATAATCCCTTCATAGTTTACTGTTATAACAATGGTTGAATAAAAATGTTCAATGAAGAATATTCCATTTCCAAAAATTAGTATCAATAAAGTTATACCCTAAAGCCATGAAAGGAAAAGTAAAAGAATATCAGCTTGTTTTCTTCCATATACCTGCCAGTAAAGATGAAATATTGCTTGGGGAGTTGAAATTCTCAACATTGCACTATTCATAGCTCTGATCATTAATATCTGAAGCAGAGCATACATAATTTGTGATGTATCTTTTGCCTAAAGATGTCTTCCTCAAGTTCCTTGGAGAAAACCCAAAATATGGTCAGATTCATCATGTAGGTCTACTATGCTCCATTCAAACCTTAAAAGTTTTATTTTTCAGTGTTTCATAAAGCAGTCTCTAATTCCAAAGAAAGCTTAATGGATTCTTTGAATATGGACAGATTTTAACATTTACAGTAATAAGATCATTTGTGTTTCATTAGTAGATGACTTCATTTCTGTCTTAGTTATGGTTTTATTGCTGTGAAGACACCATGACCGCAGCAACTCTTATAAAGGAATATATTCAAATAGGGCTGGCGTACTGTTCAGAGGTTTAGTATATTATCATCATGGCAGGAAACATGGCAGCACACAGGCAGACATGGAAGTGGAGAGATAGCTGAGATTTCTACATCTGAGCAGCAGGCAGCAGGAAGAGAGAATGTGCCATTGGGCCTGGTTTGAGCTTCTCAAACCTCAAAGCCTGGCTTTAGTGACAAACTTCTTCCAACAAGGCCACATGTCCTAATCTTTTCAAATAGTTCTGCTTTTTATAAGCCTCTGGGGGCATTTTCATTCAAATCACCACATTCTACTACCTAGCCCCTATAGGCTTGTAGCCATATCATAATGCAAAATGCAGTTAGTAGAACTTCAAAAGTTCCCATAATCTATCACTCTATCTATCACAATCTACCACTGTTTAACAGTCCAAACTTTCTTCTGAGACTCATGGCAATCTCTTAATTGTAATCCTCTATAAAATCAAAACAAAATAACAGATCACATACTTACAACATGTAATGGCATAGAATATACATTATAGTTCCAAAAGGGAGGAAAGGAGGCATTCTGAAAAAATACTGGGCCAAAACTAGATCAAAAACCAGCAGGACAAACTCCAAACTCTACATTTCCATGTCTGATATCAAAGAGTTCTGTTCTGCAGATCTCCAATTCTTTTCAGCTTTGTTGACTACAACGTATTTCTCTCTCTTTGGCTGGTCTCAGTTCCTTTCCTTGACAAGTATCCTACAATTCTGGCATCTCCAACATCTTGGCGTCTCCAAGACAATTCAAGCTTCACTTCCACAGCTCACACAATGGCCTCTCTAAACCTTCGTGAAGGACAATCCTGACACATGTCTGTCCCCAGCAGCTTTCCTTATTCACAGAGGAAGATTCCATAATTCCTTGTATCCTTGATTCTAAAGTCAGAACCACATGGCCAAAACTGTCAAGTTCTGCTGCTTGCTGGGGCTGGAACATGCCCCCTTCCCCACATCATTCAAATATATATTTACCAGTTTTCTGTTTTCAGTGATTTCCTTCACTGCCTAAGCTTGACTGTCCTAGAACTTTCTCTGTTGACTGAGCTGTCCCTGAACTCAGAAATCTGCCAGCCTCTAACCTTCCAGTGCTGAGATTAAAGGTGTGGGCCACTAAGCCTGGCCCTAAGCATTTCTTCAATTCCTTTCCATTTTTCTTTAATTCCTTTTCGCAAGTTGGAAGTTCAGCTGGGTGGGGTCTTGCTCTGAGGTGACCACTCCCTTTATTCTACTTAGTATGGGACCTTTTTTTTAATCTGTTGACACTTCTTGATGTTGCTTCCTACTCAACGTGTGCATTTTTTTGTTTTTCCTTGCTCATCTTACTCTTTTTCATTATAGATCTGCATAAGACTAGCCACTAATAACCACAGGACACAGTCAACACTAGCCTGCTTTGAAATCTCCTCTGCCAACACAATTAATCGAAAATTCTTCAATTTAGCCTCAGGCAGAAAATTTGGACAAGTGTAAAAAGCAGTCACATTCTTCAACAAAATATCAGAAGAATGGTCTTTAGAACAACACTAATATTCTTCTCCTTGAGCCAGAGCCTCACAGTTCAAATCACCTCCAACACCCCTGTCTTTCCTGCTCCTACTAGAATGTTCCTTTAATTCCTGCTAAAAGCATTCAACTGTTTTCCTAATCCAAAGTCCCCAAATCTACATTCCTCCAAACAATAGCACAGTCAGGCTGATCACAGCAATACCCTATTCCCTGGTACCAACTTCTGTGTTAGTTAGAGTTTCTACTGCTGTGAAGAGACACCATGATAACAGCAACACTTATAAAGGGAAGATATAATTAGTGCTGGCTTACAGTTCAGAGGTTTATTTCATTGTCATCATGGTGGGAAGCATGGTGGCATACATGCAGACATGGTTAGAGCGGTAGCCTAGAATTCTACATCTGGATTGGCAGGCAGCAAGAAGAAGGAGTAAGACACTGTGTCTGGATTGTGATTCTGAACCCTCAAAGCCCACCCTCAATGACAAACTTCTTTTAGCAAGGCCACACCTACTCCAATAAGGTCATATTTCCTAATTCTTTCAAGTATTGCCACTCTCTATGTGCCTATGGAGGTCATTTTCGTTCAAACCACCACAATTTTCCTTGTTAAAAAAACTCTGCTGTCATTCTAAAGGTAACAAGGAAACACAGAAGAGTCATTGGAAAAGCAATACAAAAGATGGGTACTAATAATTTATGATCACATATAAATATTTCTCTAAGGCTTTCTTTCTCTGTGGAGCTGTCATGGAGCTGAGAAGGGATCTAAGCATGCTTAGAACCCCAGATTTCTTGTCCTGAGAAGACAAAGCTGGATCCATTTTGGGCCTCCTAGTTTCCATCTTAGGCCTGACCTGGGACTGACCCTGAGAGGTCATCAATTCCAGAAACAGGCTATAAAAATTCCCCCACCTGTAGGGCAACCACAAGGTAGCAAAAGCAATGCAGAAAGGCCTTATCTCAAGGCTGGACATCCCCACATTCCAGGAGGTCTGTGAGTGCCTTATTTTAAAATTAAGCAATTGGTGACCCCACATGCTGGGAAGTATACGAGTGTCTTATCCTGAGGTTAAACATTTGTGTCACAAGAATGTAAATTGTTGGCCATCCAGGTCTTCCCAAAAACCAATCCATGTAACAGTCTCTCTATCCACCAATTATGTTCCCAATTACATCACCCTCACTAAAATCCCCCTTTTCAATCTAGAAAAATGCCTTTTAACCTGAGTTGCCTTTAACCTGGGTTGCCATTTCAACAAGTGGCTGACCCCTATGAGTAGGTATTTTATTTTTCTTTCACAAAATAAAGACACCCTTGCTGATTGCATATGTGACTGGTGTTCTCTTGTGTGGCGGTTTAGGACTCAACAATCCTGAGAGCAGTAGGACTTTGGCAGCTCCCAGATCTTTGTTCTGGTATCAATAGACTCCAGCAAACATTAATAGCTGATAAAGTTTCTCAGGAGCCGACAGGCCCTGATGCATGTAACCACTGACAAATTCCTGCTTCTCCAAAGGCCATGAAGACTGGTTGCTGCTTGTCTGACCACTGCACCTGGAGAGCCCTGGGCTTGGACTTCCCCTCTTTCTATATGACCTTATAAGGTCTCTTACCCTGGCCACTGTGACCTCCACTTGCATATAGCTTTCTTAATACTCTTGTCGCAGTCAATGACATAGGATCACTCCTGCATAATTGTGAGCCCCTGCATGCAAATGAAGCTTTCCTAGTGCCCCTTCACTGGCAGATAGCACACTACCACAAAAGCCATTCCCCCTTTCTCTCCTATGACATACATATTAGTTCCCTTGTTTCAGAAAACAAGCCTGTTCTCTGAAATTGCCTCCCAAGAGAGTTCATTTTCCCTGCACTCAAACCCCTGTCTGATATCCTTCCCACTCCTGGCCCAAACTGATTATGTTTTCTTGCCTCATGACCTTTCTGGTGAACAAGAGCTTAGTTGATCCAGAGGAGGGAGACAAAAATGGGACTGGGCATCTTGCTAACCTGGTCTCACTTTCTACATCTGACTTAACTATGTGGCTTCTGATCTCCCGAAGGAGCTATTTTAAGCAGAATATAATGAAGAGGACCTTTGAATCTAAGTCCAAATTTGGATTTTTGTATCTGTGACTACAATTCATCTGAGTGAGTTTCTTCAGGTGTCAGAGGGAGATATCGTTCTATATTTTGTATTACAGTGAGAGCAAAAACATGGTTTGTGAACATATATGTCTAGTAAAAAAGGATTCACAACAAATGGAAGGAGAACATGGTTTTTGTGGAATACTTAGCATAGCAGAGATCTTTTTCTTCCAATCAGCGTTGCAATGGGCTTCAATAGTGACATTGTTTAAACAATATCTGATGTTTGTGTTCCAAAAAATTCCCAATGCTAATATATTTCTATATCAACACATAAAGAAGCCACTCTTATTAATGATTTTTTGTCCATTAATCAATATATGTTGTTTGAAGTAACTTCTAATTCAACTATATATTGACAAATATTTAGTAAGTATCTAGTCTATGTCAGGCATTCTGAATAAAAAGGGAAAGTAGACAATGATTCTCCTCTGGGACTCACATACTATTGAAAATGACTGACATGAAACTAGTCAATAATAGTAGAAGAATATTGTATTGAAAAGACAAAGATATGTGTGAAAGTACAGAGAAAATAAGTTAGAGTAGCTGTGTGGAGGTGTAAAATGGCAAGAAAAAGCTCCTTGAAACAGGGAGATGACTGAAAAATTTACTGGTACTTAATTTCCCATTTTTGTATTTATACTTCTTTTTATAATGTATTGTGGGTTGTCTTATACTATAGGAAAATGAAAAAAATCATAATAGTTATAGACTAATAATAAACCATTTAAATCTATTCCAGTTTTTCTTCTTTGTAGAGACTGCAATAGATTTGATTATCCTTTATTTTATCTGTGCAAATTCTAAAATCAGATTGGTCCATTTGTCTCAGCTGCCCACTTGCAGAAGCATTCTCTGGGACACACTGCCCACTCTGGCCAGGTAACCAAGTGTGTGAACTTTACTTCTTCTCCCTCAAATCCAATCTCTGAGGCCAA
The DNA here is from genome assembly GCA_026225945.1 of Cricetomys ansorgei. Taxonomy (NCBI): domain Eukaryota; kingdom Metazoa; phylum Chordata; class Mammalia; order Rodentia; family Nesomyidae; genus Cricetomys; species Cricetomys ansorgei. The sequence continues at coordinate 2,857,093 of JAMJFZ010002759.1, read as the reverse complement.
TCCCCATCTCTGTGGCAGATTACCTGTTGGGGCTTCTCCTCCCTCTCTGTCCATATTCCCAGGGAGCTGTGCCACTATTGGTGGCTCACCCTGATTTCCTCCCTCCTGTAGACACCCTCACCTCCACATTTAGCCCATCCCCATTCCAAGGGTCAGCTCCCAATATCTAGGAAAACATTCTTCCTAGAAACCCCAGTGGCCACACTTGGCAGGATCTCAGGAGCATTTCATATCAGACAACTCACAGACAGAGACTCTCCTAAGAACCAGAGAGGGCAACAGAAACAAAGGAACAGAATATCAACCCAACAGAGACAAAACCAGATATAAGCATCTAGAAGGTAGACCTGAGCAACCCTAGAACAGTAGGCCCTGAGAAATGCAACATAGCTGAAGCAAAACTCAAGAATTTCAAAATAGCATTTATGAATACATTAAAAGTCCTCAAAAAGAATATAAATAAGTTCATTTAATGAAATCTATGAAAACACAAAACAGTGGAATCAAATGAAGAAAACAATTTAAGCACTGAAAGCTGAACTAGAACTTTAAAAAATTGAAACTGATAATCACTCCAGGACAGGCCTCATGTACAGCAGTAGTTGACCAACATATAATGAACCCAATAGTTTTTTGTGTGTGCTTTTATTTGGACACAGCTTTTGTGTTCTTTGAGGGGAGGTTTGTTTTATTTTGCTTTCTTGGTTTTTGTGGGTATTGCTGTTGAATCAGTGGGGATTTTTTTTGTTGTTGTTGTTTCTTTCAAGAAGAATTTTAAGTTGGGCAGGTAAGGAGAATAACTAAAAGGACTTGGGGGAAGATAAATAATATGATCAAAGTATATGTAAATTTAAAATTGCTTCAAATAATAAGAAATATAATAAATAAATAAATAAATAAATAAATAAATAAATAAATAAATAATTCACATGGTGATAGAAGCTGGAAAGTTTAAAGTCTTCATCATAAGTAGCCTGAGAACCTAAGGAAAATTTATAGTTGTGGTTTTTTTGACAGAATCCCACTCTTGAAAACAGTCGTTTTTCTGTAATCTCAAAATTTGAGAGGGTGAACAAGAGGACCATCATGTGTTTGAGACTATCCTACTTATTGAGACCCTGCCACAATAAGATAAACAATAATCCTTCCAAATGATTGTATGGTGCTCAACTACAAGATGGAGATAAACTGCTCACTGTCTACTGAAGTAAAAGCTAATCTCAACTAAAAATATCTTCACAGAAACTAAGAATGCCTGTTGTACAAACGTCTATATAGCTTTGTACTAAGCCCTATCCAAGCTGACATGTCAGAGAGCATGATGTGGTCAGAAGATATAGTGTGTTCTATGGAATGTTTCCATTACTTAATATGGATATGGATTGTATGTCACATTTGTGTTAGTAGTATCAGTGCCTCATGCATGGACATATCCAATGAACATTTGTTAAATTACTTTCATAGATAAAGATAAGAATAGCTGTCTATGAGCTCACAAATAGGCTGAGCTATTAAAGGTGCTTGCTACCAAGTCTAATTATGTTCCTGGACCCCACGTGGTCAGGATGGAATGAGACAACTAACCTTTGAAAACTGTCCTCTGACTTTCCACATGTGTACTGTTTCTTGTACAGACACATGCATGTGAGTGCATGTAAACACACACAAATAAATAAATGTAATGCTTTTCTTTTTGTAAAAGTGAAAAAGAAAAGAAAGAGAGAGTAAAACAAACTGAGGGAAAAGTGGAAATAAAAGATTTAGGAACTCAAACAGGAACCTCAGAGGTAAATTTCACCAACAAAATTCAGGAGATGGAAGAAAAAAATCAAAGGCATTGAAGATACAATAGAAAAAATGGATACCTGGGTCAAGGAAAATATTAAATCTAAGAAAAAAAATTTATGCACAAAACATCCAGGAAATTTGGGACACTATGAAAAGATCAAATCTGAGAATAAAAGAATAGAGGAAGGATAATAAACCCAGGTCAAAGGCAAAGAAAATATTTTCAACAAAATCATGCAAGAAAAATTTTCCTAACACAAAGAAGGAGGTACCTATCATGGAACAAGACACATATAGAACACCAAGTATACTGTACCAGAAAAGGAATTCCCTATAGCACATGTCTTAGCCAGGTTTACTGTTGTTGTAATAAAACACCAAAGAAATTTGGGGAGGAAATGGTTACACTTCCACAACTCTGTTTATCATTGAAGGAAGTCAGGACAGGAAATTAAACTGGGCAGGAACCTGGAAGCAGGAGCTGATGCAGAGGCCATGGAGGGGTGCTGCTTACTGGCTTGCTCTTCCCCATGGCTTCCTCAGTCTGCTTTCTTATAGAACCCAGGACCTCCAGCCCAGAGATGGCACCACTCACAATGGCTAGTCGCTTCCCCCCCACCCCCAACAATCATGGCTAATTAAGAAATTGTCTTACAGGCATTCTTACAGCCCCATATTATAGAGACGTTTTCCCAATTGAGTTTCCTTCTTCTCTGATGACTCCAGCTTGTTTCAAATTGACATAAAACTAGCCAGTATAACACATAATAATCAAAACACTAAACATACAGTTCAAAGAAAGAATATTAAAAGCTGCAATTTGAAAAAGACCAAATAAAATATAAAGGAATACATATTAAAATAACACCTGATTTTCAATGGCGATTCTCAAAGCCAGAGGGGCCTGAACAGATATTCTACAAATACTAAAGAACAGGAACTATATACCCCACAAAACTTTCAATCACAATAGATGGAGAAAATAACACATTCCAGGATAAATACCAAGCTCAAGCAATCTCTGTCTATAAATTCAGCCCTATGAAAGGCACTTAGAAAAACAAAAACAAAAATGAAAATAATTCTTCAACCTGAAGAGGTTAAGCACACTCAAGAAAACACAAGTAACAATATCAGACCAGAAAAACAAGAGTTGGAAAACCCACACTACCACAGCAAAATAACAGAAATTATTATTGTACAGTGTTATCTCTTAATGTCAACAGTCTCAATTCCCCAATAAAAAAGACACAGACTAACAAAATGTATTGGAAAATAGGATCCTTCTGTAGCATCCTAGAAACTCACCCAAATATTGAGAACAGACATTACTTCAGGATAAAAGGATAAAGATAATCTAAGAAAATGGACTTCATTCCTTTTATTTGGGTCTTTTTCTTCTGTTAGTTTGTTCAGTCATGTTATGGTATGTTTTACTTATTTATTGTAGAGGAACCCTTGGAATTTTTATGTTAAGAAAAGCTTTTTGGTTTAACTGACTAGTCACAAGAGGTTCATGTTCCCATCCCAGTTGTGGTATAGTTGTTTACCAGTTCGAATTGGAATGCTTGATGCAGGTGGCTATAATTTTGTTTGGTGCAGGTGTTCTGGCACCTGTAGCTTGTCTTTGGAATTGTGTGCTGCATTGACTTTATGGGAACTTTTGGCTTAGGGCATAAAAGATCTGAAGTCCCGAGAGTCATGATGAATTTGTTGGTGGTTTGTTGGATGGTTTGTTGTCATTAGTGTGAGAACAAAGGTTGGAGAGAGTCAAGTTTAGGACAGCCTAAAAAGAGGCTGTGAAGATTTCTACCTTTCTCTTTCTGTATTAAGACCACTTGTAAAAGGGGTTAAGATATCTATCTTTCCTTTCTCCTTCCCTAAATAGAGGGTAAAAGATTGTAGTGTACTGCTAGAATTTATTTTTCTTCTCTCTTAGGATACATCCAGATTCCAGCCTTTCTTCCCTCCACTCCTCCTAGCACCCTTCATCTCTGCTCTACCCCCACATACACTCCTGCTTCCCTCAGAAAAGAGCAGACCTCCCAGGGCTACTAATCTTGTATGTTTGGGTTTTAATGCTGTTTTATTTTATTGTTATTTTTTTAGATGCCTGTTTGTTTTCTAAGGAGAAACAGAAATGATTTTGATCCAGAGGGGAAGGGAGAAAATGTAGAGGAACATTTAATCTTTTAATCCAGCAACATGGTTGCTCTAGAAAAGGATCACATTGAAAGGCCTGTGTGATTGCTAGGAAGGGAAGACATCCAGTGAATTGCATGAAGGGATCACATTCAGAGGTCTGTGTGCCTGTGTGATCTGGTTGCATTGCAGAAAGAATGTTAATCAGATTAATCCTGTCCTCTGTTTGAGCTAGGTGAAAGGGATTTCTGTGGTTAATGCAATTTAGTACATGCATTTAATCCCAACTCAGAAGGAAATAATGGCACATTCCTTTAATCCCAGCTCAGTAGAGTAACAAGTAGTGAAAAACAGTGAAGCAGAAATAGGAAACAGAGCTTAGAAAAGGAGAAGAAGAAAAGAAGTAGCAGAGCTCATAGAATAGAAACAGAGTGTAGAAGAGAAGTGGAAGCAGGCAGCAGAGCTCAGAGAGAGAAGCAAGGGAGAAGTAGAGGTGGAAGCATCCAAGAAGCAGAGCAGAGAGTTAGTTTAGTCAGGCAGTTTGAGTGCAGTCACTCATGACAGTTCAGTTCAGAAGGAGAAGTCAAGAAGAGCAAAGACAGTCCAGAATAAGCTAAGAATGAAACCAGAGAGTCAGAAGCAGATGGTTTACAATTTACAGTTTGGAGTTCAGAAGGTATCTAGTCAGAGTGAACTCAGCCAGCAGTTAAGTCTCAGAGGCTGAAACATTCTAGGTTAGGTTTTAAGATTAGATTGTACAGAGGCTGAAGTCTTCCAGGTATAGGCTTATGATTACATTGTATAGAAGTTGAAACCCTCTAGAACTTAGAATTGAATTAGCAAAGAATAAGCTGTCTTCTTCCATGAACTCACAAGCATAAAATAATAAAGTCAATGCATACACCTTTGTCTCTAAGGAAAGAAAGAACTGGATGAAGTTGGGTGAGGAAACACAATAAGCAGAATATGTTATATGAAAAAAACCTATTTTCATTAATAGAAAAAGTAAAATAAATCAGATTGATAATTTTCTGAGAAAGCATTATGATTTTAATTACCATTTAATTAAGTCTATAGGACATATGGAGAATAACTTTATTATGCTGAATTGTGTTTGTATGTACATGACATGTGTTTCTACTTAGCCTTCTTAGTATGCTCTATATTATTCTAGAACTGTCATCATGCAAGACTTTGTTGTTTGTTGATAGATTAATTCTGAGTAAGTTTCCATATTCTATACATATTGGATTGGAGTCTGTCCACCTGCTTTTATTATTGCAGTGTAAAAAATCCCTGACAAATAGCAACATAAGGGAGGAAGGTTTGTTTTGAATTACAGTTCTAGGTGACACATGAGCAGAAGCCAGGTGGTCAAATTGCACCTGTACTCAAGAAGCTAAGAGATGATTAGGGAATGTGGCCATGCTATAAAATGCTTAATATCATCCATTTTCTACAGTGAGGATCCAACTCTTAAAATTTTTCCAAAACCTTCCCAAATCAAACCTCCAGCAGGGGATCAAATGTTCAAATATGTGAGCCTATGGCAGATATTTCATTGTCAAATAAAAACAAGTAGTTTAGGTGAATATAGTTTGTTGCTTATGAGTAAGGTCTCTAAAGGTAAGCTGCTTTGGTATAAATTATGTCTCTGCAATGTAGGTGTAGATGTGTGTGTTGATTTTATTACTTTATTCTCCTGGGTTCATGAAAGAAGGCATTTTATTCTTTGCTAATTCAATCTGCAGTCCTAGAGGGTTTCAGCCTGTGTACAATCTTATCTGCAAACCTACAATGTTTCACCCTCTGAGACTTACTACTGACTGGGTTCAGTCTGACTAGCTGTCTTCTGAACTACCACTTTTCACTACAATCTATATTGTGAATTCTGAATTGTAAATCATAAACTGTCTGCTTCAGACTCTCTGCTCATTCTGGCCTAGCTCTGCTCTTCTAGGCTTCTCCTTTGGAAGTGAGCTTTCTGTGATCTCACTGCACTCAAACTGCCTGACTGAACTCTCTGATTCTCTCTCTGAGCTCTGCCTTGTCTGCTTTCCATCTGCTTCTGTCCTGCTTCTCTCTGAGCTCTGCTTCTACACTCTGTTTCTACTCTCCTTCTACTTTACCTCTGTGAGCTCTACCTTCTGAATTGGAATTAAAGGCATGTGCCACCGTTTCCTTCTGAATTGGGATTAAAGACTTGTACACATTGCCTTAACAACAGAAATCCTTTTTACCTAGCATTAGCACAGAGGACAGGATTAGTCTGACTAACATTCTTTCTGTATTCCATCAAGATCACACAGGCCTCTGAATGTGATTTCTTCTACAAGCTTTGGATGTGATCCCTTCTTAGCTATCATACAGGCCTTTCAATGTGATCCATTGTTAGAGCATCCATGCTGCTAGGTTAAAAGATTAAATGCAATTCTATACTGCAACTTTTATTTTTAAACATTTTTTTAATTACTAAATTTTCTCTGCCTAATTTTACTTAGATGTAGAATAGGAATGATATGTGTTATTATGGAAGATACTTAATACAACTAAAGTAACCTAGTACTACCTAGAAGGAAGAAAGAGGGAACAACTAAATCATGCCCATTTTTATATATGGTCTCTTTACTGAGTTATATTTTTCACATAGGTAATGTTGATTTGCTTTTTAAAAATAAGCTAAGTCATCTGCAAATAATGAAAGCTTTGTTTATCTTCTACTTTTGACACATTGATTTTGTTTCCTCAACTTTACTTCCTATATCCTGCCATACAAACTTACAAAGTGGTGATGGTGAATATTTTCTCCTAGATTATAAGGGATATGTTTAAAATGCAACATCATAGCCAGGCAGTGATGGTGCATGCATGCCTTTAATTCCAGCACTTGGGAGGCAGAGGCAGACAGATTTCTGTGAGTTTGAGGACAGCCTGGTCTACAGAGTAAGTTTCAGGATAGCCACAGTCTCAAACAAACAAAGATAAAATGAGATATCATTAATAAGGACATTAAATATTTATTTTTATAAATTATTTCTTCAAGTTAAATAAGTCCTTTTGTACAAATGCTATACAAGGCAAGATTCATGCAAATTGAAATTTTGAGTGAAATTTTGAAGCTCATATTCAGTGTCTTTGTGATCTATAGTGATCAGATTAAATTATTTTTGAAACATTATTCTGGATAGCATAGTAACCACTTATTTCTTCAAGTTTCAAAAATAATAAAACCAGAACACTAATATCTTCAGCTGCTGCAAAGGGGATTAGTTAGAGAAGGCTGCAGAAGGTTCCCAGGACACTCCATATCTCAGTAAGACAATTGTGTGGTGTTAGAGTATAAGAACACACTTGGAGATACTCAGTAAAACTGCATTATGAATTAGTAATGCTCTCTGATGATCAGGCCTTTCACTACAATTCTTTGTAAACTAACAACTCATAATAATGTCTCTGCTCAGAACTAAATGTAATGAATAGTAAAAATAAGATTGGGAAGTATAATTTTCAGGACAGTTTATACTAAGGAAATTACTGCTATGCTTCCTTAAAATTTTAATTATCCAATTAAATTCTGAAATTTAACAACTGTTTACCTTTAAGACGATAACATGATTATGCTCAGAGCAGTTATTTTACTAGACAGTAACACTATAGGAGGCTAGAAAATTCTCTCTTGTGATTCACAAAAACAAGGATGAGAACCTACACTAAGGGAAACATGAAAGAAGATAGAATGTGTTAATGTGTTAAGGGATTTCAAGGGAGTGAAAACATCATTAAATATCAATGGGGAATAGACTTGACTTGTTTTCTTTCTAAATTACTTTTCAATTCCCATCTCAAATGCTGCATGTCAATATTTTAGCTGGTACCATTTTAAAATTCATCAAAGTACATTCATATGGCACAGACCCAGTTCATCTGGAATCTACAAAGTTCAAAGCTTTGGTATTATAATCTTTATCAAACTGTCATGAATACAACAAAAAATACCTTTTGAAAATGTTATCCTTTACAAAAGGCACCCTATGTTCAACAATATTTGAAAAGCTGTTCTGAGTCATTTGCTTATAAGCTTTAAAATATGGTTTTTCTGTAGCCAACAATGGAGTTCTAGATTGTAATAGGTATTCATCTGACACAGAAACATTTATAGTATACCTACTATGTGCCAGCTCTGTGATGAATAATTCTCAATTACTTTATTTGAAAATTTAAAGTAGGCCAGAAAATAGATGTAGACAGCAACATTGCAATGTTGCATGATAGGCCTTAAGTAAGCCTTGAGGTTATGAAAATATTGAAGAGAATTTAGTTAAGTCTATTCATGGCAAAGAAAAAAGACTGGGAAATTTTCAGAGAGACAATGGCTTCTTCATAAAGTATTGAAAGAAATGGTCTGTTATTTAAACATTTGACAGAGCTCTTTTCTTGATTATGTATAATGATATGGAGCCGCATGCTTGTTAAGGATGTTTCCTTAGTGGCTATTGTCATCTTGAAATTATTGAGGTATGCTACATATTACAATTCCCATTTCAAATAGGCTCTTGAAAATTATGTAGTAAGCTGTACACAGATATAATAGGCTTATTAAAATATTTATATACTTGCTTTCCTCAAAGAATGATCAGGGAAAGGAAGGTGTAACTGCATCATTTTGAAAAAGAAAGAAACAAAATCATGCAATGAATTTAGGGCTACAAAAGCTCTAAATTATTAAGGTAAGTCAGGAATAGAAGAAGTGGATTTTTCCTCAAATTAGAAGTAACAGTGGATTTGGGTCTTGAAAATGTTTTTCATATTCTAACAAAGGTTAAAGAAGTCATTTACATTTGAGAAAAAATGTTAGGTGAACAAAATGAAACCATTCATTTACTGAACAAATACTTATTTGTTGTGTTGAATTCCAGACACTATCCTCAGCATAATAGGAAGTAATGATTCTCTGATAGAGCAGGCATTTGTAGGGAGAAATCTTGACAGTAACCAAATAAGTGAACGAACTTTGCATGCCATATCAGAAGTAGAACTGTGAAAAACATAAAGCAACATAAGAAAATGGAGAGGAGTACTTTTAAAATCAGGATCCTGATTTTGACAATTCAGTAATGATACGAATGGAGAAAGCATGTGATGTATAAAGAAGAGCTAGTAAAAAGTCTGAAGGAAAGAATAGCACTTAAGCTCTAGGAAAATATGATGGCCAGTAGGCAAGATTTTAGAAACAAAGACAAAGGCACGCAGAATGGAAGGATGGTAGATTACGGTGAGGACTTTAGATTTTAAGCTAGGAAAGGTACTTACTACTAGAGAGTTCAGAGCAAGGGTAGGATAACACTAACTGTGTTTTGACATTGTGAAAGAATACCTCTGCTGCTTTGTAGATGACAGACTGTAAAAGGGAAAGAGTGGAAACAGAAAGGTCACTTAGAAAGGAATTGCAATATCATAGTCAACACATGCTTGTTATGATGTTGCCTAGAGTAGGTGTGGGGTCTGGAGAAATGGCTCAGTGGTTAAGTGTGCTTACTACATTTCTGAAGGAGTGGTTTAGTTCCCAGTAACCAAGGCAAGTGGCTCACAACCTCACACACACACGCACACACACACATATACACACACACAAAATAGATGATAAAATAGTAATGATATATACATATGGTAGCATTACATGTGGGGTATGTTTCAATGTAGATGCAAAATACTTTGTTAATGGGCTAGATCCGTATATGATCTATTGAACCACATGTTTATGGTAGAAGAGAAAAAAATTATCTTGTCAAATGTTATAGGTTAAAAAAACAGATTTATATTTTCCATAAGGATTTTAAAATCACAGAGGAATACAATATTTCTTCATTTAAGATAGATTATTTAATTAATTAATTAATTTATTTATTTAAATCTAAGTTTTATACAGTATTTTTTGTCTTCTTTTCCCCATTCTCCCTCACTGAATAAATGGACTTTTATGGACTAATTCCTTTGGAAATGCAGGATAAAGGACTATTAAACAAAAAATTATTATAATGTATATGAAAGACAGTAAACATGTTGCATGGTGGTTGATTTGAGTAAAGGGAAAGGGATTAATATGGAGAAAATCTAGTTAGAAAACAAGGTAGGGGTTTGAAGGAAGAGACTTCAGTTGCAAATATGGAGGCCACAGAATGTTTGGCTGAGAAAATGATATCAGAATAAAAAAGAAAGGTGTAGCGACCAACTGGATGGCTCAGAAGGTGAAAGTCTCGCCTCTCAAAACTGATGCCTGAGTTCAATTCCCAGAACTGACTTAAAAGTGGAAAGAGAGAGCTCAGTCTATGATGCTGTTTTCTTATATTCTGACATACAATTTGTCATATATGCCCCAGCGCACACTTCACACACACACACATACACACATGTACACATAAACACTATACAGAGAGATAAATAAAAAAAAATTCAAGTGGTTATTTCCTATTAATGTACTTACTCTTTTCTTTAATGTTCAAATTGTCCTAAAATACTTTGTTATGTATTGTTATTCATTAGAGTTATTTTTTTAAAAAAAATTTCTACAGAAAATATAGCATCTAGAAGTATAAGCAATTCTCAGAATATTCTCAAAGTGCCTTTAGGATAATGTTTGTATTGTAACCCCCACAACCCTTATGGGATCTAATAAACCTTTAAAATATATCTTATTGACTATCCCAACAGACCAAATGCCACTATTTGAATATCAATTATAGGAACTAGGGAGAAATTGAAATGCTTGGTCTCTCTAGTGCATGATTCTAGTGACATAAATTATCATACAAGATGAGATTTAATCTAATATTAATGCTCTTTGAAAATTCCCTCATAATTTAAAATAAAACTTTGAAAAGACTTTGAAAGGTATAAAGTCATGGCTCATTAGAGAGACTTTCTCTGACAACAACATCCTAGAAAAATAACGTTTCCACAATCACCATTCTCCCCCACAATGTTGCTACATTTATGGCCATATCATATCAGCATCTGACATCTATCTCACTAAGTTACTTATACTTCATTATCATCTCCATCATCATTTTGGCAATCTCTTGTACATAGTACAAACTCAATGAAGTCAAGGATTTTCTCTGTCATATTATTGCTTAATTCTAAAGATTTAGAGTGATACCACATATATATATATATATATATATATATATATATATATATATATATAGTGACTCTGTATTTTATGCGTTTTGTTATTAAAACAACAAGATTTAAACAACGAAAAGAAAGTGAACTTATGACTCTTAATCCAGTAAAAACTGGTAGCAGTCATGGATTCTGTTACCTGTATGCATGCTAACTTAGCTTGGTTTATAGACATGTGTTTCTGGAACAGGTGGCCAGGTATGATGAACAACAATATCAGTTTTTCTGGAACTGAGATTCTCTCAAGTTGAATATTTTCAACTTTCCAACCAAAAAATTAGAGACAAACTGCAATGATGATAAGTCTTTGGTAAATAATGTGTGTAACATCTGGAGAAGCAAAATGAGACTAAGCACAATATAATTCATATTCTAGCTCCTTTATTCATACACCCTTTCCATTTAGTAGTTACATTCTTCTATAAAGCTACAAGTTTCAACATCTAGTATGCAGAGAACAATTAACAGCTTCCTGATGGTCCTTCTAAATTCTAAGAGTCTTTGCTTTTTATTGCTCTATGTAAAATAATTGAGCCTATAATTGCCCTTCCCACAAAGATCTCAACAACAACTTATCTAATTAGTCAACTGAATCCAAACATGTAGCTTAGTATTAAAGTAAACTGCATGTAACATTATAAATGACATCTATAATGTGTTTTCTATTTGATTCCAGGTCTCCTCTCAGATATTTGTGATATTTTTCCAATTAACATGATTTATATTGATATAAACTCTAATAAAGTTTCTTGGGTGCTTTTGACATGTATTTTTTTGCTTTTAAAATTACTAGGTTGAAGAGTAGTCTATTATTTTAGTAGACTTGAGAAGGGCCACTATCTGCCCTGAATTGTTTCCCTGGCACCTTAAGATCTATTAATAATGAATATAGAGTGTATTTGGGAGATATTCAGTTAATGTCTTGTACCATTCACATTTCACTACACAGATAGAATAAACCTGACAACACAGTTTTGCTCACCATAAAGAATAAAGCAAGAACAGAAAGATGAAGTAGATTATAAGGATGAGAATTGGAAGAAAAGAGAAAATAAGCTTACATTTGAATGATGTAATGCTATTAGATGTAACATCACCATTTTCCCCAATGTGTGCTTTTAGACTATATGTACCTAGATCCTTCTCACTCTTTCAAACCTTAATCCTTATATCAGTCAATTAGTATTTTTTATAACATCAAGCTTCTTTCTAAAACTTTTCTTGTCTTCTCTACTCTTCCCTCTCAGACTTACTTATTAGTTCAGTACAGATGGCACAGAGATTTATCTGACGTAAAATTCTCATGAGTTCCCCTAATGCAAATCAATTTCCAGCTAGCACCAATAAAATTTGGACTTATGCATAAGTGCTGTTAATATTAGTTTTCAGAAAATACATATGTACCTTTTCTGTATGATAAATTTATCTTGAAAAAATCTTTGCCTACCTTGCTTACTTTTGGGTGCTTGGGTCAGCCTTTATATTCACTGACTCATTCTCACTTAGACCTTTCTTCTAGTATTGTAGTATGTCTGGGCTTTGATTCACCATTCCTTATCAAATCTTATCCTTATCCTTATCCTTATCCTTATCCTTATCCTTATCCTTATCAAATCTTCTCTGTAGTCACACATTGCATTGAGATTAGTCTTTTCTGAAATTATTTTAGTCTGATAATATCAATCATGATTGAGAGATATAAGGTTTTACATTAGATAGCATCATCTAACTTGTCTTTGGTTTTTCCAAATAACAAATTTTCATTAGTGATAAAACTATGTACTATGAAAGCAATATTGACATACTCGTGACATTTCTAAGTTCTCAAAGTGCCTCAAAAGCCATTCATTTCCAATTCCAAACATAATGCTTAACCCCCATTATATTTTTGTTTTAACTTAACGCCCTGTGAAGCAGAAGGCTGTAATGTAGTACACTGAAACAACTAGATACATCAGCCTTATATCAGACTGAATCAGACCCCTTAGATGTCTGGTCATGAGTCTGGCTCTACACTTTGATGTTACTCAAATATACCTTGCCTCTTTTCTAAGACAGGTATTTAGTATTAAAAATACAATTCTGACATTTCATATCACCCAAAATCTAATGAAATATCTTCTTCCTATTTCATAGTCCTATCCTTCACAATCCCCCCACCCTCTCTTCTAAGATCATTGAATGGGTGGTACATCTCAAACAAGAATGAAATATTTTGCACTAATAGAGAACATTTTTGCAAATTCCATGCCCCAGTTTTACCTTACATCCTAAATTTACAATAAATTCTCTCCTAGTAATCATAACATACTAGTAAACCAAACAGTTGGTCCTCAATCAAAAATGCTATTTCACCATTAGTATCACCTTGAACTTATAAAAAATGAAAATTATCCAACAGGATAAGAGATGTATTAAATCTGAAATTCTATGTATAAAGCTCACAGAACTGTTTCAGCAAACCCCAACCCACCTCCACCCCTCGGTTCACACTCAATTTAGGGAACTTCTATAGAGCATGCTGATCATACCTCCTGCTTTTGATGTTTGTATACCATACCTCCTAACTAGTACATATTTGACAGAGGGCATTCATTCTGCCCTTTCATTTTGTCAGTTTCCTGAATTCTGAAACAGTTCTCTAATTAATGTTATACTCGCTGCTCTTCACAGAAACTCTATTGATATAATGAACATGAATAAAATAATTACTGAAATAAGTTTATTACTGTTCAGGTAAAGTAAATTGTATCATTGTGTTATAGATAAATTATAGTTATAAATCATAGAAACTAGAAGATTTAGAGGAAAGATGTCTTATGCTATAAGTATGACTTGTGTATTTGACATATAGACAAAAGATAATAATGTACTTCTTTCATTAAACCACTGAGTATATTTTTTGCAGCTGTTATGTGCATAGGCCCACTGGAGCATGGGCAGCCAATTTGGAGATACATACCTGAGGAAAGCTGATACTATCTTCTCCAGTAGCAACCAACTTCCAATAGTTCTTTAGCTAGGTGTAGGGTTTCATGGTTAACTCCCTGATTTCTGTTGGAATTTTGAGTGCCATAATCTAATGTAGGTATTGTGCAACCATTGTAAAGGAAGAAAATTGGAGGAGGATTTGACAAAAACACATTATATACTAAATTATAAAAAGCAAATGAAAATATATGTATAGAAGAGGATAATGATGACAAGTGAGCTATCCTGGGTCCAAAGTCCCCCATTCACAACTTTACATTAGAGTTTCAACTCACAGTTACACTGTGGCTCATTATTAATTTTGAATTCATTTTGGAATCACATTATTGGATTCTCCAAATATCCTACATTTTGACATGACATTGGTGTCTACAAATGTTGTGGGCTACATTAACAGCTATCTCAGCATATATGCAGCTCATGGGTTACAGGTTTTAAACATGTGGTAGTTGTGCTAGTTTCAATTCTTTTGTTTTGATAAAATACCTTCATCAAATACAACTGTTTACTGTTACAGATTATGGACTATTATTGAGAGGAAGTTCAAGTACTCACCCATCTAATCACATCATATCCAAAGTTAAGATAAAGAAATGAATGGATCCTTGCTTTCTTTCTCTCTGATATCTTTCTCTATTATTAGGAAGTTTGAGGCCAAACTAACATAATGGTCAATCCCTCTAGGTAGCCATCTAATTTTCTACAATCATGCACCAAGATAATTGATCTAGATAACTTCAGAGACTTGAATTAGACAATTCCTCAATAATGACTCTCTTCTCAAGTGATTGTGGCAAGTTAGCCATTAAGAGGTAGCTTAGGGGAATCACAGAGACTGACACAGCAGACATGGAACCAGAAAGACCCCTAAATATACCTTATGGCTGTCTAACTTGGTGTTCTTGTAAAACTCTTAGTGGCTGGAGTGAAGGAGTTTCTGACCCTTTCACTTGCCTTTGGGATCCTGTCACTCCTGCTGGGTTGCCTAGTCCACCCTTGATGTAAGGAGTAGTGCCCAGCCTTGTTGTTCTATGCCCTGTTTAAGCAGTAACCCTAAGAGGATTGTTCTTTTCTGGGGACAAGCAAGGGAGGATTGGTTGGTGGGTTGTGGTGGGGAATAGATCTGAGGGGCGATGTGGGTAGCTGGGAGGAGTAGAAGGAGGGGAGGAAGGGGATCAGGATGTATTGTATGAGAGATAAAAAATTAAAAAAAACAATTTGCTTTCTTCAAATTATTTTACAAATCTTGCCTAATTGAGCAAACTAATTTCTTTATTATAATCTCCACAGACACTATGCTGTTTTATTATAGCTTTTTCTACATTTCTAATTGCGCATTTTTGAATAATAAATTCAAACAATAACTTTGTCTGTTCTTACCACACAAAAAAGTTAGCCATCACGTACTGCCCCAGAGATTTTATTTACTTCTTGTAACATGAAACATGAACACTGATGAGGGCTTTTAAAAATGTCTCTGCCACAAATACAATGTGTAGCTAGGATTGATTTAGAAACACCGAAACATGGATTTTTCTGGAGTCATCATTTGCTCAAACAAGAGCCTAGCTACTGTAGGGATTTTAGCAGTGAACTGCTGTGATCTGACAGAAGAGTTACAATATAAGTGGTACTCCTGTTGAGAAGAGAAAAAGACATATGACACGGAAGGGTAGAGATGAAAAGTCATGGGCATTCAAAGAACTGAGAGTTCAATAAACAGGGGTAATTAGGGAGTTCACCATAGAATAAGCTACATACATACTTGATTTTGAAGCTGGGGAATGCAGATATCTGAAATGGCAGATAGGTAACATAGTGCACCTTGTACTTTGTGAATAACAAAAACCTCATGACATTTTATATCAGAAACAAGAGAAGACAAGTAAACCGATGTTCTAGCTTTATATGTCTCGAGAGTAGAGTCAAGATTTTAAGCCTATTACTGCAAACAAGTAGTCATTAGGAGCATTCAGAGAAGAAAGGGACTCTATAAGCATTCACCGAATACATATCTAACTGCTTCTTAAGAATCCTTATTCTATCTCTGACATATTCTCATTTTAGCTTTTCTCCTATATAAGTACCATCATTGCTTTTTCACTGAACATACCATTTTCTTATGAATAATGAAAATTTTTTACTACGTGGTATTTTTAGATACAATGAAGTACCTTATTTAATCTACACCATTTCTTTATCACCCTCACATAAAGATGATATTCTGAAAGATTATCAATTTTCTCATCTTCGTCTAAAAATACCACTATATTATCTTAATTTTTCTTTCTTAACTCTGTATGTACTCCTTCCAACAATTACACTATGGACTCAATATGCTTTAAAAAGTGATGGATGGATACAGTGAAAAAATTTTGGTGGGTAGAAGGAAGTTTTATTCAGTATCAAACTGTCAAGGCTGTTTTCTGTCAGGGGAAAGGGGTACATAAAGAGAAGAGCAAAACAACTTAACAGCAAACAGATTTCATATAACAGTATTGTGGGGATTTTGAGCTGATACAAGGAAAGCTTAAGGTTGGTTCCTGATAAACAGAAACCTTCCTTGCTTTTCTGGTAAATAGAAGCTTGCCTTTCTCTCTCTCTCTCTCTCTCTCTCTCTCTCTCTCTCACTCTCTCTCTCTCTCTCTGTGTGTGTGTGCGTGCAATGTTATGCAATATAATAAAACTGAGTTAAATCTAAAAGGAAACTCTTTATATTTTTAATAAAATTAATAGATTTATAAACTAGAGTTATTTCCACTAACTGAAATTAGCTCAATAAACAAAGATATATACTATATAATCTCACTGAAATGTTGAATCTAGTAAGGTAAATTAATAACCAAAAAGTGTAACGATATTTGTCAGTATATGGAGAAACAAGGGAGATGTTTTCCCAGGATAAAATTTTAGTCATTTTCGTGACATTAGTATCTATTAAAAACTGTAACCTTTTGCTGTTTGGCTTTATTGATGTGTACATTTGGCAAAATATACAGTAAAATTTCAGATTGTACTTGCAAACATCAGTATTCACATTTTAGTAGGTTTTATAATTTGAATATTACACCCTTCCCTCAAATCTCTGTATTGAAGGGTTGATTCCCAGCTGATAATGTTACTTCAGTGGTTCTAGAAACATTAGGAAATGGAATTGTCTCGAAGAAGAACGTCATGCATGGAGGTTTACTTCGGACCTCTCTCATATCACAAGCTTCTCATCATTTATTCCACTTCTTGGCCACCATGATGTCATACATTTTCTATTTCCCATGCCATGATAAAATACAACTGCTAAAAGCACAAACAAAATAAATCCTTTTTCATTTAAGATGTTTTGGTCACATATATCCCCAAAGCAATAGGAAAGCTAAATAAAGATAAATACCAGGGAAAGAAGCAACTTCTGTAAGAACGGCACCATCAGGTAATGTGTGCCATATAAGTGTAGCTTTTCTTAAATGTGTAATTTTGCAAAGAGTTACTTTTCACTAGGCAGTCAGTTATGACATTAATGTCTTCAGTTTCCTTTATGTATAATTTATCATTCAGTAGGTATTTTATCCTGTGGACATTTGCTCATATGAGTGTTATCATGACTTTGTCATTAATTGGATGGAGTACAGTTGACAAACTTTTTTGATTGTTTCTGAGCATATGTCACACGATGCCGAATTACTCATAATGTGTTTCCCTTTCTATTCATTAGAATACTCAAGAAGGATGCTTTCTTCAGCCAAGGGCTTTTACATAAAATTTCAGAAAGTCATCTTCTATAATCATTTTATGATTGAATTTTTTTCCTCTTTAAATGAAACAGTGTAACCACATTACCTTGGTTACTAATGTCACAAGCTATTCCCTTTTGAAAAAGCATTTCAGTATGACCTCTTGATGACTCTTCTGAAATTCATGTAAAATGCTTGTCTCAAAGGAGCACAGAATGTAGAGAATTGGATAACCAATCTGTTTCTCTACTTCAGTGTACTTATTTCCTTTCTATCTACATAGGGTACATTTCCATCTCAAGTCTCCAAGTCCATTTTCTCATTCATACCTAGACAGAATTAGAAATAGTGGCAAAATAGTTGCAGTATTGATAGGTGGCAGGGCATAGAATTAAAGTTGTTCACTTTCTCAGAGACAACCACAACACTAACTTCTGCACATGCTTTCAATTCAAGATTGAAACTGAGAAAAATATGTATGAGAAAAAGTTGACGAATAATTATAAAGTCATGAAAAAATTATTGCCATATATCTTGATGAGAAAATTTTATAAATTATTAGTTCCTTATTAGTTAAATGGTTGAGAATCACATTTCATTTTGTGAAGAGGGTTGATAGTTGTGTTGGTAAAAAAACAAAATGGACATTTATCTTTCTTCTGGATAATATAATTATTCTATATTCAGAGAGAAAGATTAAAATATAAGGATAAAATATAGTTGTACACCTACTGGGGCACATAGCAAATAAGACATGGAGGCATTGTCATAGGTACAAAACCTGCCAGACCTCAGCAGGGGGAACCAACATCACAGCTGGCCCCATCCAGGACAATGGAACCCTGAGTGTCTCAACTCAGGTGTTTTTATTGATCCAGAACTCCTCAGGTGTTCTACCGGTAGCACAAACAAATCAGGAGAATTCAAACATCCCCCACATAAATCCAAAATCTGCAGACTATACAAAATGCCAGGGTCTAGGCAGTCTTTTCCCAACAGTGCACAAAACAATCATTTTATATATAACTTAAAATAAACTTCCACAACTATAAAGTGTATGTGAGAGAGAATAAAAAGAAAGAGAAAGAGAGACAGTGAGATGAGAAAGACCAACATGAAGAAAAAAATCAGATACAGAGAAAGAAAAAGAGACAATGACAGAGATATGACAGAGATTTTTAATCTGTGTGCTCCAAGAGTAAATGCATTAATCACTTCATCCAGTGTTTCAGGGTAATTTTTGTCACCATAACTAGAATTTTATGGGGAAGGATAACAGTGTATACAATACAACCTTCATGACCTTTATCATTGCTTTTATCAATTCAGGTTTTGTTCAGTGTTTCACCCTCAGAATAAAGATTCAATGTTCTCTAAGAACAATTTCAGACAAATCAGGATGGTGTTTCCTTTTCCCTCGCTGATCTTCTGTTTCAGATCAGTTCAGAATCAAAGTAGCGTGGTGCTTCTACTACCTCAAAACATTATGACCTCAGACTTACTGCCCAAATCTATCAGAACCTCAGTTTTCTTTGCTTCAAAATGAGAATAATGATTATATTGTAGCTCATAAATTTGTTGTAACAATGAAATCACATCATTGTAGATTTACTCCCTGGCATACAGATTGCCACACGTTATAAATTCACCAAGTGAACATCAAGTTATATTTATTGTTACCTCAATTACAGCAATTTTGCCTAGCTATTTGGGGACTATTGTGGACTACCTCTATCTCTACTGCCTTTTTGACCACCCTTCCTAATAGATTATTATGAATATTTTATAATGGTGATTAAATCAAATCTTTTCTTTCTTTTTCTTTCTTTCTTTCTTTCTTTCTTTCTTTCTTTCTTTCTTTCTTTCTTTTTCTTTCTTTCTTTCTTTCTTTCTTTCTCTCTCTCTCTCTCTCTCTCTCTCTCTCTCTCTCTCTCTCTCTCTCTTTTCTTTCTTTTTTTTTGTGTTTTGAGACAGGGTTTCTCTGTTGTAACTCTGGCCGTCCTGGAACTCTGTAGACCAGATTGGCTTCGAACTCTCAGAGATCCACCTATCTGTCTCTGCCTCTCAAGTGCTGGAATTGAAGATATGAGCCACCATCACCATGCTTGAAATCTTTTCTAAATTTACCAAAAAACATCCTCTTTGTTTGGTTAGAAACAAAGCAGAATATCAATAAGAAGGAAATTTTCCAGCACATGTAGTTTTGCAATTGTCAAGACTTAGACTTGCATACAAGCCTTTGACCCCAAGTCTGGAGTACCTTGCTCAGTCCTATCCTTGACTCTTGTAAGAGAGTGTCTCCATTCTTTATCCATGTCATTCCCAGAGTACCTCCAGCCTTAATATAAAGGAGTCCTTTCATTATTCCGGAAATTGAAGTATTAGTTTTCTGGTTTTACTTTTTTTTCTGTGACACTAGATATATTTAATAATAAAATTCAATATAGAAATATAGGAGACTGGTAAACATTAAAATGTTTGACAAAAATGTCAAGTTAATAGTCCATTGGTAATAAACACATATTTTAAAGGCTCAAAAGCCACAGCTAACTAGGGAATAGTCTATTGCATAGTGAAGAATACAGAACAACAATGGCACTACAGAGTTCTGCAGAAGAGAAAAAGTCCACTGTCTTTGAACACTGGTGATTGGCTTCTAGAAAACAAGAATATGAACTATATACAAAGCCTCCCATTAGTCTCATGCTAACTAAATTTATTCAAGTCATTCTTTCTTTCTATCCATCCCTTTGAGAATAAGGTAAAACACTTTATTTCATTTATCTATCTCTAATCTACTCATAAACTTATAAATGTTAAATGCATGAAAAATAGACAACATCAGTATGTGTATAGTATATACATATAGAATTCAAATATAAATATAAATTGACTCCATATTATAGATACATAATAGACATAAATGTAATCTCTTAATTTCTTGCTATATTGTCCTTGTTGCTCTGCCTTTTACATAGTATCATAAGAAAATACAAATGAGCTGAATGCTGTCTAAGTAATTACTGTTGATTACATATAAGTATCTGTGGCCACTAAGATAAGGAGTCTATCAGATTACAGCACTGATTTCCAGAGTATCTATGATACTGTGACTGAAAGAGTTGGGTCTAAATTATTTTCAGTTTCTATATTTATGAAAATATATCCACACTATCTTTCATATATTTTTCATATATCATTCTTATGTTTCTATTTTGTAGTTTGGAATTTTTTTCTGCTTTCTTTAGTGAAGATCAAATAGACAAGAGAATATCAGAAAAGTGGAGGTTATATTTGAAAATATTCTGTGCAATAACCTTTACTAAGGAACTATATGCCAGAAACTACAGGATCAAAATTGGCCCAGGAAGATGGGAAACATGCCAAGCTGCAGATTTGAGGGCTTCAATAGTGAGGCAATGTCAATCAGAGAAATTTGGAAAATTGAGAGAGAGCTCATGGTAATTTCCATCTCGACCTACATTACCTCAGATTTGTTTTTATATCTTTCATACTTCAAATCCAGGAAGGAGAATGAGGGAACAAATTAACATCTCCAATATGCAATGACAATTGAATTTTGAAAGGATATTTAATTTTCAGTAGATATTACCTTAGTTGTTTAGTATTTTCTTAGTTTTTGCTAGATTTTATTATTCTTTATGTTTCTGACATGCACATTATTTTTAAAAATTTCCTCATTTTTCTTTTGTCCCTGAAACTCTATATACTGACTGGTGAGTTAATTAACATAAAGGAAAAGCTATTTCTGCCATTTTCCTAAACCAATAAATAGTATTTTTAAGGCCCATTCACACTTTTTCTTTTCTAGTCTTGAATCTTACAATGTTTTTATTTTTAATTGTGGGCGTTTCAAGGGTTTTTACATTTCATAAAATGATAAAAGTAATAAAATAGAATTTTAGAAAATCATCCACAATTTGGTACCTTAACAACATTAGTAATACTATCGTGAATTTTATTCATGCATTGAAGATTTGGGAGATAAGGAATTGACTGGGGATTAGGGATTTATTGGTGTAGTGAGGACCAAGAGTAGTTGATGTCATAGGGTTATAGTCCAGAAAAGGAGAAAAAAACCTGTGAATAATGAACAAAGAAAATAACAAGTAAAATAATGACAAATGAACAAAAATTAGATTTGTGGGTGGTAATTAGGAGAGTAAAATTATTAAGTATACTAGGAAATCCTAAAACATGGCATTACATCAGAGAGCTGAGTGACAAGAAGTTGCTAGCCCTATGAAAATCAAAACTGTACTCCATGGCAAAGAAAATAGACTGCAAAAGCCCAAGGCAAGGAACTGTTCAAGAATTCATGGAACTAATGAAAGAACTGTGTGGCTTAAGCTTTGAGAAATAAAAGAAGGGCACCACTAGTTCAAAGTTTCTATAGAGATACTCAAAACTGTGTAATCATAATTTTACATTCTAAGGTCCTTCTCTTTTTAGTATTAACAATGTTCCTTATTTATCAGAGTCTCTTTAAATGTTAGGGACATAATATTTTCTTTTATGTACCTAATAACAAGAATGTTTGTTAATAAGACCATTATTCAGACATTCTCTTTAAAATAGATCTGTATTACATTTTGTATGCTGGTTAGTATGGTTTCTATCTTCCAGTACAAGAAGTTTCTCAAACATCTATTGCTTCCTAGATGTCTGGATAGTTAGGACTTAGATAACAGAAATATATCCAGAGAATTTAACTATACAAAGCTTCTGTTTTTTGCAAAGTGATGCATGTCTACATGAGAATACCTTGAGGTTATTTATCAGAAAAGAATTCTCTAACCATCATCTCCATTGTGACTTATCCTCTGTATTAGAAACACATCAGAAATACATATTTACCTCTATTATCATGTATTCCTTATTTTTGTGTTGTTTTGCATAAAACTCTGTCCATTAATAATGTGTGACTATGGAGGTTGGATATACAACTCAATTTGTGGAGCCCTTAATATGTATTGGGGCTCTGGATTAGATCCCTAATAACATGTGGAAGGGGAATAGTGGTACATGCCTCTAATACACATATACAGGAAGCAGAGGCAGAAAGATTAGAAACTCAGTGTCATCCCTGGTTAAACAGAGTTTGACATAATCAAAGGCAATGAACCCCTGTGATAGTAATGATAATAATAATAATAATAATAATAATAATAATAATAATAATAATGTGTGGTGCAAAATAAAAGGTAGCATAGGGTAGTATATCATACATTGTTTATTTAAACTATATATATTTATATATATATCATATTTATGGAAATAATTAACAAATAAACTGTGTGGGTCAAAATTGTAAGAAAAGATAATTTGATCTTAGTTTTTAATAAGTCTACAATTTTGACCAGATAAATATGGAATTATGTGTCAGCATATGGTAACAGACTGTCAAATAAAACCCAAATATAATTCTGTCTTCCTGTACATAATGTAAAAATTATGGGGATAGAAGTTCATCTATATAGAAAATATAAAATCATTTGCACAGATACTAGCAAGTATAAGGAGGAATGGCTGGTTCCTTGGGAAGCTGGGAAAGCACAAAATGTATAGGAATCCAGTGAGGAGAAAAAGGAGATATGAAAAATTTTTCTTTATCAGGGAGAATTCCTGTGGTGTTTGTAGTGTAAAAACATTGTTCCCACTTTGTTTTGTCATTTCATCTCTAAAGTGACTGTACATTTATGGGCTTATTGGAGGTAATGAGAGACTCAATGGAAGAATAAACACATAGTGTTTTCTGTAGCTTGTCTTGATGATGTCAGCCAATGAATTAGACTTTATTTTCGTGCCAGGACATGAAAATTTTCCAAGGTAATGTTTCAGGATGTTCCTGCCTAAATTCTTTCTACTTGGTACACATCTTTCTCCATCCCACAGTGTCCATCTCCTGATAAACTTGTGGCTCTTGAAACTATTTTATAAGTTATTATCTAGGAGATTGTTGTTCAAGCTATCTTAATACATATGTTAATTATTAATATCTAAATAGCCTGTTAAATGCTGCTCAATACAACCATATATTTTCTAGCCTTTGAAAACAGCTTCATCACTGTCTGTCAATAATGAAGTAACCTTGATAAGTGTCTATCATCACATTCATTGTATTCAGTGCTGTGAAAAGACATCTATAATCAGTGAACCTGCATAACATGAACAGAATAAGAATAGTAAATTATGATGTATAATGTTGTGGAAGTTTATTTTTAGTTGTGCTTAAAATAATTGTTTTTGCGCACTGTTGGAAAAAGGGATGCATAGGCCTTAGCATTTTGTATTATCTGCAGGTGTTGGATTTATGTGGGGGCTGTTTGATTGTTAATGATCTGCACCTGCTCTCAGTAGGATACCTGAGTAGTGCTGGAACAATAAAACACCTGAGCTCAGATGCTCAGGGTTCCACTGTCCAGGTGGTAGTGGCACTGGCCAAGATGGTAGTTCCTTCTGTTGAGGTCTGGCAGGGTTTGCGGCTATGAAAATGCCTTCATCTCTTCCTTGCTGAGCCTACACAGTAGGCATATTGCTACAATGGCCAGTGTATATGAAGTGCTCCTAGACTAGGAAGGAAGAAATAAAACTTATATAATGTTTCTGTAAGCTCTGTGAAAACTTGGAAACTCCTCCTGGAAGGAGTCAATTGGAGCATGTCTTAAAGAGTTAGACATACAAGTAAAAGGACTTCCCAAATGTTTTCATAGCATAGGGTACATTAGTGTTTAAAAGGAAACAGTTCTTGGATTTAGTTGTATTTGAGTGTCAAAGTACTTAATATTTTGCCCATATTGTGTAGCACGTGAAGAGAAGCTGCTGGTTTGTGTTAGTGAATATCTATGGATTTCTTCACTCTATACCTAAATTTACATATAAATATAGAATGGAAAGTGTGGCATATATTTTTAATTATTCTTTGAAATTCAGAATTTCCTTAAATCTACAGTTTGATGATAGTAATGTAATGAAGTTTGTGAATTAGTATTTGCTGTTCTCAAACATTTATGACACTGAAATAAGCACTCATAAAAATTTCAATTGAAAAAATGTTATATGAAATATAAAATAAATTTCAATAAGAACAGATTGGTGAGAATATAAATTCATGAATGCATTTTCACACTTATACAATACTCAGAAACTCAAGAACAATTTTGTCATGGCATTTTTTGGATATACAAGTTGTATTTGTATAAACAACAACATAATACATGGCTTGCATTTTACAGATGATAACATCATACTACTTTAATATGTTAGTTATTTTCTTTTTCTTCTCTCCTATAATACAACCCGACCCTTCCTCCTCCCTTCTCTTCACTTCTCCCAGCTCCTTCCATCTCTATCCTCCAGATCTACCCTCACCCACCACCCCCACTTCTCCCCAATGAGTAGTCCTCCCAGGGTTACTGCTCAAACAGGGCACAACAAGAACACATAGAATTTTTTTCTTTTTCTACATTTGGATAATAATGAGATCTGTAAGAAACTTCTAATAGTTAAGAAATAAGCAAGAAAAATCTAACAAATGTTAATTCAAAATTAATGTTCATATTGTAGCACAAGAAACTATGTAAAATATTTACAGAACACTAACAGAATGAGAGATTATATGTGAATTTTCTGAAACAAAAATGACTATCAGTCATTCAAGGAGCTCTTCCAAAATCAAGAATCAGTGCTGTAATTCTAATTGAAAAAGTGGCAAAGAATATGCAGTGCCACTTTACAGAAGTAAAACTCTCAAAGGCTAGCAAAATGATTAATCAGAGGAGTACAAACCTAAAAAAATGAAATATTTTTCACCCATAAGACTCATAAAATATCTGCAGTTTGTGTTTATGGGAATGTGGGGTTATAAGAACCTGTTTTTTCTTTTGGGGGTTGTTTGGACTTTAGTCATCTAGGATGCAAACAATTAACTTTAAGTAAAAAAGTAAACACACTCAGACTCTTAGTCCAGTAGTTCACAACAAAATAATTATATATCAGTATACAATGGACATACAGAAAGATATTTATTATAGCTTTTATTTTATTTTTTCCATAAAAGTTGAATGCAATGCTAATGTCAATTACCTAACCGAAGTTAGTAAAAGTAGCAGATATGACACTTAAATAGAATAGATACATTTATCACAAAACATGCAGTGATGGAATATGAAATGGATTCTAGGATATTTGCTTATATAGATAGTGGAACATAGGCAGTTTATAAGAACAAATATGAAGAAATAAAAAGATATATCTTAATCTTATAATAATGTTTATGTTTAGATGGAGTAAAATAAGAATTTAAATTGGGGATGAGGAAATTAATATTAAAAATGAACAAAGGACATAAATGGTTATTTTTCATAGGAAAAAGAAGCATGACTAACAAGTATATGTTAAGGTATTCATCATCAGTAATGATAAAACAATATAAGTCAAAATTATTGAAAGATCACATAATACCACCCTTGTCCATTGTGGTTGGAATTTAACTTGGCATAGAAACTATGGAAACAAGGATAGAATTCTGTAAGAAATTGAGAAAAGTACTATATATGATCCAGCATTTATTCTAGGTTATCTAAAAGCAAATCAGCATCCTTACCTTATAGTCTCTTATTCATCTCAGGATTATTTGCAATAGCCATGTTATAGGGACAACTTCACTGTTCCTGGGTCAATGAATAAAAAATATGGCAAAGATTCCCAATGATGTACTAATCAAACTAATGAAAGAAGTGAATCAAATCATTTCTGATGCTATGAATCAAGAATTAGGACCCTGATGAAATCTCAGAGAAGAGCATGCTAGTTGTCTATGCAAGATCAAATGGTAATCCCTTAAAGCTTACACAAGTAGCAGTATATAAACTAAACAGGAACACACACACACACACAAACACACAGAAATAAAACAATTCATGAAAAAAGGAGAAGGGGAAATTATGTAATTAAATTATAATATCAAAGATTAAAAGAAATATTTTTTAATTTGAAGTCAAAATACAGAAATCCTCCTTAATTATGGATATCATTATTTCATAGTGTAGCTACCATTACCATTCAGTGGAGATGGTGGTGGGAGAGTTAGAAAAGTCACTGGAAAGAACCATAAGCTGGATCTATGGAGGTAGACAGATACAAAGGATACAGTGTCATATTGCAAAGTAATATCTTACTCCAAATAACCATAGATATTATTTTGACATTTTGTGATTTACCTGAAGTTACTTTGTTATGAGTGGTGGTAAAATTGCTACAGGCAAATCATTCATATTTCAAACAAATCATCTGTATTAGCATGGAGCTGGGGAGGTGGCTTCGTTAGTAAAGACCTTGTTGAACAAGCATGAGGAATTCAGTTCAGATCCCCACATGAGGAAGGGATGACAAGGGTCTGTAATTCTGGGGCCATGGAGAGCACAGACAATGGGAAATTCCAACATCTCTGTAGCCAGCCATTCCAGCTAATCAGTGAGAGACGAGGTCAGTTAGAGACTCTCTCTTCAAAAAACAATGTGGAACATTATAGAAGAAAATATTGGTAACAACCCTGGCTTTCATAAGCACATCCATGATCAAACTCACCTGTATACCTGTGCGCACACACACAATTATGAGTGGTTATTGGGATGTCATATTTTTAATGAGCTGAAAAGATAATCCTATATTAGTCAAATCTTTCATTTCAACATTGCTACATCTGAGGATGTATCTTGTCTAAAAAATTTTATGACAGTGTATGTTAATTGTCAATTTTGGTAATTATTTCAGGCAGCTGGATTTATTTCTGTTTGACATTGAACTTGGCCCTCTTTGTTAGTTCTCTAAATTTCCGTGTCTATTTCAGTCTCTAATTCTATCATTTTGGGGGATTTCTTTTTCTTTATTGTCATATAATTTCCTCATTCCTAAAGACATTTGGGCCTATAAAAGGCTTATAAATGCTTGATTAATGAGAGCAACAAATCATTATCATTATGTTCATCTCATTTTAATCTTAAAAATTCTTTTAGGTAAGTTGGTTCATTTTTTAGGTATCAAGACATGCATAAAAATATAGATTTAGAACTCTGAATCCATCCTTATGTCTATTTGTATTTTGCCATAATGTCACTCAAGAGGTGCTGAAAGTCTATACTATATTCTTCTTTATGAATATTCATTGAATCATTAAAGCAAAAACTGGTTTTTAATACACTTCTGTAAGCTTCAAAGTCTATTAAAATTTAAATTTCTCTTTTTCTGCTTTGTGTTTACTATGAAATATTTTCTTTAAAGCTGACTCAAAAAAGAGTGTGCTTGATTCCTTTGCCTATTTCAGGCCCTTGTTCCAATAAGTACAACATTTTTTCCTTTTTATCTTCATATTTTCTCCTCAGGCTTCTTATTCTGCATCAAGAAGGATAGCAAAACAGTTTATCTGAGAAACAAGAAAGACACTCACAAGTATGTTGATGCTTCATCAAATAGTCTATATTTCTTTAAATAAATATATCCAGTTTCTCCAAACAACCTAACCCCATCTTCCATCATTTGTCCCCTTTCTTTCTTTTAGGAGGCTATGCAAACAGTGTCTGTAAAGTTCTCCTTGTACTTTCATTGGTTAGTTGCCATTTGCAATGTCTTTCACATCTGATGATGTCACTGCTGCACTCATCAGTTGCTCAAGTAAGACATGTAAGGAAATTATCAATAAAGCCTATTATTTTATTGTTACTTTTGTGTGTGAATTCAGTGGGAAGTTTCCCAAGTGAAATAAAATTTACAAAAGATAGAATCAATAAAAGAATGAGCACTGGAGGCCAGCTCCGGCAGGTCAGGGTTCATGAGAAGATGGATGTGGAGTTGGTGAAAAATCACTCATGCACAAGCTTTTCTTGAGTCAAGATCTCAATCTCCCTCTGTGTATTATGATTTTCACACACCTTATATACCCTTCTAACAAAACTCTTTTTGTATTTGGTTACCATGAAAACCCCCACCTATGATTAACATCTTTTGCATGTTTCGTGTCTATAGTAACATATATTACTATAGTAACATTATACATTTGACATTGAAGGAGTAAATCTTTTACTAGGAATTGACAAAATTTATGAGAGACAAGTAGTTTTCTTGTCAGGCTATTGTTTATAGTAACAATCAATTATTTTATTATTTTATGAGACCCACTTTCTATTTGCTTCCTGATCTTGCAAGTCCTCCGCAGCCAAGAATATGTTTTGTTTTACCCAGGTAACTGTCCCCATAGCAGCTGGCAAGTCACACTGACATGCATCTTTTCAACCATGCGTGTCTCCCAGTTATTCTTTCTGGAGTTTCCATTGAGTCATCAAATTAGCTGAGTGGTAATATTCCCTCAGAAAATCACCCATTGTTATGAATAATAGTGAGGCACTGAAGACCCCATGGAATGCTTGAAGTATGAGAGAGATAAAATGACTCTAATAGCAGTCAGCATGTTAGAGTCCAACAGCAGCAGCAGCAGAAGGGGCTATTCAGAAGACAATTCCCTGGAAAGGGTGGACTGTACTCCTCAGGCCCCAACACTGACTGCATTCTCTCACAAGGCTCTCAGCAAAAGAGTGTTAGCCAGGTGGTAGTGGTGCTGGGATTAACCCAGCACTCAGGAGGCAAAGGCAGGTGTATCTTTATGAGTTTGAAACCAGCCTGGTCTACAGAGTGAGTTCTAGGACAGCCAGAGTTAAGAGAGAAACCCTTTCTCGAAAAAAAGAAAGAAAAAAAAGAATGAGTGTTTTAGAAGGTTCATATTAACTAATGTTTTCAAGTTATTTATGTGACTGAGAAAATATATATTCCTCTTAGTTTTATTTTTACTTCACAGGACAACATACTCAACTGTGCTGTTTTAAGGTTTAATAATGATACATTTGAGACAAAATTTTACAAATGCTGAAGTACAGTATATACTGCTGTTTGGATGTTCAGACTATATATCCTAAAACACTACTTATGCTTATGCTAAGTGCTCATTTAAGCATGAATAATGAGCTGAGGCAATGTTCATATAAGTAAATTATTTTCGTATTTGGTAAGAGAACTCCAAAATTGAAAACATATGATACTGGAAGAATGAAACAGTTATGACATTCTTGATCCAATGGGTTTAGGATTTGCTTTTGGAAGGTTGGTTACAAAGGTACTTAAGGTGAGGGTAATAGTGATTACTCTGTTCCAGTCCCCTTTGGGTTGATGTTAGAAGCTTAAACAGAAAAGTAGTACTGTATGTAAAAATACAAAAGGCTGTATAACTGTTCATGATTTAAATCATTCTAACAATATAATAGACATGGAAGCTTAACATATTCTCACCCATTCCATGAAGCAAATCTCAAAGAAGTTGGAGCACTTCTGAGATTTGTGTACTCTGCACGTTCTTGAGGTAGAATACTTACAATACTGCTATTGCTCAGCAGGATAGAGGTAAATAAGAGCAGTGATATCAATATAAAGACTTGTTTGGGAATTAAATGTGAGAAAATGTAAGATCCTCTCTAAAAACCAGAAATAAAAGGATGAGGAATTTGGTTTGATATTAACATGCCTCAGATGATTCTGGTGATTTCTTAAGTACCAGAGAAAAATTTAATTAAAGATGTGTCACTATATTTAAGATGAAATTTTATTAATTCTCAGAGAAATTCATATCTAACATTAAGGATGTTTTAAATAGTCATATGGACACCTCCTACTTTATAAGATTCATATATATATATATATATATATATATATATATATATATATATATATATATATATTCTTACAAAACAAAAAATTGCAATTACCTTACAGAGGAGATAATGTTCTTCAAAGAAGCCATACATTGCTAAATGAAAAACCCAACACCAAGAGTTCAGTTCACTAGTTTTATTCATGAGTTCATTTATACTTACCTGGTTATATTTTAGTCATCCTCCCAATTTAGAATCACTTCTTTTTTTCAATGTTGTGGGATTTTTTTTTGTATGAAACACATCAGGTAGACATGGAAGATATTTTTAATTTAATTCTCTAGCTGAAACACGTGTATGATCTTCTTTCTAATTCATAACATAACCAAATCATTGGTATGACAAAACACTGGAGATTGAAAGCTAATGGAATTCAAATGAATCTATGATCTATTACCAGAAGCAAGTGAAACTTTCTTAGAAATTAAGTGTAATGTTACACAAAATGCTGTATTATTTTACAAATAATCCTCCAAAATCCTAGGAATCACTGAGGAAGAGGGGAAACAGAAGTATAAAAACATTTTTCTCATGGCCATCTTTGAGAAAATATATATCTTCGTAAGTTTGCTTGTATCCAAGTGATAAAACATATTAAAATTAAATTCACTTGTAAATTTATATATTAAATACACACTTCAAGAAATTATTTTGCTTTATTTGTGAAGAAAGGTTTTAAGATAAGGTCATTTGACTCAGATAATGGAATAGTTCTAAAATCCTATAAATTCTCTTTCAATTGCTAACTCTCTTATAATTATAAAAGACATATAATTACTAATTCTCCTTTTTTGTTAAACAGTCACTCAGTGGGTATACTCAGTACTTCTGTGCCAAGGATTTCTAGAATAATATTTCCAGGAACTTTAAGTGTCACAATTAGCAAATTTTGATTAATAAAATATTGAGTGAGTGGAAATTTTACCACACAAAAGAAAGTTCATTTTTCTTTTTTGTATGCCTTCTTGAGGAATATCATCACTCACAATTTAGTATTTCAGAGCCATCTCAGGATGGTGCTTATAATATTTTTACAGTATAATTTATGATTAATGACTTTTAATAGTTGGTAATTTTCCCCAGTTTCTAAGTATTTAAAATAACTCTTCCTAAGACTCAAATATGTGGGAATAAATTTGAATTTAACAATTTATATTACTACATTTTATGTTCTAAACATCAGGAGAGATATCAACCAAAGTTGGACTATTTTTAAGGCTTTTGAAAACCGTACATGTGAGATCACTCTAAACATGCATTAAAATACAATGAAGCCTTGATTTTCCCATATGACAATTATTAGTACTATCTTGGTTAAGTAAGGTAGCAGATAATTTATGTAGAGCATCTGAATATTTTAAACATTTCTAAACTCAAACAGAATTCAATACATTTGTGATCCTGAATTGACCTCACAGGAGCATCAGAGGGCGGACTGCAAAAGAAAATGCTGTGCCATAAAATAATGCATTATTGAAATTTTATTATTCTATAGTATAGCTTATTATTTCTTCAATCTTGGAAGAAGATGTTTCACCATTCCTTTTAATTAAACCTGCACCCAAAATCGCACGAACAGTATTTTCTCCTTTTCTATATCAACAGTCAATCAAAGACCTTCGTCTCTTAATTCTAAGATAATGTTGTTAATTATTCAATTCCTAGTAAATAAATGTATTTCATAAATAAGCCATCACTAAATTCAAAGTAAAACCAAATAATTCTGAGTTCAAATGTCACAAGAATAAGAACTATAGAGAAATAGGAAGAATATTAGTAGCTTCATTTTATAATTTACTCCGAAATTGTAAAAGATTTTTACAAGAAGATAGTAATTACTGAAATTTTAAAAGTTACAATAATTGCAATTATGCATACATTAATATATTTTATGATGTTTTTATTCCGTGGAATTTCAGAAACCTAACTATGTGATTATAAGTTTGTGTAGGCTACTACTTCTGCTTCACTGTAGACCACAGTACATATTTTCACTTTTATTTTCCATTCTTATGGTAAAGAACACGTTAGTGCTATGAACAAGAATGTGATAAATGTTGATAAATGTTTGCTTGTACATAGTGTCTTAAAGTTCTGCATGTGCGTTCTTGTGGAATAATATTCAGTAAACTAAAATTGATAAGTCATAATATGTATATACTTACTATAATGTAATACTCCACACTGTTCTCTCAATTGGTTATACTAAATTACACTTCCATAAATATGAGGAGGCATTGCATCTAGTAATATTTGATATTATCAGATGTTCAAAGTTTAACTGTAGTACAAAACTCAGAATTCAGCTAATGGTTCAATTTACATTTTTCTGACACTCCTCATGTTATGAAATCAATTTCTCATTTCAGTGAGTGCAGTATTCATACTTTCTCATTTTTTTTTTACTATTTACTTCTGTAATCTTTTTCAGTTGATACACGTAACATTTTGAAAGGTCTACAGACTACTTCTTTAAAAGATTTTGAAATTGAAGATGCATCCCAATCTGTTGCTTTTTTTTAAACTTTGTATGACTTTTTCTGAACAGATTTTGCTGGTATAGTTGTGGAGTAATTTCATAAAGAATTATATCATTAGGAGACTTTCAATACATACAAAATATATTGACATGAAATATGATAGAAGAAGAAATACCAGGTGGACAAGTAGAGATACGTTGTATTCATTCCCACCTCTACAAAGAGAAGCAAATCAAGCTGAAGGTCTGTAGGTCAGTGGTATAGGGTTGCCCACTGTGGAAAATGACCTGGATTTCCTCCCCATCCAGTAAGGAGAGTAAAGAAAAGCAAAACAACTGAAAATTGTAAGCATATGTGACCTGAGATGACAGCATGGGATCTATACAAATTTCCCTGGTGGAGGCTACCTGAATCTCTAGCCCGTGCTGGGGTAGCCTGTGTTTCAGACGGAGTCTGCTCAGCAGGAGACAGGTAAAAGGGAAAGTCCCAGCAAAATCTATCACTTCAGAATTTGGAACCTGGTGATCTTAGCTACTTAGAAGTTCCATAGTCCTCACAGAGCTGTGGCCCTGTTAGAGAACCAACATGGAATCTGCAGGAAAGTTATGCATTAGAGAAAGAACTCATCTTAACTCCCTGCCATTTTTTGCTCAGGCTGCTACTTTGAGCTGGAAGTTGCTGCTTTCGTACTTCTCGACTGCCAAAATCCCTTGCCTGTCTCCATCTCCATGAATACACACTCTGGGACTTTCTACTCCATTGTCATGGAATACTGGAGTGACACGTCCAACTTTGCCAAACAGATTAAAAGTTACTGCAAGATTCAAGCTTACTCAGTGCCCTGAAGTACAGGAGACCTGTGTTTTGTTTCTGTTTGGTGAAGGACAGAGAATGTGGCCCTCAAAATCTTATTTGTGGGTGCTTGTTATCTGGAAATACAAGTCTGGAAGACCCATAATAACTTACACCAAGGCCAATACCAGAGACAGACTGTTGTATAGACCTGGGTGCTGGAACCTTATCTCTAGACCACCTCTGAGCATATATTCCTCCTGAAGATTCTGTGTTTTTTATCATCCATCTATTTGTTAAGATTTATTCATGTTGATGTATGAACAGAAGCCAATTTATATTCATTGATGTATGTTAATCTATTCTGAAGACATATTGTAACATGTTTATCTAGTTTCTCAAGGGATATTGGAGAAGGTTAAATTTGTTGCTGTTGTTTTTCTTTTGGGGGTGGGAAAAATAGGATATTGTACACAATATTATGAATTACCCTTTATTTCACACATGCAAGGATTTCTGTATGTTACACCCTGTGCTTGTTAAATTAAATTATGTTATAATTAAAATTTCATGTTTATAAAAAGAGATCAACTAAAAACATAACTCATCAAATGCAATATTAAAATTATAATGCATGTTGTTAGCAAAGAGTTAGCTATCAGATATTTAAAGGACTGGAAGACAGGTGATTTTTATTAAGATACACACAGTACAGGTAAAAATAATTTTTTAAACAGGTGGCAGATTGTTGAGTCTGACTGTAGTTCATTAAAATAGTTACGTCAAATTCATGTACCTGCAATACTTGAGAGTTTATTCACAATCCCCTGCAGAACTCGGAACTGTCAAGCTTCTTAGCCTTTGTAATTTAGGGAATGTAAAATGGTGTCTTATTGTGGTTTAAAATTTGCATGTCCATAAATTCTAATTATATAAATCATAAAATCTGTTCATATCTTTCTTATTTTCACCTTAGATCTTTTTCAAGAAATTATTTCTCAGTACATTAAAAATCATCAACTAACTCTTGTGAACTATCTGCTGTAAATTTAGCATTCCATTCTGGGAGTACTCTTTTCAAGTATATTTTGGTTTTATTTTTGGTAAGCATGAATTCTTTTTTTAAGATTTATTTATTTTATTTATATGAGAGTTCAATCTGCATGTACACTTGCACACCAAAAGAGGGCATCTGATTCCGTTACAGATTGTTTTGAGCCACCATATGATTCCTGGGAATTGAAATCAGGACCTCTGGAAGATTAGTCAGTGCTCTTAACCTCTGAGCCATCTCTCCAGCTTCAAAATTCTTAATTTTAACATGATTTATTTTAGAAAAGATTTCCTTTATAAATACCCTTCTTTTGGTATAAGAAAAATTTCTCTTCCCATGATATAAAAAAGAATTCTGTGTATATTATTTGAAGATATTTAAAG
This sequence comes from Cricetomys ansorgei, assembly GCA_026225945.1. Lineage (NCBI taxonomy): Eukaryota > Metazoa > Chordata > Mammalia > Rodentia > Nesomyidae > Cricetomys > Cricetomys ansorgei. The sequence goes on along the minus strand of JAMJFZ010002759.1, from coordinate 2,821,777 downwards.
TTTCACATCTTACATTTAGGTATTTTGTACATATTAAATGAATTTTATGTCTATTTTGAGGTAAGGAGTGATTTGTAATTCTTCCATATGCATAACCAGTTGTTTCAGTAAAAGTTATTACAGTACATTTATTTTTGTCCTTTCTTCACTTATCTGTAACATTACCATTTTCATGTATCAAATTTTTGTATTTTTGGTGATCTGTGTCTCATATAAAAGACTTTGTCTTTTGTGTTTAATTTAAATATTTATGCTCTAATTTTCTTCATTTAAGTACAAACCAGCAGTACTGCTTTTGATAATTCGAATCTGTTGATGAACTAAAAAGACACAAAGAAAGAAAAAAATAGGAAAAAAATTGCTGTGGTGCTTAGAGTGAGAAAGCCCAAATAGGCTCATATATTTGAATGCTTAATAGGCAGTTGGTAGAACTGTTTGAGAGAGAGTAGGTGTGGATTCTTGGAGGTGGTGTGTTACTGGGGTGGGCTTTGAGATTTCAAAAGCCCATGTCATTCCCAGTTAGTTCATCCTATCTCTGCCTTGTGCTTATAAATCAGATGAAGGCTCTCAGCTGCTGATCCAGACCTGCCGTGCTCCTCTCCATGATGGTCCTGGACTCACCCTTTGAAACTATAAGTGCTCAATAAATCCTTTTTTCTATTAGGTGCCCTTGTCTTGGTGTCTTATCACAGCATTAAAAACAGTAACTAAGATACTTGCCCTTCTGCAACTTATAGTCTAGTGTTAAAAGCCTAGGTAAAGCAATAATTTAAATATGCCAATTATGGTGACAATTTTATGAAAAAGAATAAAGCAGCGAAGTAGGATAGGTAGTTCTTTGAGACGTTAAGGTTAAATATTTTAATAATTTAGGTAATATAATGTTCAATGTTAGCAGAGACCTGGGAAAAGATGAGACACTAGGTAATATTGATTTCTAAGTAATAAATATTCCAAACAGATGAAACTGGAAGTATAACAGTCCAATGAGATATGATTGTAAGGAGGCCAGTATATCTGAGAGGAGACAAAACAAAAATGAGTCAGGCAGATAGGCTACATAGGAGCAGATAATTTTACTTTCTAAAGCTATATTTTCATGCTCAAATTTCTCCATCTTGTTCTATAGGAAACCCTGGCAACAGAATGCTCTTTCTATTAATTTTTTCATCTTTAGATATTATTTGCATTTATTCATTGTGAATGTCACACATGATGCTCTTTTATCCTATCCACCCACCACTCCATACCTTCCAACTCCTACCAGACCTTGCCACTACCACATCTCCCTCTAAACTTCCTTTACTATTTTGTTTAATGCACTGAGTCTAATTTGGGTTGCCAGTATGTGGATATGTCGTAGGACCATCCACAGAAGCATGGCCATCCATAGAAGGGGCTGTATCCTTGAAGAAAACTGAGATTTCCTCCTGCATCAACCATCAATTAACAGTTCCTTACCTAGGTGTGAGGTTTCATGAATCCTTCTTCATATTCTCTACTGTTGATTGAAGAATATAATCTATAAAACATTTCAAATGGACTTAGTTGTTAGAGGATCATACATAAATTTTGAATAACAATAAGTTGAATCTGCAAAGCAATAGAGGTTAATGTTTGTTATTTTTCCTGGTAATACCTGTGACTAGAGAACTCAGTATTCCTTTCACTGACTTATATATTCTTTATGCATGCTTTTAAGAATTTATTTTTTATTTATAAATGAATCTCATATACATATTTTTTGTTATAAGATCCTATATACAGGTTACATGAGATACTTCTCTTAATATTCTTGATCTGTTGCTACTCTTTTCTTCAGTCTATCAAGAACACAAAGCACAAATATCCACACAGGCAATGATTCAAGTCTTTCTGGCTTCCTTTAAAATATTTTTGTGTTAGTGGGACTTTGTCTGAGCATGAATTTTAAAATCAATTTGTTATTGCATGAATGGCCTTCCTTTACTGTTACATTTTATTTTAATAAAACACATTATTCATCAATGTTGATTCAAATCACAGATTTTCTCTGTTAATTGCAAAGTCTGTGCCATATTGAAAACACCTCCAGAAAAGGCCTGAGGTATTTGATTCTAAAAGCCCAGGTAGATGTGAGAGAAAAAAATAGAATAGGGTAAATACAGTTCCCAAATTAACTCATTTCTATATCACTATTCCCAATAAGTATGAATGTAGATAATTGTTCTTTATGATATTTGTGGGTTGTTCAAGCAAGCACATGATTTAGATAACAGAGAATCTATGAATGTAAATTTCACTATTACAGATTAGAATGTGTTGCTTTATATCTCAACAAAATTCATATGTATTCACTAATATCTAGTCAGGACTCCAGTGAATAGGTTTAAAATACTGGGTTAGCTAATAAAACTAAGCTAGTGTTTGTTGAAGATGATACTATATTGTTCAAATATCTATTTAAGAATTGTTTAAGTATTTTATATTAAAACATTGTGTTCTTTTTATGTATACTAAGTATAACAATATTTTGTAATATGATAGCTGATTTGTGAAAAATATGTATGTGAAATCCTCCCACAGAAAGTTCTGAGGTAAATATTTAGCATACCTAGTATCTTTTGATAAATATTAATGTCAAATTATCTTCTTATAAGTATATTCACTTTAGATTTTATTGTGCAACATTCACCATGAAAGCACTCAGTAACAAATTTCCAAGCTTTCTATTTACAGTGGGAAGCACAATCACCACAAATTTAACAATAGACAACTACAAATCAAGATAACATCAACTGTTCCATGCTGAGTGCCTACTATGTGCCAGATATTACTGCTAGACATTAAGAAACATTATCTAGGGTAGTGGTGGCACAAGCCTTTAATTCCAGCACTTTTGTGGCAGAAGCAAGTGAATCATGTACTGAGGCAGAGGCAAAAAGATCTTCGTGAGTTCAGGACTAGCCTGGACTATGGAGTAAGTCCCAGTATAGCCAGGGATACACACAGAAAACCTGTCTCAAAAAAAAAAAACCTACAACAACAACAAAAAAGAGTCATCAATTTTTAATCAGCTTTGAGAAACAGGACATATAAAGGTATACATACACAATGAGTAACATGTTTCTTAGAAGATAGAGTAGCTTATTATTGATTAATAGTCAATTGACACTGCAAACTGTACACTAAATCTCTACAGAGAAATTAATACTAAGAATTTAGTATAAACTAAAATATAGACTAAAAGAAAGACAGGCAAAAAAAAAACATTGCAGTGGTAGATTTCAATGGCATATTATATTTAGCATACCTTTCCCACATTTCAAGTTATAAAAATGATACAATTTCTCACCTTATTGTTTTTTACTGTATATTGATAGTTAGAAATGGATTTAATCAGAGCAAGTGTCTCATTTCTACACTTGATTATTTCTATACCTAATTCATCACCTTATTTTTGTCATGTCTACTTTTTGTTCACTTCATATTATGGATATTACAGCATGGATTCTGCAGTGTTCTTTGATAAATATTAATGTCAACACAAAATGTTCAAAGTAGAGTCATTTTGACTTGAATTGATGAGCTTTAATTTATGAAAATCTTTTGATAATAATAGTTAATAGCAAGTTAGACGTTGTTCATATTATATTAGAAATAATAGTAGCTAAATCATAATATAACTTCAATGTGATTTAACATTTTCTTGCTATTTTACTAAACTTACAGACCAGTTTTCTAAAGTAATCTATATTGGAGGAAAAGAGTCGTTTATTTTTTGTTATGCGTGTATGTCCCAAGGTGAAAAAGATATGTTTAGCTTTTAATAGAATTACAATTAAGCACTATAAGGAGGTTTACATCAAATATAGCCATATAAATTTACTTATGCATAAAGAATATCATTTCACAATGAGCATGATCTTACTGTACTAGTGTTCTGTTTTTTCTCTGAAACATAGGCACTAGACTTTTCTAACCATTGTAATTTTTTTTTCCATTTGGAAGTTGTATTTATTATTTGATTTGAATTTTTATATGTGAGTTAGAACAGAAAAGCAAACAAGACACACTTATCTCATAGAGCAAGTTCCAAATGAAATAGAAATAAATATGAAAAGTAAATTGTTGAGCAAAAGCACACTGCTCAAAATAGTTTTATGACTGGATGCTTTCATATGTGGTAAGGCCACTATTTTAACATCAAATTAGTGGTTATTTAAGCTCCTGGAGCGTGTAACTTATGTTCCAACCTGGTTTGACCTAAATTTTAGTCTTTTTCCCTCACAACTGGTCCCTGAACTTTGGTTCACCCCAGTATAAGTGAGCTCTAAATTGTAAGCTATGCACAGTTAAATGACTAATTCTTTGACTCTATAATTTTAATCAAAGCTATATTTCCTGATTTTGTGAACTGTTGACCCTTATAGTATTTCTGACCATCAGGTCTACCTTGAAATGAGGCTGATATATGCAGTGTCACTTTATTGAAGCAAAGGAACTGCTGAAAGAGGCAAAATCACTTTTCTTCAATATAGTTCTTAAATTGGGGAGGAAGATATGTAAGGACTAGGAAGAGTATGGAAAGGGAATGTAGAAAGGATGTAAGTGTAATTTAATTAAAAAGATAAAAATAAAAGGATCATACGGGGACAATGTACTGGTATCATCATCAGAGTAGTGAGAAGACAACCCAGCTTTTCTTTTTAAAATCATTACAAATTTCCTCCACTGATTTTATGCCTTATGAATGCTTTTAAATATATATTTTATACTTTAAACAATATATGTTTTTCTTCTTATTCTTCAATATATTTGTATATTTTAGCTTCAGATATAAGGTCTTAGAGGAGTGAGACTCTCTAAGGCCATCTAGAAGCCTCTTCAGGACTAATTGGTACTGTGAAGAAACAATGTATACGAAATGACACTGCTTTACAGTCTCCAACTGAGACTTGCCTAGCCTTTGATGGTTTCAGAAATTCATATACTGAAAAGACCAGTGAGCAATGAGAGCTCCTCAGACAACCTTGCCACATTCTAAAAAGGAGCCAGTGTCCCTGAGTGGAATTTTACTAATCCTTATTTCACCAGGGCTAGCAAAATTTTGGTTTCACCATTAATCTTTGTGGATTAGTGAAACAGTAAGATCAACTAGTAAATATCTAAACACCACAATAAATTTTTCTTTATTCAGTTTCATTATATACACAAACTGTTAAAAAAAAGCAGGGAAGACTATTTAAGGAAGTATGTACAATCTTACCTGAGACAAGTGTGACAGAAAATAAACTACTAAGTAATATAGGAGAGAATGACAATAATAATAGTGTGTTCATGAAAACAGAGAGAGAATATCGATAATTAAATATAATGCCAAGGAGGAGAATGAAAAAACTGAAAGAAAGAAAGAAAGAAAGAAAGAAAGAAAGAAAGAAAGAAGGAAAGAAAGAAAGAAAGAAAGAAAAGAAAGAGAAGAAAGAAACGATGTAGACACTATGCTGGAAACAGAGATAAAGTTAGACTAACTTAAAGTTAAATATGAGAACATGTATGGGAGCAGGTAAGAAAGGAAAAAAATGAATATACTATGAAATAAACTAGGGAGCATTGCTTAGGAGACTATAAGAACTTGGGATAACAGAAGGATTGAAGCAAGAAAGGGAAAAAGAAAATTGTACAAAAATACATTCTTGAATCATAGGATATGGAAAATCAAGCTTGTACCAAGCAGGAAACTGCATTGCTACTGGATGTCTTTCATAAGCTGGATGGTGCTATGCATGCTGCTGAGAAAGAAAGCTGTCAATTGTTTTATCCAGTAGTGAACACTGCAAGCTACAATCAATGAGTGCCCTGGAAAGATATGCTCACTAGTATGATAATGGGAGGAATATCATGGGACTAACAAACTCCTTTCTAATTGGGTTTAAAGGACATTTCACAAGATGAAACTCACACTTGACCCATTATAAAGCAAAGAACTACACAGGTCATGGCTTCACAGGTCATATGCCCTAGGGAGAAGCTAGTACTATTAATCTGCTAAATGGATATAAAAACCCCATAAGTTATTGTCTTTATACAGTACATATTTTAATCTATTTCAGAGAGGTTCTTTTTGCACTAGACAGCAATTAATGCAGATACTCACAAGTGATTAACACTCAGAAAATATTATACTGTAGACTGTTCAACTGTAAATGAGACATTTATACCGTATCCCTCAAGGATCATTGTCGAAAACAATGCAGAAAGACAGTAAGCAGTCTCCCACTGCATGGAGCCAGCTAGAAGAGGGGTAGTGCTGAGCACCCTTAATGCTCCAGAGTATGCAGAACCAAGTCAGAGCCAGGCGATCATTGTCATAAACAAATCTCAAGATTTAGGCTTTCTGGGACAGGGTGTATATATTACTTTTCCCCTTTACTTTGTTTCGCATCTCTTTTTGTTATTGGGCAATGTTAAGTTCCATGTTTGGGGTCTTGTACTTCGAGGTTGGAGATTACTTGCATTATTTTGATTAATATATATATATGTGTGTGTGTGTGTGTGTGTGTGTGTGTGTGTGTGTGTGTGTGTGTGTGTGTAATAAATTATACTTGCCAACACCTCAGCACCTGCTCTGAAATGGGAAGCATTATTGCGATAGTGTTTTGAACACTTTAGGAGACTTGCCAAGGGTGCTGTTTTTTTATTCCTTCAGCACAAAAGAACTCTCTAACCTCAAATTGTTATGTGTAGATATGTCTTGTGCATTATTTTATTCTTTGACTTAGGTTTTTCTTACCATTATTCAGAAAATGAATTTTTTTGTTTGATGAGTCAATGATATTATTCTCAGAAATTTAGTATATTGGAAATTTTTTAATCATCTGTAACTGCCAAAGAATGACCATTAACTTATATTTAGGTTTAATAAGTAATAATGCTGCTTTTTATGAAAGAATGGACACATTATTTATGCTAATGTAAACAAAATATTTTAGATTTTGAGCAAATTGTAATTCCTCTATTAGAGGAAATGTCAACGGTCTTATGAATTTTGAAATATGAAGTAGTCTATTAATGTTTCATGTAAGTAAATTTCAAAGAATTTTTCATAACCTCCTTAGATTATATTTATAAGATGATGAATGAGAGTGATTGAACAGTTTTTAACAATTATACATGTGCATAAACAATGAAAAAAAGAGATAAGAAAGGAAATATATATTCACAATAACCTCATGACAAGAATTTTACAACTGGAAAATTCTTCATGATTCAGTAAATCCTTATACCATACCTATTTTTCCTCCGCAGAAATGACTGTGGTTCTTTAAAAGAAAAATATATCAACGAAAAGTTGTATATATCCTTCCAAAGAAGACAAAAGTCAATGTTTAGCAATGAGAAGATTCAGAAACTCTCCTCTATAGGTAGGGCACTGGTACTAGGCACTGTCTAGAAAGTTGGATTTAAGAAAGATTTTAGAAAATAAAATTTATTTATTCACCAGGTTCTTCTCTCATATAACCAAAGGTGTTTTATTCTATTAAAGATTTTTCAATTGTTCATATTTCAGGGTTGGTTGGTTCTAAAGATGTCTTTTAGACAAAGCATCATCTTGGCTTCTAAAATCTATAATCTATAATTTTGAAAGTTCCATGTAATATATATATATACATGGAACTTTCAAAATCCTTGATTATTGTAGGAGAAAGTATACATATATAGTGTTAGTGTATGATTTGCCTTGCCCACTTTTGATGTGATGATTTTGTTTTATTTTATTATACTTTATTTTTTGTTTTGTTTTTAATCTCTTAGAAGCCTGTTCTTTACTGATGAGAGACAGAAAGGGAGTGGATCCAGATGGGAGGGCAGGTGGGGAAGAACTGGGAGGAGTAGAGGGTGGGGAAACTATAATTAGGATTTATGTATGAGAAAAGAACCTATTTTCAATAAAAGGGGTAAATTTTTAATAATTAAGCAGACTCAAAACAAATTCTAGAGGCTTCACTTCTGGAACCTGGGACTGTTTGGGTTGCTGAAAAATAATTTTTAAAAAATAAAGTACTCAGGAGATACTAGTTATTTGCATGATGGATTTTTCTTTAATTTAGTGAATTAACTTCATGATTTTCTTCTATATGAAAAAAATATCAGCTGAAAAAATTCCCTTATAATAAAAAATATAATACGTATTGAATATACACAGAACTAAAATGGGGTTGGCTTTATTGCTAAACACCTTATGAACAATTGTTTACACTAATAGGTCTTTAGCTATCAAACTCTTTCAAGAAAAAGCAAAAGTAAAACAGTCTTCAAAAAATTGATAATTCTTAAATTGCTTATGTGTTTCTAATTGAGTCTATAATACTATTTATATTATTAAATTTTCTTTGAAAGGAATTTAAATACTAGATCTGTTTTTTTTTAAATCAATTATTACTTCTTTCTAAAACTTCAGGCATTTACCTTATCAGAAAACATATTTGAATGAATAATTTTCTAAATTAATGGTAGGTATTTCGCTCACTACAGAATTTAAAGAACATAAATTATTTTTGAAATTGGACAATCTAAGAATTATTTTAAAATGTTGTCTTTGTGAGTGAAATGAAATGATGTGGCAATTAGAACTGAACCACATAAACGTGTACTCCAATTGTGCACCCAAGAAAAGTGACGGTGTAATGAGATTTGACAGCCTGTAGAAAGGTGAAAACTCATTAACAAGCTAGGCTCTGCATTAAAAAATTGATTAGCATTTTTGTATTATGTAACAAGATTGCTTAGCATTTCAGGAGGAGAGCAGCAGTTGTGTGGCATTTAAATCTATTCTAAATTAAAAATGATCTGTTTTAAAAAATTAGAGAAAATTCTTATGCAAATGAAATGTAATCAAGCCATGCTTCAGACTCATTATGCATGATTGATATGCACTGTAACTTGCTTACTAATTCAAGGAGCAGAGGAATTCCAATTATCATATTGTTTATGCAGCACTATGGCACACTGCTGGAAGTGATATTAAATTGATTACGATAAATGGTGTAAACCAACAAGATGGGTCCTTATACAACTTGACATTTATTTTATATGAAATGATGATGATTTCTCACTATCGTGAAAATCTTGACTTTCTCAGAAATGTTTCAATCTTTATGAAGTTCTTAAAGTTATCAAAATCAAAAGGATGAGAGAGAACATAGACAAGACAGAAAGCTACTTTCTATTGCCTTTAGTAAAGACCCTTTTTTTTTCATTTAAAGTTTATTTGTGTTATTAATTAGGTAATTCCCTAATTCATCTCTTTAGTGGTTTTATGTACAGGTTATAGGCTACAGATAATGGACTGGTAAATTGAGCTAACTATTGAAAATTGTGAAGCTGACACAGTCAAATTTATCAGTTCTCCGAATTTCAACAACGCTTTCATGTATCATAATCTATAAAATTCATACTGGTATATACTTCAGTAGTTACTGATCTAAGTTGGATTTTCACAACATGCATTGGTTCATAATTAAAATCAACACACACATACACACACACACACACACAAACTCGTGCATGTGCATACCCCCCCACACGCACATGCATATACATATTAAAAGTATGTGTTTCCTACTTAGGTTTTTAAGTTGTAAGAATGAAGATGTAAGGTATTTTTTTGAAAATGCTTGCAATTTGAATTGTACTTACAAATCTACAAGGTCAACATGCTTGAATTTTCCACAACTTTGAATGGTTTCATAGTTCACATTTTAGTCATGTGATATGTTTTTACTTATTTTTACTTAGAGGGACAATTGTTTCAATATAATACATAAAGTTATATCAAAAATTTTAAGTCACATTTGTGTTGTGTGTGTGTGTGTGTGTGCATGCACGTGTGCACACATTTGCTCTTGTGTGTGAGCAAGTGCATGTGTGTGTACAAAAGTCAGATTAGAGTGTTTTCTTTAACAGCTTATTTTCTGGAGACAGGGCATCTCATTGAACCTGGAGCTAATTGATCCAGTTAGAATAGCTAGCAATGCATGCCAGAGATCATGTTTTTACGTCCTTGTCCCAGGACTGATCATAGATCATGGCTTTTATATGAATACATGCATGCTTGATAGTGCAGCAAGTACCTAATTGATGCATCTCCACAGTCCCTGACACATTTTACATTATTTTTTTTCCCACACAAAGATAACATGAAAATAGCAAATGGATTTTGGACAAAGGAGTCATAATGTGGTATGAAGTACATGCTTGTAAAGTATAAAAATCACCTATGGTGTTGCTAAAATGCACCTCCCTACACTATGTCCTTGCTAAGCCCTATAACTGCAGAGGACTTAAACTGGTACCATGCATTGATTAGTAGGCTTCGTTTGGGGGTATTGAGAGTGATGACTGAGGAGGAAACTTTTAGAAACAGTTTCAGAGGGTTCTGTCCAGACAAAAGAGGGGTAAAAGTGAAAGGGAGGCAACTAGTGGAAAGGCCATTGCTTGACTTCAAAGCAGTGAGTGTGTGTCAACAAGCTAAGATCATCCGGAAAGAGGGACTCTCATTTGGGAAAAATGCCTCTATCAGATTGCCTTAAAATAGGCATGTCTGTGGGAGCATTTTCTTAATGGTTGATATGAGAGGCCAAAGTTCACTGTAGGTTGTACTTTCCCTGGGTAGGCAGTCCTGGATTGTATAAGAAGGCAAACTGAACGATCCAAACCAAGCAGTAAGTAGTGTTCCTACATGGTCTCTGCTTCTGTTCTTGCCTTCACTTACCCACCCAACTTGAGTTTCTGCACTGATTTATTTAACATTGTGATGGACTGTAAGGGGTAAGATGAAATAAACACTTTCCTCTTCAACTTACTTTTGGTCATGATGGTGTTTTATAACAGCAATAGACCACAAACTAAGACAATGTGTATTCATCAGTGTAGTGTTTTGAATTAGAATAGCCTCCTGTTGTAGTTAGGCACTGTGTGAGCTTAACAAGGAAGAGATGGGGGCATATTCATAGGTAAAAGCCTGCTAGACCTCTGCAGAAAGAACTACCATAATGGCAGGTGTCATTCTCAACAGTGGAACCCTGAGCATCTGAGCTCAGTTGTTTTTATTGATTCAGACCTCCTCAGGTGTTCTACTGATAGCACATGCAGATCATCAGCAATCAAATATCCCCCACATAAATCCAACACCTGCAGACAATAAAAAATGCTAAGTCCTAGTCACCCCTTCCTGGAATAGGGCACAAAACAAAATTTTAAACACAACTAAAAATAAACTACTACAACAGCCTCCAAAGGCTCACATGTTTGAATCCTTAGTCCCTATTTGGTGGGACTGTTTTTGGAAGGATTAGGAGGTATGACTTGGGGTGTGTTTTGTGACCCACAAAATTTATTCAGCCTCTTTCCAACCTGCATGCGCACGGATGTTGATCTAGCTATACACTAGAACATGAGGGACCCACGCAGTGTCTGTACAATAGAATACAATGGCTGCTTTTCCCAACAGCCATCTTATGAACTACTCTCTCCTCTATAACAGAACCTTTTTTTGTATGTCTATGGCAGGCAACCTCAACCACAGTGAATGAGTTCTTGAGATTTTGATTGCAGTAGTCATACCATGCCCAGAAAACAGTGTTTCACATTAACAGTTCCCATCATCGGTCTCACATTCTTTCTGTCCCCTCTTCGACAATGCTTCCTGAGCTTCAGAGGAAGTTGTGTACATGTACATGTCCTGTTTAAGGTTGAGCACTCAGAAGTCACTTACCTAGTGCTTTGATGACGCCTGCGTTTTTGTATTACAGATATCATTTTGTAACTTTAGTCCATTTTATTATTTTTAACCGATACTTAAAAGCATAAAAATATGCAGATTTATGTGGTGCTATGTAATTTGATGTATGTACACTTTGTATAATGTTGAAATCAAGAAAACTAGATTTATATATAAGCATTTAACCTTTATAATTAAATCATGTATATATTCATATTTATGTGTCTACAAGCATACAGACAAAGGCCAGAGAAATGAATACTTTGGATCTCATTCCTTTGGATACCATCAACGTTTCTTTTGAAACACAGCCTCTCATTGGCTTGATGCTTGCCATCTAGGCTAGGTTGTTTGGAACAGGAGCCCCTTGGATCTTTCTTCTCCCCCTCAGCACTGGCAATTACAAGCACATACAATTATGCCTGACTATTTATATGTGAATTTATGGTCAGTTGTGGTTAACATTGATTGTTAATTTGATGAGATTAAACATACCTGAGAGATGAGCCTATTGGCATGCCCATGAGGAGTTATTTTGATTAGGTTAACTGAAGTAAGACTTTCCCACTGTGAGAGTGGGCTTGGATCTTGGACTACATTAAAAAGAGAAAGTTCACTGAGTACCAGCATTCATCATTTTTGCTTTTTGACTATGGATGCAATGTGACTGGTTTTCTAAAGCTCCTTCCAATGTGATTTTCCCACAATGATAGACTGTAATTTAAAACTTACTTTCTTATATCTAACTGTAATTTGGTTAGTGTCCATTCAACTTTCCCCCTTTGAGAGGGATATTTGTCTTATTGTATTTGAATTTCTCATATATTGTCTTAGTTAGGGTTTCTATTGTGATAAAACACCGTATCCAAAAGCATTTTGGAGAGGAAATGGTTTATTTCACTCACAGGTGAAATACCACTTAGGGAAATTAGGGCAGGAACACAAGACTGGTACCCAAAGGAAGGAACTGAAACAGAAGCTATTGAGGAGTGCTGTTTACTGGCTTATTCCTTATGGGTTTCAAAACTTGCTTTCATATAGGACCTAGTACCACCTTACCAAGGGCTGGAACTATCCTCAGCCAGCTAGGCCCTCTCACTATAATTATTAATCAAGAAAATTCCCCACAGGGTAGCCCCCATGCCCGTCTGATGGGACATTTTTAATTGACTGTCCCTCTTCCTAACTGATTCTAACTTGAATAGACAATAAACAAATGAACAAACAAACCAAGACAACTGTGACTATAATCTGTTTAGCAGATGAGTAGTTTTCAATATTCTTCCTCCCATTCTGTAGATTTCCTCTTCGCTCCCTTCACTGTTTGCTATGGAATGCAGAACTATGCAGCCTCACTTACTCCCATGGTATGGTATTGCTTTTATTCTCTTTGGTTTTTAGGTTATGTACAAAGATATCATTGACTAGTCATGGAGCTTTGCTACTATATTTTTATCTAGTAAATTTATAATTCCAAGTGTTAAATTTAAGTATATCCTGTTTTTAGTTATTGACATGTATGGTCAGAGATATCAAATTTTCATTCTTCTGTATAAGGATATCCAATTTTTCTAACACCATATACAAAGAAATCATTCATTACTTAGTGCTTTCTTGATATCGTTCCTGAAAATAAAACTGACTATCAATATGGGTTTACTTCAGACTTACCTTTTATTTTCAATTGATCTTCATGTGACTTTTTAGGCTGGTACTGTTCTTTTTTATCTTTTCCTCTTCTTTTTTTTCGGTTAATGTAGCTTTGTGTCATATTTTGAATCCAGAATATATTACATCTTGCATTTTTAATTTTGCATAAGATTGTTTTGGTCATTTACACCTTTTTAGGCACAGGCCTTTTAAATTAAGAGATTTTTCAAATGCTATTTAATTTCTGCCTCAGAATAATGGTATATGTATTCATATATATGTATGTATGTGTGTATTTATATAAATATATACATATACATATATGCATACATAAAAATATGCACTATATACTAACTTGATCCTTCAAAGTCCATCCATGAAAATAGTTTTACATTTTGTAGCAATTTACATATATAAAGCACTTTGAAAAAATTTCTAAGACATCACTTTTATTAAATACTCGTGTATCAATGCTATGGATCATGAAACTCCAAGAAAGATGATTAAATGAGCATGTGAGCCTGCTTAGTGCATATTATCTGCTTTAAGATTTTCTCATATCTAACATCTGTGCATCAGTTACCAAATAATGTTTCTTCTTCTGACTCTTAGGGAGTAAAATAATTTTAATGATATAGCTTAAGTCATTAAGTTTCCAATGCAATTTGCTATATTTAGCCCACTTTGCTCTTAAAGCTGAACCATCATTTTAATATTTAAAATGACAACAAGTTCCAGGACAGCCATAGCAACAGAGAGAGTCTTAGTCTCAGTAAATGAATAAATAAATAAATAAACAGGTGATGCTGGAAGAATGCAGATAGGATTAAGGAATAGGTGACTTGTAAGAAAAATAAAAGTTTATTAATGACTAGATGGTACATGAGATAAAAATGTAAATAAACAAGCTGGATGATAATGGAGCACGCCTTTAATCCCAGCACTTGGTAGGCAGAGGCAAGAAGATCTCTGTGAGTTCAAGGCCAGCCTGGTGTACAGAGTGAGTTCCAGGACAGCCAGAGTTACAACAGAGAAACCCTGTCTCAAAAAATAAAACAACAAATGTAAATAATGGATAAAGTAGAATTATACATTCAGGCTATATAGGAAGTGAAGTGACACTATAGGAAGTGAAGTGACACAACTTTATTTTCACATTAGAAAAATTCTGTAGGTTTGTAAATAATATGTGACAAACGAGTCATGCAGGACAAAAGCATGTAGACAGCCTGTTTTGGTTGCCTGAATTTTTAGATTTAATATATATATTCTATTGAATGAATATGATATGTAATAAATATATAGTATATAACATATAACATATAGCATATAGCATATAGCATATAACATATAACATATAACATAATGTATAATGTACAATGTATAATGTATAACATATAACACATGACATATAATATAGTATATAATAAATATATAATATATAATATATAGTATATGATAAATATATAATATATAATATATGATAATAATATATAATATATAACAGATATGATACTTTCATAAATTATTATTTATAGACAGAATTATAGTGACAATTCTCAAAATGGTAAATCTGTTAAGAAATATACAACAGGGAAAATGTATGGTTCAGAATAACACATGTATAATCAACTTACTGAAGAAATAACCCATTATTGTACTAGGCAACCCTCTAACTCACCATCTCAGCTATTTGCAACTTTGTAAAGTACTTTCAAAATTTGACTTAAAATCTCAACCCATCAGAATTTGTGTCATAGTGATGTTCATATGATGCTCAGATATGTGGTGATTTAATCTTCTACAGATTACTAAAGATCTAAAATAACTGAGAAGCTAAGAGCTTTAAAGGATTAACAATTGTAATTAAAACCTTCACTTCCTTTGCTGTAATACTTCCAAACATGCTGTCTGTAAACTCATATGGCAAATTACCTGTTAAATAATGGCCTTAAAATAATTGACAGATTAACAAAGTAGCTGTCCAAAGTAAATAATTGGTAAGTTCAACACACAGTTTCAGACTGCACATGAAGACAAAATTGTTAATGAAATTTGATGTCACCTTGGAATTAAGGATAAGCAGATTTCTTCACTAATCTAAGCCTGCTGATATAGTTCTATTGGGGTCGTAATACAACAAAGCTCTTGACTACACAGATGTGTATCATTTTGTATGCACTGAACTTGAGAAAGCATGGCTAGTATAAATTATAATTCAACCAACTGGCTACTTATCATGGAAAGCAAAATTTAACCATATAATTCTTCAAAATACTGATTTATTTACACAATACTCTCTGTTTTAGAGAAAAAAGCTTCTAAAAATTCTAGTGGACTTTGTTTTTAAAATATTTCTTACTAATTATACTTAAGCATAAAAATACCTCAAGATTTGCTTCCAGTCTGTTCTATGCTGTTGCATATATAATATTTAATTAGGTAATTCATTAAACTTGTGACTGTCTTCATGTAATGTTTAATATAACATTAAATTTTAATTTTACATGACAATGTAATAAACTCCTGAAATCACCCTAATGACACTGGCTGTAACTATAGACATTTGTATATTTTGACTGTGCAGAGAGAAATAGTCTCCCACATGAAACAGCTTATTTTACTTTCTATTTACTTTTTGTTGTGATCAACTCAAGTATAACTTACCAACTTTTCTTTTATTTAAGGTTTTGTTCAGTGATCTGCACTTATGAATAATTTAACAACTGTAGAATGGTGGAAAGTATTCATGAACAACTAGTATAACCTATTAGAAAAAAAATCAAAGGTTTTTTGTTGTCATTGTTGATGTTTGTAAGTCAGAGCCTTATAATCTGAGAGCCTAGACACATATTTAAAATCTGACTTACTAAACTAAATCCTTATTTGGTAGGAAATATTCCATGCCTTCCTATCATCCACTCTCCCCTCAAAAGAATATTCTTATAGGTATCTTGTTAGTGCTTTGCTAGGGAATGGAGTGTTGTGGAAGCTTATTTTTAGTTGTGTTTAAAACAATTGTTTTGTGTACTGTTGGAAAAAGTGCAGCCTGGGCCTTGGCATTTTGTATCATCTGCAGTTGTTGAATTTCCATGGGGGGATGTTTGATCTATTATGATCTGCACCTGAGGAATGCTGAATCACTAAAACGACCTGAGCTCAGATGCTACAGGTTCCATTGTGAGTATGGCACTGGCCATGATGGTGGGGTCCCATTGCTGAGGTCTGGCAGAGCTTCCACCTATGAAAACACCTCCTTTTCTTTTTTGCTGAGCCACCCTAACAGCCTAACAACTACAATGGAGTGAACTACATTTTAGAGTTCTGTACACTGTAAAACTTCCCAAGGCCATTCATTTCCCATGTTACACTAAATTCTCAAAATGTTAAAGTTTCATTAATATACTACATGAATGGTTCTGACTCCTAAGTGCTGGGATTAAAGGTATGTGCTACCACCTCCTGACACAAAGGCACTTTTAATAAAGCTATGTATACATATGGCTACTACACTTTGCAGACAAGCTTTCACAGAACCTAAGAATTGAAAAAAAAAAACTTCTCTATTGACAAATAAATAAACATCCCAGGTGTAGTATCAGAATATGTTTTTCCATTACTGTACATCAAAGTCTGCCTCAGTTATATAATAAATTTGAAGCCCAACTAGAGTAAATTAACAAGACCATCCTTCACCACTGAAACAACAGGAAGGATTTTGACAATCTCTTAGCAACAAAATCACCACCTTTCTTACAAAGCAAACCCAAATATTCATAAATTTCATTGAAGATCAAACCACTGTCTTAGTGACAGTGAGAAAAAAACAGAATTGAAGCAAAAAAAAAAAAAAAAACTTCTGAATGAGTTCAAACTTTCTGGGATTCTCTATTTTATTCATGGAATTTCCAAGATCCAAGAATGTTTTGATGTAAGAAAAATGGTATGCTCATGGTAATTGCATACATAGACAAGAGTACTGGCAGAAAGCAAAGACTTACCATGACAGGTTTTGCCCTAAAGCCAGTATTGTCTATATGGTAAAAGAATGAGAATAGTAAAGATGAAATCAATAGAGATATGATAGCATCTATGCGTACTATAGAATTCTGATCTGGAAGCCATGACTCACATGGCATAGTGGAGTCTGTGTATTGGTAAATAATTAGGATAAACCAAATTTTAAAAAGCTGTCCATTTTTCTGCATCAGTTATATAGCTTCTACTTTCATATTTTCTTTTAATATTTTAGCAATAGCACATGTATAAAATGAATTTTTAAAAATATTTCAATGGGTTATTCCAGACAGTAATATTTCACTTGTAAGTCTTTATGAGCTTATGAAATTCAACATTTTTTAAATAAAATGTTTGCATATGCTGACTTAATTAGAGATGTTAAAACATTAAATAATGCATTTTGGTAACTAGAGGAAAACTGTATTATTGCTCTTAGCCTTGATAATTTAATAACAATTAGCTATTTATAATTGATTGTTGATTATCTCAACAAAACATGTGGGATCATTTTGGTCCATTCAATTAGGAAGAACATTAACATTTAACGTATTTGATTATATTTACATCTATTTCATTAAAAATTATCTTTATTATCATTAAGATTTAGTCTCCCAAGTTAGAAAACAGTGGAATCATCTTTAGGCCCAAAATGCCATTTATAAGTTTGAATACTCATATGTTTTGTGTCACAGCAAATATCAAGACAAATTATCATTGAGTGCTGATTAAATTGAATAAAATTAAATTGAATTGTCAGCTCTTTATGAAAACTTATCAGTTGGTTAAAGAGGGAAACACCAATTTCTTCCAAGTATTTGTTTAATATATGTGCATGTCAGTAAAAAACATATTTGTAACAAACTAGTACAGACATAACTCATGTCAATTATAATCCTTATTTCTGTAACTAGCCATGTGGCCTTTGCTGGTATTTTTTTACTACGTTCTTCTACTACCCATTCTGTACTTCCTCCACCCTTAGCAATCACCTCATTAGGGCTTAGTTCTTTTCCTGGAGGCCATCCTTCTTAAAGGAAGTTGTCCCTGTTAATTTAATCATGGTATGAATGTCATGGGAGCAACCAAAAATGTTCTGACTGGATTTAAATCATGCTTGACAAATACCCATACATGGCACCATTTTCCAGATCAAGGACCAATGGCTAGACAAGTAATAGGCCCTAAGGGAGAAACACACACCACTATTATTCTGTTAAATGGAAATAGTATTGAAATGATTCCTAATGAGTTACTATTATATTCATACATTAATGCAACTCTTAACTCTCATTAGAGAAGCTTCTATTTGCAGTAGATGGAAATTAACAAAAAGACTCATAACTGGCCAAGGTACAGACAATAAGAGACTGAAGAATACTCAACCCTTTATGAGTTATCTCTATCATATTCTTCCTCTCAAGTCTCAAGGATCAAGGATCATTGGGAGTGTTGAAAGACTTTGACAGCCAAAAGCTGAAGATAGCTAAAAAGAATGATTGTTTTCAGTTTGCACAAAATCTGTTCAAGCTGAAATCAGATTAAAATCTCAGCATGGAGTAGGAGTGTGAGCATGAAATCCCAGCCCCAGATTGTAGGAGGAAGTAAGGCCTCCCTAAGAACAGGCTGCCAGGATTTAAAACAGGGACAGTGGTAGCACAGATGTGAAAGCTGATACCTAGGAACAGATGACCTCAGGAGAGCCAACCTGCAAAGGATATTTCACCAAGATCTTGCTAAAGAGAGGAATGGGAGCAGGATGAGGGGTGATGAGAGGTCATAGGGGGTATAAAGCCAGCCTTTTGTCCTGAACAAAGAGAGTTTGCATGTCCATGCATCTCCTAGAGTCTGATCTGTTGATTACACATTGAATCATCCCCGGGGCAGACAGGGCAGAGATTCCAGGCAGTAGCTAGGAGTGCCCCCAAGGGTGCCGCCCTAAGCTACACTAGATGAAGAATTAATATGAGGAAACAACTGTTGCTTGAGGCAACATCAGTTTTCTTTAAGAGTGTTGTTACCAGGTAAGTTGACCATGCTACAGTGGAAGGCCACACATGTAAGAACATATGCTCTGCACAAATTGAATTTTAAAAAAAAGACAAAACATTGGATGGGTAGGAAAAGGGAGGCGGTTGCCATAGGAAGAATGGAGTTGGACATGAAAATAGTAAAAAAATGCATTTTAAGAAACTGTCAAAGTCTTAATTTAAAAATACAGTGTTTGGTGTATTGATGCAATGATTCAACAAAAATGTAATTAGTTGTATGTTAAGTATTAGTTTAAAGTCTTGTGATGAAGCATAAATTAAAACAATCCTGAAAAATGTGTTGCCATTGTAATTTCTTTATTTCCTTTATAAAACAAAAACAAAAAACAGTAAGCAGTAAGCATCATCATATGTAACTACAGTAGAACGAAATCCGAATGAGAGAGAAGCAACAAACAATTGTTAATGTAGATGAGCAATAGTTACTATTAGCCTCACCAAAAACTTATTATTATACTTGGAATTATTCACTGGATCCCAGTGGGCTCATCTTTTGATACACAAGGGCAGTGACAGTCCCCTCCCAAGAATCCATCGGTTACCAATTAGTGGCCACAAAATGGATCCTAGTTAAAATCAGTGGGTCTTAAAACATAAAGGTAGGTATAAGAAAAAGGAATAGGTGGAGGAGAGGGAGTCTGGTAGGGGTAGAAGAAGGATAGAAAATGAGTGGGGAAAAGAGAGTGAAAAGTACACTAAACAAGTGTATGAAATTGTGGAAAAACTAATTGGTCTTTGATAAGTAGTGCTATAATAGTTTTTTTCTACTTCCTGTGGCTATGACAGAAACAATTTGAAGGAGAAAGGGCTTATTCTAGATCACAGTTCAAGGCTACAATCTATTGTGACAGGAAAGGGAAGCTGATCACTGTGCATGGGAATCCAAGAAGCAGAGAACAATTGTGGTCTTTTGTGGAAGCAGGGGATCTCTGAGGTGGTGAGTGTTGTGGAGTCAGTAGCCCAAGAAGCTCAGATTCCGAAAAAACTACTTTGAGATGCAGATCTACTTTATTATGAAGGCAGCAGGGCTTTTATAGAGGAAGCAGGGCATTGCACAAATGACAGGTCCAATCATTTTGGTCCATGCTTACTAGATAGTTCAGTCAACCTATCTAAAGCTTACGGTAGCAGAGGAGGATAGACAAGGTTGAAAAAGGGCCAACCAATTTTAGGCATGTATGTTTAAGCTTTTAGCCTATCTGTTTCGCTGACACTGGTGAACAAGGTTTCTGTAAAGACAAAGGAAGCAGCACCATCCTGGCAGGGCTTTCCCAATCTTGGGGCTTAACCTGTGTGCCAGGATCCTTAATTTTAAAGGATCATGCGATGTGCTATGGGCCCCAGGTACTAGGCTAGTGTAGGTGCTGATGCCCACCTCTCTCTACCACTATTGGGACTGACACCAACAAATAATGAATGTTTGCTAGAGTTCTGCTAGCTTTCTCCATTTTATACAGTGCTGCAAACTCTGCTCAGGAAATAGTCACACCAACATTCAACATGCATCTTTCTACACCAAGTAATTCAAAGATAAGTTCCATCATTCCAAGAGGCACAACTAATGGCTGATTACAGATTCTGTCATGTTGACAATTAACCATCTCAAATGCCATGCTGTTTCAAGCAAAGAAGTAGGAAAAGGGAATTATGACATGAAGTCATGTAGTTAAATGAATTGGATCATATATGTATGACCATGGATGGATTTTAACTTTAATTGGAGACTTAGCTTTGGAAGCATTGTGAATTAAAAGAATAAATAGAAGGAAAACATGGTTTGATTTATTCAATAACAAGATTATTTCTGTCTTCTCTACAGTAGAAAAGAAATATGAACTGGGCAGGAAACAGTGGTGATTTGGAAAGCAAATATGAGATGTTTAGAAGTCAAATATAGTCTAAAAGAAAGAAGAAAAGAGGGAAAACAAATCTGACTGTTGGGGAAGGTTATTTTTAGTTATGTTTGAAATTGTTTTATGCACTGTTGGGTGAGGGGTTATCATAGGTCTAGGGCATATTGTATTGTCTGCAGGTATTAGATTTCTGTGGGGGTTGTTTATTTGCTAATGATCTGCATGTGCTACCAGTAGAATACCTGAGGTGTTCTGAAAGAATAAAAACACCTGAGCTGAGATGCTCAGAGTTCCACTGACTATCGAGTATGGCATTGGTTAGGACAGTGGTTCCCTCTGCTGAGGTTTGGCAGGGTTTGCAGTTATGAATATGCTTCCTTGTGTTCTTTGCTGAACCACCAGCAGCAAAGTAAAAGTACAGCTGACTCAAGAGCTTTTGTCTTGAGCAGTGGTAAAGATGGTATTTCTGCTTACTGAATGGGAAAGACTGAGAAGAGAATACATTTTAGTACAATGTCATTTTTTTTTTTTTTTGGTGTTTTGAGACAGGGTTTCTTTGTTGTAACTCTGGCTGTCCTGGAATTCACTCTGGAGACCAGAATGGCCTCAAACTCACAGAGATAAATTAGAATGCCATTTTTTTAGCTGTTATCAATTATTGGAAATATATCTAAAAAACCTAGAAGACATGATATATAATGATTCCACCAAAAAGAAGTTATATAGATAATATGTGATTGAGGAGACATTGGTTTAAAGTGAATGAAAACATACATGAAAATATCATAATGTAATACTCTATAATGCACATTTTAATGATTTTACCTATTAAATAAAAATTAACATAAGAAACAAAAAGCCCAAACAACAATGTTACAAAATGAAATCGGGATATAGTAATTTAATATATTCATTTCAAGATATGTACTAAATAAATTGTAAGAAATGAAACAAACCAGTATAAACTTCAAGACAGAGAGGGTATATTTAAGATTTCTGAACATGTAGATGGTATTAAAGCCAAGTGAGTGTGTAAGATCTGTAAAGGGAAAGATACAGATAGAAAAGACAGCAGATCCTGGGACTGAGATATGGAGATACCACTTTAAAATGTACAATAAGAGGTGAACTAGCAAAAGAAACGATGATATAGTCAGGAGAAAAACTCAGTGTCTAAGTGGAGACTAAGGAGAGATGTGAAACAGATTAAGAAGAGAAAGAAATGGTATCTATTACACTTAATGATGATTATTATGTGATCACATAAGATGAGGACTGGAAACAAATCTGGAGACTCCTAACATGAATGTCAATTTGGAACTTTAAAGGGTAAGCTTTAAAGGGTGGATCTAAAGGTGATAGCCTGATTGAAGTGGGTTAAGGAAGAAAATTGGGAGATGAACTATGGACAGATTCATTAAAAACTATTTCAAGGGAGTTTCTTGAAAATGGAAGGAGAAGAATTAGGAGATACATTGAAGAGTGGTTAAGGCCCAAGGCAGCTTATGTTGTTTCTTTTATAAAATTGGAGAGACTATAGAATGTTTATCTTTGTGTTAATGGAAAGAGTGAAGTAGATAGTGAAAGCGCAGGAGAGAAAGGAGTCTTACTGCAATATCCCTTTGTAGGTAAGAAGGGATGAGATTCAGGGAGCATGTGGAATGTCTGGCTCTCTGTTGGATGAAGTCTAGTTTATCTACAGCAACAGGATCTGTTAGATGTACTCATAACACATGTCTAAATCTATAATTTAATTATGGCACTAAAAGCTTCTTGAATGTTTCACCACATGATCTATTCTTAAATTCCTCCTGGCAGTAATTGACTAAGAAGAGTCTGGACTTTAGAGAATGTAGCCGGAGGCCTAATTATCTCCTAAGAACATACTGGGTACATCGTGAAGAGACTGCTGACTCAAGTGGGCTGTAGTGTAGGAGTGATCCCCAACATACTGTGCTTTGGGCCCTAGAATTTTAGCTTCTCTTGATTATTCTTGGTACTCTCAGGTAGGTGGTTATTTTAGAACATGAATCACTTCAATTACACATATTTAATGTGTTTGACTTAAGATTATCTTTTAAACCAGTAATGCATTAGAAAAGCCACACAAGTATTTTGTGATTTTTATGGAAAAGCCTTCATTCCTTATTTGTAGTCAATGAAAGAAATTTCAGGCTCATTTGTGTCTTTCTGTGTATATATTTCCTGTCACACTGTCTGCTCATTTAATTATTCACAAATAAAACAACAGTTAATTAAAGCCTTGTGTATTATATATATAAATGGCCTAAGAATTATAGTTTGACATGGCAATCTTTCATAGTGTAATTTACAATGTGACAGTAATGAAATTCATAAATAGTAATAACAGTGCTAAAAAAGGCAGAAAATATTTAAGTTATAATGACCAGTTACAATAAGAAAATAGCTTTTGAAATTGTTTGGCTGATAGCATAATTTCAAGTTATTAAATCTGATAAACAATGTTTCAAAGTTCTTAGCATTTAAATTAATATTTTAATTCTAATTGTTAACTGTAGTAGTTTATTTTAAAAAGACTTCTAATTATTTAATCACACTAATCAATCTCTGTTACAATTGTTTCAAATTCCCATTGTTAAGCTCTTAGTGTACTGAATTTGTGGAAACTCAAAAATTCTATACCTAGGTATATAGATAGGAAGAATTAGATATCCACAAAGAAACTCAGAAATATTCAGAGAAACATTATTTGTAATAGCTCAAAACAAGCAATTCACGTTTCCTCAAATGAAGAATGAATGAGTAAAATATGTTTTACACACAGTGAAAGACCAGTTGACTATATGTGAATGAAATCAGATACAAACTCACATGCAGTTCTTTGTATTTATAGGAAAAGTACAGAATAAGCAAATATCTGAAGAGAAATTAGATCAGTGTATGCTTGTGATAAAGAAGGGAGAGAGACTAGGTGGTGACAAATAATGGATATGAGTTTTGTTTGGGGAATAATGAAATAAACATTAGGTACTAATGATGATTACATAACTTTGTGAATGTATTATGAATGACTGAACTGCAGACTTTTCTTTGTGAAAATATTACATATAAATAATTAAAGTATAAACTTTAATAAAATTTGTAGGTAGGGAATTTTGGTTTAATAAAGTTATATTTTTCTGAAGAAACAGACAGCATGGAAGTCACTGTAACCACCTTTCAAATTCTGTAGGAATTTGTTTTCCTTCTAAAGAATATAGCACATATGACTCACTGAACACAAACAAAAACCCATGATAAAAGAATAGGCATTTTCTTTTATACAACTGACTATTGAAAAGTTGATTAGAGATCAAATGGGAACTGTATTTTTAGAAATCCTTTTCAAGTTACTTGAAATCTCAGACAATGAGTGTTGATTGTACAAGGAGATAGACACGGATGTGGAAAGTGTTATTTCACCGCCAATTTACTATATGGAAAACTATCTCTAGAATAGAGTGACTTGTTTCTTTTTCACTGTTTTTTCTTTTTAGCAAATGGAAAAATATGAGGTCCATAAAACAATTGTAATCATGAGTAAGCTTGTGTGGGTCAGAGAATATTGGGAATGCTGGTGGAATGGGCATTGAGTTGCTATGGACCTAGACTACCATTTAGAACTGGGCAATTCAAAAGTAACAACTCTAATTTCTCCAGCTCTTATTACAGAATTCAAGATGTGCAAAGATAAATACATTAATTGAATGTGGTAATAGAAATACTATGAGCTCAAAAAGCCTATTTTTAAAAACAAGAGGACAATTACAGTTTTTACTTTACACAACAGACAGTCATGAATGAGTGGACCTCTTACTGCTTCTTATTTTAGGTTGAGTTCAGGCACTTATCTTTATTGGATAAATGACATAATCAGTTGTTGTAATCCATTAGACTCTTATATCTAAGGAATGCCCTTCTCAGAAATTAAGCCTTGATTTTTTTTCTTTCTCCTCATGGCTCTTTTCACGATGTACTTTGCTACCAAAAGCTGTGCGTCTGCTGAGCACAAGAAAAATGTGCTATTGATCTTCTTTGAATGCTGCAATATGTCTTGGTAGAGCAAAAGTATCGTGCTAATCAAGTGATTTCAGTTTTGATCTCTTGGCATAGCGTATTGTTTATTTAAATACTCATTGCTTCTTTCATTTTAAGCAATGCAATTGTTACACTGCATCTGTGTGGTACTTTTATCTGAGTTTATCTTTTCCCCAGCAGAGGCCTCTAAGTAGAATAATTAAATCATTCACTTTTGGAGCCAAATAAATACAAGTTTTAAGTATGTTTCTGGCACCAACAATTAAAAATGTGTACTACTTACTTAACCTAGTTGAAGTTCTTTCCTGTGTAATAAAATAATAGGAAACAAATCTGTATCAAATACTGGAGTCACTTAAATGCTGAGTGGAGACATCATCAACCATCCAAATATGTACACAAAATCAAAGTATTAGTGGAATTGCCATAGGCAGCTAGTATATATAGCTACTCTACCTAATTAAAATAATGCAAGAAAAGGTACTGGCACATTATCTGGCTCATAGAAAAACTCATAATAATCTCTGTGGTTTAAATGTTCTTGTTAAAATCCTTTCACAATTGGAGCCTTCTAATTCTTCATATGTCAAGTTAAATGTTACCTTGTCAAGAAGGTTGATTACTTGATCATCATATCCAGGGTATTCTTTTATTTCAACAGATTGTACTGTAATGCTGATTTATGAATATATACTTGGTGACTGCCCTTCATTCTTACTAGAAGCTATATTATGGCAGAAATCATATCTTTCATTTATCATCATATTCCAAAAATCAAACTTCTTGCTTACTATATAAATAGACATTGGAATGAAGATTCTCAGGCACTCTTTGTGTGTTAGTCATGAGACAATGAAGAAAAAAAGCATGATGGAATCCAGTATGTGGCCTGGCCTGTATCAACTTTCACATATGTTTATTTCTTATTTTTGTTTTTATCAGTTTTTCGAGACAGGGTCTCTCTGTTGTAACTCTGGCTGTCCTAGAACCCACTCTGTAGACTGGGCTGGCCTAGAACTCACAGAGATCTGCCTGCTTTTGCCTTGGGAGTGCTGGGATTAAAGTAGTGCACCACCACTGCCCAGCTTGTTTATTTCTTTCATATCAACTCTCACCTACTCACATATGCTTTTTTCTTTCTAAAAATTTGTACAAGCCTAGTACAAATAATCAACATTATTATAAAAGACTATTATAATAATCTTACAACTGTTTGCTTTTGTTCATTCTGTTAATGTTCATTTTTTCTCCTGAAAACCTGGGTTGTCCTTACACAATAGACATGCATTTTTGCCACCCATTTACTAGGTTCCCATTTCAATAAGAATAAAATCTTAATTTACAAGACTGAATGTATGACATCTCTGATTTATACACCCCTCTGCTCAATGATTATTTTGCCGTAGTCACTTGTGCCTTCAGGTTGTTTCTTTTACAAAGAAAAAGACTCTTATCCCAAGACCATTTTACTGGCTGCTTCCTTGGTGTAGAATGTTCTACCTTATTTTTACTGAAATTGTATTCTGCTTCTTGGTTATAGATCAGCTGTCATCAAACGCTTGTCAGTTTTTACCTTATTCTGTTCCTAAAATTGATTTATTTTTCTTCAGCTCTTTCAGGCAAATGTTCTATTTTGGATTATATTTCATTGAAAAAACATATTTATGTGTTTTTTCAGAAACAAGGAAAATATTTATAATATTCCAGGATGACTATATTCATTGGCTTATTGTCAACTATGTCACTCTAATGGCTTGTCTGTAGAATCAGTGAACTACTTTGTCTTCTTCACAATTGCATACATGTGGCAAGAATTACTTCCAGAATATCAGAAATAATACAAATTTTGAATTGGGATTCATTCAATGGAATTTATTTCATGTGAAAAATACTCATGTGGAAAATTTGTAAGTTTTAAGGTGTTTTTACTGTTAATTTAATGATATAATTTTTATGTTTATAGTTTTTCTAATAACCATTAAATGTAGAAATTGATTAATAAGCAACATCTAATTTGAACTCCTAGCCCAGACTGTGAATGGCATATACATTGAAAAGTCATTTCACACTTTAAATTTTGCTTTCTTATCATAAAAATGAATAATTCCATCTGTCCAACTCATAGATAGTTGATGCTACAATTATATAATTAATCTGAACATCCTATCTACTGTACTGTCTATAACTTTAGGTGTAATATTTGGCATGTGTTTCCATTTGAAAAAAATGAAAGTATTTCACTTAAATTGTCATATATATAAAACACTTGAAGTGTTGATGTATCAGTGAATATTTATGTGGTTTTAAAATTTAATGCTGGTTAAGACCTGTAGTCAAATAACTGAGAAATGAATGTGAGCACTAAAGGTAAATATACTAGGTCACTTTAAGAGTATCAAATGATTACAATTCAATTTATAAATTAAAATACCTAAAATATTATCTTTCCTAAGG
This sequence comes from Cricetomys ansorgei, assembly GCA_026225945.1. Lineage (NCBI taxonomy): Eukaryota > Metazoa > Chordata > Mammalia > Rodentia > Nesomyidae > Cricetomys > Cricetomys ansorgei. The sequence continues at coordinate 2,793,932 of JAMJFZ010002759.1, read as the reverse complement.
AATTCTCTTATTGATGAATTCTTCTATTTTGCTCGTTTTATGGTAAAATGAGCTGAGCAAATCAAATTGAACACATACAAAAATTAACATAAACCCACAGAAAGAGTTGATGATTAATCATCAAATACTGAATCATCAACTAGTTCAGGTAGAAGGGAAAATCAAATCAGCTTTTGCCTTTTAATGAATGCTTCAATTGCTTAATAATTTGCTTACTCTTTTCAATAAACTATTAACTATATTGAAAAATAGGTTATTTAATGCTGAGAAAATAAAGCTTGCTTACACAGAAAAACAATGAATTTATTGAAAGCCTCTGATCATTTAAGTATTTGCTTGTATCTAAATTACCCAGTTGTATGGATGGTAATCTAACACACTCCTTTCTATTATTTAACATTCATTGTTCCTAGGTATCCACACTATATTATTAGACTCCACCTATTTTATGTAATATGTAGTTAATAATACCTAAATTATCCTTTTGGAATTAGCATTTTGACTCTTCTCTTATTTGAAAGCTTTTAATGTTACCTTTATGCATATGTACCTTGCACTGTGATTGTATTCATTCTCACTTAACTGCTTACTTCCCCTGTCCACTATAAGTAGCATTTTGCATGCAAGTCACCCTCTAACATTATGCGGATAACTACCCCTCTCATGAAAATGACATCATAGCCAGAAGACAGTGTTTAGCAGCACTCCTCTACATCCTCTAGGTCTTACACTCTTCCTTTAGATCTCTTTTTACAGGATGCCTGGGAAGACGTGTTACAGATGCCAAGAACCTAATTGTCACTGATTCTCGGCACTTTAGCCATTTATAAGTATCTTCATTAATAGTCACATTTCAAAATGAAGTTTCTGTGATTCAGGCTGAGATCAGCACTGTTCTGTGTGAGATCAGCACTGTTCTGTGTAGAACCACACATAATTAGAACGCAGTTTAATCATGTGTCTATTTACAAAAAAATGACAGTAATAAATTCTCCACAGGACCTGTGACATTACCAGTCCTAACTTTACCAGGTTTTCAATATTAGTTGTATGTCCCTTCATTGTAAGAAAATTAGTCAAGATTAACTGACATCTATTTTCTTAAGAAAAACAAATCCTTATTATCCCTAGCAATTGCTCCTTCTTTTACAGCCTAATGCAATAGATGCAATTTCTGGTCTTACAAATATAATAGTCAACTAATAATAATCTTTCACACTTGAGAAATAAGTCTGATACACACTGAATCAAACACCAAAAAGTTGAGCAGATAAATCTGCCAATGGAATGAATGAATCTAATAATTGGTTTTCCATGGTGTGAGATGGATTCCTTATAGGAAGTAAATTTATTAGTACCTTGGAAAACATGAGGAGCTACAAGATGAGTTTAAGAATAATAGAATTTTACTTGAATTTACTTGAAGTTTACTTGAATATGCACAGAATAAAAATGGGAATATTGAAAATGTCACTTTCCTGGTGTTACTTAGGCACTTGACCTATATATGTATACGTAAATGTAAGGATTGCAAGGAGATGTGGGTATTTCCCAATCTATATGGCTATTTCTTTCTAGCAAACTAAAGAAAAAAAAACTAAAATCTTTCTACCGTGCGACTTATTTGAGGAATTAGCCTAGTTCTAAAATACACATTATTTCATTTGATTCTTTCAACACTGAAATGACACCAGTAATATAACACAGTTTGAAAACACAGGAAGCTGATACACAAAGAAGTTACATTACTTCTCTGTAGTTACATAGGAAATAAGTGACAGAGCTTATGTTTGAGAATGAATCTAAGTGCTTTAAAATTCACATTTCTGAAGACATTCCACATACTTTGTATGTTATGAGTCTGTTAACAATATTATCACTATTAACATGGTAAAATATGACAGATGACTATACACTAAGAACTACTTTTGCAAAGTTTTGATATGCATGAGAATATTATCAAGTTTATTAAAAGAAATTCTTTTCTATCAGTTACTCCTTATAAAAGGTTTTGTACCAATACAAATGTATTTGATCTTCTAAGACTGTTCCCAATGAATTATTCATTTGCCTAAACATAAATTTTGTTTGGAAAACATTCACATGTACAAAGACAGCTTCAATATGAATTATGGTGTTTGGAGTGCTCAAATAAGATTGATCATTGCTGGCTTAAGGATTAATGTCACATTTCTCTGCATAAGAGATTTGCTAAGTTTAGTTATGGCACTATTTGACATCAGCTTAGTCAGTTGGGAATTTTAATTAACTTCTGGGCAGCCAATAAGTTTACCATATTCTGAGGCCAATTTTTTTCACAATATCCATAGAAAATCGGGCATGGGTACATTATCACCATTTGTCGACATAAATCTTGGCCAGAAAGAAGGTTCAGAAGGTAGAAAGTTGGCTCAGCACAATGGTTATAAAAATTCTAAACAAACTTAACTGTTATATGGTTTTTGTTCCTTTTAAAATAATAGCTGAGATTTTTCACTGTGTCTGGAAAGTTACCTTATCACTTGCAAGCACATGCACACAAATTTATTTTTCAAAACTTCAGTGAGCTCACCACATGACTCAAGCTCACTAAAGAAGCTTTTCTTTTATGGGCACAATTGTATGCTTCAAACTTTGTTTCTTTTTGTATATTTCTTTCTACATAAACATTCTTTTTGTTTAAAAATATTTACCAAGCTGTTTGTGTGCTGGACTAAATTATTCTAATTGGTCATGCAACCATACATAGAATGGGTGGGCTATTGCTGCTGCCTGTATTTAAAGGTTTGAAATTTGTAGTTGGTCCCTTCTGGCTTTATGACTCTGCCGATTAAAATATTTGTCTCAAAAAATGATTTTTCTAATTTAAACTTTAATTTCAATTTGGAAAAAGCTGAAATCTATGCCCTGTAGGAAAATATGTATCCTCAACATATGATGCTAGTGAAACTGGATAATTGTATGTAGAAGAACAAAAAACTACAAATGGATCAAAGAACTCATCATAAGACCAGATATGATGAACCTGATAGAAGAGAAAGTAGAGAACAGGCTTGAACTCACCAACGCAGAAAAAGATTTTCTGAACAGGACCTTGATAAAAAATAGGGCCTCATGAAGCTAAAGATGCTTTTGTACAATAAAGGACACCGTCATTCAAGCACAGTGGCAGCCTACAGAATGAGAAAAAAAATCTTCCCCAAATTATATATCTGACAGAGGGTTTTGATCTAGAATATGTAAATTATAACACCCAAACCCTGAACATCAAGAAAACAAATTGCTCAATTAAAAATTAGACCACAGGGGACTGAAGAGATGGCTCAGTGGTTAAGAGCACTGGCTGCTCTTCCAAAGGCTCTGGGTTCAATTTCCTGCAACCATATAGTGGCCCACAATCACCTATGATGGGCTCTGGCGCCCTCTGCTGGCACGCAGGTGTACATGCAGACAGAGTAATCATATATTAAATAAATAGACAGATAGATAAATAAATAAATAAACATTAAAAGTAATTTTTAAGAGTGAAAATAAAATCCTAGAGTACTCTGGAAAAAAAAGAATTATACCACAAAACTAAACAGAGAATTCTCTAAAAATGAAACACAAATGATTATAAACACTTTTTTTGACCCTTGTAAAATATGTAATTAAAAATTTATGATTGTAATCTAATTACCACAGCATGGCATAACACTAGTAAAGGTGAGATAGTGGCACACTTACCTTGGAAGTAGCCAACAGGTCTGTAATTGGAGTTAAGACCTGCTCAGGTCAAAGGAATTCCATGCCTGTTAATGGAAGCCTAGCTAATTACTCAGTGCTAATGAAGTTTTGGATACTGGAGGAAAACCTATATCCACAATTTTGCTAAACCAGCATAATCCCTAACAATAACCTAAACATTTGTCCTTATATCTACAGATGATAGATACTTTTAAAAAAAATGTTCAACATTCTTAGGCAGTAGGAAAATGCAAAATTAAAACTAATTTGATATTTGATCTTACCTCAGTCAGAATACCCAAGATCCACAAAACATGACAATGCATTCTGGGAAAGAAAAACTTACTCATCGCTAGACAATGCAATCTGCACAAACTGATACAACCCCTATGGAAATCTGTGTGGAGGTTTCTCATAAAGATAAAAAATGATCTACCCAAAGATCCTCCTATACCACTCTTGGGCATATACCCAAAGAACTCTACATCTTACCATAGAAGCTTGCCCATCAATAGTCACTGCTGCTCTACTCACAATGGCTAAAAACTGGAAACATCCTAGATGTCCATCAACTGATTAATGGATAATGAAAATGTGATACATTTACACAGTGGAATATTTTTCAGCTGTTAAGAAAATTAAATTATAAAACTTTCAGATAAATAGATGGAGCTAGAAAAATGATCATCTTGAATGAAGTAATCCAGATGCAGAAAAGACAAAGCCTGTTTTTTTTTCTTATATGTGGACACTGACTTTTAATCCTCATAAATGTGTACAATCCATAAAACCACAGAGGTTATATATCTAGTAAAGGCCCAGGACAAAGGAGAAGATCTGACAAAGAAGGGGACCAGAATATAGTATATATGAGACTAGATAGATATACTAGAATAGAAGCATAAAAGGGAAATTAAGATAGAAGGATAAATGGGGAAGGAAATGGGAGGAAGGACAACTAACATTAAAGACCATTTGAAAATAAGAAAGCATATAGAAACCTAATACTCTACAGTCTTCCCAAGATACGTACATATATGAAAGGAATTTATTTATAGTTACAATATAATGGAGGTTAGAGTGTCCCAACTAGACATCTTATACCATTAAATAAATCTTCCCATGTTATAAATGACATCTTGTCGAGTCATTGGCTGAAGGAGTACCATGGGTCAAACATCATAGGCTATTGCCAAGGCTTCTCCACAACCTGATGGTAAGGTTCAGTTCTTTAAGACATACTTAGTTATGCCATCAAGCTTGGAGAAATTGTATTTGTGTCTAACTAGAAAGTTTGCCCCCTACTGATTAATATTTGTGGCGCTGGCAGGTACTTTGCATGATACTGGAGAAGAAAAGCAATTATCACTATCACCCAGCTACAAAATCTACAATCTACAACAGTGACCTACCTGCAAGGTACAATGCAAGATACAAGGTACAATAGCTGCACAGATGTTATGTGAGTAACCAACAGCCTTTTAATAATTGGATTTAAGACCTGCTTCATGACATAGAACCCATACCTTACATTCTAAATTGGCTAAGAACCTGAGAATAGATAGGTTATATACCTAGTGGAAAACCTACAATTATCATTCTGCTAAAGAAACATAAAAATAAAATGACTCCTAGTGACATATTGTTATACCTATAGATAAGTGTGCCACTTAACCCTCTTAAGTGATGCCTCTTCTCACCATAGATGATAATTAATAGAGACCCACAACTAGAAAATGTGGTGAGAGTAAGGGACTTTGGAGTACTCAGAACTAAATGGGATATCTGTATCAAAACTCTTCCCTCAAGACTCAGTTATTTACATGAAAAGAAGGAGGAAAGATTCTAAGAGTCAGAGGTGGTAGATTACTCCAAGAAAACATCATCTTCTGTACACAACTGGATAAACACACATATGAACTCTCAGAGAATGTGACAAGTTCCCAGAAGATTTGTATAAGTTCAAGCCAGACAAAATTCCATACTGAGAATAGGAAGCAAACACAAAATCCCACCCATAAGCAATAAGCTATCTGCAATTGATACTTCATAAGAAAGTGAAAATCAGTTTTCTCCAGTGGAGTGTCACTGAGTGTATCACCCACATCCCAGGGCAGCCCCCATGCTTGCAGTAATGGACCAACTGTTAGGATGGATTTTTGTGCACTTTTGGTTGTATGTTGGTATTTTTTTGTAGTATTGGTTTTCTTTTCTTTCATTTTTTTCCTTTTTTGTTGGTTTTGTTTGGCTATTTGTTCTTATTTTAGGTTTTATTTCCTGAGAGAAAGATCATGAAGTTGGTGGTTAGAGAGCTGGGAAAGATCTGAGAAGAATTGAGGTGGATGAAAAATATGATTAAAACACATTTTGTAAAAAAATTTCAAAAAAATTTAAATAAAAAAAACCAAACTCTATGTATACTACACAAAATGTGGGTTTTGTTGTTTCAGAAATGTAGTAGAACTTAAGAATTATTTTCTTTATTGATTTTTTTCTTTCTTCTTTTAGAGAATTTAACTTGAATTATGTATGACCATAGCATTCTTGGTGACAATAAAATTCACTCAGATATAAAAATTCAGTCATTATTAGGTTTTTGTCTCTTTCTCAAAATCTTATGTAGAATCAGTTTATAAGTCTTGCAGTTCTGCTTCTAAAATGCTCCTTGATGATTTGTTTCTATCTTTTGTGTTCCAATTCTCTCAACCAAAAATCAGAGGCTTATAAACAGACTGTAATCTTTCATTCATTCACAGTATTTTCATTTCTGTTTAAGCATCTCTCATCCTTCCTGAGGTCAGGTGCCTAATACAATAGCAAAAATCTCATATGCTGTGTGCTTTATTATACTCTGTCTTCATCATCATATGTTTCTATGTTTGGCTCCTCTACTAGTTTTTAATCACTGTGAAAGAACAATTTAAAAAGGAATATATATATATATATATATATATATATATATATATATATATATATATTGGCCCATGATCTACTCTCCCAATGTCTGTGTAAGGTGAGCCTAAAACTATTATGTACATGATATAATACCTTATAACAACAAGGAAACCAGGAACAAGGAAGAGGCTGAAAACTAGTTTTCAGGGGTATGTGACAGTGATATAGTTTTCCAAAGTTGTCCTCAATTCTTACTTTCTACCACTTCCCAGTATCACTATCATATTATGAATCTATGTCCTAGCTAATCTATTAATGAAGTCAGTTCTTATAATACAACTGTTTCCAAATTCTGTCAATTCTCCACTGAATTTTTAATGCAGTAGCCTTCAGGAAACAGTTTCACATTCAAAGAGTAACAAGACCATTTGTATATCATTAGCTAGTTGATATCAATAAGGTAGTGCTAGTCAGTGCTAATTCTTAAAATCTGTTGCTCTCATGGCCATATTTGTGCAGACACTTCAAGATTTCTTTAATAAAAAAATTGGTCAAGTACATTGGATAAATTAATGACATTATCACAATAAGTGATATAGATTATTCTAGATTTTCGAATAACACTTAAGATAATTGTGGGAAGTGTAGACCAAGAAAATTGTAAGAAACCAACAAGTAGAATGTAACTGAAGGATCCTGTTCTCTTGCCCTGAAAGCTGTTCTCTTGCCCCACACTGAAGTGCTGCTTGTAACTGAATTCTGAAGCCTGTTCTTTTGCTCCAACTGATACTGTGACAAATTCCTAAATTGTAAATGATTCCTAACTTGTAATAGATTCTCACTGTGCCCTTTGTATGCTCTAGCTCTAAAAAGAGACAAACCTTTTTATATCTTTACCACTTTTGCAGGTGGTCTTTAAAGATAGAAAGAGAGGAAAAATTCATTTCCCCTTTTGGCTATCCATAACTTAGATAACAGAATCTGCTAGCATTTTGCATGCCATCCTACCAACTGTCCATGGCCTCCTTTATCTCCTAAGCTGTTCCCAGAAGCCCAAGTGGCATGTAACCATAAGGAGAGCTGCACAGGCTAGAACACTTCTTGGCAATGTATCCTGCTACAGAAGAAGACATAGATATCTTTTTAAAATCAAGTGTTACAGAGGTTATAATAAAGAAAAGAAGCAGGTTATACAAAGATTAGACAACAGTGTAGCATAAAAATTAAACATTATGTCCAAAGGCACTTAACTCCATACCATGATTTTTTTTTCTATGTGAAGGCAAAAATGAATAATAATTGAGAGGAAATGTATAAGAAAGAATGACATGACAATGTTTAGTCTTTTATGTTGAGGACTTGTTGTATGTCATAGTAGGGAAGGTTAAATTGTTCTTATATGAATTACTTATCTTTGTATGAACATCTCTAAATGCAAGAGTCTTCTATTTTTATCTCATTTTGCTTTTGTTAAGGGTGTGTCTTAGTAAGAGTTTCTATTGATGTGATAAAACACTATGCTAAAAGCAACTTGGGAAGGAAGGGTTTATTTCATCTTTCAGGTTGTAGTCCATCATGGAAGGATGTTAGAACCAGAGCTGATGCAGATGAGGCCTTTGAAAAGTACTGGTATTGGTTTAATTTTTATAGTACCCAAAATGATCAGCCTATGGATGGTGGTACTGCAGCTTATCAATCATCGGTTAAGAAAATGCTCTATTATACTCATCTAAAATCCAATCATAGGAATATATTTTCTCTATTAAGATTACTTTTTCCTATGTGACTCTAACTGATGTCAAACTGACATAAAACCTAGCCATCACAGTGTGGCTCCAGTGTATGGCCCCACACCCAAAATTACAGAGAAAGCTCACATTTGATCTAATGGGTTACTGAATTAACAACAAAAAAAGAGGATATGAAGTCAGAGGAAGTGAGGAGGTAGAAGAAGATCTGGTAGGAGTTACAGAAAAGGGTTGGGGTGAATATGATTAAAATACGCAGTATGAGATTCTCAATTTAAAGATACTTATTTTAATACTTTATTTGTGTATTAGAATCACATTGAAAACTAGAAACCGATATCTCCTTTAACTTGACATCTTTTTCAGTAAGTATAAGATGAATCTACAATTTGCATATTTTTAATCAACACATAAGGAAAATCTATCACATTCAAGACATGGATAAGTGAGGAAAACTCACCTAAGTATGAAAGTGGTTATAAATTAAGGAATTTTTTAACCAAAAATTCGGCTTTATCAATTTTTGTAGTTTGGTTATGCTTCTACTTATATTTGAGAAATGGTTTTCATGAATTATAGAATATATGGTTAAAAGAAAGGCAGGTGGAACACAGTGTGATGGCCAAACTTAGTTGTCAATTTGATCACACCCAGAATAAACTAAAACACAAACAGTTGAACACACATGTAAGGAATTATTCTGGTTTGGTTCATTTGAGATCTGGAGACCCACCCTAAATCTGGGCCACAACTTCTCGTGACAGCCTGCTTGAAGGGACATGAAAGAAAGAAGCTTTGTTTATTGCCTGGTTTCCCACAGTCTCACTGACAAGTTCATTGCTCCCGCTGAAGAGACTTTCCTTTATTGGTATTAGAACCTAGCTTTTTAGGATTCTAACCTACACTGAAGACCAGCTGAAACATCCAGCCTCATGGACTAAACAATAATTAGATTTTTGGTCTTTCTACCAGAATACAGTCTTTGTCAGATTAGCCATATTATATTTTGTAAGACATTATAATAAATCTGATTTTAATATATGTAAATTAATTCTATTAGTTCTGTGCCTATAGAGAACCCTGACTTATTAAACACAGCAATGGAGATATCAGTGTCAAAATAATGTTACCTTATTCTTTTATTTTTGGTATTATAATATAATTACAACATTACTCCCTTCACTTTTCTCCCTCCAAACTCTCCAATGAACTTTACCTCCCCCCATTCTCCATCAAATTAATGTCCTGTTTTTTAAACTAATTGTTGTTGCATGAAACTCAATTTATATGACTTTGTTCAACTCAGTCCAAATAACGTTATTTGTATGTCTGTTTCCAGGGCTGACATTTGGCACAGTGTAATTTCCAAGTATATATATTCATGGACATATCTCATCAACTTACTAATTGGCACTAGCATATTTGTCAATTAAATGTATATTGCATAAAATTTTACATAATGTGGAAAAGAAAATTTAATGAAACTTTTTAAAAATAAAATTAAGAAAGGCTGGGACAAGTCTGAAGAGGTGACTCTGCTGATAAAACTGGCTAAGAGGACTAGAATTGTGTTGCATCGACATGGGGTGGCTACCAACTATCTATAACTCCAGCTTCAGGTAATTTGATAACTTCTTCTGGCTTCAGATAAAAGAATTCATGTGTACATTCACATTTTTATACACACCACATATAGACACACAGTCACACACACACACAAGACAAAGACATGCACACACACACACACACACATGCATACACACACACGCACACACACACACACACACACACACACACACAAATAAAAATATTTTTTAAAAGAAAGTGTGTGAATAGTAGCTCAGTTGTAGAACACTTGCCTACAAGACATAGGCTCTTAGTGAAACCTGCATTACCATATAAAGAATGAATAAAAACTTTGCTTACAGACATATATCGCTCAATAATATGTAGATATTTGAAGAAAATGATGCTAGTCCTAAGATTGTCAGGGGTTAAAATTTATTTTCGTTGTAAAAGAAACAGCATTAAGCTGTTTAGGGATTGTTAATATGAGTATTTGAAAAGCAAATCAGGCAAATAGGAAGGAAACACGCTATGGATTAAAGTTCATATGGCAAAGCATCAATTAATATACCTCAAAGATACATCTCCCAGATACAGACTCTTAAAAATGAAATGAATTAATTTTTCTTTTGTGTTTTGCTTGTTTCAAGCTAAAAGACCTTTGGATAAAAAACTGGAAAAGGAGTTCTCAAGACAAAGTATATGTCATAAGAGCAGGTCAATAAGGGCAATGCAAAACATTGTGGAAGTAAATCATTGACCACAGGCAATACTTGACCTTTGTGGAAAATGGAGACAAAGAGCTGAGAAATAACAATATGAGTATCAGAAAACAGATTAGAAAAATGTCATCTAGTGAAGATTAATACTTACCTACTGGTTTCTTGTGCCAGAATGCCTATATTTTAACAACTTTATGACTTATTTTCATTCCTTCAGGCTGGAATCTGGGTAGAGAATGGATATATAGAAAGACCAATGTCATCTTCCAGTGAATGTTTTCCCATATATTGATTTTAACTCTCTCTACTCACTTCACTTAACTTTATTTTCCTGCATCCCACATACCATCAATTAATGTAATATGTCTAATTTGCTCACTAGAACATGTTCCATTAAAACACATGCCCTGGGTTCCTACTGATTTAGCCTTAGCAAATAGTCCAGTAGCCAACAGAGTATGCTAGCCACACTCAGTAAATGTTATTTGTGTACACAAATGAATGAATAAATTATCTTTGGCACTGAAAATGGAAAAGTTTGCAAACATTTTTAGAACACAACTGTGTGATAGTTGCTTCTAATCCCAGCTTCCCACACAAAAGATTCTGGGAAGAGGGATAATTTTCTAAGAAGAAAGGAAAAGAACAATCAATGGTAACATATTTTAAGAAGATAATACTTCTGTAGAAACATAGAATCCACCAAAAAGGAAAATTTGGGATATAAATTAATGAAAATAGTCTAGAATTTATAAGACCCTACCTAACAGCAAAAATATATTAAGAAATATGGAATTTAAGAGTAACCAAATTCAAAAATTACTCTTTTTTATTTTTTTTGTGAGTCATTGAGTTTTTTTTTTATATATATACATGAAGCTGGAGGAAGGGTTCCATAATGAAACAGTATTGAGTCAATGACAATGTCTGATCTTGCAGTATAATTTGAGGAGAGTGAAGGAAGAAATCGATATTTGCATATATAACTTTTTAATACAATGACATGCCACTACTATGTATGACCTCAAATGTATCTAAAACCTTGATATTGTTTCATTGGCTACCCATGTTCATATAGAGAATCTCCCAAAACATGGAAGGACTTTCTTTTCTCCATTCTCTAAGACTAAAAAATTCTTGTGACAATCTTGTCATATTTCATCTAAAGTAAGAAGTGGAAATGAAGTGGTAAGTGCTATATGATCTCAAGGTCTGCCTCCTTCTAAAAGTTTCATAATCTTCCCAAACAGTGAGGTGACCAGACTCATGGTTACGATGTCCTACCATGATGGACTGTGTCATTTTACATTTCAAACCAAAATTAACTCTTCTTTCTTTAACTTGCTTTTTGTTAGTTATTTGGTAACAACAATGAGAATAATAACTAATTCAAAGTCTGCATTTATTTTGAGGAACCTCAGAAGTCATGGCTCATATATGTCTGAAAATACATCTGCAAGATTAAAGTATTGTCTATTTTATTTGTTGTTATTCTCTTGCTGTGGTATGAGTATAAACATGTTAAAACAACTTTGGTCAACACCTTCACTACTTACTGTACCAAACTTATGCTAACTGGATCCTCTGTAGTAACCTCCATCTGCTGAAAAAGAAGAGAGACACTTCTTTGATGAGGGGGTAAAAACTACCTTTATATGTAGGTATAAATGAGATCCACAATTGGTCCAAAGCAAGAGAATAAATGATGGTAGAAAGACCAGCCCTATCATCTAAATTTCAACCACTACACATAGGGTTCAGTAAACACCATTAAAAGGATGCAGAAATATTTTAAGAGCTGTATGACTGGGAATCCAACTGCAAGATACTTTCTTCTAGACATAACAGGGCTACTAGTGAAATCTCAACAATAAGGTTACATAAATAATATCATGAGAAACCCATGAAATCTCAACACATTTATGTAAACAAGACCTGCATAATGGCCATACTAGTTGATGGGTGGAGAAAATGTCACATGGCCCAACCCCTAGATGAAGAATTGCAGGCAATCAAAGACTACTGAGAGAGAGAGAATCAAAGACAAAACTTTTGATAGTTTATCCAATCCCAACTGGTATGCCCTAAAAATATGTGCATATGAGGTATGAGCAGCGCCAAATAAATTTAATAGGTTGGGTGTTGTGTGTGTGTGTGTGTGTGTGTGTGTGTGTGTGTGTGTGTGTGTGTGTGAATAATAATTAAAGAAGTGGTCATGAATTCAAGAGGTAGTGTTGGGGGGAGTATTAGGATTTGGAGTGGGGAGAGGAGATAGAGAACTATAAAGATGTAAATACAGTAACAGAAATCTAGTATGAAATTCTAAAATGGTGACAAAAATAAAAACACTTATAAGTACTCCACTTCTGAGCTTCCATTTGGCCTATGGATGGATGGTTCAGCTTCCACTTTTTCTTGCTGAGCCTTATTTCAGAGTTATCTCAGCTCCCATGCAGAATTTATATCCTTGCCCAGAATATCACCAGTGAGCACCTAGATTATCCTATCAGGCTGGACATGCCACAGCCAACTATAGAAATTCAAACAAGGATAGAGAATTAATATTTTGTAAATATGTCATGCCTTCTATCTCAGGCCTCAAAAATCATCAAATTCTTGAGAGCAGTGTGAACATTAGGGCACATTTCATGAAGATTGCTGCTCCTGGATGTGCGGCAAGGTAGTTCTCATAAATAAGACATCCTCAGCAATTCCAGCAAGGGCTCATTAAGCCTTGTACAAGAGGTAGAGTAACTGAAGAATGGACAAATTTAAGAAAAATGGTAGAAGACCTATGGGAAGATTACATGTAGTACAGAAGGTATGATGGAGGTTTATATTTTTTATTCTTGAACAATGTGGATGTAATAGCCCAAAGACTATCAATGATCCACCTTCCACATGCTTTGCACATTGAAACTACCAATTTCAAATATGTTTATATACTTAAAGGGATTTAAAATCTTTTCTTTCCCTCATTGTGCCTCTACATCTTTACTTTTACCAATATTACTGATATCAAAACCTCCATTTGAAATCTCCCATTAGTAAATTACAAATACTACTCCCCAAAAGGGTCATGTGTTTACTATGCATACACAATTCTTAACATTTCAGAGTTTGAAGGAAAACAGCTTCAGTTCAAGTCCCAGTTCTTGATAACCAAGAGCTATATGACATTGGGTACATTATTAGTCCTCTTCATGTATATTTTTACTTATTTCCAAGCTAGATATTAGCGTATGTAGCTTATTGTATTATAGGGAGTAATAAGTATAAAGAATTTTGGTAATATATAGGGAAAATTTCTCCATATTATATGCTTGCCATTACTACTAATTTCAATATTTCCTGTGCAGTGTTCTGAGGATGGGGAACCCAGTAGTCACTAAAGTATCATTTCTTCACTTAAGGGATGCAGTATATTGTATTTATAACACATGCCAAGAAATAACTTGAACATATATTACAATGAGATTCACATATAAGATAAAATAGGAAAGATGCAAGTGATATATGGAAGAGAGAATTATGCACTCCATAAAGACATAATAGCACAGTATTCACAAAAGGACACCTATCTGTTCTTGTGTTTCTACATTTATTACATTTGCCTTACTCCTCTTAACTCTTAAATTTCTTTCTTTTCCTTCAATAGCACAACTATGAGCTGGTACACTTTGATCTTGCATAAAAATTTTGTCTAACCATCTCATCTTCCCAACTATACTGTGATTCCTGGAGAGCACATGACTTTTATCACTTTTAGGCATTCCTGAGCAGAGATTGGGGGATGATGCCCAAAGTGGAAATGTTTATGATGGATAAAGATAGCAATAGAAGGAGAGGAAGAACAGAGATAGCAGAAGGCTTTGGAGTTCAGTAGATCACAGTTGGCACTGGGAAGAGGAGCGATTCAGGAAAATGCATATATGGAGGGCTCTGAAGGACTGTGCTACAGAAAGCAGTGCCACCATGTGGCTGGTCTTTTATGGAGCCATGTAGCAGAAGAATGATCTTCATAACATAGATTCATTCATTGTTTAAAGAATTAAATAGAACTAACATATTTAAAAGGTATAGGGCATGAATTTCTGACATGTAAAAACTTTTATCTGTGTGGTATTTTTCACTTTCTTAATAAAAATATAGTAGAGGTTTTCCTAATTCCCTCTTTTTCCTATTATGTGTATTACAGATTCTGGGAAATATTAAACTTTCAGTAAAATTTAATTGTAAACCTCATTTGGATATGTGAATGTCCTGCTTACTGCATTATTAAATCTTTTGCTGCCTAACATTGAGACACATAGAAAAAAGATTGTTTATTCAGAATTTTAGAGGAAAGAATTAGAAATTCAAAGACTTGTAAAATTTCACATATTATGATGTTTAAATTTCACATATGGTATGTTTATATTTTGACAAACATATGCCTCAATATGTACCACAGTAAAATATAGATATATTCAAATATTATCATTTATATTTTATCAAGTAGATATTTGTTTGATTTAACTTCATATGAGAACTGTCATTTTTCTCCATAAAATTCTCACAAACGAAGGTTTTCTTGAAAGGTAGGAAAACAGTAACTTGATAGCTATAGATATATATTGGCACTAGTGAGCCTCCTCAGCATGTGCAAGCCCTGTGTTTGTTCTGTACCACAACAAAAACAGATAAACAAAAAGTATTGAAAATTACTGTTTGAATATGTTGTCCCACTTTCCTCATTTATAGTACTTCTGAATGTAATACACACATCTATCATCGCTTTATAAAGATAATTTTATAAATTTCATAAATTTCCACGTAGATATGTAAGTATGGCTATCTAGGGACACTCATGCTTGCTCTCATTTTACCTAAATATCTCATTGATTTAATCATTTGCTCTGTAACATCTTACTCTTCCCAAAGTCACAACTGATGTTCACTGTGGACAAATTAAACCACTTTTATTTATGAAGCAATAGTGTCTGTGGGTGTGTGGAGATTGCTTTTGGACTGAGACTACTGACTAATCTTACCATAGAGTTACAAACTGCATTTAAGAATATGTGAATGTGTTAGGATAGGTTTTTCTATCTCATTTAATTCCTTTGTCTATGTCTTTTTCTATCTCATGTGGAAAATATTTTTCTTTTAAACATAGTAACACCTTATATTAGTCTATAAGATAAAACCACTACTTGTGTATCAGATAATTCCTGTATGGTGTTCCAACCTGACTCTTACAAAACATGCAATGGCTATCAGCATAAAAACATGGGTGGTTTGAAGCCTAGAGAAGTAGTATAGTTTCTCTGTGATTCAGTTATTTTCTAATATGTAAAAAGAAGAAGATGTGTTTACTTAGCTCTTAAATTTGTTGAATGGAAACATGTTTATTTCAAATAGTTGAGCAGTGTCTACCCTGTTCTAAGTGTAGATGTAATTAATTATCACTGAGAGTCATAAACTGAAATCTTTCATAGATTATATAAATGTGCAGAGAGGCCAAATTTCTTAACAGGAAGCTGAGAAAAGAGGTCTGAATTTTATTCAATTGGAATTGCGGCCAGTGAAAGAGATATGGGTAACAGAGTTAGATAGAGCAGAGTATAGTGGACAGAACTTTAGCTATGCGTACTCTACACTGTGAGGAAAGAGAAAGGTAAAGATTTGTACTATATCATATTTTGGAAAATGCTAATTATTATGGTCTAATAGCAATTTTGATCTTCTTAATAATGGACTAAATATAGCTTTCCTAATACAGTAAGAGCTAATAAAATGGAAGCATTAATGTCAATATTTCAGTGAGTGTGTATAAGTATATATTCATGTAGTATTGCTTGAGTATGCACAAAATGTGTGTGCACATTTAATTCTATATATCGAGAGCAGAAGTTGGCATAGATATGTCTTCCTCAATGTGTTTTTCACCTTACTTTATTCCTGTTTAACATTCATAAAATTTATTGTTCACACATAATTTTGTTCCTATTGATTTGAAAAAATGTGTGCTATTCACATTTCAATTTTTTCCTTCTTTCATTTAATTAACATATAGGCAGCCTAGTACCATATTCAGGGACTAGGAAAATAGCGTAAAGGAATACATGGACATTGCATGCTGTTGCTATCAAATTCTCAGTTTTCTCATTTTCATTTAAAAATATTTTATTTAATATTCTTACAGGCACATAATGTGTCTGGATCAAGTTGAGGCCCCACTCCCTCCTGATTCCTCCCATTTCATAAAAAGCAACTTCATATGCTTTTTCTTTTTCTAAATACACTGAATTACGTATATGTCCAACTATTAGAGCACGGGTGGCCACTCAGGGACTGCATCCCTGAAGAAGACTGTCTTCCTCTCCTCCAGCAGCCGTCAATTGTCAATAGTCTTGCAGCTAGTGTTGGGGCTTCCTGAACCCCCCTCTCATCTGTGCTGGAATTTGGCTTGTGATCTGGTAAAAGTCTTATACATGCAGCCACAGCAGTTATGATTTCAAGTATGCATTGTCACCAACATGTCCCACAGGATTGTGTTGCTGCAGATATCCACCTCCTCTATCTCTTACAATCTTTCTACTCAATCTTCCATGATGATCCATGAGCCTTGGAGGGTATAAATGTGATATAACTATCTCATTTAAAGCTGAGAAATCATGAGTTTTATTCTCTGCATTTAGTAGTTGTGGGTATTAATCACAACCTATTGCAAAAAGAAATTTCTTTTATGAGAATTGAAACATGCATTAACCTAAAAATATAAAGAGAATGTGTTCGTTAGTTTATTAAAATGTCCATTTAGCAGATTAATAGTACTAAATTTTCACCAATTGCCTGTGACCTATTTGTCCATCAGTTTCTCGTACAGTTTACAGTAGTAAAACGTGGGCTTCATCTTATGTCATGGACTTAATATGTTATTTTAAATGGGTTTGATTACTCCCATGGCATTCATACTACAATTGAGAGAGACTCCTTTACTGAGCCTGGATCTCAAACTTGGGCATAGTTGACTCTTACCAGAAAGTCCATAGGATAGACCCATCTATCTCTAACTAAACTTTTTGAATGAGTTCTAGGGCTCTGAAATCCAGTATTCATGCTTGTATGATGAGTCCTTTAGTAGCTGAGCCATCTCCTCAACTCAAGGCAACAACAAGTCAATGATTTCTTTTTTAATTCTTTTCTGGGAATACTAGGAATTGATTTTATGTTATTGTGCATGCAAGACAAGCACTGTACCACTGAGCTATAACTACAGACATCAGTATTAATAATATTATAGAACAACACATCAGAAGGAGTTTGAATAATATAATATTGGAATGCTAAAAGTATTTTTGATAAAGATTTTTGAAATTGTGCTTGTACGACATAGCCTGAGATACTGTTATATTTTATGTTTTTATGGACAATAGAGAAAATTGTTGGCAATTCAACTAGTATCAGAGTTTTAGGAAGTTCCTTGTAGAGGTGCTTAAATGGCCTATAATTTGCCAACCTAATCTATACTCAACAATACAAAATCATCCTTCACTAACATGACCATCACAAGATGAGATCAAGCTTTATCACTCTGTGTACAACTGAGTGGAAGATTGCTTAAACTATACAGTTTATTGTCTAAGTTTCAGTGTTTTGGTGATTTGCTACTGACATGTGAGACAGTTGCCTTGTTAGAAGGAAGATGGAAGGTTTAATAGGATAAGCCTGAGAGAACAGTCTGAAAATTAGTTTAATTAAAGAGATTACACCCTATATCATATGTTATTAATATTTGTGTGTGTTTTTTTCACTTTTCACATGACCCTGAAGTACAGAGTGCTAATAAAAAGTTAATAATTGAGTATAAAATTTTGTTCTCTTTTGTAAATATCATATAGTAAATTGAATAACTTAATTAATTTTTAAAAATTATCTTATAAGTGAGTATTTAAATTGTATTTGAAATGTAAAGAGTTCATCTTGACAGCCATAGAAATACCATGCAGCACACTGAGAAGAGGAAACACGTGATATTCATAAAATGTAAGCACTAGAAGAACATTCAAAGCCACCTAGTTCATCCTTCTCAATTAATAAATGAAGACAGATTCAAATAGTTGAATGTCATCTTCACATACAGTACAACTAATCAATCTTACTGTGTAAAGTAGAGCCTATATATCTCAATTTTTAGCTGAATCATATTTTCTAGTTCACCACAGCAGAATGTCCACCTATTTGGTATTTGTTGGTTCAAAGCAGTAGAAAGCTTCTTTTAGATGGAATTCCCTTAGAATAAGCCTTTGTAAATATTGCCTTACGAAATCTTTTTTAAGTCATCAAGTCAAATTTGTGCTGCCTGTATACTCATCAGCATAGAACTGCCCAAGGGAGCATGGTATACACACTGAGGACTAACCCCTTAAAGAAAACTGGCTTTCTTTCATCCAGAAGTCATTAATTCCACATAGCTCCTAAGTTAATGGCTGAGGCTTGTGAGCTCCTTTATCATGCATGCTGTAATTTTGACTAGCTTGATCTTGTGCATGCCTTGGTTATGCACACACAAGTGCTATAAGTTAGTGAGTGTAGGAGTCCTATAACACCAGAAGTCACTGGTTGACTCTACTATCCCCCAAACTATGCATCTTATAAAATTTGTGCTCCCTCTCCTTGTACCTTGGAGGTCGGAAAGTGATATAGCTATCCCATTCATCGCTGGACATGAAACAGGTATTTATTCTCCATATCTGAGCAAGTTGCAATTTACTGCTTTAGCAGAATTCCACTGCACAAAGAAACTTTTCTGATGATGTCTGAAAGTTGCTCTAATATTTAGGTGTAGAGAGACATTTGTAGAGGAGCAGTTTGATACTCTGTCTATTTAGCAAAATAATAACAGTAGGGCCACCATGTAGGCTTCTGAGTTCCTGAGCATTATTCTTGGCCCAATTTATATCAGGCATGTGTTTCCTCTTATAGTGTGAACCTTGAATTCAATTAGAAAGCAATTGGTTGCCCCTTAAACAGTTGTGCTGTATTTTTACCTATGATAGTATTTTCTCACAGTGGTCAGTATAGTAATTCACAGAGTTCATAATTTGGTAAGTTGGTTGATGACATTTCAGTTCCAGGACAGTTCATTGTACCTTTCAGTACTAAGAAACCTAGAGATCAAATAGGAGTATTCCTAGTTAGTAACAACTGGCTTTCTCCATGTCCTGACCAAAATGTATAGTGTACTTAGCAATTGAGCATTATCATGTTGTCTTGATGAGCAACTGAGAGCAATGAGAACAAACTATAATGTCTAGAAATTCTCTGCAACAACATTGATCGATAACTGCAGGAGATGTATTCCATACCTGGAACTGGGGTTTGTGCCGATGGTTTTTAGGAGGAATATTATCCTTTACATAGATTAACTCCAATTAAACACTTGTATATGAGTATATACACATGAAGCTCATAAAAGTGTGGGCTTAATTATGTTTTTTTTCAAACATTACTAAATTTAATTTTCCTTTTCCCTATCTCTCCTCCACACTACCTAGCCCAACCCTCTCTCCACTTAAACCACCACTCCCTATTATTCTCCTTTTCACATTCATATTCCCTGCATTCTATTATTCTTTGTATTAGTTTTCTATTGCTATGATAAACACCATGACCAGGCAACATATAGAAAGAATAATTTATTTGAACTTACAGTCCCAGAGGGATAAGAGTTCATCCTCATCATGAGTGGTAAGAATGGTCGCAGGTAGGTGTGGTGACTGAGACAGCAAGCTGAGAGATCACATCTTAAACTACAAGCAGGAAGAATAAAGCACACTAAGAATGATGCTAGACTTTAAAATCTCAAAGCTGGCCCCTAAAGACTTGCTTCACCCTGCAAGTCCCCACCTCCTAAACTACTTTAAACAATGCTACCAACTAAAGTACCATTTATTTAGACATCTGAATCTATGTGAGGCATTCTCTTTAAAACCACCAGACCCCCTCCCATGGAGTACCTACCCCTCCGCAATGGACTGTTTCCAGTTTCCTGGATTCTTCAGGTACTGCAGATTAAACACATAAATGTAAATATTCCATGTTAAGATTGCATATGAGTGAGAATATATGACATTTGTCTTTCTTCATCTGTGCTACCTTCTCAATGAAATTTTCAATCTTCACACATTTATGTACAATTTTCATAATTTTATTTTTCTTTACAGCTGAATAAAATTTCATCTTTTACAAGTACCATATTTTCATTATCCATTCATGACCTGGTGGATATCGAGGCTGATTCCACATGGTAGATATCGTGAACATGAGTATATGTCTCCATAGTGGAAAATAGCGTTCTTTGGGTATATGCCAAGGAGGGTACAGTTGATACAGTAAATATATTTCTAGTTTTCTGAATAATTGCTGAATTGATTTACATAGTGTCTGCACCAATTTGCACTTTGACCAACAATACACAAAGTTCCCTGTTCTCCAAGCTCTTACCAGCATTCTTTGTTTTTTATTCTCTTAATTTTAGACATTCTCGATGTAGTCTTAACTTGTAGTTCCCCGAGGAATAAAATTGGTAATCTATTTTCAAATTATTTATTAGCATTTTATATTTCTCCTACTGAGAACTTTTTATTTAGTTCCATAGTCCTTAAAGCTGGGGATTGGGTGGAGGTAGGGAGTGGATCTGGAAGGAATTAGGGGGAGAAGTGGTGAGTGAATATGATCAAACTATATTTCACATATGTTTGAAGTATTTAAAAAATCTTGTATGTGATTTTCAAGTTAAATTTTATCAAATTGTCACTTATACGTTCCTTTATATTATATCTTAATGTGGAATGCTTTATTTGCAAGGGTCCTTTTTGATCTTTTATCCATGATGATAATAATTATGGGGTTTCATGGTGACTCAGCTCTGGTCATATTCAAGAAAACTGAGTATGTGGCCCAAGTAGAATAGTTGCAGAAATTGAAACTGCTGCTTTTGAAGAGACTATATGTAGGCATAGATTCACTGCAAAAGGCAGTTTATTCTTTGGCTAATTCAATCCCCAATCCTAGTCCTAGAATGTTTCAGCCTCCTTACAATCTAATCTTAAATCTAAATCTAGAAGGCTTCAGCCTCCATGCAATCTACTCTTCAACTCTAAACCTAGGAAGTTTCAGTCTCCTAGACTTACTGCTGTCTGACTCTGACTAGCTTTATCTGAACTCAGAGCTGCACCGAATTCAACTGACTCTTCTGGTTGGCCGATTCAACTCATTTGCTGTTCTGGACAAACTGTTCCACAAGCTAACTGGTTCAAACTGTATTGTCTGCTGTTGTTGGGTTGGCATTTTGTATTGTCTGTTGGGTTTCTGTGGCAGATGTCCGATTGCTTATCATCTGGACCTGAGGAGTCCTGAATCAATAAAAATACATGAGCTGAGAGCTCAAGGTTCCACTGTCTAGTTAGGTGATGACCATGACAGTGGTTCCCTCTGCTGAGGTCTGGCATGGCTTCCACCTATGAAAATGCTTCCCTGTCTTCTTTGGTGAACCACCATAGCAACTTACAACTACAAATGGCATGCCAACGTGGGGCGGAACATCATGTGGAGACAAGGGAGAAGAGAAAGAAACTCCAGACATCATAGAGTCTGGTAATATTCGCTCAGGGCAGCTCTTAGAGGACAGAGATTATATATATTCAAAAATAATGAGTAAAAGTTTCCTGAGAGAAATAAACTTCCACAACAAACCAGACTGAAGGTGTCCTTTTCAGAAAAAAAAATAATGTAACTGGAAATTATCATATTAAATGAATTATATAAAGTCATTTGCTTGTATATCTGACATGGGTATAGACATAAAACTGCCTAAGGGGCTAACAGGGACTCTTGGTAGGGAGAGGGCCAGAAACACCTAGGTAGGACATGAGGGGAATGTATCTAACCTCCATGGAATGTTAGAATAAACACTTAAAATTTAAAAAATTAAAGTCATTTTGAAAAAAATATTGGATTACCTTTAACTTCAACCAGTGGGTTATGGAACAGGGTAATGTCAATAGTAATGAATCAAGTGTTGTAAACTGTACACCAGCATTTGGGATTTCTGTGTCAAGAATGCAGCAGCAAATGGAAAAATTACAATCTTCGAAGACTAGCTTTTTCTGCAATGTATGATTTAGTAGTATAATTAAGAATTTTTCAGAAAAGTTTAGGGTGGTTACGTTAGTGAAAAATATGGGCATGTTAAAGAAATAAAAATCTATTAAAAGTTCTAACTTTCAGGTGGACTGGCTAGTCAAATGTTTTCCTTTATTGACGAATAAAAACGAGGATCCAATAGGCTATTTCCCCTGCTGGACCATGATTATTTTATAAAATATATTAGCAGACAATTTTGAGAATTTTGATAAGAGAATTTAGAGTAAACTAATGGTTGCTGGCACGCAGCTGTCACCTCAGCTCATTTTCCCTTAGAATTGAAGTCTCTAAATCTAAAGAGATTTACTCAGGGATAACCATGAAATCTGAAGGATGATCACAATCACTGAGTAATTAGAAATACACAACATTTTTCTAGTAAACTTTTCTCTATAAACATTTCATACAGAATGAAATTTAAAATAATTTGGCTGTAATTTTCAGGAAACATTTCAAATTAAATTTATTTATTTTCTCATATAATACATCCCAACCTCATCCTTCCCTCCCTCTACTACTTTCAGCTCCCCCCATCTCCCCTCTACCCAAGATCCACCCTCACTGCTTCCCCTCAGAACAGAGCAGGCCTCCCAGTGTTACCACTCAAACAGGCTACAACAAGGCAGAATAAGGCCAGGGGCTGACATCTACATGTAAGCTGGATATGGTGGCCTGGCAGAAGCAAAAGTGTCCCAAGGTAAAATGGTCAGAGACCTCCCACACTCCAACCAAGCCAAATAACCATAAAATACACGTAGCAGAGCCTTTAGACTCCTAGTCTGCCACTTTAGTCTTTGTGAGCCCGAGTCCTGTTCAGTCTACTCCATGGGGTTTGATCTCTTGGTGTCCTCAACTCCTTTGGTCACCTCAATCCGTTCTCCCCATCTTCTGTGGGGTTCCCAGAGTTCTGCTTGATATTTGGTCCTGGGCCTCTGCATCTGGTCCTCTCAGCTACCAGAGGAAGCCTCTCTATTTTAAAATGACTGTAGCCCATTTCAAAAATTATTATCATTTTGACTGAAAATTTCTGAAATACTCAACTGTCATTCGATCTTATTTACCCCTCCTTTAACAAATACAGTCTTGTCCTACTCCACGCCAGTGAATGCTATATTCACTAAGTGCAATGCTGCCACCCTATCATATCATATGTCTTCGCTAAGGAGTGTGCCAACTGTTTTGTGTTATAACAATATATGTAATGAGGTGCACACTCTTTTACTGAAAATACTTTTATCATACAATATATTTTGATCATGTTTTCCAATGCCCTGCCTTCTCTCAGGTTGTCCCTACCTCGCCATCTATCCAACTCTACATCTTCTTTCCTCTCCCTTTAGAAAACAGGCCAACAAACAAACCACTATAAAAAATAAGAAAAAAAGCACAAGAAACACACACACACAAACCCATAAAACACAAAATTGGAAACTCTAATATACAAAAAATGCCAGTAAAATAAGAAATAGCCAAACAAAGCAATATGAGCCAAAAAATGTACAAATATGCCAGTGAGTTATTTTTGTATTGGCCATCTAGTCCCAGGCATGGACCCCCTCCTTAACTGTGGTTAATATACCTAGTGAGAGTCCATTGAAGAAAACTATTTTTTCCTTTGCAAGCAGATGTCAATTGGAGATAGTGTCTCAGTGAGGAATAGAGACTTGTATCTACTTCCTCCAATCAGTACTGCAATCCCATCTGGCTTGAACCTGTGAAAACCCTGTACATGTTACCAAAGATTCTGTTAGTTGGTATGTGCATCAAAACTGTTGTGTCTGTAAGACTCTTTACTTGGTGTTATTCATCTACTCTGGGTCATACAATATTTCTGCTTCCTCTTTTGCATATCTCCCTGAGCCCTGATGGGAGATGTTTGATGAAGACATCCCATTTAGAACTGAGTCTTCCAAAGACTTTCATGTAATATTAATAGTACTGCTTATTAAGTATGTACTATATGTGAGTCATTTGCCCTGTGATTTTTGTTGTTAAACTTTATTTCACTTCGTCATTCTGCAGATGAAAAAAACCTGTATGTTGACCTAATTCCCATATCTTGTAAACAGAAAACACAGAATTCAAAGCAAATCTCATCTCATTCAAATCTCACATTGATTGACATTATGCATTTTACAAATAAATTCATTTTGCTTTTCTTCCTTTTGCAAATTTGGTGATTTAACCCTGTATGTATGTACAAGCATTTATTAATATTAGTAATTTTTTTGCTATTTAATTGTTCATGTTTCTCATAAATCTGCTTCTGCTAGCTGGTGCACTCTTTAAAAATAAAGATTACATTTTCTGTATTTCTGTTTCCCCAGGATATAAAAGTGTGCCAGGTACCTACTAGATGCCCAATAAACTTTCGATATTGCATCTACTTTAAATGATATAACGGTAAGATTGCTAACCAAGCATACACATTATTCGAGAAAAATACATGTTAGAATAATAGAGTCCTTCTCGAAAGCCATAGATGATGCTGCTCTTAAGCATAGACATGGGAATGTTGTTAATGTGACTGTTTAGGGCTCTTCTATGAAGAATGGGAGCATCATTCCTGAGCTCCTGCCAATTCGCCCATGCTAACTCAGAAGGAACCCAGATACACTAACCTGATGGTGGTAACACAGTTGGGAAGTATGAGCATGTATTTAGATATTTGCCTGTCCTGGTTTCCCCTAGCAATGACACTTCAAAACTCTTTCAACATTACTTTGTTCCCAGGTGTCCTTAGAAGAAGCATGGTATAATAACAGAATTAGGTATTCAGGGTTGTTGATAATGATAAGTAGGTTAATTGATGTAAAACACATACACATTAGTCTGGTTAAAGTTAATCACTAGGGTAAACACAGAAACATTAATGTTAGAAGAATAGAGTCATCCGTGAAAGCTGTAGATGCTGCTATTCTTAAATATAGGCAAGAAGGTAGGAAATGTGACTGTTTAGGGCCCAGATTTTAGTATCCATTTCATTGCATTCCTTTGGAAAGCTTTTGTACTATACTATACAAATTACCTTTGTAATGATAAAATATCTATTTACAATATAGATTTAAGAAATTCATATTAATTATGAAGAAATTCTAATTCATAAATAATCTCCAGAACTAGTGTTAACCATTTTTTAATAAATTGGTATCTTAAGATATTAGTGTCCATTCATTTAATTACATTTAGTACCTTTAGTGTCAGGCTTGTCATATTTAGACATGGCAAAATAAAATATGAACAAAGTAATAATCCTTAACTATTTGTGGGTCACATTCTAGTTTTAGAAGAAACATAGATGATAGAAAGATAGATGATAGATAGATAGATAGATAGATAGATAGATAGAACAAATTAGTCCTGTTAAAACACAAAATTCTGGAATTGAACCTCAGAGTTTCTTGTGTTTTGCAAGAAGATGCTCATGCCATGTGTTCCTGAACACTTTTGAAAACCATACAAGAGAGAGCAGTATTAGTACTAGTAGTAATGATAGTGTACAGTGAATTTGGTTAGAATGATTATGAAGGGTACTGACAGTAGGTTAAACATGAAATTATGAAAAATAACCCAGTAAATAACCAAAAGGAAGAAAGATGTCTTAGTGTATGGTTGCCAAAGCAAAATTTTATGAAGAATGAAATAAGCTGGTGTGTTCTTGAATGAGCAGAAGGAAATAAAACATCCTGGTATGATGGGTTCCTAGGTGAGAATCGTAAGTGAGCCAGGCAGATACTATGTTGTATTAGCTTTCACGCTTGCAGTCAATATCACTGCCAACAAAATCATATGGAAGGAACAAACTGGCTCTGATCATGAAGATGAGTCAGGTGAGCAAACCTTCATGTATTATGTGAATGATGGAGTGTTTGGATCATTTAATTGCATCCTTTTTGATCATGCACATACAAAGGCCTTGTTGCAGAAGACACCCAAGTCAGATGAGAAGTATTACTCATCCAGCATCCAGGTACCAACATGTGATGGCCTTGATTCAATCATTTAGTGCTGAAATGTGGCCTCTCACATTGTTGCTGCTACATCTACTTTCAATGGATTCCAGATGCCTACCAATTACTATGTAATGTCATGGTCAATGTGGCAACTCATGAGGCAAATTCAGAGCCACAACTTCCTGCTAGAAGTGAAGGAACAGGATGTTGGCACTCTGCCCATGTCTTGTTCCCAGGAGAGTCGTATGGCCCTTCACCCAGCAGCTTGTGCTTCCACCAGTATCATTGTGTAGGTGCATTCTTACAGCTCTTAACTGCAAGTTCAGTTTGAATTAAGGGATTTGGGGAGACAATTTAACATAATTGGTTTTGGAATATCATAAGTATAGGATTGGCACAGATGCAGCAGTATGGAAGGGTAGGAGATGGCAGTCACACTTATGTTCCTAAGGAAACTTTGAATATTTGCTTTATATGGATTTGTATTCACTTTTCAGACATGATACTAACATGAATGTGCCCTTCAGCTGCTGAGCAAGAATTTGTAGCTTGTACATTGGCAGAATGGGACAAAAGCTTATGTTGTGACTCATTTTGAAAATAAAGAATCTTGAAATTTAAAAAAAAAATGTAAAGCATCCTGGTGTGATGGAAGCCTTGCACATGGGTTAATGATAGAATAAATGAGTAATATGATCTATTCCTAGTCTTGGTCAAATACAGCAATGTTTTTAACATCTCTTTTGTAAAGACTCAAATAGCATTTATAAGTACAAATAAGTATATGAAATCAGTAATTGTTGTAATAGTTTTTCAATTTTATTTTCTAATTATGATCATAAATCCAAAAATAAAATTATTTATATTCTTTTCTAATAGTTATATTAATTTGGGCCATATTTTGTTGGAACACTTTTCCTCTATTTTCAAAGCATTGTTTTCCTTATTCCAAATCTGATTTTTCACTATTAAGTAATGCTAATATCCCATAAGAAAATGTTCTTCTATATCTTATTCTCTAATAACCATGCTCATTGAGGATATAAGAGATGTAACACCTCATGAATAAATAAAATCATGCAAATTAAAACAATAACAAAACACAATTTCCCACCTATCACAGCAAATATTAAAAAAGACTGATATACCTAATTGTTAGTGTAGTTATGGGAGAATAGATACTCATTAAAATTCAAGATTTTTCAAAAGTATAATTTTAACTTTCCTTTCTAACTCCACATGCATTCACTAGCAAGGTTTGATTGTCTCCAAACATGTATGTAGGTTCTATTTTAAATTGATTATTTTTCATTTACTGCAATGTGATTTCAGAACCTGGACTATTCATTTGTCTATGCTTCATATTTACTGTGTTAAATTGGTTGGGCTAGTAAATTATTTCCCATTTTGTTACTTCAAATATGCTGTTACAAAAAACATATATGGCTACATATAATACAATGTTTGACACTTTTGCAGTGATTTTCTGTATTAGAAGTAACAAATTAGTCAGTGTGACACACTTTGGTAGCTGCTGGGTCTAAATAACATTTTATGAAAACTTATCCAGTTCTATCCAATTATACATTATCTTTTGACTACATTATACTTTAATTACGCAGCTGCAAAGATGCTTTAACAGTTGAAGTATATCCTAGTGCCCTATTAAAGAAAAAAAGTGGCAGTGCCAATCGCAAGTTTTTTTTTTCATATTTATTAAAGGAGATATGTTTTACAAATGTCTAGTAATTATATTGGTGTCGATTTATGCTTATTTTAAATAGACCTCAGTGTCACATATTTGCTTCATAAAGTACATGGCTATCTAGTAAAACAGCCTTTCCTCATTTGATACTTTTTGTCTTGGCATATACTTACACATGGCTTCATTACTGTTACAAATCATAAATGTTTTGGCAAATACTACGGGGATGCCTTATTTTTAATTTCTTCACTGAGTTGAGAACATGCGTTGGGTAAATAGGGGAAATTCTGAGCAGCCCAGAAAGCAGCTGCTAGAAAAAATCATGAGCTGCAAGTACACTGTCTTAAATTCAAACCTCAATTTTCTGATAGTCTTATAGGAGAAATGAGTAAATAAAAATTTCTCCTCATCAGTGTTCATGTTTTAGAACATTAGTCATGACTAAACTTCTAGTAATGTTACTTTAGACAGGACCATCTTTTCTAAAGATCATTTCCTTTAGAGATTAACATGGCATTCTTTGTGCCTCGTGATTTCTCAGGTCCGCTGAGTGGACAGCTTCGCAAAAGGTCACAAACCCCGACTTCAGGCCCGCGTCTTCCTGCGGCTTGGGTCTAGGCCGGTTCTCTTGGCCAGCGAATGGTTCCAGACTGTTGCGGGTGAAACATCCTTTAGCTGCCGTCCGGCGTAATAACGCCGGACCTGAAGACAGAGACCTGACAGTTCAGTTTAAGATTTTCAATAGCAAAATGAAGAAAGTACAATGACTACAAAAGTATTTATATTTGTGTATGACATCCTGATTCTTATAGAAATATCTAAATGTTCATGATTATACTTAAGATATCTTAGTTTTAAATATCTAAATGTTCATGATTATACTTAAGATATCTTGGTTTTAAGATAATATTACATTTATATAGTGATGTTTGACACTGTATAATTAATTCACTACTGTCATAAAACTCATAAAGTTTGAAAGTAAAAACTACTTAACGATGGCATACAATTTCTATGAAGATCCATGCATTATACTTTCTCTTGATTTTTTAAAAAAATTGTCTACATAAAGGATATTAAAGATAATAATATTTTCCTCTTACCATTGACTACTGTAAGTCTTAGACACACCCACATTTTCAATTCTATATTGTGTTTGCTGTCTTATTCTGAGACCCAATCTGCTTTCAAAATTGTCTCAATTTTTTAAACATACAATTACTTTTTAAGAATATATGCACATCTTCAGTCTCCCTAGGCAAGAAATTAATAAAATTATGAATGGCAATCTTAAGTGAATATTTCATCAAAGCAATGATTTTTGGAATCAGGAACATAATTAGTAATGTGATTCTCTTCATAAGGCATAAACTGTCTTTTATTTATAGTTTTATTGCACAATTCTTGCATAATTTCCAGTTTGACTTATTATCTTCATATTCTTCAAGTACTCAGAGCAAATCATATTAATATATTGTTTCTACTATACTTAACAGAAATAAATGACATGTAGCTGAAAAAGTACTCGACAAGGGTAAAAGCCAAATGAGTTCATTTCTCTTTCTTTCAGCTGACTGTATGTAATAAAATATTGAAAAATGTACAAATTTGAGCAGGGGAAAATGTTAACTGCCCAAATGTTAGTAGTTACTGATGAAATTGCTTGTGTAATGATGTCTGTCAAGAGGGTGATTTTGTAAAGGACAATTAGTCTCACTAGAAAACACTTATTGAAATTTATTTGTAGTGAAATGAACCTGAAAGTATCATATGAATTGTATTTGAAAATTAAGCTTGATTGGAAGCCGCTGTTCTGAAGAATAGGCATATTGTATGTGTGAACTTAACAGTGTTAATTAAATGCTCATTGTCTAGAAGTACCTCATAACAAAATTCTCTCAGGATATGAAACAGCGTATTTATCAAGTTTAACAAATGTACAGAGAAAATCAATCACCTTGAGCATCTTATATACCATATGAACGTTAAGTACTACACTGACCAGTAGATATATTTCAGGTTTTCAAGCATTGTTTTATTCTGACTTTCTTCCATGAAAGACTCAGGATTTAAACTACTTTTTTAGTAACCCTTGACATTTTCCTCTTCAACATTAAAATAAAAATTCTAAATATCAACCTTTTTCATTTCTTCATGAAATTATAAAGATAAGCTATTGCCAGTTTTTCCATGTGAGTGAAAAGCAAATCCTTGAATTTAGTTTATGAATGTGAAAAAAATGACATTAAAAAACACTAGGGAAAACACAAAAGCAGCACATTGAAATTAGTTATGTGTAAGTAATATGAGGTTTTCTTTGGGCTTGGAGTAAGAAGTTTACTGGAGATGGACATGGGTTGATTTCTGCCTTAAATTTGCAACGTATTCTGTGAAAACTCTTGGATTATTAGACTCTTTTTATTATTTATTTTTAGTTTTCCTTTCCCCTTTCTTTTTTTTAATGTTATTGTTTTGTATTTTGTTTTTGTTTTTTTGAGACAGGGTTCTCTGTTGTAACTCTGGCTGTCCTGGAACTCACTCTGTAGACCAGGCTGGCCTGGAACTCACAGAGATCTGCCTGCCTCTGCCTCCTGAGTGCTGGGATTAAAGGCGTGTGCCACTACCAACTGGCTTCCCCTTTCTCTTTCCTTCTTCTTAATCTCAGATTTCTTATCACTAAACAATCTAGAAACATTTAGGAAGCAGAGTGGTGTTGTGAGGTCTAAATTTCTGCATAATTTAAATCTTTTAATGTGAGATAAAAAACAGATAATGTTATAGTGCATGCTTTCTCAGAAAGTGTACTTAAATGTCAATATAGTACCAATAATTACACCTTTTTGGAAAACAGAATGAATTTAATGATAGCACATATGTCAAGAGAAAATATCCTAGAGATCCTTCCCTCCTGATTTCTGATCCTAGTACCCACACTCAATATAAACAGTCACTTTATGTCCTTCAGTCTATCTTTACTTTTATGTACTTTAAACTTAAACAAATGGGATTATGCTAATTTTTAGTTAGCAATTTAGTCATGTTATAGAGTCTTATCATTCATGTCCTCATAGCAGGAACCAGAGAGGATCAGGGAAAGAATCAGTGACAAGGATGTGCTCTTCAATGACACATGCACCTGCCACTGACCTATCTCCATATATGTAGTCTCCCTTTCTTGATTTTCTACCACATATCAACAATCTACTCATATCTCGAATCAATTTATATATAAAACCAATGATTAGGTTGGATCTCTCATTATCTATTCCTCACTACAAACAAGATCACATGTACAAACAAAAATGTGTCTTAATAATCTTCTAGACATTTTAACCTGATCAAATTGAGAATTGAGATTAAGCATCATAGCTATGAATTTTGACACAAACATACACACACATACACACACACAAGAGATAGAGATAAATAATAGTATATTTATTTATCATATATTCCTACAACTGTATTTTGGAGACCTATCCATGTCGCTAAATTTTTTTAGTCACTAATAGTAGGTAATGTGTTTATCACACCTCTGCTTCTGATCTCTGAGTTTTCACAGCCATCACAGACACTGGACTTGCCATAGATCTTACATATTTCAAACTTCAGAACTGCAAGGAGTCAATTTCTGTGGCTTTATGTAAACTAAGTCTGTGATGTTTTATTATAGCATTATAAATGTATGATGCCATATGGTGAATCACAATGATTTTAACATCCTACTCTGATTGTTGGATTCTTAATTATAATGTCTAGGGGAACTGATCTCCATGCCAATATCACAAAATAACTTCCCATTCAGAACACTTTTTTTTCTGATATTTCTCACATTTATTTTAATGAAAATGTTCAATATGAATATTAATAAATCGAATCTATGTTTAGATTTTCAGTTTTCAAAAAATAACTAAGTCTTCTAGTTTCCAATATCATTGTTCATTTCAAAATATAAACGCTTCCTATTGTGAATGTTGCCCTTTTTATTTTCTTATTATGATTCTTATTAATTAGAAGGGTAATAGGTTCTCTGTTAAAAAATGTTTGGTATTTTTGGATGATTTCATTCATATACATAATGTACTTTTATTATAGATGCATAGATTGATGATAAATAGATAGATAGATAGATGTAAGAACAATAAAAGAAAAAGACGTCATGAATTCAAAAGAGAGTTAGACTTACCTGGAAGGGTTGAAGGAAGGAAAGGACAGAAAGGTATAATATAATGATATTATAATCTCAAAAATAGAAATATTTTAAAATGAATTATATACATTATGAAATTATAAAATAAATTTCATTAACAAATATTAAAACATAAATTCACATATGTATAATTATTAATTTTAGAATCAAATGAAATTATCATGTAGTTATTCTGTCTCTTTTGTCTTTTTATTCTCTTTGAGTTTTAAATATTTACCTTTCCTGATATTCTGAAAAAATCATTATAATTTACATATTTACTGAGATGTAATGAAAAAAATGGATACATTCTAAGTGTACAATATAGTGCTTTATATATGTATAACTTGACACGATTATGATCACTGAGTTAATTTATATATCCTTTATCTCCTGTAGTAAACTAGGTGTGTCTCTTGTAACAGTAGATGGCATCTTCCCTTATAGCAAATTTTAGGTAACTTCATACACATTTTAACAAATAGCAGATTTCCTAGCTCATATGACTCAACAATATTCCATTAATGTACTAATACTATATTTTCTGTACCCATTTATCAGTTAGTAGACATTTACTTTCTTCTCTTTTGAAGTTGTTGTATGTAGTGTTACAGTGAATGTGGGAATTCAGGAGAATTTTAATACACTGAATTTATTATACACACACACACTCACACATAAGAATGGACTACTTGATCATATGGAAGTTCTATTTTTGGCTTTTTGAGGAATTTCCATTATGTTTTCTCTAACATCATTACTAAATTACCAATGGCAGGGCAGAAGATTTTTTTTTTCTAAATATTCTTGCCAACTCAAAAGTCTATTTATATTTTAATCTTACTTTTAATCAAAATGTAATATATAGGTTTTATATTATTCATTCTCCCTCCCTAGTTCCTTCTTCCTCTCATCAAGCTGCCCTTGCTTTTCTGTTATGTAAACTTTATCCTCTCTTTTCTCTCTGCCTTCCAAAGCCTCATTTCCCAGTCAAGTTCCCTTCTTACCTTTCCATCCCATTTCTAGTTGCATCATACACACACACACACACACACACACACACACACACACACACACACACACTCAGAGAGGGGAGAAGAATTTAAATTTTGAGTTCCAATTTGAGAGAAATGATTCAGCAGTTTGATTTCTGAGACTGACTTATTTCACTTAACATAGTAATACTTAGTTTCATCCATTTTCGCAAAAACAGCATAATTTCATTTTTATGAATGAATACAACTCAACTGAGTATGTTACTATATTGTAGCTATATGTTGCTATGGTAGCTTGACAAGAAAGACTGAACAGTGGAACCTGGAGCATCTGAGCTCAGGTGTTTTTGTTAATACAGATCTCCTCAGCTGTTCTGCTGGTAGCACGTGCAGATCAAACATCTCCTACATAAATCCAAAACCTGCAGACAATACAGATGCCAATGCATAGGTAGTCCTTCCCCTAAAAGTGCACAAAACAGTTATTTTAAACACAACTAAAAATAGTTACAACACTATATTTCTTTTATCCATTCATCTGTTGATGGATAGGATTGGATAACCACTCTAACAGTTATTATGTGATTTTTCATTGATTTTGAGGGTTAATTATAATTTTCATATATCCTTGATCAGTTTTACGTCTGAGTCTATTTTCTACTGTAAATTATTTGCATTTTTGTAAGTGAGTGTACTCATTAAATATTTTAGATATTGACCTATTGAATAATGTATCATTTATATACTTTTTCTCACTGTGTAATTTGATTTTCTTTTGCTGATTGCTTCAGTGACATTGCAGAAGCTCTTGAGTAAAATATAATCCCACTTATTTATTTTACCTTTTGTGGTCTGTATTTTCATATTATATAAAAAGTTACTGTGAATGTTAACATTATACATATAATATATATATACATATATATCATATAATATACATGATATATATATATATGTATATATATGATATATATTGTTTTCTTCAAGTTCTATTACAGATTTGTGGTTTTAGTTACAGTATATATTTGCTTTATGCTTTGATGAGATTTTGTGTACTGTACAAGATAAGAATCTAATTTTCTATTTAGGCATATGGATATCCATTATTACTAAAAATAATTCATTAAAGAGACTAATCTTTCTTCATCATATATTCTCAATATTCCTCAGTTTTCAAGATCATTTTTCTTTTAGCACAAGTTAAGGCTCAAACATTGCATTCCCTGGTGTTCTTTTTCTCCTCAAACTGTATGTACATTTTGTATTTCTTTTTGCCTTACTTGTTTGTTCTTATTTTAGACCTGCATAAGAGTGATCACTAGTAACCATGTGATACAATCAATATCAGAACTTCTTGAATTCTCTGCCAACAAAGTCCAAAACTCTTTTTGTCCTCAGACAAATTCTTAAGACAAGGGTAAAAAGCAGCTACACTCTTTGCCAAAAGATCAGAAGAATTGTTTGCCCAGTTACTAATTGTTCCCCTCTGAAACTGCTCCAGCTGGGCCTTTCAGTACACTTCCAGTAGAACCGTCTCCAAGATCTGACTACGATGGCCCATTAAACTCTGCTTACACTGTTCAACTACTTTTCTGGTACAAAGTCACAAAATCCTCCATATTTCCCCTAAACACAGCATTGCTGTTACTGCAATATGTAATATCCCACTCCTGATACAAAAATCACAGTTATTTTTCTATTGCTGTGAAGAAACACCTTGAAGGATGCCATGAATAAAAGGAAGCATTTAATTGGGATTTCCTTACAGATTCAGAGGGTGAGTTCATATTCATCATGGCAGGGAATATGTCAATAGATGCTGTAGGAATAGCTGAGAGCTTTTATGTGATCCACATGCTGAAGGAAGAGAGAGAAAGAGAGACAGAGACAGAGACAGAGACAGGAAGAGAGAGACAGAGAGGAAGAGACAGAGAGACAGAGAGAGAGAGAGACAGAGAGGAAGAGACAGAGAGACAGAGAGAGAGAGAGAGAGACAGAGACAGAGAGAGGAAGAGAGACAGAGATAGAGAACATGGGCTTTTGAAACCTTAAAGCCCACTTCAAGGGAGAAATCTTCTCCAACAAGAAGGCCATACCTTTTAATCCTTTACAAATGAGTTCTACCAAGAGAGGACCAAGTATTCAAACATATGAACCTATGGGGGCCATTCTCTTCTAAATCCACCACATATGGTTTTTCTTGAATCTTTCATTTTTCTGAGAATTACTGTCTTTTGTACCATGTTTAAATATGTGCACCTCTGATATTATTCTGTTAGTTTAAAAATATTCTTGGTATGAGAAAATTCAGTGCCAATTATTCTATTGTGGCTGAAAACAGTTTAGTTTAACCTGCAGTTTCTAGTTTTGTTTGTTTTTTTTTTTACAATCAGACATGTTTGATTACAATTTTAGTGTTTTAATTGTTACTTGTCTAATGGTTTCAAAATTTCTTTGTCTGTTACTTTTAGAGTTATATATCTTTACATAAATTATTCAAATTTTGTTTTCAAATGGATTTACATTAATGTGTTCATAATTTCCATTTACTGTATTTTAAATTAAATGAAACATTCCTTTAAAATATTTTATTAGTTCTTTCTGAATTTCCTGTAGTGTTTTAACCATATTTACTGCCCTGTCTCCAACTCTTTGTTATAAGCAGTTTCTTTTCACTATTCATCCAACCTTGTGTCCTTCGTAAAAAGTACCTAACATGTTTGTCTTTCTCGGTCTGGGTTATTTTGCTCAAGATGATTTTTTCTAGTTTCATTCATTTGCCTCCAAATTTTTAAGTTTTAATTTACTTTTTCCCTCTTGCATAATACATCCTGACCCTAGCCTCCCCTCCCACCCCTCCTCCCATCTTCTTCCTTTCCATGATCCTCCCTACCCCCTTTCCTTCAGAAACAAGCAGACCTCCCAAGGTTACCAATCGAACAAGCCATAACAAGATAGACACATGACCTGGCACAATCCCCTACATCAAAGCTGGACCAGGCAACACAGCAGGAGGAAAATGGTCCCATGGGCCAGTAAAATGGTCAAAGATACCCTCCCCCGGACACACACACTACAACTATTAGAAGTTCTACAAGAACACCGAGGAAGACAACCATAAGACACATGGGGACCTATTGCAGACCCACGCAGGCTCTGTGACTCTCACTTTACTCTCTGTGAACCCCAAAGTGTCCTGGTCAGTTGATTCTGGGGGACATGGTCTCCTGATGTCCTAGGTTCCCCTGGTCCCCACAGTCTCTCCTTCTCCTCTTCCTCAGAGTTCCCTGAGTTCTGTTTAATGTTTGTTCATAGCCTCTGCTCCCAACTGATGCTGGAGGAAGACTCTCTGATGATGAATGGGGTAGGCACTGATCTATGGACATAGCAGAATATCATTAAGAATCATCTCTAGGAGACTATCCAGTCTCCAGTTCTTGGCCAGCTCTGCAGTGTCAGGCATAGGCTCCCTCCCTTGGCATGGAGTTCTGCTCCTCCATTGTCTCAGCAGATCCTCCAGGCAGAATAGGTTATAGATTGAAGGTTTTGTGCCGGGATTGTCCCAGTCCCCCCATGGAAAACTTTTCATGGTTACAGGAGATAGTCTGTTCAGGCTCTCTGTCCCCTATTATTAGGGGTCCTTGCTAGGGATGCTCTGGTAGATTCCAGGGAGTTTCTACTGCATTATCTCCAGATCACCCTAAATGTCTTCCAATTCTTGACATCTATCTCTCCATCTCTCTCCCCTCACCAGATCTCTCCTGTTCCCTTTCCCATCATTCCCCAGGCTACTTGAAATGTCTGTTCTATTTCATCTTCCTGGGGTGATGCATGTGTTCCCACTGGGGCCCTCCTTGTTGCAGTCACTAGGATCTGTGAATTATATAATTATCATTTACTGAACAGATAATATTCACTTATAAGTGAGTATATACCATGTTCATTCTTTTGGGTCTGCCTTACCTTGCTCAGGGTAAGCCATTAGTTACTAATTGCTTTTTCACTGAGGTTGAGACTTCATGCCCTGATCCAGTCTCCTCCTGGGATTTAGTCTCAATTAAGCTTACACAGATCTTATGCATGCATTCAGATCCAATGTGAATTCATACATGTAGCTGCCTGCTGTGTGTTTCCTTTTACTCTTGTACTACCTCCGGCTCTTACACTTTTTATCCTCCTCTCATTCAGTGATCCTTGAGCCAATAGAGGAGGTGTGTTGTATATATATTCCCTTAGGGGTGAGATTTCTGTATTTTCAAAGTTTCTATACTTTGGATAGTTGTGTGTTTCTGTGTTTATCACTGAGCACTTCAAACAGAAGTATCTCAGATAAGGGTTAGAATACGCATTGATCTATGAGTATGATGATAATTTATCAGAAGTTGGTTTAATAGTCTGTACATTTAGGGCATAATAATAGTAGATCCTTTCTTGGGCCACATTTCTCCCCTTCCTCATCAATCCATCCCAATGTCTATTAAATAATATTTAGCTGTGTACTTGGCTGAGTTTTAGTTTTCATATTTCATGTATAAGTGAGATCACATAATATTAGAAATCTTGTGCCTAGTCCATTTTACTTAGTAAAATATCCTTTGGGCACATTCATGTTATCATAAATACTGAGATTTTATTCTTTTGTAAGCTCAAATCTGATGTCTATTAATACACCTAGGTTTTCTTTATACATTATATGTTTACAAATGATTTGATTGATACCATATACTGGCTATATATATTTTTTCTTGACAAATCAATACTTTGATTATTACATAGTGACCATTTGTCACTTTTTTCATTTTGTAAATTTATATATTTATTTTGATGTGTATGTAAAAAAATATATTTCCTCTAGAGGACCCTAACTAATGCAGATCTGAAACAAATCACCCCAGCCAAAATCCCAACATGGATGGGGGAAGGACTTAGGAAGTTCCAACCCAACCTGAGGAGCTTTTTGCAATTGATGGCTTCTGAGAGACTGCTTATCCTCCAGTAGATAGGTGACACCTGTGCACATACATACAGCACTAAGTGGATTCAGTGAGTGTTTTTCTTTAAAGATATGGCATAGAAAGTTGGGGAAAGTAGAGGAAATAAGGAAGGAATGGGAGAGGAAAGAATGGGGATATGTGTGTCTGATCAAAACACATTATACTTTTTATGTTTTTTAAATTTAATATCTATTCTGTCTGTATTGCTTCTGGATTGCCTGTGTTTGGTTACAGAATTTTTTTCATTGTTTCACTTTCAGCTCCTCTTTGTCTTTACTGGTGACACAAGTCAATACTTCATCATTGGATTTTGATTTTAGCTTCCTATTTATTCACTGTAAATATTTAATGAGGCATTCTGACCTATCTACACTATTGATACATAATCACAAACTGCTATCATTCTGTCAATTGTTTCCTTATTATTTTGTGTATCTTTGGTTCCACTTTTTCTTTGTTATCCATGTTTTTCATTTCTAGGCTTTGTGTAATGAAAATATTTAAGATTTTTAAAATATTTAAATATTTAAAATATTTAAAATTTCCTCTTGTGTGTGTTTATTTGTTCTGCCAGTAGGATTTGAACTTTCATGCATCTTCATAATAGTAGTTCTTGTCTATTAGTTATTGATATATGACTCCTTTAAACATGTCTTGTAAAGATAGTCTGCTAATTATTAATTGCCTCAGAGTTTCCTCTATTAGACACACTTCAGTTCTACAGTTCTCATGGATTTCTGTTGATGTAGTGTTATTATTTGAGAGTATTTCATTTTAAGAATTTTATCATTTCTTTGTTTCTACAAGTTCTGTAATCTTCTTACTTTTGTAGAAATTTGTTTGAATGAAACTTTTAAAAAATAATGTACTATTTTATTCTTTGAGAATTTTATAAAAACATATTTTTATTGTATTCCTTCTCTCAAATCTTCTCCAGTCCCCTTACCCACACAATTTCATGTTCTTGATATCCTAAATATAAACAAACAAATAAGAAACCCATGGAGCAGTCCAGTAGTCTATATTTCAAGTGTCATTTCATCAAATGCCAATAGCTCTTGGCTAAAACTGAGAATATCAGAGTAGATAGAACAGCATAGAAAGTTTATAAAAGCCAGAATATAACATATCTTTGATATAATGTATATAAGATAGAGAGCTACACCCATGAGATCTTAACATGGTTGCCTAAACAGGATCTGCACAAAGAAAACAAGAGTTGATATCTCAATGTGGATACTGGGAAATCTCACAGGGGCCCTAGCCTAGATGAAGAGCTACAAGTAGTTAAATGGCTGCTAAGAGTGGAAGAATCATTCATCTGCAAGGATAAGTCTCCTGATAGGTTTTCCAACCCAAGATAGTCATCTCTAAGCACGCACATATAAGATAAATACTAAATAGGCAAAGCAGGTTATATATACAAATTATGTATATGTGTGTTATGTGTATGTGTGTGTGTTTGCGTATGTGTGTATGTGTGTGTGTTTGTGTGTGTTTGCGTATGTGTGTATGTGTGTGTGTTTGTGTGTGTGTGTGTGTATGTGTGTGTGTGTGTGTATGGGTATGCATGTGTGGGGGGTATGCATGTGTGTGTGTGTGTATGTGTAAAACATAGTAATTAGAGATGAAGTGGCCATGATTTGAGAGGAATGAAAGAGGAGTAGGAAGGGACTGAGGATGTTGTAGAAATGTTATAAACACAGCACATACTGTATGAAATTCTCAAAAAAATAATAAAATAAATATAAGTAAAGATATTGTGAATTTACAAAAATTACATTTCCTATAGTGACAGATTAATTAATTAATTATTTTAAATTGTATATGGAAAACACCAAAGACTTTTAACTACCAAAAAGTACTTGAATAAAAAGAACAAAGCTAGAGAGACCACATTATTTTACCATTCTGGTTTGTTAAAATTATCTACTCTGGTTCCCATTTTAAATGTAAATTTCCATAATTCTCTTTCAAGTATTTGTTTTCCTGGCAAATTCTTAAGGATTTCACCTCATTGTTTCTATCCAATCAGTGGTCTATGCTATTATCTTTATTCCATTAAGCACTGATGTGAATTTGGGTGTTAAATTTTATTTTATTTTTTTAATATTCAGTCTAACTTTCTTATTGCCTTGGAAAACCTATGTGAGCCATTAAATTAACTCAAATTAGAACAGATACAGAAATGTTATACTCCCACCATAGTTATTATTTAATTTGGTTATTCATCACATTTAAATCATGTCATTTTTCTCATGCTTCATATTTTTCTTAACATTTTGCATGAAATTCAATGGTAAAGTAGGGGAATCATAATAATTGGTTATTCAGCTTTATGTGAGGATTTTATTACTTAAAATTATAGAAGCCTTTATACTGATAAAAGGATTATCATCATACAATCTACTATTATTATATATATCAAATCTGGTAATGAAACATCTGTCAAACTTAGTTGAAATTCTCTAAAGAATTTAAACTCTAAATTTTATCTTTCCACTAAGCACTTTTCAGTATGTCATACTACTTGATGATTTTAAATTTATTTTGTGTTTTGGTTGAATATGTTGTCATTCAACTATTAAAATAATTATGAAATTATTTCCCATAGTATATTATTCCCTCCAATATAGTTAAAATTAGTTAAAGAAAATTGAAAAAAATGGGACAATTATTTTATATAAAATGAGTTAAATCACCAAATAAATAGATATTATTTTTCACAAAATGGCTATACATATATACATGTATAATACATATATACATATATGTATATAATTAAATAATTAGATAATTTCTGTAGGTATATAAAGGAGACTGTGTGGAGTCATAGAACAATTTGAAGATTTGTTTTCTCTTCTACCATGTGCTTCCTGCAGAATGACATCCAAAATTGCTCTCTTTCTTCCACAGAAACACACAAACATACACATATTCACCTACAGAAACATACACATAAATAAATGAATTAATGAAATGAAACATAAGATATTTTCAAAACTTTTCAACATTTTCTGCTTGTTTCTGGAGGTAGGCTCTTTCATCATCCTGAGGGTCACTACCTCAGCTAGGCTGCTTGGCAAGCACAACCCAGAGACCCTCCTGTTTCTGCCTCCCTAGCACTGAGGATTACAAGTATGTGACACTATGCATGACCATTTTAATTTTTTTCAAATCTGTGTCCTAGGACTTAAACTCAAGTCCCAATGTTAGTAAATTAAGCAATTTACTGACTCAGCTATCTCCAATTCCTTTAAAAAATATTTTATTTGAAAGAAACCCCATGTATGCAAAACTAAAATGAAGCAATCTGATATAACAGAAGGAAGTTACAACAAGGTAATTAAAGTATTCACCACTTCAAATAAAAAGCACTCCAAGCTAATATCTATTATTTTCTCATCACTTTATAACAAAAATTATCTGCATCTTATGGAACACATAAACTGAAAAACAGCTTCTTTCTTTTCTTTTTATTTTTCTTAAAACATGCATCATTATAGTATTCGAAATCTGGAATGTCAAAAGTAACAATTTAATCTGTATATATCTATATGGGTAGATAAAAACACTAAATTACAGCAATGTTTATGATTAATTAAAATAATGCACAATGATTTCAGTGAAAACAAAAATTAATCATGTAAGATTCTAGTGTGTTTAGTATCAAAGGAAAAATTATGGTTTATCTTTCTAAGTAAATAATTTACCTAATTTTATTGAAAATTTCATGTAATATTACCTACCTCTGTGCTATGACATACCAGTTCCTGAAAATTAACAAAATCTGGCATACGTTTCAACTCAGTAGAGCATAAAAATCTCAGTGTAAGAATTAGAAATTTGAATCTTCTAAAGGAAAGCAGAGGAACACTACTGGCACAGGTATTTTGAATATGATGCCAAAAGCACAATGCAACATTAAGCATTTGAACTTATACCAAATAGAAAGACTTCTGCATAACAAAGGAAACAATCTACAAAAAGCAAGAAAACTACAGAGTAAGAATTTATTTTCAAACTATATCTTATGACAAGAGGATAATATCCAGAACATGTAAGGAACACACACAATTCAATTGCAAAAAAATCTAATTTCTAAGGTATACAAATTATCTTAAAAACATAAAAAATTCCTAATTTCATTAACACTCAGAAAAAGGTATCCCAAAACTACAATGAGATGCCATTCTGCACTATTTAGAATTGTTATAATTGAATTGATAAAACTGATAATACACCATGGGTAATAACATACTGTTAACAGGAACATAAATTAACAAATCCAATATGAAAAACAGTAGAGAGCTTCAAAAATAAAAATTAGACTCATCACTTGTTATAGAGCTAAAGGAAATATCAGTAAGTCAAAGAGAAATCTGTACTCCTGTGTTTGTTGCTTTGTTGTTCACAATCTCTGCAATTTGGACTCAAGTCAATCATCAGTTGATAGGTGAAAGAATATATTAAATGTGATATGTACACATAGTGGAATTTCATTCAGATCTTAAGAACATATGAACAGTAACAAAGATGTACCTAAAGAATATCATGTTCAGAGAAAGATGCCAGTCACAGAAAAGCAAACTTACCAAGATCTCATTAATGTGGAACTTGAGAGTAGAATATTGGTTACAGAGGTCTGGCAATGGTGATTCATAAAATATAGTTAATTTTTGAAAAATTTTAAAACTCTTATATGAAGAGAAATCATGTAAAACAGCAAACAACTTGTTGCTGGTATTTTGTCGACCTTCAGTCATGTAAAAATCATAGCTCTTCACATACATTTCAACAATCATTTTCTGAATTTTGTGGGAATCTGGGACATATTTTATAATTTTGCTAAGCACCAGTACAGTTTCCATTTTCACTGTTAGCCAAGGCAACACTAAAGGGAAAGCATAAATAGACTAGAATGTTTGTTTTATAGACGCTGTGATTCAGGCCAGAGAGGAAATGGGTTTGCTCAAGATTACAAAGCATATTTTTGATCAAAGCTCAAATTGCTCCTACTAATTTTAAGCTGTGCAATTTTTGCTTTAAATAATTACCATACCGTTATGATTTCAGAGCTGTGGTCAGAAATTTGTCTTCAGTCCTACCCAATAAAATAAAGGTGTCAGCAGGTCTGGGCTTCCTGTTGAAGGACTTGAGGATGGCTGCTTGTAAATTCACTGAAGCTATTAGCAGACTCCAACAGATTGCAGCTATTTGACAGATTGTAGCTTTTTTGTGATGCAAGCCTGAGACTCCCCTCCCCCAGTTTTTACGTGTGTGTGTGTGTGTGTGTGTGTGTGTGTGTGTGCACACGCACGCATGTGTGAAGATGTCCACACATACTTCATATTCTTGTGTGTGTTTGTGCATATTCACATGAGTGTCAGGGAATGTGTGTGAATATGCACATGGAGGCCAGAGGTCAATGTCTGGAATTACCAAATATTTTTTTCCATGTTATTCATTGTGGCAGGATATTCAGGTCAAAATCAGAGCTCAGAGATGTGACCAATTTTGTCATTAGCATAAGAGTTGTAGTAAATAACCAGAAGCAGTA
The DNA here is from genome assembly GCA_026225945.1 of Cricetomys ansorgei. Lineage (NCBI taxonomy): Eukaryota > Metazoa > Chordata > Mammalia > Rodentia > Nesomyidae > Cricetomys > Cricetomys ansorgei. The sequence goes on along the minus strand of JAMJFZ010002759.1, from coordinate 2,749,687 downwards.
CATGTTTGGCAACACACACAGTCACAATTTTTGAAGTGATACTAATTCTATTCACAGAAAAACAATGACTTTGTTTTAATTTGTTTATTGAAATACTGAGGTAAGGTGAATATATTTCCATAGATTCATAGATATTTGTTTTGCATGTCTGATTTGTGAGTTACATGCTTAAAGTCTATAACTGCTTATTGATAAGGTTATTTTGGAATTTTATAGATGTGTATAAAATGTGAGTTTGTATTTATCCTCAATATAGTATACTTTATGAAAACACAATGCTTATTATAGGGGGAGGTCTCAATTAAGGAAAATGGAAGACTGAAGAGATGGCTCAGAGGGTAAAGTGCTTGATGTACAAATAAGAGAACCAGAGTTTAGATGCCTAGAACCCAAAAATGCTAGGTGGACATTGCAGTATGCCCATAATTTTGGCCTCAGAAAGCATGTGCAGAAGATCCTGCCAGCAAGCTGGCTAGGCAGACTATCCATATTGAAAAGAGATCTTATCTCAAAAGAATAATATTGAAGAGTAATGGAAGGAGATTGTTGGCATCAAATCAACCCCAGGCCTCCACATATATGTTTATTCCAACAGCCACATGTGTTTACACATATGTGCTATCATATACATGTATATACGCATCACACACACATATGTGCTCCAATATACATGTATATACACATCACACACACACACGTGCTATCATATACATGTATATACACATCACACACACACACGTGCTCCCATATGCATGTATTTACACATCACACACACATATGTGCTATCATATACATGTATATACGCATTACACACACATGTGCTATCATATACATATATATGCACATCACACACCCACATGTGCTATCATATACATGTATATACACATCACACACACACACACACACATGTACTCCCATACACATGTATATACACATCACACACACACACAGAGATGTGCTCCTATATACATGTATATACACATCACATACACATATGTGCTATCATATACATGTATACACACATCACACACACATGTGCTATCATATACATGTATACACACATCTCACACACACACACGTGCTCCCATACACATGTATATACACATCCCCCCCAACACACATGCCAGATGCACACATATACACACAAAATGCAAAGAAGGAAAAACAGAAAGGAAAAAGGAGAGTTTTCTTAACATTTCAAAATGACACTTTCTTGCTTGAACAGTTTTGCATCATTTATTTAGGTTAGCCTATTCAGTGTAAGAAGACACTACATTACAGTGTGAAGAATAAAAGATAAGAATGCAAAAGGTCACTTTAAAGCCAAGATATCTCTATGGAACAAAACTTGATCAAGTTGAGAAAAAAATAAACTAAAAAAATGTAACTATTTATACTTCCTAGTTTTTCTGCTAAAATCCATTTATTATCCATGAAATCAAGTCCAAATTTCATTTTATTCATATATTTTATTTTATTTTAATGCAGTATTAAGAACAATGGCTTTATTAAAACATGCCAAATTTGATTAAGAAGATCTGCTATTTATACTTTCATTTTATGACATAGTCTTATCTAGGAGTTATACAAATTGCTTGTATCATGAAGAGTAATACCTTTTTGGTCTGCCTTTTGTTTTCAAAGACAATATCAACATGCAGAAAAATGAAGTATCTGGCACACATTCTGTGGATAGTAACATCCAGTTTTATATGGGGACTGGAGAAGTACTTGAATGGGATGTTTATCTGTAAGCGAGATGGACTGCAGTCTACGCCAAGGAATGCAATGTGTGTGGCAGACTAAGTTATCAATTGTCAGGGGCATTGGGTAGCATAAAGAACTATATGTTTTTCCTAAGAAATATACCTGGGTAATTGGAATTGAGTGACAATTCTATAACCTGGTTGTCTCATCTTTTAAAGTATAAATACACAGGTATTCATTTTATTCTTTATTTTAAAAAATGTCTGTGGTATTTAACATATGTACTTGTTTGTGTGGGTGTATGAACAGGCATGTACCTGAGATATATATATACACAGAGGCAGTTCTTTGGTGTCCAGTGTATTTCCTTGACCATTCTTCAAATTTATTTATTTTTTGTGTGAGTTATTGGTGTTGCAAAGTTGTCCATTCTGCACTGGACAACAATAAGGGGGCTCAGCCTCAGGAGAGGCTAATTCTCCTCTCAGCATCATTATTTGTCTATAGTTCTGTATCTATGAAATTTCCTCCTTCAACATTAGCATATCCATTGACATTGTTATTGTTTAGGTCTTGCTTATGCAGTTATTTCTAGGAAAGACTATGTCAGGGCAGACTTCTTGGTAGTCTGACTCTTACACAACTATTCTTCTCTGTAATATTCCTTGAACCACAGATGTAGAAACTGTGATGTAAATGTGTCTTCAAAAATATTTTTAATTGAAATGGAATCACATCACTTTTACCCTATCTTTTCTCCCTCAATCCCCTCCCAGCTATGTCCCTTAAACTTCTCCTATGCTCACCAGCTTTCCAGTTGGTAATTTCTTTTATTTGTCTGTTATTGTTACATGTGTTTGTATATAAACATAATATAGTATATATGAAAACATAATACAGTAGAAATTTCCTTAAAATGTACACATATATGAAGGTAATATAAATGAAATCCCTTAAACAACTTAAAAGGTTAAAAAGAAAGTAAATCAGGCAGTCTTAGTGTTAACATACAGGCATAAATAAGACTGAAGAAGTTATGATGAAGCTCCCAACAAAGAAAAAAACGATTTATCTCTGACTTCCATCATACTATTAAACAGCTATTATTACAAGTACTTTCTGAAACTACTCTGTACTGAAAAAGAAGAGACATACCTACAAGCTAATTGTAGATAATACATAGTCACCGATTCTAAAGCTGGGTAAACATAAACCCAAAAATAAAGTTACAGCCCATTTTTCTAGAAGAATATAGATATAAAAATCCTCAGAATAGCTCAGGCAATAAGATCAACAATTAATAAATGGGATCTCATGAACCTGAAAAGCTTAAGACAAAGGACACTGTCAATAAGATATAACAGCAGCCTACATAATGGGAAAAGATTTTCACCAATCCCACTTCCAATAAAGGGCTAATATCCAAAAAAGGGAGAGGATGGGGTGTTGGGATGTTTTTACTAGAGAAGAAAAATTAATGTTTAAAAAATCTTCAGAAAAATATTATGAAATCAAGCCTACAATGCTTGTTGTTGATGTTATTGTTGTTTTCAATCACACAGAGGGAACAAGTTGATTTTACTCTAAGGATGCCAGGATGGGTCAGCATATGAAAATTGGTAAACATGGTATATCACAAAAATAGAATGAAGGTGAAAAATCACATGAACATCTAAATAAATGCAGAAAATAACTTTGAAAAGTTCTATATCAACTCTTCTTTTTGTTGATTTTTATTTTTTTCATTGTAAAAAAATGATAAATTTAATTATGACAACTTTCTATATGAGAAACTGAGAAGTTTGGAAAACTGAAAATGTTTCATTTTAATATACTTTTAAATGTATTTTTAAAGTTCAATTTAAAAAATTTCATACAGTATATTTTTATCTTACTTTTGCTTTACTAAGTGCCTTCCAGATACTTTCCACTTCCCTACTCAAATAAAAGTTAAACATAAAAATGAAAATTTAAAAAATCTGAAACAAAAAACCCCAGAATAATAGTAGTAGATTTTCTCCTAGCCTAAGGATCGTGTCTACTTTAGAAATGTATGAGTTTAGAATGGTATGAGTTCAATCTCATGCAGTGTGCCTTAAGTCCAATCAAAATGTGTTTGGTTATTTCCATAGTATTTGTGCTGACATTACTCTAGTCCAGGCAGGTCACTGCTGTATGTCTTTGAGTTTGTTTTTAATTTGATTCTAATGATTATATTTCTCTTTTCATAGTGTGCTAAGCATCATGAAAAAGCAGACAGTAGGGGTGAAGCTTTTAGTTGGGCACCAGAATATGAAAACATTGTTACCAACTGTACATCTGATAGAGGCTTAGTTCTAAAATATATAAAGAAATAAAACAGATGAATGGCAAGAAAACAAGTAACCCAATTAAGAATGAGATATAGAACTAAACCTAGAGTTCTCAAAAGATGAAACACAAATAACTGCAAATTTAAACTACTTTGAGAATCCATACTATTGCAGTCAGAATGGCCAAGATCTATAAAATAAATAACAGCTCCTGCTGAAAAGAATTCAGAAAAAGAGGAGCATTTATTCATTGCTGGTGGGAGTGTAAATTGGTACAGCCACTATGGAAATCAGTGTGACTGTTGGGAAGCTCAGATTTGATTCTATCTACCTCCAGATCCAGGTTATAGCACTTTGGGGCATATATCCTAAGAATGCTTACCTACCACAGAAATTTGCTCATCCATGTTCAATGCTGCTCTATTCACAATAGCCACATATTTGAAACTGCCTAGATATCCATCAACTGGTCAATAGATAATGGAAATATGGTACATTTACATGACAGAATACTACTCAGCTGTTAAAAAAATTAATTTAAAGGTAAGTAGATAGAGCTAGAAAAGAATCGTTCTGATTGAGGTAATCCAGATCCAGGATGAAAAACACTGCATGTTTTCTCTTATATGTGGATGGTAATTTTTAAGTGTGTTTCAATAAAATAACCACAGAACTTAGGTAACTAGTAAGGATCAGTGTAGAGAAGGTAAACCTTCCAAGAAAGTAGAAGTAGAGTATATTATTTATTTTAAATGAGAAATAAGAGAAGTATTCAAACTTATAATATTTATCCAATATAATGATTGAATTCTTAACTATAGCAATAAGGAAAGGCCAAGAAATGGAAGGATTACAAATAAAAGATGTTAAGCCAGTTTGTTGACAAAATTATTCTATATTTATAAAATACTAAGGAACACTGAGTCCATCATAAAAAAATATTTTAATTGATAAATACTTCCTGCAACAGAGCCTGATACATCTATATACTGATGACAAGTATGTTGAAAAATAAATCAATGAGTTAAACCAATTCAGAGTCAACTCAAAAACAAACTTTGGAATATATCAAACAAGTGAAATAATGATTTCTATAATAACAAACTAAAACTATAAAACACTCCCACTGTTACCATGTCAACCTGAGTTCTTCCTGTGTTCACCATACCCAACCTTCAGTCATAGCCTGGTCTTATATCTTGAACTGAACCCATCCTGGTGAGTCTCCCTGATCTTAAAGTACCCATACCCCCCCAATCATCAGCTCTAGTCTAGGTACTATATTCATTGGCCCCTATCCTAGTCTGGTGAGATGTGCCCATGCTAGCCTCAACCTCTACATTTGGACCAGAATGATCATCCTAAACACATTCTTTTTCTCCCTACCTCCCAGGCATCCACTTGACTTTAACATGCTCATGCAGTATCCAGTCTCCAGATCCCAGTCTAGCCTGTATCTTCTGTTTTCTGGCCCAGCTTGCTGGGTTCACATCAGACACAGAATGCCCCCAAAGTCCACACACTCAGTCTTGTCACAAAAGTACAAGCATTATGAAATACCAAGACATCTGCCTCATCAACCAGTTCTATAGAAATGTTTTTTAATAAGACTGACCTAGATGTACCTCAGGACTTAGAACTTAAAAGAACAATCATTGGCTTCATCAAAGAATTCAAGATGTGTAAAGAAGATACAAACTAACAGCTCAATGAATTTAGAGAGAATAAATGCTAGAATATGCCCAAGAAAACAAAACCATAAGGTTGATGGAAATGGTGAGCACAATACAGGATTTGAAAGACAAATTAAATTTAAAAATAGAAATATTGAATAGAATTCAAGCTGAAATAAAGATGGAATTGAAAAACTCAATAACTCAATTAGAAAATTAAGGAAAATGTCTTACATTTGGAATGGATCTAGTAGAATATCTAATATCAAGACTTAAAAATAAAGGAATTAAATCACAAAACGATGAAAAATTAAAAATGAAATACCAGAAAGAAAATTGAGGTTCATAACTATGTGATTGAAGTAAATCCCCCCAACACACACACACACACACACACACACACACACACACACACACACACACTCACATGTTGCACACACACAAGTACTTCCTTCCCATGTCTGGACCCAGAAGTTCTCTCAATATTCCTTAACGTCCACGTATTTTTCACACTTGAGAGGTTTTCCCCATTGTCTCTAGTAGGTTGATCTTAGAAGCATCCCTCAGGTCAGACAGAGCCTTTATCTCCATAAACTACAAGAGAAAGCAGACAGGGAGGCAGGAGGTGGCTTCTGCCTGGTACCCACTCCTGTAGCCACTAGGGCACTCAATATGGGTTTTTATGTAAGTCACACTTGTTCTTAAAGTCTTAACTGACATCTCCCTGTGTTTCTGATATAATAGTTGTCTCTAGTTCTCTGGATAAGGCTATGCCTCACTTGCCCCTTTCCTCTACTCTTTAATAATTGTCTTTCTAAGAAAAATAAATAAATTAACATTTAGTTAAAAGGCAAGTCAGTAGTGAGAAAATGATTTTTTTAAAGAATTACTAGCTTTTTGTTTCCTATTTTGTTGAATAAACCAACCATACCCAGGCACATAGCATTTCAACTTATAGAATACATTCAAAGTGTTAAAGGTATCAAGAAATGAACTAGAAAGTATTTTGATCTATTTATCTAACCTTGATAAACAGCAATAAATCTGATTAAAGTCACACATAAATGTAGATTCTAAAGCTAATAAATTTTAATTACATATAATAGCATGCAAATACCAAAGAGAGGGGAGGAATAAAACTAATTACCAGCTAACTGGTACAAGGTACAGCTAACTGGAAAGTCATTAGATTACAGCCCTCATAGTGAATTATGTATTATCTAGTGCCTTATAATTTCCTCTGTGCCTGTGTGAGCTTGATGCCTACATTCAGGGTGTGTACCTCACCTTGACTCCTGACACTTCATGAGTTTTTTGCCTGTTGATCTGAAACCAATGTGTTCACCTTATTTCCTATTACCTCTGTATGAGAAATAGAGGAGCCTCTAATGCTGAGGACTGTAAGCACCACCCTAATGCCTTGGAGCTGACAGATGGAGCCAGATTGGGACATACTGGGAATTCTGAGGTACACAATCCTTTCTGTACTATCATTTCCCCCAGAGAGGCATTAATTTGATATGTTTACTAAACAGAGTGCAACCTCACAAGGCAAGACCAAATACTTTTGAGACAAAGAGGAAGTAAAGGAGTACTATCTCTAATCATACCTCTCCGGAGTCTCACTGGGGTGACTGTAAGTACTGAACAAACACATCTGTCCTAAATGAGAGATTCCCTTTTTCCAACAATGATACCTCACAAAGCGTGATACTAATCTGTTTGCTGCCCTTTGTCTGCCCTATTGGAACTGTCTTGGACTGAAACCTCAAGAGATAACTAACTCTAGCAGGAAAGAAACCCACTATTGATAGACAGGAAGCTCCCAGCTTGCCTTAGCAGTCTTCCTACTCAATGCTGGGACTCCTCCCTGCATTGGCTCCTGTCTGGTCTCCAGACATGGAATTGTGAAAACAGACTATGTCTCTAGTTGATATAAATCCTCCTGAGTCAACTATTTGTATAGAAAGATAAAAGCTGTTCTGTATTTCTGGGTGGAGGGCGTCCTCTCCTGGCTTGATGACACATATGCCCCACTCCTCCCTTTGGCTTTGCACCATCTAGCCTAGAACTTCTATTCTAGCTGACCCAGCTCCATGCCCTCCCCTAAATCCTTTTTGTCTCTCAGAATACAGAAATGGAAGCCCAGAAACAGTATAAGGTCAACGTTCTTGGGTTTGTCAAGGATGATTAATCTAGGGGAGCAGAAGATATACCCCATTATTTTTGAGAATGGACAGGAATCCTATCCTCTCACAAAATCTTTCTACTACTCCCTTCAAGACCCTCCCTGCTATAATTCTCAAGATCCATACTAGTTCATTGTTGACTAAAGCCTTGGACAGCAGCCTGAGTTGAGGGGATTGCGATTGTCCTCCCTCCCCCAGAGGCTATGGCTGCAGCTCCTCCTCTCGCCATGTATCATGGCAGGCCACACCAGGCCCCTAGACTCACGATTGGCAGATTGGCTACCTGCCTTCCAGACCCACACCCAATATATTTGTGGGCAGCCCGGTAGTAATAAAGTGACTTTGACAACTTTGATGACTTTGATCTGGTGGACGATGCTTCATTTAAAGTCCAGGTAATCACTGCCCTGTTCAGTTCTCTGTGCCTTGGCCTGGCCGGGTTCAAACCTGTGTCACCTCCCCTCCCTCATCTCTACCCGCATATGCCAGCTCGGGGCTGCCTACTCAGAGCAAATTCCCTCTGTCTGGCCAACCCAGCTCCACTCGGTTGAAATGAGGGAGCCCCAGGTCCAGAACACTGGACCCACATTTGACCTTGCGACCTTGTGACCTAGTGCATTAGGGTTCACTAACTGCCTGTACAACTGGAGCTAGAGCTACTCCTACTCTTGTGCCTAAAAAAAGGTTCCCATTGGATCCTCAATGTTCTCAGATTCAAAGCTAGGAATTCTCTCCTGCAGATCCTAGCCCAGTCCTCTCCCAAAAAGCCTTCACACTGTTGGACTCCTGACACAGATCTCGGGAAAATAAAAAGTGATAGCTACAAGCTTCCTTCAAATCTCTCAGAACAACTACATAGGCAGGAAGTTCCAGGGTTATTCAATGGCTATGGGAAATGGGAAGGTTCACAGACCTATTTGGGGGTCTGGTGTATCAAGCCTGAGGCTTCTGCTCTTCAACACTGGAGCCTAGCTTCTGAACCAACTAGACAGAACCCAGAAAACACACAGTGCTGAGCTCAACTGGTCTGGAGGTATATATTAAGAAGGCAGAATGGAGCTATACTCCTAGATTTGTGGGGGAACAGAAGGCTCCCTATTTATCCTAGGAATTGGCCTACCTTGTCTCTTCATGGTCAAAACTCAATATTTGCCTCCTGGTAAAAATCCTTTCCTTCCTCAGGCGTCTAAGATGAACTTAAAAATGGCGCATGGTGTCCTCTCCTGGCTTGATGACACATATGCCCCACCCCTCCGTGACTCATGACAAAAGTATCCTCCATAACCTTTGATCTTACCTTCCTCCCACCCCTAAATATTCCCTGCCCCCACCTACTAGCACCTGCTATCACCTGTCCTGATGCCAGGAGAACACAACTGCGAGGGCAAAGAGGACAAAAGTTCCCTGTACCTTATGGTGGGACAACTTTGAAATGCTCATCCAGATATTCCTCTTGATGACTAACCAAGTTTAGATCTCCTCACTTCATTAACATGAAGTTGCATCCTTCCTTAACCTGAAATTCTTGAAACAGCACTTTTGTAGACCCTAAGACTTCCTGAAGGTGGCAGGGTCCATCCAGACTAGTACTCCATTCACCTGAAATGTGCACACACCCCTTGTTCCTACTGATGTTTCCCACCTGAGGTTGGCAACTCCAGCTCTCCAGTCTACAAAACTCACTGCTCTCAGACTCCTGGAATAAACATTGTAGAAACTACACCTTGGAACTCAGTCAAAAATCTTCCAAGGATGATTATATTCTTTCCTTCGTCAGTTAAAAAAAAAAATCTCAGTCCTAGTTAAAGCCCCTTCCCTCATCACTCACCCTGTGTAACTGGCAATGGCCAGGCTGTTTCACTCTGGACCTAAGTTGTTGGCCTCAGAAATCCCCTTCAATTCCTCAAAGAGGTAAAACAGAAGTACTTTATTAGAGCTCTAAGTTTTTCTCCTAGGTTTCTCAAGGAGAATCAATGAAAATAAAGGGGTAAAAGTCTTAACCCACCTCTTGATCTGAGATAGTAGGCATATCTTCAATATTTATATTTCATCTTCTTAAGGGCTAGGTCCCATTCTTTTGGTAGATTTGATAATCTGAACTTTAGGCCAGGGTTGTTACTTCTTTAAATATTTCCAGAAGTCCCTATCTGCCCTGGGAAAGAGTCCTCATATTATCTGGTCCTTCTACTTAACCTTGGTGACCTGATGCTGGTTCCCTTTGATGCCCTGGTGAGAAGTGAGAGGTACTCATGTGGAGTAGGCTGCTCCAAAGTCTGTCAGTGATGGAAGTAAAGAGGAAATGAGTGTGTGGAAATCTCTATATGGTTGAAATTTCAAGAATCTCAACTTAAAGTCTAATGGGGCCTAGCCTTTCCACTCTCTTGATTATATTTGGGGATCATGTTCTGGATCTTTCTAGAACTATCACAATAATTGGATAAGCTTGGTCTCCTTCTCCTGGAATGACAGGTCTTCTGAGTCCTCATTGAAGCACTTACCTTGACAACTGTCAGAGCCTGTATTCCTTCCTCTGGTGACCTGTGTTCCATTCAGATCTGTGGTATCCCCAGCTCAAGCTAGAAATGAGGGGATTTCTCAGCAAGACTCTTGTGTATACTCTCATAGGAATGACACCAGTAGAATGGTCAGATTTAGTGGGATGCTCTTTGCTTTGGGTGGACTGACAACTCAAATTATCCACTGAGGATCTTTGTCTATATTAAATTTCTTGTTTAAATATTCCCTTTCCCCCTCTACCATCTCTGAGCATTTGCTTTATTGAAACTCTTGCAGATAATGGTTCTGGGTTTCTGGATATATCCTAGATAGGAGGTAGTAACTGTCATGAACAGAGGTTCCTTCAACAGTTAGCATTTTCCAAGAAAGATTGTTTTCTACATAGAAGTAGCTGAACACCATGATTTTGGTGTTTCCTGCTTGCTTTGAACTTATCTGACATAACTATGTTCAGTACAGTGTTTTTCATTTTAAAAATTTTATTAGTGTGCACTATTTTTAAAAGAATATATTTATTGTATTTTTATACATGTATACAATCACAATGTACTTTGTGTTCACCAGATTATGATTTTTATTGTCCATATTATCAGTGAGAAAAATACCACAAATTTATCAACTATATTATTTTGTTTGTTGTATCACTTTCCTTCCTTCCTTCCTTCCTTCCTTCCTTCCTTCCTTCCTTCCTTCCTTCCTTCCTTCCTTCCTTCCTTCCCTCTTCCCTCCCTCCCTCCCTCTCTTCCTTCTTTTTTTTCTTATTTTGGGAACTAGATCTAACTACGTAGCCCAGGCTGGTCTTGAACTTACTATAGCTTAGGTTAACCTTGAACTCTTGATCGTCCTCCTGCTTCAGCTTCCCAAGTGTTGAAATTGTAGTTGTGTGCCACTCCTCCCAGCTTTCAAATATTTGATTAAATTATGCATCTGTATACTATGAACCAATAACTACTATCCTTCTATGTGTGGTTTAAAAATAAACTAATTTTGAGAGTTGTTACTAAAGACACTGGAGGCATGCTGCTGCAATAAAATCTTTTATCTAAGCTTTGAAATTCATCACAGGATGATGGCAACTTGTAGTCTGAGGCAGTGCTTCAGATTTACGTAGTGCAGCAGGCCCTGAAATGTGAAAACTTCACTCCTAATTCTCCTGTTGCCTGTTCTTCATTGCTGGCAATGAACCACTATCAACTTCAACCAGGACCACAACTCCCTCACTTCAAATGTAAATGCTAGTTGAACACAGTCTACAATCTACACTAGGGAATCTTCCATATTTTGTTATTTAGATATCATAGTACTCATTTCTATTTTTATCTGCTCTTTAATAGTTTCCAAGGTGTGATTTGGGGATGGGAAGATGGGTTTAGTGTAGCTTAAGCTTAATTATCTATCACTTTAACTACTGTAAGTAATTCACTGGATATGTAAATAAGAGTGGAGTTCATCACAGTTATATGTGTGGCACACATTCATATGACATATTATCTTTATTTTTTACTTAAAATTGATCTGGATCACCAGGCAGTAGTGGTGGATACCTTTAATCCCAGGACTCTGGAGGTAGAGGCAAGCGGATCTCTATGAGTTCAAGAACAGCCTGGTCTACAGAGTGAATTCCAAGACAGCCAGAATTACAACAGAGAAACCGTGTCTCGGAAAACAAAACAAAACAAAACAACAACAAAAAAAAATGGACCTATTAGGAAACATTTAAACCAATCTTCAGAACATTTCCATACCTTTTCTTGATTATTATCTTAAGACGAATTTTGGAGGTTATTTATACTGCAAATGAGGAGTATTTTGTTGTGTGTTTCAAGTCATTGCTGTGTGTGAAAAACTACTAATTTTGACATAAAGTTCTTCTATTTTCTTTCTGATGTTTGGTACTTGCTTTAGTTTTCCATTTGCTGATAACTTAATATTGTCTACATAGGTGGTCTTGTTACTCTAGTCTCATTGTTTTTGTTCCTCAAAGTTTCTTTTCTTTTTCTTTTCTTCTCTTATTGACCTTTTTCTTTCTTCTTTCTTTCTTCCTCTTTCTTTCTTTGTCTTTCTTCCTTTCTTCCTTTCTTTCCCTCTCTCCCTCCCTTCCCTTCCTACCTTCCTTCCTTCCTTCCTTCCTTCCTTCCTTCCTTTCTTTCCTTTCTTTTTCTTTCGAGACAGGGTTTCACTATGTAGCCCTTGCTGTCCTGGAACGCACTATATAGTCCAGGCTGCCATAGAACTCACAGTGATCTGCCTGCCTCTGCCTCCCCAAAGTTTCTTATGCTCAAATCATAACCCATGATGCACTGTTTTGTGGGTGTGGAGCTTATTATATATAGTAAGATATTGAAATTTCGTGACAACCTTACTTTTCTTAAACATTTATCTTGAGCTAGGATAAACTGCTTCAAATATGTTTTCTATAGTCTCCACTGGAAAGGAAATCACTCAAGAAGACAGTGACACAAATGCACTTACATATTCATTTTTCAGATGATAGCCTAAGGTTTTAAGTTACCATGTGGGCTCTGATTGACCTGCCCTATATCAATCTGTAGATGGACATGAGGAAACTCCCCAGGGTATGGTATGCTTGCAGAGATCTGATTTCAACTGTGTGCAGGATATATGATTTGCGGTTCTCTATTGGGTCCTCTGATTTGGAAGGTTGATATCTTACTATGAATTCAGGGCATGTAACTCACCTTGATTCCTGGCAGTGTCTGACTTCATTCTACTCTATGACTTGAACCCTCAAACAAAATCCCTCTCCCTACTTCCCAGAGCTCTTGTTGAGATATACTAAGGGGGCAGGGGCTGTTGAGTGGACCCTGTAACATAGCTCCTGTGGTTCAGAGTGCAAGAAATCTATTTTTTGAGATCCCAATGAAGGCATATGAAGGCAAAAATGCCTGTAACTAACTGACCTTCCAGGAATCCTGCATATCTAAGAACAGACGCTAGTTTTTCAAAGTTGCCTCTGTTAGAGGTTAGGAGGGTTCACTTCTAGAAGCCCAATAGGCCTGAATTCTCTTTGCACCTTAAACTTTTTTTTAAATATATTTGTTTAGCATCCATGGCATTCACTCTAATAATCTATGACACATTCTTTATGAATATACAGATCCCGAGGTAGTTTTTAGTCTAACAGTATGTCAAAGACAATCAGTGTTTATTATTCACTGGCAGAAGTTTTATATGAAAATAATTTCTTTTCTATTTGAAAAGTAAAACTTTCATTGCATTTTGTAAAATCTGATGTGTTTTCTGTTTCAAGATTATTTCTCCTTGAAATTCACTACTTCAAACTCATTCTGATAAAAAATTAAGTAAAATGTTAATTTGGGGTAATAAATTTGATTCACAATAATGTAATGCAAATTGACATCTCTAGTAAAATGGATGACTGAAAGGACCTTTCTTTCTGTTCTCCATCAGTGTTCTTCTTGATGAAAACAAATCTTACTATGTAGGCAGGTGATTCCTCAAACTTGCTACATAGTTCAAGATAGCTTCAATTTTAACTGATAATCTCCCCAACACCTCCTGAGACTCCCGAGTGTTGGGATTGGTAACATTCACCACCAAGCCAGACATGAAAACAACGTTGTTAATAGCAGTACTTCTCTGCCATTTAAAAACACATTCTTTTTCTCTGCTAACAAAGAGGCAATCAGAGAAATCAAATTGTTTTAATAGGTAAAGAAGGGTACATTAGTGATCACTCTAACAACACAGGGTAATAAGCCTCTCAAAGTTAAAATTCTGCTTTGCATTGCTAAAACAGAACATGAAAAGAGAACATAAAAATTTGGAGGTAGGCAGGTAGGCTCCAGTGCCATTTACTAACAATTTCCTTATACTCCTTTGTATTTAGGCCTTCATCTATAGATTTACAACAGGCAGGAAGCATCTGAAACACCTTTTTTTCTCAAAATGCTTTTAAGATCAAGTGCTATGATGTGAAATCAAGACATCTGCAATATCAAAGTTCCTTTAATGGTCTTGTGTTGTAAAATTAGGAAACACTCATTGTCCAGTGGTCAAAAATATTTCTACCTGTTTTTGCTGGTAATGCTTTACTTGTACAAGGGCACACATACGTTTTTGTTTCGTATTTTGGGTGTTGCTGCAGAAGGTTTCTATGGCTTCACATAGCTAGGCAAGCACTTTACCACTGCATCATAGTCTCACAAATTATTCTTTTCTGTAGGGTGCAACAACTGATTTTGTGTTGCACTGAAGAGTAGAGAATCTGTGAAAAGGCCACATTGCTCACAGTATTTGCCAGATCATCATTTCAGCAAACATCAATAATCTTGCTCACAGAGGGAAAAATGAAACAACTAAGGCCACATACAAGTAGATTTGATTCTGGTTTTGCCTATTGTTCAATATGTAATATTTTAAGGCACATCAAGTCTCTGAGGGAAGTAATTATAAGGATTATGTACTCAAACTTCTTTGAACATTCTGAAATTTATAATAAACACTCAGGAAATGTTTACTGCTTTTCTTGGAGTACTTCGTCTCCTCTTTCTCCTATATATAAAAGTACAGAAAATATAGCAAGATGGCAAATGGACTGAGAAAGAATTCAGGGAATAAGACTCCTCACAATAGCCACAAATAACATAAAATATCTTGGGATGAATATAACCAAGCAAGTGAAAGACTTGTTAGACAAAAAGTTCAAGTCTTTGAAGAAAGAAATTGAAGATCTCAGGATATGGAAAGATCGCCCATGCTCCTGGATTGGTAGGATTAACATAGTAAATCTCGCCCATCTCACCAAAAGCAATCTAAAGATTCAATGCAATCCTTTCACAATCCCAATACAATTCTTTACAGAACTTGAAAGGAAAATACTCAACTTCATATGGAAAAATTAAAAAAAAAAACAAGATAGCTAAAATAGTCCTGAAAAATAAAAGAATTCTGGAGGTACTATCATTCCTTTCTCAAGCAGTACTACAGATCTATAGTAATAAAAACTTCATATTACTGGCATAAAAAAAGACATGTTGATCAATGGAACTGAATTGAAGACACAGACATCAATCCATAGACTTATGTATTGTAGAAGTTTATTTTTATTCATGTATAAAATAATTGTTTTAGGCACTGTTGGTCTTGGTGTTTTGTATTGTTTGCAGGTGTTGGGGAAGTTTGTGGGGGGGGTTGATTGCTAATGATCTCATGTGTTATAAATAGAACACCAAAGAAGTTCTGGATGAATGAAAATACTTGAGCTCAGATAGATGCTCAGGGGTCCACTGTCCAGTATGGCACTGGCCATGATGGTGGATCCCTCTGCTGAGGTCTGTCAGAGTTTGCACAAATGAATATGCCTCCCATCTCTTCCCTGCTGAACTGTAACAGCAGCCAAACTGCTGCAAATGGCACTCAATGTGAGGCCCCGATGTCAAGCTCATCCAATATGGAGACAAGGAAGAAGAGAAAAACTCCAGACCTCACAGAGTCCAGTAAATACAGTCAGGGCAGCTCCTAGAGAACAGAGATTTTATATATGCAAAAATAATGAGTAGAAGTCTCCTGAAGGAAGAGGATAGCCCCTATGAAGAGAAACTTGTGAAAATTAAGTGAGAAAGAGGACTCAAAAGTGACAGCCACAGAATAGAGGCCTTTTAATAAAAGACATTTTCATGGTAAAAGCAAATAATTCAGCTAGGAACAGGAACGAAGGAAGGTATTAAAGGTTTTCCTGATCATGGAGTCTACTCTCCTGCCACTGGAGGCAGCCAGGCACAGGAAATGGAAACCAGAGCATATTGTTGTATAAACTGAGTTTGTTGATGGCTTTTTGTGTGTGTGACCCCCAAGTAGGTCCTGTGTTTGAGGTCTATGAAGAAGAGTACATGTTTACCCATAACAATGGTGAAAAAGAATGCCAAACTACCAGAATGTTTCTAAGGGAGAGTCTTCACACTGGCCCAGGATCCCCTGCTGTTGTGGAAGCCAAGGGCTTAGGACCAAAAAGGCACTTAAACTTTGTTTTCCTTTCTTTTTTTTCCATCTTTTCTGTAAACATGACTAAGAGAAAGACAAGCAGTCCAGACACTGGTTATGGTGATGAGAACTCTACCCACCAGGGAACCCTTCCTGCAGAGAAGGTGACCTGGTATTTTTCCTGCAAACCATACTCTATCTTAAAACCTATAAAGAGTTTCCTTAGGGTCAAGACACAGAAGCTGTCTTCCAGAACTGGCCGTGTTGTGTCTCATGCTATACCTGAATTTGGTACTCTAAGAGTCACCTAGGTGTTACTGCTTTTAAAGGCATGAAGGAGTCCTTGGAGATAAGTTGAGGCTTGGCACCATGAAGAGAGCCCAGAAGAGGCTAGTGGTGAAAGTGCAGCCCAATTGCAGCAAGGGATCCTGGAGTTTTTAAGATTAAAGTAACATGGGGTAACCACCAAGAACAGCAGCAACAGCAGAAGGGAGACAGCCAGAACCTGGAGGACAAGCTGTGTGTACTGCAGAGGTCAGAGCAAGAGAAGTGATCCAAGCCATTTGGAGGAGCCCAGAAGATCTTGAGTGAATTCCAGGTAATTGGACGTTGATAATGTTTTTCTGTTGTCCAATGATATTGTGAAAAGTGTGATAGTTTGGTTTCATTTGGTCCTGTTTATTAGCAACCCTTGTGATTGTTCCTTTTGTAAATAGTTTTGCTAGTGTAGTGTTTCATTATGTTGTAGAGATAAGAAGCAATTTTTTATTGGTTTATATAGAAAAGGGGGATTGTTATAGCAGTTTACTTTTAGACATGTATAAAATATGTGTTTTATGCACTGTTGGGTGAGGAGCTCCCTAGGTCTTGGTGTTTTGTATTGTTTGCGGTTGTTGGATTTATGTGGGAGATGTTTGATTGACAGGATCTGCATGTGCTATCAATAGAACACCTAAGAAGTTATGGATGAATAAAATTTCAGACACACTGTCAAGCACTGGCCATGATGATGGTTCCCTCTGCTGAGGTCTGTCAGGGTTTGCACCAATGAATATGCCCCCTGTCTCTTCCTTGCTGAGCTGGCACAGCAGCCTTACTGCTATACTTATGGACACCTGATCTTTGATAAAGAAGCCAGAAGTACACACTGGAATATAGACAGCATCTTCAAGAAATGGTGCTGGTCAAATTGGACGTCTGCATGTAGAAGAATGCCAAATAGACCCATATTTATCACCCTACACAAAACTCAAGTCCAATTGGACTAAAGACTTCAACATAAAACCAGATACACTAAATCTGATAGAGGAGAAAGTGGATAATAACTTTGAACACTTTGGCACAGGAGACAACTTCCTGAACAGAAGAACACTGATAGCTTAGGCACTAAGATCAATGGTTAATAAATGGGACCTCAGGAAACTGAAAAGCTTCTATATGGCAAAGGACATTGTCAATAAGATAAAATGGCAGCCTGCAAAATGGGAAAATATTTTCACCAACTCTACTTTCGATAGAGGGTAATATTCAACATATATAAAGAATTCAAGAAGCTAGATATCAACAAAAACAAATAATTCAATCAATAAACAGGGTGCAGATTTACACAAAGAATTCCCAAAAGAGGAATCTCAAATGTCCGAGAAACACATAAAGCAATGTTTGACATCCTTAGCTATGTGGTAAATGCAAATCAAAACTATTGTGATATTCTCTCTTACACCTGCCAGAATATCTAAAATCAATAACAAATGACAGCTCATGCTGGCAAGGATTTAGAACAAGTAGAACATTCATCTATTGCTGGTGGGAGAGCAAACTTGTAAGTCACTATGGAAATCAATATGGTGATTCCTCAGAAATTTGTGAATCACCCTACATCAAGACCCAGCTATAGCAGTTCTGGGCATATACTCAAAGGACAATCCACCCTGCTACAAGGACAATTGCTCAACTATATTTATATTTATATTTACTACTTTACAGCAGCTTTTTTCATAATAGTCAAAAATTGGAAACAACCTAGATGTTCCTCAACTTAAGAATGGATAAAGAAATTGTGGAACATTTACACAATGGAATATTACTCAGCTGTTAAAAATCACTATAAGAATTTTGCAGGCAAATGGATGGAAGTAGAAAGTATAATTCTAAGTGAGGTAGTCCAGTGCCAGAAAGGCAAACATAGTGTGTACTTACATATATGTGGTTCATAAGTGTTAAGCAAAGGACAAAGGTGCTGCAATCCACAGGTCTAGAAAGACTATGCAACAAATTGGATCCCAGCAGGAACACACAGGTCTCCCTGGTAAAGGGGAAATAGAATAGCTGGTGCAGGTGGGATAGGGGGTGGATGGGAATGGGAAGAGAAGGGACTAGGTGGAGGGAGAGTCATGGAGGAAGAGAATATATGGAGATAAAATTGGAATTGGAGAGCATTTGTGGGAGGGATCTGGAGACCCTCAGCAGTGGAAACTCACTGGATTCCATGATGGAGACTCTGATAAGGACCTCTAGTAATGGGGAGTCTGAACAGGGCTCCCAGTGGTGGGAATTTGGCACCACCCCAGCCCCAAAACTTTAGACTTATAACCTATCCTCCCTAATGGGTATGCTGGGAAAATGGACAGGCAGAACCCCATGTCAAAGGAAGAAAACCATGCCTGATAATACTACAGGACATGCCAGGAACCAGAGACTGGATAGCCAGGATATAATGTCCAATGATATTCTGTTCTACTCATAGATCAGTGCCTAGCCCAAGCATCATCAGAGAGGCTTCATCAAGGAGTGGACAGGAGCAGTTGCAAAGGCCCAGAGCCAAACATTGGGCAGAGTGCAAGTAACTCCACAGAAGAGGAGGAGGAGGGATTGAAGGGACAAGAGGAGACAAGGACATAGGAGAACAAGTCTCATGGAGTCAACTGACCAGCACTCTTGGAGTTCCTCAGAGTCTGAAGTAGATGACAGAGAGCCTGAAGGGTCTTCTAGAAGTTTTATGTGGTTCTCTGGCTTGGGATTATTGCAGAGAGCTACAGGCTAGAGCATATGTGGTGGTTTTCTGATGCTTTTGCCTGCCCTTAGACCTGTTTTCTCCTGCTGGGTTGCCTAGTCAACCTTCAATGTAGGGATTCGTGCCTGGCCTTGCTCCATCTTGTACCCTGTTTGAGCAGCAACCCTGGGGGGGACTGTTCTTTTTGGGGGGAATGGCAGAGGGATGAGTGGGTAGGGGTGGGAGAAAAGATTTGGAGGAGAGAGCAGATGAGGGGAGCTGGGAGAAATGGAGGGAGGGAAGGAGTGGTCTTGAGATGTATTATACAGAGAAGAAAAATAAATAGATAATTAAAAAGAAAAAAATGATGTTTGATAGACCCTTAGAAAAAATTAACTAAAATATGGAAGGAGATGAACTATGTTAATAAAATTAGAGGCAAAAAGGGGGGAATGGCAACAGACACTGAGGAAATTCAGAGAATCATAAGGATATACTTTAAAAACCTATACTTCACCAAACTAGAAAACCTAAATAACATGGATAAATTGATATGCATAAGCTATCAAGTTTAAATTAATATCAAATAAGCAATTTAAACAGATTCACACTCTCTAGTGAAAAATGAGTAGTCATTTAAAGTCTACTGCCCCAAAAAGGGCCCCAGGGCTACATGGATTCAGCTCAGAAGATCTTACAGACCTTCAAAGAATTAATGCCAACACTCCTAAAATTATTCTGTAAAACTGAAAATGAAGGAACATTGCCTAATTTCTCATGCAGCAACAGTTACCATGATACTTGACTCACACAAAGATATCATGAAGAAAATCATAGTATAATTTCCATTTTGAACACTGATATAAAAATTTTAAATCCAAGACTTGTAAAACCAAACCAAGAAAACATTAAAGAGATTATTCACCATGATCAAGTAGGCTTCACTCCAGAGGCAGGGATGGTTCAACATACATAACTCAGAAAAATTTTATCTACAGCATAAACAGACTGAAAGACAAAATACACATGATCATCCTATTAAACGTTGAAAAGGCCTTTGATAAGATCCAACATCCATTCTTAGTAATAGTCCTGGAGAGATTAGGGATACAAGGGACATACCTCAACATAATAAAGGCAATTTCCAGCAAGCCTTCAACAATCAACTTAATGGAAAGAAATCTAAAGTATTTCTGCTGAGATCACAAACAAGACCAGGATGCCTACTCTATACCTATTCAATAGAGTAGTGAAAGACTTTGCTAGAGCAATAAAACAACTGAAGGAGAACAAGGGGATACAAACAGAAGGGGAAGAGTCAAGGTACCTTTGTTTGCAGATGATATGATTTTGTACATGAATGGCCCTAATGACTCTATAGGAAACTTGAACAGCAAATAAGCATTTTCAGCAAAGTTGTAGGATATAAAGTTAACATTGAAAAATCAGTAGCCCACCTAACTACAAATGACAAACTGCAAAAGAATCAGAGAAAGAATATCTTTCACAATAGCCTCAAAAATATCCTGGAATAATTCTAACTAAGCGATGTAAGATACTACACCAAAAACTGTAAGACATTGATAAAAAGAAATTTAAGAAGACATCAGAAGATGGAAAGATCCAATGTTTATGCATTGGTAAGATTAACATAAAGAAAATGGCCATCCTATGAAAAGCAATTTATAAGTTCAATGCAATCCTTATCAAAACTCCAACATAATTCTTCACAGAAATAGAAAGGACAATTTTCAGCTTCATATGGACACACACACACACACACACACACACACACACACACACACACAGATAAAACAAACAAAAAACAAAAACAAAAAACATAAAAAATGGAAGGCTAAAACAATCCTGTATAATAAAAGTACTCCTTGAGGTACCACCAGCAGCAATGGCAAGTTGTACTATCAAGGTATAATAATAAAATTGGCATATTATCGATCTGAATTGATTTGAAGACCCAGACCTAAGTTCACTCACCTATAGATACATTTTTTTCAAGAAAATACACACTGGACAAAAAGACAGTATCTTTACCAAATTGTGCTGGTATGATTGGATGGCTACATGGAGATGAATGTGAACAGATCCATATTCATCACTCTGCACATAATGCACCTCCCAAAGGACCTCACTGTAAGGCCAGATACTCTGAATCTGATAGAAGAAACAACAGAGAATAGCTTCGAACTCCTTGGCACAGTAAAAGACTTTCTGAACAGGACACCAAGGTACAAGCACTAAGATCAACAATTAATAAATGAAACTTCATGAAACTGAGAAGTTTCTGTAAGGCAAAGGACACTGTCAATCTGACAAAGAGGCAGGCTACAGAATGCCAAAAAGATCATTACGAATTGCACATCTGGTTAAGGGTTAATATTTAAAATACATAAAGAATTTTTAACTGGACACAGAAAACAAATAATCTAATTAAAAATTATGCATAGATTTAAACAAAATTCCCAAAAGAGGAAAAAAAGTGCCTGAGAAACATTTTAAAAATTTTTTTTCAGTGTCCTTAGTTATTACGGACGTGCAAATAATAAGTACTTTGAGATTTCATCTTATACCAGTCAAAAAGGAAAAAAAAATCACTAAAACAAATGACAGCTTATGCTGGTGAGTATGGGGAGTAAAGGGAACACTCATCCATTGCTAGCGGAAATGTAAACTTATTCAGGTACTATGTAAATCAACGTGGCAGTTCCTCAGGAAAAGGAGACTTGGTTTATATTAAAATCAAGCTGTACCACTCTTGGGAATATACCCAATGTACTCTACATCCTATTCCAGAGACACTTGCTCATCTATGTTCATTGCTGTTCTGTTCAGAACTGTCAGAATTTGAAAACAGCCTATATATCCATAAGCGGGTGTATGGATAATGAAAATATGGTATATTTATGCAATGAAGTACTATTCAGTTCTTTAAAAAAAGGAAAGTCATGAAATTCATGTGCCAATGGATGGATTAAAAAAAATAATCTTCCTGAGTGCAGTAACTCAGACCATGGCAGACAAATAATATATGTATTCTTTTATGCAAGAGTATTAGCATGTAAACCTTCCTAAGGCATGCTACAATACAATCCATATAACCACAGAGGTTAGGTATAGAATACAAGACTAAGGGTGAGAGGAGAATCTTCAAAGAAAGAGGAAATAGAATATATATTTATGGAGAGACTGGGTAGTCTGGAGTGGTAGCGCTAAACAGGAATAGAAAGGCAAGTGAGGAAATATCAGGAGGGAAAAATAACACTGGGGCCATTGGAGGGGTCATATGTATACCGACTACTGTAGAAGCTTCTTAAAATATATAAATATATGAAAGAAATCTAAATAGAGTTACCAAATAACAGAAGAGACAAAGTACCAACTAGAAATATTTCAGCTCCAAGTGAAGCATCTAATGCCAGGAATGGGTAGCATCTAGTAGAGTCATTTGCCAAAAGGGCACCATGGAAACTCCTAATTTAAGCTATTGTCAAGGCAATTGGTTCCTCACCACAAAATAATGGTAATACCCTATTGCTGAAGAAAACACTTACATGTCATTGAAGATAGAGAAGCTAAACTGTGACCTAAAAAGACCCTGCACCCCTTCTGACTAGTGTTCATGATGCTGGAAGATGCTCTGCTAGCTACCAGAGGCTAACAAAACTACTAACATATCTACAATTGTGACCTGCCTGCATGGGAAAGATCTAGAATGAATTGGGAAAAGAAAAATTGTGATCAGATTATATCATATGAAAAATATTTATTTTCAATAAAAATTATAAGTGAACATACTTTATTCTATAACACTAATAAGGAAGAGGCCAAGTTCTTGCTTAACAAGATATTTGCAAAAATCATAACTGCAATATATTCCAAATAATTTTGATGATTAAAACTATCAACAATGTAAGAAGATTAGCCAAACACGTTATAACTTGTCAGTCCTCTTAAGCTAATTCTAGACCTAATTGTCTATTGCACATTATTTACCGTAATTTGAAGGAAAATGTACTGTGAATGTGAAGGAAAATGGAAATTCAGCCCTATGATTTTATTTCTGTTGCCTATATAATTTACAAACATTCTTCCTAAAATTCTATCTTAATGAAAGTATTTTTCTTTTCTAGTCTCTCTCATTAAAACACAAGGATAACTTCTTTGTTATTCAGAACATGTATCTATTCATGCATCAGTAAATAGGTACTGTGGGTTATGAATACTTCATGTCTCCAATTTCTCCAACTACACCATCTTTATTGCCTGTATGTTAGATGGGATGCTCATAGTCATCCCCGGATTATTACATATTCTCTAAAATACACCTCAAGGCAAAACTATTCTATCTTTTCTATGTTCCTCATTCTCTGGGGAACACACTAGAAAAAATATAGAACAGTGACAGACAGCCCTGTTGAGCTTAGCAACACAATTTTCTCACCAAAACAAAAATTGTGAGACAGCCTCATGAGAAGACATTCTAACTGGTGGATCTATATTGGAGCCTGTAATTCATGTTTTAAAAAAATATTTTAAAATATATTTCTTTTATTTTTTGAGATTATAATTGTATCATTTTCCTCTTCCCTTTTCTCTCTTTAAACTCTCCCACATAATACCCTCCTCTCTCTTTCAAACTGAGGTCTCTTTTTTTCATTAACTGTTGTATGCATATTTACATATGTTTATACATGTATATTCCTAAACATAACCTTCTCAGTCTGCATAATGTTTTTTATAATACTTTTACTAATAAGTTGAGTTCGCATTCCTCCCTATTCCACCTGCTCACCCCTGTGCCCTCAAAAAAGAAAGAAAAAAATAAAATTAAATCAATCTTGTGTGGCAGGAGCATGGATTGTGGGCTTTACCGTGGTCTTTAGAGGCAGAAGGTTGTTGCTCTTATTGTGTACTTTGACCTGGCCCATACTAGACAGAGAGGAATTATGACAGTTTGATCTGAAGTTAGGCCTCCCCACCCAAACGCAGACACCCAGCAGTCTTCCTGGTATCTTGAAAGGACTGAGGCATCCCCACAGACATCCCAAAGAGACCAGGGCATCCTACAGACAACTGGTCATCTCTCAGGGATCCGGACCTCACTCAGGCACCTGGTCCTTTTCAAGTCACCATGACTTCCCACAGGCATCAATGGACATTCTACAGGGACCCAGATATCTCACATGCACCTAACCAACCCACACACATTTGGACATCATGCAGGTATCCAATCTTTCCACAGGTAACTGAGGGCATCTGGTCATCCGGCCAGCAGCAGTATATCCCATAAGCAGCAGGGACACACACGGGCACCAGGGCATCCTGCAGGTTCGCAGACATCCAGCAGGCACCTGGACATACCGCAGGTACCCAGTTATCTTGAAGGCACAAAGATATCACACAGGTACCTAGACATCACAAAGTCACCTAATTATCCAACAGTCACCTCGTGCCTCCTGCAGGCACTAAGGCCCCCCACAGGCACCTTAAGTTCCCACAGGCACAAAGACATGCTGTAGGCACCAGGGTCTCTAGTGGTGACCAAGATCCCCCACAGGCAAAAGGGTATCACGAAGGTATCCGGGATAAACATCCCACTGGCACCAGGACTTTCCCCAGGCTCCAGGAAATCCCAAAGATGCCTGGGTATCATACAGTACTGGGCCAACCCACAGACACATGGCATCTTGCTCCAAATTTTCCCATATAATCCCTTCCTCAAATTGTGATCTCTTTTTTCCATTAATTGTTGTTACATGCATATCTCTATATGTTTACACATATGTATTTCTAAATGTAAACTTCTCAGTCTGTTTAAATTTTTTTGTATATATGTTTTTAGGGCTTACCATTTGGTATCAAGTAGCCAAATGGTGTGCATGAAAGATTATTTCTCCCACTTTTAACATTCCTTATTTGTCTGTAGTTCTTCAGTACAGGGGAAAATACCATGAAGCCTCTCAACCTTGCACAAATAACTATAGAAACTATATTTTTTAATTGTTTCTAATCTTAAGGAAATTGTTTGTGACTTTTAAAATATATACTGTAATCCAAAGTGGTTGTATATAGTACTCTAGCACATAAATACTTTGGTTCCTCAATTGAGACCTTCATTAAAATACAAATTGAGTTTTTTTTTTTCAAATATACATTGAGTGGGGAGGTAAGATAGCTGTGTTGGTAAACTATTTACTATGCAAGTTTCACATCCTGAGTTTTATCCATGTAGTCCACGTAAAGGTAGAAGGTTAGAAATGACTCCACAAAGTTGTTCTCTGATCATTAAATACATGTCATGGCACACATGCCCACCCATACATATCACACTCACACACACAATCACAAAATAGAAAAAAAATATGAATTTAAATATTATACCCAATATCTCAATGGCACAAAATATATATATTCTTTAAAACATATTTGGAACTTTAAAAACATTTTAACCTCACAGGGATTTATAATCTATGAGACAGTATGTACCAATTTTACCCACTGTGTTTGTGACATTAAATGCTATAGAGTATTTAAATTGTCAAGGCCCAGAAATGTAAACATTTAGTTTGCTCTTGTTACTATGATCAACTACCTCGTATAATTTGAACATGATTTGAGCTACCTCAATGTTTTTGATAAGAGTATTTTGTTGTGAAGCTCTATTCCTGTTCTTCATTATTTCTAATATGCTTTCCAAGAAGAATACTGAAAAGATTAGTTTTTCCTTGAGGTGCATTTTACATAAAAGAGTCCTTGCAATAATCCAGAAATGATGATGAACACCCAATCTAACATAGTAGTAATACAGATAGAGACACAGTGATGTGTCCATAAATATTAATAAGTAGATGGCTATATTTTCACAATTTTCCCTTAGCTCTTTTTCTGATGTATTTCCTTAAAGAGTCTATCTTAGAATAGCCATTTACCATTCATAAAGACTTAAGTGTTTGGAATGACTATACTGAAAAATGTGGTTTAGTATATGCAGAGGAATTTGCAATACTGTTTGTGGTGCTGTAAGGAAACATAAAGAAAATAAACAATGATTATATCTTGTATGTCAAGACATTAAGTACATTACATGTTTGAGTTTGTTTTAAAGCAGTAAAAACTATAAAGTGCAATTATTGCAAGGAAATTGCTGAAAGGTAACAAACGTAAAAGCAGGAGACGCGCATCAACTAAAAGACAAATTCTGCTTTTGATAAAGAAACAGCTTGTTAAGGCACTGCAACAACAAGGGTTATCATGAGGGATACCAGCACAGTAATTACTAATTTCCTTTTAGTACTTTCTCACAGAACTCAAATTTTTACTCACTACAACAAACTTTAAAGAGCAAAATCAAAGATGATAAATATGCACTTTCTGACCTTAGGGATTTTATAGTCATGTGCAGAACTCATGGATGTAAAAAAAAATTAAGATTAAATATGGTGAGTTACAAATAAAAAAAAGCCAGACTCTGACACAAATACCACCTCACTTCAAAACGCTGTAACAGAAAATGAACTTGTCCTCAAATTCAAAACAGTGAATGAATGTTTGGTTTCCTCTGAAATCCCAGAGAGGATTCATTTAATCAACCCTTTCTGATTGATTACTTGAGACAGACATTAGGGTAGGTATTCTAGACAATATATTGGGTAAATATATCCATGTATTTTAGGGGAATAAAGCTATGGTGTTAGATAATTTAGAAGAAACTGATTTTGAGTGTAGACTTGCTAGTAAATATTATTTCTATGATAGGATGACTATCAAGGATTTTAGCTGGGCTTTGAAATCAAACATGATTTATAGTAAATCAGAGTCAATGAAATTGCCCTGTACATAGGCAAGGGAACAATTAAAGAGAAGAAAATCATAGAATCTAAGATTGCAGGACAATTAGCACATAGCACATAGCAATTTAACCCAGAAAAATATTTGTGCAAAAGGAAGACAACTGGCAAGTATCTTTTGATGACAGTGAAATATATTTGGTTTAGGTATTTCAAACCAGATGTGAGCATTTATTAGATTTATTAAGTATTTCATTAGCTACTGTATATTATTTTAATTTAAAGATAAACTTATATACCATAGCAGATTCTGTGTTACTAATGTAATTATGGTTGGAAAAAAAGAAACAATGTCACTGTCTTTGAAGAATTTTGTTCTAATGAGGGATTAAAGAAAGTATCTTAAAAGGCAATTTCTGTGGGAAAACCAGATATAAATTCAAATAAAAAGATAAACATAAATTTTCCAGTGGAAGAAGAGAAAAAGGAAAAGTCAGGTACAGAAACAGTAGCCTAAAGTCCAAAAGGTGATGGTTATGCATTTGGAAAAGAGTTAAAAGTTAAGTCATCATGTCTTCTAGCTGTTGTCAGAAATCCTAGAAGACACTTATCTCAGATAATACCTCAGATAGAAAACATTTAAAATTAGTTTCACAGAGGTCAGACTAGAAGAGTAGACAAACAAAATGAAATTAGGCAGGAGATTAAGGGTTGAGACTATGGTATACTAACGATGATTGGAGTTTAGAAATAGATCATGTCCTGTGGGGGTATTTAAGGAATAGGCCAGGTTCCCTAATTGAAACTACTATGTATAGAGGCTGATAGGCAGCAGACCAGATGCTACAATAGAGATGTTCAAAGAGTTTTGCTTATACTAGGCTGTGATTGCCCTAAGTCATCTGGGGATGCAGTTTAGAATTAGTGGCTTCATAAGTCAGAGTAGTCTCATGTAAATTTACAATTGCCATTTAAAAAACTAAGTTTGCTTCAAGATAACTATTCCATAGCACCTATTCTTCTGATGGATGTATTACATAATGATTTGACATTCTGTATAGACTGGAATTATATAACTGCTCTGATCTGAAGGTCAGTAATATATCGGTTGCATATGTACAGTCTGAAGTTACATAGTTGAGGCTGGCCAACCTTCAAGTCAGTTGAGGCAGAACACACTAATTAGAAATGCAATACAATATTCTGAGAGAAATTTATGTTTGTTAATATTAGTGGAAAAGGAGGATTTGCTGACAATGATTTGAAAATGATCAAAGTCTTACAACTATTAGTGACACAAGTATGCTCTTCACCATTGCTCTGAAATTGTCATAATAATGAATCATGACATCTTTCAATTATTATACTATTGAGGACTATGTTGCCATACTCAGTACCAAATAGTGAAAATTACTTCTAAGCCACATGGAGAATACACACAATATTTCATTTTAAGATTTAACTGAAATGCATTTTCATTTCTCCTATCGATTCCCTTAAATGAGCCTCTAGAAGATTTAAAACAGCCCCCTATTCATATGTATATACATATATAGGCTAGAAGTCAGTCAAAGAGAGTAAAATTACTGAAATAAGGAATTGCATTTCCCCCAGACTCAACTACCTCTTCTCAAGTCTCCTAATAGATAGGAACTCCACTTAGATTTCTAAATCCATTGTGTTGTGGAATTATTGCTTAAAACCTTGGGAAATGTCCTTATCCATACCATTTAATCAATTATTAACCTGGTGGTTAAAAGAACAAACTCATTTTGTACAGTGTGGGCATTAACATGAATTTATGAAAATATATATCAACACCTATGTGTAATGAAATAGAGTATTAGAGATTAAAAGTAACATTACTTCTGTACTACCATTATATTTTTGGATAACATGTATTAAATATTCTGTAAGTCTTATATAAGCATATACATGAAAGGCATTTAAAATATGTTTTCACATCTATTAGAATGTGTCAAGCAGTTTATCTCTTGTTTTTGAAATTTTAAAAGTAGCTTTAGCTGGCTTCTTGATTTAAAAAAGTAAAGATGCATACAACCTTGCATACCCTAGTAAATCACTAAGATGCACAGATTCCCACTGCTTTTTTCTTCTAAGCCAGCAATAATCACCACTATTCTTTATATAATTTCTAAGTAGTTTGAGATGTTTTGAAAAGTCTGTCTGAAAGCTCATAAGTTAGGAGCATGGGATTGGTACAAGGATAGATATCAGAGGTGCTGACACTTCTGGGAATATAGTAGCCTAAATGTGAAGCAAAGGCTTCAGAGAAAAGAATGAGACCTTGAAGGCTCCCTGTGATAAACCCTCTTCTCACACATCTTCAAACCTCTGGATCAAGATACCTTTTGTGAGAAACTCAAACTGTTCCAGAAGCTGGTGCTTATCGTCAGCCTGGGTTCTAGCAGAAAGCAAAGTAGAATTTCATAAGGTTTAAGGTCCTTACTTCTTAGCCGTCATCTGAGAAAGGTGAGTGGTTTGTTCCACCTGGATCCCTTAGGCGTAACCCCAAACCAGGTGGTTCTGGTAGTTGTTCCCAGCACACCTGGCCTCTTTAATGAGAGCCTGGGTTTGGGCCCTTCAGGGAGAGGTGGCCTCAAATAAAACAGCCCACCAGCAGCATCAGTACTTCCTGTTCTGTGCTGTTTTGTTGGTAGAGCACATACACTTCCTGCTATGTAAACTTAAATGCATCTTTAATAACTTTAGCTCCTGTCTTTGATAGGATGTTGTAAATCTTACCTGCTACCTACCTGGTCCACTTCAGCTCTTCAGCTAGGGTAGTCAAAAGCAAGTGTTTAGTAAGGCAGTTCATTTTTGTGCTCTGCTAAAAACTCCAGTGCCTCATCACCCCCCCACATACACACACACACACACACACACACACACACACACACACACGCACCCCTGCCAAAGGATTTCAAATTTGTAGCTCCTGGTTGCCCACGTTACAGCTCCTACCCCGGTACACCTATGCTCCCATGTGCCCCATATTAAAGGGCAATTGCAGTATGTGAGGTGGAGAAGGTAAAGCTGGAGAGGACCCAGCTTGAGGCTCCAGCAGAGCACTTCTGAGGCCACTGTCTAAGGAAACTTCTTGAACTCAGAAATGGACCACTCTACACACAGTCCCCACAGCATCACACATAAATGTCTAGTCCCTAGATGGGAGCAGGTATCTGTGTCTCCACTCAGGCACAAAGCCTCATAATTCTTGAGGCAGCAGAGAGGACACTCAGAATTAACTCCTAATGCAAAAATATCCATTCCTCTATTAGGAATGCATAAAAGGACTGACTAAATTCAATCACAATGAAGGCAAAACAGTTGAGAAAAGTTATTCAGATTGGGAATGGACAAGATAAAAATTGCTCACAGGCATTCTCCTAGACAGGAAATCAGAATGAATCAAGAAAACAGTTTAAAGAACTGAATGAGTTTAGCAAGACTCAGTGTATTTTGATAAAGTCACCACATCTGAACCACAACAAAATATCCTACCATTCTTATACTATAGTCTGAAAGGAGGGTGGAGAGCTAATAACATTTCCGCACTGGTGTTGGGTTGTTGGGTTCTCAAACAAGATTTTAATCTTATCAGGAAGACAATCCAGGGATGACAAGGATGTGGTGAAAACAAAATTTTGATAGGAAGACATATGCTAGAGTGCTTCAATAGCATATATGGAGAAGCTTTTAGAAATGACAAACAAAAAGCAAAGGGTTTGTATGTAACTGAATAATTCTGTCTCTGAGATTACAGCTTAAAGAAGTAAATGTTCCTGTGCAACATTAGGTAAAATAGGGTAAAACTGGAAAGCTTTCTATATTCCATAATTACATCATGAAGCTTTTTGTAGATGGTTTTTCCACAAATAATTTATCAAAAATTGAAAGCTAATATGTTAAAAGGAAAATACTTCAGATAAAAATACTAACTCTAAAGACATGTTTCCACTATACAGTTAATGCGTAAATACAACTATAGAACCAAGAAAAATGTTTACCTTTATCTTAACTACTGAACTAAGACGTTTCAATAATAATACAATGAATTTTCCTTTTTTTCACCTTTACATTACTCTGAATTGAAGCAAGAGTCTCTTACATGCTAGGTAAGTGCTTTAGCAAATGTTTAATTTGTACACTAAAAGTTTACTTCCAAGCCGTGGAGATGGTTTATCTGATGAAAGCATATGTTGCTCTCTTTCTCTCTCCCTCCTTCTCCCCCTCCCCCCTCCCCCATCTTCCCCCTTCCCCTCCTCCCCTCCCCTCTCCCCTCCCTCCTCCCCCTCCTCCCCTCCCCTCTCTCCTCCCCCTCCCTTTCTCCCCTCCCTCCTCCCCTTCCCCCCTCCTCCCCTCCCCTCTCTCCTCCCCCTCCCTCCTCCCCTCCCTCCTCCCCCTCCCCCTCCTCCCCTCCCCTCTCTTCTCCCCCTCCCTCCTCCCCTCTCTCCTCCCCCTCCCTCCTCCCCTCCCTCCTCCCCTCCCCTCTCTTCTCCCCCTCCCTCCTCCCCTCCCTCCTCCCCTCCCCTCTCTTCTCCCCCTCCCTCCTCCCCTCCCTCCTCCCCCTCCCCACTCCCCCTCCCCTCCCTCCTCCCCTCCCTCCTCCCCCCTCCCTCCTCCCCCTCCCCTCCCTCCTCCCCCTCCTCCCCTCCCTCCTCCCCCTCCTCCCCTCACCTCCCCTCCCTCCCCCCTCCCTCCTCCCCCTCCTCCCCTCACCTCCCCTCCCCTCCCCCCTCATCTCCTCCCTCCTCCCCTCCCTCCTCCCCCTTCCCTCCCTCCTCTCCTCCCTCCTCCCCTCACCTCCCCTCCCCTCCCTCCTCCCCTCCCTCCTCCCCCTCCTCCCCTTCCTCCTCCTCCTCCCCTCCCTCCTCCCCCTCCCCCTTCCTCCCCCTCTTCTCCCTCTCCCTCCCCCCTCTCTCCTCTCCCTCCCTGTTCCCCCTCTCCCCCTCCCCTTCTCCTCTCTCCTCCTCTCCCCCCTCTCTTCCTCTCTCTCTCTCTCTCTCTCATACACACACACACACACACATACACACACACACACAAAGTAAAAAACAAAATTTTAATTTCTTCCATTGCCTAAAATGTCAATTGCCCTGGAGTACTAGAACATCTGAATCCCAGAAGCTTCCCTTCCAATCAAAGAACACAAATAGTAAAACCTGGAGATTTTTGTCATAACTCAAAATAAAAACATTAACTCAATATTATTTTCTTTATTTTCGAACATTTCAATATTCACTCCTTTAATAACACTGAATGATAGATACAGTGTGACGGGATCAAACCAGTGAATATGAAGGCAAAGGCACCATTACCCAAATCATGAAATGCCTTTGCCTTGTCTTGTGGGCAGCAACACATCAGGGTTCATTATTCCTTCCTCTTCCTTGTTTGACAACAGCCATAAACACTGGGCGGGGGATGTTCCTCATCACCATGGTGAGCTGGTCAAGGAAGGCGTTGATGGATGTCCGGAAAAGAACAGGATCTTCAGTGGTCCACCTCCTAAAAGTAAAGGAGAAACACCATCAGGGGGGAAAATGAGGAATCTGTGCAGTGTCACCATACTGTCTTCTGCTTCTAATCCACCAGTGTCTCCATTACAGAACCCTTACAATACACATTGCCTCCCAGTGAAAGACCACCCCTACTCCAAACTCTTGGAGAACTGACACAGTCAGAGTAGTGTCATTCACTGTGAACTCCTGCTGAACCATCACTTGCTGGTGTTGGATATTTGAGGCCAGGGATCTGCAGGCTATGTTCGCCTCCAGAGCAGTCCGGAATGGCACAGTTACAGAACTGGAGGAGATATGGTTAAGGCATTATTCACTATTGAATTTCTTTGTACATTGGGCTTAATTACACCTCTGAGGCTTACTTTAGCATGCCACTGACTGACACCCAAGGCAATTCACAGCCATTTTTCTTCAGTGTTTCTGGTCTTTCACAACCTACCGCCTTCTCAGATACACTGTGATTCCCTGTTCTGCCATGATACTGACTTTGCTCTGCCCAGGACTGACTGACCACAGTACTTCGTTGTGTTCCCTCCCTAGCTGGCTATACACTTACCCGCACTAAGACAGAACTCAAAGCGTTCTTACTGCTCTGCCTGTGTTGCCTTAGCCCCTGCCTATGTTCTCCACAGAAAGGATACAATTCAAGGAGTCGACTTCCAGCTGCTGATGCAGCGTCTCCACTGGGTCCTGGGATAATTGGTGCCTGATCTTCCTGAGGAGCTATGGCTGCTTCTTCTGCCACCACTCTTGCCTCTACAGGGTTCCCAGGGTTGAGGCTACCTGGAGCAGCCTGGCTATCAGAAACTTGAGGGCCACTTTCATGAGGGGCATTACCAAGGTCTTCCTCGGCTTCAGGACTTTGTGGCCTAGCTTGGGCATCAGGAGCTCTGGATGTAAGCTGCCCATTCTCCCCTTCTTCACCACCTGCTCTGCCACCCTCGTCCCCACTAGGATCCTGCATGGTTAAGTGGAGTTTACTCGGAGTTTCCCTGAAACACGACTGCCTGCCCACCTGTTGCTAGGGAATGAGACGCCGGTGCTACCAGCCACGCCCTTTTAGACAAAGGGCACTACTGTGAGGTTCACAGCGCTTTTACAAATAGGATCTCGCGAGAGAAAGAAGAACCCCACGAGATAATGGCGTATCTCGCGAGAGAAAAGAAGATCTCACGAGAGAAAGGAGGCTCTCAGGAGAAAAAGAGACAAAAGTGTTAAAAGATCTCCAGAGATGTTTTTGCCACCGAACTAGAGCTCCTTTGTCTCTCCTTGGTATAAATCAAGTGGTCATAAAGCACTGTGCATTTTCTAGCTTGTAAAATATTAGATATTGGAATCATGGCATTACAAAGCAGAAAATACCATAGAGGGAGATTCTGGCATTTTCTTTTTAGGCAGGGTACAGGAAGACTATTAATATCTTACTTAAAACCATGCAACAACAGCACATAGTTCAACTCGTGGTGTTCTCCTGGGCACACTAATAGTACATTATATTCTGATGTGTTACTGTGGTTCACTTTTTCCCTGTACCTTAATCAGTCTTCTGTTTTAGTTCCTGGGAATACATAGACTTGTTACCTCTCTGTTCTATAATTGTTCCCGTTTCAAAATGACCATCATTTTTTTTATGTTAATTATGTATTTAATTATTTAAAACAATTTTAAACTTAAATATATTTTGATCATATTTTTAGCCTCTCCAAATCCTTCCAGATCTTCTCACCATCTGTACCCCACTCGACTTTTACGTTCTTTCCAAAAAAAAAAAAAAAACAGAAAACAAAAAACAATATAACAACAGAAAACAACCCTAAACCAAGAAAACTACATAAAACACAATAAAACAAAACAAACACACAAAACACCCAGTGTAACCAAATACAAGCATATGCAAAAAACCTGTGAAGTCCATTATATGTTAGTAACCTACTCCTGAACAGGAAGCCTGCCTTGGAGTGGTTGATATACCCAGTTATCATTCCACTGGAGAAAACTTTTTTTTTCTTTTCCTTGAAGGAATAAATGATCATTTCATTTTTAACTTTTATGCTAGTGGCTATGTATGCATGCATGCATTCATTTATCCAATTATTATTTTAAAAGTATAACAATATAAAATGTACTAACATGAAACAAAATCTATCACATTAATGTTGGACAAGAGAGACCAACAGAAGAAAAAAAGCACAAGAGAAAGCATAAGAATCCCAGTTGTTTGGACACTCAGGAGTCTCACAGACACTAAACTGGAAGCAAATATATATCTGTCTATCTATCTATGTGGGTATGTCTATGTGCAAACATAAATCCTTGCCATGGAACATGGATGGTGGTCAGAGGACAACTTCCAGTATGTTGACCTGAAGAATCCAACTCAGATCACCATGTTTACAATTAGGCACCTTTACATGCTGAACTGTATCACTGGTCTGGGAGGAAATTTTTAAATTGTATGAGTCATTTTTTAAAATAAAATATTGGCAATGGAATGAAATATTTCAATGGTTTGTAGAGGTTTTTGCTTTGTGTTTTTTAATATTTGTTTTCTGGATCACACATTCCACATTGCATGTGGAGTCAGAGGACAACTTTTGGGGGTAGGTAAGCTCCCTCTGCAATGTAGGCTCTGGGGTTGGAATTCAAGTCATTAGACTTCTTCACAAGCACCTTTTTATTTCTGTGGAGGCATCTTGCCAGCCCAACCTTCACATAGTGTATCATTTCTTTTTGTTACTAAATTTGAGACATGCTCCTATTTTCTACATAATACATTACTGAAAGATAGGTAGATTTTAGAATTTAATGGTCTCAGGTTTTGAAATATTGCAAAATTTGCACATGCATGTAATATTAAAAAAACCTCATGTCATCAGGTCTTTCTGATATGTTATAAACAATAACCTGTACTTTTTAGATTACTATACTTCCCCATGCAGAATATGAGTGACTTCAGCCCACTATCTTTATGAAAATTAAAACTCTTAATAAGCAGATGAATGAAGTTGGTATGTGTAAGAAAGCACTGATAAAACAAAGTTATGATTTGATTTTTAGTACCGAAAAGGTTTGGGTAATTGAAGGGAAATGAATCTAATAACTAGATAAAATGTACAAGTAAGCAAATAGACTTCATGAACTTAAGCCACTCAATATCTCTTGTTCTTGGACATTTTTTCATATCTATAATAATAATTAATTATCATAACTCTTGTACTAGATTATTATGAAAAAATGAATAGATGTCAGTGGAAGATTTTTAGCTATATGGAATATTCATTAAGTACCTATTATTAAATACCTATTATTGCTATTTGTCTGATGCATAAGATCACCTAAGACAAGACTTAGAAACTGATTGTAAGTTTTTTCTTGAAGTTTCTGGGTAGTGCCCATTCTTTTACACATATCCTTCCATCATATTCACTACAGGTTTTATTTCAAATCTCATTGGCTAAAGCAATCATAATGCTGTGGTACATGCTAGTGTAGTACAAAAGGTATTGTTTTAATGCCCATTTCTTATCATTTTATTAATGTACAGGAATAATTGATTTTTTAATCCAGCAACATGACTGCTCTGGGAAAGAATCACATTCAAGGCCTGTGTGATCTGGTTGGAATGCAGCACATGCCTTTAAGTAACCTGACCCAGAAGGAAGGGGTGGGACACTCCTTTAATCCCAGCTATTGGAATGTGAAAGGGAGCAGTTAGTTTAGAAGGAGGTCACATTTCTCAGTTCACAGATCTCAGCTCATGGTTAACAGTCAGTTAAGAGTTCACACTCAGTTCAGAGTTAAGAGAGAAGCAGCAGAGAGAATGGAAGGAGATTGAGTCAGATAATGCTAGTCAACTGAGAAGCAGAAAATCAGAGGCAGGGTGAAGGACAGAGTGACTACAGGCCTCTAACCCCAAGTCTTAGTGTGAATCAGACTGAAGACTTGACAGAGTAACATCTGTGATGTATCAGAGTGAAGAACAGGCACAGTACAAATCAGAAGAAGAGTTAGCAGAGTGAGTCAGTGAGGACACACCCAACTCTCAAGATGTAAAAGCAGGCTCTCAGCGCAGAGAGGCAAGCAGTCTTAGAGAATTAGTCATATAAAGACACAGGCAGTTCAAGAGAGTGAGTTTGAGAGAAAACATCAGCTCACAGTGAGAGAGCAGCTTGCAGAACAGTTTAGCCAGAGATGTTGTGGGAATCAGCGAGAGTCAGAAGAGTTCAATCAGAAACAGCTGGTTCAGAGGGTCAGATTGAACTAGTCAGTGTTGTAGAAGTTTATTTTTAGTTATGTATAAAAATAATTGTTTTATTGGTGTTGGGTGACCTAGGTCTTGGCATTTTATATAGTTCACAGGTGTCAGATTTATGGGGGAAAGTTTGATTTCTCATGATCTGCATGTTTTCTCAGTAAAATACCTGAGGACTTATTTATCAATAAAAACACTTGAGCTCAGATGCTCAGGATTCCACTATCCAGTATGGCACTGGTCATGATGGTGGTTCCCTCTGCTAAGGTTGCAGAGTTTGAACCTATGAAAATGCCTCCTTATCTCTCTTGGTGAGCCCACACAGTAGGCATATAACTACAAGTCAGATTGGGGAAGAATTTGAGCCAGAAGAGAGAGTGTGTTGAATCAGCCAACCAGAAGAGTCAGTTGAGTATAGTTCAGCTCTGAGTTCAGAAGGAGCTAGTCAGAGTGAGTCACTCAACAGTAAGTCCAGGAGGCTGAAATGTTCTGGGATTAGGTCTGAGGATTAGATTGTATTTAGGGTGAAACCTTCTAAGTCCAAGCTAACATCTTGAAGATTAGATTGTAGGGATGCTGATTCTTTCCAGGTCTCAATTTATGATTAGATTGTTGGGAGCCTAAAAGATCCAGGACTAGGACTGGGGATTGAATTAACAAAGAACAAACTGAACCCGTGGGAATGATTAATTAAATCAACTCATACATCTATGCTCACATGTGTGGTTACATGCTATATTTTAGACAATAAAGAATACATGCATTCAATCAACAACCAAATACAATTAACAAAATGTTCACTTAATTCTGCAGTTAGTCAAATTTCCAGTGTGTGATGGTGTTTAAGATTTAAATCATGAACATTTGTTAACACACCAAAGAATAATGACAGGAAAATATTATGAACTTAGTAAGTTTCTTTTTTCTTGATTTCAAGTAATTCTTCTCTATCTAGGAGCTTTTATCTTATTGAAAAAAATCCTTATTAATGTAATTAATAATTAACTAAAACTGCAAAGTATTATAATCTAATGAGATGAATGGTAATGGACATGTCAGATATTTTTAAATGTATAAGTAGGAAATGTTCATTTGGTGGACCTTGGCGAGTGAATTCTTGGCAAATGAGAGGACATATTGTCTAGAGTGTTCAGTTGTTTCCTTCCTTCCTCCATTCTTTCCTGATGTTCTTATTTAGCTTTAGAGTATACAGTAGAATGAATCTTATGTTTGCTGAGTAAGTAATAACAAGAATGATATCTAAATGAACAGATATTCATGAGCTAAAATTGTTCATCAGGGGCATTTATGGATTGAAACTACTGGTAATTCCAGCTCCCCAGGATCTGATCTCTGGCCTTTATGGGCACTTCATATATATATATATATATATATATATATATATATATATATATATATATATATATATATATTTCATAAAACACTTTGTGGTTTGAATCTTGTGAGTTCATTTCCAGACTAAGACATATTCCATTTAATATGTGAAATTACAAAGATCATGATTTTACTATTTTCTGTTGAATGATTAAGTTTTCTGTAATATTTTAAGGTTAAATATTATGTTTTATTCTTTATACCTCACAGAGCACTTAACAGAACATTATCCATAATAATGATAATGGATAGCACTTATTCATTGCTTATAGTATGTCAGTGTTCTATTGCATTTAGTTAACTCACTTTATCCTCATAATTTAAAATTCTCCATATCCTAAGATGACATATTTCAAAATAACTATTTTACAACTTTATTGTGAAAATTAAAAGTGCTATATTCATATTATAATTCTTAGAGAGTCTTGAAAATAGAGATATCTGTAAATTTAAGTACTTATGAATATTACCCACATTTTATATATATGGACACTGAGACTCAGAGAACATAAACAGACAACTGATTTCAGAGACTGGTAAATAATAGGGCAAATATTCAATTCAGGCATGGCAGTCTAGTTCCTAAATGCAATCTCATGTGTATTATGAACACAGTTTTCTCTCAGAATAATTTTGTTGCCTAGTTAATTTCCATGAAGTACAGAAATAGCTCTAGGCAAATTATGATTCATTTTAGAGCTGCGAACTTGTTATGCTACTGAATGTTTTGGCAAACAGTATTTAATATTGTTAACCATTTTCTTCTTATTTTAGCTACCAAAGGAATATGACAATACAATGAATAGAAAGTTAATATTTATTACTGCTAAAAAATATAAAGAGTAAAACAAAGATAAATTTGTAGTAAAGTCCATAGTCTTTATGTTGCTATCTGTGTCTTCTACCTCTAACTGTCCATATCCCTGTATGAACATTTCTTCTAGAGTTTGAG
This sequence comes from Cricetomys ansorgei, assembly GCA_026225945.1. Lineage (NCBI taxonomy): Eukaryota > Metazoa > Chordata > Mammalia > Rodentia > Nesomyidae > Cricetomys > Cricetomys ansorgei. The sequence goes on along the minus strand of JAMJFZ010002759.1, from coordinate 2,710,383 downwards.
TTTGACATGTGAGATGTTTTTTAATAAATAGACAATAGCAAAGCTGTTGGTATTCAACTCTTATCATTACATTATAAAGCCTCCATTATCCAGTTGTATCCTGAGAAAACCATCATGTTGTGAAAAATCTGGCATATAATGGCTCAAGGCAGAAAATCATGTGGAGACTTTGACTTGAAAAAAAAAATAAAATAAAAAAAATAAAAATAAACTCTCAGAAAATAATGCTGCAATAATTTAAATAAGCATAGAAGTGAAATATTCCCTAGTTACACCTATTAGTAAGAAGACATCTCAGCAAATATTCTGACTATACTTTAGTGGAGTCTGGAGAGGATATAGGTTAATTATATTAAAATTCCCAGCGAACAGAAGCTTTGAGATTACAAATGTATGTTAAGTCATATGTATATATTATCATACACAGCTATAGGGAACTAATGTATCCAGTTGTATTGAAGGTACCAGAATTTGCTCACCTTGTTTTACTCTACTGCCAGAAACATAGCGTAGTAAAGTTAATGTAGTATTAGTCTTAAGAGTCTTGGAATTGATTAGAAGCTTTAGCATAATAATTTCATCTCTATAAAATATAATTTAAACAAGTATTACTGAACAAAGTTTCTTGTTTTTGAGGCAGCAGCTCACTATGTAGCTTTGGCTGCCCTGGAGTTCATGATGTAGACCAAGTTGGCCTCAAACTCATGGAGATCTGTTTGTGTCTGCTACCCAAGATCTGAGATTAAAGGTATGTACCACCATTCCTGGATGCCTCTATAAAATTAATAAAGAAAAACTACACATGTGGCATATTCTTTATATAAAGTTGTCTGTATTTTAAATGCGTATGTAATTAAGCAAAAGAAGTTTCACTCTAATATGAATTGATGACAATATGCCTATAGTCAACTGAATTGTTTGAAGTTATGAAAGATTTGTATTGTGTTTTTTGTCGTCCTCAAAAAAACAAAAAGAAAACTACTCCCAGTATGTAGTCAAAGGAATCTAAGAAATGTATGGGCATATCCATGTGTAATAAAGCACTATTTGCAAGAATAGCAACGATATGAAATCAGCCTAGATGCCCATCAATGGATAAATAGAGAAAATATGGTAAACATAAACATTGAGTTTTATTCAGTAGAAAAGAAGAAAAAAAAGTCTACCATTTGCAGAACAGTGGATAAAAGCATAAATTATTGTGCTAAAGAAAAGAAGCCAGGCTCAGACAAATACTACATTTCCTCTCAGATTTCCATCTGAGATGACTGGAATTGTGTGTGGCATAGGGGAATTTAATGGGCTTGGGGGGCAGGAAACAAGAAAGAATAATTCAAGATAAAGATAACTATGACTTTTTTTCTGACACACACACATGCACACGTATGACAAGAGTATATAATGGACTTCAATATTTTGTATATCCACTTTAAAAGAAGTTTATGCTTCACTGAAATATCAAAGAATGGATCATATGGGACCTTTAAGTGGTCTTTAGGTCAAGAAGACTCTGTTCTCATGAATTAATTAAATTACTGTTAGGTTCACGGATTAATGAATTGTCAAAGCCTGCTCCAGCAAATCAGACAGTACCTGAGAGGGGGAGCTAGGATTAAGGAAAAAGACAGAGACGTGAGATACACTTCGAGGGCATACACAGTGAATACTGCAGCACTGTGTTTATTTAGCACAGCATATTTATATCCTTCAGAGGGCATGAGAAGCAAAACACACAAGTTATGTAAGCAATAGCTGATATTTACCAAGGAAGTCTGGTGTTATCTTATTATCCTGCTTTACAAAGTCAAAGAATGCTTAGATCTTCGCCTTGGACTTTGAGAGTACCCCATCTGCATTCTTTGAAAACATCCTGCCCAACCAGCAGTATACTCAAGGTCAAGGGGCAGTCAGCTCCTTGTCAAAATGGCTCCTGACACTGAATAACAATATTCTTGTAAAATTCCTTGCATGTGTTTCATTGTTCTCCTCAGGAATTTTCAGAATCCCAAACTGCAAGAGTGCCATTGAATGTTGTCTCTTGACCTGCCAGCATTCAGGTTAGTTACTCTAGTTAACCTCTTACCCTTATTGATTCTCTTTAGTTCAGTAATAGCAACAGAAAATAGGTCAGAGCAGCAATCAAACAAAAAACAATGAAATTGTGATAATTAACATACCCTCCTTCTTCAGACAAATAATACTTCCTCATATCTTGAGGGAACATGTGACAGATGATTCTCTTTATTAAGGACTTCAGCTTCCAGGAAGTCCTGAACGGCCATTGTATAAAGCTGGAAAGGTAAAGTCTGTGCTATAATGGAAGCCCCAGAGTATTAGAGGTGACAGTGCTGTGAGACATTTACCAAAGAGCTGCATACTGGGAATGGAACCAACTCAATAGAGAGAGATCTATGATCCAAGCAGAAAAGCTAGAGCATCACAGACATGTAAGGCCTTTGACACTAGATGTGGAGATACAGGATTTGCTATTTTCCCTACTGGGTTTCAGACTGTGTTGGTCTGGTATTTTCTCACTCTACCCTCATTCCTTCCACTTGAAATGGGAATGTATATTCTGTGACATTTTATATAGAAAATTTGCAATTGGATTTTTTTAATGTTATAGGGAGGTTAAGATAATTGCCATGAGTGTCAGAAGATAATTTGTATTTTTGACAGTATTGAGACTATTAAAGATCATGAGAACTTTGAAGTTGTATTAAATGCCTTTTGTATCATGAAATGGTTGTTGAGTCTAGGGTGGGCAGGGCATGAAATGGAATGGTTTGGATGAAAAGTATTCCACTTAGGCTCAAGTACTTGATTCATAGTTGGTGACACTGTTTGAGGAGGCTTTAGACCTCCCAGCAGGTAGAACCTTGCTGGGGAAAGTGTCACTATGGAATGACTTTAAGAGTTTTAGTTCTCCCCCAAATGCATTGCAGTTTGCTCTCTGCTTCACACATGTAGATTAAAATGTGATCAGTCATCTTCTTTTTTCTTTTTACTGCCATGATTTCCCCACCATTATGGACTCTCCTTCTGTAACTTTAATCTAAAATAGATCCTTTACTGCATAAGTTGCTTTTAGTCATGCCATTTTATCACAGCAACAAAAGATTTCTCCATTCGTGAAATACTATGTCCAACCTATGAACCTACCTCCCAACCTGGGTGGCTCCCAAGTCTCTGTTTTCTCAAATATTTTCCTTCCATCCTGATCCAGAAACAGAGTACAACACATGGTGAAATAAAGCTTCTTTTATCTGATTCCAATCAGCAGTGTCCAAACAACATTCTGAGATGTATAACTTGATTTTTCTATTTAAAAAATAAATCTCTGCATGTGTTGTTCATATCATGATATAGTTCTTGTCCTGTGAGAACTCACATTGACATAAGGTGATACGTGAAGTAGGATACTTTTCCTATACCTCTTCTTATTTCGCCTAATCTTGTTTCCACTTTTTATTCTATTTGTAATAAAAGATAATATGATATAATATCCCCTCTCATTCTTTCCTGGATTCTTCTCAAAGATGGATTTATTTGACTTTCTTTTTCTTATTATTTTTATTATTTTTTGGTACCTTATAAGGTAACATGGTGATGTGACTGAGAGATTGTTTTCAGGAAAAAAATATAGGAAGAAATAGGAAGGGAAATTTCTTTTAAAAAAGATGTGGGTTGCAGAAGAGATTTGTGGCAGATAGACAGAGAAAATAATTTTTGGTTTCCCCAGAACTATTTCATAAAGATGCTGCTGATATTTGACAAAGATGTTCAAATATCAATATATGTAACTATGTGTATTCATGTTTGGACCTTCTGTATTGTTATGTTGATGAAACGTCTCATTTTGTGCTAGTAATGTGATGTTTGTATTACTATAGCTTTGTCATGCAGCTTGAAATCTAGTATGGTAGTCCCTCCAGCATTGTTCTTTTTGTTCAGGATCACTGTGGCTTATCTGAAGCCTTTTATGGTTTCATATAAATTTTAGTTTTTTTTTCTATTTCTGAGAAGAATGTTGTAGGAATTTGGTTTTGTTCATGTTTTTTTCTTTTGATCATTTTTCACAAAATTTAATTTACCAACCTATGAATGTGAGGGATTTTTCTGTGTTCTACTATCATCCTCAATTTCTTTCTTCAGTGATTTCAAGTTTTCTTTGTAAGAGGTGTTTTACCTTCATTTTTAGATTTATTTCTAGATGTTTTATGCTTTTTTGAGGCTGTTATGAAGCGGATTGCTTCCAAGATCTCTTTTTGAGTATGCTTGCATTGTTATATAGAAAAGCAACTGTTTGTTGTGAATTGTCTTTGTATCCCTCCATTTTACTAAAAGTGTTGATCATGTCTGGAAGTTTTCTGGTGGAATTTGGGGAATATCTTACATATAATATCATACCATCTACAAATAAGAATAATTTGAATTGTTTTCATAATTGTATTCTTTTAATTTCATGTTCTTGTCATATTGGCGGAGCAGTAATAATAACAGTAATAATAATAATAATAATAATAATAATAATAATAATAATAATAATAATTGTATTATTATTATTTTGGTTAAATTTTATGTGTAATATATCATTTGCAAATGAGAATAACAAGTAAAAAAAGCTAAGATAAAGAAAGATGGAAATAAATTATGGTGTGGATGTGGTAAAAGCAAGACCCTTATTTATTTTTTTTGAATTGCAAATTTACTCAACCATTGAGGAAATAAGCTTGTATACTTCTCAAAAAGGTAAAAATATATCTATCACATGACTCATCTACATTATTTTTGTCATATAGTGAAAAGATACAATATCCTACTACAGAGTTACTTGCTCATTCATGTTCATTGTTGCTGTATTCACAATGACTAGTAAACAAAAAAAAACTAGATTTCCTTCAACTGGTACATATATAATGAACATTGTCCATACACACAATATAATTATATACAGCAGAAAAAAGGAAAGTATGAAATTTGCAGGTAAGTAAACCCAACTGAAAAATGTTATACTGAATGAGATATTCTAGACTAGAATGACAAATGCTGTATGGTCTCATTTATCTATGGATTTAGCTAAACAATTTTAGATTTGAGAATATAATCTGCAGTAACCCTGGGACCTGGCAACATAGAAATAGGTCATGGAAGTAAGGGTAATAAGGAGCTTTATAAAGGGAAATAGCAAAACACAGATGCTAGAAAGAGGGAAAGGGAGAAATGCTAGGGTACTGTAAATGGAATATATACATATATGTATATATACATATTGAAATATACATATATATGTGTAGAAATATACATATATATGCATGTATATATGTGTGTGCATATATATGTGTGTATATATATGTGTGTGTATATACACACATATATGTGTGTGTGTGTGTATATTCATTCCAATACAGTGTCCTTGTGCATACCATAAAATGTGGAAGCAACGTAAAATGTACAGTAAATTATTTTTAAAGTGTGTGGGGAGGTAACAGCTATTCTCACTTACCATTTTGGTTCTTATGCTATAGTTATGACCCTGTCTGGCTAGATACCAACATAAATGTAATCAGTTGAATGTATGTATTTCTTTCTTCCCTTTCTTTTTTTTTCTTTTTTTAAAAAAGAGAATGCAAGATAGTTTGTTCTGGGTTAGGAACACAGATTTAGATTACTCAAAATTTCATGTTGCAACCTCAAAGTAGTTGTCACTAAGTTTTTATAGTTCCACAGAATAAAGTCATAAATAATGACACATTTAAAGTATATTGGTGGGTGCATCAGAGATGTAGGTACATCTAGATGGTGAAAGCTTTTCTATAAGCTCATAATGCTATCTGATGACATTCTCAGCTTTTAGATTGGTGGTATCTAAATCAACAGATTATAGATTGGTTTGCTTAGTCAATAGATTATAAAAGGCTTTTATCCGTTGTCACAAAGTGTTAGTTCTGACATGGCAAGAAGGGTTGAGGGGTAACAGATGGCTGTTCCCGAAATCCGGAACTCAGCCCAAGATAAGCTCTTTAGCTTCTGGACCTGCAACATTCCAATCTTTCTATGGTACTGATATTCTGACCAGTCAATCAGTGTCTGCAGACACAGACTCCTTTCAGGAGTTTTATTTCACAGACAGATGCAGCTTCTTTTCCAAAGTTTTGTTCATGATATGATGTTTTATTTTTACATTCAATGCAGTCATATATACTTCCTAAATGTGAATAAAGATTGTGGTCATTGAAACAAAATAATGTGTTGATGTTCCATTTATCTTTTGCATTTGTCCATTAGTGTGATTAACTTGACTTTTCCTTATTCACACTCTTTTCATTTTATTTAGGTCTCATTGCTTAGATTTTTAGGTTTCCATGATGAATTAAAAGGAAGGGGATGCTTCTCTTTTTCTATATTCTCAAGTATTTATATTATTTAATTTTTTCCTTTTTATTGAATCTAGACTTCTTTCTCACATAATATATCCTGATTATGGTTTCCCCTACTTCGTTCCTCCCAATCTCCCCTCCTATATGGATCCATTCATTTTCTGAATCTCATTAGAAAATGAGTAAGCATCTAAGAGACAATAATATAATATAAACAATATAATATACTATAATAAAGATAAAACAAAAAACTATTATCACATCAAAGTTGGACAAGACAAACTAACAGAAGGAAAATAGCCTAAAGAAGGCACAAGAATCAGAGACTCACTTGATGAACACTCAAGTACCCAATAAAAAGCAATTAACTGGAATACACACACACACACACACACACACACACACACACACACACACACACACACACAGAGTAGCTGGTGCAGATCCATGCAGGCACTGTATATGCTGATTCAGAGTCTATGAGTTCATATGAGCTTTGATCACATTGACTTCTCAATGGTTCTCTCAACCTTCCTAATGCTGAGACAGTTTAATACAATTCCTCATTCTTCATGTTGTGGTGACCCCCAGCCATAAAATTATTTTGTTGTTACTTCATAAGTGTAAATTTGCTAATGTTATGAATCATAATGCAAGTATCTAATATTCAGATGGTCTTAGGTAATCCATGTGAAAGTGTCATTTGACCCCCAAAGGGGTCACAACCCATAAGTTGAGAACTGCTGTCTTAGAGTTTCCTTTTCTTTGTGTCCTCCATGCCACTGACTTTTTACACAGCCTCTTCTTCCCACAATTCTTTTATTGTTCATGATTTTTTTTTTTTTAGCTTTTCTCGACTTTTTGTTTCCATATGAAACTAAAAATTATCTTCTCAAGATCTGTGAGGAATTGTGCTGAAATTTTGATGGGGATTGCATTTATTCTGTAGATTCCTTTTAGGTAAGATAGGCATTTTCACTATATTAAGCCTACTTATCCATGAGCATGGGAGATCTTTCTATTTTCTGATATTGTCTTCAATTTCTTCAATGACTTGGTGATTTTTGACATACAAGTCTTTAACTTGCTTGGTTAGAGTTTTCCCAAGATATTTTATATTATTTGAGACTATAGTTAATGATGTTGTTTTCCTGATTTCTTTTTCAATCCACTTGTCATTTACATATAGGTGGGATAATGATTTGTGAGTTAATCTTGTATCTAGCTACTTTGCTGAAAGTGCTTACCAGCTGTAGGACTTCCCTAATGGAATGTTTAGGGTTACTTATATATACTATCATATCATCTGCAAATAAGTATAATTTGATTTCTTCCCCTTTTATATGTATCCCTTCATCTCCTTTGGTTGTCTTATTGTTCTAGCTAAGATTTTAGTGGAATCACTCCGTTTAAATTTACATTAGCTGTGGACTTGCAGTAAAATGCCTTTATTAGGTTGAAGCATATCACTTGCATCCCTAATCACTCCTCAGTTTTCATTAAAAAAGGATGTTGGATTTTTGTCACAGGACTTTTCTTAATATAATGAGATCATCATGTGGTTTTTGTCTTTCCATTTGTTTATATGGTGGATTACATTTGTTGACTTATATATGTTGAACCATCCCTTTATCTCTTAGATGAAGCCTATTTGATCATAGTAGATAATCTTTTTTATGTGTTTTTAGATTTGGATTTTAAGTATTTTATTAAGAAGTTGTGCATCTATATTCATAGGGGAAATTGTTCTGTAAGGCTCTTTCTTGGGTTTTTATATGGTTTGGGTATCAGGGTAACTGTGTCCTTCTAAAATGAATTGGACAATATTACACATTTCTGTTTTGTGAAATAATTTGAAGAGTATTGGCATTCACTCTTCTTTGACAGTCTGGTAGAATTCTGTGCTAAACCCTTCTGGCTTTGGGCTTTATTTGTTTGTTAGGCTTTTATTACTTCTATTTCACAAGAGTTTATAAATATATTCAAATTTCTTCTCTGACCTTAATTTTACTTAGGTAGGTGGTGTATAACAAGAAAGTTATCTGTTTCTTTTAGATTTTTCAATATGGTGGAGTAAAGATTTTTAAAGTATGTCTTATGATTATCTGGATTTCTTCAGTGTCTATTGTTATGTACCCCTCATCTTTTCTAATTTTTGTTAAGTTGGACAGTTTCTCTATCTTATTGTTAATTTGGATAAATGTTTGTCAATCCTCTGTTTGGGTATCCTTTACTGATTCTATTTCTACTTTCGGGGTTTGAACAGTTTTCTTCATTTTGTTTCATTGCATTTTCATATATTACTTTAAAGAATTCATTCCCCTTTAAGACTCTCTATTAAATTTATGCTGTCTATTTTAAGGTCTTTGTTTGTGCTTCAGCTATATTACAGTTCTCAGGACCTACTGTGGTATGGTTTCTGGACTCTAGTGGAGACATATTGTCCTGGAAATTATTGATCCTATTTTTGTGCTGGAGTCTATGAATCTGGGTTTGGGAAACTGTATTTCTAGGTGATGATATCTGGTCTTGTCTTTGTTGCATGGTTGTTTTGTTCCCTAGTTTCTTGTTACCCCTTGTCTGGTTATTAGGAGAGTATGGTGTCTATGTGTTCCTTGGTAGCAATTTGTTCTGATATTCTGATAGATGTGGCCACAGGGAACTCCAGGTAAAATATATTTCTAGGTATTGGGAGATGACACTTAGAAATGGAGGTGGGCTAAGAGTGGAGTACTCAGTGTCAGGTGGGAGGAAAGCAAGGTGTTCTACCAGACTCTGCTTAGTCCCCTGGCAAATGAGAAGGTGAGGAGAAGCTGCAGAAGGGGCTCTGCTACAGACCTGCGGGTGAAACTGGGGGATTTGACTTGGAGGAATGGAGGGAAGGTGAGGATCTGTAATTAGTCTACCTGCTTTCCTTGGCCAGAATGGCTTACGAATTTCTTGAGGAATGTATATTGGAGTTGGGGCTGGGCAAACCAGTGAGTCAGGGAAAGGAGGTTTGTAGGGGTATATCTGTGTGATCCACTGAAGATGGGGGTAAAGGAGAAAGGGAGGACTCAGCAGGTGGTCTGCTACAGAGCTGAGGAAGTGACTGAGGCATTAGTTCTGGAAGAGAGAATGGAGAGCTGAAGATCTCCAGTTAGCATCCCTTCATCCCTATCTAGCCTGGCCTGTGGGTTCTAGCCTATTTCCTTAAATTAACTTGTATTTCATTGTTGATTTTCATCTCTGTAACTTGGTGAAATAGATTACAAAATGACATTATTGGGACATTATATGCATTTATAATTCATACAAAAATGCAAAAACTGTATGGCAATCAGAAAATGAATTTAAGGTTCTGACATTTCTCTAGTAACGTTAAATAGCTTCCTATTCAAAGAAACAGAAGTTCAAAGTGGTCAAGGACTAGGTCCTGCATCTCTGCTACATTGTTTGGAACACGTGTTACAGGAATCAGCTCTCTCTTCCATGTAACAACACTGTTGAGACCCTGGTATATTCCTTTTAACTACCCCAGAAAATGTCTTATGTCTCCACTCTAGGAAACAATCACTTTATTTTATTGTGGAGAAGAGTCTGAATTTCAATTTCTTCTTCCAACTTAAGTATTTTATCTAATTATGAGATTTCTCTTTTCTATGCCTTCTTTCTTCAGAGTTATGTATATCTTTCAAGAAGGACAGATTAATGAAAATGAAAGAGTTAGAATGTATAAAGAACATTCTATGGATTTATTGTATAATTTTGTGCCAGAATATAGAAAACATCATTCTTAAAGGATTTATGGTTTGTGTAGTTCAGTGTTAGAATGCTGATGTAGCAGGTTCGATGCCCTGGTTTCAATTCTCAGTCATGCAAAACCTATTAAAAAATAAAAATAGGAATATTACTCATCCAAAGTAAATAATTTTACTTAAATTTGATTAAAATCAAAATAAAATAAAATACAACAATATTTGAGGATATTCGATATAAAACAATCTTGCAGATCAAAGCACTCGAGAATTTCAAGTTCAATCATCTGTTTTTACTACATAGGCCATTTCAAAGCAGAAAATAACACAACAGAGTTAAAATCTTTTAATATCAAACTTCCTGATGGGAGCAAATTCTGTACAACATGTTGACAATAAGGCACTGTATACATTTCATCTAATTTGTAATGAATGTGTATCTTTAACACCAAGTAGCACATGAAACCCAAACATACTTGAAAGTACAGGCTCTTCCTATTCCCTACCTTTGGTTACACCAGCCCATCTAGCTTATTTTCTGCTTTTCTAAATGATGCACATGAACAGAGAATAAATAGACATACAAAGGTAGGATTTGTCTGTATTGATAAGAACACAAAACAAATATAAGAAAATAGTGAATAGGGAGAAATACATAAATATTTTTGGAAATATGTATTGTTTCTTAGTAATTGTTATATTACTATATTTTCTTCATAGTATAATTTTTCTATATCTATCTCCATAGTTAGTCTTCTAATAAGAAAATTATATTTCTGTTATTTTTGGCTGTGGAGTTCTAGAGATTAAACTTTGTTTTTCTCAAGTATCTTTAAATTTAGAATCAAATAACTAGCATTGCTATTGTATTAATTTCAGACTTATCATTGGTCCCCTTCATTGTGATTTGATAATCCTAATATTAATGTTTAATAATAACTACAATTTAATATTTATAATACATCAAATGCTATGTCCTCATTTGTGTATTTTAGAATTTAATTTAATCATTATACTTAACCAACTTTCAATTAATTTTACATTATCACAAATTACTAGTAAAGATAAAAATATGATGATGTTTTACTTTTGAACATGAAGAATCTAAAGAATAGATGAATGAAATGATCAAGGTCCTGTATTTAGTACATCAAGGACATTTTTAAAGGTGTGAATCTAGACAATACTTCATACAATGTTGACATTTTATAGTCAATTGATGCAAATAATTGAATTTTGCAAAATATTTCCCAATTCCATTGTTTTCCCACATTTAGCTTGTATTTGTATGGATTCCTCTTTTTCATGTGGATTATTGTTAAGATTATTTTTCCATTTCCAATCATCACTACTTCTCAATTACTTTTTACTACACCATTATTGAAATATTTCAGAAATATTCTTCTGATAACATTTCTACTTGCTGTAAATGAGAAAGTAAAAAAAAAGCCATAAACTTGTTTTAATTGCTTTCCTACTCCTATAATGAGACACCATGACAAAATAATTTATAGAAGAAATAATTTCTTGGGCTTACAGTTTTAGAGGTTTAGGGTCCATGATAATCATTCCATCGAGCATTGCTGCAGGCAGACAGGCAGGTATGATAATGGAACAGTTGCTGAGAGCTGGTATTTTGAGGCAGCAACCATGATGTGGCAAAGAGTAAGCTAATTCCAGAAGTGTGAACTTTTGAAACTTTAAAGTCCACTCCTATTGGCATACCTCCCCCAACAGGCCCCACCTTCTAATTCTTCCCAAATATTTAAATAAATGAGCCTATGGGAGCTGTTCTCATTAAAATCACCACATTCTACTCCTGGCACACATGGACTGTGGTCATATCATAATGAAAAATGCATTTAGCTCAACTTCAAAAGCCTATAATTAGTCTTTCACAGTTTAAAAGTGCAAATTCCACAGTCTCCTCTGAGATCCAGGACAGCCTCTTAACTGCAACCACATGTGACATCAAAAAGCACATTACATATTTCCAATATAAAATGGCATAGAACACATATCATTGTCCCAAAATAGAGGAATGGAGGCATACCTAGAAATACTGGACCAACATATGATTTAAAAAAAAAAAGCAGGGAACACTCTAAATCCTATATCTCTATGTCCTTAGAACTTTGTTGACTGAAAAACATTTTTCCCTGTCTGCTCCAACTTCTTGGGGCCTACAGCACAATCTGGGATTCACATTTATAGTTCATACAATGGCATTCCCGTGCCTCCATGGAAGGTGCTCCTGTCACATGCCTGGAATAAGCAGCTTTCCTTAATTGTAGAGGAAGATTATACAACTCCTTTACTCTTGTAAGGAAGAAACAGTTTATTTGGGGCTTATAATTTTAAAGACTATGACCACTACACCAGGAGCATGACAACAGGCAGGCAGATGTGGTGCTAGAGTAATAGTAGATAGCTGAGATCCAGATACATAATCATGAGGCAAAGAGGGATCTAACTGGGAGTTTGGAGTCTTTTAAAACTTCAAAGTCCACCCCAAGTAACATGATTATACCCCCTAATCCTTCCAAAACATTTCCACCAACTAGTGACTACATATGCAAATATATGAGCCTATGGGGGACACTCTCATTTACACTACCATAATAATTAATTCCTAACTTGTGCCAGACACTTTACTAGATATATTACTAATGAAAATAATAAAAGAACAATAACAAAAAACTACAGGTGGATTCTGCTGTGAATTGGTAGGCAATTGTAGCCTTTATCAATTGGCTTGTATGTGTTAATATAGCTTTGCTATATGACTTTTCAGCTTCACCTTTAAAGACATGTAGGTACTCTTCTCCTGTAATTTCGCGATCAGCTTGTAGCTAACTTTGTCCAGAAAGATTTAATGGTTAATGTGAGGAGTCTTTGAGTAATTCCATCAGTCTTCAGGAAAAACTTCAGTAAGTGTAACCTATACTTTGGAGTAAGACGGGTGTGCTAGCTTGGATGTGAAATCCTCCCTAAAGGCTGGTTTGTTAGAATTCTTGGTCCTTAGGTGATGACATTGTTTGGGAAGGCTATGAAGTCTAAGATGGAGATGCAATGCTGCTGGAAGAAATGGGTCACAATAGGAAGGCTTTGAAGGGCTTTAGACAGGCTCTACTTCCTGTTTGATCTTTGCTTCCTAGCTTCTGATGCAATGCCACCAGCTACCTGTAATCCTCCTTCCACAGCTTCCCTGTCATGGTGGACTATAGCTCCACAGACTGTAAGCCAACATATACCCTTCCTCTATTAAGTTGCCTCTTGTCAGGTGTTTTTGTCATAATAACGAGAAAATATAACTAAACTAATGTGACAGAACTGTGTCAGCAAAATTGTCTTATTTGAAGCATCAAAGGCTGGGAAAACAGTACTATTCATTTTGTCTGTATATCCTCTCCACTTTATCTCTGTATGCAAAAGGCATCCTAACCAATACTCAAAGAAATATCCAGCCAAGAAAAGCTACAGAACTGTGAGTTCAGTTTAGTAACTGATTGTTATTTAATGTAGTATGATTAGGTGACTAAGCATTTCCTCCAAAATAAAAAGCAAACTCTTTAGCATGAACTATGAACTCTTTCATATTTTAGCTTTGATCTATGTTTATAATATCTATTCAAGTCACTTTCCTTCCTAACACTCCAGCTAAATTTTCTACAATATGGTCAAGGGACCATTTTTATCAAGATAAAATGAAATATTCCTTTAAAATATAATCAGCCTGGAACTACTGAATCAAAAAATACAGAGAATCCAAGTCAGCAGAGGCGATTTTAAAGAGACACTTAAACCGCACTTCATTCCTAATGATATAGTGTCATTGAAAGTAGGACCTAAGAATTTTTCATCATAATTTAACTCTGCAGGAAATTCTGATGGGATTGATCTTCTGATTCTAGTTTATAAATCAGCATACTAAGTTTCATCCAAGCTCTGTTCCAAATACACAGAGTTCTGATTCACTATAATAATATAATGCTGCCTAGAGGTGGTGGCACATGTCTTTAATCCCAGCACTCAGGAGACAGAAGCAGGCAGTTATCTGTGAGTTGAAGGCCAGCCTGGTCTACAGAGTGAGTTCCAGGACAGTCAGAGATACAACAGAGAAATCCTGTCTCAAATTAAAAAAAAAAAAAAAAGATAAAATATTCATCCAATGCTATCTTCAATTCCTTAGATTTATCTCAAGGTCTTTCTCTTTGTTGTGCCCATCAAAATCCCAATGAATTAATTTCTAATATCTAACCTCATAACACAGTGTGCATATTGAATGTATATAAGCCAACACTTTTTCTACAAAGATCTGTCTACATACTCAACTTATGTTGGCAAGAATGTCAAAATCAGGGAAAGAACCTGTGTCTTTTTGATTCATTTTTATTTCAAGCCTATGTAAATCCTATTGGACACTAAGTAAGTTATTGTTCAATTGAATTAAGATGGCACTTGTTCCAAAGTTCTTCATTAAAATATAACTAAATATTTATCTTAAAATAATAATTCCCACAATATACATGAAATTTTTAGTAACAATTTGTAATAATTACAAGAATGAAAACTATACTTGTAGTTCTTGCCTTGTATAGGATTATAGATATGATTGGGGTAAAATTGAGGTACTTCATAGATTGAAGATGATTTTCTTTTATTATTTCTGCTCTATGATCATTATTCAGCCATCTGATCTTTCCATTATATTATTGATATATTTTAACTTCAGTACCATGTTCTCTCTTTCATTGGAATGTTTAGAAAATGGTTAAAATAAGTTTATATTTTATTCTGTCTCCTAGTTGCCACAATGCTAGGATCCCAAGTACAACCCATTTTTAAGAGATGAGGTGTTATTACACTTTAATTATATGGTCTGTATATAATTAATATAAATGGAATTTATCATATTCTATTTAACAAAGATTTTATTTGCAGTGTCAAATGATATGTAATTGACCCAAATTCTTGTGGAATAAGTGCACTGCATGATTTCAGCATTCTATCAGATTGCTTATCTTTAGAGCTTTAATTAGTTTCCATAACAATGTCAGTCTCTATCCCAAATAACTTATACAGTGTGTGTTAAATAAGTTGAGTCCTTTTGTGTTAATAAAATAGTTTCTGTCAACTATTTTGAAGTTAAAATAATGAAGATGGCACAGGTTCCTTTCATTGGGTAACTCTTTTAAAAAGGTAGTTTTAAACTGCATGCAGTTTCCGGTATGATTTTAAGTACAGTAGTTTATGAACTTGACTTCATCTTCAAATTATTAGTAAAATGTTTGGTTTATTCTTAAAGTGTGACAGCAGGCAAAGATGATGGGAAAAGATATTTCCTATTATTTAATGTGCTTTTATGGAAAGTCGACAAGATATCTTTTACAACCCAGGCTGTTTTGAAATGAAATACTTTTATTTTCCACATTACATAGACTGAAATGTTTAGATCCTAGAAGTCACCACTTAAATATCTTTTAGAGTTGGAGCCTAATTACTATATAAAGAAATGATACTCTTACATAAGAGTGCTCTTTGGTTTATTATCAGCAAAATATCAATATGACTTCTAAATCTAAAGTACACTACATAACAACCAAGGCAAAAAACAAATTTTCTTGGAAGGAATTTATTTACTATTTTTTTTTGCAGAATTCTGGGAGGATTCTGCTACCTCAATCATTTTTCTGGCCCCAGGTTTCTCGATTATTATAAGCCTGAGGCTTGTTCATGGTAATGTCTGATTGGGAGCACAATTTTCTCAGACAACTTTTCTCAGCATCTCACAGAAATGCTTACTAAACATCTGCTCCTTCATGACATTGCAATGTGGTGGAAAGTTGAGTAGCTTGCATTGAAAAAAAGTATTTGCAATTTACAGTTTTGTTAAGACAGCCATTAAGTAGGTCAAATATGTACCAGTGATAAAATAAAAATCCCTCTAATTTGAATTGGCTCTGATCTAGGTTGAGAGACATACAATTGTGAGTCAAATATGATGATTCTGCAGAAAGTTAATAGTATCCCTTCTCTCTAACATGGGATAAACAGCTCTTTGATCTCCTAACTTACATCTTGAGAATATATATTTTCTACTTTTGCCATTTCTTCACAAGTTCTACCTTTTCTGGCTAATTTATAAACAGGAAAGTATTCAAGGCCCAAACTCAAATTTTCTGAATTTTTTTTCTCATCAGATCTCTGGTTGATTGCTTCTTTATTTAGATAACAGTTTAATATTTTTCTTTTTGTTCTATGCTACAGTAGAGTAAGAAGTTTTCTGAGTGTCTTTTCTATCATTTGGGAATAATTATATTAAAATTACTGTCTGTCTTTTTGGTGTATACATTGGACCATGATAAGAAGTAGGGAAAAATAGTTAATGAGGAATATTGAGGAGAAAATATATTTCATTAAAATTGTAACACATAGTAATTCTTAGCTCTCAGATAAAGAACTAACTCATTGAGGATTTTTGCATAACATTTTTTCTTCTCTGGGCACCATTTCCAAGATTCCATTGTCTACTAAATGAGTAGATGGACTAGAATAATCTGAATGATCTTCCACAGAGGTACTCACCATTGGTTTTCAGAAAAAAACACTAAGTATGACTAGTATAAAAGTGATTTTATGGTGCACTAATATGACCAGTATGGAAATAACTTTGTGCAGCTATGTGACTTTCTTAGAAGCTAGAATCAGGCAGTGGCATGCAGTATGTCTATTTCTTTTTGCCTCTTCCCACTAAGTCATAGTCTTTCTCAAATCATAGAACAAGGAAGCTCTAAGAAAATTAGAAATTGAAGAATACTGTTCTCATTGGCAGGTCTACTTTGAAATACATATGCTTATTTAAATAAAATCTTGTACTTAGGTTCAAGGTCAATGTGTATTCATATTAAAAGTCATTTGAAAATTAAAAAAAAAATCCTCCATATGGTTTATTCAAATTTGTATTCTCTCTCCAAAATCTACATCTTTTGTTTTGTCAGTTTCTTTTGTAATTCTCAATTGCTATTTAAATGAATACCCTATTTTATACATGAGTCTGGTAGCATTCTTCTCAGCTAAATAAATTCAACTTTGTTCTAAGGCAGGAAGAAAAATATTCTGAGAATTATTTCATTATTCAAAAATTTTCATATATTTATAATAAATGATTTATATTCCAGATTCAAAGAGATTATTTCATTGTACTTGTATTTTTGATTTACTCATATTAACTGTTAAATATTTTTTATCACTTACATAAAATTTCATGCTTCAAAATATGTACTCATTGGAAGTATAAATATATTGACCTAATCATAATGTATTTCACTTACTATAGTTGTCAATTTTATGATAAAGCACTTGAAATCTATTCTTTTAATGATTTTAAAGTAGGCAATAAAATATTATCAACTGTATTTGATGCCTGATAAATCTCTTGAGTTTATACTTCCTAT
This sequence comes from Cricetomys ansorgei, assembly GCA_026225945.1. Classification (NCBI taxonomy): domain Eukaryota; kingdom Metazoa; phylum Chordata; class Mammalia; order Rodentia; family Nesomyidae; genus Cricetomys; species Cricetomys ansorgei. The sequence goes on along the minus strand of JAMJFZ010002759.1, from coordinate 2,692,809 downwards.
CACACTGAAATGTGATATTGTTTTCAGTATTATCCTTGCTGTTCACCAACTTAAATTTAATTATAGTTTCTCTATTCTGTGATACTGCTCTGTGTCATTTCTATCATCACCATGTTGAAAAATATCAGACATGTACTTGGTATTCAATATTGTCTGAATGACTTGCAATCTTGTTCTCTTCAATTATTAGCACCCATTATAAAAATATATATGGCGACTATGTTCTATAGAAACCTCTAAACATATCCTCCACCTCTCACATTTCACTTTGATACTCTGCATTTTAAGAAATTATATTTACAATAAGAAATTCTAATATCTGTGCTCCTATGAAATACTCATTAACACTTACAGTATCTCCTTGAGCAGAACAGTCATGACAAGGACGGGAAACACTTCAAGCTCATGTAAAATCTTGGAGTTTGGGTGATTTTCAAAAGGCACATAACATGAAAACACTTCAAATTTTTTATATTAACCAGTATGTCAACTTAATATTGTATTAAGAACTTGCTTAAAGTATTAAAACAATCACTAATATACTATAAATAGTTGCAGTTTGCAATTAATGACCATAATTTAATTAATACCTCAATTTAGGAATAGTATGAGATTCTCATAATGAGTCCTGAAACACAATGTAACATTTCTTTATGGGAGTGTTTGCAAGAACTAGGGCTAATGAATACCTGACCTTGAGTTTAAACATGGTGGTTAATTAAAATTCTATATGGGGCATTTACAGTTCTACTGGGCTAAATTCCAGTCTACAGCAAAGACAGAACATTATTCTGAGCCACATATCCAGCAAAAATATTTTGCTCATGCCAGAACCACTGCATCTGATTGTGCAAACTCATCTTCATCATTATAAAAACAGTTCTGGGACTCTATATTACTGAGAATAATCCACAGTCATATTTTCATATATGGAGCTAACATTAATTTAGTTATACAAGTATAATTTTTCTTTCTCAGTGTTTGAAATGGAAGTATCTTTTACAAGGAGTACAGGATTAGACTAGCATTTAGATTGATATGTACCTAAACATTGACAGAGCTTCTATTGACAATAACTCATCTGTACAGAGAGATCAAATGTATTATGCAGCATCTGAAGGTTATATCTCATTATAATATCACTGTGGAAGTCTCCTGAATGAGTTATTTCATGTTTACAATGAAATACATGATATTCAAATAATGAGAAACCACAGATCACATAATAATCAAAGTCACCAAAGGTAACTTAAATTGAATACTATTATAGGTCACTACAAAGTAATGTGGCCTTATTAATAATTTTATTGGTAGACTTTGGGGTGTGTCCACATTTTTAAACTGCATATGTCAAAAAAATTTATAATTCCTAGTTTAATTTTCTCACTAATATTTCTAAAATACTCAAAGTATAAAGAGTCGGTTACAAGTGGATTATCCTAATATTTTGTGTTACAAGAAGATTAATCATTTCCTAAGAAGTATCTCTTTAAATTAATATTTTAAACAGAATTCTGTTTTGTGGTTCATTTTATCAAAAACTGAGAAAAAAAAGAAATGAAAAGAATCATTGCCTGTATGAAAGTGAAAACTTCAGTTATGTTTCTTCTTTTGAGCAACTTATGTATATAATAAATTTTATGTTTATTCAATTATTTTATCTAAAATAGTTTATTTTTAATTGAAATATTTCATTCTTAAATTAAAATTAAGGAATATGTAAATTTTAAACATATTTATTTGGTGTCCTGTTATGTTTTGAGACATATATAGATTGTGTAATACTCAAGTCATACATTTATTTTAAGTGCTAAAATATTCATACTTTACACATTTGTTCTTCAAAGGGAAATATTAAAAAATATGTCTTCTAGCAGTTACATTATAGTACATTTCATTATTTATATTAATCCTACTATACAATGGCACAGCAAATCTTGCCAGTATCTGTCAGTAACTCCTATGAACCACAACAATGGCAGCATGAGAAGAGATCCCTTAAAGGTAAAGAGTGGCACTCACTTCTTAAAAATAAGAACAAGCTGCCTAATTGGACTTAGGGCTCAACAAGAGGGAAATCATTACTGATACTATGAACCTAATCAACTACATGCAGGTAGGGAGGTCATGGATCTCATGTATATATATATATATATATATATATATATATATATATATATATAACAATAATTAAAGAAAAAGATGCCATAAATTTGAGAGGTAATGAAGTATACATATAAGGGACTGGATGGAGGAGAGGGTAAATGAAGTAATTATAGTTTTTAACTAAATTTATTTTGAGATTGTATTCTAGCTATATTTCTCCCTTTCCTGTTAGGAGCCATGTCAGAGTAATTGCAACCAGCTTTGGTGCTTGAGGAGTACAACCTACCATTTAGCAAGGTGACAGTGGGGTTTTACCTTGGATTAGCAGGCCCACTGGGGCATTGTCTCCTGAATGACCCCTTCTGCTGCTGTGGACTCTGCCATGCTGATTGCTCTCATATTCACTTTTATCTCTCTGGTGGTAGTAAAATTCTGTGTGAGTCTTCAGGCACTCATTGAATAATGTAAATATGATTCATCACAACAGTGGTGATTTTCTGAAAAGGCAATACCATTCAGTTGAATTGATGGTTCAACTGAAACTCCAAAAAGAATAACTAAGGAATATGTATAGATAAAAAGGCTATCAATGTGGTTTTGCAGCTGCTATGGAACAAGTTACCTAGGGAAAAGAAAACATATTCTTGGTAGCTGAGAACTTGCTAGGATCAGGAAGCAAAATACAATGAAAAGCACAGTTACCAGGGCTCACAGTTTCTCCTATGAGAAACAACAGGTCTATGATTAATAGATAGCAAATGAGTTTCAGTGCCCACTCAAGTTTAAACTGATTAAATTTGATTTTCTTTTTTTTACTATTATGGAATTCAGTGTGCACTGTGAGAACGTAAATACAGTGAAACAGATAGATTTTCCTTTCTATATGATAAAGAAAATATAAAGATTCTCTTACTTCTGATTCTCTGAATAACTTTAATAGAAAAATAATAGGATGCTTGATCATTATTTGCCTGCTGTAAACTACAGCCTAACAAGGAAATTGACTAAGAAAAAATACTTGATTTCCATAAGCTCCATTGATCTGTAATAGAAAATTCATTGCTTTGTTGTACAATGTACAATATAACCATGGGAACAGAACATGTAAGAGATGTTTAGTTATGTGTGAGTATTTTCATGGTATCCTGCATAAGGGCTTTGTTCAAAGGATATATAAGATGTATGTGTGTTGAAGTTTTGCTTTATCCACAAGATAGTAAGAGGCTTACAAGATGTGTGGGTAACGTGTGTGTGTGGAAGAAGCTTACGAAGTATGTGTGAATGAGTGTATGAGTGTGCTGAAGCTTTGCATCATCCACAAGAGGTATCAAAGTGTGAATGAGTGTGCTTTTACGGGAAATGAAAAGAATAAGGTTGTTGAATGTTGCCTTCACCCACAAGAATGTATGTATGTAAGAGTTGCGTGTGATTTTATAGGAAAAGTATAGTAGAGGGTAAGTTTAAATTAGAAATACAAATATATATAGGGAGGAAAAGGTTTGAATTGTATATACAGAGAGAAGAGAAGGACAAAGACTGAATAAATACAGAAGTCTGGTCCCATCAATAGAAGGTGCATTTATTTAGATTATTTACACCATGCTACACCCACCTCCTCTGAACTCTGACCTGCCAGGGCCAGACATGTTACTTTCCTACCTCAAAGTCCTCTCAGATACCTCTCTTCAATCTCTTTCAAATTTGGCTCCTCGTTTTCATCATTTTTTTTTGTATATATATATATATATATATATATATATATATGTGTGTGTGTGTGTGTGTGTGTGTAGTATCTTCTTGTTTTTTTTCTAAAAATAACCAACTTACTCTGTATAATGTTATTTGTATGTATATTTTCTGGCTGACTGTTTGGCACTAGATAAGCAATTTGCTCTCAGCATTATTCAGTTGTCTATAATTATTTGTATAGGGTTGAGGCCTCATGGGCTTTTTCCAATGTTAATGAACTCTTCTCATCTTGTCTATTTGGTTTTCCGTGTGTTTCTTGTATTTGTGTGGGTGTATCTTTCCTCAGTTTGTGGAATTTTCCTTACATGATCTTGTTGAAGATGTGGGCTATGTCACTGAGTTCGGATTATTGTCTTTCATCTATGCCTATAATTCAAATATCTGTTTTTTTCATAGTGTTCCACATTTCCTGTGTGTTATGTTTCTCTAATTTTAAATTTTGTATGTTCATTGCTTAATTTGTCTAGAATCTGTTTTTTCTTTGAGGCTTGATTTTCTATCTTCTACCTAATTTGTTCTACTGTAAGACTTTCCTTTGAGCTTCCTAGTTGGGCCTATTCTGCTTTTCAATTCCATATTCAGTTCACCTTGAGTCCTCTTCAATGTTTCTTTTTATTGAATTCTGTTTTCAATTCTTGTCTTTGTCATTTCCATCAGCCTTATGTTTGTGCTTTCTTGGGCATCAGTCAGGTATTTATTCTCCTTAAGCTCTTTCTCCTTTTTTTTTTGAGGTATTTCTTTGTGTTTTCTTTAAACTCCTTGAATTCTTTGAGGATGTTTATGATTGACCGTCCTTTTATGTTCTGCATTTTGGAGTTTATCTAGGTAAATTTCCTTTGCATTTATATAAGACTGATAGATTTTAGGGAGAAGATAATGACTAAATCTTCATATTATTGATATTCCTGTGGTAATATATGGACATGTAGACTTCCTCTGTTAGTTTTGAGTTTGTTATGAATGAAGTAGACTGGGGAAGAAGGAAAGATATGGTGACAGGTTGAATCCAGAATCTGAAAATGGCTTGAGTGGAGTTAACTCATGTGGGCTGAGGGGACTACCGTGGTATATAGAATGTGCTTTCCTGTTCCAAGGAAGGAATGTACATATATATAAGTCTGAATATAAAGGTTTAATATGAAGATAGAGAGTCTCGTGGTATGGCAGATAGGCAGGGGGCAGGTTAATAGCCTAAGCCTGGGACTCCTATAAAGTGAAGGCAGAGAAGGATAGACAAGGCACTACTTGTGGGACCCAGGTTAAATTTGGTAGATAACAGAAAAGGCATGGATTAAGAGGCCAGGATTACCCATTAAGATAGACCTTGGAAGAAGATATGAGTAGTCTGAGTATGTAGTGGGTTAGTGGAGCAAAGGGTCCTATGTATGGATGGAAGTAGAGTAGGTTCTGGGAGAAACCAAGATGTTGGCTACAGGATAGGAGGAAGTTATCATATAGGCTAATGTATGGGGTTTGGGACCCCAGGAAAGCCTAGAGGTCAGATCCTGTAAGGCATGGGTGGCCAGAGTAGTCTGGGACACTGGTTGTGAGATGCAGGCAATATCTGACTGGTGTGGACAAAAAAAAAAATCAGATAGTGGGTGGTACTCTGAGGCTAGACCTCAGAGCAGGAAACTGTGTGAAGTTTGGTTACAGAGTAGGGTGATAGAAGCCCGCAAAGGGCCACATGGGTAGATACAGCTGAACTAATTTTTAAACATTAAAAATATTTAAAGGTTAATGATGTGAATATTATTTAAGTATCTACTAGACATGAATGAAAATATCATAATGACAATATTTACATTGTTAATTTAAGATGAAATTAATAACAAGGTTTGTTTGGATTCACCAAATCATTGAAGAAAATATACAGTTTTAAGCCCTTTGATCACAGGAAGAAAATTATAAAGTGAGGAAAGAAAGTGCCTCCAGTGCTAAGTATCTTAATCTTGAAGGGAAAGAAAATCCGGCCTATGTGGTTGTGACTAAAGCCTCCAAACTGTGTGGTCATTTATTTTATTGTGTATTTTTGCATTGATGTTCATCAGGGAAATTTGTCTTTAATTCATTTTCTTTGTTGAATCTTCATGTGGTTTGTGTACTAGGGTAACTGGGGCCTTGTAGAATGAGTTTGGCAGTATTCTTTCTTCTATTTTGTGGAATACTTTGAGGATTCAGCTTGCACTGGGTTTTAGTTGCCATAAACTTAACTTTAAAACTCAAGGAGCTTACAAAAACACCATCTTCATTCTACATAACATTGAGGCAAATAGCAATACTAAAACTTTTTCTTTAATTAGGAGACTATTTTACCAATTCAAGAAATGAAACATTGAAACCAAGTTGTACATGCCTGCTCCAGTCAAAATTATGCATTCTCAAGAGTAGATGTCATATACAGCTGCAATTCTTAAAACTTCTTGTGAGAAAACTTTGCTGCCTGAAGTAGAGTATTTTTTAAAAAAAATCTGTAACCTCTGCTGTGGCATTTCATCCAATTCAGTGTGTCCTCTTCTGTCCATTATATGAAAATTTTTTGTGTTGGGGGTAGGTTATGGGATAAAAAAAAAATGTTACTGGCCATATCGTATTACTGACAAATCTCCTAACTGGTTAATATCTTTACATGATGAAAGTGTCTGAAAAACAAATGATCACGTCATTGTCTTCCCCTCACTCTTTCTCAAATCTTGATTAGTGCAATCAGATGATGCTTTCTTTGACAATTGATCACCCTTACCTTTGCCATTAGTATTGTTTGCATTGCCATTGAACAAAATAATGAATTCCATTTCTTTTCAGTCACATTCTGTTTGATCCATTTAAGGTCTTTGAAGACTGTCATAGAGTTATGCACAAAAGTAGTCTGTAGGAATGTTTAGAATTTGACACCAATGTTATAGGCATATTCATCTGTAGCAAATGAATTTTGGATTACTCACATATCTGTATATGCTGAACACTGACATATTTTGTCTTTACTTCTGTTTTCTGACTTCTGTATATATTGACTATACTGTTAGTATAATATATATGAATGTGCACTTGTGTGTGTTAGAGGCAAACTAACTGTAAATTTTCTCCATGTTATATTTTAAATGAGTGTTATGGTTATTTGTATTTTTTTCAAATATACTGAGAACTTTGAGCAACAATGACAAAATAATTTATATAATGTTACAATTCAGTAATTATATGATATTAGAAAAGTAACATTGTGGTCACTACTGCATACAAGTACCATTATACAAACCAAGCAGGTTATATATAGGAATATATATCTATATACCTATAAATATATGCATGTAATAGCAACTAATGAAAAATGAGGTCATGAAGTTGAAAGAGGGCAAGAAGGGGTAAATGAGAGGTTTGGAGGATGGAAAGGGAAGAGAGAAATGGTGCAATTAGAATCTCAAAAATAAAATAAAAATGTGTAAAGTTATTCTGTTAATTAAGATTATAATTCTCTTAGTTGAGTAAATGTCATGTACTACTGAAAGAAATTTTAGGGTTGCATGATTTTTTAACGATACCATCCTAATTGAATAATTTTAACTAATTAGACTGAATTTGCTTTAAGGAATCTAAAAATAAAATGAACCACAATGATCATTCAGGCTTAATTGCTCAGCATTCAGGAACACAGTCCAAGTTCACACATTGGCAAGCATTTATGGCAGTCTACTGGTCACAGTTAATTAAGTAGAAGCATGTGTTATCGCTCAGAGAGCAGTTTTAGCATTCTTTGAAGTATGGCTGACTATATATCAGTATGGCAAGAGGTTTAAAATTGACTTATTCACAGTTTTGTAATATTTCAAACGGTAGAGCAAAATGCTGTAGTTGGACCTCTGTACACAAAAATAATTCTAAAACGACAAAGAACTACAAATTTGGGCTAAAGTTTAAGAAAATAATTTGTGTGTGTATGTGTGTTTTCATGATCTTCTATTGGGCAATAATTACGTTAGTTTGGTGTCAGTTGGAGTCGCATATACCTATGATACTACATTGGGGGAAACAAAGGAAGTAGAATTTGAATTCAAGGTCAGCCACACCTACATAGTGAATTCCAGACCATCAAGTGATTGACAAAGAGATACCGTTTTAAACACAAAGAAAAGTTCTTCAATATGGAACTTAGCACTGAAATAACCAGTGAATGTGTTTGCATATATAGAACCATATGTGCATGACTACACGTATACATAGAAAGTCATGACATACATAGAAATTCATAAAAATTAGAAGCATTCATATTTCCAATTAAATAATTGGTGATATTTCATGTATTTTATGTTGTACTAATATCCAGAATAGAAAGGACCCCAATAAATCAATCATAAAAAGCCCACCAAGTGAAATATGGATAGATATTCTCTAAATAGAGATTTTTTTCAAAGAATATGCAAAAATGTCCAGTATAGCACTAACAGATGCTCAACATCATTAGTGTTTAAGAAAATAAACAGAATCTATAATGGTGCACTTTTTCATACTTGTGATAGTTTCAATATTTAAAAAAATAATCAAGAAGTCTCATTGAAGACCTTGGGAAACTGGAACCCTGGTACAGAGCTGGTCAGAATAGAAAATGATTTAGAAGATTTGTAAAACAATGTCAGTATTTTCAAAAAGGCTAAACTTCAAACTACCATATGACATAATATGTAGATTTACATACCTAAGAGAATGTAAAGTATATATCTATGTAAAAATTTACATGAATATTTAAGAGCATAATTCATAATCTAAAAAGTGAGATCAAAGCATACACAAAGTTTAATAAATAATACCTAGTATTATTATTTTTATTTCAGCAAATCACAGATGCTCATTTTCCTTTTTTCTATTGAAAAAGGATAAATATTCCTCTCATACAATACATCATCCTGATCACGGAATGTTGTCCCTTCCTCCCTCCCTCCACTCTTCTAAACCCCAAACCTGACTTCTTCCCCAGATCCACTCCCCTCAATTTCCCTTTAGAAGGTAGAATGAATTCCTCCAAAAATCTAGCCAAATACCACACAAGGAATAAACTCTCATATTAAGGCAAGACAATGCAACCAGTAGGAAGAAAATGGTCCCAAGAGCAGTCAAAATAATCAGGGATATTCTCATCCCCATTGTTAGAAGTTCCACAAAAACACCAAGCTAACAGCCTGACATATACACAAAAGACTTGGTGCGGACCCATGCAGGCTCTATGCTTGCTGCTTCTGTCCCTGTGAGCTCATTTGGGCCCTGCTTTGTTGATTCAGTGAGCCATGTTCTCCTAGTCTCAAATCCTCTGGTGCCTACAATTTTCCATTTCCTTCTTCGACAGGATTTGCAAAGCTTCAAGGGCAAGAGCCAAATTGAAACCTCTAATTTAGACTACTTCTCTGCATAATGTCTGGTTGTAGATTTCTTTACCTGCTCCCAATTGCTGCTTCTGGAGAAGGCATGTCTGATATTGTATGCCTGTGTGCTTCCTATAGAATAGTCCTGTGGGAAAACTAGAGTCTACATTGCAGGGGCTACATTCAGAGACCTGTTTTGTCTGGCTAGAATGTAGACACATATTTAATCCAGTATTCAGAAAGTGGTAGTAGCAAATACCTTTAATCCCAGTATTCAGAGGGCAATGGTGGTTCACACCTTTAATCTCTAGAAAAAAACAGTGGAAGCAGACACAGGAAGCAGAACTCAGAAGGAAGTATCACATACCACTCAGTATCACATAGGAAGTGATGTCTGAGATGAGTCAAGATTGAATCGAAGACAAAGTGACTAATCAGGAAGAATTAGCCCCACTAATATAGTTCAAACTTCAGCCAGTAGAATATCCTAATTGAAAATAAATATAATGAAAACATTTTCATTAATTTTTCAGTTAATAAATCACTATATATATATTCAAAGAGATGGATACCATAACTAGTAGCCATTCTTATCAGTTCTTGCAAAATCTTTCAGTGCTAACGTACTAGGTATCTGTTATTAGTTCATTCACAGGCAGGAAAGTGTATAGTTATAGTCAATTCTTATCAGATGATAAAAATAGATGTGATGTTATGGATAATTAATGAAAGAATTATCCAAAAAGATGGAATTGTTGCAAAAATAAGGTATGACTAATATTGAAAAGAATATTAAAAATAAATGCATAAGCAACTGTATATGTGTATAGATATTCATGTGTATTATATTTTCCTTTTCCTTTTATATGATTATACTTATATTTGTGTGTGCGTGTGCATGTGTGTGTGTGATTTGTCACCTAGCAGCGGGTCCATGTAAGATCAAGAAGAGTGGAACATCCTCCAGAACTAGAGGCCCACATGTGGCTGTAAGCTACCCCATATGCATTCTGGGAAATAAGCAGCAGTCTTCTCTAAAAGAGACATAAATGCTCTTAATCAGAGTCATATCTTCAGCCCCCTTTCTGTTTTCTGATTACATTTTTATATCTGATTTTATCTCTTCCACACTGCTGCTTTCTTTTTATTTCATTAAACTGGGAGCTGGAAAATACCTTCATATTGAGTTATACACTAAATGCTATAGGTTTTGTGAGCCAAGTGTGACAGCTAATAAAACTCATAGTTTTATTTTGAAAGTAGTCATTTGGCAACAAATGATAGTTCCTATATTTTAATAAAGTTTATTGACAAAAATGAATGACTCTGTGTCTACAGGCCACAGTTGACCATACTTTGGCTTAGAAATCTTTAAATTTTTACTTATTATTTATTTTTAAAGGTTTTATATCCTAGGAGTCATTAAAGTTCTACAAATAATGTTTTATTACTCCCATGAGTGAATGGTAAGTCAATCTCTCTCTCTCTCTCTCTTTCTCTCTCTCTCTCTCTCTCTCTCTCTCTAAGTTTCCCTATCTCTCTCTGTTTCTCTATCCTTTGTTATTCTCTTCTTACTTCAAATGTGTGGTTTTGTTTTTGCTTTTTTGCAGTCTTTAGTCCTCTGTCCCAGTTTCTGATAAAATATTTGATGCAAGTTTGATGTCCATGTCTTTCTCCCCTATTAAAGGATATGCATAAATTTCTTCCTTGCCATTGATTTTTAGAAAAATTGCAAAACACCCTAAATTGTCTGCTTGTGTGTTTGCATCAATTCTTCATTTGATAGTTGTTCAGCCTGACAATTTAAGGGTTTCATGCTCTTGGAAATTTACCTTGATGATTTAGTGTTTATTATCCATTTATTACTTAAATATCATTTCTTCTCAGACATTTAATTAATCTCACATTAGAATTGAGTCATTCTATAATGAATCTTGCATAAGTCTTTTATTTTTCTTTTCTGCTCATATTTTATTTATTTTAATTTTATTATATTTTCACTTTTTAAAACAGTTTTTAAATTAATCATAATTCCCCTATTCCAAGTCCTTCCAATCATCTCCTTCTCCCTATTCATCCAACTTTAAGTTCTTTATCAAAAAACAAACCAAAGGGACAATACAATAACAAATCCTCAAAACCTAGAAAACAAAATACAACACCTCCCTCCAAAACAAAGCAAAATAAACAAACAAAAACATTCCAAAACACATGAAGCTGTAATGAAATAGAAGTGTGAATGCACAAACACACACAAACACACACACACACACACACACACACACACACACACACACAACTTTGAAGTACATTATTTGTTAGTTAACTATTCCTGAATATGATCTCTGCCCTGTTATGGTTAATATGCTTGGTGTCCTTCCATTGGAAAAATAATGATCCCAGCAGGTATAAATGACAGTTCAGTTGTTAACCTTTACCCTAATGTCTAGGTTTTTATTCATTCATTCATTCATTCACTTATTTTTTATATATAGTAAAATAAAATTTAATATGATAAAACAAAAACTATCACATCTAAGTTGGGCAAGACAAATAAACATAAGTAAAAGAGCTCAAGAGAAGCCACAAGTGTCAGGGACCCACTTGTTTACACACTCAGGAATCCCAGATAAACACTAAACTGAAGCAATAATATATATGTGAAGAGGACCTGGCACAGACTCATTCAGCACCTGTGCATGCTGCTTCAGTACATGTGAGTTCATTTGTTGTGTTTGTAGTTTAACAAATTTCTTTCAATGGATATCCCAAGACAAAATTGGCCTTAGTCCTTTCAATTTCTGAAAACTATTCTAAAAACTATTTTACTGAATCTTTGAAATGACAGCTCATCAAATGATTACATAACTTAGCCAGATATTTTCAAATGCTATTTCATTTCCTTTTTTATTCTCTCTTTTAATATACAGACAGACAGGCATACACAAACACATATGCACATGTACTCACACTCACAACCCCTCCATAGCACATACTTTGTAATAATCATTGTTTCCAGTGTCATAAACAGTAAAATTTACACTTAAAATGCTATTAGAAAACATTTAGGCCATATTTAATGTCCAGTTTACTTTTCACCAATTGCTTTATTTAGCCTAGATGTCAAATTACGGTCATAACTATCACTTAGTAAACTTTTGTATTTGATTTCTTTCAATAAGTAGGAGCTTCACTGCTCTCTTCTTGTATAACATAAACTTTCTGAAGAATATAAGATAACTAATTATAGAAATTTTTTCTTGTTCCTGCCAATACTAATATACTGTGAGTCAGGTTGTCCTGACATCAATTCTGATCTTGTCACAATTCTCTATCATTACACCCACCTATTAGCTATCTGACGAGTATTTCAAATTTTTTTCATCTTTCTACTACAGAGACTCTAATCTCATCAATTTATCATATACTGACTTAGAAGAGACACTAATTACCAAGATTTCAAAAAATATATTGGTTCATCTTTAATTATCTTTTAAATAAATCATTCTTTAACCCTAAAGGGACAATAATCTCTCTACATAGGCATTAACTGGCAGATCATTTCAATCAAACCTATTTCTCTGAGCCTTTTAAATTTTATTTTGCCATCAGATTACTATAAATTTCTTGCACATGAATATTATGTCTCACCAACTTTCCAAAAGTTAATCCAGTAGCATACTATAAATATTTCACAGAAGTCTTGTTAAAGACTAATACAAAATATTGTGTTCCCTCAGACTCCATCTACTGCCACAGTATCTGTTCCTCATGATACACTCACATGGATAGTTTTCTAGAATCTTTGTTAATAAACCATATTCAGATCCTGCAGCTCCACTGGTCTGCAGTCTTTCCATTCCTTTAGGAATCTAAAATCCATTGAGGTCTTCTTTGACTTTTGTTGTAGTTGTTTATACAGGGTTTATAAGGAAGAGTGCTGTCAGATCATGAAGAGGACAAGAGTTATATCTATGTATTTACCTTTTGTAAATTTTTAAAGTAAATATTTAGTGCTTCTTCTGTAGGCATATTGGATTCAGCGCAGTCTGTAGCTTAAAAATTAGTGTCCATCTGCAGGGTTGTCTAGGAATCGGAGACTGGATAGCCCTGATAGAATTCTTAATGATATCCTGCTTTGTTTATCGAATGATGTCTGGTCCAATTGTCATCAAAGATACTTCCTCCAGCAGCTCATGGGAGCAAATGTAGAGTCAGACTTTGGGCGGGATTAGGAGTAGGAAGGATTATGGGGACTAGAGGGTCACCAGGAGAATACACCTCAGGGAGTCAACTGACCAGGACTCATTTGGACTCATAAAGGCTAAAGCAGTAGACATAGAGCCTAGATGGGTCTGTGCTAGGTCCCCAACATATACTCTATGGTTATCTCACTTGGTGCTTTTGTAGAACTCCTAAAAGATGGAGTTGGGGTTCTCTGACAGTTTTACATGTCCTTGAGTTCTTTTTCCTGCTCCTGGGCTCCCTTGTCCATCCTTTATAAGGGGCTTGAGCTAGGCTTTTTTCCATCTTGATATGCCCGGTTCCAGTGGAAACTCTGGTAGGACTACTCTGTTGTGAGAAGGAGGGGGTGGATCTGAGATAGAGGGAAGATTGGGGAGAGGGGAGAGGGCAGAGGGGAGGCAGGGAGCAGTGGAGTGAAGGGAGACTGGGGATGGGATGTATTATATGAAAGAAAAACAAATTTTAAAACTTTGTGTGTGTGTGTGTGTGTGTGTGTGTGTGTGTGTGTGTGTGTGTGTGTGTGTGTGTAAATGTGTATGTAGCTCCAAAGCAACTCAACGCCTAGTTTTCCCATTTCACAGTGGCTTTACTTAGACAACTCAGACACCCAATGAATTCTTTAGTGTAAGATATAAAAGGAGACCTCCCATGTTGCCATACTTAAATGGTAAATGTATGTGCAAGTTTTTTTTAACATCATTGTCTATTCAACACACAATCCTTACAGTTATTATTTCTCAAGTCGGAGATATTGTATAACACTTCCTATCTGTAACGTGCAGTTGGTTTATTGTTATTGGTTTATTTCCTAGGAATTGCACTGCTGTCCAAGGGAAGTAACAGTACTCTTCCTATAAGCAATGAAGAGATCTGTAAGACATTTAGGCAAAGAGACTTCCAGGCCCAGAATCAGATCCTTACCGTCTGCTTCCTAAGACAATTTAGAGTAGTGAGTAGCATACATTGAGATCTTTGGAAGAGTCTAAGATTAAATTTTTGGTTTTGATTTACTGGAGACCATCAGGAAACAAGAATGGGAGAGTAAGACAGAGGAGGAAAAAGAGCAATATAAACTGGGGCTCTCAGAACAGATGCTAAACCTCAATCTGAAATTTTAATGCTAGTCAATAAATGCTAATATGTAAGCACTTAGAATGTATAATCAACTGTAGTGTAAGTCACATAACAACTTTAAGAAATCAATACAATCATTGCTTAAATTTTACAATGAAGATACTGGCACAGACAGATTAAGTGGCTTGATTATCTTGCCCAAGCCTGCAAATTTCAAAACAGGAGTTCTTATCCAGAACACCTAGTACTACAATCTAAATGTATAGCTTTTTCTGCTTGAAGTTGTTGCCAGAGAGAAAGGAGAATTTATTTCTTTTGTGGTGATTTTCCAGTGTCTTCTGGTAGCTAAATTAATTGGTGTTTCAATAGCAAAGACATTTTAAATCTGCCCTGCAGGATAGGTCCCCTTTACCTTTTACAAATCATTAAGAATCAGTTTGTTGAAAGGAGGGTAAATGTAGAGTTGAGGGCCTTGTGAGTACAGACTTTCTAAGACCCTTGCCTTGGAGGTACTGATTCACTAGATCAAAATAGGCATATGAAAATATGCTTTAAAAGTGTTTCTTATTTGATTTATTATAGACAGTGACTCTAACTGAACTTTAAAAAGATTTTATCAACAGTGTCTGAGCCCCATTTTTACCTTAAGACACCTAACTACTTAGATAAAGGTTTTAAATCATACTACTGTTCAATAAGTCTCAAAAAATTTTTCTGCCATGGTTCTCTAAAAAAAGATAGTTCTAACTATACTTACTAATTACTTCCTGTGAATGTTCACTCCATATCCTTGACATGATTATACAATTTTCCTCTAGATTAAGAAATGTCATGGTTTCAGATAATAATGGAAACAATTTAGGTAAAAACATGAGGTCTGAGCTTCTAAATGCACATGTCAGAATTTTAGAAAAACATGTTTTTTTTCTCACAATGTTTTCATTTCTGTAAAGTGTGCACGATGTGTTTTTCTCCAGAATTCTGCTTTTATCAAAGATCTCAACCTCATCTTTGGGGAATGTAGTTAGGGCAAGTATCAAAGCTGTAGTCAGCACTGGCTAAGAAGTTGCTTTTCTCCTGTCTCTTCATTTCTTATCTAGGATAAGACTACTTCAATTCTAGGATGTGTTGTTAATTGACATGTGACACATCAGCTCTGTACTTTCAAATTAAGTTCTTATTATCTCTAAGTGAAGAAATAATCAACTGAGGCAGTAGGACCAAGACCAGAGAGAGTGATATATTATAGAAGTGAGGTGTAGAATTGGTTCTTATTTTCTAAATATGATAATCACTGACACTGCCCTTCACATCCCTACAGGTTTCTACACTAACCACTAGCTGCTTGCTATTGAATGTCATAAAATATATTTCCATTCTTTGGAATAAAACATGTCCCTAAGGCCTAGCATATTTAAATTTCCTCTTTTTGTTCCCTAGAATCTGGCCTCAATCCTCAGGTAGTTCACATCATCTTCCCACTGGAATTACTATGGTTCAATAATTTATACTTAGAATTTTAGTGCACTTTGAACTTGAGTAATTTGAAAGATGACAGAAAACTCTCATGGAAATTACCAAGAAGCTAGTGTAGAATGAAAATTTTCTTCAGTTCACAGGATTTATTTACATACCACAAACTCTCAAACACGGCGAAAGATTGCCCACAATTTGTTATCATTATGTAATCACTGATAATCCATGCTTATTTGTCACTGAAGAAGCTTCTGGTGATGTTTATACCCAACCTACATACCCCCCATTGCACTTTTTTGATATGTTACAAAGGATAATGGGATTTGAAAAAATACATCTTTCTCAAGACAAAACTTTTTTCTCCTCCATCTCTCCCTCTGTCCCTCCCTACCTTCCTCTTTCCCTCCCTCCCTCTCTCTATGGAACAGCTGTTTAGGATACATACAACTTTTTGATGTAGATTTAGCTTTGTGGTAAAATGTTTGTGTAGCATGTATTATGCCCAGAATTTGTTCCCTAGTACAAAAAGGAAAAAAATTGTACATTTAATTATTGTTATTATTAGCCTAGTCTTCTTAAATTTATTGTATTTATTTTATATAATACATATCAACACTCCTCTTCCCCTTCTCTCCTTGCTCCATTTCTCCGAACCCCCTATCTATTATATATCCTCCCGATCCCGAGTCACTCATACCCCCTGCCCCCACTTCTCCCCATAGAAGAAAGCAGTCCACCCAGGGTCACCTCTCAATTAGGGCACAACAAATGGGACAAGGCTAGGCACCAGTCCACACATCAGGAGTAGACTAGGCAACCCAGTTGGAGGAAATTGTTCTCAAGGGCAGACAAAAGCATGAGAGATCCCCCACATACTCTCTAGCCAACAGGCTCTCTGCAGGAACATCAAGCCAGACAAATAAATAACTTATCTATGAGATTCTTCAGGTTCCTTGTCTTCTGCTTCAGGCTCTGTGGGACTCTAAGAGAGCTGGTTTGTTGACTCCATGGGGCACTGATCCCTCTGGTCCCAAAAATGCTTCCTATCCCCTTCTTCAAGTTTTTCAGAGCTCTGCATGATGTTTGGCTCTGGGCCTCTGCATGCATTCTCATCAGCTGCTGGCAGAGGCTTTTCTGCTGGAGACTGGACTAGGTACCTATCTATGAGTAGAACAGGATATCATTAGAAATCGTCTCCTGGCTATCCAATCTCTAGTATGTAGCTGACCCTGCAGAATCATGCATGAGTTCTCTCCTTTGGTATGGGGTGTAGTCCTTTCATTGTCTCAGTGGGTCCTGTAGGGAGGATGGATTACAGGGCAAAGGTTTTGTGGATGGACTGGTGCCCCAGTCTCCCCACTAGGAGCCTTGCCAGCTACACAAGATTTGCCCATCCAGGCTTTCTATCCCCCAGTGCTTGAGGTCCTCACCAAGGTCTCCATCATGTCTGTGTGTGTGTGTGTGTGTGTGTGTGTGTGTGTGTGTGTGTGTGTGTTTTGTTTGTCTTGATAGTGTAAAGTTATATATTTCTGTGTTTTCATGTGTATGCTTAAGTTCTTTGGGTTGGAGGTTTCATTCTAGTATCCTCTGTAGGACTGGGTTTGTTGGTAGATATTGTTTGAATTTTGTTTATCATAGAAGAGTTTGTTTTCTCCATGTATAGTGATTTAAAGTTTTGCTGGGGATAAAAGTCTGGGCTGGCATCTGCATTCCTTTACAGTCTATAGCCCATTAGTCCATGCCATTCTGGCTTTTAGAGTTTCCGTTGAGAAGTCTGTGTAATTCTGTGTAAATCGGGGTTACCGAACTTATGTCCTGGAGCTGGCTTGTTCTGTCTGCTCCAGGGCAGGAGTTGTTTGCTTGAGTTGGTCTTTAGAACTCAAAAGTAGTGTCCAGAAGGGGTGTGGAGTGGGGAGAATGGAAGTAGTTTTTGGGTTTGTGGCTGGGGTAGGCAGGTGTAGGGGGAGGAGTCAGGGTAGTAGTTACTTTATTCAGTTATGGGCCACTATGTTAATCACCACCTACTGCAAATAGAAGCTACTCACTCAGAAGAGGGTTGAAAGAAGTATTGTTCTATGGGCTTAATGATAATTCATTAGCATTCAATCTCATGCTATTTTCATTTGGCAGAATAATAGTAATAGATTCATCCACAGGGACTGTGTTCTTTATAGCCATGGGACTTGGAATGATTATGGTGCCAGGTATTGGTTTGATCTTGTGCAGTAGGACTTAAATCAAAACTTGGTTAATTATTCCCATATGGTCCTGCCATTATTGCACCCGTGGGCATGTCTTGCCAGCCCAGTCATATTGTAGCTCACAGGCCTCACAGTTGGCCCTAATTGATGCTTATTTTTCTCATTTGGTAGCATGCATAGGACCTTCCACAGGATGAAATCTGGCTAGTAGGGATGAAGCTTCAAGGTCATTGTCATTTTGATTTCTCCATGTTCCATGACTCAAGTATGTAGTGCCTTCAGTGATGTTTCCTACAGTTTAATGTTAAAAGTATTTTTTATTTCTTTTATTAGACTGTTTCCTAAGGATTATTCTAAACATTTTGTCAGTATTTGACTTATCATTCTATGTTCTTACCTTTAGTAAGAGAATATTTTGTTTCTTTTTGTTATTTAAGCACTACCTAACTGTTTTATTTTTTTCATAGAGTTTACTTTTGATTTAGTTTCTGAAATATTACCACTAAACCAAAGTCATCTAGATTTAAAGATCAAGTTACATAGTTTAATGTTGTTGCATTTTAAGAACTGTAAAAATTGGAAACCCTTTTATCTGTCATCTGATGTCCATTTTCCAGTATCTTCCCCAGTGAGTAGATTGTCTTCTTATTCTCTCTACAGTGTCTTTTTAATAAAGCATTTCAATCTAGTGAAGTTAAACTTACTCCTTTTCATTTTGTGACTTACATATGCAAAAGTGATTTCTGTACTGATTTTCTTGTACAATATATTCTAGATCTAGAGTTTCATTTCATATTTGGGTTTATGATTGATCTTGAGTTTACTATTTTTTTTTAAATTTCAGTTTTTGTGTCACAATTTATTTTCTGCTTCTGTGGCTGTCCAATGGTAACAGCAACAGTCATAAAAAATTTTTATTCAGATGAATTTGTTAACTTTATCAAAATACTTTTTAAGAGTAGTTGTGTTGTGTCTTTTCATATTATGATAAAGTTCAAAGTTTATCTCAAAACAAAAAATCTTAAAATATTTTAGAAGCATAGAAACAGTCTTATTATGTATCAGTACTTGATCTTATCATAAAAGATTTTTTTCTTTATATTTAAAATTTAATATTGTGCATATACACTTGTGTGTGTGTGTGTGTGTGTGTGTGTGTGTGTGTGTGTTGTATATATGTGTGTGCATCTGTGAACACATGGAGGACAGAGTTCATCAAGTGTCCTGCTTCGTTTTGCATGTCTCATCCACTTGATACAGGCTATCTCACTGAACCTGAACCTGGAGTTCACTTAAAAAAAAAACTAGGCCAGCTGGGCAACAAACTCTGACAATCTTTCTATCTGCCTACTCTAATGCTAGAGTTGCAGGTGCATGTGGTCACAGCTCTATTTTACATTGGTGCAGAGTATATGAGCTCAGATCTTCACAGTTCTACGTGGTGCTCTCATTCCCAAATAGCAGACTCCCCAGCTGTCAATCATTTGTAAACTAGTTCTTTATCTTACTTTATCTTAGTTGTCATGACCTTTCACAATATAATTCTATACTCTAGTTTTGCAGCATTACCCTGTACTATTACTTCTTCTCTCTCTCCCTCTCTCTCTCTCTCTCTCTCTCTCTCCATATATATATATATATATATATATATATATATATATATATATATATATATATATATATATCCAAATAAATGATTCATTCTACTGAAAACATGTGATATATTTTCCTGAACATGTAGTTTGCTTATACTATCACATTTACTACAATTGTTGTCTTTACTATGACTTCACTTGAAGTAATATATTCATTTTTGAAACCTAATCTTCCTGATTATCATGAGGTGTGTGCTTCAGTCTTTAAGCCCTCAGGAAATGATGTTCTTCACATTTCCTTTTTAAACGGTCAAATGACATTCTTAAGTTATTTATTTCTTTGTAGCAAAATCCCTGTTTCACCAGTGTCTCTTGAGATGTCTATTAAAATTATCTATTCCTGCACTTGCTTATTTAATTACATCTCAAGCTTATCACCTCTACCCATTTTGTGTCTTAGTAAATACTTTTAAATGTAGATAAACTGTTGCTACTGCAGCAACAGCCTGTCAGACTCAGGTTTTGGGGAAGCATATGAATTGTAATATAGACTAGCTAATATGGATTGAAAATAACATTTTTCTTGCATATTAGAAAGTATTTAAAGCTGAAAGTGTACCTAAATCTTCCAAGTTAAGCATATGAATTTGATTTATTTGCACTAGCTATATTTGACCAAGTACCATCAATATTTTTTTAAAAAAAGGTGTAATCCATAGTGAAGAAATGTACCAGAAAGACTATCAGTCTGTGACAAAAATATATTTATAAATTTTATGTTCTCTCAACGAGCTGTTGTTTTGAATAAATGCACATTGAATCATTTATTGATAATTCTGGTAATAATAGATAATCCTAACAGTGTCAGTTTTCCCAAGTGTAGGTTTTTTGGACAGTGCCTAATCAAAATTGGAATTCAATTTTTGAATCACAATAAGGAGAAAGATATTGATTCTTTAGCTGTGTATATAACACATATATGGGCTGAGGATGTGGTTCAGTGAGTCGTCATTAATTTAAGAGATACTGTTACCTCTGTATATTTACTGAATCTACAACGGAAACTTGAGTTGAGATACCTGGATGTCTCTACATGAGAATTTCCTACATTGTGGATTTGAGATGAGTCAGAACTAATATAAATTGTTTAAGACATGAGTGCCTCTGCTGGAAGAATTATATACAAGATAGGTATATAAGAGGAGAAAATCAGGGTTTCATTTTATATTATAAATTATACCCAGATCAGTTTAATCTATTGAATATGATATTTTGAAACAATGCAACCTTGATCACTATTAACTGAATTGTTATTAATATTAACTATTCATTATTTGGTATGTTTCATGTCATTATAAACAAAAACTCAAGAAACTAAAGTTGAACGTTCAGCTTACTGTGTTTTGTTTACTATTTACTGTAAGATCTTTGACACTACACTATAATATAAATTATCATAGTTTATATTTTTGATGTATGGAAAGAGGTATTTGTAAAATGAAATATTGTAAATGATATATATTTACTTTTTAAAGCAGACCTCAATCAGGACAATGATTTTCTTTTATCTTCTGAATAATAAGAAATAAATCAATCTCAATTGACTTCTCTAACAGATTTTTAAGTTTCCCTCTGACAATTGTCTATAAAATCCCCATTATTATCTGTGTGTAAAACTTAGACAAGCTGTGACCAAAGACAAAGCCAACTTATATTATGGTCCCAAACCACAGTTGCTTAGAGACCCAAAATAGAACATAATTTCTAGTGAGCTCATCCAAGCTCTAGCCTACGCAGTTCCTTTATTTTGCACAAAATGACTTGGCTAACATTCCAACCAAGGACCATAAACCAGCAATGTTCATAGACACTAAGAATAAGATATATTTAGATAGATCACATGGATTGAAGAGGCCCACACCATCTGTCTTTAACACAGGAGGCAGTCATTTTTATTCCAGTCAAAGGCCAGGATTTTCCAGCAATACTCTGTATTTAAAGGTAATTTAGCAATGAGATGTGTTTGCCATTCACAATAAATCAAAATATTTGTTTCTTTAATTATTAGACTTTATTATTAACTGAAAAATCATAGTTATGATTTCAGAAACAATGTCTTAGAAAATTTTCTTTATGCTTCCTCGCAGTGTGTTAGTGTTGCTATTCTAAATATACTGCTTTGTTAGAATTTGTTACTCTCACTCTGGAGAGTGAGTTTCTCTAGGATGCAAAGTGTCTTTTATTTCCTGATTGTCCATGGTTCCCAGTAGTTAGGATATGGTCCACGACTACTTGTGAATCTCTGTAGAATTAATTCCATGTTATTGAATTCAAGTTGCATACATATTGTTTGCCTCATGGGAATAATGAAAGGTGGGTTGGCTTGCTTCCTTTAGCTAGAATGTTGACTCGTTAATGAATGTCTTTTCTTCAATGAATAGGGTTGACAAATGCAAAGGAAGACTCCAACATAAATTTTAGTTACAGGTAAGTGGTAATTTTAGTTAAAGTAGTCATTGTATGTTCCATTGTTTTTTATCATCTGCAATGCAAACTGAATTGAGAAACTTATAGTTTTACATGTTAAATAAGGAAAATTTACTAATCAGAGTAGATTTTCCCATAGGACATGAGATGAAAGAGAATTCTTTCACTCATATATTACTTTCCAAGACTTTCCCTTTGTCTTCACATGGTCATCTTCTTATATGGGTCTCTGTCATAATGAAATAAGTGATAGATCTCCCCATCTCTTACCAGCTTAATTCCAAATACAGTCCCATTATAAAGTTGAAGTCCGTACATGTTTTATATGGGAAGGAAAGAGATATAAACCATCTGATAAAGCCAATATTCCGAAACAAACTTACTAACTCAAGAAAAGGTAGACAATCACAGATTTTTCATTATCTAGGATCTTATGACTTCATTTGGTGTTCTTTTCTATTTCTCTTAAGAATACGGCTACTTACCTGTTTTCAAATATGAAGTCTTACATAATACAGAAAATCCTGCATGATGACTTTATATTTAAAAATAATGTCCTTAATTTAAATAGAAGTGAAGTTAGATTTAGAAGATTAGGGAACATTTTATCTATAATTATTATCAGCTTTACATTCCATGTTATTATAAGATATTAAGGAAATTTTTTCCTTAAGAGAAAGTTAATTAAAAGTTTTAAAGATTATTGTGAGTATTTCAGATTTTGCAAAATGGACTAATAAACTGAGGTTAGAAAAATGATTGGAACATATATGATTGGGAGATCAGAGGTTGGATATTGCACATGGCTTCTGAGTTCCAGGGATCAACTTAGGCAGACAGCTACTGCCCTAGAATAGACAAAGCAAGCCAACTCCAGGAAATCAAATAGGAGTCCTGATCCCTGAATTCTCCACCTCTACCTGCCCAGTTCAGCCCTAAAGCCCAAAACTACCTCTACAGCATCCAGTGCTACATGTCACCTCCAGAACCCAACTACCCTACTACTCTGACACTCTGACACAGTGTCCTGAACACTCTGACACAGCTGAAGCACAAAGAAAAATATCTTAACCCCAACTTGAAGAAGATAATAAAGGCCCTTAATGAGGCAATGAATAAATTACTCAATGAAATCAAGGCAAACAAACAACGGGAGAAAATAAGTAAATTTCATTAAAGAAACCCAGGAAAACACAAACAATTAGAAGAAATAAAATAATCTCCATTGAAGAAACTCAAGAAATTACAAGCAAACAATTGAAGAAAATGAACAAAAATACTGAAGACTTGAAAATGTAAATAGAATCCATGAGGAAAACACAAGCTGACGAATTCTGGAAATGAAAAACCTAGAAATATGAACAGGAACAACTGAGACAAGTTATAGCAGCAGTATAAAAGAGATGGAAGAGAGAATCTCAGGAGTTGAGGATACTATAGAAGAAACAGAGACATCAGTAAAAGAAAACAAAATCCAAAAAAACTACTAATACAAAGCATCCAGGAAATCTGGGACACTATGAAAAGACCAAATCTAAGAGTAATAGGAATAGAAGAAGGAGAATTACAGCTCAAAAGCCCAGAAAATATTTTCAATAAAATCATAGAAGAAAAATGTCCAAACCTAAATTAGCAGATACCTATAAAGGTACAAGAAGCATACAGAACATCAAAAAGAATAGAAAAGAAAAAAAAATTTCCCTGCCACATAAAATTCAAACACTAAACATACAAAATAAAGAAGAATAAAAAACAATAAAAGCTGCAAAAGAAAAACAGAAAGCAATATATAAAAGCAAAATAATTATAATTACACCGCCTTCTCAACAGAAATTCTAAAAGCCAGAAGGGCATGGACTGATGTGTTACAGACACTCACGGAACAGAGATGCTGCCTGGATTTCTACACCCAGAAAAACTACTTTCAGTCAACATAGATGGAGAAAATAAAATATTGCATGACAAATCAAAATTCAAACAATATCTACCAACAAATCCAGCCCTACAGAGGATACTAGAAGGAAACCTCCAACCCAAGGACTTAAGCATGAAAACGCAGAAATATATAATTGTACACCATCAAAACAAACAGAAAACACACCCCCACACACCCACACACACAAAAGAATATACCTTTTTCTTGCCACCTCATGGAACATTCTCCAAAATTGACCACATATGTGGACATAACATAAGTCTTAATAGATATAAGGAAATTGAAATAGCACCCTACCCCTTGTTCAGACCACCATGGATTAAAGCTGCTTTTAACAATGACAGTAACAACAGAAGGTCCACAATTTACTGAATGATGACTGGGTCAGGACAGAAATAAAAAAAGAAATTAATGACTCTCTAGAATTCACTGAAAATGGATCTACAACACACCCAAACTTATGGGACACAATGAAAGCTCTGCTAAGGGAAAATTCACAGCACAAGTGCCTACCAAAGAAGAATGGACAGATCACATACTAGCAAATTAAGAGCACATTTGAAAGCCCTAGACCAAAAGGAAGGAAGCATGTGGGGCTGTCCTAGAGCTAAAAGTGAGTCCAAGGATGCCTTGAACCCCAGAATTCTCATTCTGAGAATGGCAGGAGTTCAGTTGTTCCTCTCTTTCCTAGCCCTGGCAAAACACAGCTAAATATCAAAAACTGCCTGTTTCACAGAAAGTCATTGGTAAAGGAATATGGCTTGGTTGGTGCTTATCTGAATGCCGTTGCTGAAGGCCTAGGGCTGAGCCCAGTTTCTTATATGGTGTCTTTCTCTTTTCCCTATGTGACCACATCTTATGTTGAAGGTGCCCTCGCAGGATTTTGACCCTTAGACTAAGAGCCTCACATTTTGACCCTTGCTTCAATAAACTGAGATGTACCACTGACAAAACTCTCCTGAAAATCCTGTACATTCTCCTTGACTCAGATTTCTCTGATTTAAGACCAGATGGCACCAGGATAAAACCACACCCCATGCAGCTACCAGCCCCAGGATCCTCCCCTACTGCTGGCCAGAGGACACAGAACCACCTGGAGAACCGGGAAGCCATGGGCAGGATTTTTATAAACAACACAAGCATGACCAAGAGATATAGACAGCAGGAAATAATCAAACTGATGGCTGAAATCAATAAAATAGAAACAAAGAGATCAATACAAAAAAATCAATGAAACAAAGAGTTGGTTGTTGAGAAATTCAACAAGATAGACAAATCTTTATCCAAACTAATTAAAAGATAATGAAAGAATATACAATTCAGTAAAACCAGAAACAAAAATCGGCATATAACCATAGATATCAAAGAAATCCAAGGAATCAATAGGTCATAGGATAAAAACCTGTACTCCAAAAAATTGGAAGATATAAAAGAAATGGATAATTTTCTTGATAGGACTTACCAACATTACATCAAGATCAGAGAAACAATTTAAACAGACCTATATCCCCCCAAGGAAATAGAAGAAGTTAATAAAATACTACCAACAAAAACAAAACAAAAATAAAAAACAAAAACAAAGCATGGACAGATGGCTTTAATGCAGAATTTTACCAAAGATACATGAGGAGTTAGTGCCAATCCTCCTCAAATTATTCCTCAAAATAGAAACAGAAGGATCACTGCCAGACTCATTCTATGAGACCAAATTCATGCTGATACCAAAACCAAACAAAGGTACAACAACAAAAGAGAATTACAGACCAATTTACCTCATGAACATAGATACATAAATTCTCAGTAAAATACTTACAAACCGAATCCAAGAACACCTCAAAAGATCACCCATCATAATCAAGTAGGCTTAATCCCAGAGAAGCAGGGATGGTTCAACGTACAAAAATCAGTCAGACTAATTCACCACATAAACAAACTGAAGGAAAAACAAAACACATGATCATCTCACTAGATACGAGAAAGCATTTGACAAAATCCCAAACTCCTTCATGATAAAAATCTTGGAGAGATTAGGAATACAATGGACATACCTGAACATAATAAAGGCAATTTACAACAAGCCTACTGCCAACATAAAATTAAAATGGGGGGAATTGCAAATCAATTCCACTAAAATCAAGAACAAGGCAAGATGTTTCTCTCTCTCCATACCTATTTAATATACTACTTGAAGTTCTAGCTAGACCAATAAGACAACAGAAGGAGACCAATGGGATACAGATAGGAAAGGAAGAAGGCAAAATATCCTTATTCGCAGATGATATGATAGTGTATATGAGCGACCCAAAAAAATCAACCAGGTTTGATGAAAAACAACTTCAATGAAGTGGCTGGCTACAAGGTCAACTCAAAAAAAAACCAAAACAAACAAACAAACAAAAAATCAGTAGTCCTCCTATATACAAAGACAAATGGACTGAGAAAGAAATCGGGGAAACAACACCTTTCAAAAAAGCCAAAAACAACATAAAATATCTTGGAGTGACTCTAACCATGCAAGTGAAAGACTTGTTTGACAAAATCTTTAAGTCTTTGGAGAAAGAAATTGAAAAAAGACCCAGAAGATGGAGATATCTCCTATGTTCCTGGATAAGCACGATTAACATAGTAAAAATAGTGATCTTACCAAAAGCAACCTGCAGATTCAAACCAATCACTGTCAAATTCCCAATGCAATTCTTCACATAACTTGAAAGACAAATACTCAACTTTATATGGAAAAATAAAAAACCCAAGATAGCTAAAACTATCCCAAAGAGTGAAAGACCGTCCAGAGGAATCACCATTCCTGATTTCAAGTTGTACTATAGAGCTATAGTAATAAAAATTGCATGATACTGGCATAAAAACAGAGATGTTGATCAATGGAAACAAATCGAAGATCCAAATATAAATCCATGCACTTATGGACACCTGATCTTTGTGATAAAGAAGTCAGAAATACACAATGGAAAAGAGACAGTATCTTTAACAAATGGTGCTGGTCAAACTGGATGTCTGCATGTAGAAGAATGCAAATAGACCTATATTTGTCACCCTGTTCAAAACTTGAGTCCAAGTGGATCAAAGACCTCAACATAAAACCAGATACACTGAATCTGATAGAAGAGAAAATGGGAATAGACTTGCATGCATTGGCACAGGAGACAACTTCCTGAACAGAATGCCAGAGTAAGGCACTAAAAATAAATGGGACCTCATGAAACTGAAAAGCTTCTGTAAGACAAAGGATGCTGCCAGTAAGACAAAATGGCACTCTGTACAGTGGGCAAAGATTTTTACCAACCTCAGTTCTGAAAGAGGGCTAATAACCAAAATATATGAAGAACTCAAGAATTAGACAACAAAAAACCAAAGAATCCATTAAACATGGGGTGCAGATGTAAACAAAGAATTCTCAAAAGAGGAATTTGGCATGGCTGACAAACACTTGAAGAAATGTTAAACATCCTTAACCATCCAGGAAATGCAAATCAAAACTACTCTGAGATTCCATCTTAAACCTGTCATAATGGCTAAGATCAATAACACAAGTGACAGCTCATGCTGGAGAGGTTGTGGAGCAAGAGGAACACTCCTTCATTGCTGGTGGGAGTGCAAACTTGTACAGCCACTATGGAAATCAGTATAGCAACTCCTCAGGAAATTGGAACTTGATCTACCTCAACACCTAGCCACTCCACTCCTGGGGATATACTCCAAGAACATTCCATCCTACCAAATGGATGCTTGTTCAACCATGTTTACAGTGGCTTTGTTCGTAATAGCCAAAAATTGGAAACAGCTGTGATGCCTCTCAACTGAATAATGAATAAAGAAATTGTGGTACATTTACACAGTGGAGTACTACTCAGCTATTACAAGAAATGACTACAGGAAATTTTCAGGCAAATGGATGGAACTAGAAAAACTTATTCTGAGTGAGGTAACTCACTGCATGATTCTGCAGGGTCAGCTACATACTAGAGATTGGGTAGCCAGGAGAAGATTTCTAATGATACCCTGCTCTACTCATAGATAGGTATCTAGTCCAGTCTCCAGAAGATAGGCCTCTGCCAGAAGCTGATGGAAACAGGTGCAGAGGACCAGAGCCAAACATCATGCAGAGTTCCGGAAAACTCCCAGAAGAGCTTGAGGAAACATTTCGAGACCAGAGGGGTCAGAAACATCAGGAGAACAGTCCCCATGGCTTAACAGACTAGCACTCTTGGGGTACCCCAGAGCCTGAAGCAGAAACTAGGCTATGGGAAATGTGTCCTAGATATGTTATGTGTCTGTCTTGCTTGGGATTTTTGCAGAGAACCAGCCCTTCAACCCATTTCCTCCAGCTGAGTTCCCTGGTACTCCTTCCATGCAGAGATTGGTGTCTAGCCTTTTCCCATTTGTGCCCTCTTTGAGAGGTGATCCTGCGTGGAGTCCTCTCTTCTATGGGGAGAATTTGAGGGGAGTGATGATGAGTGGTTGTGGATGGGAAGGATGTTTAATAGGAGGAGGAGAGGGAGGAATGGAGGAATGTTAGGAGTTTGTTAATATGTATTATACGAAAGAAGAAAAATAAATTTTAAAAACAAAAGAAGAAAAAGAAAATGCTCTATGGGGGTAAAAGGAAAGATCAGGGCTCACTTATAATTACATAATTGGCATATACTCAAAGGTTAATGCCTAAGATGGTGTATAGGTTTACAACTAAGCCAGTACTCCTGGATTAATATTTAATGTATAAACATATATGATATTATATACACACAAACACACATAATGTCACAGAAGCACAATGGACATATTACATGCATGTTTGGGCAAGGAAAGTAAGAAAAGAAAAGAATTCTGGAAGACCATTAAGAGGAAGCATTTCCTTTAAAATAAGTAAAGAGCATGTGTTTCGTAGACACACACAGGAAGGTGATTTTCTGTGATATATGGAAGTAATTTTGATGATATCATGTAAGGTCATCAACTGAAAATGAGAAAGGAGGTGTATGTTTTAGATATGTCTTTCAGAGACTGAAAGGGAGATGGAGTAAGAAATGGATTAGAATTACTTGGTAACATTAAGGACCTGTTAAGATGATTGAGCAGTAATTTAAACTGATACCAACCATTCTAGTTCTCTAAGGATGTGTTCTTGTGACCTTTTCAAGAAGAGGAAGAGCTTAACAAGAGTTACAGTTTACTATGGAAAAGTATGAGTAAGAGAGAGGAAAACGAATTACTATGGATGTATGTGATTTTCAGTACTTACTTTGAAACTGAATAAACTAAGATGTGTAAGGGGAGTAGAAACGTCATCAGGAGAGTTAAAATGAAGTAACAAGTTGTAGTACTGTGCTCACCAAACATTTTAAGAATAGAGGTACTAGAGGAAGTATCCTAAAGAGCAGTATTCAGATTATATAAAAGACAGAGAAAGATTAGAATTGCCCTGGCTTACTTTCTGTTACTGAGATGAACACCATTACCAAAAGCCATTTAGGGAAAGAAAGGGCTTATTCTATTTTATAGGCTACAGTCCCTTCGTGAGATAACTCAGAGCAGGAGCACATGGAAGGACCTGGAGGTGGGAACTGATGTTGGGACCACAAAAGAACATTGTTTACTAGGTTGCTCAGCTAGCTTTCTTATACAATCCAGAACCACGTGCCCAAGAGTGACACCACCCATGGTGGACTAGGCCCTCCCACATCAATGGTTAATCAAGAAAATGTCTCAATGACATTCCATTGAACCAGTCTGATAGAGGAAATTATTCTGTTGATATTTCCTCTTCCTATATGACACTAGGTTAATGTCAAGTTGACACCTAAAGCTAACTATGGTAATACTTGGTATTGACAAATTCAAATGTGTGTACATAGAAGTGAATGACCAAGGTACTGTTCCTTCTTCTACATACACTATAGATTTAAAACTTTGATGCCATGTGTCCCCAACTGATTAAATTTCATGAAATGTTTGAATCATGGCTGCTTTATTTAATTTATTTCTCTACAAATGTAGTAATTCTTCAAGTTGGACATTATTCCCTGGTATTCTTCCTACTACACTATCTAGTCTATTAGTGGTGTTTTCCACTATTTTTATTTGATTTATTGAGGTTCATATTCATAAGACTTTGAGATTCCTTTCAGGATCTTTGTCTCCACTGAATTTCTTATCCAAGTCATCAATTGATTCCTTTGTTTTATCTGTTTATTTATGTTATCTTTGAGATATTTGGACATTTTGAATTCTTTGCTTGACATTTAACAATTTAAATTGCTTTCATGTAGTTATGAAAATTTATAAATTTCAGAGACTCCTGCTTGTTTGCTTTTTATATATTATGTGTTTCTGTTATGGCTTGCACATCTGTTGGATGGATCTCTCCTCTGATTTTGGTGATCAAACTTCTCTTGAGATCTAAGATCCCAACAACAATCATAGAGAAAAATACTGCTGTATCATCAGCAAGCTTCAAAACACATCATCAGTAGCATAGATGTCAGAAGGTTGACAGATGTGGATGTTGGGAACACTTGGAAAACTATTTCCCGGATATCAGTTTCTTTTTTATAATTGGTAGCATACCAGTTATATTTATCAGTCGTTATTTCAACATATGGTTAACAAAAGATCACCAGCACTGCAGTGAAGTCTTCTGGAAGTGCTTCTTCAAGGTTAGCCCACAGAAGCAGTGGTCCAGGGGACAAGGTTTCAACCAAAGCTGGTCATTGAACTTGGCACTTTGTAAAACTGTCTCAACTAGTACAGGCTTTGAAGGAATGGAGAGGTCATAGAGAGCATATAAGACTAGATGCTGTATGGTGAAGTTGTAGTTTCTTTAGATAAATTCAAAGAGTACACTGGTAAAGTAGCACCCTTACTAGCAGTGGAGAAACCAGGACTAAAGTAAAGGGATCATTGAGAGAAACTGGAGTATAAAACTAGGTGATAGGGCAGAGTCCCTGAAGTGTTATATGCCTACGATGGTGACTTAGCAAGGAAGACAAGGCAGCAGAATCATAGGTACAAGTCCTGCCAGACCTCAGCAGAGGGAACCACTGTTATGGCCAATGCCTAAGTGAACAGTGGAACCCCGAGCATCTGAGCTCAGGTGTTTTTTATTTGTTCACAACTCCTCGGCTATTATATTGATGGCACATGCAGGTCATTAGCAATCAAACATCTCCCACAAGAATACAGCCTCTGCAAACAATACAAAATGCCAAGACCTGGGACATCCCTGCACCCAACAGTGAATAAAACAATTATTTTACACATAACTAAAAATAAACTTCTGCAACACTGAAGAGAAGTAAGTTAAGCCATTGAAGGTACAGCCTTATCTTCAGTGGAGATTCAGCATATTGGAGATGACAGGTCTGTGGAATGACCACCAAGGACACTGGTTGGTATAGCATGGAGACACCCTGACCTATGTGACAAGGTGTGTGTTGCAGATGACAGAGCAAGAGAGGATGAACTACTGAAGACCTTTATAACCCAGAAGATTATAAGTGAGCTCCAGACACACATTGATAACATGTTGAGTTTTTACAATTTTTCAGGTTTTTCTTTGCTTTGATTTTTTCTATATTATCTTGGTTCATCACATCTGGCATAAGAAAGTAATAAACTTGTTTTTGATTTTACAGGAAACCATGGTTAAGAGACTTTGGATATCTTAAAGAGATACTGACGTGTAAATTAATGGAATTTTTGACATATATGAAACTTTTAAAGTTATACCATGTTTTATATTATGATGCTTATGTAAGATCTTGGAGACAAACAAGAAAGAAAAAGTGATAGTTTAAGGTACTATGTTTGAGTATCAATTTGACAAGCTACTTAGTCTTCTAGGTAACTTCAACTGTCTACTTGACACAGCCCAGAATATTTGAGGAAGTGGAGTCTCGATTGGGGGATTGTCTTGATCAGATTGACCTATGCCAATACCTGTATGGCATTTTCTTTATTGCTAATTGATGCGGAAATCCTAGCTCACTGTGGCAGTGACAACCCTGGGCAAGTGGGCCTGAACTGTACATGAAAGGTAGCTGAATTAAGTCAGAGAGCAAATCATTAACCAGAATTCCCCCATGGTTTCTACTTTGATTACTGTCTCCAGGGTCTTGAGTTTCTCTCCTGACTTCATTAAGTAATGGGCTGTAACCTTTAAAACTGAGTAAAACCCTTTATTCCCTCCACTAAGTCTTTTGGTCATGGTATTTATCACAACATAAAGCAAACTAGGACATCCAGTCAGTGAATTGTTTCCTTTGCAAGTACCAGGATCAGAATTTGATCTGGAGAATCAATACAGGAATTCCAAGTATGCTGAGCTTTTAATCTCAGTGTTTCTGTGAGAAAAAGAGGCCTATGCTTGGAGATCACTATTTTTCTAAATATCCTACCCTACATAGCAAGTCTCATGCCAGGGAAAATCCTTGTCTCAATAATAAATGTGGATGGCTCCTGAGGAAAGGTGTCTGATGTTGGTCTCTGATGTATACACACATGTGCACATATATGTTAATACACACACACACACACATACACACACAGACATGTGCACACACACACACACACACACACACACACACTAGACATAGACATGTGAATATACACAAATGAAAATGCATGTGCAAATATAAAACTATCAGTCTCCATCTCTAAAATAAAATTTTGAAAAATGGGCTGTAGGAGAAATGGCTCAGTAGATTAGGTTTTGGTTTTCTTTGCTTAGATTTTTTTTCCTATTCCTTGGTTTATTGCATTTGGAAGAGCAAAGTATTTAACTTCTGTTTTTGTTTTTTTCTTTTTCTTCAACTTACTCTTTCAAAGAACATGAGTTCACCTATCAAAATCCACACTAAGTAGTTCACAAAAACTAATTCCAGCTCCAGGACATTCAACAACTTCTGCCCCAGGGTATGTCAGCACTTATTTACACATACTCAGAAAGAATCACATACACATGCACATAATTAAAAACAAAAAAATAATCTTTTGAATTTGAAGCCAGTTTTCTCCTGTTTACAGCTGGATTGCTTTTCTATTACAGCAAACCTGTGGAAATGCACTGTCATTTTCTTCTTTTGCATCTTCACTTTTCCCTGAACAATTTCACATTTTTACGATTGTAGGATGCAACTATTTTTATACTGATGGCACTGTGTGTTATCATAACCTTGCTTCCTTCTTTGGTCTTTTCCTTTTAAATTTAAGTTATTTTAACTGGAAAATAAACACATGACACAATACCTATTTAAGGCATGACACATACATATATATTTTATATATAAATAATCATGTAATGTTTAGGTCAGGTTAAATGCACTTGGTTTTTTTCAAGCATTATCATCTTCTGTATAATATTCAATGTTTTTTCTTCTAAATTTTTAAAACAATCTACAGGCACCCAAATGTGTAACACCACATCCAATCCCCTAAGTATTACCCAAGTATATCATCAAATTACCATTTCCCTATGAGTCTCCCGTTCTCATATTCCCCTCTAGGTTCCAATATTTACCATTCAACTCTCAACTTTTATGATATAAAGTTTTAAAAAGTATTTTATACTCCAGGAGTGTCTTAGTTACTTTTCGTGGACAAATAATTTTATACTTCGTGAAAGATGACATATTATGACCAAAGTATACTAAATAATTATGAGTGTTACTAGCCATCCATGTTTGGTTATAAAATTCTTTGTCCAGTTATAAGTCCGTTTATTTGTAATTTTTGGTTTTTAGAATTTTTACATTCTGAATATCAACCTCTTGTTTGTTCAATGTATAATTTAAAACGCATTCTCACTTAACGTATCTTTCTTCACACCGATGATTGTTTCCTTTGCTCTAAAGTAGCTTTTTAGTGTTATATGCACTCATTTTTCTTTGTTTATTTTGATTCCTGTGTTTTGGATGCTTTGTACAGAAAATCCTTCTCTACAGTAATGTCTTGAAGACCTCCCCCATTTATACATTTTAAAAAAGTTTTCTAATATGGTTAAAGTTCTCCCTTCTCTTTCCTCTCTCCAATCTCTTCCATTTACCTCTCCTTTTTATTCAAATTCATGGCCTCTTATTTCATTAATTATTATTTCATGAATATATGTATATGCATGTACACAAATATTCCTAAGTACTATCTCCTTAGTCCTTGCAATGTTACTTATATATGTCTTTATGTCTTGTTACTTTACAATTTTGTGATCTCAAATTTAAGTCTTTTCTTCATTCTGCTTTAATATTTGTGAGTAGTGGGAGTTAGGGGTCTAGTTTCATGTTTTGGGAATATTAATTTTCTTTCTCACTATTTATGGGAATACATTTTTCCTAAAGTGTTTAGAGAAGCAGATGTATAAAAAGTAGGTACATAGACTTATTTATAGCATCATCTTCCTCTGGTATATATGTCTGTTTTAATAACAATACAAAGCTGTTTTTATTACTACAGATTAAGGATATTTGAAATTAGATACTGTAAAGTGTCTCACTTTATTATTTTTGATCAAGATTATTTTTGTCTTCTTCGTATTTTTCTAGTTCCATGCAAGTTTGAAAGTTTGATGAAATGATAGTTTTGTAATAAAAATATGAAAGAACTTATCAAATAAACAGTCAATGGGATTACTTGAAAATATAAAAATACATGAAATTCATGATCTTAGATTTTTAGACATTATTTCAACACTTACATTTCTATGTACCTGTGCATGCTCTCTGTAAATATGTGCAGACATATGCCAGTCTTCAAAGAAGCTAGCTGTGGCAAAATTCTTGAATCATGAGTTATAAGTGGTTATTAACTGCCTAATGTGCGGGTACTGGGAACAAAACTTGAGTCATCTGCAAGAGCAGCATACACTCTTAACCAATTAGCCATCTGTCCAGCTCCAGTGATTATAGTTATTAAAGTGATAATTGAACTAAAGTTTGATGTTTTTTCTTTTTGTTTTCTTCATGCTCATTCCTATCATGGAGAATAAGCTGTGTTTCTCTTTGTATGATGAAGAAAAAGGAAGCTTCTTTTTTATAACTATTAGAGGCAGAGATCCAGAACTGACCACTCAGGAGTCCCAGATGTTACATCCTACAACACAGCCTCCACATCTGTGGATCAGGGAACAGTGAGGAAGAGGGAGTGGAAAGACTATAGGAGCCATAGGACCAAGATGACTCCCAGGAGACAGTCTTAGGAACATGGAAGGTAAGCTGAACCCATGAAATGTAAATAATATGATTGCCCAAACAAGGTCTGAAAATTGATAGCCTGTGGTTGAATTTCCCAATAAAATAAATTAAAATTAAAAATACAGACATAGAGCAATAAATATATTTTAGTTTTATGAATTAAATTTCTAGAACATCTATCTGGAAAAAAAAGCCTAATTCATAAAGCCTAATTTGGCTAAATAAATAAAAATAAGCATTTCCTCTTAAATGTAAAAAACTATGAAATAAAAATTGGTCTTAATTTAATCATCATCAAATATATGTATCTTATATATACTGTATCATATTCTAAAAGTCTTTATAATTTATAATTTATGATATAATTATAATTATAATTTATAAATTACAATTTATAATTGAGATGAAAGTGGCAGAAGTATTGTGTTCTCCAATATTAAAATATCACATTTAATCTCCAATATTAAACAATCTTCTAAATCTATTTAGAAAATACATTTCAAATTTTAAAGATATTGTTTTAAATAATAACCATTTGTTCAAGAACTCATTCTGTAAAATTCAAACGTACTAGTGCTCAGGTCTATCATTACAAAATGTTTGAAAATAACCTAGGCATCATCACAAATACTCATTATATAATCACTAGATTTTTAAAATTAATATCTAAACTTACGTAAATGTTATGCAAATAGTTGTAGTCTTTCAAAGAATAATAAGAACAAAACATGAATACAAATGTTTAATAGAAATAAAATTTTGTTTCTGAATATTTTTAATTCATATTGGTAGAGCCTGTTGGTGTGAAGAATCAAATTTATAATGCAGAATTTTCTATAGGTATAGGAAAACAAAAACATTCTATCAGTGAAGTTCTTCCACTGTCCTTGGTATCATTAACCATCAACTTAACCCAGCCTAGAATCATCTGAAAATACAGTCTCTCTTGAGTTATCATTTTTACCAGATTTGTCTGTGGAAACATCTGTGTGATCCTATCTTGATTGTCTTAATTGATTCAGTACACCATCTGGGCACCCATATTTCCTGGGTAGATGATCTCGGGGTATATAAGAATACTAAATAAGCATGACCCTGTGCATTAGCCAGAAACCTGGGTTCTTCCACAGTTTGTGCTCCAAGATTCCTGTGTTGGATAATTGCCCTGATATATCTCAACAATATACTGTGACCTGGAAATGTATGCCAAATGAACACTTTCTGTCTTTATTATTGTCAGAGGATTTTATCATAGCGTCAGAAATAAAAGCAGAACTGCATCCAAGAGCCTCTTATTTGCTGACTTTTATTTCTAAGATCAAGCAATACTGTTTTGACAATGGATGTGCAAGAATGTGGTATTGTTTAATAAATGCAGAATGAAATGTGCAAAATAATTCTTTTTAAAACACTGAATAATTTCAAGTAAGTGGATTTAATGATGGCTCTGGAAATACCTAATTTTCTTACTTGATGCATATAAACAATATGTTAAAATATATATTATAGTTGAGAGTACAATACATGGCCAGATGACCTAAAAGATTTAGGTTGACTTCAGCTATAAAACGTCAAAAATAATAGAATAATATGAATAGTTTTAACACAGAAGGAATTACCAAAATGGAATCATGATCTAGTAAATACAAGTAATTCCTAATTGCATTCTGTGCATAATTCTAGAAACTACATCTGAAAATATGAAATGTTACGAATAAAAATAAATCATGGAAAAATCTGAGTTGTCATATGTGACTGTATCAGCTTTGTATCAACACACTGACTTATTTTTGCATCATAGGCCTTATTACAAACAAGGAAGATACTTGTTCTCTCATTTATTTTTTTATATTCCTACAAACTATTATTTCTACGAATTTTTGTGTTTTCTTACCATATATTCATCTCCATACATTGAATACTCACTAGTAGATGATAATTTCAAAGTGAATAATAACAGAATGAGTAAGTATATGTGTGAATAGAATTATAAATTAAATTATCAAAACATACAAAAAAATGAATACATATATTCCAAGGCTATGACTTCTTTGTTTTACACTAGAGATTGATCAAGGATTTTGCCCATATAGGTGAACATGCTATCACTGAACTGTATCCTCAGCCCTGGGATTAGTTTTATAAAAATATATTTATTATCTATTGCCCTGGCTGTTCAAGACTACATTCTAAAATTCCTTTTGACCTGGTTGAAACACAAAGAAACTTACAAGGAAGTTTTCCATGTCAGTATTAGTTTACTATTTTTTATTTCTTCTGTTCTTATAGTAGCTAGTTGTCTTATAGAGTCAATGCAAGGAAAAACCAATTACCTAAAATACTGATGGAAATAGATGTTTCTTTGTATACTGGAAGGTCATTCAGTATTCAGTTTTGAGGGCTTAGAATAGTAAAATAATTGGAATTGGAATGTAGTTTCTATTTCATTCAATAACTTAAGGAATATTATTTAGTTGTGTCAAGTTAGCATTCCCTATTGTACTATTGATACTATACATTCATTCCTGATAATGACACTTCCGTAAAAGCATCTAGGCACAAAAATACAAGAAAGCATATTGGCCTTCTGTGGTTATAATGTTATTGTTGTCAGCAAAGTCCTGTAATGGGGCCTGTGGGGCAGAAAAGCATATGGTTCACTTTCATTTTGGTTAACACATAGATTAAGTTGTCTTTATTGTTGTTAAATTTAAATTTTATTTGCAGATTAATCTTCAAAGTAGCTTTATAGCTTGCATGGATGTAATTTCCTCTCTGTATTGGCTTCTGCATTGGCAATAGTCACCTTTGTTTTTTGCCACCTACTTATTTGTATAAGAAAAAGTAGATATTTTTTCTGAAATTATTTGTCCTCTGTGCCAAGAAACAAAGTAATGGAAAAACATTCAATACTTTTCTAAACGTGGAGTAAAAAATGTTTTCAGCCCTTCCTCTATGACTATTAAGATATTAGGATTTGTTTCATAAAATGTCTCTGGAGAAGGCTCCTTGTACAATTTTGTTGTTGTTTTTGAGTATATTTTCCAATATTTGAAAACTTTCCTTTTATTCCTCTTTGAGATTTTTAATTTAAATTTTATTTTATTTTATGTTTATCAGTGTTATGCTTGCATGTATATATATATGCACCACATGAGTGTCTGGTAGCACCAGAGGCCAGAAAAGATGGTGAATCCTGGTGAGACTGGAGTTACAGATGGTTGTGAGGTACAATGTGGGTTTTGGGAAATGATTCCAGGTCCTCTAGATGAGCAGCCAGGGCTCCTAGCCGCAGAACCATCTCTCCAGACCTCCAGTTCTACTACTATATAAGTCATTGAAATACAAAACTCTGCATTTAATTCATTTTAAAAAATTCTTCAGCCATTTACTAGTACTTCCTGAATACCTAGTCTGTATAAGACAATATAATAGAGCAGAGGAGAGAGACTGTACAAAACAAGGAAGCTCCTGTTCTTGTTACCATTGATATCTCTAAATTCCACCTTGATTTTGTCCTACACTACTTTAGAACTTGCGTTTTACAAATGTCTGTGATTTAATCCTTGCCTCAAGTGCCTCTGCCCTCTAATTCTATGCATCTGACACTTTGAAAATACTAGGTGAATTAAGTCTAATTAAAGCTATTAAGCACATATTGCCATATTCATGCTTCAAATATAATATATGTGTTTTATTAACTATATATTTCTGAAATGCAGTCTTATTTACCTCTACAGACTTGAATACAAATTAATATTCTTTAATTTCATTTGTATGCAACATACCAGTAGAGCATAATAAAACATTAGGCTTTCTTTTTCTGGGAAGGCCACTCTTAGCTCTTTAGCTGGCAGTAGGTTTTTTTTTTTTTTCTGTAGCTGTCCTTCACAATATTGTTTTTGTTTCTCCATGATGCCTTATGATAAAAGCGTCTGTGTGTAACTCTTCCTTTTGTATTACACTAAATACTCCCCCTGAGGGCAAGGTCTATATTTTCTACCATTTAATATTCTCCCCAAGGGCACTTTGAAGAACTGTGTGATAATTGAATAAATAGCTTATTAGTTTATGAGCATGAATCTTCTTATAAGCTTATTTCCCATACAGCTTTTTAAAAAAATTCTGACTGTGTACAATTCGAAGCTAAGTAGGCCAATTTATTAAATTCTAATCACTTGGATGAAGAAAGGCTGACTTCATAAATCATAGCTTAATAGCCTGTCTACAGTTTCTTTAGGGTTTCACAGCTGCATGGTAATGCTTGTTTAGACACTCAGTTCAA
Source organism: Cricetomys ansorgei (assembly GCA_026225945.1). Lineage (NCBI taxonomy): Eukaryota > Metazoa > Chordata > Mammalia > Rodentia > Nesomyidae > Cricetomys > Cricetomys ansorgei. The sequence continues at coordinate 2,653,103 of JAMJFZ010002759.1, read as the reverse complement.
CTATTGAAATGATAGAGTCGGTAATCAAGATATTAAATATCTTCTTTGCATTTGGTCATCAAACCTTAGTCCATGAATTTCTGTGTTTAGAATTGTCTTATGACCATCATGTCTAATGATATTCTCCATGTAAAGCAGTATGGAATACATTATATAGGAATTTTTTAGTCGTTCCTTGCATAATAAAGGTAAAGTTTCATAGTTTATGAAATGAAAGGGGTTCTAAGTTATTTATTTTCCCAATAAACATTCTTCACATAGGTTTCTGAATCTCTTGTTCTTCTAAATAATATATATCTATAACTCACGGTCTGAGATTTTTTAAAAAAGTATACTGTTATGAAGTGGTAGAGAACAGTAAATGGATTTAAAAGAAACCAAGGATTTATTTCATGTCATTAAGTTGTTTCCCACTAAAGGTGTGTATTTTCTCATGTCATCCACATAGGTAAATACTCTTTCTATAAACTATTGATATGGGACTGTGGTGACAAATTCTTTACTTTCGATCATGATTCCTGAAGGTCAATAATATAAACAAATTATTTACTAAATATTTTTCATTATTGGTAACTAACTTGAGTGTTCTAGTTTCAACTGTTCCTTAGATACATGCACAGTGTGACTGATTTTACTAAAGTGGTAGAAGTTAGGATAGAAGCTTTGTAAATTATAAAGACATGGGTGGAAAAATTACTGAATTGTTGAGGAACTGATGTATTAGTTTTACACCATGACAACCAATCCTTGCATATCTGGTCATCAAGCAGTACTTAGAAATTATAGTCTTTAACATCAAGTCATATCTTATCTGTCCTTGCACTCCCATTTTTATTCCATCCCATACGCAAGTATTCATTTAGTTGGCTTTGTAAGAATTTAGAATGCCAGCTGGGCTGTGGTGGCACATGCCTTTAATCCCAGCACTCAGGAGGCAGAGGCGGAGGCGGAGGCAGAGGCAGGTGGATCTCTGTGAGTTCAAAGCCAGCCTGGTCTACAGAGAAAGTTCCAGTACATCCAGAGTCACAACATAGAAACCCTGTCTCAGAAAGAGAAGAATTTGGAACTTAAGTTATCTCTGCTTTCTGTTTTATAATGATAGAGAATAAAAGTCAAATATATACAGCCTATGTAGTTGCCAGTATAGGTGTAATCAGTTACTATTAGAAACATTGGCTCTTCTTTTACTAGAATAAAAAGTTTTCAGATTTTAATAAGGAAACACCTTAAATTTCAGTACAATATGGGTCATGTACTTTCTGAAATAATAATACATGAACAGTTATATAAATAAATTGCATGAAACTTTTTAGAGCTTCTGTTTTACATGCAGACTGAAGGGCTCTTTGGTTCATTGGTTTGTTTTTGAAATAGATTGCAGTAATATACTTCATTATGGCATTTTTCTATGCATTTTTTGTTGATCTTTCTCCCTTATTCTTTTCCTCCCACCTGCTCCCTCTTTCATATTCCCCTCTGTAATGTCTAATCTTGATTGTCAGCTTTATTGGATCTGAGATTAACTAAAAGTCAAGCCTCCATGCACATCAGTAAAATACCTTATCAGGGAAAATCCTACCTCAAATGGAGCAGTACTTTCTACTAGTCCAAATACAAAGACGAGAAAGAAAGAAACATTTTTTTGCCTGCTTGCCTTCACACTTATTTACAAGTGTAGGTATCCCGTTGTTGATGCATTCCATCATTGATATAAGAACCAACTTCTTCATGGTTCCAATGTAGACTGAATCCTCCAGAACTTCCACACCACATTGGAAATGAGGAGTTGCTGAGTTATCTAATCTTTAGAATGAGCAACTACTAAATTCCTGGCCTTTACAGTGTGAGACATCTGTTGTTGGACTACCTGATAATATCTTGTAAGCTAATATAATAAATTCCATTTTAATAAATACATTGATTCTATCAGTTCTGTTTCTTTAGAAAACACCAACCAATGCACCCCTCATCTTCAATAGCCCTCTTTCCAGTTGTAGGACACATAGAGTGTTACAGAATCTAAAGGAAGATGTTCTCTTCATGTTGTTTTCTTAGTGTTTATATTGTGTAGCTATAAAATGATTTCAGATCTTTCTATTCTGATTCTCATAAAATACTTATTAGCATATGTTGGTATTATACTATTACATGCTGTGTTTTGAAATGAAAGAGTGGAGGGAATGATATGAAAGGTTGATTATCTTTATTCTTGTAATGTTTGCCTCTGGATTAATTTTACACCATGATGACCAATCCTTGAATATCTGGTCATCAGAGAGTACTTAGAAAATATAGTCTTTAACATCAAGTCATATCTTACCTGTCCTTGCAATCCCGTTTTTATTCCATCCCATAAGGAAGTATTCACATTGTTTATTATATATCCATTAAAGTGCATGTATACAGATGTTGCTTGAGAACACATTAAATTATGAAAATTAATTGTGTCTTCAATGAATGTGTACTTTTCCAAATTTGGAGGTTATGTTACATTTATTTTAGGATTTCGTACATGTACACTAACATCTATGTCACTCTTATCCATCTCTTGCCCCTCAATCGTTCTCATGTCCCCACAAGCACACTTAAATTCATGACCTCTACTTATTTAATTATTATTGCTAAACACACACACACTCACATGTAGAAACAACCTAGTGAGTTGTATATAGCTTTGCTCAATTAGCTTTGCTCCTAGATCATTTTGTCTTAGCCAACTTGTGTAGGAGCTTGTCCCTGGAGAAAACAGAATCTATCTCTCTTATCAGCCATTGTTTGTCTATAGCTCTTGATTTATGAATGGCATCTTCAGGAATCCCTTTTTGTTTATCAAACACCTTCGCTAGTTAAATACCCCACTACTTTTCATTACCCCCATTCAGAGCACTTGTGTACTATTATCACCCTCTTCTACTTCCCGCATGGTCACTGTCTTCACTCCTGACTTATTCAATTACTTAAAGTTATATATTCAAATCTCAAGATGGGAGCTAGGTTCCACAAATAAGAAATAGCATGTAGCAGTCTCTCTTTGTCTGGATTGTCTCACTCAGTATAGTATTTCCCAGTCCTATTCATTTATTTGTAAGTTTCATGATTTCTTGGAAAATGTTTTAAACAAGTATATACATATTTACTTAATTACCTACATAAATGCCCTATTTTAATAAAGTAACATTCTGGGATACCTGGGATTGGGTTTACCCCTTGAAAATTTGGGCAGAATGCATTTCACTCTATACACTCAAATTTGAAATTCTAAAATACATTTTGATATTACCCACACTTTATTATCTTAGAAGTTCATGATTATCTATCATAAAAGAATATGGGATAAAATTACATGAAATGACAATATGAATATCCACACTGAGTTTCAGAATTATAGGAAAATGTTTTCTATTTTTATCCATAGGCCAATCTTATTCATGAATATCATATAGTTAAGATAAAAATCATTCCACTACAACATTGAAATTTTATCAGTTTTACTTAATTCCTTTTGATTTTGTTAAAATATATATTTTTTCAGATAATAGCCTTCTTTTTTGCTTCTAAGAATGATTTATCCACAACTTGGTACTTCCAAGTGTCTCTTAGTTTCCAGGTTATTCTTCTAATAAAATTAATGCCATTTAGGTGTTTTTGTCTATTTCACACTATCACCTTGACTCTTTCCTGGTTGCCTAATGAAACAATGAGTGGCTCCCATTTCCAGGTGGCATACACAGATGAATAAAGGTCAACTCTAAGATGCTACCAAGAAATTCCTTCCAATGACTATATTATAGTGTACATTTAATTGTGACAGCACAAAGTTCGTCACATATTTTGATATCCATTTGTTATCCCTAATTTGACACCAGTATCTCTGTAATTAGTATTTTCTTCAATGTATTCAGCATATTTCTTGTCTATGTTTAAGAGCTATAAGGGGAATCTAATGTATACATCTTGCTCTTCCTAATCATTTCTCCACACTCATGGGCTAAAAGAAGTGGACATTTCTCTTTTTATTTCTAAGTCATACCATTGTTCCTCTAAGTCAAGACACAATATTAACAAAAATATAGAAAGAAAGGTTGTCTTTTGTACATTGTGTGTGGTGAGGGATGTGGTAAGGCAGGCATATGTTTTGCCTCTATGGTGATAAATCAGGTTTTAAGTTGTTTTGAAATACCTAATAAAGTCTAGAATATTTAAAACAATTATTTTATTTCAGTAGAGCAAATATCTGAGTGAAATTTCAAGCTAAGAGATTTTTTTCCTTCCACCAGCAAAGGATTGATGTTGATTTGAAAGCATCATTATACTTATTAATGTAAGACAGTAATATGTTTGTGTTGCAATGGAAGCATAGCTGTCTTCAAAGATGAAACAATAAAGTGTCTTTCTTTTTCTTATACTTTTACAACATTTTGCCCATTTTAAGATGCATGAATATGTTAAATGATGTGCTATGGTACACCAAAACTTTCTTCAAGGTCAGTAATGTATCTGGAATATGATGTCAGCATTACTCTTTTCTATGCTGTTGGTATTTACTGTTTCACTGATCATAAAAGGTGTTGTTGTTCTTTTCAATCTTACTGAGAATTTCATGCATTAGTGCTGTATCTACATCACTCCCATTCTTTCCTCCCCTTTCAGCTTCTCTCTTTTTCTTCTCTCCCTTCAAGACTCATAATCTCTTCTGTAATTATTGTTGCATATATATATATATATATATATATATATATATATATATATATATATATATATATATATATTCCTGAAGGAAACTTCTTCTCCCTCTCTTAGCAGCTACTGTCCACTTTTAATGCTTCATATATGGATGAATCATATGGGATTTCCCCTGTCCCTGGTGATATGTTAAGTGTTGTCATTATTCAGGTCTTGTTCAGGCAAAGTTATTGTGGATATTTCATGAGTACATTCTATCTGTCATGTTTAGAAGAACCTATCAAGCATCACATATATTTTGTTTTTGGCATCTGCCAATGTTCTCTGAGCCTTGGGTTTAAGATTAGGGTTTAAGATATATTGATTGGGGATCAACATTCCAAAATAACTCTGCATTTTGATCAATTTTGAATGTTGTAATAGTTTCCATTTGTTGCAAAAAGAAGCTTCTTTGATGAAAGGTGAGAGTTGTACTTATCTGTTTTGATAGTTTTCCTTGAAGGTACCATTTCTGTTTGAACCATCCCTTGATTTGATATGCTGGCAATGATAATCATTTCTGGGCTTGACTATCAACTCAATTTTTGTTTAACTCCTTTTTCAAGTTTATTTCAGACAGATTCAAGATCTGACAATGGTTCATCCACTGGACCAGACAATATCAAAGAATGGCATTATATACTCGATGCTGAATTAATCACCTTTGATTGATTCAATTCCTCTCCTCCATTAATATAAAGTCATTTTCATTGTCTTATGCACCATAATAATTTTGATGAAATAACCCAAATTATAGTTTTGTAATTGAGGAACAGAAATCCCTTTCCAAATCAGTCCTCCCTCTTACTTATGTATTGATTCTAAGTTTTAATTTTATGTTCATTTAATTTGGGGAAGTTTTGACTATATTATAGTGCCTTTATCTGAGAAAAAGTTACAAGAATCAATTCTTTCTTTATGTGGGTTCTAGAAACATACCAGGTTGCCGTACTTGATGATAAGTGCTCTTACCCACTGAGTCATCTTACCAGCCCTTACTTGTATATTGTAATTACTTAAAGCATAATCATTTTAATAATTAAGGTTAGAAATCTTGTAGTCACTTGTATTTTTATTAGCAATTCATAATTTTTGGAAACTCAGCTTATTTTTTCTGGCTTCAAAACAGACAAATAATATGACTACTCTACATTTCTAAACCAAGACAGCATCAATTCTCTTGGATTATTGAAGTATTTTTTCTAGTGTCACCTTCCTTCTGCACTTAATTCCTTCCAATGTCTATTCTCAGCACATCAGCCAGGTGATCCCATAAAAATATGCACAAGCTAATTTCATCCTTCTACTCAAAATTCTCCTCTGGTTCCCCATCTCAATCAAAGTAATAATCAAATTTCTTAAGATAGACATTAAGACCATCACAATTTTAACATAAATTTTCTCTGTCTACATCCTCTAATGATTTCCATTCTTTTCTACCCAGAATCAGACATATTGGTCTCCTTGATGTTTATTGAATAGACATTGGTCACAACAAAACAAAACATAACTAATATGCTGTCTCTCTTTCAGAAACACAGCTCTTGGTCTGTTTACCCAGTTAATTTGCATATTACTGCATAGTCATATGCCAGTATGCCAGAAAATAATATATGTATTCTTATTAAACTTAATATCACTTAGTTAATACATAATACTAAATTGAGAATTGCTTCCTTATTTTTGTAAGTTTATTAACTGTGTGACTGTATTTTGTCATTTTCATATATCACAGATTTGTCATGTGATCATATTCACCCCTTATTACTATCACTCATCCTTGATCTACTTCTACTCTACTTTGTTCATCCTAACAAGTGCCTCTTCTACTTTCACGTCTTTGTCTGCATTTGTGTATTCTTGTCTGTGGTATGTTTGTCCATTTTTATTTCTCAGCTCCATATTATCCTGACTAGTCTTGTTCTACAATAACTCAAGAATACATCATTTTAACAGCAGAGCTCAGATGTAACCTCTCAGATGCTTGCCATGAAAGAACTTTACACAAATGTACTGTTGACACATTCTTGTCATTTCATTTAGGACTCTGCTCAAACATTATCACCTTAGTGGCATATTTTGATCACATAGTATCTAAGGACATAAATAGGCACTGGGTCCTTCAACTTTACTTCCTTCATGACACCTATAACTTTGCTTGCTTCATCACTGCCTACCATTAGATTGTGGGTATGACTTTGTAATAGCTGTGTGCATTGCCATAATGTTAACTTTTTCAAGGCAAAAGCTTCTTATTCTTTATTTGAGTGAATAAATAAATGTATGAAGTTGCAACAGTTCAGATTCACATATCTCTACTTTTTTCACAAGCTTACTTTATCTACCTTTTTATTCTGACTATAGTGTTTCTTTCTTTTGTAACACTGTCTCATTTTATCTTTATTTTTTCTTTGTAGTGCTCCACATGAAACTGTGTGTATTAGGCAAGTGATCGACCATGGATCAGCATCCCAGTTTTTTTTATTCAATCTCTTTTTATTATGATCATTTTAATGATCTTGAAATAGAGGACTATAATAACCAGTAGCATTTATAGATTGAAAAAAGGAAATTAAACAGCTTACCTCAGGTATCCAATTTCAGGTGACGTATACTGGAGGCAGGATTTACATCTGACCAAGTTTAATAGCCTTGCTTTCTTATTCTCACAATTTGCATTGTGTAAATCTCTGAATATAAGTATTCATGTTCCAGTTAATGTCCCTTAAAATAGATGAAAGCAATAAGCACCCCTGCCTGTAATTGTCTTCAGGGTATGTGTCCATTTTCTTTAATTTTTCTACTATCATTTTTTAGCTCCATATTATCTTGATTATTCTCATTTAAATTTACTAAAAATGCCTTCTTTTGAAAATACAACTTAGATTTAATCTCAATATTCTGATTTGTTCTAGCTAAGCACAAACGTAGTGAAAGTATTAGCATAGGCCATCCAATATCATAGTTTCTTTTTGTTGTAGATTCTTACATTGGATGTTAAATAGACAACTGGAGAAATGCTGTGGATGCTAGCATTGACTTTGTGGTAATGTCAGTGCTCTGGAATATGTCAAATGTACTTTCTTCAGGCAGGCTTTTCTCCATACTGACTTATTATAATTAATTGAAAACCTATTTATACCTTTTCTTACACAGAAGGCCACAAAATGATCAAATGTATTTAATAAATGCAATCTAAAAGTAAAACTTGTACTTAGCTTTCTTAGAATTGATCACGTTCATTTTGTTCAGCTTAAAAGTCCAGGGTATATGGATCACTGGGGATTTTAATTTGAACATTATTTCATTCTATGAACCATTATTAAATCACCTGTGAAATACTGAAATCTCCTTTAATATAATTTGCTCAGCCAAGATATGTAAACTGATTGTATTTGATTTATTTTACTTCATTCCTCAATATATTTGATCTTATTGCTTAAGTCAGATTTATAGCCCTAGGATATTTATCCTTTTCCCTCCTTCCTTGTAAAAATATATACTTATTTTCTGATTTTCATAAACTGATAAAAACTATTTATTTTTTTTCATTTTGTCATCTAAAAGTAAACACACTTTTACAGGTTAGATTTTAACTTTTACTTTAGTTTTATGTTAAATGATAGTCTCCAGTTGATAGATTGACAAAGACAAAGTCTTGTGTGCTTTTTTTTCTGTGCACCCACAACACAAACCACAACTTCAGATAAACTGTAAGTATAACTTGTCTCCAATATCTAAAACAGATCAGTGGCTCAAACACATTAACGGGAAGCCCTAAGACTGATACTGTAAGTTTGTTTTTCTTGGAGTTGTATCCTCAATGCTGTATACACTATCAAGTAAGTAGAATGACAACAATAAATATTTGCAATGACAGATGGAGGCAGAAAGAGCATGTGTAATCACCCTGATCAAAATCAGGAGCTAAGAGCCAGAATTCCAACTTGAATCTATACTATCTATAGCTAATTCAGTATTAACAGCACTTGATTCTTATGTTGGAATTTCTAGGTTTGACCCCACAGTATCATAACAAAATCCACCTAATCATTGATGAAGCATTTAGTGGGTGGTTACATGCCAGATGTTGTTCTTGATGTAGGAATGAGAGTGGAAAACAAGAGTGATAGCAACCTTCCCTTTAAATAATTTACTTTCATGCAAGAAAGACAAAGCAACAAAACAAAAATCAAATCAAATTACCCCACATAAAGAATCGTGCTTGGACAATTGCAGTTTTCTTTATGTGACAGGAGTTGACATGGGGGAGACTCTATAATCAGTTTAAAGAGTGACTAAATTATCAAAAGGCTTTAAGACTATGCCTCATCCTTGCAAATGCTCTACAAACCACTGACCTATGAATATTTTTTCTGTTCGTTTGAAATGATTATTATAGGTTGAATATTATACCAAAAATATGTGCTTACTTGGAAAATCACAAGTTGAATTATTTGAAATAAGTTTTGTGTAAATATGATTAGTTATATGTAGGTATTCCTGTTTTGGGGTGGACTTTAAACTAGTGACTCGTGCCAATTAAAAAACAGAAATTTGACACAGATTCATACAGAGGAGATGTTTTCCAACACAGAGGAATGTAATGGAAAATCAGGTAAATGGATGACTATACCAAGTTGGAGAATTATGACTACAAGTCAAGAAATGCCAAGATCTCCTTTAATCACAAGAGTTGGGGGAAAGGAAATAATAATTTTTCCCTAGAGTCTACATAGGTATCAAAACCTTGCCCATGCCTTGATATCAGACATCTCATCTTCAAAGCCAGGAAGAATTAGATTTCTGGTACCTCAGTCACTCAATCTTTGTTACTTTTCTTTGACAGTGCTAGCAAATTAGTAAGTTGCCGTAACTCTACAAGTCTTTTCTTGGGGTGTGTATACTTACTGTTAATTTAGAGACAGCTCTTTAGTTTAAAAAACTGAGGATACTAGCTTCTACTTCTGCTTTTGGTGCTTTTGAATTCCATCATTTTCTTTGGTAAATGTTATGTCTGCCCTTAAGGACCTCCCATGATATAAAGATGGGTATTTAAATAATCCTATATTAAATCCTGAAATATAAAGCACTACTATACCAACGAGTCCAAAGCTACAAATCTATTCCCTCCTTTTTCTTTCTATCAGATTCAATGTACCTGTCATTATGTTGAGAGCATGGACCACATACCAACTAAGCAGACTTTATATGGGCTTGTGGAGACTGAGGGGGAAAATCACAGAGCCTGCATGGATCATTGTTAAGTCCTCTGTATATACATCATGGTTGTTAGCTCCATGTTTTTGTTGTATTCCTAGGAGTGGGAGTGGGAATGTCTCTGACTCTTTCCTCCTCCTGTGACCCTTTTCTCCTACTGAGTTGCCTCATCCTCCCTTGGTATGAGGGTTTATGCATTGTCTTATTGTATCTTGTTATGCCATGTTTGGTTGATATTGCTGGAAGGCCTTCTCTTTTCTAAGGGAAAATGGAGGGGCAGTGGATCTCATGGGTAGAAGGGAGTTGCTGGGGGAACTGGGAGGAGTAGAAGGAGGGGTATCTGTGGTTGAGATGTATTGTAAGAGAGAAGAATAAATAAACAAAAATATAAAGCACCAAAGGACATAAGAATAAATTTTGTCATCTATTATTTATACTCTTAAAATCAAATAATGTGGAATTTTAGCAAGAATTATCAATTCCTAAACTGTATTACACACTTATCACAAGTATATGAATATAAGAAGAAGCAAGATGGAATCTAGGCTTTAGTATTTCAGAAAGCTCACTTGAATATACATAATAAAAACTGTGTTTTCACTGTGTAAGTTTAGTAAACAAAAAAAATACATGGTTATAACCCTCTTTTTTTTTTCAAATTATCAAGTTGGAATAATGACATTTATTTCAGGAATTTTATAGAGTATGTGTAATGTAAGAATGTATGCAATAAAGTACCTAAAATAGTATGTCAAAGGAATCATGATTATACATCAATTTTGCACAATAGTGTGTTTCATCATGACAGTTTCATACAAGTTTATATTTTGAAGACATTCACTACCCCATTGATTTCTGTTGTCCCTTTGTCACATTGGCTGAACTTTTCCCATTTACTCCTCCCACTATTTTCATGCATTTTGGGGTGCTTTTAATTTCTTGAAAAGGACAAGCAGTAAGTTCAATCTAACCAAACTGAAATATATAGAAATATTCACTCAAGAAAGATTAAGTAGAGGCTGGGGACATACCTAAGTGGTAGAGCACTTTTCTAGCAAGTACCAAGGCCCTGGTTTTATTTCTCAGCTCTGGGGGATGACAAAATAAAATCTGGCCATTAAAAAAAGATTAAATAAATAAGTCAAACGTGCTGCGACGAAAGATGTGGGTATTTAAAAGGCAATTCTTTGTCCATTTTTCAAAGTAGTAAGTAGTAGTAGTAGTAGTGGTAGTAGTAGTAAATTATCTCTACAGTCACCCAACCAAAGGTTCCTTAATTGATAGTACCAACCATGACTTTCCACTTATGAAGCAGGCCTTAAAACCCAACAAGAAACTAGTTGGTTATCTGCAGAATATTAATATGGCTATTGCACCTTTGGGGATATATTGCCATGGCAGTTGTTATTATCACTCATGGCTGGATAAGATGATGGATGAATTTTCTCCCTCCCCCATTGCAGCCTGCTTAGCACTTTCTGGTATTATTAATAATAGACAACAAAGAGGATACTTCTGGATTAATTCTACTTTTTTTCCCCCAATTTTTGTGATGTAAGTCCATGATATCTTTAGCAGTAGGGTTTTATCATGCAGATCTGGTGGTCAATGGCAATATTTTACATAATTTTTGGAATATCTGGGAATCCATATGACCAATAACTCTAGAGGAGGTATCTGGCACCTGCTGGTGTCCATTTTATTTGGCAGCCTATGGTTTGGTGGAGGATAATTATCCTCTGTGTAGGGTAAGGCTCAGAGAAACAGAAGTAGTGTTAAAAAATTGTAAGAATCAGAGATTAGGGAGTACTGGGGCAAAATAGCATCTTCTGGACATGACAGGATCACTTCATTCACAAGCTCCCAGCAACTATGATCATCTGTACAAGATTAAGTCAGTCTATATTTTAAACTGGAGCTGGGAGGAGCTCTGCACTACTAACTGATAGACTACTGAGACTGGCTTCTAAGGAGGGACAGTTGGATTTCCTACAGGACATGGTTTCTGGTGGGTTTATCACACTACACTGGGTGGCCTTACAGCCAGAAGACTATGGGCAGTGCAAAATGACTGTGTGACTTATTGTTTAAAAAAAGACAAAAAGTTTGGAGGAAGAAGTATGTAGGATCCAGGATAATTTGGAGAGGAAGAGGAGGGGTGAATATGATTAATATGTATCCAATAAGAAATTCTCAAAGGAAAAAAAAATTACTGTGTGAGTCAAAATTAAAAGATCAGTAAATAAAAGTCACAAAGTGACAAAACTGATTAGTGTAAGTATTTATTTTATTTCATCCAGATAAAACTCCACTTTCATTTGATTTTCATCTGCTTTTGAATTTGTGTAACAATAATTTAATTCATCCCTGTAATTTGCTTGAGTACTTAAAAGATACATTTTTATTTTCAGTTAATCCAATTTTATTTTAAATTTAAATTATTTGGTGTGTCTATTTTAGTATTTTTGTATAGATTTTCAATTGTTTTGATTTTTTATTAGGTAATATGAAAGAAAATCCCTCAACTCACTACTGAGCACTCCACTCTTCGTCCAGTTTGAAACTGAATCTTCTGTGAAGCTCAAAGTGATGATAGGCTTGAATCTACACTGTAATTCCAAATAGCTGAGGTTTTCATTTGGTTTGACACTATCCAATATTGTAAGAGCAATTTAGGCAAAGGGTAAGTGGTAGAAAAAGTCCCCGAAGGTTTAAAGCGTTCCTACTGACATCACTGTTAACTCTGTGATCTAGTTTCCATTTGTGCATCTTAATGACACCATGTCCCAGGGAGTAGTATCATGAAATTTGGAAAAAAAATGCTTCCAGCTAAAGTAAATTTACTTGCCACATTTGCTGTGCTATCTTTTCTCCACAGATGCTCTCCTTACTTAGTGTTCCCTTTGAAGTAAACCAGCTTTGGAAATCTTCAGCAGAGAGGGAGTAAGCAAACTGAAGCAGTTTGTTTTGCTTACCGTGTGCTCATTTGGGAGTTTTTAGATCTCCCAGACTGCAAAGAAGTTTTGCATTCAAACACTTCACCAGTGATTTGGGGAGTAATACATTAATTAATTGTCTTGGATCAGAAACTGAACTATTAGTACAGTTAATATTATGCCACCATTTAGTGTTTGTAACGGCAGAAAATATAATACAGTACATTAATTTTCAAAGCATAATTTGCTGAGCACTGGAAGGAGGGAGGGGATGTCTTTGAAATCTTTATAAACTGTCTGAAGTAAAACATTTTCCTAATAGTAAAATCTCTTATGTCTGTTTGTATATTCTTTCTTTGATAAGTTCCTGGTATATTATTTCAAGGATTATGTCATATTTGATATTGTAACTAGCATATTTTGTCGAATTGTCTACCAGTGCAGTGGCAGCAAGTTACTAACATAGGAACATGACCACTCACTGATAGGATTTGAATCCTATTCCATGGGAGGGAATCAATGCCAGATACTGTAAACTTCATCCAAAGCTCATGGTGGAAAGGTCAGGGGCCATAGTAAGAAGCTAATTTTTATAAGATTCCTAAGATACAGTCTTTACCATGAGTAAATTAGAAAATTAAATATAAAGATAGTGCTCCCTAACTCCTGGATTCATACTTGTAACAATTTATTCTTTCTGCATGTCAAATTCTGCCTACCATTAATGAGAAACCCAATTCCAGCTGTTCCACTCAGTGTTTCTTTTTTGAAAGAGTTTGCAGTCCTAGCAAGCCAGGACCTTTCTTTGAGTCTTCCCCATGCTTGCACTTAATCACATGCTGTATTTCCTGTGCCTTTTTTTTATTTCACCTGTGGGTACATCTTGACATCAAAACAGGCTGGTAAGAATTGCATAATCCCAGGCAGTTTAACAGGTTTTTCTCTCTTCTTGCTAATTCCCTGCATAATAAAGAGCTCTTAATCATTGTTTTTGAATGAATGAACTATATCCAAATGTAATACCTATAATAATTGTATATTTAATCCCCACATACTGAGAATTAATTGCATATTTGAGCATCTATCATATTTTCATATTGTTAATTTAACCATTAAAATATTCATCAAATGAAGTCTAAAGTAATAATTTTCCTTAGAACAATTGTTTAACTGAGTATAATAAATTACCCATTATTATAAAGAAAGAGGAAAACAATAGAAAAGAATGAAGAAAAATCATAGTTTCATACTGATTTCAACTCCGTTAGCAACAATTTAAAACAAATATATCCTCTCAGTTTCTCTGTGTATGTGCATAATTGCAAGAAATAGTCTGTTACTAAGATACCACATTCAAGAATATGTAGTCTATTTCTGTTCATTAACTACATGTCTCTAGCTATATAAGGCTACACATTCACAAATACCAAATACAGACAAAACTTGATTTGAAACCATATGTTGATTCTTGGGTAAATTTCAAAGGGGATTAACAAAATTCCTGGGAAAGATGTTATTATACCCCTTTTGGGGGAATCACTTTTACTATGAATCATGTAATATTGAAAAAAACAACATCAAATACAAGTACAAGCAAATATGCCATGACCCAAAGTACAACATTATCACAAATAATAAAGGAATCACATATCCTGAGAATACATTGAAGGAGGTTTCTGGATTTGGTGCCAGAGTTAAGCATCATATTAGGAGTGGTCTATAGCATGGTGGCTCAATTTACTCAGACCTCACACCACATACCTCTCAGGTCTATTGATGCCAAAGTTAAACTACAATAATACCACAAAGGACTACGAATGCCACTGTACTTAGAAAAGCAGGATGAACTTACACAGCTGTTTATAGTGGACTGCTATCTGAAATAGGAAAACAAAATCCATGGAAAATTGTTAACATGGCAAACTTGTGTTCAGTACTAAAAGAATAATGCTCTCTGCTTCTATTTTCTCTCTTATTCATTCAGTCACACTTTGGTATTTTTTTCTGTGCTGCCTTATGCAACACTTGCCATTAATCTTTATTATAGTATGTGCCAGGTTATAGAATTTATGAGTTTCTGGGTCCCCTTCTCTCAAGCCTGTGTTCGTAACCTTATTTTGAGTAGCAGAAATTTACAAATTTGATTAAAATTCTGTATTTAAGCCATAAGAAATGTAGTATCATTCAGCAGTAATTTACAAGTACACATTCTACACACACACACACACTGCTTGAATTTGAATTCCAGCTCTTCCAAACTTTGTGATCTTAGAAATGTTGCCTAACCTCTGTCTCCCAGTTACCTTATCTGCAATATGGACATAAAAGGAATACTAGTACACAGTAAAAGAATTGTTTACTTCAATTTTCTGCATCTAACAAGTGATAGGTAGGCATTAATTTGAATATTTGTGTATACAAATGGATGGCCTTTGAGAGAGACATATTTATTCCTGGACTATAAAATTTTATTCACAAGAGACGGTGATACTGGTATTCTACTTTTAATGTCTATAAATTTTGCACTAAAATTATCCACAATTTAAAAGAAGTAAACTTGTGTTTAGACTTTGAGGACAATTTATGGACAAAAGCTCTAAAATACTTATGCAATACTTGAGATGAGAAGCTATGAAAAGCCTGAAGTTGTCTGAAGGTTAAGACATATAAGGAATTTCCTTTCTTTTGCTCTAGAACTTTTAAGTGGCTACTTTTGGCCTCGTTGGGCAAGAAAAAATTGGTCATTCTTGCAAGAAAATATATGTGGGAAATTTAGCATGACTCTCTAGTTCTAAAAATAGTCAAAAGGAGATAATTTGGTAATATATTTTGTTGTGGTTAGCAGTTGATTTTTGAATAGTATGTCATTGGGTAACTTAGATGTTGTTCCAAATATGTTTATTTAATATTTTCTAATGAAATATTACTCATATTTGTAGAGAAATGAAAATGCTTAAATGATATATTCCCGTGCCCTTTTCCTTGCATTCCCAGTTGTCTTAATGAAAAGACTATAAAGGCTATTCTGAAGCCGATAGCAATATTTTAAAAATTAATTCCATAATCACCATCATAATTACTATAAAGCTTAGATATAAATTCCAGTATGACTATCCAACAGTGTCATCAGGATTGCAGTGCACTAGAAATAATGTTTTCTCTAGCATCTAAAGTCTCCACCTACATTCCATCCTGTTCTTGTCTCTCCTCCTTGTAACCAGGGTTACCTTTGCCAAGTACACATAAGAATAGCACTTCCTTGCTTAGGAAACATCAGTGCCTCCTCTCTTATTCTCAAGATTTATTGTGCCTCAGAACTACATTGGAATCTTTATAATAAGCCCATGAGTGTCAACAAAGACTGTGATTTTTGAAGCTTACACTAAAATCCTGGATGCTGCGCCCTTAGTCTATAACCTAGAAACAATTGAATCGGGTACTTTAAAATCTACACTTTGAGAACAAATTAGTTTCAAAATAAATGTCCTGTCTAGTACTTTAATCTGACTTTCAAGGCCTTGATTTTATTGATGTGGCTTTCCATACCAATTATCCTAGGGTATTTTAACGAAATTTAGATTTCATTGAGTATCAGTTTAGGATTTGGGATTTAGATAGAGACTTTTTAAGGTGTCTGGGTGTGAGTTGCTGACATTCTTGCTATGATCTCTGGGATAGACTTCATAATTTCTCACATAGGCATTCATCACTTATTTCTATAGTCACTACACTAACTTTGATCATTATCATATTTTTCTCACGTGGTCCTTGTAACTTAAATTTTTGTACTTTAAAATTTTTCGTTTGTTCTTCATAGCACATTCAAATGTATCCTTCAAAAATGTTAATATTTACTTAACTCTAATTCTGCTTTTCAGTTTTATCCAATTCTTCTCAGACACCAATGAGTTGTATACTACTTTTAACTTTATTTTACATGTAAAGAATGTAAAAGGATATAAAGTACTTGAGTCTTTCTTGTTTCCTGGCTTTTATTTAGAAACAGATATCTAAAATTTTAAAGCTAGTGCCTAAATATGAGAGAAAATATATGACATTTGTCTTTCCTTTTTATAATATTTTATTAATTCTTTCAGAATTTCACACAATGTATTTTGATCATATTCCCTCCATAACTCCTCCCACATCCACCCACAGCTCTCTATTGACCCTCATTTGAGTGCTTTTTATTTTTTTTAAAGCCGCCAAACCCAATTTGTGTTGCCCATACACTGATAGTTGTGGTACCTTATACTAGAACATGATCAGCTTCTCAGAGGCTACATATTTAAAGAAAACTGAATCTGCCTCTTCCAGAAGCCATCAATTGGCAATATCTCCTCGGCAATGGGTGGTACTTTGTGCCCATATGCCCATATTTCTATGCTGAGAATTGGTCTGACTTGAGCTTGCACCTGTCTTTCGTGTGCTATCATAACTGTTGTGCGTGAGTATGTGTAGCTATCCTGTGCCTAGAAGATAGGTCTCTTGTAGTACACACAGCACCTCTGGCTCTTAGACTCTTTCTAGCTCTTCTTTAATTATTTCTGAGCATTGGGAGGAGGGGTGGTATTTTAGAAGTTTATTTTTAGCTGTGTATAAATAATTTTGTGCATTGTTGGGTTAGTGGCTGCCTATGTGTTGGCATTTTGTGTAGTCTGTGGGGGATTTATGTGGGAGGTTGTTTAATTGGTTATGATCTGTATGTGGTATCAGTAGAACACCTAAGGAGTTATGAATCAATAGAACACCTGAGCTCAGATACTTGGGGTTCCACTGAAAATTATGGTGCTTGCCATGATGGTGGTTCCCTCTGCTGAGGTCTAGTAGGGTTTGCACCTATGAAAGCGACTCTGTGAAATCCTTGGTGAGCCTCCACAATAGGTGTACTACTGCAAATGGCGTCTGCTACATGAACCACAATATCACTCCAGCTAATACAACATGGAGACAGAAAAGAAGTAAAAGAATCTCCAGATCTCACAGAGTCCCTTTTTTTGGTTTTGTTTTGTTTTCTGAAAAGATGTTCAGATGCTGGTAGGTGAGGTGGTCATGGCAAGACATATTTGCTATGGTGACGAGAACTCCACCCCATGATCCATAACAGAACTCTTCCTGTATAGAAGGTGACCAGTTGTTTTTCCTGTAGACTAGACTCTATATTAAAATCTGGAAAGTGTTTCCTCAGGGTCAGCACACAGAAGATGTCTTCCAGAACTGGCCAGTATATCATGCTGGTAGCTGAACTTGGTACTGAAAGAGTCATCCAGGTGGTGCTTCTTTGGAAGGAATGAAAGTGTCATGGAGAGCGACTTAGGCTTGTCACTATGAGAGGCCAGGAGAGGCCATTGGTGAAAGTGCAGTCTCATCAGTAGTTGAAGACCCAGAATGAAGGAGTCATGTAAAAGGTTAGGCACCATGAAGAGTGCCCAGGAGAGGCCATTGGTGAGGGTGCAGCTTCAGTAGCAGTTGAAGACCCAGATAGAAGAGGCCATGTAAAGAAACTGAGACTTGGCACCATGAAGAGAACCTAGGCATGGCAATTGGTGAAAATATAGCTCAGTTGCAGTAAGATACCCCAGAATTCTAAAGATGCCAGTACTATGGTATGCCAACCAAGAGCAAAAGCAGCAGTGGAGTGGAGCCAGCCAGATCTTGGAACACAAGCCATATGTACTGCAGAGGGCAGAGCCATATCTAAGCACTTTGGAGGAGCTTAGAAGATCATAAGTAAATTCCAAATAATTGGACATTGATAATGTTTTTCTGCTGTCCAAAGACATTGTCAAAAGCTTGATAGATGTTTGGTTTCATTTGGTCTTGAGCATTAGCAACTCTAGTGATTGTTCTGCTTGCAAATAGTTTTGATAGTGTAGTGTTAAATTGTGTTGTAGAGATAAAAGACAATTTTTGATTGGCTTGTACAGAAAACAGGAATTATTGAAGAAGTTTATTTTTAGTTATATATAAAATAATTGTTTTATGCAATGGTGAGTGAGGGGCTGCCTAGGGCTAGGGTGTTCTGTATTGTTTGCAGGTGTTGGATTTCTGTGGGGGATGTTTAATTGCTAATTAGATGCACGTGCTATCAGTAGAATACCAGAAGGGTTCTGAAAGAATGAAAACACCTGAGCTGAGATATTTTGGCTTCCACTGTGAGCATGGCATGGGCTGTGACAGTAGTTTCCTTTGCTAAGGTCTGGCAGGGTTTACACCTATGAAATTACCTCTTTGTCTCCTTACTTGAGCCTCCCCAGCAGCTTACTACTACAGCAGATCATTGTAGCAAAACTTACAAGATTTGTTTATATGTCTGTGAATAATTCTTCATTTCTCCTTTTCACAGGCCACTGCAATCAGGTGTCTGTTCCTACCACTTTATCAGAGTTACTGTCACAAAAATAATCACCAATCACATTTCTAAAGTCACTAGTTATTTCTCAACTTCATCTTGCTTAGCATAATGGCAAAATTATCTCCACTGATACCTTTCTCATATTTTGTTTGTTTGCTTGTTTTTGTGGGGTTTTTTTAGGTTTTTTTTTTGATACACTGTCTTAATGTTTGGCCCCAATGCTTCAGTATTCATTTTCTGCTCTTTCTTTGTCACATATATAATGAGGCTTTGGTTTACCTTTATTCTTTCTTTTCATTTTTATTGGCCATTTATTATTTTTAATTAAAATATAATTACATCATTCCCATCTTCCTTTTTCTCCCTTCAACCCCTTACACATCCTCTCCAATGCCAAAACTACTTCTCAAATTCATGTTCTATTTCTCTTTGATTATTATTGTGTCACATACATATGAGTAAAATACAACCTGCTAAATTCATTTAGTGTTGTTTTCATTTTTGTGATTTCAGGGCTCTCTGCTTGATATTAGCTAGCCTATTATTGGGCTTGCCAGACATGACTAAATCTCCTTTTCTCATAAATGATTGTCTGTAGCTCTTCATTGAGAGGTTGAACTCTGTGAGATTTTCCCTATCTACATTGAAGTGTCAACTGGTGCTGTCATTATAAAGTTCTTAATTTCAGACAGCCATATTGTTAAGATTGATGTAACATCCCTATAATTTCTCACAAACACATTCTCATAGCAGAATTCCCAGTCCTCTGGCTTTTATAATCTTTCAGCCTCCCTCTTCTGGGGAATTCTTTCAGCCTTAGGTGTAGAGGATGAGTTGTTGATTGTATCTGTTATGGCTTGGAACTCCACTTTCAGTTGTTGTCTACCTTTTCACCAGCTGTGGTTTTCTGTAATGGTCTCCATCTGCTGAAAAGAGAAGCTTCTTTGAAGAGAAGTGAGAGCTACATTTGTCTGTGTGTATAAAGATAAAAATTTAAAATGAAGCTAGGAAGTATGTTCTAGTAAAGTAGTGGTTGTAGGTGTTCCTCTAAGATTTATGATGTCACTAGCCCTGGGAAGTTGGCTAGGATTACACTACTAGGTATGATTCCTCCTGTCAAGCTTGTGTTAAATCCAATTAGACTGCTATTGGTCACTACCAGGTTATTCCATCTTAACTTTATGTAAGAATACTCCATTTAGTCTTTGGTACTTTGGTGCGCTCAGTCTTGATACTCATTCAATCTCATGGATAAATGAATATGCTATAAGCAGCTAACAGTTGCCACATTTCATGAATGAATTCTTAGTTTCTACTCCATAAATTTGGCATTAATATCATCTTTTATGTGGCAACAAATGCAAGGTATCATCCTTAACTTACTCCCTTTTCTCCTATACTACTTTTAATCTACTAAAAAAATCCTGCATTTTCTCCTTTCACATCATGCCAGATTCTTAGCACTTCTCTCAATTTCCATTGTTTCTTCCCTGATGAACAATTATTTTTTCACTTGACTCAGGGAATACTCTAATATATTAGAGTTGGTGTAGAGAGATACTTCCTCTTACCTCATGATCAGGTTCTAGGTTCTTAGTAATTTAATAAATTGCATTTGAGTAAGATTTACATTTAATGGGTATTGTATAGTCACTGTAGAGTTTACTATTGTAAATACTTGTGCTAACTGGTAAAAAAGGCAAACATCAAATCCTCTATTTACTAGGAACATTGCATCTGAGATGGGAACAAGGTGAGTGAGGGACCATGATAAGTGGCCATACTGAAGGGTTCTGTTTGAGACTAGAAACTACATATATTTGAGAGACCCCCTTGCTGCTAGAATTCCTGGATCTAGGAGAGGCTCTGTGATGGCACTGGAGCTGATTCTCAAAAATAGGACAATGAAGATTAAAGATTCTCTTATGAATAATTGGGATAATGATAAGAATGCTAGGATGAAACTAGGCTAGTCATTTAGAGGTATCTGGAGAGAGGTTCCTTTGTGGTTGCATGGATCTTTGCAGCTGCTCTGTTATTAGAAATCCTGCTGGCATACTCTCATTTGAAATCCATATATACTACAAGAGTATGTAGACAGAACCAAGGGGATACAATGCATTCAGAAATAATTTATTTCCTGTATTTATGCTATTGTCTCTTTAAGGAGTTACTACTGTTTCACTCTCTATATCCAACTGCAAGAGTATGAGAATTCCAAGATAAATTGTTAACATTTAGTCCTTAGTGACTATATGGACCACAGAAAATGTCTCTCTATACTGGACGTTTTTTGGTTGTTAGCCTAGCCTTTAATAATTGATCCATCTCTCTAGTCCTGGCACGATATTATAAGATACACAATCATAGTACGTATCAACTACCTTTATGTGATGTACTGTTTTGTTTCTCAAAGCAGTGTCTATGGTGAGAGCTTTCTCTCTTGAATTATGGCTGGAGGCACAGACACAATACCTGCTACTCTGAAACATTGCAGGAAAGCCCACTGAGAGCACTAGTAATGAGCAAGCAATGGAATTTGGGCCAGTTTTGTTGTGCTCTCTAGACAATCGTAAGGATAAAGTTGTCTTGTTGGCATTATAAGTTAGTTTAGGGAGTGATTCAAAGTACTTCTTACAATTAATATCCACAAACCCTCATTATAATTTTAAATATCTCCCCAGATAGACAGCTAGTGAGAAGGGGGATCTTCCATTTATTACTATGCCATCCAGGTATGAAAATGAGTATTCTGATGACATTTACATAGTGTTCCATCAGTAATGAGAATGAAAACACAATTTTTGTTCTTTAAATATGGTTGAAGTAATGACATTTGAATCACTAATACTAAAGTTCATATTTTTATTTCTAAATGTATTTCTCAAATGAAAGATTTTCAGCAAAATATTGGGTATTTCACTGGAAAAAGCAAATTTAATTTACATGTTTACTATCATTGCCTTTTAGTTTTTTTAATAAAATATGATAATTGCTACAAGAATTTAATAAAAACCAATAAATAATTGTGGATAAGGAAAGAAAAAAATACCAGTTAGTGAAACTTCACATGCAATGTATTCCTTCTTATTAAGTTGATTTTTGTTGTTACATGCTTCTACATAATTAAAAGATTAATTAGATTAATAATCCTTTGAGACTATCTGGTTAGGCTCATTTTAAATCCCTGATATTTGAGATATAAAAAAGTGTATTTTTCTCAGTGCCACACAAATTTAAAGTTGTAGCTTGTTGTATAGAGACGTGGGATAAAAATGTTTGGTTTCCATTTAGAAATCACTGATATGTGCTTATGCGTATACACGTCTATGTCTTGTGAGATATTGTTTCACATTAAAATATCACTAACCTTATCTTCTAGAAAAGAAAAAAAATCATATGTCAACTCTGTCTAAAGGTTGAAACCACGTATATGTCTACAGGTTATTTAAGTGTCAGTAACCCTATAACAAGCTGGGAGAAGATATTGGAGGAGATTTTTCAGAAATTACCCCCAACGGCCAGATTCACAACTTCCTCAAAGAAGAGAGTAGTGTGCCCACATAAACCTCATTTGGCTAAATATTTTAAGCGTGAGTTCCAGGGGTGGTGTTCCAACTCTTTCTTAATTAATTGCTGTAACTTGGAACAACCCACTGAGTCTCTAAGGTTCTTTAAATCACTACAGAGAATGATCAGCTCTATGCAATGCAAAGTGACATTGCCCAATGCTTACTTGAAGCTATACTGACAATCTAGATAATTAGTTTCATTCTAATTGTTCTGGGAGATTAGGCCAATACAGTTTCCTATGCTTTGATTTTCCAATTCACACAACTTAATTTAGTTAACAAGAGAGTTTCTGACCCACACTATCCTGATCAGCATGAAATATTTACACCTGTTTTTTTTAAGTTGTGGTATTTAACTTTCTATATACTTTACAATTAGTAATTCTTCCTCATGTGGTTGATAATATTATTGTTACAGATAGTAGTTTTGATACAGAGTTGGAAGGAAACACAGGGATTTGGTCTACATGAATTCATTATCAAGAGTTTTAAGGGTTATATAACAGTCCCCTATTACAAATTAACCATCTGCCTTGGTAGAAGCAGCCTTCTAACTGTTTTTCTTAACAGTGGCCCTTGTGCCAAATGTTGGTTCCCATGGAAATGATTTAAAACACGCATTAAGATCTCAGAGTGACTTTTTATGTTTTTTATAGAAGGACTACCATGCCTTTTATAATATTAATGTTTCTTTTTTACTGACAGACAATGGTCAGTTATTGCAGACAATATCAGAATTTAGTCTTGTACTTGAGATCATAAATCTACTGTCATAATTTCTATTTCCTATGGTCATATACTTATAATTATGGAGTAAACACATAGAGCCAACTAGATTAGTATTATAAGCAATACATAAATAATTTTAAAATGTCTATAAAGCATGATATTTTATTAAAGTAACTGTTTAGAAGAAATTCTAAATGAGTAAAATATGTACTTTTCATGTAAAACTTACTGAACTGCAACTATTAAAAATTGAGTAATGACTTCCATGGACAAAACATATGCTTTTTAAAGTGAATCTTGATTTCAGAAATATTATGCATTAGTAGCTGGTGTCCTAATTTTTTTTTAACAGGCACCATTCTGGAAAACACATAAGTAAAACCCTAATGTCAGCATAGAATCTTTCGCACTCTTAACAAATATTCAGTTCAATTAATGTGAGATACTAGTAAATGATAACACATAGAACACAGAATCCTAATCCAATCTCTCATTATCATCAA
This sequence comes from Cricetomys ansorgei, assembly GCA_026225945.1. Classification (NCBI taxonomy): domain Eukaryota; kingdom Metazoa; phylum Chordata; class Mammalia; order Rodentia; family Nesomyidae; genus Cricetomys; species Cricetomys ansorgei. The sequence continues at coordinate 2,629,066 of JAMJFZ010002759.1, read as the reverse complement.
TCTGTTTCAAACTTTTCTTCATTTTCTTGGAATCAATGAAATATTTGTTTTTGCTGATAATGCAAACTTGTTTACAGATTTTCTCAAGTGATTATGCACACTATTTTAAACTTTAGATTCAATGTTTAGTTACATATAAAAGCATTCAAATGATTGTATACAGGAGTTTAGTTTAAATCTGTGAGATCATATATCACCTCAAATATTTATTTGTGATAACATTTTCAAATCAAATCTCCTAAACTTTTAAGAAGAGTGTGATGTACTATTATTAATTATAGTCATCATAGTATATAACAATTTATATCTAAAAAGTTTCTAATGTATTCTTTATTTTTATGCCTCTAAATGGACAGGTGCTATGTAGGAAATATACATAGAAACTTGGCTATGTAATCCCTATAGAAATTCTTGAAAGATTACAGATTTTATTACTGACAAAGCACTTTTAAATCATTTAATTCTTTCATTACTCTAAGTACATATTAGAAGAAAGAAAATTTCTCAGACATCTAAGATTAAATCACTTTATGAAAATATAGTGAAAATATAAAAACTATTAAAATCCAAACTTGTTTGGTTTTCTGAGCCTTTTTTTATTACTTTGCAATTTTAGATGAATGCAATGTATATTCTTTAAATTCAACCAAGTAACTAAAAATATTTGGTGCTTAAGCATACCAGGAATTGTATATATTGTAACATATTGATGTATGCCTTGTCTAAATGATATGGAAAAGGTCTCTATTTTCTGTACATTGACCAGTTGTGGTTTTCTATGTTAATTGCCATCTACTGTAAGGAGCAGTAGATGATGAGTGTTGAGGAATGTATTGATCTACAGGTATGTAAAGGAGTCATCAAATGTAATTTTTATTGCTATGCCCATTTAGCAGAGTAATAATTATAGGTTTCCCCTTGGGCCTATGAACAATCAACCCTCCAGTTCTTGACCTCTTTAAAATGTCAGGTACAAGTTTCACTTCATGGAACAGGCCTTAAGTAAAATTAAAAAAAAAAAAAGATCGGTTACTTCAATAACATTCCTCCCACAATTATTGCACCAGTGGTCATGTATTGTAGGAATGTTGGTATTATAGCATGGAGGGTTCATAGCTCAGTGAGACTTATGATTATTTTCTCCTACAACAGTGTATATAATACCTTTGAGTACTATGAATTCTTTTCAGTAGGGATTAAGCTTCTAATTGAGCACCAGCTTGATTTCTCAATGTTTGATAGCATAAATAAGTAGTGTCTTCAAGAATAAAGCCTTGTTGTAAAGTTCTGGAAGGTAACCAATAACCTTACCAACATCCTGTGTTATTGAGAGGAGTTTATGGGAACCCACTGGGCAATGACTTTAAAAGTAATAAGCCACTTCATATAGTGGGTGTTTTCCTTGGTAGCATATGATGTCTAGTTGAGTTATTGTCCCCACAACCATTATAAGTTTGTTCTATTTAAGTCTTTTATATATGTTTATATTTTAGGAAGTTGCTACAATAGTAGGTTTCCATTTGAATTTTCAAAAGGCCTTTAGTGATAGCTGTCCCTCCCCATATCACTTCTTATACCCTACTGTAACATTCCTGTACCATTTAAAATCCTCCTTTCCTAATTTACACTTTACCCATTTATAATGTTATAAATTTATGTTATATAGTGTTATAATATTCCTTGGAATATCTTCTTCTCCCTAGTGTAAATTACTAGCTATCTCACCTCTGTGGGTGTTTTACAAGAAGCACAAATATCTAGAGCATAAAAGCTAAAATGTACATATAACAGAAAATGTGTAATGGTTGTCTTTCAGAGTCTGGGTTACCTCATGAATAATGATTATTTTTTTCTATTTCCATCAATTTACCTGTGAATTTCATGATTTTTAATAGTGGAATAATATTCCATTATGTAATTGTACCACAGTTTCTTTATCCATTTTTTTTTCTGTTGAGGGACATCTAGGTTGTTTCCAATTTCTGGCTGTTATGAATAGAGCAGCAACGATCACAGATGAGCAAGTGTCTCTGAAGTAGGGGTAGATTCCTTTGGTTATATTTCCAAAAGTGGTATAGCTAGATCTTGATAGATCAATTTTCATCATTTTGAGGAAAATCCACACTGATTTTCATGTGCTTGTACTTGTTTTCACTCTTACCAGCAATGAATAAAAGTTCTTCTTGCCAGTATCTACTGACATATATTTTATTAATTTTGGCCATACTGAAATGGGTATGATGGCATCTAAGAGTAGTTTTAATTTGCATTTTCCAGATAGTTAAGGATGTCGAACATTTCTACATATTGCTCAGCCATTTTTGTTGCACCTTTGGAGAACTCTCTAATTCCATGACCAATTTTTTGGGTTATTTGTTTTCTTAATTTTCAGTTTTATTTTATTTCTTCTTATATTCTTAATTCCAAACCTGTGCTGAAATATACCCACCAATTGAGAGTTCTGTAACTTAGTGATGTGTGCCCTTTCTATATTAAATGTCATATGGGATGGAGGCAGGGCTTAATCTTTTCATAAGCTCAGCTAACTCAAAGTGTTGCTGAGTATTTCATTTTTAGTTTGCCTTTTCATGTTGAATATTAGTTTATTTCAATCAAAATTAACAGAATTAATACTTCCAAACTAAATAGTTTTAAAAAAATACTTATTTCCATAATTGAGAGCTTCCAAGGGGGAAGGAAATCAGCAAAAGGATTCAAGATTCAAACTGTCATAGAATAGAAAAATTAAAACAAAAATAATAAAACATTTTGTTAATTTGTTCAAGATATTTTTACACTTGTACTAAATGATAGGAACATATGTATGTAAGAAGATAAGCCATACTAAACATAATTTGCAACTTACTTTTACCTTTTAATGTGTTACAGTGATAGTTATAATCTAAATATATAGAGAACTTATTTGTGCTTGTTTTTAAGCATTTATATGGTATTTAATTTTATAGGTTGATCATCTTTCATCTCTTTCTCTTAATAACATGTTCAACATTAAATGCAAGCTCTCATATATAAGCAAGTTCTCTCAATGACTTATAACACTAGCCCTCATCTGATTTTCCTGATGTACATCCCAGTGTTTTCTTTGCACACTTATTTTATTTAAGACTAATCAAATTACATTCTTGTGAACATCACTGTAAATACGTTTTAACTTGTTTCATCTTTACTTCTATAAACTGTAATCCTATATTTTAGATGTTGAATTATGAAGCATTTATATTATCAATTTTAGAAATATTGAACCACTTCCCTCCCCACAATAATGATATATATTCCAAAAAGTATGAAAATGATTGTTTTTCTATGCCAGACAAAATTTAGTGATCCAAATCTTTCAGGAAATATTCATCAGGTGGAAGATGAGTATCATTGTGCTATTATATTATAATAATTATTAACTTTTATTAACAGTTAAATAAGTTCTCCTGGAGTTTCCAATATATCTATTATGCAAGGTTTCACCTGACACTTGATATACTAAACTATTGCAAATAAAAGTGAGTTAAATTAAGGTCTCTACTTACAGTGAGAAGTACTACGCTAGACTATTTTATTCTCTTAAGGAATTTTGAGGATGTTAATGGATTTTTACATCACTCCTCTTTCAATATTATTGTTAGATGGCAACATGATAAATTTAGTAATTATTTTACTTTAAAAGTATTGACAAGCATAGTGAGTGCTAATGTATCAATACAATGCCTAAGAACCAAATATATGAGAAAGAATACATCGTTTCACAATGTATAAATATCTTTAACATCTGGCTCAATCAAACATTCTGTGTGTGTGTGTGTGTGTGTGTGTGTGTGTGTGTCTGGATGTGTCTGGGTCTGTGAGAGTGTGCACACTCATGCACCAGTATGTACATGCTGAGGTAAGAAGATAAATTCCAGGAGTCAGTGCTTATATTCTACATTTTGAAGCAAGGCCTCTTGTACAACATACTTTAGAAAATTTTGTGTGAAAATTTCCAACAAACTCTCTAGGCATTTTGGGATTTCAGATAGAACATGTGTGTCACTGTAGTAGGATTTTACACAAGTTCTGGCTATCAACCTCAGGTTGTTAGACTTGAGTAGCAAGTATTTTTCCTCTACCCCTCTATGTTTATTTTATTTTTGAATATTCTTCTTAAATATTACAAGTGTTACTATTTTTCATCCAAGAATTAACACAGTACTGACTACTAAAGCACAAAATAGTCACTTTTCTCAAAATTAAGCAAGTGAGAAAAACGTGGACACACACACACACACACACACACACACATGCATAAAAAGTATATACAGGCTTCTGCTGAGGTCAGCCAACTGTAGATAAGAAGAGTAGAATGAGAATGAAGGGACTGAATGGTCTCATCCACATTATCTCTCTAACACATTACTATGGGTTATTCATGTCACCATACCAAAGAACACAGATCCTATCAACAACTCTGTCCAGTGAACAAGGCCACTTTACCACTTCAGCTCTAGTGATGATAAGATGTGTGTGTGTGTGTGTGTGTGTGTGTGTGTGTGTGTGTGTGTGTGTGTGTGTGTGTTGAATTAAATAAATTAACTTGACAAGATAATAAACTGAGAAAACAGACTCAAGGAATTGTAAGAGTCTAATAGAAAAGAATTTGGAGGGATAGGAAGATCATAAAAGATTTCATCCATCACAGCTAATTACAGATTTAGAAGTAAGAAATGGGTTGAAGGTGATTTTTAGGAAATTTGGTCATGTAATCACAAAATCATACTCTGACTCCACATTCCAGGCTGACCTCAAACATTCATAAATCTGCCTCGACCCAACCTTCTGAATGCTAGGGTGCCAAGTGTGAGCCACTATGCCCATCTTGTATATCTCTCTTACGGTAGCTTTGGAATCAAATTGGAGTTTTATTTACAATTTTCACCAAGCTGAAACAAAATTCTGAAGTGGAGATAAGATTGCCAGGTTATATCTGGATTTTGTCCATGGCCCTTGACTATTCACATGGTCTTTGGAAAGTTTCTACAAAGAACTTTGCTACTATAGATTCCAATTAACAACACTCAAGAATAGTAACATTTGATGTGAGATTTTAACATATTCACCATTTAAGTACAAACTTCAGGGTAAAATTATTTTTGAATTTTGCATGCAATTCTTTATTGGAAACTTCTTCATTCATTATCATTAGCTGTAGTGTTTAGCTATTTTAAAACCATCTTAGAAATAATATCTCATTTCCTATGTATCATATTATAATTAAAAAAATGTGGGAATGTCTATCTCAAAGGGTGTCTTTAATGCTTTACTATATAATAAACTATAAAGATTTAGTTACTTCGCTCTAAATATGTGGTAGTTGTTATATGCATTTCATGTTTTGTTCAGAACTGAATTGAACAAATTACTGGTTTATTAGATGTAAGTTCTATCATCTAATCAATGTTTCACCTTGTATAGAATGCAATCATGAAATAAGTTTTATACATGGATGAAACCAATAATTATATTAAATCTTTTTCCTGACAAGTTCTATTTCAATTCTGACACCTGTGTGTTTTTAGATGCTGCAATCAAAATGTTTTTTTCACACTATTTACTGCAGAGATAATAAATTTGGGATTCAGTTTCCATTGGAAAATTAATTTAGTAATTTTAAACAGTGCAGAGTTGTGGTAATAAGATGAATCTTCAAATTACTCATTCAGTCTTATCAAATGATATTTCAGGGCATCATTGCAAATGCAAAAGTTATACACAAAAACTGACATTTTACTTACAAAGTTCAGTAAATGTTTATGTGTGTGTATATATTTATTTGGCTCAGACATAGTTCATTTTCCTATTTACTACATATTAGCATTAATGAATTGTTGTAGATATTTAATTTTTCATAATTTTGCTCTTTTGCTTAATGGTACTTTATAGTGTTGAATAGTTGAAATATAATGGTTTTGAGAGGTATACACAAAAGCATTATAATGTCACTTAATCATCTCAATTTATATAGTAGGCTGATTTCTTAAATGGGAGTGTCTTAAATATTTAAACCTTTTCCTTAGACAAAGCTGTTTTGCTGAAAATGATGATTTCGTATGTATGGGCTTATCACTCTTCTGTTTTTTAGTTTGTTTAGAGCATATTTCTAATGTGTCTTCATGCTTATGTAAGAGGAGTTGATTTTACCTTTGATCTCTTCCTAATCCTTTTTGCTAGGAAGACACCCTTGTTCCATCATTGGTCAGCTTACTTCAGGACTGCAGTGTCCATTGTGTGGTTCTATCTAGAAATGAAAAGAAAGAAAATACAGCTCTTGATAACAAAAACCCTACTCATTGTTTTCCTGTAATTCTTTTTCCTTTCTTTCTTATGAAAGTTTTATTTCTTAAAATACCTGAAATAAAGATGTCAAGTGGAGACTTCCCCCTGTCTATTACAGGAAGAACTGTGAATGAACTTGTATCTCCAGGGTTTTCAGTAAGGCAGTGTGCATTACAATGAGAGTCTTTTTAACAACTCTCCACTTCATAATTTTGAGAAACCCTGCCTGACTTCTCCAGCCATGGTCAATATACCCTCTTCATAGTAGAACCATTTCTTTCTATTTCACATTTGGAATGTACCATTTTATATTTTACTGTTCTGACATATCAGTTTCAGATTTCATTCTAGAGTATAAATTTCTTTAATGTTTAGTCAGTGTCCTATTTACATTTTTGAGTATACAGTTGAACACATAGTAGTCTTATGGTAATGCCAAATTAAATTATAACCAAAATAGGTTGCTTAAATGAAATGAAATGTACTAATTCATAGTACTGGAAACAAAATTTCTAAATCAATGCATCTATAATATCTTGCACTATTCTTATAAAGATGTGAATATTAGGAGTCAGGGTTCACCATAAATCCAGGATAATTTCTTCTTATGATTTAATAATAATCTGCAAAGATTCTTTTTTCCAATAAGATCCTATTTAGAGCTTCTGTAATTTTGAATATCATAAGTCAACCCACTATAAATTTTAAGCATTCAGTATATTGATCTGTAATAATTGATTTATATACATACATGCATATTTAATTTTGTCAAAAGCACTAATTTTTCATAAAGTTTATATTTACCTTTATGAATTACCATAAACTTAATGGCTTAGAGCAATGTACATTTATTATTACATACATTCTCTGGATCAGGAGTCTAGGCAAAATTTATCTGACCTTTTCTCAGGGCTTGTAATCCAGGGAGTGTATAGAGATATGATCTCATCTGAGGCTCAAGTTTGTCTTTCAAAATTATATGATTGTTTGAAGAGCTCATTTTCCTTCATCTGAAGAACTCATGAACATCTCCTGCTACACAGTAAGTAGGAGGGCATAGTTAGCCTCAAGGGAAGTCATAAAGACTCTTTTAAAAAACTACCAATTCTTGTGTCTCTTTTGATTAAAATTAAGTCAACTAATTTGGATTCTTAGATACATCTGAGCACCCACATCATCCTTACCAAACACTGTAGGGCGATCATAGACATCACACCTAGGAACTGGATAACCTGAAGATCATCTTATAATTCTTCCTTCTTAAATATATATGATAATGTGAAAGTTTCTTTTCCAAATATGAGCATAATCATAGATTTTCTCACTGTATAAATAAGTACAGTTATTTATAGATTTATAAACATATACTTTTATTTTACAAGTCATGATTTGATGTAAAATGATTTGAAATTCCATATGATAGAAATTTTCAGAGACTTTCAGATATACTTGACTATGCATTTACTCTAGGCCAAAGCAATAACTCTAACATAGTGCACCAGTAGCAAAACTCAGATTGTATAAAGTCTCAGGTTCAAAAAGAAAAGAAAAGTGTTCGTGCAAATAGTGTGCTTGATTAAGATAGGTCATAAACATCTATCATAGAATAAAATTGTAGCTTTGATCCCGTAATATAGCATCCAGAAAAGAGATGTCAAATGAGTCAGTCGATAGAGCCAGAGAAAGTGCATGCTGAAATTACAGAGTAGAAACATTAAGGTCAACAACATTTGGCCAAATGGAAGGAAATAAGTAGAAATGACTAGTATATGCATCATTCTTGGCTTCTGAACCTGAGTTCTTTTTTGACAAACTTCTCTCAAGGCAAGAAACATTAAGAATAATTTATTTGAGCACTGGAAGGGAAAATGGAAGCAGCAATTACTGTACACTTCCTACTTTCTACAGATATCTTCTCTGTACCAAGACTGTCATTTCATACCATTGGCTTACTACAATGCTCACCTGTCTCTGAGTTCCTGAATCCCTGTATGAATAAACAGCCATTCAGTCTTGTATATATTAGTATGTACAGACTCTTCTTTTATTATTACTCCTATACATTTCCTCCAACCTTAGCACAAACCAACAGCAGAGCCCTGCCCTTCTATTTCAAGAGTTGTTTAGAATCTCTTTGGTTGAAAAATATGTTTTTTGATAATAGATTCTTTTCAAATTCAGATATAAAATTTTATCCTGGGAGATGTATCAGTTTTGATAGATTGTTACCTATTTAGTTTACATATCTCCCACATATCTATACTTTAAAATGTTAATCCCCATTATGATGCTACTGTGTCATAATTTAACATAAGTGCTGAATGTTCATTTATAAAAAGAAGTGTTCTTACAAAAAGGACTCCAGAAAACTCTCTTCCTCTTTCTGCTATATGAGAATAAAATGATCAGACACCTTTCTCTAAGGCAGGAGACAAGACACCACTAAACAATATATCTGAATTTTGGGACCACTAGAACTGTAGGAAATCAATATTTATAATTAAAGACATACAGTATATCATACTTTCTTAGAAAATCTTGAATATAGTAAGGCCTGAATATAGGAAATAGCAAAACATAAATGAACTAAATAAGTGAATGTTATTTCCTCCTCCTCTTATTCCTTGGTTCATTATCTTATAATGTGGTTTCCATCTCCAAGATTATCTCCTGGTCACAGATCAACATTGGGCCCCATACATCACATCTATTTTTCAGTCAGGACAAGATGAAAAGGACAAGAATGGGTTATTCTTACTTCAGTCAGCTGTACTGAGAGGACATAATTCCCTTCTATTTTTATTGAAAAAATTTACATACAATATTTCCTGATTATCATTTCCATTCAACCCTCTTCTCTCAGATACTTCTGAACTCCCCACCTATCTAACTCTGTACCCCTTCTTCTGTTCTCTGTTTTGAAAGCAAACAGGCAGACAAAAGCAAACAAAACAGAATTATAAAAAGATAGAAGAAGCACAAGAAACACAAACACATACACACACTCCAGAGAAACACAAAGTTATAAACCATAATATATAAGCAAAAAGAAAAGACAAAATGCCAAAAACAAAGAAATATGAAACAAAAAGGTACAAAATACCATTGAGTTCCTTTTGTGTTGGCCAGTGACTCCTGGACATGGAGCCTGCCTGGAAGTGTGGTTAGTGTACCCAGTGAGTTATATATACCCATTGGAGTAAAGTGATTTTCCCTTGCCAGTGGGTATCAATAGGAGATAACTCTTTGCTTAGAGTTAGGAGCCCATGTCCACTTCTGTTTCTCATCATTGGCAACCCATCTTGCTTGAACCTGTATGATTCAAAAGTCTCTGTAAAGTAATATGAAAATCAATCCTGTTGTATAAGGAAGACGCTGTTTCTTTGGCACCTTCTGTTCCATCTGACTGTTACAATCTGATTGCTTCCTTTTCCACAGTTTTCTGAACCCAGAGAGAAGGAGTTTGATGAGAATATTCCATTTAGGACCAAGTGCTCCAAGTTCTTGAGATTCTGTGTTACTTCCCACCTTCTGCAAGAGGAAGTATAGAGAAGATAATTTTGATGCTATGAGGAGTCCCTTTAATTATGAAAGTATAACTCTGAAATGCATTAATATAATTGGCTGGCACTTTTAAATTTCGGCATTTATTATTTTCTAATAAAAACAAGCAATTTCAGTTTAAGTCTTTTAAATAATTTTATTAAAAAGTTGCATGGAGAAAATGTGTAATATCTATTCAGAAAGTACTTTGTAAATTATGTATCATATCACCAGAAAGATTTTGTAGTTGTGAGAGAAATGCAACTTAATATTTTTTGACCTACTATTTGTATACTTTTCCTAAGAAAATATAAGAAAAATCTAACGCTAAGTCATTTTTGCTAGATGTTATATTGAATATAAAGATTAAATTTTCATTTCAGAAGTGAGAATCCAGTAATCACAGAGGTAATGTCATAGTCAAATATACCTAGGCTTATAAAATCAATATTAAATTTAATAAAACCACTGATAGGAGCTTGTGATCCATCAAATAAATATCATCAAATATAGTTATTTGTGGAAATATCAGAGTATCAAAAATTTTATATTATAATTTTTAACGAAACTAATTTACTATATTAGGGTCTCAAATCATATATATACACACACATATATATGCATATACATATTCATTTAATACTTCATATTTTGAATAATGAAAACTTGAATAATGAAAACTTGCATTTGGGGAGATTAAATGGTTGCTTGTATAAAACAACTGCCTAGGAAAGAATTTTCCCCAGTTTCAGTGTACAGTAGCTGCTTCAACTGTGGCCCAGTGAAACCAACCTCTATCCCAGGCTGGCAGAGTTCTTGGCAATATCATCCACATGATGGTGGTTTTAGCGATTAACAATACGTAAGATTGCGGGAGTTGTGCATTCTTCTTCTATAGTTTTAGAGAACCACTAAGGCCAGATAACATGTGTTAGGGTCAGAATACCTGTAAGGAGGCCCTGAGAGGTAAGTATAAGAATCTCTAAAGGTGAAGAATGGATTAAGTTGGATACCATGGGTTGTTGAAAACGTCAGTGTTATGAGACATCTGCCAAGGAGAACTTCATTCCAGTAGAACCAGTCCAAGAAAGAGATGTATAATGAAGGCAGAAAAGTTGGAAGGGTGGAGTCATCTAAGCTCTATGAAGCTGAAGCCCTGATATTGTTCATGGAAATAGAGTATTTAGTGTTTCCCCTGCTAAATTTCTGCCTTGAATTTGTCCAGTTTTTCCTCACTGTTCCCTATTGTTCACAATTGGAATGAGAATGAAAAATCTGTGCCATTTTATTTGGGAAGTATGTAATTCTTTTTTGATTTTACAGGGGATCACATTTAAGTGACTGACTTAAGATGAGATCTCCTCTCATAGCTGTTTGTGGTTGAGATAGAAACTTATAAGTGTAATATAAGGTACCAAAGTACTCTGGCCATTAGAAACTTTTCCTTGAAAATACACACACACATACACACACACACACACGACTTAACACTTCTACAACAATCAACACCTAGTTTTCTGCAAGGCATGAGCTTCATTCCAAATACAATAAAAAAAGCCCTTATAGTTGTAAATTCTTTCTGACTTTAAAAATTCTTCTGATGCTCAATATTTTTACCGTATTTGCTCTATTTTTTCCTCCCCTTCACTATATATTTATATTGTTTTTATATAGACATGTATAATTGTTCTCTGGGTAATTTGTGGATAAGTAACATCTTCTAAACTTTTTTAGTATGTAGTAATTTAAAAAATCATGTAATCTATTACATTCATCTTAGTCAATGTGTTATAGATGACTCTACACTCAAAAATTTGGAGTGCATTTATAATGTTCAAGTTTCTCAATAATGTCAATTTATTCTTCTAATATAGAATATAGCCCAATATTTTGTAAAATATTTTACTGTCTCAATGTATTAGAATTTTTAAACTTGAAATAGTTCATCAATTTGGCATGGCTTTTATGTAGCTTGACAGTTGGAGGGATTCCATGCATATATTTCATGAGATCAGCTTTGAGTTAATAAAGTTTAATCACAGTAATATTTAGGATACTCATTTTTGGCAAAAACAATAATGCACAATTATTTATGATAGATACCATCTTATAAGTTCATTTATTCCTAAAATAATTGAAAAACAAAAATATAGATTAATATTTTGTTTCATGGGTCATCTATTATTACAAATATTTCATTTGATAGATTAATTATTACGAAGTTGGGTAGTAGGGGCATCCTTTTACTAGGAAATAGGTTGGTGGGCCTCTCTTCAGGTTTAATAATACATCCTTTAGTGAAGAGGGGTGTCTTTTCCTTTTTTTCAAGACAGGGTTTATCTGTTGTAACTCTGGATGTCCTGGTACTAACTGGAACTTACTCTGTAGACCAAGGTGACCTCAAACTCACAGAGATCCACCTGCCTCTGCCTCCAAGCACTGTGATTAAAGGCGTGTGTCACCACTGCCTGGCTAAAGAGGAATATTTTATTCAGCATTTTCTTCACATGAAGAACCACAAGATAGTAGTAGTTTATCTTCTTTCTCTGCTTTAAGTCTACAATCAATTCTTTTCCCACAAAAATAATGGTTCTTTCTGGTCACTCTAGAAATGAAAAGATGTGTTCAACATACAGTAATTATTACTGAGGTGTCACTGCTTCTCGAATACTTCAGCAGACAGAACAAGGAACATTAATGTATATAGAAACACATAGATAAACTCATGCATGTACATTTTATATGTAATCAATCAATCAGGATAAATCATTATAGAAATGTAGCAAACAAGGTGAAAAATATACACTCCTCTCACTATTTCCATCAAACAATTCCTAGGAATAAATCTAGACAATAAAGTGAGAACTTTACAACAAAAATATTAAGATGGAGAAGAAAGACATTGAAGAAGGAACTAGAGTATTTAAATCCCTTCCAATATCATTAATCTCCGGTATTAACTACGGCTGTCATGCCATATTTGTCAAACTTCCATTAGTATTTTTACAGAAATAGTAAGAACAACACTAAAATGTATATGGAAAAACAAAAGACAGTGGATAGTCCAAAGAATTATGAGCAAAATCCATTCAATAAACAGGCTAATGAAATGAACAGATGTTTCTTAAAAGATAAAGTATAAACTGGCAATAACCATTTGTACAACACCATTAGCCATCATGTAAGTACAAACTAAAGCTTCATTTAGATTGCATCACCAGTCAGCAATACTATGACTTTGAAAACAAAAACAATTAGTGCTGGTGAGGATGGAGGAATAATAACAGAACCACTATGTATTGGTGTTGTTACTGCAAACTCACAAAGGTACTCTGGAGAGCAGAGTAGAATGTCCTCAAAAAAAATCTAAGAATAGAACCACAATATGACAGATCTACTACTTTTGTAAATATATTTCTAGTGATTTAATTCAATGTATTACAAAGACACTTTCACGTCAGTTTTGTTGCAACAATTTGCACAATGGCAAATTCATACAATCAGCTAGTACCTGGAAAGAGAAGGAACAAACATAATGTGACACTCATGCACATGTATGCACGTGTGTGCGCATGTGCATGTGTGTGTAACAGAGTTAAATAAACCCTAAAGAGAATGAAATTATTGTGTTTTCAAATAAATAGAAATAACCAGAAATATAATTTTAGTTTAATGATAGACCATACATAAGTATGATTCAGCAATTTAACAAATAAAAGGAAAACATAAGTGGTAAATACAGTATATGTGGAAAAATACAATTGCCTGGCAAATTCTAAATCGCAAAGTAAGGCAAGAAAAATTACCTTTTTTTATTATTTATGCACTAGACAAAATAAAACTATCCTTATTCACAGATTAAATAAATTTTATGTATAAAGAATATAAAAATATCTGCAAGTGAGTTCTCAGAAATAGTTATTTAAACAAGTTACAAGACACAGAATCTTCAGAAAAAATGATTGTATTTCCATGTGTTGGAGCCCAGTTCCAGCTGGCCAGTGGTAAAGATGGGGTGCGAAGTCAGTGCAAAGAGAAAAAGGCAGGCACAAATCTTGTAGACAGGTCAAAACAAGCTCTCTATCTTTTCCAATAAAGATTACAAGATTTATATTTTCATAAACATGTTATTCTCACATATCTACACTTGATTTAACCTCCCATGTAAGTTCTTATTCCCTACACATGATTAAACATTCCCCTTATGTTCTTGTGCTACAGTTACATGGAATCTTACTATGAAAACTTCTCCATTACACATTAACAGAATTCAAGAAAGCCATGTATTTCATACAACCAGTTCTTTTGAGCTGGCAGGCAGGACTTATAGTTACAGAGAGAGTTGTTTTTCTAAAAGAACAATATCTAAAAAAATTCTATAAAATCACAAATCTAAAATTTCTCTTAAAGAAAAATCAACTGTTTTCTTGTTTTATATCGTCTGGGTGTATTAGCGGTTCTTTAAGTCATAAAACAATGAAACTCAGGGTACATCGACAGTTCTTTGAATCACAAAACCAGGAAGCTGAGTAATGGGTACAAAAAGCTAATTAACACCTTTGGTCATCAACCTGTCTTTTACAAGCCTGCTAGCCTGCAATTGCCAGGCTGCCTTTGTTCTTGTTTTCTGACCCCAGCAAATTTCTCATACATTCTTTCTTCATCTTTTACCTCAGTGCAGTTATCAAAACATCTTAGGCTAGCTTCCCTTGCAAGCCTAATTTTTTTTTGTTTGTTTGTTTTTTTTAAATTCTCAAGGTTTGTGGTTGAATTATTGCCTAATCAAAGCAGCATTGCTAGGGTGTTGTGACTGAATTGTTGTTCTACACAATAATATTGCTCTTGGAAAATTATCACTGTTATTATGTGTGCCAGGAATACTGCCCAGTGGCGTGTTAGAGAGCCCTTTTGAAATTTCACACCACTCATACCAGGAAAGGCATGTGGTTACTATGAGGGCTATGAGTATGAGTATGCCAAACAGCAGCAGGAGACATTCAGGAGACATGGTCCTAGGAGTCCTGCCCTTGAGAAGAACACTCATCATGATGGTGCTAACTGGTGAACCTCACTCCTCCAACTCCAATGCTGTGTGAAATTCCTCTTTCAAATCACTCTCTCATGGCTTCTGCCATTCATACATCAAATAAAATACAATAAAAAGAAATTACATTCATCAAATAATACTATAGAGTGTATAATATGAAGACTCACAATAAAATGAAATACTTATCATGCAGGTAGGTACCAAAATCTTTGTGTCTTGAGTATTTTAAGGCATGTAAATCAGTATGAAAGAGACAAATTAAAGAAAAAAATGTTTACTTTGAAGGCAATTTTGCAGTATTTACTAAAACTGTATAGTCATATACTCTATGATAAAATTTGTAAGTATACACCTTACATAATCTAATATTAAATATGACCATGAGGGTATATGTACAAGAATGTTTAATTTGGGCAGTGGTGGTGCATGACTTTAATACCAATACTTGGGAGGCAGAGGTAGGCAGATCTCTATGAGTTTGAGGTCAACCTGGTCTACAGACGGAGTTCCAGGACAGCCAGAGTTACAACAGAGAAACCCTGTCTTGTAAAAACAAAACAACAACAAAAAATATTTATAGCAGTGTTTCCTTTACTACATCCAAATTAGAAAAGAACCTAAATATGAATATATCTTAATTGATAGTAAATTGATACTCAAATTAACAAACTAATCATTTTGGAGACAGGGTCACATGTAGCCCATCTTGATGTATCAACAGAAATTATCTTGAACTTCTGATTCTCCTGCCTTCAAGATAAGAGAGCCTAGATTTCAGGAATGTGCCAAACATGCACAGTTTATGAATTGCTGGAAAGCAAATTTAGGGATGAGGATGTCTTGTACTCTTGGCAAGTGCTTTACCAACTGAACAGCATTCTGACATCTGATTCTCTTTACCCAAAGCCTACAAATAAACTATGGGGAAAGCATTTATATATTTTTGGAATTCTTGTATTATGTTAGGGATACTTCTTGACTCTCTTTTTTTCCTAATTTATTCCTTCACTCAGATGACCTTGAATAATATCCTTTGAATTATTATCATGTATATTGACGTATATATAGTTTAAATTATTGTAACATGTACTTTTTGTACTTTCTGTAATGATTCACCTCAAAACATATTATTTAATATTTATCATCTAGATTTCCTTGTATTATAAAATAATTTGAAATACTAAGCTTTTATTTTTTATTCTAGGTAATGGATAAACATTTGCTCACAGAAGTCTGATATTAAGTTCTAAAATTCAGAAATGTACTTCAAAAACAATTACATTTGATATATATCTGATAGTTGTGATGGTTGCAATAATCAAACCTCTTAATTACATCTTACAGCTAAATAGGTGCAAATTATGTGAAATGAAAGTAACCAAAAATAAGGTAGTAACGTTCAGAAGGCACAGGTAATAGGAATGCCCCATAAACATCATTTCTCTAATAACATATTAGTGTTTCTCAAGGGAATCTTAAAATGTTGGCTTAAAACTTGCAGGAAGAATATACCATTTTTATTGAAAATAGATTTTTATCTCCTATAATACATCCTGGCCAGTTTTCCCTACCTTCCCTCTTCCAGATTTCCCACACCTCCCTTCTCTCCCAGATTCACTCTCCCTCCATTATCCTTCAGAAAATAGCAGGCCTCCAAGAGACAGCAACCAAACACAACAAAACAAGTTACAACAAGACAAGGCAAAAGCCCTCATATAAAGGCTGGACAAGGCAACACAATAGGAGGAAAAGAGTCTCAAGAACAGGCCCAGGAGTCAGAGACCCATTCATTCTCAAACTTGGGAGTCCCATAAAAACCGTAAGCTAATAGCTTTATATGCAGAGGTCTTGGTACATACTCATGTAAATCCTGTGCTTGCTGCTTCAGTCTCTGTGATTTAGAGGGTCCCATTCTCCTGGTGGCCTCTATCCCCTCTGACTCCTTTGGTCCTCCCCTCACCTCTTCCATAAGCTTTCTTGTGCTCTGACGAGAGGGACTTGATGGAGACCTGAAATTTAGTCTCTCCACATAATGTCTGGCTTTGGGTCTCTGCATCCACTCTCATCAGCTGACAGAAGAAGCCTCTCTGATGATAACTGGAAAATAGTGATCTATAAGTATAGCCCAATATCATTAGAATCATTTCATTGATTTGTTTTCTTTCTTTCTTTCTTTCTTTCTTTCTTTCTTTCTTTCTTTCTTTCTTTCTTTCTTTCTTTCTTTCTTTCTTCTTTTGGCTAGTCATGATTGGTTTTACCCTAGGACTCAGGGTTATCTGGTCAAATTTACTTCTCCCAAAGAAAAGAAACCTTAGAGTGCTTAGTGGTACATTATTGGGATTTTAAGACATCATTGTGTTTTAAGGCTTGTGACAACACTGATGATAAAAATTGTATTTCACTAAGAGCAGGGGATGACATTCAATTTAAAAATTTTATACAAAGAGGTTTTAATATCCAATATACAGGCTTACCAAAGAATTATTTAGGAGTGGGCTGTATTAGCAAAAATATTTAAAGGTTCCATTGAATTACAATAAAATGAAGATGAATACATGCATTTATTGCTGGACCTTGTCTTCCTTATTTATAAATATCTTGCAATATCCATTCAGTACTTACAAGGATACTTAAAAGGCAAAATTCATATTGAGGATGGATGGATGGGCAGATGGATGGACAAACAGACAGACAACATAAAACAGAGAGAGGAACCTATATCCATAGGATTGAAAAATAGTTTTAACAAAGCAAGATTTCCTTTGTAGCCCCTTACAGTGAGCAATAAACTGATATATAATTCAGTTGTAATGAGTTTCAGTTCCTGGTGGTCTCCCAAAAGAAAGTTGACTTTTCATAATTGCTGGTTATAAGGATACTATATTTGGACTTTCAGAAGCTGGAAGGATTGAAGAAAAAAACAACTGAATATTTCAAATTCTGAACATTTTATATAATATAAGTATTCTTTAATTTCACAACAGTTACCTGTTTTATAAAAATAGAGGCTACTACAAAGATAGTGTCTCACTGAATATAATTTCTATTGGTATATTTTTAGTACACTGTATGGTAAATTGACTAATGAAGAATTTTAAAGACGTGTTTTAATGATGGAAAATTTTCAAAAAGTCTTTAATTTTCATAAGAATGCCCAACACCTCATGCTACTTCGTAAGCAAAATGAGAGTATAACTCACCCCATAATGAAGTTTTGAAATATTTCAATCAACATATCTTACCATTTGTTGAATCTAATTATTGGAATTGATGTTGATCACAGGTGTTGAAGAAGACAGAGAAACACACCAGTATACTAAACCTTGAAGAAGCAAAGGGGACAGCCTTTTACAGGCTGCCATAGTCAGGCTCTCTCCAAGTATTTTTATTTAATAATTATACAGACATCAATTAGGGTTGAGAAAAGTTCCATCTACCAATTTATCTTACACTTGCTGCTTGGAAGAGCAAACAGCCCATGCACTTGTCAGTCCCTTCTGACCATAGCACACCCTGATCAAAAGCAAGACTTCCAGGTGTGCCAGGAGTATCTTAGGACCAAGGTCTGCGAAGCTACACATTCTTCCAAACATCAAGTGCAAACATTACAATGAATCAACAATTCTTGAAAGTCCAAGAAAGTCTCAAACCAATTTCTTCTTAACCTCTACTGATTAAGCAGACAAAGTAAAGGCTTTGCTAAAATATTTCACAACAAAGCCAGATACAAAGACTTTACTATATATTTCACTACAAAGCCAGATACAAAGGTTTCACTGTATAATTCACTACACCAAATATTCTTGCTTTAATTATTCCTACTTTTGGATTTGTGAAGACATGTTAAAGAAAATGTAGGAGAGAAAGGTAAACTGTTGATTTCCCATTTTTATTTCTAGTTACACAGTACAAATTCAGTAACATCTTTGAAAAAACTTATTTTTAGGGGGCAATTGTGAAATTGCTTGAGATAATTAATTCAAGTGCAAATGAGAAAATTAACCCATCAGGGATATTATTTCTAAGGAATTAATTCTTTAATAACAAAACATGTCTGAGAGCAGATATTTTGGGACTGCACTTGATGTGTACTTTCAGAAATCTAAAGTCACAAATGTTTGTGCATATCTTTACTTGAAGCTTTCCTTCTTTTTTGTTTCAGATAAGTTTCTTATTTCCTTACACCTCATCCCACCATGTCTTCTCACTTTTACCTATCTCAACTGCTGATGAGCTCATTCAACTCTCTCAACATGTTAGTGCATGTTGATATAACAAGTTGTATTTACCCCAGCTGATGAGTTTTAGATTTTTCATGAGTTAACTATTTTTGTTGCTTAACCTGTTTGTTTTGGCATGAAGGTTGTGTCCTTCTGAAAATGTTAAAGGTTCTCTATGATTAGATAGAGAAATTAGACCTCTGGAATATGATTAGATAATGGAGGGGGTGTCATAAGGAATATGATCAATACTCTTATAAATGAAACACTAGAGCTTGGACATGTAGCTCAGTTGGAAGACTGCTAGCCTATCTCCCACACCAGACCCTGAGTTCAATCCTAAGCATTCCATTAACCAGGACTGGTGATACCTACCTGTAATCCCAGAACTTTGTAGGTGGGGCAGGAAGACCAGGAATTCAAGGTCATCCTTGACTTTTTAGCAAGTACAAGTCTGACGTGGGGTGCATGAGACCCTGTGTCAAAAGGCAGCCATTTGCCTTTTCAAACTCTGAATCTGCCACCAACTTGATCTTGGCTTCTAAGATGACAGGATAATGCTAAATAAAGTTTTGCTGTTTACACATGAACTATTTTTGTCATTGTTATATCAAAAATGTGAATGTCTAGAGCTTGGTTTATGACTTAATCGGTAAAATTTTTCTTGGACAATCAGTAGAATCTGAGGTTACATCTCTCAGAACAACACAAGAACCAGGGAAGAACACTGTAACTTTATTCCAGGGCTGGTAGGAAAAGATGGGGCAGGAAGAAAGAAAAAATTCTGACGATCATTTGCCAGTTAGCCTCACCAAGCATCAAGACCTTAATGCGACATCCTATCTCAAAATATAAGATGGAGAGTAATTGAGAAAAACAGAGCATTTAACTCTGGCCTCTAAACTAGTGTGAAAACACATAAACATAAACACACACACACACACACACACATACACACACACATACACACGTATACACATGCGCAGACATACAATTTAATGATGAACATTATTTTTATATCACAGGTGCCCATTATTAAAATGTTGATTTGATTAAACTTTATATAAATTGATGAAATATGACTTTAGAAAAGTATTTCTTCTACAGAAAAAGAGTGAGTACTTTGAGAAGAATACAAAAGTGAGTAATTACTAATAAGTTACTGTCAAAATAGATGAGGGCATAGAGAAACGTTGGCAGCAATTATAAAACTCCCTTTAATTTTCTGTATATTGCTTGATCTATACATCTCTAAATTTCACCTAAAGAAATATTAAAATGATATATTTGTTCATGGCATAATTTATACAATATGAGTGAATTGAATAATATATTAACTCAACTTTTTTTTAGTTATCATATTACATTTATAGTGAAATAAAATACATCAAGCCTATCAAATCTTAATTCTCTACAACTGAGGGTAGAAACACTTTTATTTAATCTTATTCTTTATCTTAGTCTCAAAAATAAGATATCTAGTAGATAATACACAAATGCTCATTAAGTTGGTGAATCAGAGTAAGTAGTAGCATAGGAGAGGAACAAGAAGGGGGAAGGTAGGACATTCTTCTTATTTGAAAACTGAAGAAGATACACATTTGTATAGTGAAGTAGTTATAGAGATACTAGCCACCTGAATGAGATTTGCCTTTTCTATGAGTGTAGTTCATGCTCACTTCCAATAGTCTAATACCAATTTAGAATATCAAATTTGAGGATATGGATTCTTACATAAAATTCACCAGTGTTAAATATTTGCATAAATTTTGCAGAACTCTAAGAGCTGAACAAAATATATCAGTAGGAAAAGTAGAATCATAACCACTACCCAAAACTTACCTGTTTGAAATTTTTTACCTATAAGAATACTTTCTGTGATATTATGCCTCAGTTGTGAAATAGGCCCCAAATGGCTCGTATATTCCAAATCTGGCTCATGATTGAACCATGAAGACAGTAACTTCCATTAATTGCTTAATTCACCAAGAGGCTACTAGAAGATGTGTCTAGACTAGAGGAAGTAGATCACTGAGTACATACCTTGAAAAACTGTATGTTGCCTTTGTACCCTATCTGCTTACGTCTTTGCCTCCTGGTAGTCATGAGACTTTGAGATGATAACTTACCTCAGCCCCATAGCAATGGAGTAAGACAACCGGAGCCTAAAGTCTATGAAACCATATGCCAAAATGAATGTTTCCTCCTTTTAAATTGTTTGTTTCAGTTTTGTGAGAGACAGTAATCTAACACATGTTAGAGAATCATCATGTTCTCAACATGAAAGCTATATCACATACATGCACAGTTGTGTCTTAGAATATATATGTGACAAATGGAAAAACAATTCTTTCGTCTGAACAACTAAAATAATATGATGACCTATTGAAACAATAATTCAGGAAGGAAAGGTACTTCGTAAACAATGAAGAGTGCCAAAGTGAAAAATAAAATGGGATGTTAATAGATTGTATATTTTAAAAGGCCCAAGCCCACATTAAAAACATTGGTAGTGCATTCATGTGTTTTACTTTATAACTGTTTAATATGTATATACCACATATATATACATATGCAAACATATTGTATTTGATATTATATATATATATATATATATATATATATATATATATATATATATACAAATGGTGCAGGCAGGAATGCCTAATTGGACATTTGGTGAAAAATGTTTCATTGTGTTCAAGTCAATATCGTCTAACATTATTATTTGTTTGTTACCATAGAAATACTATATACCATATGAACCACCTTTCAGTGGACCATAAAACTTCTCATTACAGTAACAATTAATGGTATGTAATTCAGCAATATTTGCATCATAGTCTGTTTCAATCATCTTTCAGTTACCTTCAGCTTACTTACATAATAAAATTCAATTAATGGGAATACATTCATAAGAACTGCAGAGTTAGCTCAGCAGTTAAAAGTACTAGCTGCTCTTGGAGAGAACTCCAAAGTTATCTGTGCACATATGGCAGTTCACAAATATGAGTAACTTCAGTTCCAGGGGTTCTGATGCGTTTTTTGGTCCCCTAAGGCACTGCACTCATGTGCTCTATAGATAGATATATATGCAGATCAAACAATACTTTACATAAAATTAAAAAATATATTTACTCTTTAAAATTAAATGAGGAATTATTGAAGGGAGGAAAGGGAAGGGAGAAATGTAACTATGCTATAATCACAAGAAAATGATTTTAAAAGAGCGTTATAAGAAAAGAAAGTGTGGAAAATTAGTTCTACCTGTATCTTCAGACAGTTCTTAGACTGAAACAAATATCAGTTGTGAAACAAGCCATTCATTTGATAAATTTTTGAAACTTAATTATTTTTTAATATTTCATTTATTTTTATTTTATGTGCATTGGTGATTTGCCTGCATGTATGTCTATGTCAGGGTATCAGATCACCTGGGACAGGAGTTAAAGACAGTTGTGAGCTGTCATGTGTGTGCTGGGAACTGAACCTGGGTCCTTTGGAAGAGCAACAAGTTCTCTTAACCACAGAGCCATCTATCCAGCACCCTGAAACTTTATTCTTTATTTTAGAAAAATTGATGTGTCATGTCTCAGATGAATGTTCTATGAACTTAAGATTTTGATCTTCAAAAGTTTCAATATTTGGGTGTTTTAATATTTAGCTTATGTGCTCTCATAAGCAGTCTGAGTGTAGCATATAAATCTCCTTTATTGCTTTATAGAATAACAAATTACACTGCTATTTTAGTAGAAATTTAGGATTACCAGATACATGTGTATTCATCTAGGAATTATTGAAATATTTCAATAATGAAATTCCACCAAATGACATTGATTCACAGTAAAAAAGAAGAAGAAGAAAATAAAAGGTAGAATTCAGAATTTCCCAAGAAAGATACTTATCTTATTTGTACTGTTCACCTTCATAGACCTAGTAGCATTTTTGGGCAGATGACTTTAAAAATATGATCACAAAGATGAAGACATTTATGACAGTTACATTTCAAATTAAACCAGATACAAAAATATGATATAATGAAGAAATTTAGAAAAGTCTGTTTTAAAACTGTTTGGAAGATTCACTTCACAGAACGGATGAGAAACAATAGCGTTGGGGAAGGACTCCCAGGATTTTACCTAATAAAATCAATAAGTGGATTTTAAAGTTAAATTTTTTAATCTGACCTCTACTCCTTTATGAAGAATTAGTTCTCCTATAAAATATATTCATGAGTAAAATGCATTGATACATGATTTAGGTCTTGGCAAACTCTTTGGCAACATTCCTGACAAAACAAAAACCCCTTCTTGTAAAAATCCATAACACAAATACACGGTATAAGACCAGAAATGAAATTTATCCCTAACTAATAAATTTGAGCGTGATTAACATTATTTTTAACTGGTTTCTCAATATAGTTTGGAATAGTGGATTAGAATGATCCTTTGAGATCTAACTCATTTGTCAACTAATAAAATTTAATCATGTATATTGCAGTAATAAAAAGGAATACAAAATAGTTCAACTTGGTTTGTAACAAAAATTAAAGAGGATTACAAAAAATTAAGAGAATAAAAAAGAATTTCAAAAACTGTTAATGCATTTAAATCAGTATCTATGTTATGAACACATTTTAAGATACAAATAACACTTTTCAGCTGGATGTTAAATTAATCTTTCTAAAAAATAAAAAAATGACTATCACCAGGAACATAAACTTTATTACACAAAACATTTTTACCTCGTAATGTAAAATAAGCAACTTTAGTGATTCATTATTCATGTAACAGCTTGAAATCAGAGTTAAAGTGTTTATTTTTTGTTTTTAATAGTTTAAACCTTTAAAACCACTTTAGTTATTTTATTGTAAGTACAATGTAAGGAAGAAAAATGACTCTAAGTGAATGGTTGATGGATCTGTAACACCATTTGCATTATGTTATGGAAATGACAAATAATTTGTAAGAAGCAATTGAGTGGGTTACATATTTTGGATTCATGTATTTTAAATCCTATCAGCTCGTAGAACATTTATATTTAAAACAACCTTTCAAAGAGAAGACTATTAAGTTACAGTGTTACTGGATCAAGAAGAAATGTATTTGAACAATTATTGGGGAATTTATAAATGTCAGATTATTAGAGAATAAATTATAAAAGTATAATTGTACAGGAATATTTAATATTTTAATCCAACAGCATGGCTGCTCTAGTGCAGAAGGAATCTTGGTACAAATTTTTAATCACAATATATCACACACCTTTAATCCCAGCTCAGAAGGCAGTGGTGGTACACACCTTTACTTCTAGCACTTGGGAGTCAGAGGAGAGGACAGAGGGAGAAGCAGATAATAGAGACCCAGTTCAGAGTTCAGAAAAGGAAGCAAGGTAGAGTGTGGAAGCAGAACTCAGACAGAAGCAAGGCAGAAGCAGACTAGAAGCAGACAAGAAGCAGAGCTCAGAAAGAAGAGGAGAGTTAGTTCAGTCAGGCAGTTTGAGTGCAGCCAGATCACAGTTCAGTTCAGAAGGAAAACCTGAGAAGAGCAGATCCAGTCTAGAATAAGCTGAAAGAGAAAGCAGAGGATCAGAAGCAGATGATTTACGATTTACAGTTTGGAGTTCAGAAGATAGCTAGTCAGAGGGAGCTCAATCAGCAATAAATCTTGGAGGCTGAAACGTTTAAGGTTTAGGTTTGAAGATTAGATAGTATGGAGGCTGAAGCCCTCCAAGACTGAGCATTGATTTAGCAAATGAATAAACTGTCCTCTGTCTTGAAACCATGAGAATAATTAATAAATCAATGCATGCATCAATGGCTACATATAATGCAATCATGTGCAGGTATCAAGAGGGGGTTATAATTTAAAATACTAAGTTTACTTCAAATTCCAATCTTTAAGACATGGAAGATAGGAGACAGGGACAGTAGAACAGGAGATATTAAGCAGAAACGGCGTGTAAAATGGATAGGGGTTTTTCAGTGGGAAGAAGGATAGGAGGGTAGGGCAGAGGATGGTGTTGCAGTAAGGATAATTAACTGAAAGGACATTTGATATAAAAAACATATGGAAAACTACTATTTCATGAGGTTCATATGAACAACAACAAAATCATCCCAGAACACATAAGTTTCAAATAGAAAGCCCAGTGCAGGTATGGAATACCACCATTTGCTTAGAGATGTCCAAAAACAGTACAGGCTAGGTTCACTGCCCTTGGTACAACTCATCGGTGAAGTTACCACATACTCTGGTCACAGAACATGGAGGACATCACATTTTCCCCTCTAACACTATTATACAGCAAGAAAGCATCATTTTGGAAGTAGAGACTTCTCCATCAATAGATTGAATAAACAATGCCTTGGTTTTAGAGTTTCCAACCTCCAGCACTGGGGTAATCAATTTTCTGTTGTTCACAAATTATTCATTAAACATATTTTGTTATGTGAACAGGACCAGACTGATTCAAATAAAGGAAGTTTTCTTCTATTTCTAATTTGTGTTTTTATAAGGACAGATGGTTCAGTTTTGTCAAATCCTATTTCCATGTTAATTGATACAATCCGTTGTCACTTCCCTAATTAACTTTTTATTATAATATTTGTTGATTTTTGATTATCAAAACAGCATTTTATTTCTGGATTCAAACACTTCATTGTGGTTAATAGGTAGAATTTCTTATAAAATTTATATCTGTATTCATTAGAGATAGTGATCTATAGATTTTTTATGTCATAACTTCAGTTGTGTTGTTAATAGTCAGATTGTTCCTAGAAAATGTACTCTCCTATTTTTGCAATACTTTGATAATACTGGGTATTAGTTATTTAAATATTAGGTAACCTTCTATCCCTGGTAAATGCATATGGACCTATACATTATTTTTTGAGATGTCTTTGTTTCATTATTTGATCCCTTTTCTTGGTCTATGCCTGTTCAGATTTTATTTTTTAATTAGACAGTGTTTATGTTTTGTGCGTTTCTTAGAACTTTTCTAACTCTTCCAAATGATCTAACTTATTACTGTTGCATTGTTTCACGGTACTGAAAATTCTTATTTCTAAGAAGTAGAAATAGTATCAAAAATTTGGTTTGAGATTTTACTTTATATTCTTGTTTCTATTTCATATAGTCAAACGAGTAAAGTTCAGTCAATTTTCATGATGCTTACAAAAGATTTCGTTTTTTTGCTGTTAGATTCCATTAGCATTTATCTTTATTCCTTTGGTATATCTCTTCTATACTATTTGTTTTCTTGTTATGATCTGACTTTGATTTGAGCATATTTTCCAAGTGTTTTGGTTTGGAAGGTTACATTGTTGGTTTTATATTTTTCTATTGTAATCCTTTGTAAGTTATCAGTTTCCCTCTGAGCATTGTACTTGGTATCTGAGATAAGTTCTGTATGGAAAGTATTCATTTGTATTCTTCTCAAAGAAGTTTCTAATTTTTTCTTTTTTATTGTTTATTTAAATTTATCTTATTTCATTCCACAAGTTTTAAAGTTTCCCAAATATTTATGTATTACTAGTCTCTAAATTTGTTTCACTGTGATTGGAGACAATGCTTTACATAATTTTTTTCTTTTACTATTTTTGCAACTGTTTTGGTTTTTGGGTAATTTTAATTAACTATATACTATATCACAGCTATTCCAACATGAATAGTTAAGGATTATATTCTTTTATATTAGATTTTTGTATTTCTCAAGTTCTACATTTATTTATCACATATCTTGTAGTTGTATCCATCATTGAGAAAAGGGTTCTTGTAGTTGTATCCATCATTGAGAAAAGGGTTTACAGCTGGGTAGTGGTAGCACATGCCTTTACTTCCTGCACTCAGGAGGCAGAGGCAGATGTATCTCTGTGAATTCAAGGCCAACCTGGTCTACAGAGTGAATTCTAGGACACCCAGAGTTACAACAGAGTAACCCTCAAAAAAAAATAAGAAAAAGAAAGAAAAATAGGAAAAAGGGGGTATTTAAGTATCTATGTATTATTATTCTAACATTGATTTTCCCTGAAATTCCATTTATTCTTGCTTTTTATTGTTAGTTATTACTTTAATATGCAAACATATTTATTATCTTATATTTCTTGATTGAGTTTGATGTATTTAATATTTTGTTCTAGCATTCCTTGTATATTCTAGCTATTTCTATCTGATTATCTATTTTATTATTAATAAAGTAACTGAAGATCTGAAGCAATAAACAAAATAGTACAGTTACAATAAGCACAACAGGAAAATGTCAAATCAGTAACATAGAATTTAAATTTTTATTATCTTCAAAGAAAAGGAACTTTAATGGTAAATGGATAGAATAGCAAAACACACTAAGTGGATTACTCTGGACTCAGAAAGACATTGCATCTCACATTGTCTCTGGAGGATTTAAATTCATCTAGTTATTTGTTCTGATAGCTCTAGAAACTAGAGGAATAGTGGAATTTTAGATGAAACATTCATCTCCTTATTAAGAAGAGAGACTACTATACTCTAAAATAGGTCATGGGAGGCTGTGTATCAGAACTCTGCAGCAGGGCTCATCTAACCATAAGCAAGAAAATGACTGTTGTTTTAAACCACAATGATTAAGGAAATGCTTTGTGTGGTCAGAGACTACTGAAAATGAGTTCATGTATGCAGGTCAGGAGAAGTAAGAGAAGTAAGACAGAGATCAAAAGGGAGGAAAATGAAGAAAACAGAGACAACCAAATTGTTTGTAGAGGAACATTTAATCTTTTAATCCAGCAGCATGGATGCTATAGCAAGGGATCACCTTCAGAGGCCTGTGTGATCCAGCTAGAATGCAGCACAGCATGCTAGCCAACTGAGAAGTGGAAAGTCAGAGGCAAAGTGAAATACAGAGTGAGTTCACACCTTTAATCCCAAGTCTGAGAGTGAATCAGAGTGACTTAAGAGTTAGCAGAGTGAGTCAGAGTGAGGACATGCCCAGAACTTGTGATGTAAAAGCAGGCTTTCAGCTCAGAGAGTAAGACAATTAGTTAGAGTCAGTCAGATAAGGCACAGAGGAGTTCAGCAGAAATGAGTCAGTCTCAGACAGGAAGAGTGACCTTGGGAAAGTCAGCTAACAGCGAAAAGTCAGTTTGAAGCCTTGCAGAGCAGTTCAGTCAGAGAAGTTGCATGAGTCAGCCAGAGTCAGAAGAGTTCAGGCAGAAACAGTCACCCAGATCAAAAGGTCAATTTAAACCAGTCAGCTTGGAGAAAAGTTTGAGCCAGAACAGGAGAGTCTAAGCTCAGAATGAGCTGGTAAAAGTGAGTCAGTCTTCAGCAAGAATGAGATGCTGAAACATTCTATGTTTGGGTTTGAAGATTAGATTTTATGGAGGTTAAAGCCTTCTAGGACCAAGAATAGATTTAGCCAAGGAATAAACTATCCTCTGCCATGAACCCACAAGAATATAGGCATATAGTTCTATGGCTACACTGTTTACCTCAAATATTTGAGTACCTGTGACAAAGCCAAGCTGATAAATAAAATTCAACATTGTAAATATGTTACAGGTTGAACTCCAGAAAGGGTCTGACATAAAAAGAATAAATGTTACAGAAAAAAATGTCCTAAAATCTTATTTAATACACATATATCATTATGAACAGAATGCTGTTAGATTTATGAATGTTAAAAGCACTTTTGGTGGCATCTCATGTGGAACAGAAAAACACATTCATCAGAAAGAGTCATGAAATCAATAAGTACCATTCAATAGAATAACAGTATCCATTTTTAATCAGTTAATATACAAATGAACTTAGCTATATTGTACCTCATAAACATGTGTGATTATGCACTAAACAAACATTTTTAAATATTAAGAGAAAGAAACGCTAGCAACCTTGATTGTATCTCTCATATCATGTTCATCATCCAATTATAACAATGCATTCCATAAATAAGTA